>CM062606.1:34333127-35822513 GCA_031470985.1 Agastache rugosa | reverse complement strand
AAAAGTTATGATCAAATTAGTGAAAGGTCACAAACGATCTCGCGGCGACGCAATTGCAGGGTGCCTCCTTTGGGCTCCTTGTCCATTATATGGGACATATCTCACTCGTTATTGGGCCGATTCATTTGATTCTTATACCGTTGGAAAGCTCATTCAGAGGGCTACGACTACAAGTTGATAAATTGGGGTCATCAACCATTTTTTGGGTCGAAATTACTGACGGTTTGCGTGCTCCGTGCGACACTTCCCGTAGCACTCATCGTTGTGAGGGCCTTATCTCATTCATTATTTACCGGATTCATTCAATTCTTATGCTATTGGAAAGCTTATTCAGAGAGCTACGACCATATATGGAGGAAATTTCATAATTTTCAATTTATCGAGCCAAAAACATTAAGGATTTGAAGAATGAGTGGATTTTGCGCTATTTCAATCTATTTTTCACCAAATCTCCCTCATTCCATGTCCGAATCACTCAATTCTTTCGCCGTCGTAATTTTTATACATAGGGAAATGTGTCATGAAGTTTTCACCCCGTTTCGAGTCGGGTTAAAAAATCGAGATTTCTCCTAGGGGTACCCCTTGCTCAAATGATGAAAAATAGGAAATTGAGCTTATCACACTCTAATTTAGATTTTGACTTTTCGTGGCTGTAGGCCTTTGAATAAGGATTCCAACGCCACTTGAATCGCCCCAATCGGACGAGTAACAAAAAAGTTATGGTCAAATTAGTGAGAGGTCAAAAACGATCTCGCGGCGACGCAATTGCAGGGTACCTCCTTTGGGATTCTTGTCCATTATATGGGACATATCTCACTCATTATTGGGCCGATTCGCTTGATTCTTATACCGTTGGAAAGCTCATTCAGAGGGCTACGACCACAAGTTGATAAATTGCGGTCATCTACCATTTTTGGGGTCGAAATTATTGACGGTTTGCGTGCTCTGTGCGACACTTCCCGTAGCACTCGTCATTGTGAGGGCATTATCTCATTCATTATTTACCCGATTCGCTCGATTCTTACTTCATTGGAAAGCTTATTCAGAGAGAAACAACCATATATGGAGTCTATTTCATAATTTTCAATTTATCGAGCCAAAAACGTTAAGGATTTGAAGAATGAGTGGATTTCGCGCTATTTCAAGCTATTTTTCACCAAATCTCTCTCATTGCAAGTCCGAATCACTCAATTCTTTCGCCGTCGTAATTTTTATACATAGGGAAATATGTCATGAAGTTTTCACCCCGTTTCGAGTCGGGTCAAAAAATCGAGATTTCTCCTAGGGGTACCCCTTGCTCAAATGAGCAAAAATAGGAAATCGAGCTTATCACACTCTAATTTAGATTTTGACTTTTCGTGGCTGTAGGCCTTTGAATAAGGATTCCAACGCCACTTGAATCACCCCAATCGGACGAGTAACAAAAAAGTTATGGTCAAATTAGTGAGAGGTCAAAAACGATCTCGCGGCGAAGCAATTGCAGGGTACCTCCTTTGGGATTCTTGTCCATTATATGGGACATATCTCACTCCTTATTGGGCCGATTCGCTTGATTCTTATACCGTTGGAAAGCTCATTCAGAGGGCAACGACCACAAGTTGATAAATTGGGGTCATCTACCATTTTTGGGGTCGAAATTATTGACGGTTTGCGTGCTCTGTGCGACACTTCCCGTAGCACTCGTCCTTGTGAGGGCATTATCTCATTCATTATTTACCCGATTCGCTCGATTCTTACTTCATTGGAAAGCTTATTCAGAGAGAAACAACCATATATGGAGTCAATTTCATAATTTTCAATTTATCGAGCCAAAAACGTTAAGGATTTGAAGAATGAGTGGATTTCGCGCTATTTCAAGCTATTTTTCACCAAATCTCTCTCATTGCAAGTCCGAATCACTCAATTCTTTCGCCGTCGTAATTTTTATACATAGGGAAATATGTCATGAAGTTTTCACCCCGTTTCGAGTCGGGTCAAAAAATCGAGATTTCTCCTAGGGGTACCCCTTGCTCAAATGAGCAAAAATAGGAAATCGAGCTTATCACACTCTAATTTAGATTTTGACTTTTCGTGGCTGTAGGCCTTTGAATAAGGATTCCAACGCCACTTGAATCGCCCCAATCGGACGAGTAACAAAAAAGTTATGGTCAAATTAGTGAGAGGTCACAAACAATCTCGCGGCGACGCAATTGCAGGGTGCCTCCTTTGGGCTTCTTGTCCATTATATGGGACATATCTCACTCGTTATTGGGCCGATTCGCTTGATTCTTATACCGTTGGAAAGCTAATTCAGAGAACTACGACCACGAGTTGATAAATTGGGGTCATCTTTCATTTTTTAGGTCGAAATTACTGACGGTTTGCGTGCTCCGTGCGACGTTTCCCGTAGCACTCGTCGTTCTGAGAGCCTTATCTCATTCATTATTTACCCGATTCGCTCGATTCTTATGCTATTGGAAAGCTTATTCAAAGAGCTAAGACCACGTATAGAGGCAATTTCATCATTTTCAATTTATCGAGCCAAAAACGTGAAGGATTTGAAAAATGAGTGGATTTCGCGCTATTACAAGCTATTTTTAACCAAATCTCTCTCATTGCATGTTCGAATCACTCAATTCTTTCACCGTCGTAATTTTTATACATAGAAAAATGTGTCAAGTAGTTTTCACCCCATTTCGAGTCGGGTCATAAAATCGAGATTTCTTCTAGGGGTAGCCCTTGCTCAAATGAGCAAAAATAGGAAATCAAGCTTATCGCACTCTAATCTAGATTTTGACTTTTCCTGCTTGTAGGCCTTTGAATAAGGATTCCAACGCCACTTGAATCGCCCCAATCGGAAGAGAAACAAAAAAATTATGGTCAAATTAGTGAGAGGTCACAAACGATCTCGCGGCGACGCAATGGCAGGGTGCCTCATTTGGGCTCCTTGTCCATTATATGGGACATATCTTACTCGTTATTGGGCCGATTCATTTGATTCTTATATCGTTGGAAAGCTTATTCAGAGGGCTACGACCACGAGTTGATAAATCGGGGTCATCTACCATTTTTTGGGTCGAAATTACTGACGGTTTGCATGCTCTGTGCGACATTTCCCGTAGCACTCGTCAATGTGAGGACCTTATCTCATTTATTATTTACCCGATTTGCTCGATTCTTACGCCAATGGACAGCTTATTCAGAGAGCTACGACCACGTATGGAGGCAATTTCATAATTTTCAATTTATCGAGCCAAAAACGTTAAGGATTTGAAGTATGAGTGGATTTCGCGCTATTTCAAGCTATTTTCACCAAATCTCCCTCATTGCATGTCCGAATAACTCAATTCTTTCGCCGTCGTAATTTTTATACATAGGGAAATGTGTCATGAAGTTTTCACCCCGTTTCGAGATGGGTCAAAAAATCGAGATTTCTCCTAGGGGTACCCCTTGCTCAAATGAGCAAAAATAGGAAATCGAGCTTATCGCACTCTAATCTAGATTTTGACTTTTCTTGGCTGTAGGCCTTTGAATAAGGATTCCAACGCCACTTGAATCGCCCCAATCGGACGAGTAACAAAAAAGTTATGGTCAAATTAGTGAGAGGTCAAAAACGATCTCGCGGCGAAGCAATTGCAGGGTACCTCCTTTGGGATTTTTGTCCATTATATGGGACATATCTCACTCATTATTGGGCCGATTCGCTTGATTCTTATACCGTTGGAAAGCTCATTCAGAGGGCTACGACCACAAGTTGATAAATTGGGGTCATCTACCATTTTTGGGGTCGAAATTATTGACGGTTTGCGTGCTCTGTGCGACACTTCCCGTAGCACTCGTCCTTGTGAGGGCTTTATCTCATTCATTATTTACCCGATTCGCTCGATTCTTACTTCATTGGAAAGCTTATTCAGAGAGAAACAACCATATATGGAGTCAATTTCATAATTTTCAATTTATCGAGCCAAAAACGTTAAGGATTTGAAGAATGAGTGGATTTCGCGCTATTTCAAGCTATTTTTCACCAAATCTCTCTCATTGCAAGTCCGAATCACTCAATTCTTTCGCCGTCGTAATTTTTATACATAGGGAAATATGTCATGAAGTTTTCACCCCGTTTCGAGTCGGGTCAAAAAATCGAGATTTCTCCTAGGGGTACCCCTTGCTCAAATGAGCAAAAATAGGAAATCGAGCTTATCACACTCTAATTTAGATTTTGACTTATCTTGGCTGTAGGCCTTTGAATAAGGATTCCAACGCCACTTGAATCGCCCCAATCGGACGAGTAACAAAAAAGTTATGGTCAAATTAGTGAGAGGTCACAAACGATCTCGCGGCGACGCAATTGCAGGGTGCCTCCTTTGGGCTTCTTGTCCATTATATGGGACATATCTCACTCGTTATTGGGCCGATTCGCTTGATTCTTATACCGTTGGAAAGCTCATTCAGAGAACTACGACCACGAGTTGATAAATTGGGGTCATCTTTCATTTTTTGGGTCGAAATTACTGACGGTTTGCGTGCTCCGTGCGACGTTTCCCGTAGCACTCGTCGTTCTGAGAGCCTTATCTCATTCATTATTTACCCGATTCGCTCGATTCTTATGCTATTGGAAAGCTTATTCAAAGAGCTAAGACCACGTATAGAGGCAATTTCATCATTTTCAATTTATCGAGCCAAAAACGTTAAGGATTTGAAAAATGAGTGGATTTCGCGCTATTACAAGCTATTTTTAACCAAATCTCTCTCATTGCATGTTCGAATCACTCAATTCTTTCACCGTCGTAATTTTTATACATAGAAAAATGTGTCAAGTAGTTTTCACCCCATTTCGAGTCGGGTCATAAAATCGAGATTTCTTCTAGGGTACCCCTTGCTCAAATGAGCAAAAATAGGAAATCGAGCTTATCGCACTCTAATCTAGATTTTGACTTTTCTTAGCTGTAGGCCTTTGAATAAGGATTCCAACGCCACTTGAATCGCCCCAATCGGACGAGTAACAAAAAAATTATGGTCAAATTAGTGAGAGGTCACAAACGATCTCGCGGCGACGCAATTGCAGGGTGCCTCCTTTGGGCTCCTTATCCATTATATGGGACATATCTCACTCGTTATTGGGCCGATTCAATTGATTCTTATATCGTTGGAAAGCTTATTCAGAGGGCTACGACCACGAATTGATAAATCGGGGTCATCTACCATTTTTTGGGTCGAATTACTGACGGTTTGCATGCTCTGTGCGACATTTCCCGTAGCACTCGTCATTGTGAGGGCCTTATCTCATTCATTATTTACCCAATTTTCTTGATTCTTACGCCAATGGAAAGCTTATTCAGAGAGCTACGACCACGTAAGAAGGCAATTTCATAATTTTCAATTTATCGAGCCAAAAATGTTAATGATTTGAAGTATGAGTGGATTTCGCGCTATTTCAAGCTATTTTCACCAAATCTCCCTCATTGCATGTCCGAATAACTCAATTCTTTCGCCGTCATAATTTTTATACATAGGGAAATGTGTCATGAAGTTTTCACCCCGTTTCGAGATGGGTCAAAAAATCAAGATTTCTCCAAGGGGTACCCCTTGCTCAAACGAGCAAAAATAGGAAATCGAGCTTATCGCACTCTAATCTAGATTTTGACTTTTCTTGGCTATAGGCCTTTGAATAAGGATTCCAACGCTACTTGAATCGCCCCAATCGGACAAGTAACGAAAAAGTTATGATCAAATTAGTGAAAGGTCACAAACGATCTCGCGGCGACGCAATTGCAGGGTGCCTCCTTTGGGCTCCTTGTCCATTATATTGGACATATCTCACTCGTTATTGAGCCGATTCATTTGATTCTTATACCGTTGGAAAGCTCATTCAGAGGGCTACGACTACAAGTTGATAAATTGGGGTCATCAACCATTTTTTAGGTCGAAATTACTGACGGTTTGCGTGCTCCGTGCGACACTTCCCGTAGCACTCATCGTTGTGAGGGCCTTATCTCATTCATTATTCACCGGATTCATTCAATTGTTATGCTATTGGAAAGCTTATTCAGAGAGCTACGACCATATATGGAGGCAATTTCATAATTTTCAATTTATCGAGCCAAAAACATTAAGGATTTGAAGAATGAGTGGATTTTGCGCTATTTCAATCTATTTTTCACCAAATCTCCCTCATTCCATGTCCGAATCACTCAATTCTTTCGCCGTCGTAATTTTTATACATAGGAAAATGTGTCAAGAAGTTTTCACCCCATTTCGAGTCGGGTCAAAAAATTGAGATTTCTCCTAAGGGTACCCCTTGCTCAAATGAGCAAAAATAGGAAATCAATCTTATCGCACTCTAATCTAGATTTTGACTTTTCGAGGCTGTAGGCCTTTGAATAAGGATTCCAACGCCACTTGAATCGCCCCAATCGGACAAGTAACAAAAAAGTTATGGTCAAATTAGTGAGAGGTCACAAACGATCTCGCGGCGACGCAATTGCAGGGTGCCTCCTTTGGGATTCTTGTCCATTATATGGGACATATCTCACTCATTATTGGGCCGATTCGCTTGATTCTTATACAGTTGGAAAGCTCATTCAGAGGGCTACGACCACAAGTTTATGAATTGGGGTCATCTACCATTTTGGGGTCGAAATTATTGACGGTTTGCGTGCTCCGTGCGATATTTCCCGTAGCACTCGTCATTGTGAGGGACTTATCTTATTCATTATTGACCCGATTCACTCGATTCTTACTTCATTGGAAAGCTTATTCAGAGAGCAACAACCATATATGGAGTCAATTTCATAATTTTCAATTTATCGAGCCAAAAACATTAAGGATTTGAAGAATGAGTGGATTTCGCGCTATTTCAATCTATTTTTCACCAAATCTCTCTCATTGCAAGTCCGAATCACTCAATTCTTTAGCCGTCGTAATTTTTATACATAGGGAAATGTGTCATGAAGTTTTCACCCCGTTTCGAGTCGGGTCAAAAAATCGAGATTTCTCCTAGGGGTACCCCTTGCTCAAATGAGCAAAAATAGGAAATCGAGCTTATCACACTCTAATTTAGATTTTGACTTTTCGTGGCTGTAGCCCTTTGAATAAGGATTCCAACGCCACTTGAATCGCCCCAATCGGACGAGTAACAAAAAAGTTATGGTCAAATTAGTGAGAGGTCACAAACGATCTCGCGGCGACGCAATTGCAGGGTGCCTCCTTTGGGCTTCTTGTCCATTATATGGGACATATCTCACTCGTTATTGGGCCGATTCGCTTGATTCTTATACCGTTGGAAAGCTCATTCAGAGAACTACGACCACGAGTTGATAAATTGGGGTCATCTTTCATTTTTTGGGTCGAAATTACTGACGGTTTGCGTGCTCCGTGCGACGTTTCCCGTAGCACTCGTCGTTCTGAGAGCCTTATCTCATTCATTATTTACCCGATTCGCTCGATTCTTATGCTATTGGAAAGCTTATTCAAAGAGCTAAGACCACGTATAGAGGCAATTTCATCATTTTCAATTTATCGAGCCAAAAACGTTAAGGATTTGAAAAATGAGTGGATTTCGCGCTATTACAAGCTATTTTTAACCAAATCTCTCTCATTGCATGTTCGAATCACTCAATTCTTTCACCGTCGTAATTTTTATACATAGAAAAATGTGTCAAGTAGTTTTCACCCCATTTCGAGTCGGGTCATAAAATCGAGATTTCTTCTAGGGGTACCCCTTGCTCAAATGAGCAAAAATAGGAAATCGAGCTTATCGCACTCTAATCTAGATTTTGACTTTTCTTAGCTGTAGGCCTTTGAATAAGGATTCCAACGCCACTTGAATCGCCCCAATCGGACGAGTAACAAAAAAATTATGGTCAAATTAGTGAGAGGTCACAAACGATCTCGCGGCGACGCAATTGCAGGGTGCCTCCTTTGGGCTCCTTATCCATTATATGGGACATATCTCACTCGTTATTGGGCCGATTCAATTGATTCTTATATCGTTGGAAAGCTTATTCAGAGGGCTACGACCACGAATTGATAAATCGGGGTCATCTACCATTTTTTGGGTCGAATTACTGACGGTTTGCATGCTCTGTGCGACATTTCCCGTAGCACTCGTCATTGTGAGGGCCTTATCTCATTCATTATTTACCCAATTTTCTTGATTCTTACGCCAATGGAAAGCTTATTCAGAGAGCTACGACCACGTAAGAAGGCAATTTCATAATTTTCAATTTATCGAGCCAAAAATGTTAATGATTTGAAGTATGAGTGGATTTCGCGCTATTTCAAGCTATTTTCACCAAATCTCCCTCATTGCATGTCCGAATAACTCAATTCTTTCGCCGTCATAATTTTTATACATAGGGAAATGTGTCATGAAGTTTTCACCCCGTTTCGAGATGGGTCAAAAAATCAAGATTTCTCCAAGGGGTACCCCTTGCTCAAACGAGCAAAAATAGGAAATCGAGCTTATCGCACTCTAATCTAGATTTTGACTTTTCTTGGCTATAGGCCTTTGAATAAGGATTCCAACGCTACTTGAATCGCCCCAATCGGACAAGTAACGAAAAAGTTATGATCAAATTAGTGAAAGGTCACAAACGATCTCGCGGCGACGCAATTGCAGGGTGCCTCCTTTGGGCTCCTTGTCCATTATATTGGACATATCTCACTCGTTATTGAGCCGATTCATTTGATTCTTATACCGTTGGAAAGCTCATTCAGAGGGCTACGACTACAAGTTGATAAATTGGGGTCATCAACCATTTTTTAGGTCGAAATTACTGACGGTTTGCGTGCTCCGTGCGACACTTCCCGTAGCACTCATCGTTGTGAGGGCCTTATCTCATTCATTATTCACCGGATTCATTCAATTGTTATGCTATTGGAAAGCTTATTCAGAGAGCTACGACCATATATGGAGGCAATTTCATAATTTTCAATTTATCGAGCCAAAAACATTAAGGATTTGAAGAATGAGTGGATTTTGCGCTATTTCAATCTATTTTTCACCAAATCTTCCTCATTCCATGTCCGAATCACTCAATTCTTTCGCCGTCGTAATTTTTATACATAGGAAAATGTGTCAAGAAGTTTTCACCCCATTTCGAGTCGGGTCAAAAAATTGAGATTTCTCCTAAGGGTACCCCTTGCTCAAATGAGCAAAAATAGGAAATCAATCTTATCGCACTCTAATCTAGATTTTGACTTTTCGAGGCTGTAGGCCTTTGAATAAGGATTCCAACGCCACTTGAATCGCCCCAATCGGACAAGTAACAAAAAAGTTATGGTCAAATTAGTGAGAGGTCACAAACGATCTCGCGGCGACGCAATTGCAGGGTGCCTCCTTTGGGATTCTTGTCCATTATATGGGACATATCTCACTCATTATTGGGCCGATTCGCTTGATTCTTATACAGTTGGAAAGCTCATTCAGAGGGCTACGACCACAAGTTTATGAATTGGGGTCATCTACCATTTTGGGGTCGAAATTATTGACGGTTTGCGTGCTCCGTGCGATATTTCCCGTAGCACTCGTCATTGTGAGGGACTTATCTTATTCATTATTGACCCGATTCACTCGATTCTTACTTCATTGGAAAGCTTATTCAGAGAGCAACAACTATATATGGAGTCAATTTCATAATTTTCAATTTATCGAGCCAAAAACATTAAGGATTTGAAGAATGAGTGGATTTCGCGCTATTTCAATCTATTTTTCACCAAATCTCTCTCATTGCAAGTCCGAATCACTCAATTCTTTAGCCGTCGTAATTTTTATACATAGGGAAATGTGTCATGAAGTTTTCACCCCGTTTCGAGTCGGGTCAAAAAATCGAGATTTCTCCTAGGGGTACCCCTTGCTCAAATGAGCAAAAATAGGAAATCGAGCTTATCACACTCTAATTTAGATTTTGACTTTTCGTGGCTGTAGGCCTTTGAATAAGGATTCCAACGCCACTTGAATCGCCCCAATCGGACGAGTAACAAAAAAGTTATGGTCAAATTAGTGAGAGGTCACAAACGATCTCGCGGCGACGCAATTGCACGGTGCCTCCTTTGGGCTTCTTGTCCATTATATGGGACATATCTCACTCGTTATTGAGCCGATTCGCTTGATTCTTATACCGTTGGAAACCTCATTCAGAGAACTACGACCACGAGTTGATAAATTGGGGTCATCTTTCATTTTTTGGGTCGAAATTACTGACGGTTTGCGTACTCCGTGCGACGTTTCCCGTAGCACTCGTCGTTCTGAGAGCCTTATCTCATTCATTATTTACCCGATTCGCTCGATTCTTATGCTATTGGAAAGCTTATTCAAAGAGCTAAGACCACGTATAGAGGCAATTTCATCATTTTCAATTTATCGAGCCAAAAACGTTAAGGATTTGAAAATGAGTAGATTTCGCGCTATTACAAGCTATTTTTAACCAAATCTCTCTCATTGCATGTTCGAATCACTCAATTCTTTTACCGTCGTAATTTTTATACATAGAAAAATGTGTCAAGAAGTTTTCACCCCATTTCGAGTCGGGTCATAAAATCGAGATTTCTTCTAGGGGTACCCCTTGCTCAAATGAGCAAAAATAGGAAATCGAGCTTATCGCACTCTAATCTAGATTTTGACTTTTCTTGGCTATAGGCCTTTGAATAAGGATTCCAACGCCACTTGAATCGCCCCAATCGGACGAGTAACAAAAAAATTATGGTCAAATTAGTGAGAGGTCACAAACAATCTCGCGGCGACGCAATTGCAGGGTGCCTCCTTTGGGCTCCTTATCCATTATATGGGACATATCTCACTCGTTATTGGGCCGATTCAATTGATTCTTATATCGTTGGAAATCTTATTCAGAGGGCTACGACCACGAATTGATAAATCGGGGTCATCTACCATTTTTTGGGTCGAATTACTGACGGTTTGCATGCTCTGTGCGACATTTCCCGTAGCACTCGTCATTGTGAGGGCCTTATCTCATTCGTTATTTACCCAATTTTCTTGATTCTTACGCCAATGGAAAGCTTATTCAGAGAGCTACGACCACGTAAGAAGGCAATTTCATAATTTTCAATTTATCGAGCCAAAAATGTTAATGATTTGAAGTATGAGTGGATTTCGCGCTATTTCAAGCTTTTTTCACCAAATCTCCCTCATTGCATGTCCGAATAACTCAATTCTTTCGCCGTCGTAATTTTTATACATAGGGAAATGTGTCATGAAGTTTTCACCCCGTTTCGAGATGGGTCAAAAAATCGAGATTTCTCCTAGGGGTACCCCTTGCTCAAATGAGCAAAAATAGGAAATCGAGCTTATCACACTCTAATTTAGATTTTGACTATTTGTGGCTATAGGCGTTTGAATAAGGATTCCAACGCCACTTGAATCACCCCAATCGGACGAGTAACAAAAAAGTTATGGTCAAATTAGTGAGAGGTCAAAAACGATCTCGCGGCGAAGCAATTGCAGGGTACCTCCTTTGGGATTCTTGTCCATTATATGGGACATATCTCACTCATTATTGGGCCGATTCGCTTGATTCTTATACCGTTGGAAAGCTCATTCAGAGGGCTACGACCACAAGTTGATAAATTGGGGTCATCTACCATTTTTGGGGTCGAAATTATTGACGGTTTGCGTGCTCTGTGCGACACTTCCCGTAGCACTCGTCCTTGTGAGGGCATTATCTCATTCATTATTTACCCGATTTGCTCGATTCTTACTTCATTGGAAAGCTTATTCAGAGAGAAACAACCATATATGGAGTCAATTTCATAATTTTCAATTTATCGAGCCAAAAACGTTAAGGATTTGAAGAATGAGTGGATTTCGCGCTATTTCAAGCTATTTTTCACCAAATCTCTCTCATTGCAAGTCCGAATCACTCAATTCTTTCGCCGTCGTAATTTTTATACATAGGGAAATATGTCATGAAGTTTTCACCCCGTTTCGAGTCGGGTCAAAAAATCGAGATTTCTCCTAGGGGTACCCCTTGCTCAAATGAGCAAAAATAGGAAATTGAGCTTATCACACTCTAATTTAGATTTTGACTTTTCGTGGTTGTAGGCCTTTGAATAAGGATTCCAACGCCACTTGAATGGCCCCAATCGGACGAGTAACAAAAAAGTTATGGTCAAATTAGTGAGAGGTCACAAACGATCTCGCGGCGACGCAATTGCATGGTGTCTCCTTTGGGCTTCTTGTCCATTATATGGGACATATCTCACTCGTTATTGGGCCGATTTGCTTGATTCTTATACCGTTCGAAAGCTCATTCAGAGAACTACGACCACGAGTTGATAAATTGGGGTCATCTTTCATTTTTTGGGTCGAAATTACTGACGGTTTGCATTATCTGTGCGACACTTCCCGTAGCACTCGTCGTTGTGAGGGCCTTATCTCATTCATTATTTACCCGATTCACTCGATTCTTATGCTATTGGAAAGCTTATTCAGAGAGCTACGACCACATATGGAGGCAATTTCATAATTTTCAATTTATCGAGCCAAAAACATTAAGGATTTGAAGAATGAGTGGATTTCACGCTATTTCAAGCTATTTTTCACCAAATCTCCCTCATTCCATGTCCGAATCACTCAATTCTTTCACCGTCGTAATTTATATACATAGGGAAATGTGTCATTAAGTTTTCACCCCGTTTCGAATCGGGTCAAAAAATCGAGATTTCTCCTAGGGGTACCCCTTGCTCAAATGAGCAAAAATAGGAAATCGATCTTATCGCACTCTAATCTTGATTTTGACTTTTCTTGGCTGTAGACCTTTGAATAAGGATTCCAACGCCACTTGAATCGCCCCAATCGGACGAGTAACAAAAAAGTTATGATCAAATTAGTGAAAGGTCACAAACGATCTCGCGGCGACGCAACTGCAGGGTGCCTCCTTTGGGATTCTTGTCAATTATATGGGACATATCTCACTCATTATTGGGCCGATTCGCTTGATTCTTATACCGTTGGAAAGCTCATTCAGAGGGCTACGACCACAAGTTGATAAATTGGGGTCATCTACCATTTTTTGGGTCGAAATTACTGACGGTTTGCATTATCTGTGCGACACTTCCCGTAGCACTCGTCGTTGTGAGGGCCTTATCTCATTCATTATTTACCCGATTCACTCGATTCTTATGCTATTGGAAAACTTATTCAAAGAGCTACGACCACGTATAGAGACAATTTAATCATTTTCAATTTATCTAGCCAAAAACGTTAAGGATTTGAAAAATGAGTGGATTTCGCGCTATTACAAGCTATTTTTCACCAAATCTCTCTCATTGCATGTTCGAATCAATCAATTCTTTCACCGTCGTAATTTTTATACATAGGAAAATGTGTCAAGAAGTTTTCACCCCATTTCGAGTCGGGTCAAAAAATTAAGATTTCTCCTATGTGTACCCCTTGCTCAAATGAGCAAAAATAGGAAATCAAGCTTATCGCACTCTAATCTAGATTTTGACTTCTCGGGGCTGTAGGCCTTTTGAATAAGGATTCCAACGCCACTTGAATCGCCCCAATCGGACGAGTAACGAAAAAGTTATGGTCAAATTAGTGAGAAGTCACAAACGATCTCGCGGCGACGCAATTGCAGGGTGCCTCCTTTGGGATTCTTGTCCATTATATGGGACATATCTCACTCATTATTGGGCCGATTCGCTTGATTCTTATACAGTTGGAAAGCTCATTCAGAGGGCTACGACCACAAGTTGATGAATTGGGGTCATCTACCATTTTTGGGGTCGAAATTATTGACGGTTTGCGTGCTCCGTGCGACACTTCCCGTAGCACTCGTCATTGTGAGGGACTTATCTTATTCATTATTGACCCGATTCACTCGATTCTTACTTCATTGGAAAGCTTATTCAGAGAGCAACAACCATATATGGAGACAATTTCATAATTTTCAATTTATCGAGCCAAAAACATTAAGGATTTGAAGAATGAGTGGATTTCGCGCTATTTCAATCTATTTTTCACCAAATCTCTCTCATTGCAAGTCCGAATCACTCAATTGTTTAGCCGTCGTAATTTTTATACATAGGGAAATGTGTCATGAAGTTTTCACCCCGTTTCGAGTCGGGTCAAAAAATCGAGATTTCTCCTAGGGGTACCCCTTGCTCAAATGAGCAAAAATAGGAAATCGAGCTTATCACACTCTAATTTAGATTTTGACTTTTATGTGGCTGTAGGCCTTTGAATAAGGATTCCAACGCCACTTGAATCGCCCCAATCGGACGAGTAACAAAAAAGTTATGGTCAAATTAGTGAGAAATCACAAACGATCTCGCGGCGACGCAATTGCAGGGTGCCTCCTTTGGGCTTCTTGTCCATTATATGGGACATATCTCACTCGTTATTGGGCCGATTCGCTTGATTCTTATACCGTTGGAAAGCTCATTCAGAGAACTACGACCACGAGTTGATAAATTGGGGTCATCTTTCATTTTTTGGGTCGAAATTACTGACGGTTTGCGTGCTCCGTGCGACGTTTCCCGTAGTACTCGTCGTTCTGAGAGTCTTATCTCATTCATTATTTACCCGATTCGCTCGATTCTTATGCTATTGGAAAGCTTATTCAAAGAGCTACGACCACGTATAGAGGCAATTTCATCATTTTCAATTTATCGAGCCAAAAACGTTAAGGATTTGAAAAATGAGTGGATTTCGCGCTATTACAAGCTATTTTTAACCAAATCTCTCTCATTGCATGTTCGAATCACTCAATTCTTTCACCGTCGTAATTTTTATACATAGAAAAATGTGTCAAGAAGTTTTCACCCCATTTCGAGTCGGGTCATAAAATCGAGATTTCTTCTAGGGGTACCCCTTGCTCAAATGAGCAAAAAAAGGAAATCGAGCTTATCGCACTCTAATCTAGATTTTGACTTTTCTTGGCTGTAGGCCTTTGAATAAGGATTCCAACGCCACTTGAATCGCCCCAATCGGACGATTAACAAAAAAATTATGGTCAAATTAGTGAGAGGTCACAAACGATCTCGCGGCGACGCAATTGCAGGGTGCCTCCTTTGGGCTCCTTATCCATTATATGGGACATATCTCACTCGTTATTGGGCCGATTCAATTGATTCTTATATCGTTGGAAAGCTTATTCAGAGGACTACGACCACAAATTGATAAATCGGGGTCATCTACCATTTTTTGGGTCGAATTACTGACGGTTTGCATGCTCTGTGCGACATTTCCCGTAGCACTCGTCATTGTGAGGGCCTTATCTCATTCATTATTTACCCGATTTTCTTGATTCTTACGCCAATGGAAAGCTTATTCAGAGAGCTACGACCACGTATGAAGGCATCTTCATAATTTTCAATTTATCGAGCCAAAAATGTTAATGATTTGAAGTATGTGTGGATTTCGCGCTATTTTAAGCTATTTTCACCAAATCTCCCTCATTGCATGTCCGAATAACTCAATTCTTTCGCCGTCGTAATTTTTATACATAGGGAAATGTGTCATGAAGTTTTCACCCCGTTTCGAGATTGGTCAAAAAATCGAGATTTCTCCTAGGGGTACCCCTTGCTCAAATGAGCAAAAATAGGAAATCGAGCTTATCGCACTCTAATCTAGATTTTGACTTTTCTTGGCTATAGGCCTTTGAATAAGGATTCCAACGCTACT
The DNA here is from genome assembly GCA_031470985.1 of Agastache rugosa. Taxonomy (NCBI): domain Eukaryota; kingdom Viridiplantae; phylum Streptophyta; class Magnoliopsida; order Lamiales; family Lamiaceae; genus Agastache; species Agastache rugosa. The sequence goes on along the minus strand of CM062606.1, from coordinate 35,806,888 downwards.
TGAATCGCCCCAATCGGACGAGTAACGAAAAAGTTATGATCAAATTAGTGAAAGGTCACAAACGATCTCGCGGCGACGCAATTGCAGGGTGCCTCCTTTGGGCTCCTTGTCCATTATATGGGACATATCTCACTCGTTATTGGGCCGATTCATTTGATTCTTATACCGTTGGAAAGCTCATTCAGAGGGCTACGACTACAAGTTGATAAATTGGGGTCATCAACCATTTTTTGGGTCGAAATTACTGACGGTTTGCGTGCTCCGTGCGACACTTCCCGTAGCACTCATCGTTGTGAGGGCCTTATCTCATTCATTATTTACCGGATTCATTCAATTGTTATGCTATTGGAAAGCTTATTCAGAGAGCTACGACCATATATGGAGGAAATTTCATAATTTTCAATTTATCGAGCCAAAAACATTAAGGATTTGAAGAATGAGTGGATTTTGCGCTATTTCAATCTATTTTTCACCAAATCTCCCTCATTCCATGTCCGAATCACTCAATTCTTTCGCCGTCGTAATTTTTATACATAGGGAAATGTGTCATGAAGTTTTCACCCCGTTTCGAGTCGGGTTAAAAAATCGAGATTTCTCCTAGGGGTACCCCTTGCTCAAATGAGGAAAAATAGGAAATTGAGCTTATCACACTCTAATTTAGATTTTGACTTTTCGTGGCTGTAGGCCTTTGAATAAGGATTCCAACGCCACTTGAATCGCCCCAATCGGACGAGTAACAAAAAAGTTATGGTCAAATTAGTGAGAGGTCAAAAACGATCTCGCGGCGACGCAATTGCAGGGTACCTCCTTTGGGATTCTTGTCCATTATATGGGACATATCTCACTCATTATTGGGCCGATTCGCTTGATTCTTATACCGTTGGAAAGCTCATTCAGAGGGCTACGACCACAAGTTGATAAATTGGGGTCATCTACCATTTTTGGGGTCGAAATTATTGACGGTTTGCGTGCTCTGTGCGACACTTCCCGTAGCACTCGTCATTGTGAGGGCATTATCTCATTCATTATTTACCCGATTCGCTCGATTCTTACTTCATTGGAAAGCTTATTCAGAGAGAAACAACCATATATGGAGTCTATTTCATAATTTTCAATTTATCGAGCCAAAAACGTTAAGGATTTGAAGAATGAGTGGATTTCGCGCTATTTCAAGCTATTTTTCACCAAATCTCTCTCATTGCAAGTCCGAATCACTCAATTCTTTCGCCGTCGTAATTTTTATACATAGGGAAATATGTCATGAAGTTTTCACCCCGTTTCGAGTCGGGTCAAAAAATCGAGATTTCTCCTAGGGGTACCCCTTGCTCAAATGAGCAAAAATAGGAAATCGAGCTTATCACACTCTAATTTAGATTTTGACTTTTCGTGGCTGTAGGCCTTTGAATAAGGATTCCAACGCCACTTGAATCACCCCAATCGGACGAGTAACAAAAAAGTTATGGTCAAATTAGTGAGAGGTCAAAAACGATCTCGCGGCGAAGCAATTGCAGGGTACCTCCTTTGGGATTCTTGTCCATTATATGGGACATATCTCACTCCTTATTGGGCCGATTCGCTTGATTCTTATACCGTTGGAAAGCTCATTCAGAGGGCTACGACCACAAGTTGATAAATTGGGGTCATCTACCATTTTTGGGGTCGAAATTATTGACGGTTTGCGTGCTCTGTGCGACGTTTCCCGTAGCACTCGTCGTTCTGACAGCCTTATCTCATTCATTATTTACCCGATTCGCTCGATTCTTATGCTATTGGAAAGCTTATTCAAAGAGCTAAGACCACGTATAGAGGCAATTTCATCATTTTCAATTTATCGAGCCAAAAACGTTAAGGATTTGAAAAATGAGTGGATTTCGCGCTATTACAAGCTATTTTTAACCAAATCTCTCTCATTGCATGTTCGAATCACTCAATTCTTTCACCGTCGTAATTTTTATACATAGAAAAATGTGTCAAGTAGTTTTCACCCCATTTCGAGTCGGGTCATAAAATCGAGATTTCTTCTAGGGGTACCCCTTGCTCAAATGAGCAAAAATAGGAAATCGAGCTTATCGCACTCTAATCTAGATTTTGACTTTTCTTGGCTGTAGGCCTTTGAATAAGGATTCCAACGCCACTTGAATCGCCCCAATCGGACGAGTAACAAAAAAATTATGGTCAAATTAGTGAGAGGTCACAAACGATCTCGCGGCGACGCAATTGCAGGGTGCCTCCTTTGGGCTCCTTATCCATTATATGGGACATATCTCACTCGTTATTGGGCCGATTCAATTGATTCTTATATCGTTGGAAAGCTTATTCAGAGGGCTACGACCACGAATTGATAAATCGGGGTCATCTACCATTTTTTGGGTCGAATTACTGACGGTTTGCATGCTCTGTGCGACATTTCCCGTAGCACTCGTCATTGTGAGGGCCTTATCTCATTCATTATTTACCCAATTTTCTTGATTCTTACGCCAATGGAAAGCTTATTCAGAGAGCTACGACCACGTAAGAAGGCAATTTCATAATTTTCAATTTATCGAGCCAAAAATGTTAATGATTTGAAGTATGAGTGGATTTCGCGCTATTTCAAGCTATTTTCACCAAATCTCCCTCATTTCATGTCCGAATAACTCAATTCTTTCGCCGTCGTAATTTTTATACATAGGGAAATGTGTCATGAAGTTTTCACCCCGTTTCGAGATGGGTCAAAAAATCGAGATTTCTCCTAGGGGTACCCCTTGCTCAAACGAGCAAAAATAGGAAATCGAGCTTATCGCACTCTAATCTAGATTTTGACTTTTCTTGGCTATAGGCCTTTGAATAAGGATTCCAACGCTACTTGAATCGCCCCAATCGGACGAGTAACAAAAAAGTTATGGTCAAATTAGTGAGAGGTCAAAAACGATCTCGCGGCGAAGCAATTGCAGGGTACCTCCTTTGGGATTCTTGTCCATTATATGGGACATATCTCACTCATTATTGGGCCGATTCGCTTGATTCTTATACCGTTGGAAAGCTCATTCAGAGGGCTACGACCACAAGTTGATAAATTGGGGTCATCTACCATTTTTGGGGTCGAAATTATTGACGGTTTGCGTGCTCTGTGCGACACTTCCCGTAGCACTCGTCCTTGTGAGGGCACTATCTCATTCATTATTTACCCGATTCGCTCGATTCTTACTTCATTGGAAAGCTTATTCAGAGAGAAACAACCATATATGGAGTCAATTTCATAATTTTCAATTTATCGAGCCAAAAACGTTAAGGATTTGAAGAATGAGTGGATTTCGCGCTATTTCAAGCTATTTTTCACCAAATCTCTCTCATTGCAAGTCCGAATCACTCAATTCTTTCGCCGTCGTAATTTTTATACATAGGGAAATATGTCATGAAGTTTTCACCCCGTTTCGAGTCGGGTCAAAAAATCGAGATTTCTCCTAGGGGTACCCCTTGCTCAAATGAGCAAAAATAGGAAATCGAGCTTATCACACTCTAATTTAGATTTTGACTTTTCGTGGCTGTAGGCCTTTGAATAAGGATTCCAACGCCACTTGAATCGCCCCAATCGGACGAGTAACAAAAAAGTTATGGTCAAATTAGTGAGAGGTCACAAACGATCTCGCGGCGACGCAATTGCAGGGTGCCTCCTTTGGGCTTCTTGTCCATTATATGGGACATATCTCACTCGTTATTGGGCCGATTCGCTTGATTCTTATACCGTTGGAAAGCTCATTCAGGGAACTACGACCACGAGTTGATAAATTGGGGTCATCTACCATTTTTGGGTCGAAATTACTGACGGTTTGTGTGCTCCGTGCGACGTTTCCCGTAGCACTCGTCGTTCTGAGAGCCTTATCTCATTCATTATTTACCCGATTCGCTCGATTCTTATGCTATTGGAAAGCTTATTCAAAGAGCTAAGACCACGTATAGAGGCAATTTCATCATTTTCAATTTATCGAGCCAAAAACGTTAAGGATTTGAAAAATGAGTGGATTTCGCGCTATTACAAGCTATTTTTAACCAAATCTCTCTCATTGCATGTTCGAATCACTCAATTCTTTCACCGTCGTAATTTTTATACATAGAAAAATGTGTCAAGTAGTTTTCACCCCATTTCGAGTCGGGTCATAAAATCGAGATTTCTTCTAGGGGTACCCCTTGCTCAAATGAGCAAAAATAGGAAATCGAGCTTATCGCACTCTAATCTAGATTTTGACTTTTCTTAGCTGTAGGCCTTTGAATAAGGATTCCAACGCCACTTGAATCGCCCCAATCGGACGAGTAACAAAAAAATTATGGTCAAATTAGTGAGAGGTCACAAACGATCTCGCGGCGACGCAATTGCAGGGTGCCTCCTTTGGGCTCCTTATCCATTATATGGGACATATCTCACTCGTTATTGGGCCGATTCAATTGATTCTTATATCGTTGGAAAGCTTATTCAGAGGGCTACGACCACGACGAGTAACAAAAAAATTATGGTCAAATTAGTGAGAGGTCACAAACGATCTCGCGGCGACGCAATTGCAGGGTGCCTCCTTTGGGCTCCTTATCCATTATATGGGACATATCTCACTCGTTATTGGGCCGATTCAATTGATTCTTATATCGTTGGAAAGCTTATTCAGAGGGCTACGACCACGAATTGATAAATCGGGGTCATCTACCATTTTTTGGGTCGAATTACTGACGGTTTGCATGCTCTGTGCGACATTTCCCGTAGCACTCGTCATTGTGAGGGCCTTATCTCATTCATTATTTACCCAATTTTCTTGATTCTTACGCCAATGGAAAGCTTATTCAGAGAGCTACGACCACGTAAGAAGGCAATTTCATAATTTTCAATTTATCGAGCCAAAAATGTTAATGATTTGAAGTATGAGTGGATTTCGCGCTATTTCAAGCTATTTTCACCAAATCTCCCTCATTTCATGTCCGAATAACTCAATTCTTTCGCCGTCGTAATTTTTATACATAGGGAAATGTGTCATGAAGTTTTCACCCCGTTTCGAGATGGGTCAAAAAATCGAGATTTCTCCTAGGGGTACCCCTTGCTCAAACGAGCAAAAATAGGAAATCGAGCTTATCGCACTCTAATCTAGATTTTGACTTTTCTTGGCTATAGGCCTTTGAATAAGGATTCCAACGCTACTTGAATCGCCCCAATCGGACGAGTAACAAAAAAGTTATGGTCAAATTAGTGAGAGGTCAAAAACGATCTCGCGGCGAAGCAATTGCAGGGTACCTCCTTTGGGATTCTTGTCCATTATATGGGACATATCTCACTCATTATTGGGCCGATTCGCTTGATTCTTATACCGTTGGAAAGCTCATTCAGAGGGCTACGACCACAAGTTGATAAATTGGGGTCATCTACCATTTTTGGGGTCGAAATTATTGACGGTTTGCGTGCTCTGTGCGACACTTCCCGTAGCACTCGTCCTTGTGAGGGCACTATCTCATTCATTATTTACCCGATTCGCTCGATTCTTACTTCATTGGAAAGCTTATTCAGAGAGAAACAACCATATATGGAGTCAATTTCATAATTTTCAATTTATCGAGCCAAAAACGTTAAGGATTTGAAGAATGAGTGGATTTCGCGCTATTTCAAGCTATTTTTCACCAAATCTCTCTCATTGCAAGTCCGAATCACTCAATTCTTTCGCCGTCGTAATTTTTATACATAGGGAAATATGTCATGAAGTTTTCACCCCGTTTCGAGTCGGGTCAAAAAATCGAGATTTCTCCTAGGGGTACCCCTTGCTCAAATGAGCAAAAATAGGAAATCGAGCTTATCACACTCTAATTTAGATTTTGACTTTTCGTGGCTGTAGGCCTTTGAATAAGGATTCCAACGCCACTTGAATCGCCCCAATCGGACGAGTAACAAAAAAGTTATGGTCAAATTAGTGAGAGGTCACAAACGATCTCGCGGCGACGCAATTGCAGGGTGCCTCCTTTGGGCTTCTTGTCCATTATATGGGACATATCTCACTCGTTATTGGGCCGATTCGCTTGATTCTTATACCGTTGGAAAGCTCATTCAGAGAACTACGACCACGAGTTGATAAATTGGGGTCATCTTTCATTTTTTGGGTCGAAATTACTGACGGTTTGCGTGCTCCGTGCGACGTTTCCCGTAGCACTCGTCGTTCTGAGAGCCTTATCTCATTCATTATTTACCCGATTCGCTCGATTCTTATGCTATTGGAAAGCTTATTCAAAGAGCTAAGACCACGTATAGAGGCAATTTCATCATTTTCAATTTATCGAGCCAAAAACGTTAAGGATTTGAAAAATGAGTGGATTTCGCGCTATTACAAGCTATTTTTAACCAAATCTCTCTCATTGCATGTTCGAATCACTCAATTCTTTCACCGTCGTAATTTTTATACATAGAAAAATGTGTCAAGTAGTTTTCACCCCATTTCGAGTCGGGTCATAAAATCGAGATTTCTTCTAGGGGTACCCCTTGCTCAAATGAGCAAAAATAGGAAATCGAGCTTATCGCACTCTAATCTAGATTTTGACTTTTCTTAGCTGTAGGCCTTTGAATAAGGATTCCAACGCCACTTGAATCGCCCCAATCGGACGAGTAACAAAAAAATTATGGTCAAATTAGTGAGAGGTCACAAACGATCTCGCGGCGACGCAATTGCAGGGTGCCTCCTTTGGGCTCCTTATCCATTATATGGGACATATCTCACTCGTTATTGGGCCGATTCAATTGATTCTTATATCGTTGGAAAGCTTATTCAGAGGGCTACGACCACGAATTGATAAATCGGGGTCATCTACCATTTTTTGGGTCGAATTACTGACGGTTTGCATGCTCTGTGCGACATTTCCCGTAGCACTCGTCATTGTGAGGGCCTTATCTCATTCATTATTTACCCAATTTTCTTGATTCTTACGCCAATGGAAAGCTTATTCAGAGAGCTACGACCACGTAAGAAGGCAATTTCATAATTTTCAATTTATCGAGCCAAAAATGTTAATGATTTGAAGTATGAGTGGATTTCGCGCTATTTCAAGCTATTTTCACCAAATCTCCCTCATTGCATGTCCGAATAACTCAATTCTTTCGCCGTCGTAATTTTTATACATAGGGAAATGTGTCATGAAGTTTTCACCCCGTTTCGAGATGGGTCAAAAAATCAAGATTTCTCCTAGGGGTACCCCTTGCTCAAACGAGCAAAAATAGGAAATCGAGCTTATCGCACTCTAATCTAGATTTTGACTTTTCTTGGCTATAGGCCTTTGAATAAGGATTCCAACGCTACTTGAATCGCCCCAATCGGACAAGTAACGAAAAAGTTATGATCAAATTAGTGAAAGGTCACAAACGATCTCGCGGCGACGCAATTGCAGGGTGCCTCCTTTGGGCTCCTTGTCCATTATATTGGACATATCTCACTCGTTATTGAGCCGATTCATTTGATTCTTATACCGTTGGAAAGCTCATTCAGAGGGCTACGACTACAAGTTGATAAATTGGGGTCATCAACCATTTTTTGGGTCGAAATTACTGACGGTTTGCGTGCTCCGTGCGACACTTCCCGTAGCACTCATTGTTGTGAGGGCCTTATCTCATTCATTATTCACCGGATTCATTCAATTGTTATGCTATTGGAAAGCTTATTCAGAGAGCTACGACCATATATGGAGGCAATTTCATAATTTTCAATTTATCGAGCCAAAAACATTAAGGATTTGAAGAATGAGTGGATTTTGCGCTATTTCAATCTATTTTTCACCAAATCTCCCTCATTCCATGTCCGAATCACTCAATTCTTTCGCCGTCGTAATTTTTATACATAGGAAAATGTGTCAAGAAGTTTTCACCCCATTTCGAGTCGGGTCAAAAAATTGAGATTTCTCCTAAGGGTACCCCTTGCTCAAATGAGCAAAACTAGGAAATCAATCTTATCGCACTCTAATCTAGATTTTGAATTTTCGAGGCTGTAGGCCTTTGAATAAGGATTCCAACGCCACTTGTATCGCCCCAATCGGACAAGTAACAAAAAAGTTATGGTCAAATTAGTGAGAGGTCACAAACGATCTCGCGGCGACGCAATTGCATGGTGCCTCCTTTGGGATTCTTGTCCATTATATGGGACATATCTCACTCATTATTGGGCCGATTCGCTTGATTCTTATACAGTTGGAAAGCTCATTCAGAGGGCTACGACCACAAGTTTATGAATTGGGGTCATCTACCATTTTGGGGTCGAAATTATTGACGGTTTGCGTGCTCCGTGCGATACTTCCCGTAGCACTCGTCATTGTGAGGGACTTATCTTATTCATTATTGACCCGATTCACTCGATTCTTACTTCATTGGAAAGCTTATTCAGAGAGCAACAACCATATATGGAGACAATTTCATAATTTTCAATTTATCGAGCCAAAAACATTAAGGATTTGAAGAATGAGTGGATTTTGCGCTATTTCAATCTATTTTTCACCAAATCTCCCTCATTCCATGTCCGAATCACTCAATTCTTTAGCCGTCGTAATTTTTATACATAGGGAAATGTGTCATGAAGTTTTCACCCCGTTTCGAGTCGGGTCAAAAAATCGAGATTTCTCCTAGGGGTACCCCTTGCTCAAATGAGCAAAAATAGGAAATCGAGCTTATCACACTCTAATTTAGATTTTGACTTTTCGTGGCTGTAGGCCTTTGAATAAGGATTCCAACGCCACTTGAATCGCCCCAATCGGACGAGTAACAAAAAAGTTATGGTCAAATTAGTGAGAGGTCACAAACGATCTCGCGGCGACGCAATTGCAGGGTGCCTCCTTTGGGCTTCTTGTCCATTATATGGGACATATCTCACTCGTTATTGAGCCGATTCGCTTGATTCTTATACCGTTGGAAAGCTCATTCAGAGAACTACGACCACGAGTTGATAAATTGGGGTCATCTTTCATTTTTTGGGTCGAAATTACTGACGGTTTGCGTACTCCGTGCGACGTTTCCCGTAGCACTCGTCGTTCTGAGAGCCTTATCTCATTCATTATTTACCCGATTCGCTCGATTCTTATGCTATTGGAAAGCTTATTCAAAGAGCTAAGACCACGTATAGAGGCAATTTCATCATTTTCAATTTATCGAGCCAAAAACGTTAAGGATTTGAAAATGAGTAGATTTCGCGCTATTACAAGCTATTTTTAACCAAATCTCTCTCATTGCATGTTCGAATCACTCAATTCTTTCACCGTCGTAATTTTTATACATAGAAAAATGTGTCAAGAAGTTTTCACCCCATTTCGAGTCGGGTCATAAAATCGAGATTTCTTCTAGGGGTACCCCTTGCTCAAATGAGCAAAAATAGGAAATCGAGCTTATCGCACTCTAATCTAGATTTTGACTTTTCTTGGCTATAGGCCTTTGAATAAGGATTCCAACGCCACTTGAATCGCCCCAATCGGACGAGTAACAAAAAAATTATGGTCAAATTAGTGAGAGGTCACAAACGATCTCGCGGCGACGCAATTGCAGGGTGCCTCCTTTGGGCTCCTTATCCATTATATGGGACATATCTCACTCGTTATTGGGCCGATTCAATTGATTCTTATATCGTTGGAAAGCTTATTCAGAGGGCTACGACCACGAATTGATAAATCGGGGTCATCTACCATTTTTTGGGTCGAATTACTGACGGTTTGCATGCTCTGTGCGACATTTCCCGTAGCACTCGTCATTGTGAGGGCCTTATCTCATTCGTTATTTACCCAATTTTCTTGATTCTTACGCCAATGGAAAGCTTATTCAGAGAGCTACGACCACGTAAGAAGGCAATTTCATAATTTTCAATTTATCGAGCCAAAAATGTTAATGATTTGAAGTATGAGTGGATTTCGCGCTATTTCAAGCTTTTTTCACCAAATCTCCCTCATTGCATGTCCGAATAACTCAATTCTTTCGCCGTCGTAATTTTTATACATAGGGAAATGTGTCATGAAGTTTTCACCCCGTTTCGAGATGGGTCAAAAAATCGAGATTTCTCCTAGGGGTACCCCTTGCTCAAATGAGCAAAAATAGGAAATCGAGCTTATCACACTCTAATTTAGATTTTGACTATTCGAAGCTATAGGCCTTTGAATAAGGATTCCAACGCCACTTGAATCACCCCAATCGGACGAGTAACAAAAAAAGTTATGGTCAAATTAGTGAGAGGTCAAAAACGATCTCGCGTCGAAGCAATTGCAGGGTACCTCCTTTGGGATTCTTGTCCATTATATGGGACATATCTCACTCATTATTGGGCCGATTTGCTTGATTCTTATACCGTTGGAAAGCTCATTCAGAGGGCTACGACCACAAGTTGATAAATTGGGGTCATCTACCATTTTTGGGGTCGAAATTATTGACGGTTTGCGTGCTCTGTGCGACACTTCCCGTAGCACTCGTCCTTGTGAGGGCATTATCTCATTCATTATTTACCCGATTTGCTCGATTCTTACTACATTGGAAAGCTTATTCAGAGAGAAACAACCATATATGGAGTCAATTTCATAATTTTCAATTTATCGAGCCAAAAACGTTAAGGATTTGAAGAATGAGTGGATTTCGCGCTATTTCAAGCTATTTTTCACCAAATCTCTCTCATTGCAAGTCCGAATCACTCAATTCTTTCGCCGTCGTAATTTTTATACATAGGGAAATATGTCATGAAGTTTTCACCCCGTTTCGAGTCGGGTCAAAAAATCGAGATTTCTCCTAGGGGTACCCCTTGCTCAAATGAGCAAAAATAGGAAATTGAGCTTATCACACTCTAATTTAGATTTTGACTTTTCGTGGTTGTAGGCCTTTGAATAAGGATTCCAACGCCACTTGAATGGCCCCAATCGGACGAGTAACAAAAAAGTTATGGTCAAATTAGTGAGAGGTCACAAATGATCTCGCGGCGACGCAATTGCATGGTGTCTCCTTTGGGCTTCTTGTCCATTATATGGGACATATCTCACTCGTTATTGGGCCGATTTGCTTGATTCTTATACCGTTCGAAAGCTCATTCAGAGAACTACGACCACGAGTTGATAAATTGGGGTCATCTTTCATTTTTTGGGTCGAAATTACTGACGGTTTGCGTGCTCCGTGCGACATTTCCCGTAGCACTCGTCGTTGTGAGAGCCTTATCTCATTCATTATTTACCCGATTCGCTCGATTCTTATGCTATTGGAAAGCTTATTCAAAGAGCTACGACCATGTATAGAGGTAATTTCATCATTTTCAATTTATCGAGCCAAAAACGTTAAGGATTTGAAAAATGAGTGGATTTCGCGCTATTACAAGCTATTTTTAACCAAATCTCTCTCATTGCATGTTCGAATCACTCAATTCTTTCACCGTCATAATTTTTATACATAGGAAAATGTGTCAAGAAGTTTTCACCCCATTTCGAGTCGGGTCAAAAAATTGAGATTTCTCCAAGGGGTACCCTTGCTCAAACGAGCAAAAATAGGAAATCAAGCTTATCGCACTCTAATCTAGATTTTGACTTTTCGGGGCTGTAGGCCTTTGAATAAGGATTCCAACGCCACTTGAATCGCCCCAATCGGACGAGAAACAAAAAAGTTATGGTCAAATTAGTGAGAGGTCACAAACGATCTCGCGGCGACGCAATTGCAGGGTGCCTCCTTTGGGATTCTTGTCCATTATATGGGACATATCTCACTCGTTATTGGGCCGATTCACTTGATTCTTATACCGTTGGAAAGCTCATTCGGAGGGCTACCACCACAAGTTGATAAATTGGGGTCATCTACCATTTTTGGGGTCGAAATTACTGACGGTTTGCGTGCTCCGTGCGACACTTCCCGTAGCACTCATCGTTGTGAGGGCCTTATCTCATTCATTATTTACCCGATTCACTCGATTCTTACTTCATTGGAAAGCTTATTCAGAGAGCTACAACCATATATGGAGACAATTTCATAATTTTCAATTTATCGAGCCAAAAACGTTAAGGATTTGAAGAATGAGTGTATTTCGCGCTATTTTTCACCAAATCTCTCTCATTGCAAGTCCGAATCACTCAATTCTTTCGCCGTCGCAACTTTTATACATAGTGAAATGTGTCTTGAAGTTTTCACCCCGTTTCGAGTCGGGTCAAAAAATCGAAATTTCTCCTAGGGGTACCCCTTGCTCAAATGAGCATAAATAGGAAATCGAGCTTATCACACTCTAATTTAGATTTTGACTTTTCGTGGCTGTAGGCCTTTGAATAAGGATTCCAACGCCACTTGAATCGCCCCAATCGGACGAGTAACAAAAAAGTTATGGTCAAATTAGTGAGAGGTCACAAACGATCTCGCGGCGACGCAATTGCAGGGTGCCTCCTTTGGGCTTCTTGTCCATTATATGGGACATATCTCACTCGTTATTGGGCCGATTCGCTTGATTCTTATACCGTTAGAAAGCTCATTCAGAAAACTACGACCACGAGTTGATAAATTGGGGCCATCTACCATTTTTTGGGTCGAAATTACTGACGGTTTGCGTGCTCCGTGCGACACTTCCCGTAGCACTCATCGTTGTGAGGGCCTTATCTCATTCATTATTTACCTGATTCGCTCGATTCTTATGCTATTGGAAAGCTTATTCAGAGAGCTACGACCACGTATGGAGGCAATTTCATAATTTTCAATTTATCGAGCCAAAAACGTTAAGGATTTGAAGAATGAGTGGATTTCGTGCTATTTCAAGCTATTTTTCACCAAATCTCCCTCATTCCATGTCCGAATCACTCAATTCTTTCACCGTCGTAATTTTTATACATAGGGAAATGTGTCATGAAGTTTTCACCCCGTTTCGGGTCATGTCAAAAAATCGAGATTTCTTCTAGGAGTACCCATTGCTCAAATGAGCAAAAATAGGAAATCAAGCTTATCGCACTCTAATCTAGATTTTGACTTTTCCTGGCTGTAGGCCTATGAATAAGGATTCCAACGCCACTTAAATCGCCCCAATCGGACGAGTAACGAAAAAGTTATGGTCAAATTAGTGAAAGGTCACAAATTATCTCGCGGCGACACAATTGCAGGGTGCCTTCTTTGGGTTTCTTGTCCATTATATGGGACATATCTCACTCGTTATTGGGCCGATTCGCTTGATTCTTATACCGTTGGAAAGCTCATTCAGAGGGCTACGACCACGAGTTGATAAATTGGGGTCATCTATCATTTTTTGGGTCGAAATTACTGACGGTTTGCGTGCTCCGTGCGACATTTCCCGTAGCACTCGTCGTTGTGAGGGCCTTATCTCATTCATTATTTACCTGATTCGCTCGATTCTTATGCTATTGGAAAGCTTATTCAGAGAGCTACGACCACGTATGGAGGCAATTTCATAATTTTCAATTTATCGAGCTAAAAACGTTAAGGATTTGAAGAATGAGTGGATTTCGCGCTATTTTTCACCAAATCTCTCTCATTGCAAGTCCGAATCACTCAATTCTTTCGCCGTCGCAACTTTTATACATAGTGAAATGTGTCTTGAAGTTTTCACCCCGTTTCAAGTCGGGTCAAAAAATCGAAATTTCTCCTAGGGGTACCCCTTGCTCAAATGAGCAAAAATAGGAAATAGAGCTTATCACACTCTAATTTAGATTTTGACTTTTTGTGGCTGTAGGCCTTTGAATAAGGATTCCAACGCCACTTGAATGGCCCCAATCGGACGAGTAACAAAAAAGTTATGGTCAAATTAGTGAGAGGTCACAAACGATCTCGCGATGACGCAATTGCATGGTGCCTCCTTTGGGCTTCTTGTCCATTATATGGGACATATCTCATTCATTATTGGGCCAATTTGCTTGATTCTTATACCGTTCGAAAGCTCATTCAGAGATCTACGACCACGAGTTGATAAATTGGGGTCATCTTTCATTTTTTGGGTTGAAATTACTGACGGTTTGCGTGCTCCGTGCGACATTTCCCGTAGCACTCGTCGTTGTGAAAGCCTTATCTCATTCATTATTTACCCGATTCGCTCGATTCTTATGCTATTGGAAAGCTTATTCAAAGAGCTACGACCATGTATAGAGGTAATTTCATCATTTTCAATTTATCGAGCCAAAAACGTTAAGGATTTGAAAAATGAGTGGATTTCGCGCTATTACAAGCTATTTTTAACCAAATCTCTCTCATTGCATGTTCGAATCACTCAATTCTTTCACCGTCGTAATTTTTATACATAGGAAAATGTGGCAAGAAGTTTTCACCCCATTTCGAGTCGGGTCAAAAAATTGAGATTTCTCCAAGGGGTACCCTTGCTCAAACGAGCAAAAATAGGAAATCAAGCTTATCGCACTCTAATCTAGATTTTGACTTTTCGGGGCTGTAGGCCTTTGAATAAGGATTCCAACGCCACTTGAATCGCCCCAATCGGACGAGAAACAAAAAAGTTATGGTCAAATTAGTGAGAGGTCACAAACGATCTCGCGGCGACGCAATTGCAGGGTGCCTCCTTTGGGATTCTTGTCCATTATATGGGACATATCTCACTCGTTATTGGGCCGATTCACTTGATTCTTATACCGTTGGAAAGCTCATTCAGAGGGCTACGACTACAAGTTGATAAATTGGGGTCATCTACCATTTTTGAGGTCGAAATTACTGACGATTTGCGGTCTCCGTGCGACACTTCCCGTAGCACTCATCGTTGTGAGGGCCTTATCTCATTCATTATTTACCCGATTCACTCGATTCTTACTTCATTGGAAAGCTTATTCAGAGAGCTACAACCATATATGGAGACAATTTCATAATTTTCAATTTATCGAGCCAAAAACGTTAAGGATTTGAAGAATGAGTGGATTTCGCGCTATTTTTCACCAAATCTCTCTCATTGCAAGTCCGAATCACTCAATTCTTTCGCCGTCGCAACTTTTATACATAGTGAAATGTGTCTTGAAGTTTTCACCCCGTTTCGAGTCGGGTCAAAAAATCGAAATTTCTCCTAGGGGTACCCCTTGCTCAAATGAGCATAAATAGGAAATCGAGCTTATTACACTCTAATTTAGATTTTGACTTTTCGTGGCTGTAGGCCTTTGAATAAGGATTCCAACGCCACTTGAATCGCCCCAATCGGACAAGTAACAAAAAAGTTATGGTCAAATTAGTGAGAGGTCACAAACGATCTCGCGGCGACGCAATTGCAGGGTGCCTCCTTTGGGCTTCTTGTCCATTATATGGGACATTTCTCACTCGGTATTGGGCCGATTCGCATTATTCTTATACCGTTAGAAAGCTCATTCAGAAAACTACGACCACGAGTTGATAAATTGGGGTCATCTACCATTTTTTGGGTCGAAATTACTGACGGTTTGCGTGCTCCGTGCGACACTTCCCGTAGCACTCGTCGTTGTGAGGGCCTTATCTCATTCATTATTTACCTGATTCGCTCAATTCTTATGCTATTGGAAAGCTTATTCAGAGAGCTACGACCACGTATGGAGGCAATTTCATAATTTTCAATTTATCGAGCCAAAAACGTTAAGGATTTGAAGAATGAGTGGATTTCGTGCTATTTCAAGCTATTTTTCACCAAATCTCCCTCATTCCATGTCCGAATCACTCAACTCTTTCACCGTCGTAATTTTTATACATAGGGAAATGTGTCATGAAGTTTTCACCCCGTTTCGGGTCATGTCAAAAAATCGAGATTTCTTCTAGGGGTACCCATTGCTCAAATGAGCAAAAATAGGAAATCGAGCTTATCGCACTCTAATCTAGATTTTGACTTTTCCTGGCTGTAGGCCTATGAATAAGGATTCCAACGCCACTTAAATCGCCCCAATCAGACGAGTAACGAAAAAGTTATGGTCAAATTAGTGAAAGGTCACAAATGATCTCGCGGCGACACAATTGCAGGGTGCCTTCTTTGGGTTTCTTGTCCATTATATGGGACATATCTCACTCGTTATTGGGCCGATTCGCTTGATTCTTATACCGTTGGAAAGCTCATTCAGAGGGCTACGACCACGAGTTGATAAATTGGGGTCATATATCATTTTTTGGGTCGAAATTACTGACGGTTTGCGTGCTCCGTGCGACATTTCCCGTAGCACTCGTCGTTGTGAGGGCCTTATCTCATTCATTATTTACCTGATTCGCTCGATTCTTATGCTATTGGAAAGCTTATTCAGAGAGCTACGACCACGTATGGAGGCAATTTCATAATTTTCAATTTATCGAGCCAAAAACGTTAAGGATTTGAAGAATGAGTGGATTTCGCGCTATTTTTCACCAAATCTCTCTCATTGCAAGTCCGAATCACTCAATTCTTTCGCCGTCGCAACTTTTATACATAGTGAAATGTGTCTTGAAGTTTTCACCCCGTTTCGAGTCGGGTCAAAAAATCGAAATTTCTCCTAGGGGTACCCCTTGCTCAAATGAGCAAAAATAGGAAATCGAGCTTATCACACTCTAATTTAGATTTTGAGTTTTCGTGGCTGTAGGCCTTTGAATAAGGATTTCAACGCCACTTGAATGGCCCCAATCGGACGAGTAACAAAAAAGTTATGGTCAAATTAGTGAGAGGTCACAAACGATCTCGCGGCGACGCAATTGCATGGTGCCTCCTTTGGGCTTCTTGTCCATTATATGGGACATATCTCATTCATTATTGGGCCGATTTGCTTTATTCTTATACTGTTCGAAAGCTCATTCAGAGATCTACGACCACGAGTTGATAAATTGGGGTCATCTTTCATTTTTTGAGTCGAAATTACTGACGGTTTGCGTGCTCCGTGCGACATTTCCCGTAGCACTCGTCGTTGTGAGAGCCTTATCTCATTCATTATTTACCCGATTCGCTCGATTCGTATGCTATTGGAAAGCTTATTCAAAGAGCTACGACCATGTATAGAGGTAATTTCATCATTTTCAATTTATCGAGCCAAAAACGTTAAGGATTTGAAAAATGAGTGGATTTCGCGCTATTACAAGCTATTTTTAACCAAATCTCTCTCATTGCATGTTCGAATCACTCAATTCTTTCACCGTCATAATTTTTATACATAGGAAAATGTGTCAAGAAGTTTTCACCCCATTTCGAGTCGGGTCAAAAAATTGAGATTTCTCCAAGGGGTACCCTTGCTCAAACGAGCAAAAATAGGAAATCAAGCTTATCGCACTCTAATCTAGATTTTGACTTTTCGGGGCTGTAGGCCTTTGAATAAGGATTCCAACGCCACTTGAATCGCCCCAATCGGACGAGAAACAAAAAAGTTATGGTCAAATTAGTGAGAGGTCACAAACGATCTCGCGGCGACGCAATTGCAGGGTGCCTCCTTTGGGATTCTTGTCCATTATATGGGACATATCTCACTCGTTATTGGGCCGATTCACTTGATTCTTATACCGTTGGAAAGCTCATTCAGAGGGCTATGACTACAAGTTGATAAATTGGGGTCATCTACCATTTTTGAGGTCGAAATTACTGACGATTTGCGTTCTCCGTGCGACACTTCCCGTAGCACTCATCGTTGTGAGGGCCTTATCTCATTCATTATTTACCCGATTCACTCGATTCTTACTTCATTGGAAAGCTTATTCAGAGAGCTACAACCATATATGGGGACAATTTCATAATTTTCAATTTATCGAGCCAAAAACGTTAAGGATTTGAAGAATGAGTGGATTTCGCGCTATTTTTCACCAAATCTCTCTCATTGCAAGTCCGAATCACTCAATTCTTTCGCCGTCGCAACTTTTATACATAGTGAAATGTGTCTTGAAGTTTTCACCCCGTTTCGAGTCGGGTCAAAAAATCGAAATTTCTCCTAGGGTACCCCTTGCTCAAATGAGCAAAAATAGGAAATCGAGTTTATCACACTCTAATTTAGATTTTGACTTTTCGTGGCTGTAGGCCTTTGAATAAGGATTCCAACGCCACTTGAATCGCCCCAATCGGACAAGTAACAATAAAGTTATGGTCAAATTAGTGAAAGGTCACAAACGATCTCGCGGCGACGCAATTGCAGGGTGCCTCCTTTGGGCTTCTTGTCCATTATATGGGACATTTCTCACTCGGTATTGGGCCGATTCGCTTTATTCTTATACCGTTAGAAAGCTCATTCAGAAAACTACGATCACGAGTTGATAAATTGGGGTCATCTACCATTTTTTGGGTCGAAATTACTGACGGTTTGCGTGCTCCGTGCGACACTTCCCGTAGCACTCGTCGTTGTGAGGGCCTTATCTCATTCATTATTTACCTGATTCGCTCAATTCTTATGCTATTGGAAAGCTTATTCAGAGAGCTACGACCACGTATGGAGGCAATTTCATAATTTTCAATTTATCGAGCCAAAAACGTTAAGGATTTGAAGAATGAGTGGATTTCGTGCTATTTCAAGCTATTTTTCACCAAATCTCCCTCATTCCATGTCCGAATCACTCAATTCTTTCACCGTCGTAATTTTTATACATAGGGAAATGTGTCATGAAGTTTTCACCCCGTTTCGGGTCATGTCAAAAAATCGAGATTTCTTCTAGGGGTACCCATTGCTCAAATGAGCAAAAATAGGAAATCGAGCTTATCGCACTCTAATCTAGATTTTGACTTTTCCTGGCTGTAGGCCTATGAATAAGGATTCCAACGCCACTTAAATCGCCCCAATCGGACGAGTAACGAAAAAGTTATGGTCAAATTAGTGAAAGGTCACAAATGATCTCGCGGCGACACAATTGCAGGGTGCCTTCTTTGGGTTTCTTGTCCATTATATGGGACATATCTCACTCGTTATTGGGCCGATTCGCTTGATTCTTATACCGTTGGAAAGCTCATTCAGAGGGCTACGACCACGAGTTGATAAATTGGGGTCATCTATCATTTTTTGGGTCGAAATTACTGACGGTTTGCGTGCTCCGTGCGACATTTCCCGTAGCACTCGTCGTTGTGAGGGCCTTATCTCATTCATTATTTACCTGATTCGCTCGATTCTTATGCTATTGGAAAGCTTATTCAGAGAACTACGACCACGTATGGAGGCAATTTCATAATTTTCAATTTATCGAGCCAAAAACGTTAAGGATTTGAAGAATGAGTGGATTTCGCGCTATTTTTCACCAAATCTCTCTCATTGCAAGTCCGAATCACTCAATTCTTTCGCCGTCGCTACTTTTATACATAGTGAAATGTGTCTTGAAGTTTTCACCCCGTTTCGAGTCGGGTCAAAAAATCGAAATTTCTCCTAGGGGTACCCCTTGCTCAAATGAGCAAAAATAGGAAATCGAGCTTATCACACTTTAATTTAGATTATGACTTTTCGTGGATGTAGGCCTTTGAATAAGGATTCCAACGCCACTTAAATCGCCCCAATCGGACGAGTAACGAAAAAGTTATGGTCAAATTAGTGAAAGGTCACAAATGATCTCGCGGCGACACAATTGCAGGGTGCCTTCTTTGGGTTTCTTGTCCATTATATGGGACATATCTCACTCGTTATTGGGCCGATTCGCTTGATTCTTATACCGTTGGAAAGCTCATTCAGAGGGCTACGACCACGAGTTGATAAATTGGGGTCATCTATCATTTTTAGGGTCGAAATTACTGACGGTTTGCGTGCTCCGTGCGACATTTCCCGTAGCACTCGTCGTTGTGAGGGCCTTATCTCATTCATTATTTACCTGATTCGCTCGATTCTTATGCTATTGGAAAGCTTATTCAGAGAGCTACGACCACGTATGGAGGCAATTTCATAATTTTCAATTTATCGAGCCAAAAACGTTAAGGATTTGAAGAATGAGTGGATTTCGTGCTATTTCAAGCTATTTTTCACCAAATCTCCCTCATTCCATGTCTGAATCACTCAATTCTTTCACCGTCGTAATTTTTATACATAGGGAAATGTGTCATGAAGTTTTCACCCCGTTTCGAGTCGGGTCAAAAAATCGAGATTTCTTCTAGGGTACCCTTTGCTCAAATGAGCAAAAATAGGAAATCAAGCTTATCGCACTCTAATCTAGATTTTGACTTTTCCTAGCTGTAGGCCTTTGAATAAGGATTCCAACGCCACTTGAATCGCCCCAATCGGAGGAGTAACCAAAAAAGTTATGGTCAAATTAGTGAGAGGTCACAAACGATCTCGCGGCGACGCAATTGCAGGGTGCCTCCTTTGGGTTTCTTGTCAATTATATGGGACATATCTCACTAGTTATTGGGCTGATTTGCTTGATTCTTATACCGTTGGAAAGCTCATATAGAGAACTACGACCACGAGTTGATAAATTGGGGTCATCTACAATTTTTTGGGTCGAAATTACTGACGGTTTGCGTGCTCCATGCGACACTTCCGGTAGCACTCGTCGTTGTGAGAGCCTTATCTCATTCATTATTTACCCGATTTGCTCGATTCTTATGCTATTGGAAAGCTTATTCAGAGAGCTACGACCACGTATAAAAGCAATTTCATAATTTTCAATTTATCGAGCCAAAAACGTTAAGGATTTGAAAAATGAGTGGATTTCGCGCTATTACAAGCTATTTTTCACCAAATCTCTCTCATTGCATGTCCGAATCACACAATTCTTTCGCCGTCATAATTTTTATACATAGGGAAATGTGTCAAGAAGTTTTCACTCCATTTCGAGTCGGGTCTAAAAATTGAGATTTCTCCTAGGGGTACCCCTTGCTCAAATGAGCAAAAATAGGAAATTAAGCTTATCGCACTCTAATCTAGATTTTGACTTTTCAGAGCTGTAGCCATTTAAATAAGGATTCCAACGCCACTTGAATCGCCCCAATCGGACGAGTAACAAAAAAGTTATGGTCAAATTAGTGAGAGGTCACAAACGATGTTGCGGCGACGCAATTGCAGGGTGCCTCCTTTGGGATTCTTGTCCATTATATGGGACATATCTCACTCGTTATTGGGCCGATTCGCTTGATTCTTATACTGTTGGAAAGCTCATTCAGAGGGCTACGACCACAAATTGATAAATTGGGGTCATCTACCATTTTTGGGGTCGAAATTACTGACGGTTTGCGTGCTCCGTGCGACACTTCCCGTAGCACTCGTCGTTGTGAGGGCCTTATCTCATTCATTATTTACCCGATTCACTCGATTCTTACTTCATTGGAATGCTTATTCAGAGAGATACAACCATATATGGAGACAATTTCATAATTTTAAATTTATCGAGCCAAAAACATTAAGGATTTGAAGAATGAGTGGATTTCGCGCTATTTCAAGCTATTTTTCACCAAATCTCTCTCATTGCAAGTCCGAATCACTCAATTCTTTCGCCGTCATAATTTTTATACATAGGGAAATGTGTCATGAAGTTTTCACCCCGTTTCGAGTCGGGTCAAAAAATCGAGATTTCTCCTAGGGGTACCCCTTGCTCAAATGAGCAAAAATAGGAAATCGAGCTTATCACACTCTAAAACGGGGGTGAAAACTTCATCACACATTTCCCTAACGACGACAACTGCTACAGAGAGTGTCGCACGGAGCTCGCAAACCGTCAGTAATTTTGACCCAAAAAATGGAAGATGACCCCAATTTATGAACTCGTGGTCGTAGCTCTCTGAATGAGCTTTCCAACGATATAAGAGTCGAGTGAATCGGCCCAATAACGAGTGAGATATGTCCCATATAATGGACAAGAAACCCAAAGAAAGCTCAACGGAGGCACCCTGCAATTGCGTCGCCGCGGGATCGTTTGTGACCTTTCACTAATTTGACCACAACTTTTTCGTTACTCGTCTGATTGGGGCGATTCTAGTGGCATTCGAATCCTTATTCAAAGGCCTTCAACTAGAAAAAGTCAAAATCTAGATTAGAATGCGATAAGCTCGATTTTCTAGTTTTGCTCATTTGAGCAAGGGATACCCCTAGAAGAAATCTCGATTTTTTGACCCAACTCGAAACGGGGTGAAAACTTCATCACACATTTCCCTATGCCTTTGAACTGATTCAAGTAGTAAAATTCTTTGATGAATTCTGATTTGCATCTTTCCCAGTTTTCATTGATGTCATCTGGGTTCTTCTTATCAGTCGAGGCTGCTTGGATTTGTTTCTTCTTAGCTTGCATGTAGCTCTGCCTTTTCTTCTTTTGCTTTTTCTCAGCAGGCTTGAGCGAATCAGCTTTCCTCTTGATAATTTTGTCCAGCTCTTGCATTTCTTTTCTTTGCTCGTTGTGGAAGTTGCACAGCCAGTGATAGTCCTTGTATTCTTCAGGCTTGTGTCCACAGGCTTTGGCAAGAGCAACCATTTTCTCTCTCCACGTCTCGTTTGTGACCTTTCACTAATTTGACCATAACTTTTTCGTTACTCGTCCGATTGGGGCGATTCAAGTGGCGTTGGAATCCTTATTCAAAGGCCAACAGCTAGGACAAGTCAAAATCCAAATTAGAGTGCGATAAGTTTGATTTCCTATTTTTACTCATTTGAGCAAGGGTACCCTTAGGAGAAATATTGATTTTTTGACCCGACTCGAAACGGTGTGAAAACTTCATGACACATTTCCCTATGTATAAAAATTACGACTGCAAAAGAATTGAGTGATTCGGACATGCAATGAGGGAGATTTGGTGAAAAATAGAGTGAAATAGCGTGAAATCCACTGATTCTTCAAATCCTTAACGTTTTTGGCTCGATAAATTGGAGATTATGAAATTGCCTCTATACATGGTCATAGGTCTCTGAATAAGTTTTCCATTGGCGTATGAATCGAGCGAATCGGGTAAATAATGAATGAGATAAGGCCCTCACAACGATGAGTACTACAGGGAGTATCGCACGGAGCACGCAACCCGTCTGTAATTTAGACCCAAAAAATGGTAGATGACCCCAATTTATGAACTCGTGGTCGTAGCCCTCTGAATGAGCTTTCCAATGATATAAGAATCGAGTGAATCGGACCAATAACGAGTGAGATATGTCCCATATAATGGACAAGAAATCCAAAGGAAGCTCAACGGAGGCACCCTGCAATTGCGTTGCCGCGAGATCGTTTGTGACCTTTCACTAATTTGACCACAACTTTTTCGTTACTCGTCTGATTTGGGCGATTCAAGTGGCATTCGAATCCTTATTCAAAGGCGTACAACCAGGAAAAGTCAAAATCTAGATTAGAGTGCGATAAGCTCGATTTTCTATTTTAGCTCATTTGAGCAAGGGTACACCTAGGAGAAATCTCGATTTTTTGACCCGACTCGAAATGGGGTGAAAACTTCATGACACATTTCCCTATGTATAAAATTACGACGGCAAAAGAATTGAGTTATTCGGACATGCAATGAGGGAGATTTGGTGAAAAATAGCGTTTAATAGCGCGAAATCCACTGATTCTTCAAATCCTTAACGTTTTTGGCTCGATAAATTGAAAATTATGAAATTGCCTCCATACGTGGTCGTAGGTCACAGCTAAAGCCTTCATAAAATGTAATTTCATATCTAAACTTATGCATTCATAAAATATGGAAGTTATGAATGCATAAGTTTAGATATGAAATTATATTTTATGAAGGCTTTAGCTGTGATTCCGTCGTATTGTCATGTTGATATATATGTTTCGTATAATTTATCCTCCATGAATTTTTCGTGCTACTTAGAGAAATTGTGAAATTGAAGCTGAAATTTCTGAAAATTGTTTGATAGAAACATTAGGCATTGCTTTAGGGAAGATTTATTTGGTTGAAATTTATCGAGTGAAATCTCTGCATAGTACAAGAACGGATCAGATTTTCAATATAACGTGTTAATGTTTAAATAAAATAAGGAAAGAACTATAATATTCCTCCCATCCACAAAAAAAGATGCACACTTGAAAATTACACGGGTTTTAATAAATGAGTTGAGTTTGTTGTTAATGGAATAATGATCTCACTTGTTATATATTTTTAAATTACTTTTAAATAATGAGTTGAGTGTGTTGTGAGTGGAATAAGTATCGCAGCCCGACTTAGAATGAAGATGACCAAGCCGGTGGGTCCCGCGATGTACATAATTTATGATTAACCAAAGAACAAGATAACGACCCAAGTTATCGAACAAGAACCAAACATACAATAAATCATGCTTTCAAGACAAATGAAATTGAATCAAATATCAAACATCGGCATCAATACTTAGAAACAACAATTCATATATCAAGTTCAACAAAGGTAAACGAGAATGGTCAAAAGACAACACCATCTCGTACCAGAGTTAAGAAATCTGAAATTTAGGAAGGTTCTTCAACCTTGTACAGGTAAGTATCAAGGAGTGCTGATTAAGTTAACTTCCATTGATGAAATTGACTTGCAATATTAATTTTAGTATTTTTATTTCAAATAAAAATTAGCTAAATGAAGCTCAACCATCTTCTGAAAAATTCCTGATGACTTGGATTTCAATTCCAATACGAAACTACGTTTGGAGGTTCTTTGTAGTTAGGAAATAAGTGTTAGATTTGAATAATTGATTATTTAATTTTTTATGAAATTTATTTTCGCAATAGACTAAGTTCAGGCCTCGCTCGGTATCATTTACTTTGGAATCTCATCTTTCTAGACTGAGAGGCTGTTTTTTCCTTTTGTTTTTCTTCAAGGGCTTGTAGAATCATTTGGTAGGTTTATCTCTCCAAAATTCATCAAACTAGTTGTGTATTCTCATCCATTATCAACAATTTTATGTAATATTTGTTAATATTACAAATGGGTTTTGTTCCATAAATTTTCGTGTAAATTCACTATTTTTATATGAAAATAACAATAACTACAAATATAATGAACTGTAGTAAATATTTATTCTAAAAATTGAAACATAATGAAGTATACATTAATTTTATGGAATAATCAATTACTATTAACTAAAAAGTTATAAATTAAATATTTATTCTAAAAATTGAAACATAATGAAGTTATAATCAATTTTAATATTTTTTAAAATTAGAAAAGATATACTAATATTATTGACAAATCAATATTATACACAGTAGTAAAATGGGAATAAGAAAAGGCAATTGTAATCCACTCATATACAATGCTTAAAATATGTATGGAAGCCGAACATGCATAAGGATCTGAAAATCATGTTTTTTGGGATAATATTTGTGTGGATAGCCAAAGTTGTGGCATTTCGTCGTTAGTTGAGCTGACTTCACCTCGCCAACCTATTATTGTTTGCTCTCTTCTCTATGGAGATTGGAGCCTCATCTCACCGTCCTACTTGTTCTCGACATGCTAAAACTTGGTTAGCTAGCTTAGTGAAAAATAAGTAATTTTGTAAAAAAAAAGTAATTTGGTAAGAGAATAATACTTTAAAATTATAATTTCGCACTTGTTCTCGACTGGATTGTGATATTAAATTTTATTTTCAAATTATGTTTTTTAAAACTTTATCTTGACTAATTTTAAAAATAAAATAAATATCTAAAAGTATAAAAAAAAGAACATTAAAGTATGATAAAATATAGAACTGACCACGCAGATGAATATGGAAAAATTCCACTCTACAATAGAGGGAAGGATTAAAGATGACCTAGTAAAACCAAATTCTAAATGATAACGAGCACTTAACAAAGTCTATTTCTAATAGAAAATATATTATTGTTATAAAAAAGTTTACTCTTAAGAGCACTCTTAACAGTTCTCTCAAAATCATCATTAACTCTAAATTTAGGTTAAAATAATAATAAATGAGATAAAAAGGTCATCCAACACATTTCTCAAATTGGGTAGGACCACAAAAACATTTACACCTCCCTAAATCTTCTCTCAAATTTATACCTACCTCTATCTTATCCCACAAATTGAATTGGGTCCACAATTTTTATAAAATAATTAGTGCAAAATAAGAGAACTATTGTATGCATTTGGAAAATATGAGATATAAATAGTACATGGGAAACTTTAGGAGCAAATTTGATAGCAAAATTTTAAGAATTCTGCTGGAATTACTATTATATCGTTTCATATACCTATAATATCAATACTTACTTTAATTTCTGATAATTTTACTATACATATATAGTAATAATGGATTAATTTTTATCAAAAGTTTAAGGAATTTTAGATAAAAAAGAATTCTCATATCATCTATAAATAAGTAAAATCTTTATATATATATATATATATATATATATAATTACTATTTCAAAAAATTAAAACCAATAAATTTGTAAGAACATTCACTTTTATAATAGCGGAGTAATAGATAATAAGATTGAATAATAAATTATTAGAGTATAGCTCAACTCATCTAACCCTTCTTATTTCGTACCCGCCCCGAACCAGTGAAACCGACCTGAACCGACGAGTTCGGGGCAGGTCAGTCCAATTTCAAATGCATTTCGGACCGGTTCGGGTACAAAAATAGGAACCGAGATTTTTACGGGTCAGTTTCGGGTTGGATTTTCCAAACCCGCCCAAACTCGGACCGACCCGTATATATATATATATATATATATATATATATATATTTCATCCCTAATTCTACAGCCACAAGCAGACTCTCTCTCTCTCTCTGTCTCTCGCTCTCTCTCATTTCCTCACCGTCTCACCACCACATCACTCACCACACGCAGCCGCCGCCCCGGCCGTCCGTCGCTCGCCTCCCGACCTCACCGCGCCTAAGCGATCCTGCCTTCCGCTTCCCATCGCACTCATACATCTCACATCCCCCGTCCCCGCCTCCACAGTCCTCCGCCCTAATCTTTCTTGCTCGCCAGCACGTTGGCCGTCGGCCGCCGCTCCGTCTGACTCCAACCGCTCCTACCGACCCGCCTCCACCATCGATTAGGGCTCAAATTGGTAACCCTCAGTCCCTAAATCGAATTAAGTTTTATTTTTTAACAGATTTAGGGCTCGATTTGGCTAGAATTAGGGGTCGAATTTGGGTCAGATTATTGCTCGAATTTGGGTCAAATTATTGCTCGAATTTGGGTCCGGTTTGGACCGACAGCACAGAGTAATGACCCCTTACTTTACTTTCTGTTTTTTCATTAGTGTTAGCTATGGAGCAATGATTTTTGCGGTAGAAGTAATATTTGGAGTGGCATAAACCTACTTTTGCCCTACTTAAAATAGCTATATAATAGTCAAGGAATTGGTGGCTTGCACTTGTTTCTGGTTTTAAATCTGTCTTAACAAATTGTTAATATAACTTCTCTGATTTATTTCTCTTCCAGTGTGGCTCTAAGTTATTGTAATTCAGCTTATATAATATGTTATATTTCTTCAAATTGTTGAGATAACTTCTCTAATTTATTTCTCTTCCAGTGTGGCTATAAGTTAGTAATTTTATAATCTGACTGAGGCTCAAATTCGATTGATTGTTTGAAATAAGTAAATTAGGGGTTATTTTGATTAAAAGTATTGTAGGTATAATTGATAAAGCATCTTTGTGTAGATTCAAACATGTCTCGGAGGTATGATAGCCGTACAACAATCTTCTCCCCGGAAGGTCGCCTTTACCAGGTTGAGTATGCAATGGAGGCAATTGGATAAAAACTATGGTTTTCACCTCTACATGAGTGATCCAAGTGGAAATTACAGTGGGTGGAAGGCTGCAGCTATTGGAGCTAATAATCAAGCTGCTCAGTCGATGCTCAAGCAAGACTACAAGGATGAGATAACGAGGGAGGAGGCCGTTGAGCTAGCTATTAAGGTGCTTAGTAAGACAATGGACAGCACAAGTCTCACTTCAGAGAAGCTTGAATTGGCTGAGGTCTTCCTCTCTAGTGGGAAAGTGAAGTACCAGGTTTGCTCACCAGAGACTCTCACTCAGCTGCTACTCAAGTCTGGAGTTACTCAACCTGCTGCAGAAGTTTAAGCCTGTATTTTGTTTGATTTGACTTTAGTGTTTGAACATGTTTCTTTTCTGGTTTAAGAATTATCATTTATGTTGAATTCTATCTAAGAATTATTTGAAATTTCTTCTTTTCTCCTCTTACCCTATGCTCAAAATGGTTGCTTAAATTTTGCTCAACTGTTGGCAAATTGAGTTTACTTTAGATACAAAATTCTGCAATGAACCTTAAAGCAGGGCTACTTGATTAATATAAGGAAGCACCGGAGAAAAGAGAATGTCATACATTCACTTGTTGAAACAATGTTCATAAGAAGGCCTGCTGCTACAACTTGTTGAATAGAAAAATAAGAAAGAATTTGTTTATTTGAAACAAGTTACAATCAACTTTGTTGCTGAGAATTAAAATTCATTTGATAACCCTTTTGTCGATGAAATCGTAAAACTATATGATTCATCCGAAAAGGGCATGATAATGATCTTTTTGTGTATAACAGGATTATTAATTTCTTGTTGGATTTATTCAAAACATTTTCCACAACGAGTTAAACTACCTTCTTCTTCACAATTTTCACCATCTCACCTGCCAAGTCCCTTTTGGGAACAAACAAAAGGATAATACCACCACAGTTCTTCACGATTATCTCCAATAGCAAGAAATGAAACAGGAAATCAATTTGTAACATTTCATCAACTGCAGAAAATAAGATGTATTTCATATAGAGTTCTTTAGCCATAAGCTGCTAATTTTTAAAGATTAGGAAGTTCCATATTCTGCAGAGAAGTCTCCAATCAATGCAGATCAATCTATTATGAATGTTCAAGTTCTACCACCAACAATAATAAAATCAGATTTCTGACCAAACACTGGTACAAAACCAAACAAATAAGGGTCACACCGAAGTAACCAAGGTGTTCTGAAAGCTCCCATGACCCCAATTATGAATTTTCTAATCTGGGAAAGAGATCAAATGTTGCATCGTTGCTTATACTGTAGTAAAGGAACTCCAGCTTTCCATCAAACTGCACAAAATGCATAGAAGTAGAGATCCATCCAGTAATCCAGTAAGTTATATACCGCCAGTGAAGAATGACTTCAATATCAAGTTCCTCTATCTCTTTGTTGTCATCAATTACAGTGCAGTCAAGATCCGATCTGAGTAGTGCAGCATAGAGGGAGATGTATTTCTTACGCAATCTAGCAAGCAATCATGTATTAGTTGAGACGGAGGGAAGTAAGGGGAAACAAGCATAGCAGTTTGCAAATAATCTTCAAGAAAGCCATCAATTAAAAGGCACTCTGTTAGAGAAAAGGGGTCTGCTTCTCTGGCTTATGCGTTGACAACCAGCCTGATTATTTTAACATGCCTAAATAACATGCATATATTGATTTAACATCATAATAAAAAAATTAATGCAAACACGAACATCATAAATTATGCATTTGCATTCAAAAAAAAGATGCTCAACTATATTTTTTGGAAAGCATTCCAGCAATTTTGATAAAAAATTATCTCTTAAAGCTAAACCTAGGCATCAAAATCATTTGAGAGATTCAGCAAGTCTGAAATAACTACACAAATTAAGATATTCTTGAAATGGATAATGCAACTACAACAACCATGAGAAAAAGAAGAGCACAAGACAACAATTAGAGTATTCCAGAAAAAGCCAAAACAACATTTTCTTGGCTATCAAACACTTGTCAAGTAAATGGTTCCTGGGTCCTGAATCCTAAGTTCAACTATCAGTCATGAAGTCATACAGAATGTTGTGCACTTATAATTGAAAATGTCCAACATTTCTTTTGAACAATTGCATTTATCACATATAATTATATACACAAACATATGTATCCATAGAGAAATAATATTCACATAAAAATGTACCACAAAAAGCGATATATTTATACAAATTTGACATAATTCTTCTTAAAAGTAACAAAATTCTACTAATGAAATAAAAGCTACATTAAAGAACAAAATAGTTCAATCACTAATTGCAAGGCATCATCAACATCTCAACAATTTCTGTTATTTAAAAGATAACTTTGTTCTCTCAGTTTATTTCATCTATCCCTCAGTTTTGATGATTTAGCTTTTTGTAAGAAGCTATAAAATAGGAGTCGGAGCATAGGTGAACTTTATGTTTAGACGAGCTGTCAGAGGACAATCTGACAATGCACATACTAAGAGTACCAGCTCATCAGCTCAACAGATATATCAAGGACAATGAGTCCACAGTCAGATAATATCCGCAAACAAAAAACATAAGATCAAAGACAAAATAATTATACAAAATGCAGCAATCATGTTATGCTTCATTAGGACATTAGAGTATTGAACCTTTTGGATTCTCTCCAATTCACCTCTAGTTATAAAAGTCTCCTGCCCTTTATCATTCACTGTGAACGCTGAGAGTTTATATAAGGTCAAGCCAGCAGTAATGGATGCCCTGCGTTACTGGAAAAATTGTTGCATGAGTGCCCAGTCAGAGATGGTTGGAGAGGGGGAAGGGAAGGGAAGGGTGAGATACACTAAGAGGGAGATGAAGCATCCAACACTTATGTACCTCTCAGGATCTTCATATCTGATATGAATATTTGATATGGAAAGCTTTAGATTCCCGATTACCGTATTGATTAAAGATCCAAGCCACGAATTATTCTTGGGGAAAGAACAAACAAAGAAAGAAAAGGTGGTCAAACTATGGTCTAAATACTTCAACAAAAAGGACTCAGATACTGCAAAGTTATTTGGAAACACGATAATCAGTGGTTGTGCCAACAACTAAAACATCTACATGACCCGATAATAAAAAAATATATATCATACCAATCATTGTCAGCCTAAAAGGGAAAGGCACAAGCAACATAGTTTTAAAAGACCTAAAGCAGGTACTCCAAACATTTTTTTTCTATCAAAAACAATACATTATTCAGAAGAGATACTCTCTTTTGAGATTGAAGTGGTGTTATTACCACTCAATTGAGAAGTTTAGAGGCTGCAATTTAGATTCATATAATCATAGACCTTTAAGATAAGCTTAAGATCGTAACAAATTTGAAATCATTAGTCACAAATTGTTATTTTTCTTTAAGTTAATGTTAACAATTGTCAGTTCTAATACAACGTTTCGATTGAAAAAATTAATGAAAGTTGCAACAGGTTTGCAACTATTCACAAAGATTATATCTATTTTGAACCTATTCTCAAAGATAAAGTTTAATTTGCAATTATTCCAAAAGGTTGTGAACTTTTTTCCAACTCCATTTTTTTTTTTATTGTCAGTATGTCCACATAGGAAAATTTTGTCAACCTTCTCAGCTTCTAATTACCGGAGAGAATTGGGGATGTTAACACACATAATGAAAATTTGTCTAAAATTTACAGCTTTGATTAAAAGTTGTGATTTTTGGTGCAATTAACCCATTTCTATATATAAAACATAATTTTATAAAGTACAACTAGTACATCACTAATTTCTTTCATTTTCCTTAATTTTACGAGGGATTTCTTGACCAATGAATTATTATTAGTATTAATAACTAATTTTTCAAAAAAGCCATGTATATAAGCGTATTTATAACATAAACATCATAGATGGACAGCTATATGATCATATTTTTATATATACAAGTAAAATCAAATTAAAATTAAAGGATTTCTTGACCAATGAATTATTATTATTATTAATAACTAATTTTTCAAAAAAGCCATGTATATAAGCGTATTTATAACATAAACATCATAGATGGACAGCTATATGATCATATTTTTATATATACAAGTAAAATCAAATTAAAATTAAACATCTCAAAAGTATCAAGGTTGTGCTCACAAAAACGCATTAAGAATATAACATTAAGTTATAAATAGTAAGCTTACTAACTTAATATTTAACTGGTAAAAGAGTATTTTGAAGTAGTAATTAATTAGAATAATAACAATAATAATAGTATATAATTATTATTTACAACTAATCAAATGGATCGTCTTGCTTAACCCAAAAAGTACAAAATATTATTATGTGTGCACTGAAAACATGTATCATGATAACCAGTAATTGCAAGACTTCCCTGAATATATGGCAGGTACTAAAGCTTCACAAAATCTTTCTTTTATAATTCATGAATCATGTTATATGTGCCACTAAATTCAAGACATTCTCTCCAGAAACTTCTTTTCCAATTCCTGTTCAAAGATATTTATATTTAAAAGAGTATTTAAAGTATTAATGCATAAATGCTACCAAAAATTGGTAAGAAAGAATCTGAATTCGATTCTTACTCGTATGTGACTCTTCTTAACTTCTTGGATAGCACCTCACTGGATCCCTCAACCATTTTTGCAGGCTCAGCTAATAAAAAAATGTGATCCAAGTAAAAACTAAAGCAGGATCTTGCCCAAGCCTGCTCCATGTACCTGTCCTTAAAGGAGCAGAAGTATTAAAAGTGAACATGAATTGAACTAGTCCACAAAATAATACATCCTGTATGTGACATATTCTATAGTACATCCATCTCATACAACTTGCATCAGTCATTGACATACAGAACGAAGCACCGTAGAATAAATAGAGAAGCTGCAACAGAAATTGACTATTTCTAGTGCCTACTATACATCAAATACAAGTGGATTGCCACAATATACCTAGGGTTCTTTTTTTTTCTGTTTAACTGAATCAAAAATTCAGAAAAAAACCATTGCAAATCAACCTGAATAAATTTAATTTGATATTCATTCAGAATGTAATTTGTAATGGATTTATCAATTCATTACAATTTTACTCGGATCAATCAACATTTTGATTTACCAAATAGACACGTGTACAAGATATATACCAAATTATGACCTACTTTTATTAACAGAGAGAAGTTTTCTTTTGTGTTTTAATAAGAAATAGAACATTTTTGTAGATAATACAACAAGGCCTAGATACCACACCAAGACCTGCCAAAGGCTGACAAATTCTCAAACAAGGGATAACCTCCAATCTCTAAACAGATCTAAAACAAACGAGCGTCTCAGGTTTTTATCTTCTCAACCTAAGTTTAATTGATACAGGTTCTTCACTATCTTCGAAAGTTTCCTAGTTCTTTTCCAACCAAATGGACAAAGAGACAATGGGAACAATGGCTCACAAGTCACAAAAGTACCTTCCGCTGCATCCCAAGGACCATCATAAATTCTCAAAATAGGTGTATTAGACACGCCCAAACCCTAGTTCAATCAGAACGTTGGACCTCAGAAATTGCCCAAGGGAACAAATGAATAAACATGGTTCTTGATTTGCCAGATTACATCTACACGTCACAAACCACTAGAAGAAAGAAAGATATAACAGTCTCTCCTTATGTACTGTAGCAGAAGTTGGTAACTTATCAAAGACTATTAACCACGCAATAGCCGGACCTTAATAGGCACCAGCACCGGCACCTTCCATATAATGAGAGAAAAGGAAAATTGAGGAAAAGAAAATTACAGAAGTTATTCAAAGTTGTTAGAGATTGTATAAACAGTAGAAATTGTGATTTGACATTATAAAAAAAAGGATCAATCTCCTTTCTT
Source organism: Agastache rugosa (assembly GCA_031470985.1). Taxonomy (NCBI): domain Eukaryota; kingdom Viridiplantae; phylum Streptophyta; class Magnoliopsida; order Lamiales; family Lamiaceae; genus Agastache; species Agastache rugosa. The sequence continues at coordinate 35,773,556 of CM062606.1, read as the reverse complement.
CTGGGCACGTCACACAATTATGGTTTTCAACTAGCATTCATATAACCAGACATTAGGAAAAGAGAAGATCTTTATCAACAAGTGAAGAAAAAAGTTGCATAAATCCATATTTCTTATATAACCCCATGTATAACTCCCAATTTAAATTTGGATGTTTTATTGATTCAGGCCGGCCCCTCAAACATATAGCTCCGTCCCAGATCATATCACAACGGTTCCATCAAGGACACGACACGATGATCCAAATGAAAGAGTTGATTGAGGTCACCTGTGAATTGTGGTGCGACGGTACCAAGAGTCAACTTAGAAAACTTAAGAGATGCCAAAATTGCAGATCTGTATTGCTAAAGAGTGAGCTCAACTGAACTTTTTATTATCTCAGGTTTCTTCGAGTCGAGAACGATGTGAACAAGATCTTGAGTGGGCAGCAAAACAATGATAATATTGGTAATGTAAGAACTGGCTTCATTTCCTACCCTCATAAAATGAAATGGAAACCCCGGAAACGTGTTTCTCTCTGGTTACAAACTCCATATCACCAAATTGATCCAATTATCAGCAAATGAACTGGACGGATTGTATCTAGAGAACTTATGCAGACTATAGAGCATTGATTGAACAGTTATTTAAATCTTTGTTTCTACAAAGAGCCAATTTATATAAGTAAAGCTAAAGTCTTTTAGCTCTTAAAGGTCATTATCACAACTTTGACAAACCTTCAAATTACCACAGTGTGTGAGTGCAGAGTTGAGAGTCGTGTTGAGGAATATACTGTAATTCAGGAAGAAAGCTAGTATGCAGGAGAAAAGCAGCACCAGCTGCAATCGGATAAGCAGCAAACAATTCATATATATAAGAGATCCATGATATTTTAGTAAAAAGATGTTTATCAATTTGCTAGTAAGTTGTTTATCAATCGGTTTCGTAAGTCTTCCACAACGTGTTCCTTCATTTCCGAAAATTAAAGCAAGTAATCCATTTGCTCAAAGGGCCTATGTTACCCAATAATTATTGTTAAATGAGATTTTCATTGCAATAAACATTTTAATGGCCTTACATACTCCACAACCATTTTCATCTCAAATTTCACGTGTCATGATTCAATGTGTCAACTGAAAACTTTCAACAAATTCAAACAGACTTATAAATCTGGACACGCCCATTAATTTCTACCAAGAAAATTTAACTGAAATTAGACCATTAAAATATTACCATCACAAGTATGTGAGAGATGGCGGCATAAGCTCCGCGTTTAGCCATGGCGGATCCTTTGAAGAGCTTCTCTTCCACTCTCGGCGGAGGATCGGCCGTCGCCATTATAGAATCAAAGTGCTCTTGGCTTTCGTAGCCATCGATTTTCGGACCCTTCCGTTGTTAAGATAAGATAATAGTCAGATAAAATATGGAATAAGTAAAGATCGAGAATATAAAAAATCTGTTTGGTTGAACCAACTAATTTTATACATCATGACTATTTTTTGTTATTTTACTGATTTAACCTCCTGCACATCATCATCGTCGTCCACACCAACTCTCACCCCCCCCCCACTTTCCATCTCCAGCAAAAGTGTTAAAATACATGGCTCGACATAATTTCAGAATCTTTAATTTCAAAATAAAACAAAAATAAAAACCACACCCATATGCATCGTCTTCCCCATAACTTTGCTATTAATTACAAGCTTTAAAATGTGTATAGTCCTCTCTTTTCATAATGAAACTTCCCCAAATTTTCTAAAAACCTCAAATAATCCACAAAAATTCTCTCTCCAAACTTCACCAAATTTCCCCGATTCCTTGCACACCCACTTTCTCTCTCTTTCACTTTCTCTTTCTCTTTCTCTTTCTCTCTCTCTCTTCAAAACCTCAAAATAATTAATCAAATGTAAATTTATGAAATGAGCCTCTCAAATCTTTCTCCCCCGATTTGATGTCGCCACCGCTACAATCATCACGCCCTCCTCTTCCAACAGCCCATGAAATTCTCGCCGTCGTCGCCGCCACCACACCCATGCCATTCTCTTCCCGCAGTCCCTCAAATTCTTTCCCATCAGCGCCCCTTAAATTTTTGGTTAATCTTCAATAAAAGTTGATGAGTGAAATAGATGTGTTGATCAGTTGATGTGAAGAGAGAGGAGATACAGAGGCAAATAATATAAGTCGAATTTGTAAAAAATATAAGAATTAAATATATATTTACAATATTTTATTTTAAAAGTTAAATCTAAATTACAAAACTAAGTCTTCTCATCCCCTCTTAAAACAAAAATATAAAATAATTAAATATTTAGTTAAGTCTTGTTACTGATTCAAGAATCGAAATTAAACAGAGCAAACTAAGGGCCCGTTCGGTTTGTAATATTAGGCCTGACTATTGGCCATATTAAATACAATCTGCTGTTTGGATGGCAAGATTAAAGGCCCAATATTTAATCCAACTTTGCATTGGCCCGGTACTAATCCTTCTAATTTGGTGAGTTTGAGTCTGACCATCCCCTAGCGACAAAATAGTCTTGTGCAGATTTCCATTTTGTCCTTCAATATTTTTCCCATCATATATTATTTGCCTCTGTATCTCCTCTCTCTTCACATCAACTGATCAACACATCTATTTCACTCATCAACTTTTATTGAAGATTAACCGAAAATTTAAGGGGCGCTGATGGAAAAGAATTTGAGGGACTGCGGGAAGAGAATGGCATGGGTGTGGTGGCGGCGACGACTGCGAGAATTTCATGGGCTGTTGGAAGAGGAGGGCGTGATGATTGTAGCGGTGGCGACATCAAATCTGTTTGACTCCGATCTAGTTCCATCAGACCATTCTGATTCTTCTTTACTGAAGACTTCTTCTTGTCATATATACTCTCATCTGAGGGTATATCTTCGAACTGATATACTTGCACCAGCTCTTGGAAGTAGACGGCATATTCGATATCCGGAGTGGATTCGAACTTATTGATACCTCTTCTCTCGTTGTCGGGGCAATTTGTAGAAATATGCTCTTTTACACCGCATGTCCAGCAATTGCAATCTTTAAAACTTTCATTAACTCTGGTATGAGTTCGTCTAAGAGTTTTCTTTGCTGGTGTTCTTCCCTGGAATTTGTTAGACCCCTGGTATGAATACATATTCCTTGATGGTCCACTTCTTTGGCATGATTTATAATATCGGGCCTTCTGTCTCGACCATCTAGTTCTTGGTCTCCAAGAATTTCTTTTTGGATCTCCACCTTTGTGATAGGGCTGAAATATATTCTTCTTGCTTCTTTTCAGCCTCGGTGGTTCTCCTCCAATAATCGTTGGCGGATCATTATCATCACAGTTTAGAGGAGTGTATTTATTAATTCTCCTCAATTTCTTCATATTCCTCAGAGCTGTAGCTTGTTGGTACCACTCTGAGAGTTTTCGATGTACATATGACATTCTTCTTGTGACATTTTCAGGATCTTCTGGTTCGTAATCCCGAATTAACATATCCTTCCATGGACTTGGAAATTTCAAAAAGAAAATTTCCAATGCGACTCTTTCATCAGCTTTTGATTGATGTTGATAAAGGGAAAAAAGTTGTAGAAACTTGTTAAGCGATTACTGGTCCAAGACTGCAAGTCTTAGATTGTACAATGACATCAAGTATTTCTTTCTTTTCTCTTCATCAAATCCTTCGAAATATCCTTCCCCAAGAAAATGGCTTTTAATGATAACAGCCATTCTCCTAACATGTTCGGTGAAGATTCGCCTTCGAAGCATGCGTTCTTTATCTCAAGAGACATGCTATCTTCACGACTCCTACAACGCTCATTTCTAGGATTTTTATAAATACTTCCTTATTCAAATCGAGAGTTGTTGCTGCAATCCTCATTGCTGCCGTCCATTCATCTATTACGGATTCTCGATCTTTGAAATTAACTTCATCGAGATCGAGCATAACTCCATATGAATGGATTGGATCCAAGGTGGCTTTTCCAACATGGGTATCCTGCATTCTTGGTTGAAGTAACGTGGTTTGAACCGCAAACCTTATTTTTAAGATATGAGATTTTCATTGCTTGGATGTTCTTGAAAAGACTAGTTTTATTAAAAAAAGAACATATATATAGACCGTTGGGCCACCCAAGAATACTTACTAGCTAGTTTCTTAAATCAATTGGAACAATAAATTCGATGTACGTTTTCTCTTTTCTTTTTATATATATAAAGGAATTCCATATGCGATGTTGAGACATGAATTATTATCTATTAAAAGAATAAAGTAGAAATACATTCATTTATTGACCTAGCTAAGAGAAATCAAGTAATACTAATATTTTAGGACAAATGTACTGGATGACTGCGAATAGAAGTTCTGTTTAATTTTAAAAAAATTATTTGATTAAATAATTCCCAGCCCATTAATTGCAATAGTTTGGAAGAAGAAAACGAATATACAGCTACTGTAAACATATATAAAAAAAAAACAAAGAAAGACAGGAAGAAATAAGCTGTGGCCTGTGGTCCTATGACATATAATTTTACCTCCATATTGTTTTGGTTATGGTGTATATTTTTCATTTTTCAAAAAGCAAAGTGTGCATTTTAATCTATTAACACTTTTAATATGACCGACTCGACCCGATCCGACCCGAATAGAATAACGGACCACCACTGCTAGGCTACCCTGCTTATTCAAGTTTTGGGCTGATGAACTCGTTTGTTTTTTTCACATTGGCCCAATCCAATAAACTCGGTTGGATTGGATTGGAGGGTGAAAATTTTTGAAATTACTACAAGATTTTGAAACGAGGGACCAAATTTAAATCTGTGTTTCTTTTTTTTATATAATATTTAATTAATTTGTTTTTTAGTTGGCAGTAAATAAATACTAAAAAAAAGGAAAACCCTACAACTCAGCTCAGCCATTGCCAACAAACAAACACTGGTCTGTTCTGCTCCTCTCTCTCTCTAGAATCTCTACAGCATTACATTACATTAATGGCGGAGTACTACGAGGTGCAGCAGGGGTCGAACGGGAACCACAACAGCAGCATGATCCGAAAAGAGACGGCCCTTGAAGCGGTGAGCACCATAATCCAGCTCCACTTGGAGAAAACCCTGGAGAAAAAGCGAGCCGTAGACCGCCAGAAAAAGGAGCTGTGGAAGCTGTTTCAGCTATTCTTCATCTTCTTGGCGGTGGTGTTTCTAGGCGAGGCGCAGTCGTCGTCGTCTTCGCGGCTGCAGTGCCGCCATTGCTGGGTCCCCATTGGCCTCCTCTCACTGGCCCACCTCATCTTCTACGTGGCCGTGGCCCAGACCCTCCGCTGCATCAACGGCTTCAAGTACCAGCGCCGCTGCCACAAGCTCACCCTCGGACTCGCCACCGACCGCCTGCGCCAGCTCAAGCAACGCGAATTAATAATAATGGGGGATCGGGATCGGGATCGGGACCGGGAGGAACACCATCAGCAACAGCAACAGCAACAGCTGCTGGAGATTCACTACCAAGAGCCGCCGGAGAGCTATTTTGGCAAGTTGAAGAGGAATTGGGCGCTGCATTTCGGTTTCTTGATCTGCATTTACGCCTTCATGATTGCCTCCTCTGTTACCATGCTTTGTTTTTAGCTACCTACTAATCAATTCATTTCATTTGGGGCTAATTACCATGCTCTAATTTCTAGATCTTTCGGATCGGATGTATATACATCTTTTTTTTTTATCTATTAACCACTAAGCTCATATGATATTACAAGTAGAGTAGTATATTCAAAAAAGATAACAAAATCAAATCGTCTGTATTGAATTTAAACTTACTAAACTAAAACATCATTTTTTTCCCTTCTCCTTTCAGTTTGTAAAAGTGAAATGGAAAATACTTACTAACATTGAGCTCACACTCCCCCAGCTGCATGATAAATAAATTCGACTTTTATTGCGACAAAATTAGTGATGACGATAGTACAAGCAAACTCAGCGACTAACTACAACTAAAAGCTAGCTTTAACAGGAACAGGAGATGAAATATAAAAGAACCTGCAGTATGAATATCATAAGCCAAAGCCAAAGCCAAAGCCAAGCACACCAGTATTAAATTTATCTTCTTCAATTAACTATTTCTTCAGCAGCTTCAATTAACTGAGTGAGCAGAGATCTCTCATTACGCAGCAAACTCATGATCAGTAAGTTGCAGGGTTTCTTAAGCGGCTGAATTTTCCAATCACCCCATGGTAGTCACCGAAGATAGATTATTAGCAACCATCTCATAACCATCTCCACTCTCGTCGTCCTCCTCCTCCTCTGCATCATCTTCTTGATTTTGGTGACCACTATCACAGTATTCCCCGAGCAACTCATGTGACGATCCTTGCTGCTGCTGCTGTTGTTGGTTCATCATCTGCATTAGAATTTGCTCAGGCTTCAAGTTACAGGTGCCGCTGTGTTGAGATTTCTTGGACTTGTTGGCATAAAGAGAATCCAGCATACTGAAATAAGGACATGTTTTTGAATCCTCCGGCCTCTTCTTGTTGCTCTCTTTCACTCTCTTGTAATACTTATTTATATTCTCCCATTTCTCTTTACACCTCTTGGCATTTCTGTCATACCCCATCTTTTTCATACAAGTCGAGATCTCCTCCCACAACGGCCCTTTCGGTCCATTATCTTGGTACTTGATATCAAGATCAGTTTTAAGCAATATCAAGGATTCAACTTCCGCTTTCGGCCACCTTGAAGAACTCAGCTGATGAATAATAGTGTTTTCGCCAGCGCTGTTATCTTGTTTGTCAGTGTGAGTCGAAGTTTCACCAACACCATTCTCACCCTCTTGTAGGTAACTGAACACAATCTCCTTTTTATCAGAACCTTTTTCAAACAACGGATTGAGGATTTCTGGCACTTGCAAGGATGGCGTCTGCTCGGTGATCTTTTGCAGGAAAGCAAGCACCGCTGCATCCTTTGCTGCTGCAATTGCTCTTTCTTGTGCCAAAAACGCTTGTTCTCTCTTTATCCGAGCCGTTTCCTGTACCTTCCATGCTTCTTCTCTAGCTATTCGAGCCTTCTCGCATTTTTCTATAGCTTCTAGAAACTTGTTCTGCAAATCCTCTTGCTTCTGCAAAACATCCTTCATTAACCTCTCCAAATAATCTGCTAGCTTCCTCTTTTTCTTAACACTCCCTTGAGAATCTTTTCCTGATGAGGATGCTGTGGATGTGGAGGCCGACAAGAACTCAGCATCAGCTATGGAAAAATCTTGAGCCATCAGAGGCGGCGTTCCCGTTGCTACTGCTGTTGTGTCAACCGAATACGAAGGAATTTGGTTCAATGGAGTGGATGGTACAGAGAATTGGGTGTCGAGAAGCTCTAATTGCTCGAAGAATCTATAGTGTTTGCCGTTGTGCCGACTGAATCGGCCATCTTTGGTTCTTTTGTGATATTTATAGATGTTCTCAAACTTCTCTTTGCATTTCTTGGCGCTTCGACTGTATCCAAGCTCACCTAATTTCCTGATACCAACATAAATCATGAACTCCAGCGGCCTACGATTCTTATTTGGCATTCATTTGTATGTATATTTCATAAGATCAATCAATACAAAAACAGATACACACAGTTCACACACACAAACAACAAAATGCACGCATCCACTTCACAATTCGATAAAACAAAAACAAAAAAAAAAATCAAAGGGCTAAACTACGAATTGAGGTTATCAGTTATTACAATAGGTGAAGATAAACACACACACGGCACAATTAAATGAATAAATATTCGATCCAGACGGAATAAACTTACAGCAAATCAAAATCAATTCAAGTCAATAAAGGAATAGCTGGAAATGAGAATTAAAGGGTAAAATGATCAAGAAAATGAGGAGAGGAGAGGAGAGCTACCTAGAAACTTCGTCCCAAAGAGGAGCTTTAAGAGCGGAGTCGCGAAATGCTGTGTCCATTTCAGACCGTATCTTGAGCAGAGCCAATGTCTCCTCGCGTGGCCACCGGCTTCCGCCTGAATTGCGTTCACCGTCGCCGTCGGCTCCGCCGCCGCCGTCATTAATCCTGACGTCTGAAGCTGAGCCACCATTGTTTTCCACGAAAATTGAGCTATCCAACATGATTTCCTCCAACTGATAAACCCAAAATTGAAACCAATCCGGTGAATTTTTTTGAGCAGTTAAGGTAAAAAAATAAAATCTTGTGTTTTTTTTTTTTCCTATTTACTAGATTCGTTTGTTCTTTTTATCTCTTCTAAATTTGAATAATTTTAAGCAATAAAGGGAGATGGTGAAGTAGGGTTTCTTTTCTTTTCTTTTCTTTTCTTTTCTTTAGAGAAGGATGAGGATAAGGGAGGCTATGTTAGAATAGGGTATGGGTAGATAGCAATAATGACGTGTGAAAACGTTATTGGTTGCGAAAATAAAAAAGTCCAATATATCTTATATTTGACTTTTTGGAGGTGAGTTAAATTAAATGTTGCTCCCTCCGTGTCCTCGATAAGTATAGTCCGGAGGGAGTGACACAGGTTTTAAGAGTGGGAATGTTGGTTAGATAGATGTATTGTTAGTGGAGAGTGATACTCATATTTATTATGAGTTGAGTCATTTTCATTTAAGGAAATATCACACTTATTGTGGACGGACGAAAAAGAAAGAAGACCACACTTATTGTGGAAGGAGGGAGTAGTAATAGAGAAATATAGAGGCGATATGCTACACACCTTCCGTGAGCACCTTTTATGGGCATATCTCCCGTTTCGTCCATATTAATACTATTTTATTTAATTTTTGATATTGTGTTTTATTCTATTACCTTAGAAATTGTTATTGAAATCGTTAAATTTACAAATCAATCAAAATCAAAACTCGATTTCTTCTTTTTCCTTTGAACTTCAAAGAAATGAATAAATAGAAGAAATCGAGCTTTGATTTTTATTGATTTATAAATTTAACGATTTCAATAACAATTTCTTAGGTATTAAAATAAAATGCAATATTAAAAATTAAATAGAATAGTGTTAATAAGAACGAAACGAGAGATTTGTCCACGAATGATGCTCACGAAAGTTGCGTAGCACATCACCTCCCTACAGAAATATTCACATGTGCTCAATTTTTATCTTGTATACAGAAATACGATTATAATTGAATTCTTTATAAAAACATATATTTATTCATATAGTATAATTATACTTATGTTTGCTGCAAAGTTTTGGTAGGTGGATAAGTAATCATTTTCCGATTTGTAATTGCAATAAAAAAGATATACCAAAGTTCAATGTCAACTGCAGTTTACCAATACAAAGTAGGAGTAGTAATTTATTTACATGTACAAGCAATTATCAGATTTCCTATGGATAAAACGCTGTTAAAGAGAGTAATTTCTCAACTCTATTGGTGATTGTGGCTATATTTGGAATATTAAGAAACGTGTAAGGTCAAATAAGGAAGCGCAAAGAAGAAAGAGGGGATGAATTGAAGAAATGAGGAGTCCTTACCATATCTACTTAGAAATTGACGGTGCTAACAAGTTGTGATGTGTATTGTTGTGTCTATAAAAAAGTTGAATTTAATTTTCCAATATTTGGCCCACCAATTTTCCTTTCAATACCATGTTTTCCCACCAAGATTGATCTCGTTTTTCCTAGTAGACACTTTGATTGATAATGAATAATAATGAGAGATAATATTATTTTATCATTTTATAGCTTATTTATTTTAATATAATAAAAAAGGCCAAAATGCATCTCCACCTTTCAATTTTGCTTAATGTTCTCCCGACGACGAATTTGGGTGAAATTCAAAGTGACGTAGCGTTCAAAACGATGTCGTTGGATTCGGGGTCGGGCGTCGGAGGGATCCGCGACAATCTCGATTCGAAGCAGGTGAAGAACAGCCGCCGTTTTGAACGCCACGTCACTTTGAATTTCACCCAAATTCGTCGTCGGGAGAACATTAAGCATAATTGAAAGGTGGAGATTTATTTTGCAAAAATTAAAAGGTTTGGAATTAAATCAGAATTTGAGAAAAGGTCAGGAATTTCTATGCATTTTAGCCTAAAAAAATTATTAGAATGTATTAAATTTCGGGTAGCTCCTTTTCCTTGGTGAAGGTATAATTTTATACCTCCTTAATGAGCATTCGAAGCAAGGTATAGAAAATATGTGGATAAACATATTGTCATTCAAAGCATACAAAATATAGAAAAAATATTGTCCCCCACTTTAAGAAAATAAAATTATACCATATAATATTATACATCTATTTAGAAGGATAAAAAGCAAACACACGTGAAAGAAAGGTAAGCCTACTTTGACTCGGATAAATTTTTATAAACCTTTTTAAAATTATTAGTAAAATATTTTTAAATTTTGTAATATGTAATTGAACATTAAATTTGGTGGTCGGAATAGTAATTGTGTGATTTAACAAATATATATAACTTAAATCTACAACATTGGATAAAACATTGTGACAAAGAAAATACTCTCCCAAATAATTGAAGATGTTATAATTGAAAAGGAAATCATGATATAATTGAAAATCGGTGAATAATTGTGTTAAATCTGGCAATTAACCCTTTTTTATGTTATCAGTTTGAATGTTTATTTGATTAATTGATCGTCGATTGAGCATGTTTTAATGCATTGAATTGTAATCGGGAGATGAGAACTAATATATATGTGACTGAAAAATAGGCTAATACAATAAAATCGAGATATTCAATTAGTGGTGAGGATTGTAAATTCTCATATCTTTCGGAGTTGTATGTTAAGTAATTAATTATACACACGGGTTGACGATCAATACTTGATGAGGGCGAAAAAGAAAGAGAATAAATTGAAATATTTTTCAGTTCTAAAAATGACACTATATTTTTTTTTTTGAATTTAAAAATGACACTATATTAGTACAAGAAAATATTAATTATGAAAAATAACACAATATATGTTTAAATTTATAATTTTCACACTATTTTCAAAATAATTGTTTTTCAAATTTGTCGAATATATGTTTAAATTTATAATTTAAAATGAGGAAAATTGGTCGTTTGCTTTTATTTGAATTGGGCCTTTCTTATTGTTGTGAGTGTAGCTCCAATTAAAATTACTCCCGTCCCGCTATTTCCATCTCATATTTTATGGGCACAAGTTTTAAGAAAAATGTGTAAAAGATAAAAAAAAAGTCATAGGACTAATTATTTTTATTTTTGGTTTGGGACATTTATAAAGGTACGGTCCAAAAAAAAATGAGACGAAAATAGCGGGACGGAGTCACGGAGGGAGCAATAGATATGATCGTTTCGTCCCTATAAAATATTCTCTCTGCCTATATAGAATCTCGATTGATTTCGAATTTAAAGCTTAAAACCCACGCAGCGCAGCGCAGACAGTAGAGGGAAATTGATTGATTCTACTTCTACAGTTCTACTTGTACTTGTTCAGTTATAGTGTGAGAGGAGAGGAGAGAGGAGAGAGGAGAGAGGAGAAGAGGAGCGGAGAGATGGCAGCGAGCAAGGAGCAAGTTGAGTCAACCTTAAAGTCGAAGCTCAATCCTTCTCATCTTGTAATCTCTTATCCTTTCTATTCATTTTTTTTTATCTTTGACTGATTAGATTTGTTGTTGGAATTAATATTATTCGTTAATGTGAGTGATTCTCCGAATTTATTTTGGGGGTAAGAGTAAGAAGAAGGATTGTAGCATGTTTTACTCGCATAGTTGATAATCTCGTTTCTAATTTCTATTTTTTGGGATGAAATATTGGATAATGAACTTCAATTTTACTTACATTTCCAAATTAAATTGGGCCTTCCGTTCCGTTAGTGTTGCGAAACAGCAGGCAGGTTAAATCAACCTGACCTGACAATATGTATTGTTGAGGAATGAGGATTATCTATCTTAATCTGAGCCTGAGTTACAATTAATGACAGTGTTGAAGTTGAAGAAACATTATGTTTTAAGCTTGGCTTTGCACATTGTATATACTGTAATTCTTCAGTCAACAGATATCCATAGACTAGTTATTCTATGCTTCTTTTTAAGTAACTCATTTTATTTATTTATTTATTGTTGTGGAGTTTGGGAACAATAAAATAGAATTTGGGTTGATGTACTACTGTTAACTAGTTTGGCATAGCCCGAAATCAAAATCAGTCACTGTTTTCTTTTCATTTTGCCCGTGGAGAGCCATAGCTTACCCAGAGATTGAATAAATGGATCAGACTGGCCTTTAATAAAAATAATAATTATTATTTATTTTTTTATTAATCTCTCCCTGCATATCTTGAAGTTGGATGAGATGAGGAGAGGAGAGGAGGGATAGACCTCACCTGCTTAGTATTCATTACTTTAGTTTTGGCACCGAACCAAACCAAACCGATTATTCTGCTGCTATGCTAGCCCCCCTTGTAACTTCCACAACTATATGCTGCTGATGCTGCTGCTGCAGCATTGAATTTGAGATGTATTACTATCTGCTTGTGTGTGCGCATTAGGGATTATGCATCATAAGGTTAGAAATCACAAGGGAAGGGGGTTGTGTTGCGAGGAATATATAATATATTCAATACGTTTAATTGTACTTGTATCTTCTCAAAGCTTCTTGATACAGGAAGGATTCTGATCCTGCTAGTAGAGCTTAACCATGCATGTTTCAAACTTGTGTGTATTATTTACGCTATGCTGGGAGATTAATCTTGTTAGCAGAGCTATATTATATATTGGATTCTGATTTCTGATGGGTTAATGCAGTGTGAGATTGTTCATTGTTTAACGAGTCCAAGTTAAGAGGCTAGGCAATAGCTGTCACGTGCTTAAACGTGTAGGTCTAAGCAGGGGAAAGGATGGGCAAAAACCGTGCATGCTATTCTATTATCTTCTGAAACTATTGCCATCCTTTTGTGGTTTCAAGATTTATTTGATTTGATTTAATTGACATTAATTATCTCGACCTTGGAGTACTACTTACTTTGTTTTCCTTGTTTCCATGTCATGTCATCTGCTTGAACTTCAGGATGTTATCGACACGTCTGGGGGGTAAGCACATAAGCGATACAACAGCTGAAGCTTTTATAATGATTGATTTATACATTGTGTGTGTGATAAATATTAATTTGATAGAAATTAATATATGTATGTTATGTTGTTGGCAAATGGCAATGGCAGTTGTGGTGCAAGTTACAGCATTGAGATCGTATCAGAAGAATTTGAAGGAAAACGATTGCTGGAGAGGCACCGACTGATCAATGGTGCGTTAGCAGAAGAGATGAAACATATTCATGCTCTCTCCATAACAAAAGCGGTGACCCCTGATCAATGGAAAGAGCTAGAGGCTAAAAAAACTGCTCCAAATTAATATAGACTACTATTCTATGATAATGCAATGCTGCTGCCTAATATATATACATACATACGCTTGTTTATCTGTTTCATTTGATGGCTTTGTAACATAAGAACGCTAATTAACGTGCATGGCACGAGAGCGTCATCATCCTTCCTTCCTTCCTTTTAATGCCTAATTATGGGAAGCACTGCTGCTGTTATTGCTATTGCATAATTTCGCCTACTTTACTTTACTTATTAGGTGAAAAATGAAAATGTTGTTTCTTCTTCAAATATATCATGAAAACCCATTCTTATCCTCAACCTATAGTATAATACATTGATTTCAACCTGTTTGATTCAGGTTTACAATAATTTGGCATGTGTGCTATGCTATGCTATTGCTGGCTGGCTTTGTTTGCAGATGGTCGTCCATCATTCGAGGAATTTTATCAGCAGCACTTCTTAAAATTATGAATTTGGGGCATTTTTGTTTTCCACTGATAAAGAAAGTAAAAGGTTAAAGTTGTACATGTTGGTTGTTACATAAAATTAAAGCCAGGCCAGGAGTGTGAGTGTTGACTCTTTATCATTTTCATATAACAGAGGTTTGTCAAACTATGAGTGAGAGTATGTATATAATTATAAACTCTCTCTCTCTCTCTCTCTCTCTCTCTCTCTCTCTCTGCCACTTTACCCTATTCTTCAATAGACATAATGTTTTCATATTAATTTTGCTCAAGTTATAAACTTCCTTATTTCCACATAATAGCAAGTATCTCATCTTATAAGTTGTTACTGCATAGCATTCATAGGATGCATTTTCCATATATCGTTTCGTTTGCTTGACAATGTGGGATAAGATGCATTTTCCATATACCTTACCGGGTTCGTTTCGTTTGCTTGACAATGTGGGATAAGACTTTATTTGTTTGACTATGAATCTAGGATGATTACTGTCCATCAATCAAGACTGGCAGTATGTTTAGACATTTAACATCAATAGAATTGATGATAACAATATTTTCTTTATGAGGTCAATAGTTTAGACATTAAAATGTAGTTTTTCATCCATCCAGCAAAGAAAATTACTATATAGCCGCATACAACTACACTTGTCGAGTTTATTACATTACATTACATACATGTTCCATCCATCAGTGCAAATTAATATATATAATACAACTTTATACAGTAAGTACATGAGTTCACCAACCTTCCTTAACAACTTGTATACACCATCTTTCTTTTTCTTTTTCTTTTTTTTAATTAGATCCGACGCCAAAACAGGCCTCACTGTCAAAATCATATAGCAATACCATGCTCTCAAAGTATGTACAGAGAGAGAGAGAGACAAAAATGTTGCGATTTCAAAGAAATCTGGAGAAATACAAAACGAACCATCAACGCTGCAAGCATATTCTGTACACGACATCTGTAATATATATAATAGGGAAGGGATGACCCTTATCTATACTTGCACGAACCGGCCGTTGCTAGACCTCAGAATTTACTTTGATTTAAGCAACGAGTCTTTAATTTTTCTATACCCATGGAGCTCCTCCAGCGCATTAGCTGTAGTCTTGGATGCGATGAGCCCAAGCCCAGACGACGCAAGATTTGAAGCAGAAGCCCGTTGGACTCTTGGCTCTTCGGATATTTCAGCAGCATCCTTGATACTGTTGGTCGCAGTTTGAAGCTTGGAGCCTTGCAGATCTTGTGTGGTAACACAAGCATCCTGGTGAAGAGGTGGTGCTTTCTTCAGCATACGAACAAGAGCACCAACAGCAGCGTCCTGTGATCTTTTAATGAGGAAAGTACCCCCAGGCTCGTTGGACCGAGATGGATGTCCTGGCTGCTCAAACAAACCTGACCTGACAGAATCATACAGGACTAGTCAGTTGTAGTTATTTCAAGCATCTGCGCAATAAAGTAACTTGATTAAAAAGAGAGAAAAATTTTATAAGTCACAGACTAAAGAACGACTCAAGGACCGAGCCTGCTCAGTGAAAAACACCATACTAGGAAGCATCCAATTATGCAATCAGGGAACATTTAATTTCAAGTCAAACTCCTATTTAAAATAATTGTCTCAGTGCAGACTGATTGCTTCTAGCGAGTTGCTCACATTAGTGGAAATGTCAAACCAACACTACAACCTCAAAATGAGATCTACACACCAAACCAACAGAGTTCAGTTCATAATAAATTTAAACATTTCATTGGGCCAAAAGTAGGCCCCACTAATGAGCAATCAGCTTTACTACGTACAAAAGAAAAGACTGAACTTTCTTTTTTTCTATTATATCAATAACAGTAGTAATGCTACCAACCAGATGTTCTTCCTTGAAACAAGTTAGTTGCAGAAGAAATATCCAAAAAGAAGGATCATACATCAAACAATGCTACTTATCTCTCACAGATACAGATATGAAATTGACACCAGAAGTAACGGGAACTAAAATCAGGATGAAACATCTCTTTAGAAACCTAGCAGAAGCACAAATTTGTTTTAGGAATTTGAATAGCCTTCAGCAAATGCCCAGAGAGGGCTTCAACTGTTTACATAGAGCAGGGTTTTAATATCTGGCACTTAATTACAATGAAAATAAAGAAGAATGCAAAATATTTTATATATGATTGAAGATAATTAAAAGTTGGTTAACGATGGGTCATACCAAAGACTAAGCAGAGCACCACTATGCAGTTACCGTGATATAATAGGCGTTAAGGCTAATAATCTTCATACAACTTTTTGGTATCAAAAGCAGTCATAAGGTATCAAACAACAAAGTATTAAAGCTCAACTAGGAAGTTACATCATAACAACTGGCTGTTTTCTCCCATTCATCCAAAAGCCATATCTTTTGTGAGATATAACCAAGCTTTCTCAATGCCAAATAAATATCTTATATTACTTGTCCACAATAAAACACATTAATATCAAAACAAGTCTGATTGTCTTTACTCACAACAAAATACTTTCAAACAAAAAGTATTTCACTATAGCATGTAAGTTGCCAAGAGAGTTTCATATAGGCCCAATTCCAGATATCTACTAGGCTCTAGCATTTTTAACAGGAATGAGAGTAAACAAACAAAGACATGTCAGGTCAAGAGTGGGAAACTGCGAGTGAAAAATGCCAATGAAGTTATATGCTTCACACTTTAAGAACAATATAAAGCGATAAGTTTTAATATATATATAGCGGTAGCCAGGTAGGTTTACATAGAAACCAATTCCTACGTTAATTTAGGAACCATGCTTCTTTATACATACAATAATGCTTATTTCATGAAATTGCTTCTGTATTCATACAACAATGCTTATTTATCTACACAATAATGTTTCTTTTTATGACAACCATACATCATATATAGATTCCTAGTTAACTCGGATATTATTTGATCCTCTCCCTATACATTAAAAAAGATAAGATACCAATAAAGATTAAAGCCATGAAACAATTCTATGTAGATTATTCGAGGTAATTATGAATGATAGAAAAGCTAATACGACAATTAACAGTTAAGTAGATGGTCACTTGAGATTCACTGGCTTAACGCATAGATTTTAAATGGCAGATTCATGCAAAGGTAACTTGAAAGACAGGGTCAAGGAACAGGCAGATTTTGGGGGATAGTCAAGCCAATTATAAGTCACTCCTCTATTTTCACATGAAAAAGTGTTATGTTTGAGAATGGTTCTGTACCATCTAAAAATGTTCTTATATCAATAGTAGTACGAAAACATATATAGAAAATAAGCAATACAACTGCTAGTTGAAAAGGTGTCTCATATTGAAACAAATAATTTCCTCACAGAATGAAACACATTGTTTTGATAAGCAAATTAAATTAGTCATAGAATTGCTTCAGAGGTGGACTGCCCAATATGAAAGCATCTCTTATTTTGTATAAACCTCTACAAACTTCACCGGCTTAAAGCCCACATGACTAAGTGAAATATAAGAAATGGAAGCTAAAGCAGTTTCCATTCATTATCAAATGTTTGCAAAAGATGAAACATTAATTGTTCTCGTGAGTATCGTGAATTTGAATGCTCTCAAAAGCATACATGTTTCCCCAATTGTTCTCAGCATATATTATTTAGTGGCTTGTTAAAGTAATATGATTTCAGTGATACTGGGGGTTTTGAGTTCACCATTTGCATTTTGTAGGGGTGGTTCATGAATAACACATCCACATCATAGTTGCATACTCTCGTTGACACTACAAAGATGATTAAATATATAAACAAGATTAATCAAAGCACCTACAACATACTGCTAAAAGGAATTTCCAGCTTTCTTTACACTAGATCTCAGATTTCTCAGACATACCAGTCACAGCACAATTTCCATTATATATACATGATATAGTGCAGGCCTTTTCAATTTCTCATTAAAGAAGAAATCAATCAGCTCCTAAACATCCATGTCGGGTCATTCCAATTGTTAGTAAAAGATAGCTTTACCACAGTCTTGATAGAAATAGGAATGAACCAACACAAAACAATGACTTAACTCAATTTTCTTCAAAATTATGATAATCTCACAAAGCAACATCTAGGACCAATCAATTTGGAAGAGCTAGTAGAGTGTGGTGCACAATGTCTCTGAAAGCATACCAAGTAGAATATGACTACCAAGGTTGATTTCTGTCTCCCTGACCAGAACTTCTTCATACAATGGGATGAAATTGAAGTACTTCAAAATATTTTATACATGCAGCTTTTCAGAAAGGCAAATTCTTCATATTTTAGTTAGCTAGAAATTATTACCATTCCAACTCTCAAAGGTGCTAATCCTAGGCACAAATTTGCCTGTCATCCTTTAAAGAATTCCAGACTGCTTATGCAGTCAGTAGGCTAAACTCAAAGATTACAAATGTATGATAACAAATTATCCAAACATAAAGAAGCACATTTTATTTGTGTAATTGGGAACATTGAAGTCACTGTATAGGGTTGAACAATTACCTGGAACCTGGATCTACCAATTCTTCGTCATCAACAACAAATGGTCCATCATCATAATCATCCTGAAATGATAACCTACTAGAAAATGATTTTGATGGTGAGCTATTCAATGATGGTCTCATCCCTGATATATTTTGTGGCTTATCCTTGTTGAACGATAACAACTGCTGCATAAAGCACTATTTAGTAATTCATTCGTTACGAGCCAAAAAATGATTATGTAGACTATAAGCGAACTACATACCTTGTCTACAGTTGAGGTTGTTTGGTGAGGCCCGAGATGTGCAATTTTCTCAGGAGGCATCAGTAGTTTATTTGGCAGTGAAGGCATGCTAGGAAGTCTAGACACAGGTATACTAATAGGAGCACTTTCAGACCGTAAAAGACCCTTTGTTATGTGACTATTGGGAGCATAGGTGGGTGGTGATGGAGATGGAGATGTTGAAAACACAGGGGAAGGGGAAGGCCAATACTCATCATAACTTGGATTCTTCATATGAGTAATAAGTGTTTCATCAGCTAAATGATGAGACAGGCCTGGTGGAGGAGGTAGACGACGACAGCGCTGTTTTGCTAATGAGGCATGAGAATCGGAGTATGTGGGCGAAGGTGAAGGTGAAGGGTTAACTGAAGGTGGTGATGCTCTATAAAAGTCATAACTCCAACTATGACGCCTTCCAAATGGAGACGAAGATGAAGATGGGGAGGTTTGTGATACGAAACCAGATGGGAACCTTTTCAACGGTTCTGCCATGGGACTCCCAACATATTCTGGAATGAATTGCGGTGATATAGGAGTTGAAGGATCCGAACTAGTCGTATCCACTAGTGATAATCGATACAAGACTGAGAGGCAAAGCCTGCCACAAGAAGTGTCAACTGGAGTGAACACGAATCGCTGCATATCGGCCTCTTCTCTACGAGTGAAAGGCTCAACAAAAGATGAAACTCGATGACCAAGATTATAGAGGCAAATTTGAGGCGATGAAGTGAGATCACGAAAGAGTTTATAAGCGGGCAATAACCTGACTGTGGCATAGAGAGACCTCAATAAGAGTATTGATTTCTTGTAAAAAGCATGAGAGCTGGTAGAGTTGGACCTCTTACTCCCAGATGAGGAAGAGGAAGATGGCGTCTTTTTACTCTCATACTCTAAAACCCATCTCTCAATAATCCTTTCGTTCTTCCCTTGACACCCTGCAGATTCGTCATTATCTGAACCAGAACCATAACAATAATAATAGCAATAGCGATCCTTCCCTGTTTTAGGGGAGAAATTTAAAGGATCCCAATCAATGGGCCTCTGCGTTAGTATAACATCAACTATCATGGGTTCAAGATTACTCTGCCGCCAAAAGTCTATGTTTTCTAAGGCAGCGGGGCAATCCCTGAGCGCTAGATTAAACCACTTATCCCGCGGCCTAACACTCGAAGACGACGACGATGACGACGACGGAGACGGTGAGGATAAGACCTGCTCCCCGCTGTAATTACGCGAAGAAACATAGGGGCAACGCGATTCCAGAATTATATGAAGGCTCTTAGCGAAAAACTCTGTAATAATCTGTTCCATTTTCGCACGTTCGTTCCCATGATAAGAAGCCATTGATTTTTTTTTCTTGATTAAATTCCCAAATAAACCTCAAACAGCTTGCTTGATTCCAAAGAGCAAAACTCTAGTCTAGTCTAAAGTACTACTATAACAACTTCTTCTTCTTCTTCTTCAGCCGAAAAGAAAAGGAATTACATACGCTAAGAAAATCAAAAAGAGAGATGAACCTTGAAAGTTATGACGGCGGTGGATGAATGGTTGTGGGAAAGTAGAAACGAAAGAGAGTTGGCCTAAATCCAAATCCAAATCCAAATCCAATAGCAATAGCGATGGCGACGACTGCTTCTTGAGTGCAGAGCGAGCAGAGCAGTAGTGAGTTAAACTAAAAGTGGGTTGCTTGCTTGCAAGTAACTTAAATTAAATTAAATTAAATTAAAAGGGTATTTTGTCTGGCTATCTATATCTATGCAGATGAGATCAAATTCAAATGGAATGCATACAAATAAGGAGACGAAGACGATGAAGACAGTTGAGTTGATGATGCTGCGATGAGATGAGGTTTTAATTTAATTTAATTTAATCAAATATTGATAAGAAAAGAAAAAAATACTTCTACTAAAAGAAAAGGGTAAAAAGGAATATGTATTGGTGATTTGGGTTTCAGGTTCGTGACGAGGAGAGTAGACGTGAGTGAGACTTAGAATGGTTATTCGCTCAACCTTCATTTTTCTATTTTTTATTTTTATTTTTTTATTTAATTATTTAATAAAAATAATTAGAATTTATTGGTTTTTTCAATTAGATTATATTGATTTCAATTAAAATGTAGTATTAATCTTAATTAAGATATATTAATATCCAAGTAAAATTTAATAAAAAACTAATTAACCAGTATAAAAAAAATTAGATGAATCATGCCGTGCAACCTTATTCTCTCTCCCTTGTTTAAAATATAGAGGTGAAGTTTTTTCTCATCATATCATTGTATCCCTTGCTCGTCACATTCCTTGTACATTTGTTGGAAGAGGATCAACAAATCTTGAGTTCGCTTCCAATAGAGGCGCAACTCCGTAGGAGTTCTCTCCACAGGTGTCGTTGGGGCGAAGCGAATTGTAACGGTCGATGATTCACTTCCAATATGCTTCGTTCTTTTGGCTGTTGGCGACAATAGGGTCGTGACTAATGTCTACCTAACAACGAGCCAAGACTTCCATCTTAGACTCAAAGTAGCCATGTCGTCCACCGCTCGGCTGCCGCCACATCGGTCGCCGCCTCGTGTGACCCTTCCTTTGCCCTTTCGTTTGGGCAAAGAAGTAGCCACCGATGGCTTGACTTCATCGTCGGACTCAGCAAAATTGACAGTCGAGTAAGAGTCCTCGGGAGACAGCGAGGGATACGATGAGAAGTTGCCGGGAGACTGCAATTGAAATGATGAGAAAGCTCCTGGCGAAAATTGAGGAACATAGCCTCCTCCCGATGAAAATTGAAGCACAAAGCCTTGAGGCGAAAATAGAGGACGGGTGGGAAAGGGTGAAGAGATGTTTTGTAAGAAAGGAGGTCGATAATTTAAGTAGTAATTTGGATTATTCGGATCCAAATTACTTTCAGAAGGATCGAACCAAGGGAAATTGGGGTTGTGATCCATTTCTTTCACAAAAATTGAAGACAATAGAGAGAGAATTGAGAGATAAGAGTGAAAATGGTGTAAAAAAATGTGTTGCGGGTGTTATAGGAAAAAAGTTAAGAAATAAAAAAAATGTCGTTTGAAAGCCAACGTCTAATCAGTTGGCGAATGACAGCACGCCACATAGCCATCGCCTGCCTCCCTCCCTCGGCGTCCATTCCACCGTCACGTTCGCACTTGAAATCATGGGCGAGCGATTGCCAACAGGTGTGCGATCACCCCACCGCGATCGGAACACGGCGATCGCCTGCCCACGATCGCCGTTGTGAAAGGCCTTAAGGTGCAATCCCCAGAGTCTCTCTCTCCATTGTTTAAAATATAGCGGTGAAGTATTTCTCATCTAATATTGATAGATATCTCTTGATGTTTTTCCTTGTGCCCTTCTAAAGTTTCAAGGTAAGCATCTCAAACAATCGCTTTAATTAATTATTATCTTTTATTCCCTGAATTTTTCGAAGGATAATCATTTACGATTTTATGCTGTAAAAGCGCATGCATGATGCAGTTGAGATGTATGTACAGTATAATGAGCAAAATCCATTCCAATCCCAATCTGCAGCAGAGCAGTAGAGCAGACAGAAAGGGTGGGTCGTGGGTGAGCAGCAGAATAGAATATGTATGTTATAATGTTAATGTATAGTGATACAAAATTAATTGTTCCACTTCCACTCTAATCTTTCCTTCCACTGATGGAAAGGAAAGGAATGGAATGGAAAGGAAAACCTTGCTTGCTTGCCCTAACAGTCAGTAACATTATATCACCAACCCAAAAAAGTAATCTACATAAAAACAAGCTAGTTACCCTGCTGCTGTTTCTGCTTCTGCTTCCTCATCTCATCTCCTTCAAGTGGAATGAAAATCACAGCTCTGAACAATCAAATCAAATTCCCAAACAACAAACACAGACGAGAGTTAGCAGAGACGGATCAGATTCAGCCATGCAACTCGAATAATACAATACAACCTTCCTTTGGCTTGGCAGGCAAGATCGAAAAAAGAAAACATTAAACAACAAATTTCATGTCAAATCCAATTTAGAGGGAGGGGCATAGTCTCACCTTCAAAACAATCGTACAACCTTCTTTTGGGTTCAAAATCCAAACAACAAATCTTTCTCAATTGAAACATGCTTCAGAGACTGACTGAGCTGAAATAGTTGATGTCAGAAGTGTACCACGAAAGCCCTCTTCTTCCTTTTGCATATCCACTGGATCCGACAGCTCATCTATACATTGCCAATTTAATTTAGACAGATTTACCAACGTAAACCACAAATACAATACAATGATAATGGAGAGCAGCATAACTTTACAACTCAGCACAGCACGGAGACATTAATTAAGTGGATAAAAACTTTATCAAGAGAAAATTATCAAAGAGCATTTACTTTACTTTCTTCTGTTTATTTTACATAACATAACAAACGACGAGTGAGTGAGTTATAGTGCTAAAACCATACTAACAACGCCCAAATCCCAATTGCTGATCAACCTAGCTAGGAACTAATTATGATTTAACTAAGCATCTATCAAAATTCTTGGACCCAACCTATAAAATGAAAATCAGTTCAGCAAGATTGGAGAATAACCAGATTCAATTTGGAAACAGTCAAACAGCAAAGCAACTACATAAAGGTGCTTATCAAGTTAACTGGCTGAATGATACTTACCAGCAATATCACGATTTTCATGAACCTTTGAATCAGTCACCCACAGAATGTCTCCAGGAAAAATATTCAAGTCAGCAAGACAAGTTGTTTCTCCATCAATTATATTGGAGCCTTTGTGGAGTATCTGGTTTTCCTTGACAACCTACAGAAACAACAAATCATCACATATAAGACCAACTTGTTCAGTTTGGGTGTTCAGCAACACTGAGAGCAATCAAACCACAAGGCAAATGCAAATGCAAATGCAACAACTTCCATGCAATACCATGTTTCTAGACAAACTAGCTAGGGGAATAGAATTTTATGTAATTCTAGAGATAAAAAAAAATCCCGTAAAATGATTGGAATGATTAGAAGAAGAGTAGTTTCTATTTTCAGAAAGCAGATATACATAAGTAACCCAACAGCAGGCGGCCACCCCTAGACTACTAAGAAAATAGCCCCAAATTCATTCCACCCAAACCAAACATTACTAGGAAATTCCATACAAGAGATATAATTCATTTGATATCATTACTGTTTAATTATAATTGGAGCTTTTGCCATTCAATTTCCGAATCTTCTAGAAATCAGCAGTTTATGCACCTCTTTAATCTGAACAGTAGCAATCAGTACACGCCAAGTTTTAATATATTAAACACCGGAAGTCATCAAAGAGAAGAAACATAAGAAATAAACTTGTTAAATATCATACCCCAAAGGATTCCCAAATCATCATCTTCAGCTGATAAATAGACGTAGATGCAGAAACATTCATATTTACAGAGTTTCCATATGATGCTTTTCTTGACCGCTTGGAAGTTCGGCGGCTTGGATCTGAAATGGTACCTGAAGCTTCCAGGATTGATTTCGGAGGTTCTTTTCCACGAACTAAACAAACACATATGTCCTCATTGCTATAATTAAGTTTCTTCATCAATTCAGAGCTTTCCCTTTCACCAATGCATTCTTCACAAACCTAAAAGAGCAGGAGCAATTATATATGATTGAATGTACTATATCTGCAGGCCTGATAGCAGACAAAGGACAGGTCCTTGAAAACTTCAAGACACTAAGGTGGTGTTTGGTTTGCTTGATAAGGAGTGATTGATAAAATAATCCCACCTAATCACATGTTTGGTTTGAATGATGAAACCCGCGATGAATAACTAGGCCCGTGCTCCAATCATTCAAATAAATGATAACTTATCATTCCAAATTTGGGTTGATTATTAATCCTCATCTAATCAATGATGCAAAATTCCAAAAATAACCACACAAACACACACACAACACACACACACACACGCGCACACACACTGCACACAATAGCACACACTCACATAATCCTTCAATTATCCTACACCACAATCAAGCAATCCAAACACAAGACTAATAATCTAAATAATCACATCCTACACTATCCTATCAAACATTATTTATCTCATCTATCAAACCAAACGCCCCCTAAATGAAACATTATAACTATTTATAGGAATATGGAGTTGTAAACTGGCATATCCCTAAATAAAAATATGAGTGAACCAACAAGTCAAATAATTCAACTTTTCAAGCATAAAATACCAGGTACTGACATCCCAAATTTACCTCAGGAGAAGTCCTAACACTTGGCCTCCTAGAAAGACTCATGTTAACTTCATCGGGTATACTTATATGCTCCTCAGATGATGGCATCTCCTCAGAAGACCCAATCATGTTATCTCCCGCACAATTATCAATCTCAATTTGTGCGGAAATACATTTGGACACTGAGCCACCCCATTCTTCACAAAGTAATCTCCAGTCATCGTCTACAATGAGTGTCAGTCCATCTGTCTAAAGAAAAAAATTGGAAAAAAAAAAAGATGATACGTAGCATTAGTAAATTCAAGCAGGAGTCTGCAAATATATGATTTAGAGGTCAGATGATCTATTAATCATGCACTGAACAACATAATAGAATCTAGCTCAAGTATCTTAATGCTCATGCCAACCATTGTGAATGGAAAAGAAAATCAGAATAGAAGCCGAGGGTAAGGGATGAAAATTGATGTGGAGAAGATTGAGGACTGCAGAAGAAACTTACAGCAGCTGGCTTTTGGGAAATGAGTTCGCGCTTCCAGAAGAGCTCCGGTGGCCTCTCAACTAGCTTGCAGTGCTGATTCACATAAAGAGTCGAAAAACAGATATTTTAGGTAGATAAGAATAGAATTAAATGATCAACAGTCCACTTTTAAAGATCTGCCCTATCCATTCAATAGAGGGGGCAGTGGAGAAATGTAGATAATTCAATTGACATGTGAATATTCTCGAAAATATGGTAAGTGAAAGTGAAGCAGATGTCACTAGAAAAGATTTTAAGAACCTTCTCACATAGCAGCTTGTCAACAACGGTGCTTAAATCATCAAGTTCCACTGAACAGGCATTTTTTCCACTAGCATTAATGTAGCTTCTCCACTTTGAAAGCCAAGACGAGGGCAATATATAGTATTTGGTATCTGGATTAAGAGTTATAGCTTTATTCATAGCTAGTTTTTCATGATTCTGCTTCTGCTTCAACTTGAGTTCTCTGCAACATACAGCTCCAAGTAAGCCACAAACAGTACTTTTACATTCCAACTAAGTAAATAGTCTTAGATAACCTCAAACTGTCTTCTGAGCATGCAGCTTCTGTAAGTGCAACACTGCATAAAGCACATGGTTCAGAGTCTGATGGGAAAGCTGAGCAGCCTACAGGGTCATCGGGCTTCACTGTCATTGCAGTTTGATGTATTAAATCCCAGAGAATCTCAGGCACTGCTATATGTTTAGCACCAGGAGCCTGGTCAGGCATAAGTTCTCCATGGGTACACCTAATGGCAGCAGTCGGTCCAGAATCAGCATCGCACGGCAGGTCTATATTTTTCCTACGTAGCCACTGCTGCAGCCTACAAAGTAAATTGGTCGAAGTTTTGTCTATAAATTTGACATCAATAATTGAACAAACGACTTAGTACTACTTCTGGTGAATTGCCACAAGTATTTGGTAATACCATCTAGCATCAATAGGTCCCCTAATATTCAAACTAACATTTGAATCTAGGAGATTACAATTTACATGTTTAAAAACATTGACTCGGCCCCATCATAAATTTAAGAATTCCATATTTTTGTTGTTCGTGTTTCATTTCACAACCATTCAATTGTAATTTATTGATTTTATTACGGAAAAATACTTACTTTCATGGCTAAAAAGGAAAGTCTCGCAATGTTTGCTTTTTATTATAAAACATATCATTGTAAAATCAAGTCAATAGACATGAAGAGAAGTTTCATTGAAGCCAATGCATGTTAAACAGTAAAATGTAGCGAAGAAAGAAATAGGTTTAAGATGAAGAGAAGATCGAATTTCTTGTAAATATTCCATACCATGACTTAGATATAAGGAACAACTTGCCATCTAAAGGCTGCCCGGAAAGTGCTGCCTCTGCAAGTTCTTTCATTAATAATCTCTGATCCCTATAAACATTTGCACGCTTCATATTGCTACCCATCTCGAAGATGCAATCATTGCAGTGGTCACCCTTGGATAATGTCGGACCCCCACCATACTTGCCATAAGATCAGACAAACAAAATCAGAACAAACATGTGCCAAGTTCCAACTAACAGAAAGCCTGAACTAAATGATAATATATCTCCATGTATATCATAGCTTAGAAATCCAGAAACAACCAATTGTCTCTTGTTAGCAAGATAGCTTAATCAATTATCATAAAGAAAGCATGTAATTGTTAGAATTAGAAATTGCACAACCACCACCAATTCCTGGTGACACTCAGCTACAATATCTAATTTCACTAGATCCAACTAAGAGATCACATCAGATGGCCTCCTCATTCAGCAGGATGTTGACCATGTCGCAACAACAATATTGTACAATAATAGGGACTACTAGAGTTTCAAAGAGGTGTGATATTTGATATAATCTGTTTTGAGCTAGGCAATGGCTTTAATACAGAAAAACTGCAGTAGTTGTAACTTTTGAAAATTCATGATTGGTCATTAAACCTCTATCAAGTTGGCTTAGAGTTTGTCCTTCCCATCGAGGAAATTGCTTCTCACTCCAGCAACAAGGTAAAGATGCACGGAAAATTCAAAATGTATAACCTCTGATCCCCAATGAATGGGATCCAGAATTTCAATACAAAACAACTCGAAATGAAGTTTTTGCATGAGGTACGACTTCACAATTCACATGAATGAAGATACCCAAGAAACCCTATAAATGGAGCAATATTTTCAGAAGAATGATAGCAACTGTGCAGGTAGGATTTTGATATTTCTGGCAAGCAATGATTTTAGGTATGATGTGTGAAAAGCATCTCACATTTGATCAGATATCTTGCATAAGGTGAAGCATAGATTCATACCTTAGAAAATAGAGCAGTCCAAGCTTCAGCTGACAAACGCTTCATATAATTAATCCTTGAAACTGGCACCTTTGCATGCACGCACTGTATAGATGTGTTGTCAATAGCCCTGCACAAATTACTGCCTTTTATTCACATACATTTCTCACTGGAACAAAATAAGAATTCTTCATATACTTCCGGGGTCAAGGTCAAGTATTACAGATATCAAAATTTTAGAGAATCAACAAAATTCCAACCTCCCATAAGAAAACCGACTCATAATATTCTATATGTTAAATTTTTACTTTAAAATGTCAACCCTCCACCAGTGTAGTGTAAATATCAAACCAATGAAACAACTAATAGTAAATTACTGGCCATGCAAGGATGTCAAAGGCAGAAAGGTAGAACTCAAGAGGCAAACCAACTTAAATGACATCTATGAAAAAGGTCAAAAGGGGGGATAGCAACAAGAAGTGTTTCCACATCAAGACAGAACTAGAAGCTTTACAAGAAGAGTGATAGAAGATTATTCACTTACGATGGAGATACACTGTCTGCCCATTGACGAAGCCACTCGGTTGAAATCCAGTAATACTGCTTCTCAATAGATAGGACAGGAGCCTCAGAAAGGATTGAACGTACCTCCTGTCTTCGTTTCATAAGGCAACTCATCTCAACTTCCTTCTTTGACTTGTATTCTTCACAAGAAGCAAGATATACAGAATTTGAATTTTCTACTTCCTTCAAAAGATGGGTCGGAAGAGGACTATCACATGCATGCGAAATTATAGACCTGTTTATTTCCATCTTACACTTATCAGACTTGGACTTTTCTCCGTTAACGTTTGAGTGCCTAAGGGTGTACATTAGCATATACGCATCATTTGATGAAAATGTTTGCAAGTGATTAGCACCATTTGAATCTGACGATTGCATCTCACTGGCACATGTATGATTTCCATTTACAAGAACATCCACCTCTTTTGCCAATAGAGAGCACTCAGCTGAACCATTTTGCCCAGCTTTAGCCACAGAAGTTGATGTAGAGGATCCAAATGGCTGTCTTCCCAGGTTGGACACATTTTCATCATCAAATTCCCACCACAAACCAGTGTTATCATCCTTTATGTGGGCTGTATAATGGCCACTGTTAACAGCAGAGCCCTTGTGTATCAAGACAGCAGCCAAATCATACATCAAATCTGCTTGTGGACATCCGGATAACCTTTGTGCCATGTTAAGTTCTCGAGGGAAACAAAATGCCGAAGTTATCTTTTTTTTTGTAGTTGTCTGCAAATAGAATTACAATAAGCAGTAAGTATGGTTGGCTTAAGAGCCAAGTCAATGTAAACCTATTAGCTGGAGAAACTTCACAATTGAATGGTTTTCAAGTATCACTAACTTCAATATCATAAAGAATAGAGATACTAATGAAGCTTATACATGTAAGAACATCAGTACTTGCAACTCAACTAGACTCGTTTTAAGTAAAAAGGACTCGACTCGAGCTGCTGTATCAGGAACTTGGATACTCTGCCGAATTTTAAAGCAAGGAAACCGCTTAGGAGAGTGAAATAAGAAGTGTGAACTTTAAATTAGTATAACACGCACAAATTACATGTGGCATGGCCTTTACAGCAGTTTCAAGGACAATGAAGGAACAGGAAGCAATATCAGCAAGATGATAAGAATGAACTTGGAGCCATGAATAAGGTAACACTTGAACAAGTTAATGAAAGCAAAACACTTCATATTACATGCAAAAAAAATCTGAATTCTCGGGGGTTCCACAAACACAGATATATAGGTAGCAGAAAAAATTAGCAAAGGAGAGATTAATATATGCATTGGATACGAGGAATGAATGGCTAAAAGTAATATGAATTATGTAAGTAATATAGTTTTATAACTCCATGGAAAAGCATTAAACCAATTACATTAGGAAGGAAAACACAACGCTTGAGCTGAAAATTTAGGACAGCAGGCAGTGACCGCAACTTGATGCAACGGGTAGCATCCGCTCGCAAAGCACATGCTTCACAGAAATACTGATTGTCTCCATGAAGCTCCTCTATGCTAAGGTAGTCATTCAAACTCTCATCTAGGTTCTTCAAACCTTTGACATTTAACTCCAGTTCATAGAAGTCTTCAATTTTTGATGAAGCCTCAGATTCATTTCCACATTTTGAGCACCTGCATTAAAGAACAAAGAAAATCATAATTATTCCTTTCATGTTTGCAGGAAAAGATAAAAATTCAATATAAAATATTAAAAACATGACTATAATTTCAGATTAACAAATAAAAAGCTAGGCAGGTTCCAACAAGTTACTACTCATTGGCAACTTTTCAGCTAATTAGAACAAATTAACAAAATCGCACAAATACCTAAAAATTGGAAAGCAATTGTCAATATAATAAATGAAGAATAGAACACATAACCCATCCTTTGGATAAGTGTTTTGTGGGCAGCTAACACGGTATAATTTTAACAAGAATGCTATTCTTGCAAGCACCTGAGCTCACCATAACTAAACCTTTACAGAGGGCTCCAATCTTTACTGCAAAGAAGATCAACTCAGCATTATTTAATTTTACCTTTTAGCTTGGATTATGCTTTCTTGTCATTTTAACCAATAAATCTAAGTCAGTGGTGCATTCCAAATTAAACTATTCAAAACCTTTAGTACAAAATTTCTGGCTACCAAATTTCTTTTTTCATTTTAGGTTGTCTTTTAATAATGACTTCAGATTCTTCAGGACAAAAACACGTGAAATTATCTTAGCTAACTTAAAGCACATATGTTCTGATACATGCAGGAGAAGAAGAGATATTAGGACATCATTTGAGCACGTACACGGAAAGGAATATACAGAAAAACATCTAACCTGGTCACATGTGAGACGCCTCCACGAAAAAGGTCTTGTACAATTGTTCTGGCTTTGGGAGTTTTGGACCGTCTCAGACAGAGCTCAAGTAAAGAAAAGAGCAAGGTCAGAAACTCATGGCTATCTTGCTGAACACCATTATCTAGTTCCAGTGTCTGGATAAATGGTGCTGAGTCCACAAAGGCCATTTTACTAGAATGTAGCTGGGCAAAAAGTCTTGCAAGGTTATTGAGAACAGGCTCCCCTTCTAAAACTTCACGATCAAGAGAGAAAACACCTTCCCTAAATGATTTATTCATGTACAGGCATTGCAGGATACTGTTGGCGTAGCAAGTGGCCCCAAGATTTGTGAGCCCTGCTGGTGTGCTGGGGGACGCACGGAGGTCAATGGATGGGTCAGGGCCGAGGGAATGGATAATTTCTGATGTTTTCTGCCACAAACCAGATTTTCGACTTCCATTAGAAGATGGGATGAGGCCACAAAAGCAATTGGGGTTGTCCTTGGAGTTAACTCGGCATCCATGGCATGCAGGCTTCCATATCATGTATAGCTGGCCAACATCATCTTCAGTCACTTTCCCATTTGCAAGAATCTTCCTACATTCAACATAAAAAAGATCAAGAAAACAAAACTTCGTACTAATCAAATTTAAGCATTGGAGTCAATGAACCCGAACTTTTGCTTCACAGAGCAAGAAATTTCTACTTCAACGGTAACTAATTCTTTCTCAATCAGTACATTAACAGCATAATTCATATTCCTTACTACAAGGCCTTCAGTAAGTTTAGCTTAGAATATAAGCAGCTACATAAAACTACAAGAAACATAAAAAAGTTCAATCTGAACCTAAAACAAGACAACATTCCACACTACACCAACAAACACGATGCTAAATATTTTCTAATCATAATATTTCTTCAATTATGCGTAGGCATTCCAACAAACCCTACATTTCAACTAAAAGCAACAGAAAAATACAAATTGCACGTAAAAGCTAACAACAAAACACGGAATCAATAATAATTACAAAAAGGGAAAAAATATAAAACCTGAGAATTTCAGAGGTGGTCGCCGCATTGTCGTCAGTTCTACTCCTCTTATTTTTACTCCTAGTCGTGGGTCGATGATTCCCCATCTACGAACTATTTATTCTCACCCTAATTAATCACTGAAAACTAATCCCCAAAAATCCCCAAAAAATCACAAACAGCTCTCTTAATATTCAACCGATCGGATACGCCGCCGCGATGATTAAACGAGAACAAAAAATTTAATTTGGAGCGATCGGGAGACGAAGAATCGGGTTGGAAACCAGAGGTTTTGGAAGTAGACTTTTTTCCTTTTTTTTTTTTTACTTCTCTTTTCAGGGCACTGGGTTTTTTTTTTTCTTTATAATATTTCGGTGCTTATTTAGTTAATTTGGTTTTAGATAAAAATCCATAAACAGGATATTTTAAGGATTGGCGGGTGACTTTTCGATTTTCCCTCGCTTCCGAAAAAAAAGCGAGGGCGAGAGACTTGATCAGGTGCCGCCAGTGCAGCTAGTGTAAGCCTACGTGTCATGTGCTTTTTAAATTTACTGTTTTTAAATTTGCTGGTGATTAGGGTGTATAATATGTCTATGACTATGACACCCTAATATCTTGTTTGGTATGAAGTATACGGCCCTTTATAAAGTTCGGGCCCGTATGAATAATACTTAATTTTTTTTTTTTTTGAATATCATTACAAATATTAATACTCACACACCCCACCTAGGGTTTTTTTGTGGCCGAGAGTACTCGAACCTCT
The DNA here is from genome assembly GCA_031470985.1 of Agastache rugosa. Taxonomy (NCBI): domain Eukaryota; kingdom Viridiplantae; phylum Streptophyta; class Magnoliopsida; order Lamiales; family Lamiaceae; genus Agastache; species Agastache rugosa. Next base: position 35,741,332 of record CM062606.1, on the reverse strand, counting down.
GACCTATTGGTCAACAGGCAACCACTCCACCACTAGGCCATCCCCACTGGGACAAATAATACTTATTTTTGTTGTTATGTATACTACCTATGAGGTGGTATAAATAATACTGCAACTAATTATAGCAATAAATTACAATAATTACTATGTGTTGCAGAGAATTTAATACATCATACCAAACGGAATATTAATTCTTTATATTTATAAGACATCTCAGTCAAACATATCAGGTCTTATCCCATACTTTGTACCAAACGAGCCCTAAAAGTGTTACTCTTCAATTTTGGTCTACCAATCATTATAAATAAATTTTAAACCTTTCAATATATTTTTCCTTAATTTTGGCATAACATACATGTTCTAAGGTTTTAGCTAAATGTTTTTGTAATATTAGTATTGAATTATTACGTTGTGATCGCTAAAAATTACAAAAAAAAAGAAGGCCAAACCAATGGCCCAAGCAATTACACATTCTATTTTTCTCAAATCTATCCCAAATTTTGAAAGTTATCAAAAATAGTAGTTTAATCTTTTGAAAAATGTTTATTCTACCATCAAAGCAAGCTTTTGGCACCGAAGATGAGACACCACATGCCGAATTTTGGCTAAAGTAACCTCATGAGCTTATATCTATGGACCAGACCTTATCTAATAATTAAAGAATTTTGTCGTTGATTATTTTCTAATTACAAATTTATCCATTCTAAGGTTCGTGGTTCAAGATCCATCAATATCCCATTTAATATATGAGATTTGCTCTAATTTATACTAGTTTGTTTAGTACATGAATGTATATATATTTTAAAAAAATGTACACATAATAATATTGTAGAATATATAATTTTTAAGGAATTGTAGAATATATAATAAAAAAAATATCACATTAAAACAAATTTATTCACTCCTATGAATACCAAATTCAAGAATTTATCCATTCCTATAATTTAAGAGAAACAATTATTTAATTGAAAAGAATATACTTCATTCCTATGATTCTACAGAAACAAATATGTTAACGGAGAGATAAGGAGAGATACAAGTTTTAATTAAAGTCTATTTATTTCTCTCTTTTTTTTTGACACGTTGAAACTAAAATTCAGAAAATTAAGGAAATAAATCATTTATTTTTCCTTTTCCTTTGCCCCTATCTTTATATTTTTTTGGTGGGGCAAATTTCTTTATGTTTGTAAATATTATGTATAAATAGCTATAGTTAGGGATAATTCAACAAAATTGAGGGGGGCAATTGCCCCACCCCTCTTGAACCACCCCTCTTTAACGTGGCTCCGCCAGTGCATGCATGCAGTGTTGCGTTTCTTATATATAATAATTAAGTAGCATTATATACTGTACTCCCTCCGTCCCAATAGCAAGATCACACTTCTTTAATTGATGAGAGTATTAATTAATAGAAGTGAGACCTTGCTATTGGGACGGAGGGAGTAATTAATTTGTGATGCATGCAGATATACATATAGAAAATGGCTGAGGTAGAGGATATTCAGCCGTTGGTATGTGATAATGGAACTGGAACGGCGAAGGCAGGGTTTGCACGGGATGATGCTCCAAGAGCAGTTTTCCCGAGCATCGTGGGGCGGCCACGTCACACCGGCGTGATGGGACAAAAGGATGCTTACGTGGGCGACGAAGCTCAGTCCGAACGAGGCATCCTCACCTTAAAATATCCGAACGAGCCATGTACCTCGCCATCCAGGCCGTTCTCTCTCTCTACGCCAGCGGCCGCACCACCAGCATCGTGCTCGATTCCGGTGACGGCGTCAGCCACACCGTCCCGATCTACGAGGGATACTCTCTCCCCCACGCCATCCTGCGACTGGATCTGGGCGGGCGCGACCTCACCGACTATCTCATGAAGATTCTCACCGAGCGAGGCTACATGCTCGCCATGTCAGCAGAGCGGGAAATCGTGCGTGACGTGAAGGAGAAGCTTTCGTACGTGGCGCTCGACTACGAGCAGGAGGCGAAGACGAGCTCCGAGGTGGAGAAGAATTACGAGCTGCCGGATGGGCAGAGCATCACGATTGGGGCGGAGAGGTTCCGGTGCCCGGAGGTGCTGTTTCAACCGTCGTTCATCGGGATGGAGGCGGCCGGGATTCATGAGACGACGTACAATTCGATCGTGAAGTGTGACGTGGATATCAGGAAGGATTTGTATAGCAACATTTGTATAGTGTTTGGATTGGTGGCTCCATTCTTGCTTCCCTTAGCACATTCCAACAGGTGGGGTGCTTAATTTCATTAATATATATATTTATTTTCATTCACTTAGTAATTAATTCTGGTTTGTATGCTAATTAATTAATTAATTAAAGAGATGTGGATTTCCAAGGGTCAATATGATGAGTCGGGTCCATCAATCGTCCACTGAAAGAGCTTTTAATTAAGTTGTTGCTACTACATACTCGTCTCAAATCATGCTTTTAATTAAAGTTGAAGTTGCGCACGTGGAGCATATATGCTTCTTTTTAATTAATTTGTTTATCTTTATTGGCAAGTGTAGTGTTGTTTAAATTTTGTAGGAGTGGAGGAGTTTGAGTTGGGTTTCCAAGGAATAATGTAATGTCACTTTTATATAATGGTCTTATTTTCCACTCAAATACTACATGATTAACATTTATTTAAATCTGTGCCGCATCCTATGCAACTTATATTTCGTGGAAGGAGAGAGCATTATACTAACTTTTACGTACTAGATCTCACTCGAATATCAACACCACCTGCCTTGCCCGCTGGAAGCAAAGAACCAAAACTGTCATACAAAACCAAAATCTAGAGAGAAAAAGAAAAGCATTGAGAAAAATCCTCTCAAATGTAGACATCAAATTACAAACATGATTTCATTCTCAAAAAAATAAAAATAAAATTACAAACTTGATTTCCTCCCTAGCTCTAGTGTGGAGCCGACTTTGTAAATTGGAATTCAGAGAGGCTATATATGCTCTACTGTAGCATCTATACGCGTTCACGGTTGACAAATCGGTTGTTCTGGTTCATGAATCGTCGGTTAGAGATTTAGAATTGATGTTGGATTCTAGCTAGTAGCTCAATTGGTGTTGGCAAGTTTATGTAGAAGCAAAATCAACTGAAGTATTTGAGTTGTGTGAGAATAAAGATTGACATCTGAGCTTCAGTCTGAACTAGTATATTGTGGAACAGAATGGAACATGATTATGACCCCACTTAAAATTTTACCCTTTTACCCTTTAAAAGTAACTAACACTACAACAAAGTGGATCTCATTCTCCACTCACTACACATCTACCTAACATCCTTCTTAAAACCCGTGCCCCTCCCTCCGAATAGAGGGAGTACTATATTGGTGATATATTTAATTGTTCCACAAGGCACATCTTCAAATGAAGTTTCCATGCATAAGAAAACTATGACAAAGGAGGTGGAGAGCATATCTAGAGTTTCTTAAGACCTATATATATCTACACTAAGATACGTTGAAGAGGCCGTCACTGCTATTGTTATTGTTCATAGCCATATACATTAGAACCTCTCTATAATTATATTCTATATAAGAATAACCCCCTATAGTGATAAAAAGTTCCGGTCCCAATTCAGGACCAATTATAAATAGGAATAATCCCAACATTGTAATATTCTAGGTTTTTTAAGGTCCCGTATGTATAAAATTGCCCCTATATAGTAATAAAATGACAATAATGTAATTTTAAAATATATTTATATATAAATATCAATCAAGAGAATTGTTTACATCAAATTTAAGATGACATGAAGTATTTATCTAAAGTTACTTGTGACAATGATTTAATTTTTGGGTTACCACACCATCTTTTAATTTGCGTGTTCGTAGTACCATATTGAAGATATGGCGTATTTGATATTTTAAAGGAAAAAGGTGCAAATACCCCCCTCATGTTGGCAGCGCCGGGCAAATACTCCCATGAACTTTGTTTAGGTGCAAATTCACCATTCCCTAAAGTTTTCGGGTGCAATTACCCGCTCGCCGTGACTGAAACTACACTTTTGTTGGCAAAAAAAATATTTTTGATTCATTTTTATTCTTGTGGACCCTTACAATTTCCAAGAATTAATTGGTGCTAAAAACTCAAATTAGGATAAAATTTGTTTCGAACCCTAGCTCACAACTATCAAAACTCAGGCGAAACTCTCTAATAATTTGCAATCCAAGCCAACTATTTGTTGTTGACATTGATGATCTCATATTATTCAAGTGGTCCGTCATCCTTTTTCGTGCAAATTATTGGAGAACCTCACCTGAATTTTGATAGTTGTTAGCTAGGGTTCGAAATAATTTTTTTCCTAATTTGAGCTTTTAGCACCAATTATGTAGTATATAACCGTTGGAAATTGTAAGGGTCCACAAGAATAAAAATGAATCAAAAATATTTTCTTTGTCAACGAAAGTGTAGTTTCCATCACGACGAGGGGGTAATTGCATCCGAAAACTTTAGGGAAGGGTGAATTTGCACATGAATAAAGTTCAGGAGGTATTTGCCCTGCGCTGCCAACATGAGGGGGGCATTTGCACCTTTTTCCTATTTTAAATACATACTTAAGTGAATCTTTTAAATATATACATAATATGCCACATGTATGATGTATATACGTGAATTTATTATTATTGAACCACTGAATCTTAAATAACTTATTAAATAAAAAAAATATAAGTCAAATTCTACATAAGTATAACCTCCCTATAAAAATATTTTCTTCTAGTTCCAATGATATTACTATAGGGAGGTTCTACTGTACTTTCGTGAGAATATTTTTCTTATTGTTTTTGAGAGGGCTTATTTCATATATAAACATTTTTGTTAAGGGGTTGGTTGTTGAGTTGCGACTCGAACTTAGATTGTAGGTGGTGCACTTGCAATCATCAATTCACATAGATCGGGAAGGGTGTGAGTAAACGGATAGCATAAAGTGGAAGACTTGTATGCGTAAAATCCTCTGTAACTACAACTTCTGATAGTGGATTGATTTTCTCTCGGACGTGACCTCACAGACTTAGGTTGATTAACCGAATTGGGTTAGCATTATGTGTGTCGTTTACTTATATTCTGTGTTATATTCCGTACTAACTTTTACTGTGACACATTCGTACTTTATATGCATAAATTACGGCCAGTTTTATTCAGGTCAAGTCTTTAGGGACAGATTTGCCAAGGAAAAAAGAGTTGGCGGGAAATTTTCATTTGGTGATACTTTTGAAACTTACTCCGCCCGCCCCTTCCCTCCCTTTAGGCTCTAGAAGAAAATCTATAGAACAAATCGTTAATCGTAAATCTCCGGCGGCGCCGTACAAAAAAATGCGTCGGAAAGAGGAGTCGAGCCAGCAGCAGCAGCTGATCGCAGCGAAGAGGGCCTACAAGGCGGCGTCGGAAGAGGGGAACCGGCAGGAGGAGGCGCGTTGGGCGAACTTCATTGCCGACATACTCAAGAATCGCGGCGAGTACGTGGAGGCTCTGCGGTGGCTGCGCAAGGATTACGATGTCTCCATTAGGTACCTGTCCCGTAAGCAGCTGCTCGCCACGTGTCAGTCCCTCGGTGAGCTCCACCTTCGTCTCCAACATTATGAAGATGCCCTAAAATATCAGGTAATCACCGATTCCTCTCTACTTTGTTTAATTTGGTCTGAATTTATTTGATTTGATGAAACTCATGGTGTATTGCGCTTTGATTGAGATGGGGGTTAGCTGAGACAGTCATCTGACAATCGTAGTTTAGGTTGATGGTTGTCTGCTTGATATTTCAGTGTTTGATCTTGGGCATTTTCTAAAAGCGAATTTCTTTTGCCATTGATCTGAAGTTTTTCTCTGTAATTTGGCATTAAAAATTGGTAAAACCAATTCGGTTTTCCTTTTATGTTTTGGCAGAAAAAGCATTTAGATCTCGCCAAGGATGAAAATGACCTCATTGAGCAACAAAGAGCCAGCACACAGCTTGGACGAACTTACCATGAAATGTTTGTGAAATCCGACGACGACCAAATCTCAATTCGAAATGCCAAGAAGTATTTTGAACTTTCCATGAAACTTGCACGAACTATAAAGCAGAAGCCACCTTCTGAGAAAGTTTCTTTTGTAAAGGAGTATATTGATGCCCACAATAACCTTGGGATGCTTGAAATCGATCTTGACAACTTCGATGGAGCAGAGAAGTTTCTTAGAAAAGGATTGGAGATATGTCATGAAGAAGAAGTCCCCGAGGGTGATGATACGCGTAGTAGGCTCCATCACAACCTCGGAAATGTTTACATGGAGCTGAGGAAATGGGAAAAGGCCCGTGAGCACATAAAAAAGGATATTCTTATCTGCAAGCAAATTGGCCACTGTCAAGGGGAAGCAAAAGGTTATATCAATCATGGGGAGCTGCATTACAGAAACCAAAGATATGATGAAGCCATTGCATCTTATGAAAAGGCGCTTACTCTGGCAAAGTCTTTGGAAGATGAGGTCGAGCTGACCGAACAAATAGATCAAAACATTAGAACTGTAAAAGAAGCAAAGCGAGTGATGGATGAATTAAAAATTGAAGAGTTGAACCTTAAGAAGCTCGAAAGGAACACAGAAATGGCCAGAGGAACAGAGGGCGAACGGAAACTACTGCTGAAACAGAATTCCTCCCTTGATTGTCTTGTTGAGAAATCCAGGATGATCTTTGCTTGGCTAAAAGTATGTTGTCATTAGTAGCCCTTTATTCTCCATCATAATTTATATACAAGTCATTTTTTTTATTTTTTTTTCTGCCTGCAATATTTACATGTTATGTCATGTTTAATTGTTTTTAGCTTGGTGAATATGGGAAAAAGAAGAAGAGGATAGCAACTGACCTTTGTGACAAGGAGAAGCTGAGTGATTCATTTTTAGTTATTGGAGAGTCATACCAGAAGCTTCGGAGATTCAGCAAAGCCCTTAAATGGTACCAAAAAGGCTGGGAAACTTATCATTTGATTGGAAACTTGGAGGTGATTTATCTTTTATGCCTACTCAGTAATATGTTCATTTTTCAGTGTGGAGCCTGCAAAGTAAAATTGCAAGTCTTCTGTTCTTTTAAATTATTCTACAATGATTGCATACTGTAGATTAGGTTCTCATTATAATGACCTTTTGGAACGGGAACATATTTTTTTTCTGAATCTGAATAATTCAAATAACCTAACTGGAACGACATTTTGGCACTTGTTTTCAAAACACTATTGATTTCAGGGGCAAGCACTGGCAAAGATTAACATTGGTGATGTTTTGGACTCCAGTGGTGATTGGACAGGTGCTTTGGATGCTTTTAAAGAGGGTTACAGGTAATTATCTTCAAAGTACATTCTCTATTGCCTTTTAAGATTAAGTCTCAAAACTACTTCAGATGTGTTTACTTAGTTTACTGGATTTATGCTGTTCCTGTGACAATTGTAGTCCCTTCGGGGACATCCCATAAAATTGGAACGATATAGAGAAGACTAGCAGGGCCCATGAGCAAGGATGACACGCATAAATCGAGAAATGGTCCTGTGACAATTGTAGCATCTCCATAAACATTCAATTACTCGCAACTGCTTTCTTCTCATTTGTCAGCTTTCCTGCTTTTTTGCGTGTTCGGTGGTGTGCTTTTATACATGGGAACAAGATATACTTGACTTGTTTTTACTTTTTAGCATCTTGAAAGAATAAGGAAAATTTTTTGGTTACAATCTTTCCACTAAACAGGGAAAGGTTGTTACAGAAAGTTTATCTTTGATCTTTGCTGACGATTGTTACTCTTTGTGACAGGATTGCTGTCAGCGGAAACCTGTCTTCCTTGCAGCTGTCTGCTCTAGAAAATATGCACTACAGCCACATGATTCGCTTTGATGATGCTGAAGAGTCCAGGTAAATTTTAGTGTTACCTATTCTTCTACTTTGAACATCAGTCCAGGTCAGGGTAAGAATTGAGAAGAATTTCACTAGGAATATACTTCTTTGATATACATTTGAGATAGGACATTGTAAATGCAACCTTTCCTTAGGTGAATACGTGCACGTTCAATAATCTGTGGCTGCTTTCCAGGAGGACAAAATCTTTAATTGACGAATTAAAGCAATCCAAAGCTGAGGAGAACCAGGCTGGAGGTTTTCAAGGTGAATGCTGTTCTGAGACTAAGACGGAGTTGGATAACCTATCAACAGATGATAAGTCAGATGGTAGCTTTTCACCAAAGAAACGTAAACTGAATGCTCTTGAAGTAAATTCTTATGACACCAACGACGAATCAGATGAAAATATAACTTTGATATCCCTACTTCAATCTAAAGAAGGCATGGAAAAGCGGAGACCCACTTGTGGAACTGCACCTACTGCTTCTTTCACCCCATCTGGATCCCCTGCAAGGAGCCTATCCAGATCCTCTGGTAGTCTTACAGTTAACCGAAAGCGTGTACGGGTCATTCTTTCTGACGATGAAAGTGAAAATGAGGAGAACATTTGGTCAGACAGAATAACTAGCAGGTGTCCAATGGAAGGCATTGCAACTTCTGATGAACGTAAGCTGCATATAGTGGTCATGTTTATTTCATCAACACTATTCTATTGAAGATAAAACATTAACCTTGTCTCTTTGGCTGCAGTGAGCAAAAAATATGTCTCCGATCTTGATGTCCGGGTAATAAAGTCTTACAACTGAATCAATATGGTTTTTTTAGTTCTTACAACTGCCTCAATATGGTTTTTCCTTTTCAATCCTCAAATTTCAGTTCTTCTGTTCTATAGGATGTTTCACCTGTTGCTTCAAGATGTACAATTGATGCATCTACTAGTGCCAATCTTCAGAATAGCACCTCCTCCCACAAATCCAGAAGTTCTAATATTAACCATGCCAGTGATTCTAGAATTACAGGATCATGTGCTGCTGTGCGTGATTCCTATACTCATGGAAACATCAACAGCATCTCCGTTGGCTCCTCCAACTTATTGCGAAATGAAATGTCCACCGTGGGTCTACATGCTTGCAATGATGAATCTTGTGTGAGTACATCAAGAAAAACATGAAGTTTGCTCATTATATTTTTCATCCCCCCCCCCCCCACCACACAGTTTTTTTAACTGTAAATTTGTGATATTGGACGGGGAATCTTGACATAGACAATACTTTTTACATGTCTTATATGATTCAAAATTTGGACCTAGATTGAATTTCGAAAATCCAGATACTCATAGAGTCGAGTAGTGTTTATATTTCATGAGAGTACCTTTGATACATGTCTATAGAATGAGCAGTTGGTGCTTGTCATGCATAGATGGTTAGATTGTTGATTGTAACAATGAGCTGTCATAAACATATCCTTCTAACTAATTTTTATTACCTGATGTGTGTTGCAGCAGAGAATCATGTTTAAGATTGATCAAGAATTGGTATACATGGACCCAAACATGTACGCAGTTGATGGAAAACTCAACATGGAGCAGATAAAGGTTGATTTGGCATGCTCTTATTATTTACAGCTCTCCCGAGAAAAGAGGTCAAGAGGTACAGACAATCTTATTTTAAATTTAGTTTTATTTGTTAGATTTTCTATGTCACCATATTCTGTGATGTTAGGTCTATGGTAAGTGAAAGTTGTAACCTTTGGATTGTACAGAATATTATGATTTCAAGTCCTATATCTAAGAAATAACTAGAAATTTTATGTGTTGATTTTTTTCAATGTACAATGCTTGGGGGTTTGGGGGGGGGGGGGAAGGGTGGGGTTGTTACAACTTACAAGTTCCTACACAAGTAAAGCTTGTACTTATTCACATTCCACTATATCATATATAAACCGATTATTTTGTAGCATCCTTTTGTTGTCTTTGGTGGAAATTACCAAGAAGACACAAAACTCTGGGGCCTGGGGGTATATTGGTATGTGCTCGTCATGATTTCCATGGGACTATTTGACATGCATGATCTGACAGTCCGTATTTCATTTTTCTTTTTTCATATTGGTATAGAATGCTGAGGTTACTCTTTAATTTTCATTTATTTTTGACATAATTGGAGGGAGAAAGTTAAATTTAGAATTCTTCAATGTGATAATAATTTGCTCCTGCTTCATATTAATAACTTGTGTACACGTAATCCAGTCAACGGCACAGCTTGCAAGATAAGATTATTCATTTTATGGAAATATTTTATGTTTTAAAAAACATATGTCAATTATCCTGATTCCTGAAAAATGAGTAATCTATGTCAATTGTCAGAGAACATGATAAACCTGTGCATGAGAACCATTTTAACAAACATATCATCAACTTTTCCAGCATAGAATCACTGTAACATCTATGTACTACTTCACAAATTTTGTTTGTTAGGCTGAGGATATGCTTAAAATAGTAGCTTATATCCTTGTTGGTTTCATATCAGCAGGATTAGTGCCAGTCATTCAACATATGAAGTGTGGTGATAAAATCCTTGATTCTATGGAAACATTATACAGCTTCAAGAATCATGCTCCAGATAAGACCTGGATCGAGGCTTCTGTTGGTGGTAAATGTTTAGGCTCAAAGAAGCATTTCCTGCTTTTTGTCTATTTCTCTTTCAATTTTTTCCTCTATTGTCCTCATGCATTGCTTGTCTGGATAGAATGTTGCTATAGTATGGGTGAAGGATTATTGGTTTTTTTTTTAAAATCAGTTATGGTGCCAAAAAATATGATGAAACTGTACATTGACTGCTGTGAGGATCTATCTGAACCGCCTAATCTGGAAGTGGTCCGGAGATTGTACAACTTAGAGGTAACCTTTAAATTTATAGGAACAGATTTTTTTTTGAGGGGGGGGGGGTGTTGGGGGGGTGAAATGAGTATTTGATTTTTGGTGATCTAGATTAAACTAAACAACTTTCTTAACTCTTTATTAGGTGTCAGAGGACGAAATTTTAGTGTCTGATTGCCAATTGCGAGATGTATCAGTAGCACCATTGCTGAATGCTCTGCAAATGCACAAAACACTTGCAGTCTTGGACCTGTCTCATAATCTACTAGGTAAAGGAGATATGTTCTTGATTTTATAATCTTTGCATATTGAAGCAACAATGCCCGTATCTTCATATTTATAAAGTGCCATGAAGCCTGTTCTCGGCACTGAAAATCTTTTTTTAAAACTTCTAACGTTTTACTTCAACTTTTAAAAACATACCTTTGCAGGAAATGGCACTGTTGAGAACCTCAGACGAGTATTCATGTCATCAGGACAAAGTTATGGTGGTCTTATTATGAATCTGCACAATAATCGACTTGGTCCAGCTGCTTTATTTCAGGTCTTGAATTGCAACTATCCCTAAAATTTTTAGTGCCACACTGGGTGGATGCAACTGGTATCTGCCATCCCTATGCTCATGCACTAAACTTTTCACCTTTCACTAAAGCTGCCTCCAACTCATTAAAACAAAAGGGAAAAATCACTTCAGAATGCTTATACTTCTAAACGCCTAGATATAGTTATGGGTTCCTGTCTGAAGCGCATTTGATGTAATCATCTTAGAGATTTTTAACTACTAAACCTTACCTGAAAATTAATCTCCATGGATTTGTTTTGTTGGATGTTTCCCTTAAACCTATAGTCCCTTTTTTTGTTGCAGATATGTGAATGCCCGGTGCTCTATGCACGATTGGAAGTTCTCAATATATCCGGAAACTCTTTGACTGATGCTTGTGCTTCTTACCTGTCAACCATCCTCCGAAACTGCAAAGGTGAACGCTTTTCTTGTTGCTTAATCTATTTTTCAGGAGTATAGTTAGATGCTTTTTGCTTAGTGAGTCGTCATGTTTTGAGAAACATCAACCAAGTCTCGATGTCTCTGATGAGCATCTCTTGAACTTGAACTGCATGAAAAAGATATCACACGCATGGTAAAGATTCTTATATCTCTTATTTAATCATAAAAGAATTCTGTTTTGGCAGCTCTTTATAGTTTGAACATAGAGAACTGTTCAGTTACATCAAGAACAATTCAAAAAGTTGCTGATTCTTTGGATTCTGAATCGGCACTTACCCATCTTTTTATAGGTAGGTTCTATTTATGAAATTGATGTCTTCATTGCAACTTTCTTATTTACTTTTCTGAACAAAAATTTGACAAATCTTCATTGTTCAATAGGACACAATCACCCTGTATCTGGCAATGCGGTAATTAATCTTTTGCTCAAGCTCACTGCAACCAACCGGTGCGCTGTTTATGTACTCATTCCTACTTCCGCATCATATTTCATTTTTATAAAATGTTTAATATAGATAGCAAACTGTTATGGCTTTTATAGGTTTCAAGAGCTCAGTCTAAATGGGATAAAGCTCAGCAAACCAGTGGTTGATAGCCTTTGCCAACTAGCCAGGGACTGTTGCTTGTCTGGATTGCTGCTGGGAAATACTAACATTGGAACTGTGAGTTACGTACCTATGTTACATGTCAGGTTACAGGAACTATTATATGATCCATTCTATAGTTCTTATCCATCATCCTTCACACTTAGTGCATTAATGCATTTTTATAAATCTATGCATTTGCTTTGATAATAATAAGAGATACGAATCGTTCTCAAAAAAAAAAAGGAGATACGAATCTACTTTACCATATATATCGGTGACCATAATCTATAATCCTCACCTAGCACATTTTTTTTTTCACCTTGTCTTCACCATGAAGTTTGGCTAGGTTTTATACTTATGGTACACAACTTATTGTGGGGTTTTCACCATGATACTGACCTTTCCGCTTAATCTAATCATTTGACAATGCTTTTCAGGAAGGTGCATTACAGTTGATCAAACCATTATCCAAGGATACTCAGGAACTGGTCAGGCTTGATCTATCAAACTGTGCACTTACTTGTGACTACATTGTTAGTCTCAGAGATGAAGCATCATTGTTCTGTGGTATTCTTGAATTAAATCTCGGTGGAAATCCAATCTTGAACGAGGTTCGTATCTTTTTAAATGGGTGCCTGGTTAGTTTCGATTTTAAGTTTTGGAATGCTCATTGATGTTCAATAGCCGCTCACATAATCAGCATTAAAAGAGATCTAGTCAGTGCATTTTAATTGTTTGAGTAATCTTTCACCATTTAACAGCTGATTCTTTCAGCTTATTGCCTCTTATGAGTTTGTATAGAACTAAATGATAACTGGACTCATAACTTGCATTTCTACATGAACTGACCTCCTAAAGTATTTGCTTTGTGACCTTCATCTACCTGTCTTCGAGTACTTTGAATCTTTGATGGTAGCGGATACTTTACATACCTATGTTCTTATACAATTCTCTCATCAAAATACCATAAAATCCAAGGAGAGTGCTGTCATCATCTACACAGCTTGCCTCTTCCAGTTTCAAGTTTGTGAAGCTTGCCATAGTGTATCTTAGAGCTATTTTTGATAATAGACATGCTAATAACTCAAAGCTTCAAAGATGTTATATAGATGGATTAGTTTATAAGTCTATTTTTGTGTATTCATTTGTTAATTTCTCTGAAGTTTTCGAGGAGTCTTGTATGTAAATCTACAAGCAATGGAAATTAGCTTCATGCATTTTCTTTAGCAGGTAAATATCCGTAAATGGATTTACTGATATATAGGCCGTAGCATTTAATTTGTACCTAATATGTTTCTCTTACTATTAGTTGGGTTACTGTTAATGATTCTAGATTTGAATGACCAATGCTGCAGGGAAGCAGTGAATTGTCATGTTTACTCCGCAATCCACAGTGTTGTTTAAGGGTTCTGGTGGTCTGCAAATGTGAACTACGTCTTGTTGGTGTCATTCGCATGCTTGAAGCCCTATCCGAGAATCGCACTCTTGAAGAACTCAACCTGGCTGACAATATCAATCCAAATGAAGTTGAAGCCCTAACAAGCAGCAACTTGAGATTGTCAGAGGAAGGGTATAAGTTGTCACCGGCAGCCAAAAATGAGCCCGACTTGTTGAAGGTGGCTGCTTCGGAGCTAGTTGATGCTCTACCTCGAGAGACATGTGTCTTAAACACAAGTGTAGACCAGCTCGAAGTTGCTGACAGTGAAGATGAGCTAGCGGAGCCGCCAGCTACATTATCTGGTTCAGGAGATAGAGGCCCGAACGCAGTAAGTCAGGCGATGCAACAACTTTGTGGTTGTATTGAGATGGCAAGAAGTTTAAAAGTGCTGGATCTTAGTCGGAACGGGCTGTCGGAGGAAGTGTGTGATATGTTATACAGAGCATGGTCGTCATCAGGAGGTAGAGCCGGTGGTTTTGGTGAGAGACATGTGGATGGAAACACGGTGCATTACTCAAAGCAAGGGAGCAAGTGTTGTTGCATCAAGTCTTGCTGCTGCACAAAGATCTCATGTACGTATCAAAATAAAAGTAGATACAATTGAATTGAAGCCTTTTTTCTTGTCTAATGGAGTATAAGTTTATGTAATTATTTATAGATAAAGGGCATACAAACTCATCTCTATTCATATGGTTAATTTACTTTTATATAGTCCTCTCTTTTTATAAGTTTGATGACACCATGACCATGCAAATTGAGAAAATAGACTTTGAATTGTTTTCGGGCAAGGAAAATGGGCTCAATAAGTTTGATTTGGACTCAATGTTGAGGCACCAAAGTTAGGAATATAGGCCCATATTATGAAAGTAGATAGATAGATATCAAGGGTTTATTGGATTTTGCTTTGTTTACTTCCAAGTTCCAAGTCTGGCTCATTTTTTAGCCCAATTCAGTTTTAAGACAACCTTTTACTCTTTCTCCCAACACAAAAATTCCTGCGTAGCCAACTGTACGGTACGGTTGATTGCATATTTCCGACGCGCACTTTATACGCATGCGTGGATCACATGTATCGAATCAACGGTCAAGATTGGCGCATTAGGCGGGGCGTGTGACCCACATTTTTTATTTTATTTTTTCTGCCATGCCCGCCATATTTTTTTAGTATATATATTTTTAAGTTTTTTTTTTTTCTTAATTAATTTACATACACATTTCTTTCTTACAGAAATTCACATACACATTTCTCTTGATGTGTTGTTTCCAAAATACAGTTTTTACCATCGAAATCTATTCGGAATAGCAGCAATATATCTCCTTGTTCGGCCACCAAAATAGTTTTAAAAATATACACCAAGAAAGCTCCTTTTTATGAATACCTTACCAAAAATAATAAAATTTGATATTATTTTTTTTATAAAATTCTGAAATAGAATTGTCTTTTTTTTTGGAGGGGTCTGAAATAGAAAGTCACTATGAGACAAGTTTTATTTCTAAAATTGAACACTTATACTTAAACGGAAGGAGTATATCGTAATTTGAAAATGGATAAACACTTTATGAATTTCGATTTATTAGAAAATAAATCCTAGAAAGCTAATTATGTACCGACAAACTCACTATTAAAATAATAGATGCAAATGAGTCACGAAGCTTTCACCTTTGAACGCATGCTGACACTAATTATAGAGTAATTCTATATTACTGATTGACTCGTGTTGTGCTTCAAATTTAATACTAATCTTTAATTCTAATGTAATGAGATCTCCTCACACGTAAGCTCGTATATATATATATATATATATATATATTATGGATGAATGAAATATATTTCTCCATATAAAATACTCCATCCGTCCCATTTATATAGGCGAATTGAAATTTTCACAAGGATTAAGAAAAGTTATTGGAAAAGTAAATTATATAGTAAATTTCTTAATATTCCCCTATTTATTATTTGATTATGTATTTTTTATGAGTTAATCAAAAAATTAAATAGGGATATATTAGTAAATGAGCTAAAAAATATTACTTTTTATGGAAACAATCCTATATATTTAGAACATCGAAAAAAGGAAAATAAGCCTATATAAATGAGACGGAGGGAATATACTAATACTCCCCTTTTGCAAATATAAAACGGCGCTATTGGCCTTGGAATAAGGAAGAGATAGAAACATAATGAGAGAGAGAGATCTAGAGAGAGAGAGAGATTTTGGATTCATTAAGAAAATGATGGTCAAATGTAGATAGATGGGAATGATAGTCAAATGTGAGAGGACCCCCTCCTCTTCCTGCACCTCATTCAAATAAGGCTATCAGATTTTATTGAAGCATTAATTAAGAGAGATTAATTACAGTTAATAATCCCCCACTTTACTTTTTACTCAGTAGTATATAAGTATTACTCCCTCCATCCCCAATTAAGTGTCTCCAGCCGTCAAAATGCGTATACCAAGATAGTGGGTAAAATAAGATTACAGTTAATAATCCCCCACTTTACTTTTTACTCAGTAGTATATAAGTATTACTCCCTCCATCCCCAATTAAGTGTCTCCAGCCGTCAAAATGCGTATACCAAGATAGTGGGTAAAATGACTTATTTTACCCCTAATTATTGCATGGAAAAATGAAAAAGTAAACTTTTTGGAATAAGACAAGGGGTAAATATGACAATTTGACATAACTTTTGCATAGAAATATGAAATATGACACTTATTCGGGGACAAAAATTTTGACGGCTCGGAACACTTATTTGGGGACGGAGGGAGTAATTATCAACTCCACCTTGAGCACATAGTTTTGCATCAAACTTTTATTCCCCACCACGCACCACCCATCCTTCTTTATTTCATTTCATTTATAATTAATTATCAGTAATTTTCACTTTATTAAGTTTATTGATTACTGAAGTTGGTAGCACTCGCACATAAAAACATACTAGTACTAAAAGTTTTTTTAGGGAATTACACAATGTATATATATTATCAAATAAATTACTATACCATCATATATAGATGAGACATCTACACCATACAAAAGTGAAATCATTACACCACCAAACAAGGTAAGAATATATTACACCGCACGCAGACGAGATTAAACCCAATACCTCTTACTAAGAAGAGACGAGACTTTTGGTGCTTAGCTAGTCATTTGAACTAGACCTCATCCGCAAGGGAGTATTAAAAGTTGTACCAACTATTAACGATACATTCAGATATAGGTTATAGGTGTACATTTTTTTTTTTTGAAATATTGTTTTTTTTTCTATGATAATTCATATAACACGCTAATATTACCATTTGGCCAAACATGATAAAGAGAATTCAATTATGCATTCTTCGCTGTATTTTACAAGAACCGCAAAATTGATTAAGAATATTAACTTCTACTTCAGCTTAGATTTGAAAAGTTGGCAACATATTTATCCATCAAAGTGAAATCGCGATATTTTCATTAATTCATTTGCCATTCTAAATTAAATATCAATATAAACTGATTTAATTGAAAAAAATTTGACTATTTTTTTAAATTTATTCTAAGTACTACTCATGGATAAGTCAATTAACAAAATTATTCAAATATCAGTTTTACCACGTCTAAAATAATACTAGTATATGTATATATATATATAGTAGTTTAGTATTATTGAGAAATCAGCCAAAACAAAAAAGAAAGAGAAATTATGACATCTCTAAAAGTTGATGAGCGCCCACTGGCATTGTAATAAGTGTCCCTTTTTTGCTTTTTATCGATTTATGATTGTGATAATATGATTATGTAGGATAAATAGTGAACCATAAATAAGATTCCCATTTTCTTTCAAATCATTATATATACAGTCCATGAAATTATTACGAATACTGGATAATTTTTTATTTTATTTTATTTGGAGGCTGTATATTGGTAATGGGATCTTTATTACTCCCTCCGTCCCGTTATTCTTGTCTCATTTATTTTGGACACGGGTATTAAGGAGAAGCGTGTTTAAAGGGTAAAAAGATAGAAAGTGGTTGAACCCACAACTTTTTGTGAGAGAAACATATTTCCTTATATGTAAACAGGACAAGAATAACGGGACAACCCAAAAAAAAATTATAAGACAAGAATAATGGGACGGAGGGAGTACTAGTAGCCACGTACGCGTACAACCTGATCAATTAAATAATTATCAGATATATATTCATAATAACATGCGGATCGGAATGAGTTGGTTATGACTATTTCACAATTAGTGAACCGAAATTAGTTAATTATTTAAGGAAAATTATTGTTCTCATTATCTGATGTTGTACGTAGATATTTTTTAAACATTATTTAGGACTATTCATGTACTAAAAACATTGATGCATTTTTTATATCCTTTTTAATCGTTCGGCCCAGTTTATTGTTACTCGATTTTTTTCAAATCGAAGAAAATCGAGTAAATTAATTATTTTAACATGATCTTTAACGATTTTTCAAAAATATCTCGACCTTTGATAAATGCCCGTTTACTACATTACTTTTAGCTAGGTATCATTTCAAATTTAACATATAATAGAATCCAAAAAAAAAAAAAAATTGAGAAATAATATGTTGACCGCCAAAATTCTGTGCAGATTAGTTTTCACGTATTATTAATATTTTCATGAAATAATGCATGTATGATTTCGACAATCCACACTAATTTTCAATTGGCTGAAATTTGATCCAATATTAAATTTCACACAACACAAATTTGGAAAAGTCAGAAACTGAACTGATAGTATTTTCAAAAGTTTGGGCATTTTTGAATAAGGTCAATAAAGGTCCGATAATAATGATTAGTTTACCCAAAAAATCATGATTTTAATTTGTTAGTAAAAGAAAAATAATAAAAAAATATGAGAAAAGAGAACGTGAAGTGATGGTCACATATTTATAAAACGTTAACTATATAATATATATATATATATATATATATATATGATCCTAATGTTTGAGAAAGAAAATTAAATTTGCTGTATAGTACTCGTACTGCTAGCAGTTTGTCGGGTGGGGAAAATTAAAGAAATTTTGCATTTCGATTTCTGGGAAAAATGAGTGAATAAAAATATACTAACAAATTTCAGAATCTGATAACCCAAACGAAGAGCACACAGAAAGTAGTAGGAGTATCCATTATTGTACAAAAATTCAGAAGATTACGTGCAACCATTCAAATCCAGAAAAGCAAATTAAAAAAGAAAAAGAAAAAGAAACAATGAGAAGAAGAGCAAGAAAATGGCATTACGTGCAGAGATTGCAAAACAAGATTGGTGCAAAAAATTGATTGAAAGTGTCACGTGATGGATGGATATATGAACATTATACAAGAATTCAAGAAAGAAATCCCAAATGATTGATCATGCCATATATGTACAGTAGTTAAGTAAACCCATAATAAATTACTAATATATACTACTATTCAAAACAAAATAATCAATCTGAGAGAGAGAGAGAGAGAGAAGCAAGTTGAAGAATAGTAATAATTTTGCTGCTGCATGTATAATCCATCCCTGTTCACATATATACGTATGTATATATATATTATATACATACAAATTAAAGAGAAGAAGATTTTGTCCGTGATGAAGATGACTCAAAAATTAATTCTGCAAAAATGAAGCTACCGATCGATTTAATAAAACACTAAATTAATCGGCTAAAATGAGGCAAAAGCTGCAGCTTAATATTGACCCAAACCCAGGAGACAGATGAAGATGAAGATGAAGATGACTTTCATTATAAACCGGAAAACCTTAATTAATTATAATGAAATAAAGCCCAAAAAAGAAAAGAAAAGAAAGAAATAAAGCAATCCATCGTTGATCAACGCCATGTACAAGAATTAACAGTAAGTAATACCAGTAGCACTAAATATTAGGTGGGTAGCTAGCTAGTCCTCCATTCGATCTTCTCTTCATCATGGCTGCAGGCATGGCTCCATATAGCAAAAAAAGTGTGAGCCCAGATCTCTCTCTCTCCTCTCTCTATATATATATATATATATATCAATTTCTTCAAGGAAATCTTTTCCATGGCCAGGTGGTGGTGGTGGTGCTGCTTTGCAAGCCAAGATCATTGTGTTTTCTTGATGGGGCGGAGGCAGGAATCCATCTTTTCGGCATGAAATTCAAGAAATTAGCTGAAGAATTCTGCTGCTGCTGCTGCTGTTTTGGGTTGTTGAGTTTGAATGGGTTTATTGATCTTGAGGCGCTGCAATAATAATTATTATTATTATTGCCCAAACCCAACAATATCAAAACCATCACCGCCGACAACACTAGTACCCTCCTGCTCCTGCTGCAACTACTCATTCTTCTTTCCATATATTCTGCAGATGCAGATGTAGAAACTAGAAAACACACACACACACACAGTGGAGGTGGAGGTGAGCTATATATATATATATATTTAAGCTGTGGAAATTCGGCAACTGGGAGTTAGGTTATTTTGCTGCTGCAGCAAGCTAGGTAGCAAGAAACACATATATATGGATGTTTGAATCGATCACATGCCTGAGTTGGTATGGTATATATACTACTGCAGTATGTTTTTTTGGCGTTGGAGCTTAATTTGCTTGCCACAATTATCCATGTGTGTGTGTGTGTCTGCAAGAGAGAGAGAGAATTATGAAATTGAAGAAATGAAAAGGGAGGGAGGGAGGGAGGGAGAGGAGGGAGAGGGTCCTTGTTTCTGGTAAGATAGAGGAGAGGAGAGGAGCAGAGGAGAGAGAGAGAGAGAGAGAGTTGGAGAAAAAGCAAGCAACAAAATTAAATTGGCTTTTTGAACGAGTCTATTCTCTTCTCTTTTCTTCTAGTCTAATTGAATTGGTAGATACTCCCTCGGTCCCATTATTGTTGGCAAGTTTCTTTTGGGCACGGGTATTAAGGAGAAGGGTGTTTAAAGGGTAAAAAGATAGAAAGTGGTGAAGCCCACAACTTTTTGTGAGAGAAAGATATTTCCCAAAAAGAAAACAGGCCAACTTTCGTGGGACGGCCCAAAAAAAAATACAGGCCAACAGTAATGAAACGGGGGTACTACATAGATAGATAGGTAGGGTTCTCTGTAGCAGTAAGCATACAACAGAACAAAACAGCACCATGAATGGAAATGGAATGATTAAAATATACTACAGCAAAATAAGGCAAGGTCACACACAAAATTAAAATAAAAATAATTACCACCGTCCCACCCAAGTTATCTATATTTCCTTAAATGAATATCTCACTTAATTTGTCTACTTTCAAATAAATAAATAATTAATCCTTCAAAAGTGGTGGGACCTGCACACTTTCTATCTTTTTGTCCTAATTTAATCTCCGTACTGAACAGACAAATTGAATGAGACGGAGGGAGTATAAATGTTACTACTGATTTTCTTTGTCAAAAACCATGTCAAATAAAATAAAATAAAATAAAATATATAAAGGGGGAGGGGGATGTATGTGTTTTGGTTTGATTTAGGTCCCAGCTTAACTTATATTAATGGCCAACTAAGGTATTGGCCATTGTTGTTTTAGGCCCCCATAATAGGGAAACTGTCCCCCTTCCTTTTTTTTAACTTTACAAATTTAATGTTCTTTCTTTAATATATATATATATATATATTGACATGATCCATAATGTTCCTCTTTCTATATAAAATAATAATGAAATGGAAATACAAAACTCCAAAGTAAGTTGTAGAATAGAAAAATGCATCATAGTGAAATTTACATAAAACGTGGACGGAAGAAAACTCAATTTCAGTGGCACGATTTTTAAGAGTGAAATAGTGGGTTAGATAGATGTATTGTGAGTGAATAATGAGATCCAAGTTTATTGTAAATGGAGTCATTTCCATTTAAGGAAAGACTACACTTATTATGACCGGACGAAAAAGGAAAGAAGACGACACTTATCGTGGACGAAAGCAGTACCTCACAACAATTCAAAAGTGAGGGTCCCTTTCTCCACTGAACAAACTATCTACCAAACATTTTTTATGACTCGTGTCGCACATATTATGATACACTTTTCAGGAAAGCACGGAGGAAGTATGACTAATTAAATGTTAGTATTCGCTTTGCACTTAGGATCCTCTGTCCCCAACTTTGGTGTTCCACTTTGTCCCACAATCCATATTTAATTATGTTTTTGTCATTTTTTTTTCTTCAATTTCAATCTATAATGTTTTAGTATAATTTTACAATTATTAATTAGGGTTCATCCATCATAATAAGGTATATATATTTTTTTATATTTAATTTGCATTTTTTTAAATTTTTAATTGATTATTAGGGTTCATTATTCCAAAATTAAGATATATAATTTTTTTAAATTCTAATTTTTCATAATAAATGTTAATTAAGGTTCATTATATATTACTAAATTTTTATTTTTAAATAAATTTTTTTAAAATAGTAAAATTAATAGCGGGACACGGAGAGTGGGACACAAATTGGGGACAGAGGATCTCATCCCTTGTCTTTGTAGTGAATTGAATGCAGTAAAAGAGTGATTAAAAAGGAGCGTATGCATGTATATAGGGAAAGGTTGTAGGGTGATGGTCAAGAAATTTAACGTACAATTTTTGAAATGGATGGACTTCTTGCTTTTGATAATTTGATTTGATTTGGTTACTTTACTATTTATTTAATTATTTATTTATGTACTGCACAACAGTCAACACCCTTCCCTTTATTTCAGCAAACGGGCCATGCCTGCCAGCCTGCCACAACTTGTCTTCAATTTTTTTCTAATTAATGTTATTATATATAGTACTCTATATAATTTTTTTTGAGTTAATTACACTTTTGCACATAAGTATATATTATCATGTGTTTTAAATATATCATTATTTTAATCTATATACTCCACCTCCAAAAGTGTGGTCCAATTAATATTTTATACCTCATATATAATCAAATTTGGACCACACTTTTGGAGGACGGAGGGAGTAAATTTTCAAAATAAATTTTGACTCTTTTAATCAATTTTGACCAATTTCTTGAGCAATTTTTTTTTGCATCAATATCAAAAGTTGGTTATATTTGAGAAATTTATGGTTCAGTTATTTGAGAATACAATGGGTCGTTTAACTTTTAAAATCGATTATATAATAATGACAATGACTCATATTTACTAAGTTTTTTAAGGTATTTGAATTGCAAAAATGTGAAATTGCTTTTTACATAAATTTATATTAAATTATTGTAGAAAAATGAATGATATTTTCTTTATTATTTTTTAAATTACTAAATTATTTATATTAATACTATATGTCTGCCGTGTGCATGCTATCTTTCGATCTTTGATTACAATATTGCCGATAAAGATTAAAAATAGATTACATCAAGTATTTGATCATTTTTTTACTAATGCAATAGTAGTATATATATGTACAAATTAGCATTCGTGCATAGTTCTTAGATTTATTTTATTTATATATAAATTTTCAAGATTTTTAAAAAAAATTATGTTAAACTATCATGATTTTTTATGTAAGCCTTACGTTGTAATGTAATTTAAAAAAAGTAATAATATTTAATGATCTTAAATATATATACATATGCATGATATGAGTATAACGTAATAATCACCGCGCATAGCGTGTGAAGGTATACTAGTTTATATTGGTAGCTTGATACCCTATAAATTGATTTTAGTTTCAAATTTAGATTGAACAAACTTTTTTGGTACCAATATGTAGTTATTTGGACCCAAATAGTCACATTAGCATCGAAAAATCATGAAAGTTTTGTTTATAGATATTTTGCCATTTGAAAATAGGGTCTGACAAACATCCCATGCAAACTCGCAGTCCAAAAATCATTACCAACAGTTGAGATTTATTACAAAATTCAGCAAAATGGTGGAATCCTATTTGTCTCTCCCACTAAATTCCAGAATTAATTAATGCTAGAAGAACTAGATCTATTTATGTTACGTTGTATGTTTGCGATGATGCAAAACCAAACACGAGTACTCAGTAACAAATTAATTAAGAAAATTGGCCAAAAATAATGAATAATGATACTCTCCCTCCTACTAAATTTGTTTACTTTTCTTTAAATAGATGTATCACTCAATTTGTCTATTTTCAAATAAGAAAAGAATTAACTCTTCAAAATCACTCAAAAATGGTGAGACATCTACCCATTTTCTATTTTTTTGCCCTTATCCTTAATTTCCTTGCCGAATAGTAGGTAGATAAAAAAAATGATCCAAAGTTGAGAGATTGATGCAGGATGTCAGTAGATGAGCCTAATTTCGCCTCAAAACCATGGTTAAGAGAGAAGGATTGTCCACACTATTTAAACCTCAACAACCTTACATATTAATTCAATGTGGGACGTCCTCCTCAGGCTTACCGCAGTCAAGTGAGTCCTCCTTGGTTGCCCAGGGACTAGATAGAGATCAAGTACATATATAAATAATGATTTAAAACAGCTAAAAACGTGTGAGTTGGTAAAAGTCTAAAAAAGATATTGAGGTATGGAAGTGAATCTAAGACACTATTTACTATACGTACCATACTATTATTCTATTGCCGACGCTAGCTACAAAATATATGCGTACTACAATCTAATCCACTGTTTAAATTTATTGATTGCAATATTCAAAATTATTAAACTAAAAGATCTTTCCTATCTACATGCATATATGCAAAATTAACTAAAAGTTCTTAATTTCCTATCTACACGGTCATATTCTACAATATTTCAACAAATTAAAAAGACCCCTAGCTCCTACTGTCACTCTACAATATTCTACTCTCACTAATTAATTTCTTATTCAATGACGAGGATAACCCACATGGCACATCGTTGTCTCTTAGCGGGCGTTTACTTTGGGAGATAGGATAGATAGATAAAAATAGTATAGATTAATCTACCGTTTACTTTGATGTATTGATTACTTTTGAGCTTGTTTGATCATTTAATCCTTCATATAGTCAATCATATATTTTATCAATCTATATTATTATACAAAGTAAATGCCTTAGAGTATTTTTAATGGTTAGCACCGAATTACAGCAAAAACTAAAATCAAAATACAGCAAAACTAGCAAGTTATCTCCAAAAGTATGCTCTATGTTTAACACAAAAATAGAATATTCTAGAATATTATATTTTTTGTTTAATCTTAAACATATGAATAATTTATGTCAATTAATGAAGATCAATAATAATATGAAGTAATTATATTAATGTACGAAAAAATATTATAAATAAATAAAACTACAAGCCTAATAATCCTCATACAATTTGTCTTATATTTTATCTAATTGTATTTTTTATGCAAGTTTATATAAGTTTATTGTTAGTGTAAGCGTGAATTATAGTATTTAAGTATTTCATATAATTAAAATCTATTTAAGTATCAAATTTGCCATTAAAATGCACACAACAATTGATTCCATAATTTGCAGTATCTATTCTTAAATATAATTTGTACCTTATAACTACTCAATCTTGTGTTTTACGAACGCCAGCATAAGTTACTAGCATTGTATGACTTGTTATATATAGGGAGAGGATTATATAGGAACTTATTTTTATATAAGTCCGTAAGAACATACATTTTTACACACAAGTTAATGCACAAATTGTATTATTTTAATGCATAAATATATGTTAATTAAAAAAAATTGTATTTTTTTTCAATTTTGATTTAAGAATCGAGCGAGGGGAGCCGAAAGCCTCGGAGCGAACTAAAGGACATTAATGTTGCCACAATCATTATCTATGTTTGTGCATAAAAAAAAATTAAAGTACTGCATTTTGTGCATTTCCGAAGTCATAAAAATGCATGGTTCATACGAACTCATATAAGAATGAGTTCCTACCAGATCCACATCCTATATAATTAAAATACAATTTACAGCAGGATGGAGCTAGCAAGCTATTTGCTATATTTTAGAGAGAAACTTCATTTTAATTGATGCGGGGTTGGAGATGCTCTGAAATATGTTTGTATTGGCTGGAAAAATCTCGCTCTTTTGAAATAATTAGATTGCACCCGTGCGTTGCACGGTAGAATGCATTTTAAAAATATGTAACATATAAATGATCAAATCACATAAATAATGAGTAAAATGTATTAATTACTCTTATCCGTCCAAGGTATTTAGGACACAATTTCATTTTTTGAGTGTCCACCATATTTATGTTACTTTCCTTTTTAGAATAATATCCCACACATTCATTATTTTATACCTCACAACAATTCAATATAATGAATCTCTTTCTTCACTCTAACACTACATACAAAACATTTATTAAAACTCTTTGCCGCACCCTACGTGACCTATATTTCGTGGACAGAGGGAGTACAAAATTTCAGACAATAAAAGAGAATAATAATACATTAATTTTTCAGTATAGAAATTAATAAATGACATTTTTAAGTATAACAATAACAAATACAACATATTTCCTCCATCCATGAAATAGTCCACGAAATGTATATCATGTCCATTTTTGGACATAATTTCACTCACTTTCTTATATTTTATACGTCACAACAATTCAAAAGTAATGGGTCTCTTTTCTCCACTTAACAAATAATCTACAAATATTATAAAAACTTATGTCACTAAAGTTGTGCTATATATTTCGTGGATGGAGGGAGTATTACATTTCAAACATTATGAAAATTTTCTTTTTATACAATAGTTTTTGAAGAGTGTTCTTCATTACACACACCAATATCTTCAAACCTTTTCAATTTGCAACTCTTGAAATATCCATATAAAGTTGTCGAAAAACTATCTGCCACAAATAAAATGCATTAATCATCTAATATATTAATTATGGAATAACACAATAAAATATATAATTCATACATTACATCAATATAATTTTAAAAAGAAACATTCAATCCAAATAACATTAATATATATGACATGTTAAATTTTGTATTATGATATACTTCTTTGTACATAAATTTAAATACACTATTAAATAATTACATATAAACATCTAAATAATATTTATAAATTATAAATAATCCAAATATAAAATACAAAACATTTAATTACATTAATAATTTAAAAAATATTTTAAAAAAAAATAGCATAACACTTACCTTCTAAGCATCTCTAAATAACCACTTTTTTTATATATTTGAAAATACAATTTCGATTAAAACTCATTTCAAAACGATATTAGAATTAAAGATGAACAATCATTATAAAAATTTTAATCAATTTTGGCATTTTTAATAATTCTTCACTTTTGTTAGCTTCCAAACATCTCGAAATATATATTTTAAATTTTTAATATTTTTTCACTATTATATTTTTTAAATATTTACGAATCTAAATAATGAAAATAATAAAATTATTTTGGCAACCATTCATTGTGCTATTTTTTTTTCAAAATTAAATATCTTAGCCAAAATAGTGTTGTGTTAAATTAGAATATTTAGTATATAAATAATAAATATAAAAAGTAGAAAATTCAATTACATAATCCCAAATAAGCCAAAATTCATAATCATTCAATTTTATTAAATAATTTGATTATTTTTAAAGCTCAAACATGATAACCAAGAAAGGAGATGTATAGAATTAACCAACATATATTATTCATCATTCATGAAATAACTTAAAGTTCAAAATCTATTATTCACTAAATTGGTTTTAGAGGGAAAATGACAAACTTGTTAATATATATAATTGCAACTCTCTTATTTAGTATTAGTATAGATATGCAAATTAAATTAAAGATATAAAAATAATTTCATTTTGTACTAATAAGTTGAAAGCCATATACGTATATGTTTAATGATCATATATTAATATATACACATGTACAGAGAGTGTCTGTGTTTTTCACATGATTTTCTAATGAAAAATAGTAGAGTATAATAGAATTAAAAAACTATGCAACCATGCATGCAGCATGCTTCAATCACTTCAGTTTTGCACTTTGATATTACCCTTATCTTTCACCCATAAAGCACTCCTGTCTCTCCCCCCTTTTATATCAATATACCATCACTATCACTAACACGACAAATTCTATTCTACATGTACATGCACTATACTCACATCTCACATGATAATATTTTAATAATATAATTATATTATAATTATATTATTAAAATATTTTAATAATATAATTATATTATAATTATATTATTAAAATATTATCATGTGAAAGGTGAGTATAGTACATGTACACCTCTAATAGAAACTAACACAAGGAAGATTCGATGCAACCTGTGAGGGCAAATTGAAGGAATTACTTACTCCGTCTCGGGATAAGTGGTCACATTTTCTTAAGTGACCACTTTTCTTGCAAGGAAATATGTTTCTCTCACAAAAAGTTGTGGGCTCCATCATTTTCTATCTTTTTACCCTTTAAACACCCTTATCCTTAATATCTGTGCAATAAAGAATGTAGCTACTTATTGCGGGACGGATGGAGTATAATTTATTTTTATTTTTTAATTTGAAAACTATTCATGGCGTTGTAAAAAGCTAATGATTGGGTTTGTGAAACGGTTAAAGGCCCAAACGAGACCAAAACCATGGTCAACGTGCCGGTCACGGTTAGGCCTGTGGATTACATGCAAAAATGGGCATATTTATACTACATTATAACACTAAAGTAATCTTATATTCAAATTTTTATTGAGAATTAATGATGCTAATAGAATAGGGTTTGGCCAGCCGGATTATAGAAGCCACTCTATTAATTAGAGAATTTATTCTTTCATAATAATTATAATCGAAAGTACAAAAAGTAAAATAGTTGAGTTTTATGATAGAAAATGGAATTAATTGTGTAGGAATAGGGTTGCCATTGCCAATTTCAATTATTGCAGCACCTTGTCCTCCTCCTCTCCTCTCTTTCCCTACCAAATTATTTTTATTCCTTATTTATGTCCCTTCCGATATAATAATAGATTTTGTCTGTGAATACGTGATCACAGATATCTTGGTTCAATCTCTATCCTTTCCTTTTTTTCAAGTAAAAAAAATAAAATAAATTTACCTATTTGTAGTATTTGGGCTTCCAATTTCTGACTGTGTGCTGGCCCATTTTCCACAATTAATTCAATTGAAGGCTAGCAGAGCAGGACTCGTACGTGTCTGTGGATGAATTTGCATGACGTTTTCAACTAACTTTTATTATATAAATAAATAAATAAATAATGACCCTGGTTTATGAAAATGGGTTAGGTTTAGAATGTGCAAATACTAGAAATTTTGACGTTAAATTAACATATCAAAATTTCTATTATGTCCTTAAAAATAATAAAAAAATCTGATATGAAACCATTTTATATATATGCCTCGTAGAATTTTGTTTGGAAGGTGGCAGTCAACAACTAGGGATGGCAATGAGCCGGATCTGGACCGGATTTTGCTTGGTCCAGACCCAGATCCGATTTTTGGACCTTTGGTCCAGATCCGATTTTTTATATTTTTTTAATAATAAAAATAATTATAATTAAAATACTATATTGTATTGAAATATTGGAAAATTAAACCTGAAAATTAAACATGAAAAATTAAACATGAAATATATATATTTTTTTATTAAACATGAAATAAAAAAATAATAAAATATTAGCAACCCAGGTCGGTTGCTCGGTCGCTAACCCGACCTGGGTTGCGACCTATGCGGTCACTACAATGGGGAGGGACCGGGGGGGTAGGTCTCTTGTGGCGGTCGTTGGCCAATCGACCGGGCCGAGCGACCGCCATTGTGCATGCTCTAACAGGTCGGGTCGAAATCAGGTCGACCCGAACCCGACCCAACCCGACCCGATTGCCACCCCTAACTTCTACCATCATCTCAAAGTTCAAAACTATTCATTAAACCATAAATATCATTAAAATCATCTAAAATAATTCTTCTAAGTCATTCAAGTTAAGAATTAATATTACAATCAATCAAGAACTAAATTAGACCAAATTAGAAAATAAACTAAATTATATTTAAAAACAAAACTAATATATATATATATATATATATACCGAGTTTACAGGCCGGATTTGGATCTCAAATTTTTGATTCTAGATTCAGATCCGTTTTTTGGACCTTTACTCCAGATCCGGTCCAGATCCGTCGGGTCCAAATTTTTTTATGTCCAAATCCTAAAAAACGGATCTAGATTAGCAAATCTGGACCGGGTCCAGGATCCATTGCCATCTCTATCAACAACACATTGTTGTTGGACCAACCTAATAAATAAAATTAAATTTCTCCAATCAAATCTCATTTAATTTGGTGTATGTTTGTTTTGTTTCGTTTCATAGGAATAAACGTTACGTCCATCAATCATCAAATCACATAGGGATCCTCTTCACTTTTTTTTTCTACAATCAAATTTCCTTTCATTCATATAGTAATATATTTTCTTGTCAACAAAATTGCTTATACAGTAATGTACATCACTTGAAAAAGGAAAAAAAAAAAAAAAATCTGGGAGATCAAAATGGCATAATATGAGTAGTTTTTGTGTCGTACCATGAAACACAACTAGTCTTGGAAGTGCAGCGGAAAACTCTGAGCAAATCGCCGCACATTCTCCTCACCGCCGGCGTGCAATTGCTCTGCAGCACCACCAGTATCTTCGCCATTCCATTTCCATCCACCACCGCCGCCGCCGCCCTCTTCTCCCCGTACAAACAGCACAAACTCCACACCACCGTCACGGCGTGCTCCGTCGCCGCGCTCGACACCTTCAGCACCTTCTTCACCACCGCGCCCACGCATTTCTCGTCCGCGCAAATCTCATTCCGCCCCTCCTTACACGCCGTCGTCATTTCCAGCAGCTTCAGCACCTTCTCCGTCGAATCCGCATTCATCTCCGCCTCCCCCAGCGCCGCCGCCAGCACCCTCACTCCGCCGGCGCGCACCATTTTGACTCTGTTCCTCTTAAGCTGAGCCAACCGAGTCAGCAAACTCAGAGACGCGTCGGCGCCTTCTGGATCGGAGGCGATCATTAATCTCAGTAATTCCGGTTGAAACTCGTCGTCTTCCGAAATTGAGCAACAATTGATTTCGATGCGCATATTTGCGGCCAGAAGCTCCAGAAATTTCGCTACTGCGATTCTTAATTGCAGCCTCCCCTGCTTCAAACAAATCAAAACCGTGGATTTGAAATCGGAATTTTCTACATCTATCCTCGATCTCAATGCATCCGAATCCATCTTCGCGAGATTCTTCAGCAACACGTTGCAAAACACGACGATTTTCTCCAGAAAATTCAAATCCCTAACTTTCCCGATGAGGGAAACTAGCACCGGCAGAAGGCGGCCGGCGGCGGCCGCCAAGAAGAAACCGTTGTCCTCGGACTCGGCGGCGAAAGAAGTGAGCGTGGAGAGGCTTTGAGCGATGAAGGAGGAATAATGGAGAAAGTGTTTGTGGTGGTTTTGGAGGTCGGCGTTGAGGTGGTCGACGAGTTGAGCGGCTCGTTCGCGGGTGAGCGAGTTGGGGGGGCGAGTGAGGACCGAGTCGGACCAGATCTTGATGAGGCGTTGAAGGGTGTGGTTGGGGATGAGTTCTGTGGTGTGCAGCTGCTGCATGGTGGCGGGGCAGGTGTTATTGCCGGCGTCGAGCCAGCGCTGGATGCTGCTCCGGTCGTAGGTGACGCCGGTGCACAGGCTGACGGGGGATTTCATGACATCTAGAGAGATGGGGCAGCGGAAATAGCTGGGCACTGTTATGTGCAGATCGTCCCTCTCTCTCACCATTGTTGGTTTTGGAGAGAGAAAACAGAAACAAGGAGAGTGAAGAAAGGAGGAGGAGGTGTGTGTGTGTGTGTGTTAAAGGAATGGAGGAGTCAAAGGAATGCTGATGTCATGGATTTTGCTTCTCTTTTCTTTTCTTTTGATATTGTAAACTGTAATTTTCTAATTTTGAACAAATATTCTGTTTGTTTGGAGTTGGGTGGGTCTATGGTGGTCAATGAAAGGTTCTTTGAAGCACTGAGAGAGAGAGAGGAGAGAGAGAGAGAGAGAGAGAGAGAGGAGAGAGAGAGTATGTTAATGCTATAATAATGTATGTTTGCTGGATTTTATGGAGAAGTCGTTTTCGCAGAGGAAGTGAGTGCTGCTCTTTGGTTCTCCACTTGTGTCTCTCCTTTACTCCTTGCCATTCAAATTAATATTGCTGCTGCATTTGATTTTGCTCCCCCCACTTTACTATTAATTAATCTCTCTCTGAATTAAAATAATATAAATAAGTGGAGTAATTTATAATGCTATCTTAAATAATTTATTAACATCTCTATATTGCTCAATACACTGTGAATGTTTGGAATAATGAAATTGCTCGATTTTCTATCAAGTCTACATCAATACATATTCAATAATAACGGGAAATGCCACAATATGAAAATTGACATCACAGCCTCATTAGTTATAGCATCAAACTTAATATAAATAAGGGTTAATTTTCCTAAAATACACTACCTTTTTCGAATTTTGAAATTTAACATGACTTTTAAAAATTCTCTGTAAATACACCACCTTTACATCTGTTTGAATTTTGACACGGCGAGAACCTCCGGCGACAGACGTGGCAATTTTTATTTGACGTGTTATTTTTTAATTGACGTGACATTTCATATTTGACGATTTGACGTGGCTATATGAATAGAATGGAACGATATCGTTTTAACAATTTGAACATGGGCTCTAAATTAGGGTTCATTTCGTTCACCATCGTATAATTTTCAGAATATTTGAGGTCATTTCATTCACCATTGTAACAAATTTAAAGACGTCGTTTTTCTCATCGGAAAGAAATTCCACGTGTACAATTCCGGTAGCTACGTCAAATGTAAATTTGGGGATTTTGGAATTCATGTCAAAATTCAAACGGATGTAAAGTTGGTGTATTTACAGAGAATTTTTAAAAGTCATGTTAAATTTCAAAATCCGAAAAAGGTGGTGTATTTTAGGCAAATTAACCCTATAAATAATTAAAATAATAGATTGGATTTATATAAAAATAAAGCATGATCAAGTGAAGAAAAGTAGAGAGAAAAGAAATGTTTTCCAGAACATGTATAAGGTGCATGGTAGAGAAGACAAAATAGAGCAGTTGGGGCTTTTCTTTTTCTAAAAACAAAAGTAAAAAAAAATATGTATACTATTGGTTAGTACCCCTCTGTCCCACAATTAGTAGTACATTTTTCTCTTTGATACTAAAGTAATTTATTTTCTTTTATGGAAATTACTATTTCTAACATAAGGGTATGAGTTCCACCAATTTTCCTTTAAATTACTCTTCTCTTTAATTCTCGTGTCCAAAAAATAAACAACCCGCTTAATATGAAACTAGTTCTCGTGCCCAAAATAAACATCTCACTTATCATGCAACCGATGGAGTGACAAGATTAGTAACAGCAGGGGAAATGGGGAATTAATTAATAAATGGTGAATGAATTAATTAATCAAGAGTCAAAGAGAGTGGGCCCCGCGAAATTAGGCAGCGGCTATGATTTTAAGGTGGATGTACCCACACGCCTGGCCAGGGCTGGTAGCAGTAGGATCATAATGACTAGGAAAAGAGAAGAGAGAGTGGAAGATGGGGCCCCACCCACCTCTTTGTTATATTGGTGGGCCCTCCCTCCTCACTTTCATTATGGAAGAATTTCTTTACGGTCACATAACGGTGTCTCCAATGGTTGGAAATCAGTTTCAGGTTCTAAACCGGCACATCAGCGCCACGTCAGCTTTTGAAACTCATCTACTTTTTTATCTAACACATTCTTCAACAATGAAATCAGTTTCTACTATTTAAAGGGTCCCAATATAATACACACTACATTAGTTTTGAACTTTAAAATATCGAATAAAAGCTCTAGTCGTGATCTTTAATATAAGATATATGTTCAATATGTTTTAGACGAGCTAATAGGTCCGTATTTATGAAAAACTATTAAAAAAACTCGAAATGAAAAAGGCAAAAAAAATAAAAATAAAAAAAGTCAAAGTTTGCGGCTGCTGAAATCAGTTTCAAAACTGGAAACCAGTTTCTTTTTTGCACAATGTTGTATTTGGTGGGTTCCAAATTTTGGAACCCACCATTGGAGACACCCTAATAGTTGTCCATTTGGCCCAACCTTGTATGAGCCCCTCACTATTTAGGCCCACCACGATCCAAAGACCATTTACGAAATGAATTGAATTGGATTTGATTTTTTTTTATAAATAAGTAATAAATAATAAATAAACATTACTCGAGCCCAAAATGGACTTTGGCTAGTCCTGGGTCATTTTTGGGAAAGGCCCGAGGAGTTCCTCGGGTTCGGTTGTGGATTGAGAAAACGGCCCAAAAAAAACGTATTTAGTTTGGGGTAAGCCCAATTATGCTAGTGGGTTGGGCCTGTGTAAGCCCGTATCGAGTTGGGCCGGGCTGGTTTCAACTTACTAGATTCAGATTTAACCTGAAGTCATCTCATTTTTCTCATCTTTTAAGTTGAGAATTGAGTTATATGCTCTTCTTTATTAATTACTCTCTTCGTACCCCAAAAGTACGATATACATTTAATTTATTGTGAGATATAAGACATTAGTTGAACTATAGAAATGGAGAGAATAATTAATTAATTCGTCATCTTCGTCTTTGCTTTCGCTTAAATTAGCATCGTAAAAAAAATTTCTGACTCCGCCCCTGATTAGGCGCCATTTTCATGGATTTTATTCCACTGTTTTTTCAAGCAAGATGCTAGCTATATTAAAATTATTTTTAAATGTAAATACTAAATTCATAAACTAATTTACTTTCACTTCCCTTTACTTTTTAGAGATATATGATTATAGCACTTTCAGGGAAAAAAACATTAATAATAGCATCACTTTTTAAAAATACAAATAATAGCTCTTCTTGACTTTTTTACCCCTCATTCTTTTCTTTTCTCCATTTTTTTCCTTTTCTTAAAACAACAGATATTCTCTCTCTCTCTCTCTCTCTCTCATAACTCTCGCTCTCTCTTTCTACTCTCTCTTTCTGCTCTCTCTCCTCCTCTTTTCGTTTCTCTCTCTCTATCGCAACCAAACAGCAGCAGCACCACCGCCCTTCATCTTCTCATCCGGCTCAACTCCACCGTGAAGCCATGGTCTCTACCGTCGCAACGTAGCCGCCGCCGCAGTCAAGCAACAGTCTCGATCTTGACCGCCTCTCTCTCCTCTCCCAAAATCGACTCCAGAAATAAGAAACCCTAGCCGCCACCGTGAAGCCACAGAGTCAGGCGCCGTCAACAGTAGTCGCCGCCGCCGTCAAAGAATAAACGCGGTCGCAGTCCGTTTATTTTGATCTACACCGGATCTTTCTCCTCTACCAAAATCGACTCCAAAACCACAAAACCGTAGCCGGCGCCTTCAATCCATAGAGTACGCCGCCGTCCACCATCATCGTAGCCGCCGTCGAAATATATATCGCCTTTGCCGTCAGATTTTTTTGCCTTCTTAAGATTTCCGCTTCATTTTTTTTGGAGATAGAGATGAACAATTGATTTCACATGTTTTTTTATGTGAATTCCCATTTTTTTCACGTGAATTCACATTTTTTTTATGTGAATTCGAGTTATTCACTTTTTTTATTTGAATTCCATGTGAATTTCCATTTTTTTCATGTGAATTCTCATTTTTTCCACGTGAATTCACATTATTTTTCATGTGAATTCGAGTTTTTCACTTTTTTCATTTAAATTCCCATGTGAATTCCCATTTTTTTCACGTGAATTCATATTATTTTTCATGTGAATTCGAGTGAGAGGAAAAAAAAAACAAAACGAAAAATGAAAAAAAATAGAAAAATAGAAAAGAAAGAGGAGGGATAAAAATGTACAAAAGTGTTAGAATTTATATATTTTAAAAAGTAGTGCTATTATTAGTATTTTCAATCTAAAAAGTGCTAAAATCTCATTTCTCCTTGTTTTTTATACCACATAAAAAAAGGAAAATTAATTAATTTCCCCCAAATTAATCAGACACGAATGAACAATAAAATTCAACAGTACTCTTCATCTTCAGACATAAATTAAAAAAGAAAATCCAATTATTTTGCAACATTAAAAGTATAATAAATTTAACGATGATCCATCAGTTGATTTCAGGCGAACAACCTCAACTTTCTTTCTTCCGAAAGCAATTTCGCGAACCTACAAATGTAACATAATTAATATTTTGTCAATTAAGTAGCATTTTTATATATAATCCCTGATAGCATTCAAATCACTAGCTCCCCCAATAAAATTATTACTAAAAATCGCAAATTAAAAGAAAAAAAAAAAAAACTCACCTTTTGAGTTCGTCAATATTGGTCCCAGCATTTTGAAGAGGCTCATAAATTCCGGTTTGGCAATTCATCCTTGAAACTGGTTTATTCAACAGCTCTTCCCCAAATCTCACCAAATTTTCCAAATTTTCCTCTGTTGCCATATCCATATTCACCAAGTCCCCTCCCAGATTTTCATCCTGATTTTTTATTTTATTTTTAATAATAAGCAAAAAAACAAACAAACAGTATTCATGCATCCCTCCGTCCCATTATTCCTGTCCTGTATTCCCTTTCGGGCTGTCCCGTTATTCTTGTCCTGTTTCCATATAAGAAAATATGTTTTTCTCACAAAAAGTTGTGGGCTTCACCATTTTTCTTAATACCCGTGTCCAAAAGAAATAAGACAAGAATAACGGGACGGAGGGAGTAATTGACCGAGAAAGTAGAAATAGTGTTAATTACTTGAATGCGAAGATAATTATGTTGGGAATGGAGGGCTTTGAAAACGACGGCGTTGTGAAAATCAACCATGTCTGAACTGGCCTGGTTGTAGGAAGTAAGCAAGGGGCTTGGATTTGCATAGAGCCATCCCACCACTCCCCATTTTGAAGCTTTTTGAGCATCATATTTTTCTTCATTCTTGGTGGCGCCTGTGCCCAGTGATATTACAAGAACACGATCTAATTCCATCGCCTTTCCTAGTTTACTGTTCATTTTCTTGTCGGAAATCTCTCTTGTTACTTCCGATATAGCAATCAATGTCTGAAAATTAATTAGTCGATATGATCATCAAGTATACATAATTAAGGCAAAAACTTGGGTGCAACAGCTGCACCTTACATCAGGTTTGATCGGACCCGCGCCCCGACCCGACCGGTCAATGTTGACCGCGTTGACTTTTATATTTTTTTTTCAAGAATCGAGCGAGGGGAGTCGAAGGCCTCGGAGTGAGCTAAAAAACATTAATGTTGCCACAATCATTACCTATAAATTAAAATCGGAGCCGAAGGTGGAGAGAGAAAAAAGTCAACGGTCAACGCTAACCAAGGCAGAGCGGGTCGGGTCGGGTTTAGGATCCTAATGTATGGTGGAGCTGGATGAGTGCAACCCATAATTAATGAGCTAGCGATCGAGCGCAGAGAATATATGATCACAAGTATATATATATAGAGGAATGATATGCCGCTCACCTTCCGTGAGCATCTTTCATGGGCACCGATCCTCGTTCGTCCATATTAGCATCATTCTTTTTAATTTTTTTTATTGATTTATATTCTAATACCCTAAAAATTAATATTCGAATAATTAAATATACAAAATACATAAAAATCAAAACTCAATTTGTTCATTTTCCCTCTAACTTCAAAGAAATGAATAATAAGACAGATTGAGTTTTAATTTTTATGTATTTTGTATATTTAATGATTTCAATATTAATTTTTAGGGTATTATAATATAAATCAATAAAAGAAATTAAAAAGAATGATGCCAATATGGACGAAACGGTGATTGGTGCGTGAACGGCATATCATTCCTATATATATATTTATATATATATATATTGTATTGATACCGGATTATTAGCAGCAATGCCGCCATCAACGAGGTTGAATTTGCGGCCTTTATTCTCAAAATAGTGGGGAGGAAGCGCAGTTGGCATAGCTGAAGTGCTGATGCATATGTCTGATAATAAAGCATCCATTGAAGACTCCTTTGGTGCCTGCAGCCGTATAATTAACGTATAATGTCAGGTTTTGAGTGTGTGTGTATATATATACCGTACGGCCGTACCGTGTAGGAACTGAAGATGACGGGTTGGAGCTTGGTGATGTCGAAAGCTGTAAGAACGACGTTGGTTATTGTCTGATGCAACCTTAAATCTCCCAAAATCTCCCTCGTCAGACTTCGGATGTACTCGCCGTCGTACTTGGGCCCTGCAAACACTTTCAACTTTCCGATTAACCCTGCAAACGGCCCCCTGCATGCATGCGCAAACCACCCACCATTTAGTTTACTAATGCCAATTCCAACTCGATCCATACCACAAATCAACAAACCTTAATTGAATTGAATTCAATTGGACCTCACAAACTAATTAATTAATTTACTGATTTTTAATTTCAACCCTCGTCTAACATATATATGGAGAGATCATATCAGAATAGATCTTAACTTAAGAAATGAGAATGAATCTCAGCCACACATCTAATCAACAAGTCAAACCCGTTCTTTTGTAACTAAATGCACCAAATAGTGTAATGAGATGCACCACACAATGTAAGTGCATCAATGGTGGAGGAGAAGATAGAAGGCGGTGATGGCAGTGTCCGACGGTGGTGGAGGCGACGACAGTGTCTGACATCGATGAGGGGACGACGGTGATGGTGTTTCAATTTGTAGTTTGTATTTAAAATCATAATTTAATCAACTGCGTCCTTAACTCACAAGATATAAAACATTCGATTGTTTTTTCCATCAAATTAATAACTTGTCTTCAATAACTGACGCATTAGAATATAGATGCTCTAAATCATATTATTGAATGTCGTTGATGGAGGGGATGTGTAAAGAGAGATCGAATGTGAGGTTAGATGCATCAGACAAGTACCGAGATGCACCACACAGTGTAATCAGATGCATCACACTGTGTTATGAGATGCATCACACTGTGTAAAGAGATGCAAAACACTGTGTAAAGAGATGCAACAGTGGATGCATAAGTGGTTATGTCCGCGCGATGGTGATTGAGGAAGAAAATAAAATAGCGGCGGTGATGATGAAATCCGGCGAAGGTGATGACGACGGTGATGTCCGACGATGGTGATTGTGAGTGGTGATTGTAAAGAGAGAGAGAGAGAGAGAGAGAGAGAAGAAAAAGAAGAAAAAAGAAGCAGCACCAATAGTTAGTGGTGGTGGCGGCGACGATTCTCCTACGACGGCTGTATTGGTGGCGGTGATGGTGGGTAGTGGTGGTGGTGATTGTAGAGAGAGAGATATCAAAGAGAGAAGAAGAAGCTCCCTTATAAATGTGTGGTCCAAATTCATTCTTATTTAGTTTAAAGGTTTCTTTTTACTTAGAACCAATATATATATATATATATATATATAGATATATATATGAATAGTAATTAATAATGTATCAAACTCATGGAAACGGAAAATCAAATTATTGATATAGTATTTTTGGTAGCCCAAACACAATCTCAATCTTCTGTCTTATATCGCACTATCAAATTTATTAAAATATTAATGCATGTATGGTAATATAACCAATTCTAATTAATATTAATTTAATTAGAGCCGGGTAAATTATACTTTAAATTTCAAACTAATAAAGTCATGCAATAATCCGCACAAATTAGTAATCAATTATTAACTACAAATATAGAACTTGAGAAC
Source organism: Agastache rugosa (assembly GCA_031470985.1). Classification (NCBI taxonomy): domain Eukaryota; kingdom Viridiplantae; phylum Streptophyta; class Magnoliopsida; order Lamiales; family Lamiaceae; genus Agastache; species Agastache rugosa. The sequence goes on along the minus strand of CM062606.1, from coordinate 35,701,921 downwards.
TAATAGTTATTAATCACAATTAATTAATATATGAATATAAACAACACTAATTAAACTAAAACATAAAAAATCAAAATTAAAAAAAATGGATAAAAGGTTAAAAAAAAATGGGACTAACACAGAATTTAGAAGAGTGATTTAATTTAAATTATGTACAGTACCTTGGTTGAGGAAAAATGTTAGGCGAATGACGGAGATAAAACGGCACTATGTCTTTGGCAGAATAAAGCGGCCGATTGTTTGCATCCGGCGCCGTTAGCATCGCCGTTACCAGACCGCCTGTACTGGTTCCTGCTATCACGTCGAAATAATCTGCAATTCTTGCTTCTTCACCATCTATTTCCTACACACACACACACACACATATATATATAGTTACAAATTAATTAAGATCGATCGAAACATAAATATAAAATTAAATATATATACCTGCAGTTGGGATTCTAGGTAAGCAAGTATAGTGGCAGGAATGATTCCTCTTACACCTCCCCCATCAATGCTAAGAATTGTGATCATATGGAATCTCGATCTCTCTCCACCACTTACTTCTGATTTATTTCCCTCCATATATAATAACTAAATTAACCACTGCTATTCTCTCTCCTCTTCTCTTATCAATGAAATATATGAGTTTATTTCTCAGATATTAATTCAACTACTGCAGACATATATATGGTTTATATAATATATAAACTTAAATTAATATATATATATGAATATATATCGTTAAAAAAAGACTCAACATATAGCTGTAGTTAGTTGCCAATTAATAATTACAGAGTGCTTCATTTTAATACAGAGACAAATATTATTATACTATATTTGCACGACTTGCAATATAATATTGAAAGCAATTGGCCATTTTTCAATGATTAATTATAATTAATCAAATATAAACTTGTTGGCCTATTTCACGTGTTGGTCTTTTAAAAACAAAAACAATAGCTGGGCTGAACAACTCTTTTCAAAATCAAACACAAATAGGTGGATAAACAAAATTATCACTCCGTACGTATTTAATTTGACGAATTTTATAATAATAAAAATATTATCCGACATAATTAAATACTAACAAATATACTCTTTAGTCTTCTAAGATGTCCTATTTTTTCTATATATATATATATATATATATATATATATATTAAGGTTAAGGCTGTTGATCTTAGCTTGTTCATCATTATTGTAGTTCCGATCGTCTCCTATCTCAACTTGCTGATTCCCTGTAGCTTCTTTCATTCTGCTTTTTATTTTGTCTATTATATTTGTTTTTTGTTTCCTTAAAATGAATTTTGGGAATAAATCAATAAATCATGTGTCTTGAGTGGGCAAAATAATTTCACAAGATTATACTCCCTCCGTCCCGTTATTCTTGTCTTGTATTCCTTTTTGGACTGTCCCGTTATTCTTGTCCCGTTTCCATATAAGAAAATATGCTTCTCTCACAAAAAGTTGTGGGCTCCACCACTTTCTATCTTTTTACCCTTTAAACATTCTTCTCCTTAATATCCGTGCTAAAAAAAATGAGACAAGAATAACGGGACGGATGGAGTACTATTTTTGCCTAAACATCGTCTGCCAATGCAGCTTTTTCAAATATTTTAGAAGATACAGTTTTTTTAGTGATAGAAATAATCAAAGATAATAACTAGGATAAGTACAATTAAAGTTTTAAAATCCTATATATATATCAAAATTTTATCCAGTTCATCCCTTTGTCATATAAAACATATCTAAACTATAAAAATGGATTTCCAAAATCCTTGAATAATCTATGTTCGTTCTATAATACTCCATCCGTCCTCCAAAAATATGTTGTGGGAAGGGTGCCACGAGTTTTAAGAAAGCATTGGATACATATTTTGAGTGGAGTAAGAGCCCATCTATTTGATTTGTTGTAAGGTTTAAAATATTAAAATATTAGTCAGGTCATATCCTAAAATGACAAACCATACTTATGAGAAACATCCCAAAATGATACATTAATCATACTTTTGAATGATTGAGGGAGTAATGGATTTTCAAAAATCCTTGAATAAGCTATTTTGGTGTAATTTTAATTAAAAAATTTCGATGCAAAATTTAGTTTTAGGTTAGTGTTGACAATCATATGGCCATTACAATACATACATCCACTAAAGCGGCCGACTCAACTATAGGCTTTGGCCTTTAGCCATCTGAATTGGGGGTAATTAGAGGTTGCCAAAAGAACCGGAATCTTCGGAACTGAATTGAAATATGCATGTTTTGGTTTCGAACCGTCGGTTTTTCCTATTTTTTTAAAAAATTTTATCTATATTTATATTACAATTCATATTTATTTCACCTAAATGTTATATTAGAATGCTTAAAATTACAATTAAACAAGAAAAAGTAGCAAAAAAAATCGGAAAAAACATACTCCCGAAACATGCAGTTCCGATTTGGAATCGCCAAAACCGTGGAACCGAAACCAACGGTTCCGATTTGAAACCGAAACTGCAGTAATAGGCGTTTCGATTTCGGTTCCATCGGGATGGAACCGAGAGCCGCCGATTCGATTCTGGTTCCGGAACCGAACCTTACCGCGGCCAACTCTAGGGGCAACGACTAGGGGTGTAAAAATTGGTCCGGCCCGACCCGAAACCGGGGTGGGCTGCCAATTTTCAGGCCCGAAGCATTTTCGGGCCGGGCCGGCCCGGGCCACACAATGTTAGGTCCGAAATGGGCAAAAGCCCGTTGGGCCCGGGCCGGCCCGGACAAATTGAACTACAAATATATTTTTGGGCCGGGCTGGGCCGCACATTTTCAGGTCCGAAAAATTTCCGGCCAGGCCCGATTATCCCAAAAAGTCTGACGGGCTCGGGCCGGGCCGGGCCGGCCGGGGAATTTGACAGCCCTAGCAACGACAAACACATCGGATTAATTATGCTCTCTCAGTCTCATAGGAGTATCATTGAAACAAACGTTAATTTGTCCAAAATAAGACAATGTTTTTTGAAATGCTAACATATACTAGTACTTCACTTCCAATTGGAAAATGAATAAAAAGGCGGTGGCGGAGGGAGAATATAACTATATTAATACTAGGAGACAGGAGTATTTGTTTTGTATGACTTAAAAAAAAAGAAAAAAAAGGCATGAAAAGAAATAGTGGGACAATACAGAGCAGCAAGAATGAAAGAAAGAGCAGCGAAGAGAAGAGCGCGCACCAGCTGTTTGCTGTTTGGTTTGGCCCAAATCCATTATTCAATTTGCCTTTGTTCTTAACGAGGAGAGGATGTTGTCGCCACCCTCCCCTCCCTCCTTGCAAAACTCCATTACCAATTTTCCATTTTTTCTTTCTTTCTGCATTTCCAACACAAAACGCTGCATCATATCATACTTCCATGACACTTACACGTAGCTGCTGTCAGATTATGATAAATTCAAGAAATGCAAGTTTCTTTCTTTCAAGGACCCTTTAGCTTCTCTTTCTCTCTCTCTCTCTCTCTCCTTTTCTTTTTCTGTGGGACTGAGTGTACATCTAATCTAATCTAATCTAATGGCTGAAGAAATCTGTGTCTTTGCCAAGGTGAGCTTTTTTTCCCCTTCTTTTTTTTAAGCTTTACATCGATATTTAGTCATTCTTGTTTGTGGGTTTGAGCTTAATTTGCATAACATTAACATACATTCCAAAGATTCAACCTTTGCCTCAGGATTTTGCTGCATTTTTATTATGGGGTTTTGGGGCTGAGATTACATTTAAGACACCCTCCCTAGCCCTAGGTTATTGTAGTTAAGGGAAGGTAAAAAAATTTGATCTTTATTACTAGTATTTTAGTTTCTACTTATTCCTACTTGTTTCTGGATTTTGTAATTTAGAGTACACTATTTCTCGTCAACAAAATTTATGTCACTTTTTCATTTTCTTAGGCTTCCCAGTGGCCAGCTTCATATTTTTTCCCCCTCTTATTGGTTTACTGCTTATAGTTACTCTAATTGCATAAACCGTTGTTGCTACTTGAAATTGTAAATTGATGAAATGGTTATGAGTTGTGTGCCCATTCCCATTGCAGGATTATATTATATGAGTTCAATGCCTGAATTTATGCATTTGTTTTGTTTTCCCTTTTCTATACATATATAGTTGCTTCTTTAATCTTAGACCGATATATAATGCATTTGTTTTGTTTTCCCTTTTCTATACATATATAGTTGCTTCTTTAATCTTAGACCGATATATAATACATGGAATAACACTTGACAGGATGCCCTAATTGTAAAATCTCCCAAGAAGTCGACGGCATTGCTGAGGAAGTTAGTTGTAGTTTGTGCAGTAGTTTGTGGTATATATATCTGTTCCGTCTGTCTAAAGCAAACTAACCTTCATACAAGTACTAGTTACCTAAACTTTGAAGTTAATTGGACGCATTGTCATTATCACAGCATCGATAAATCTCAACAGCCCTCCTTGCACTACCCCAAACCCACAACCTTTAGCAGGTAATTAGAATCAACGAAAACGTTCAATTTCATCAACATTCTGTCAGTGGCAATGGCATAACCTTGTTGTTGTTTTTCAAGGGCTGAATGTGGATGTAATCCTGTGAGGCTTTTCGCCATCCTGTCTATGCAAAGATCCGGCAGCGGATGGTTTGAGACTCTTTTGAACAACCATACTAATGTGAGCTCCAATGGGGAGATATTCTCTGCCAACGAGAGGAGAAACAACGCTTCTTCAATCTTGTCAACTCTAGATAGGGTTTACAACTTGGACTGGTTTACTAGTGCTTCCAAGAATCATTGCTCTGCTGCAGTTGGCTTCAAATGGATGCTCAATCAGGTATGATACTATATAAACAGTTAAGCTTGACGAGTCAATTTATCTTGTGGCATAACTAATATATATGTAAAACTTTTAGAAGCCTACAACATCCTCCTAAATCACAACAGTTCTGTGGATCTTTCGATCTTGTTTTGTTCCTATTGCTTAACATTCTGACTATGCATCCTCTTTTGCCACTTGGTTAAATTGAAAAATATGTGAAAGTAGGAAATAATATCTGTATGTATGATTGTTAGCTTATTGGACATGCAGTCGTCAATTACCCTGTTTCCTGCCGCTTTGGTCATATAGTCTTTCATGATGATTTTTGAGGTAATCAATTTGAGACTAATGACTAAAATCAGTCATTCTAGCTGACCAATATTAAATTATTAATGTGAACCAACCATTTAAAGTAGGACTGTAGAAGTTGTTGCTATGTTAATTTAAATTGCACTTGACAGAGTTGATTATAGGCATGCAGTCACAAATGGAAATATTTTCCATTTTCACATACCAGTTGATGATATTTATGACAAAATACACCGTACCTATCTCTAGCATATTTAACTGAACTCACTTCTTTGTGGAAATACCAGAGGCAATATTCATCAGGTAGTAAAAATATTCGACAAAATCTCATGCTCGTAAATGGAACTTGCATTTCATGATTCTTCCATGCTTGTCTACTGTTGGTAATTGCTGACATCTAGATCTACTGTAAATTCAGGGAGTGATGGAGAACCATAAAGAAATCTTAGAGTATTTTAATGATAAAGGTGTTTCTGTAATATTTCTCTTCCGAAGAAATCTTCTCCGTCGAATGGTTTCAGTACTTGCTAATTCTTACGATAGATATGCGAAACTACTGAACGGAACACACAAGTCCCATGTACACTCATATGAGGAGGTATCATCTTTATTAGTTTCCTTCTTGAACCCAATTCTATCAATGGCACATGCATACAAAATATTATATTTAGTTGTTACCTTCTTCTTGTAGGCTGATACTCTTGCTAGATATAAACCTTTGATCAATTCAACATCATTGGTGATGGATCTAAAGCTCATGGAGAAGACGGTGTTCGAGGCACTCGAGTACTTCAACAGCACCAGGCACATGATTTTTTATTATGAAGATCTCATAAAAAATCAAACTGTAAGTTTTTCTTTCCCACACTTAAATATTCCATCAACTTGTACACTTTAGTGTCATCCTTGCTCATTTACATGTGAGATGCAGAAACTGGTGGATGTACAAGAATTCCTAGGTGTGCCGTTGATGGAGTTGAGTAGTCGGCAGGTGAAGATACACAAAGGGTCGTTGTCGGAGCAGATCAAGAATTGGGAAGACGTGAACAAGACTCTGACCGGAACAACATACGAGAGGTTCCTCCACACTGACTACTCTACTGTATAGAGTCCACTACTACGTTGAAGATACGAGCCTCGAACGCGACTAATTTCTTGCAAGAAGCTGTAGATCCTGACAGAAACTTATCCAGGTGATGTGATCAATGAAAAAGTTGATCTTAAGCAGCTTCTTCTCCTCGATCATTACTTTAATTTCTGGTTTATTCTTTACAAACATGTACATTCCATTGCCCTTGATCTAAGTTTAATGCCAAAACCTGAAACCAGTTTTGGCTTTTTAATTCATTAATTTCCTTTTTTTCCCCCCTCATCACTTGTGTCTTAATATATAACTAAAACATGATAAATAAACCAGGTTGCTAATGCTGTGTACAAAGGATTTGTTCAAATTGCACTGGTTGATTTCATACTTTCAATATATACATTAAACATAATATTTTTTGATTACTACTCCCTCCGTCACGCACATATTGTCTTCCTTTCTTATTGAGTTGTCCTATTCAAATTGTATTGTTTCAAATAAGGAAAGAATTAACCCTTCGAAACCTTCAAAAGTAATGTACCAGCCCATTCTCTATTTTTTTACTCTTATTCTTAATTTCTGTGTCGAACAGTAACAAGACAATATGAACGGGACAAAGGGAGTATTTCATAGAGATTCAAACGAGCCCAAATCCAAATTCCAATCCAGTAAGAAAATCTTGGTTGGAATATCTTAGAATGAACCCAACCCCAACATTATTATTTTGAGAAAGGAAAGCCCATCAACTTGCAGTTGGCCCGGCCCGTTTGGAATATTGGACTAAATGGGCCGGCCTTTTCGAGCCTAAGTTTCCAAGTCCACTTTGAACTTTTGCTTACCAACCTAATCTTGCAATTCAAACCTCAATTGTTTTTGAAATGCAAAAAATGTTATAGAATAAAAAATTTGTATGACTAGCTTTAATCATCATTGTATTGAATTTTTTATTTGTTAGATTATTCCTTTTAAGTTGGATTTTAAGTTAACATTTATTAAAATAATGATAAAATTACTAATTATATTAAATATATACATAATTATATATTGATAAATCAATGTCTGTAAATGTCATATATTATTATATAATCTAGAATATAACCGATTAAACACATATGATCTTAAATTCCTCAACTCCAGTACTAGACAAGAACTTAAATTCTTTAATTGCAAAACTCTATATTCATCTTTATAAGTGCATCTCATAAAATAGTATCTATAGTATTCTTGCAGGACAAATGGTAGATAAATAGTTGTGAGTTTCCACAGTCATTAATAGTGAATGTTAAATATCACATATGATACTCCCTCCGTCCTCCGTCCCATTTATATAGGCTTGTTTTCCTTTTTCGGATGTCCCAAATATATAGGCTTGTTTCTATAAAAAGTAGTAATGTTTTTTAGCTCATTTACTAATATATCCCTATTTAATTCTATGATTAACTCATAAAAAATGCATAGTCAAACAATAAATAAGGGCATATTAAGAAATTTACTATATAAATTTACTTTTCCAATAACTTTTCTTAATCCTTGTGAAAATTTCAATCCGCCTATATAAATGGGACGGAGGGAGTATATATATACACTCACTAATCAAAATCTGAGACTTTAGATATACTATAGCTTAAAGGCAAAATCTTGGTGTAGCCCCACCAAATCAAACACCACTAATTATTCACGTCCAACTAAGGGTGGTGGTTTTTAAAAGGCCAAAATGCATACAAATTCCTGACATTTTATCAAATTCTGGTTTAATTTCAAACCTTTTAATTTTTGCAAAATAAATCTCCACCTTTCAATTTTGCTTAATGTTCTCCCAACGACGAATTTGGGTGAAATTCAAAGTGACGTGGCGTTCAAAACGGCGGCTGTTATTCGCCTGCTTCGAATCGAGATTGTCGCGGATCCCTCCGACGCTCGACCCCGAATCCAACGGCGTCGTTTTGAACGCCACGTCACTTTGAATTTCACCCAAATTCGTCGTCGGGATAACATTAAGTAAAATTGAAAGGTGGAGAATTATTTTGCAAAAATTAAAAGGTTTGAAATTAAACCAGAATTTGAGAAAATGTCAGGAATTTGTATGCATTTTGGCCTTTTTAAAATAAAGTATTTTTCCCTAGCTCATAATTATAGACAAGCAAAACTTCATCTTGAAATTAAAGCCCTAATATAATCAGAGTTATTTACTTTAGATCTCACGAGCGTATTATGTGCCGTAATTACATATATAGGCCGGTGAATATATACATATTTATGTGTACATTAATATTGATTATATATATATCGACGTACACCTATATAATACTGCAATGCACGCAATATTTCATGCATGTTTTGGTATATATGTAGCAAATATAGGAAGAAGAAATAAAACACTATTTAATTTGCAACAGATTTTCCCATCTGATGTGCTCATTGAAATCTGAAATTACAAAATATAGCGCTATAGATATAGGGTGAAGGGAGAATTAATTAATTAATTTCATGCTGTAATTTCCTGAGCTAGCTTCAGCTTAACTGAAAGACAAAACAAAATACGTACATATTAATATATTATTCGTCTAAATTAATTTTAAAATCACTCATGCATTATTAATTAGGTGATATATAGAGGAGATCGATATGAACATCTGAAAGAGCCGTAAAAATTAAGTTAGTTTAATCTTCTAGTAAAAAAGAATATGCCTTAATTAGAGCTATATACTGAAAATTATAAAATTACAAAATATGATTTGTTTATTATACCCTTATTATAGTATTTTATTATTTTATTATTAGTATTTATTATCATATGATTATATTATATTTAACATATATATATAATGTTAAAACTTATTAATATTACGTACATCGCGCGTACCACTCTATTAGTACTGAAAAAGATAGTCTTTACTCAAAATAGCCACTGATATATGAAATGGTGGGCTAAGCTAAGCTAGCTCAAATTAAAAATCGTCCTTCACTTCCACAATATATTACTCTCTTCGTCCCATTATTGTTGGTATGTATTCCTTTTTAGGTCGTCCCACGAAAGTTGACATGTTTCCTTTTTGGGAAATATACTTTTCTCACAAAAAGCTGTGGGTTCCACCACTTTCTATCTTTTTATCCTTTAAACACCCTTTTCCTTAATACCCGTGCCGAAAAGAAACGTGCCAACAATAATGAGAGGAAGGGAGTAGTTATTAATACTAGTATATACAATTGAGCCTCGCTCTCACAAATAATAATTTATTACGCAAAACCTGCACAACCACCGCACCATTAATTGTTGAACCTATAACGTTGAGGCTAACATGAAGCCATATATAAAATTTTATTTTTTTTATTTTATTATATTTTTTTTTTCTATTGATTCCCGGCCCATGCTAAGTTTGACTACAATCACTTTGTGCTTATTTTGGAAATAAATTGAAAACTTAATTGTGAACCATAAAACTTAAGCCTAGCTATATAGGTTTATGCTACTGATATATATATATATATATATATATATATATATATATATATATTTGATAGAATTTTATGTTATGGGAAACTGATTGAATAATAGCAACATATATATGAGGCATCAATTTAATTTCTAGATGATTCAGTTATACTAATTACTATATATGAAGAATATATATCAACTAATATAGCAAGCAAGAATATTCTAATTTAAGAACTATAGTACATATTTTGGAGAAAGCAGACCTATATATAGCTAGAAAGTGTGAAAGAGTATATATATATATAATATTAATTAATTAAGTTAATAGAAATGCCAACTGATGCAAAATGTGAATCTGAAAAGACGACCCACACGCTTGAGAATAATTAAATAAAGGAATAAATATATAATTTTTTGAAGAAAAATAAAGAAATAAATTAATACTCTAATTCAGATTTAAAAATCTCCAACCAATGAGGAGCTTGGCCTTGATTTATTTCTCTTCTATAAATACCAACGAAAGATAGGGCATTCAATTGAAGCATAGCTGCAGTATTTAATTAATTAATTAATTTGCTGAGCCTGAGCATTAGCAAAATTCCTTAATTTCATATATATTTTACATTCTTCAAACCCTAGCTAGCTAATTAATTTAGCCAGCCTTCATCTTCTTCCTTAAATTAATTCTCGATATATCCATAAATATGGCGGCCCCAAACAAAGTAGTGATAATGGCATTCTTTCTCATCGCCATTATTTTGTTAGCCCACAAAACTCAATCTACGCATGCTAGAAAATTGAAGTTTGAGGGTAAACACACAAGCAGAATTAATTCTGTTAAGTTTAGTAACCAGCTACACGCTGCTGCATTGACGGTACCGCCGTCGTCGTTGTCGCCGCCGCCGCCATCGCCCGGGCATGCTGATGACTTCAGACCAACATCACCTGGTCACAGCCCAGGAATTGGGCATGAATTCTCTCTCAACTACTGAATATATATATATATATATATATATATATTATGTATTTAGATGTATTTTGTTTATAATGTATTATTATTCTGTATGCATATATATTATTGTATGTTTTAAGTTTGTGCGTCTTGTTACGTACCCGCGTAATATGCAACAGGAATTTTCTTTTATCTACCTTATTAATTTTCCTTAATTATATACTCTTTTATTAATGCCAGCATTCCAACTAGAAGAAATTAATTAATTGATCACCACCTAATAAGTGATATAATTAAGTCTGTTAATTTCGGGGCATGCAACAGAAGAGCACAAGATTAATTAAAAACCACTAATGAAAAATCAAATTAAACTTGGACTATATAATAAGATAGTCAAAAGTTGAGATCTGAGTGCTATTAATTACTTGAGATATTAATAATTAATTTGACATGCATATATATCTTATATATGTTTCACAAATGAATTATAATCGATCTGCTCAGTACAAATTTTAACCAACAACACAAGTGAATATATATAGATAACATTACTCTGTAGAAATATAATAGATATGTAATATGTAAATACACAGTTTTTTATTTAACAACTTTCCACGGTACAATACCTAAAGAAACGCAAGTAAAATATGATCTTTATAATTATTTTGATGGAAATTATTGCTATTATCATGTACCATACATCTCCTCGTAACTATGATCATTATAATCACCTAGCTAGTCTTTAATTGAAGGTATTACATCTGCACATAAAAATGTACCCCTCCGTCCCAATAGCAAGGTCTCACTTGCTTTGGGCACGGTTATTAAGAAACAAGAGTAAAATGAGAAAAAGTGGTAGGTCCTACAGCTTTTGAAGAGTTAATTATTTTCATTTTTGGAATGAGACCTTGCTATTGGGACAACCAAAAAAGGAAAGCGAGACCTTGCTATTGGGACGGAGGGAGTAATAAAATGTAAATTGCCAAGACTTAAAAACCTATCAACATTGCATCAGAAAATCTATTTAATTAGCTATGTATAGTTTTACTTGCTTAACAATTTACAGCCGGAATTACTTGTTTTATTTATGATATAATTGCATTAAGAACATGAGAACCTCAAAATAGGTTGCAAACAATACACAAGAGGTAAACCACGCTATCATGAAAACTACTCGATGCAGCAAATTACTCGACATGCATGTAAAGTTTTAACGGGATTCAAACTTAGACATTTGATTACAAGAATAATCACTCTACAAGTAGGTCCTCCTCAAGGGGTCGACACTCATCTCGAATATTAAATATATATTTGGCTATATATGTTTGGACAAATCAAGGAGAGAGTGACAATAATAATAAGAGCATACAGTATAAATCAAGATCTGAAGGCACTAAAATTGGAAGAATTGTATGTGGTTTAGGTAGGATTTGACAAAAAACTAAAATTGGAACCTCTCATTATGCAACACTCAACCAAAGTATGTGCATTTGAAATTATAGTTTTTGACCTATCATCAACAGGAAAAAAATAAATATTTATAGCCACTTTTGCTTTGAAAGCCTGACAACTTAACCAGATTCTGAATCTGTTACTTCGATCTATTATTGGAAAAATAAAATAAAATTTTTATAGGCATGCAATAATGAATATATTTATCCATGTTAGCTACTTACAAAGTGACCAAAGGCCACTAGATTCAAAAGGAATGGGAAGATCCTCTGCCGCCGGGGTCACAATCAAGTTACTAATTACTTTTTCACGTTAATTATATGATTATAATAATATTTGTATAAATAAATAATTAATAATAACAAACTGGTAAATGATAACGCACTATATATATACAGCCTAGCCTAGCACACATGACATGAGAGAATCAAATTAGTGCTCTTTATTCCCTATTATAATTAATAATACTATAATTAAATTAATAATAGTATATATTAATTGCTCCTTTCATTTTCAAAGTTAGTGGGGTGGGGCGTTCCAAAACTCATGGAACCAACTATATATGTTTTGCCCTTTTTCAAGAATCTTTGTGTTAATTAATATATATATTTCTATCTTCAACAAGGCTAAGAGTCAAAGAAATTGGAGGGTTGGTATTGCACTTTAAAACTGTCAATTCCAGCATCTTGACTTTTTTTTTTTTTTGGAAATAATTAAATAGGAAAACACACTATAAATTAATTAGGAAAAGCTAGCTATACTTAATTTTCACAAAGTCCAGCCACCGGCTTTCGTGCCTCTATGGATTTCTTTTCCTCATCTCTAAAAGTGCACTTGCATCTGTCCCACGAATTTTTATAATGCTTAATTATTCTTAATTATTTATAAACTATTGTAGTCAGAAATGAGATGGAAATAATTATGGGAAAAGGTGCAAATACCCCCTTATGTTGGCAGCACTAGGCAAATACCTCCTGAACTTTGTTTAGGTGCAAATTCACCCTTCCCTAAAGTTTTCGGGTGCAATTACCCCCTCGTCGTGACGGAAACAACACTTCCGTTGGCAAAAGAAATATTTTGGATTCATTTTTTTTCTTGTGGGACCCTTACAATTCCCAAGAATTAATTGGTGCTAAAAGCTCAAATTAGGAAAAAATTTATTTCGAACCCTAGCTCACAACTATCAAAATTCAGGCGAAGTTCTCCAATAATTTACAATCCAAACCAACTATTTGTTGTTGATATTGATGATCTCATCTTCTTCAAGTGGTTCGTCATCCTTTTTCGTGCAAATTATCGGAGAACTTCACCTGAATTTTGATAGTTGTGAGCTAGAGTTCGAAATAATTTGTTTTCTAATTTGAGCTTTTAGCACCAATTATGCAGTATATAACCCTTGAGAATTGTGATGGTCCCACAAAAATAAAAATAAATTAAAAATATTATTTTTGCTAATGGAAGTGTCGTTTCCATCACGGCGAGGGGTTAATTGCACCTGAGAACTTTAGGGAAGGGTAAATTTGCACCTAAACAAAGTTCAAGGGGGTATTTGCACATTTTCCAAATAATTATAGTAGGAAGACTTAATTAAAATTTCTTCCTTTTTCATTAAATTAGACTATACTCCCTCCGTCCCATAAAAACATTCCACTTTGGTCGGGTACGCGTTTTAAGAATTATAGTGTGAGCTAATGGAGAAGAAGTATGTCTCACACTATTGTGAGCGGAGAAAGTGTCCTAAAAAATAAATTGAATATTTTTATGGGACGGATGGAGTATACAACATCTAAGATATCGATTATGAAAATACAATATTGTCTTGGAAGAATAACGTTCATGGCGTAGAAATGAAAGAATTCTGACGTGCACTATAATAGGGTCAAATGCTACATATTGAAATGCAGAGAATCAAACCAAATCTGCTGTGTTACTATTAGTAGTATTTGGTGGAACTCTTGCATATAATCTAAGCCATCAATTTGAGAAGATAGGTTCCTTTTCCCTAAGAATTAGTAGGCGTCTAATTTAGTATTATGCTAAAGAGTAAGTGTCGATCTGCCTGATTCAGTCAATGCGCGTTTGCGTATCAAAATAGTAGTATTGAAATTAAAGAATTTCTATTTTAATAAAATCAAGCAAATCACTAACAGACCAAAAAGTTAAAGAGAAAATTAGAATAATATAATATTGATAAGCAGTTCAAGGGTTGTATGACCGTCAAAGTTGTAGTCCCACTTGCGAGAGAGAGAGAGAGAGAGAGAGAGAGAGAGAGAGATTATTACATGGAATTAATGAATCAGTTGGTGCAGCTAGCTTTGGTTAATATTATACTAATTAAGTTTGAGCGGTTACAAAATGATGATAGCATAGCATGCAGTTTAATTAAATAATTAAAAGAAATTAATTAAACCAGAAGAGGAGAAGTAGAGAAGACAGATGTGAATCACTTGAAATTGTCGACCGAAAGAAACCGAAGCGTTTTGCTTTGTTTTATTTTGTTTTGATTTGCTTTGCAATTTGCTTTGCATATAAACCATTCACAAAAAGAAGACATGGGTAAGTGGGCTGTACGTACACACTACACACATCGAATCCTTTTTCAGCCGCATGCACCAACCGCCCATTTCCTACCCCTCTCTCTCTCTCTCTCTCTCTTGCAACTTGCTAATGCTAATTAATTAATTCTCTTATAATTATTACTGCCTCCGTCCCATGATAAGTGGCTACTTTCTTTTGGGCACGGGTATTTAGGAGAAGAGTGTTTAAAGGGTAAAAAGATAAAAAGTGATGGATCCCACATCTTTTGTGTGAGAGAGAGTGTTTCCATATTAGGAAAGTGGCAACTTATGATGGGACAGCCCAATAAGGAAATGTGGCCACTTATGGCGGGACGGAGGGAGTAGTATTGAGAGCGGATCTGGTGAGAACGCTTCTTTATATGAGAACGTGAGAACAATATATTTTTATAACATCAGAAATGCATAAAATGTGGAAACTAAATAGATAAATATTTAATGCATAAACTACAATAAATTAATCCATTAACATTTAAATGCATAAATTACAGTATTAACTGCACGGTTAAATCTGGATCGTAGATCAACAACGATCAAAGGTTCAGATTTGTTCTTAGTTCTCACCTAAAAAAGTGTTCTTATTTGATCTGTTTCCTATATTATATATAAATCCATAACTAATATATATTCTAACTCCTCGATCTCATCTTATTTGCTCAAATATAATTCAAAATAACATCACATAATAATAAATTAAAAGCAACATTTGAGCACAACCAAAGGCCAACATTAGTCAGTGCGTACAGGTCCAAAAAAATTTAGCTACAAATATATAATACTCTCTTTCGTCCCAGATTACTACAGTGTAATTTAACTAATATTTTATATCTCATAATAAATCAAATATAGACTACACTTTTGGAGGACGGACGGACGGGCTGTACCCGTCGACGTACGAAAAATTACAAACCTACCCTAACGTATACCATCAATTTTCAAATATACAGTTAAGTTAATTAGCATGTTGGATATCCTTCAGATAAATTCAATACCTCATTTTTCATGTCATTATCCACGTGGATTTCAGTGTGCTGAGTCAACACTCAAACCCTAGAATTGAATTGTATGGTAGAATTGCACACTTAGTGTAGAATTGACTTTTTTTAATACGTTTGAGTACAATTGTGGAAAAAATGTAAACTTTGGGATATAATATGGTATTTTTCCAAAAAATTATGCTACGTTTTCTTCTTCTTTCTTTCTAGCTACTCTCTGTTCCGCTTCGTCTACCTACTGTTTCGCACGAAGATTAAGGATAAAGGTAAAATAATATAAAGTGGGTAGGTCCCATCACTTTTAAAGGGTTTTGAAGGGTTAATTCTTTTCTTATTGGGAAGTAGACAACTTGAGTGCAACGTCCATTTAAGGGAACTAGTAGATTGGTACGTGCGATTCACGTAATATTGATAGATTTTAATAATATATATATATGTCAAACGTAAAATAATCATATATGATAATAGATACTAATAATAAAATACTATAATAAAAGTATAATTAATAGACAAATCACAATTTTGTAAACAATGCTCTTTTATAATAGGTATAGATGTAGACAAAATGAACGGAACAGATCGATGGAATATATTTTTGTATTTGAGCGTTTGTGACCGCGCACGTGGGGGTTATAGGTAGGGGGTGCGGCCAGAGGCACACCACTTACTCACATTAAATAAGTATATTCTGCACGTACAGCTTCTCAATTTAAAAATTGTTACACTAATTAATTAAATAGAAATTAAAATGAAAAGACTAGCTAATAGAGAGAAATGAAATTGTATTAGTGAATTAAAGAAATGGGCAACTAATATTGTTAATGGGACGAGATGAGAGGATTGAAGAGAACCAAGAAAACCTAAAAAAGGTGGAATGAAGAAATATCAACCATCCATAATAGCAGATTCATTATAGATTTTCATGATTACCAAATTTGATGGTTAAGATGCTACACCAACCAATTCTCACCATTATAAATACCCAGATTCTGAGATATCGATTTACCAGCAAATTTCTTAATTACTTATCAACCAAAACAATCATCCATCTCCTAGCTTTGTTTTATTAGCAAAGAGTAATTATATATTTTCTGATCCTTAATTACAAAATGGCTGCCTACATCAATTTACGCATCCACCTCTTCCTTCTCTTTCTTGCACTTACAGTTTCCCTAGAAATTCAATTTACGCAGGGAAGGCAGCTAAAAGCAATGAGTCATCAAGTGAAGTCAAGTACTCCTAGAGAGAGAGAGAGAGTGAGAGAAGTCAAAGATGATGCAAAAGAAGACATTAATCTAAAAGCAGTTTCGGCTCCGGTGACACCACCAAGTGATCATGTCGATACTTTTCAACCAACCACACCGGGAAATAGTCCCGGAGTGGGCCATTCTTTTGAAGGGAAGAAAGAAAAGACGGCGGCGACGACGACGGCGGGGAAACCGGATGGATTTCAGCCGACAACACCAGGCCACAGCCCCGGAGTTGGCCATTCTATGGGAAATTAAATTAAATTAAATTAAATTAATTAATCAAGAACAAGGCTAGGAAGCATGCATGCATGCATGCATGATCATCATTAGTATGTTATTAAACTTGTAATTATTGTGAATTAATCTCTCTTCTGTAGAGCCAACTCGACCATGAAGGGGGTTTTGTTATTGTTATGTTAATTAGTTTGAATATATATATTAAATTGAATATAATGATTTTATTGTAGATGTGCAAAACTAGCTCTTCCACTCGATCAATAGTAATATTTTCACTCGTATATACCAAAATTAATTAATATATATTTGGGAAAACGAATTAAATAGCATCTTCAAATTTCTCTAATGCGACGCATGCAACTTCATGCATCCCATAGATTAATAGAAATAGATCTAAAAGAATCCATGTCCAAATATTTGGTATAATAATTAGTTTTTATTTTTAATAACTAATATTAAAATATAAAATTTGAGGGTACGTGTGGGACACAAAATTGTTGGTCTTGATGCTATTGAACCTATATCTCACTTCTTTGCTCAAATGCACAATTTATTTTCTAAACTAGGAAAATTTAAGATCTATTCAACTTAATGATCAATATTTATGTTGAATAATTAAATAATATTGGGTCTGTCATAATTACATGTGAAATTAATTACCATCACATCTCCTAGCTAGATACTACGTACCTTTACAAATCAAAAGTGATTGTTAGTGACTGAACTAATAAAATATGAAGATCCTCTTTTCGCAATATATATGCACAATGGATTTGGAAGACGAGAAATGATAGGATTTTCACTGACATAAAATCGAATATATACCGTAAAAATTATGGAGAGTATCAAGTTTTACTGATGGAAATGGTTCAAGTCACAATATTATTCGTTTTCTTTTTGTGTCTCTCTATATTCCTGCAAAACTTTAGTTGTTCTCTTTCTTAAAAAAAATGGTGGGTCATTTCCTCCTCTTGAATAACATCGACCTTACTTTTTATAAAACTCGTGTCATCCATCAAAAACTTAACCACAGTCTTGATGAATGGAGGGAGTACTCTTTATCGCACTATGTAGGCTCTGATTTTTATGAACAAACGGATTTATGTTAAAAAATTAATCAAATAATATTCAATACAAATAGGCAGAGCTTATCAGTTATCACCATTATTATATATATGTTGGATTTTCAGTTATTCTTTCGAAAATTGACTGTTATGAAGCTTGGCATCGTTAGACCACATATTTAATATATTATATGCGAGGAGAAAATAAATCCCAGCCCAGCCGCCAATTTTCATAATTTACCTAAAAAATTTGAAGAAAAAAAATTAATGGAAAAGATAGAATATAGAGTTTCCAAATGTGGCAAGAAATTAAGTCCCTAATAATATACTTTGGTATAGAAAAATATGCTCTCACATTTATGTTTTAATATCGTACAATCAAATACTATTTCTTTAATTTCATATGGGAGAGCCATGCATTATAAAACATTTACAATATTTTATACCATTTCCACAAAGAGGCCATCATTTTGAATTTTCTACTTGAAATTAAATGTATACATAAAGTTATAGATATATTCATTAATTTACATTTGAGATGCGCAATCACAAAAACAAACAAACAAATAAATAAATCGAAAAAAAAGAACAGGGGGAGAGAGAGAGAACGATAATTTATATATGATATTATTTTTGAAGAATTATGAGATTTAATTGTAATTGTCATTAAATAAAATTGTAGCTATTATGCGTGTCACAAAAATAAAAGTATGTGTCCAATCATAAAAAAATTAAAAGATAGTAGTAATAGAGCTAATTAAATAATCTCAGAAAGGTCAATTAACGTCCTCCTGAGACCAACCAAAAGATACTCTAATTAATCAAGATTAAGAAAATTAAGCCACAGCCGAGGACCGCAAACATATATTATTAATTAATTTTAAAAAGCATGCAATTCCAGAGAATCAATTAATATAATAAATTATCACTTGAATATATATATATATAATAAGTACTCTTTCGTTCCGTTCATTTTGTCTTAAAGGGACGTTCCACTCAATTTGTCTACTTTTCAATAAGAAAAAGAATTAATCACTTAAAATCTTTTAAAAGTGATGAGACCTACCACTTTTTATTTTTTACCCCTATTCTTAATATCTGTGTTGAACAGTAAGTAGACAAAATGAGCGGAATTGAACACGCAAAAGCATATACTTACCAAGATTCCTCGCTAGACACTTGGTACGTACTTCAAATTTATTTTAAGCACACATATATATTAATTAAGAAACTTTCTTTTAAAGTAAGGACTAAAGTACAAAAATACAACATAGTAAAATAAAAGAAATGCTCAGAAAATTAACATAAAGTATCAGAATCGTTGACCGTTTGACTGGATTAATACAAATACAATTAAATACTTGATGAATAAAATTGAAGTAATCAGCCGCAAAAGGGCGAATCTGAAGGAATCTCTCGTAGTTTATTAATTGAGCTGTCTTAATTAGTGGGATTCCTTCAAGAAGAATATTATGTACTGCTCCCAATTAATTTCCCTCTTCTGTTTTCTAGCTGTCTTTTAATTTGTAATTTGTCTTTTATTGGTAATTAATATTCAAACTATCATTTTCATAAATGCTACTCCAAAACTAGAATTACTGCTGGATATATAATTCTTATTTGAAAAATACTCCCTCCGTCCCAATAGCAAGGTCTCACTTCTTTAATTGACGAGAGTATTAATTAATAGAAGTGTGACCTTGCTATTGGGACGGAGGGAATACATTTTTTTTTTTAGGGTTCTGAAAACAAGATTAATCTAGATTTGGCGAGAAGCAACAGTTCAACAATATATTAGGTAACTATTAATTAAATAATATTTGGAGGCCAACAAATTACAAATATGAGCTGAAAAGCACCAATATTTTGGGAAAGGCGGCTGCTATGTGCAATGCAAATTACTGCCAGACATATACATGTGCTCAGACATTACAATTACATTAATTATATTGCTTAAATACAACTTTCTTATTTTGTCGTACTAATTATATTATACTATCATGATGCTGCTCAAATTGATGATGGCCGTTCATTATTTTCTTTTTATCAGAAAAAAAGAAATGGCATCTGAGAATCTCTAGCAGCACCTCCTCGGTCGTTGTGTTTGAACATCTCTCTGTGAGAGAGAGAGAGAGAGAGAGAGTATTCGATTGTTTGCCTGCATTTGAATTTTTTCTATAACTTTTAGTATATAGTACTTAGCAAAGGAGGTCTGTATTAAGAAATAACACGCACAAATAATTACGAAAATAAAAATTAATGTTTATCTAGTTTGTTACGATATTTAATTATGTCCGGGCGCAATGTCAAACCGGAGTTTTTCAATTTTTTTATACAATGGGAGAATAGCTATTTATACTATAACAATTAACTAAGCCCTAATTCTAATCTCATTAGGATTCTGTCTGAGCCTAATTATATATGGACCGTGGTCGTAATATGGTGTTCAGTACTTTTAGGCTCCACACTCCATGGTAGAGGTGGCCATAGGAACTGGAACCGCCGGAACCGAACTGAAACCGGAGGTTCTAGAACCGAAATCGAACCGCCGGTTCCGGTTCAGAACCGAGAACCGCATCGACGGTGGTTCGGTTCCGGTTCCAAAGTTGCGGAACCGAGAACCGCCGGTTTTGGTTCCGAACCGCCGGTTCCTCCTATTTTTTTTTTAATTTTTATGTTTTTATCTTATATTTATGTTACAATTCATATTTATTTCACCTAAATGTTACATTAGAATACATAAAATTACAATTAAACAAGAAAACATAGAAAAAAACGAAAAAAAAAACATAATTTTTGAAGCCCAAAACATGCGGTTCCGGTTTGGAACCGCCGGAACCGAAACTCGATGTTCCGATTTGGAACCGAAACCGAAGTATTCGGCGGTTCGGCTCCGGTTCCATTGGGGCGGAACCGAGAACCGCCGGTTCGGTTCCGGAACCGGAACCGAACCGCGGCCACCACTACTCCATGGTGCTTCTTTAATAATTAGATGGAAAATGTGGGGTGGATATAATGTGAATTTTTTTTAGCAAAAGGTAAATTACACTTCAAAATCTAAACTGGTTATGTTTTGATGAGATTTCAAAACTTGGAACAAAAATCAACACACGTAATAATATTATGAAAACATATATAAATAATGAACTTTAATAAAACGGAGTCTTGCAAATTAAATCCATTCCACGTAACTTGAACGATCAAAATTTAAAATGGCATAATTACAACTAATTAATAAATTTTATATTACTCTTAATTAATAAAAAGAATGAAAGTATTGTACATAAAATATTGCTGCTAAAAGTATTAGCTAAATCAATATATCAACAGAGAAATGCATCTACGCATTATTTGTGAAACACAAATGAAATTAATTAATGAGGTACTGTACAAATAAATAATGACGATTAATAACAAATTAATTTAAACATAAAATGAAATGGTAATTGTCACGTGAACATGAATACATATGAATTTTTTTTAATAATATTTTTTTTAAAAGGCTCCAATATTAATGGCGGCGGTAGGATTCAGTTCAGTTCAGTTTAGTTCAGTTCATGTGCAGTAGACATATACATGTGCATGGGGAAGTACAGTACATATACCTAATTTCCCAGAGAATTTCTAATTGCATTAATTAATTAAAATACAGATTTTCGATTTTCGTAAATATATTATACTATATGCTCAAATGACATGACGGCCGTTCATAATTAAATTGATTTTGTTAAAATTAATTATATATACACTCTGTCATCGGAGAAACATGGCAGAGAATCTCGAGAAGTATAATTAATTAATTATATATCCACCAGTGAATTTGTTGAAATTAATTAATTGCTAATTGTTAGTTATTATTATTATTAAGAAAATATATAAATAATTAGGAGGTAGGTTTAATTTGGTCCGTACGCCTTTGTTTGAATGAATAGCTAACTAGTTGGGGTTGCATGGGAAGAGGCTGCCCGATCCAAATCGAATAATTTCTATTTATTTATTTTAACTTTTTCGTTTTTATTATCTTTAATTTCATCCGACATAATATATCAATTTCTAATTTGTTATATAATGTTTAATTTTCGAGTTCATATATGCATGCATGCGTATAATTTAACTTTCTTGTTTTTTGATGAATCTTAGACTAATTTCTATTTTATCTTTCCTCATATTTAGATTAATTGTTACAAACAACATATTTGCATATCATAATTTTTTTACGGGAGATAATAAAATATTTCTAAGTGATCGAAATTAATATAACCACTATTACATGCATGTATATATATAATCGGTTTTGTGGCAAGCATGTTCTGGAATTGACACATTAATTAAAAACCAATAGATAAATAATCATTTACTGAATGAACATCATACTCCCTCCATTTTTAAATAAGTGTCCCGTTTAGCTTTTTTTTTGTTTCCCAATAATTGTCCAATTTAAAAAATTTAGAGTAAAATTATGATATATATCCTTCCATTTTATGCACGTTATCAATACAATTTATTTACTTTTAAAATTTTTAGGTAATAATTAGGGTAAAGAGAGTAATTTATCAATTTTTTGTATATGTTTTTTTTGACGGCACAAGACATTTATTTAAAAACGAAGAGAGTATATATTTTATATAATTTTGTAGCTAGCTAGGTATAGATTGTAATAATAAATATTACTAGTATAATTAGCCAAGGCAAATGGCATATCCATTGCATCAACAATATAATGAATCTGTACATAAATGCAGGTTTGGTTCATCACATGGAAGTCTGTCACAGTACTACCCTTTAACGTACGTACAACTCAAATTTATATACTCCCTCGGTCTCAATATTTATGTTATATTTCTTTTGGACACGAGTATTAAGAAGAATGAAATTAGGGATTAAAAAGTGTATTTAGTATAGTTTTTATTCATTATTTAATCATTCAGTCAATAAAGTGCTTTAATTAGTACCTAAGTAAGTTCTAAATTAGCCCAAAAAGAAACAAGTCATATTACATGGAATGACCCAAAAAAGAATACAGACCATGAATATTGGGACGGGGGAATATATTACATCAATCCACTATTTTTCTATAAATATATGAATCTGTTATACAATATGATTAAAAATTTGGATGTCCCGCCTGGAATCCCGAATATCCATTAATCCTCTTGGTCCTTTTTAATTAATATATTTTATACAATAAAGTTAAAATTAAAGCTCTTTTTATAAGGAGAAAAAAAAAGGTTAAAATTTATCCTCTACATCCTATATAGATTAGAATTTCATCCTTTTCTATTCTTTCTTTTTTCTCCAAGAAAGGAAAATATTATCACACCAAAGAAAGAGTGAAATTCTAATATATAGAAAAGGACGGATAAAAAATGAGGGATTTAAAGAGAGAAAATTTTCTTTTCTCTCATTTTCCTTTACAATCAAAGTAAACACACCCTTAACAGTACAATACGTACCACTCTCAGTTGACGGTCTCATTGTGCATACCAAACATTCTTTGTTTTCATAAAGTTTGATGTATTCCATTTTCATATCATACGTAATATCCATATCGGCCAACGTCCAGGAAGGTGGCCACCTTCTGCAAATGTCCATCATTAAGATCGGCCACTCCGAAAAGAGCTCACAATTTCGATTACTGTGTACACTAACCCTGACTAGCAATCTTTGTCTAGCTTAGGATTCGATCGATTTTCATAAGTTGGCAAGCCAACACAAATAGGAATCATATATAAACATTCTCCCTCCGTCCTATTTCAATAGGCCTCCATGTCCGAGCGCAAATATTAAGATATGAGTTGTTTATAATAAAGTTGAAAAAAGAAAGTAGCTTTTTGTGGGTATTTTTGTCAAACAAAGTAAAAGAGAGAAGGAATGGAGTAGTTTTTTATGGCATGTTGTGTAATTTATGAGTTAGAGGGTGTTTGTTATGTGTTGGGTTTTTATTTTAAGACGGGACCTATTGAAATGAAACGTCCAAATAAGGCAAGGAGACATATTGAAATGGGATAAATGGAGTAAAATATTTTATGTGTGACAATGAACTAAGTTAACTTGCAATTGAATGCGGAGCTTAACAGCTCTAAAGATAACTTTTGTAAGAAATAAACCCTGGTAAAAGTGTGGTCCTAAAACTGATAATGGTTTCCTTTCGTCCTTAAGCCTCACTTCCAATTCGGTGTAGTTCGGAGACGAATCAACTGGTAGACTTGTAACGCCCAGCGCAAAAGTACGGAATGATTGTTGGTGCAGAAGCACGGATAAAGAGTTGCTCCTATAATACTTTAAAGCGGAGAGGGAATGAACTGAAACACACCCGAAAGAGAGGGATTTCGAGAATATATATACAAGAATGAGACTGCACATTCGACAAGAGTTTAAAAGATTGATAGATACTATTCGTGCAATCAAGATGTATCTTCTTTCTCCAAAATTAAGTGTGTTTGGCTTGGAGCAATTTCACGATGGATGAATTCCTGAAAAGTTTTCTGAGCCCAGGACACATTGAAGCAATATTAGTGTACGAATAATTGAAATTTTTGCTTTTCTTTTGTTTTAAGGATATGAAAAGATATCATCTCTTTCAAACATTTCATAGGACATAAAATAAAGCACTTATGTAAAGCCATTATATGTGTTCTGACTTGGTGGGCCCACGTGTTAGAAATGATAGAGGCTGTCAAAACAGGGCTGGCCCGGCCCGTTTTCGGGACGGGTTGGGCTCTACAAATTCTGGCCCGGTGAATTTTCGTGCCGGGCCGGCCCGATTTTTCCAAAAAGCCCGGTGGGCTCGGGCCAGCCCGGAAAAATTATACTATAAATGATTTTTCGGGCCGGGTTGGGCTCCATATTTTCCGGACCGGTGAATTTTCGGGTCGGGCCGGCCGGCCCGATTTTTCCAAAAAGCCCGGTGGGCTCGGGCCGGGCCGGAATTTTGACAGCCCTAGATAGAGTGGTGTGATCTGAAGCAAGCAAGGATAGGATTGTAAGGTTAAGTCATAAGTACACTTTCACTCTTATATGATAAGGGTGATGCATTTGGTCCCATAAAGCAATTTCTTAGTCCTTTAGGCCAATAATATGACCTATATTTGTATGTACATTTTATTATTTTTAAAATATATTATTTTATTTTCCCTACAAAAAATTATTATGCGCACTTTGAAATTTTATGACATCGATCAACCCTATCTTATGAGTATGAAAATGCGACCCAAAATGTATTCTTGCCATAGAATTTAACTCAACCGATCCTTTATAGAAATTAAGACAATACCAAGGCATGAGATTTCTTGTTACACTTCATATATTACATCTTATCATATTTCATTATCGTAAATGCACGTCACATGATTTGGATACATTTGATGTGTATTGATAGAATGAAACACGAGATGTAATATGAACATTATTATCATTAATTTTGAAATTTGTGCTGACTATTTGACAGAACGACGACGAATCTCAAGTATTTACAACGAATCCAATTGTGACTCTATGTCTATTGATGGGACTATCTAGAAATTATAATTTTGTTGAGTTTTTTATTTTATTTTTTATTTTTTTTTAATTTGAAGAAAGGGAGAGTTGTGGAATTTGAACCTTAGACCTCATTGCTTACAGAAAGTCTGCTTCGTTTAAATGCCCGCTGGAGACAATTTTGTTGAGTTTATAATAACTTAGAGCTGTTGGTTAAGTTTTTGACGGACTTCCATCATTAGTTATTTTATAATTTAAACTTCAATTATTCTCATAGTTGAAAATATTAGCAACAAATATTAGTTTCACTTTCGTGGGACTAAAATTTCAAATAGCGTGGAATTTCGAGTTGTGGAACTTCAGTTCATATATCACTTAAGAGACCAAAACTGCAAAACGACACATTTCTTATGGGACCAGATTTGTTATTTTCCCATTTTGATGCACTATAAACTAAAGGGGCAACCACTTCAAAATCTATCTATTTTTGGGTGAAATATTAATTTTCTAATATATACATATGCTCATTAAATAAAACTAGCTACTTAGTTAAATGTCAACTTCTGATCAGATAACACGAAACCACCTAGCCTTATCATATCCCAAAATTTGTTTACCAACTTCTAATGCAGTATATTTGCTATATCTACACACACACACATACACATATTATCCTATATATATAGGGAAGAGATCAAATAGAAAGAATTTCATACGTATTAACTAAAAATAATTGTGGAACGTTAATTTAGATAGATCTACGGTTTAGATTAATGATGATGTGTAATGTGTATTTTTAGTCATTTTTTAATCAATAAGGGTATATTAGTATAACTCTACATATTTGTGACCGCCACCTTCCTTATTTTGTGGATTAAATGAATGATTTTAATTTTTTATTTTTGTGTAATTGATCTAATTGTAGATCTCGGTAGTTTAGAAACAAATAAATATTTGAATCTAATTTTGTTTAATTCATTAATTTTAATTATATTTGTGAATTCATTTTTTCTCCACCTGGCATTATATGTTATGAGTCATTACAAGATGCATCATTTTTGTTATTGCTTATTATAATATTTTTTAATTGCATATTATAGAGTTACTGTTACTATTTTTTTATTGTATATTATGAATTGTGTTATTGTTTCTTTTTACATATATCATTGCATATTATGAATTGTGTTATTGTTTCTTTATACATATATTGTTGCATATTATGAATTCTGTTAATGTCTTTTTTTTAGGTAAATGTTATTGTTTCTTTGTACATATATTATTGCATATTGTATATTAGTATATTGTCTTTTATTGCTTGTGTAATATTTTTATTGATTTTGTTTTGGTGTAAAATCTAGGATTGCGTGATTTGGTTATTGGAGAATAGAAGAAGGTTTGCTATATTTATGGAGAAGGATTTACAATATTTGTAGTTGCTTTTATTTCTCCTAATTCGTCGCCAGGTGTGATAAGATTATTAACAATTTTGCCCTCAGCTTTAGATACCACGATTAGATATATAAATTTAATCATAATACTTCTTTCGATCTTCACCTTACAAATACGATTTATAATTATTCTTAGTTAACACAAGGAGATCATTTTCTATTATAACCTTCCCCTATATATATATATGAGTTATAAATAACAACATAGATATTTACATAATTTTTGGTAAAGAATTATAATATGCATTTGAAAGGTAAATAAGTGCGTGTCGTGTGAGGAAATTGATGTCTGGATTTACAAATGAAGATTGGAATTGGATTGGACATCACTGTGTCATATATCAGTATAGCTAGGATGATGATACATAATTAATTTAATTTTGTAGGCTGCAGAATTCAGAATCACAAAACAGACATAAATTAGTGGGGAAAAGTTTAATTTGTTGCATCCACAAACCAAACCAAACGTCTTCATTGTGTCATGTTCTTCAATTCTCTTGTTTCGCAAAATATGTGGAGGCATGCCTATCTACCTACTTCTCTCTCTCTCTCTCTCTCTCATTTTTAGCTTGACAATTTTATTGCTGTTCACCACGTTTTCGTTTTTGTCTTTTCTTTTTTCTAGCTTTTTCAAGATTTTTTTTTCAGTTGATTGATACTAATATTTTTCATATCTACTTGCAAATTACTACTTAAACTATATTATTATAGTATTTTTTTAACCCATGGTAACGCTCAGCTCATGCGTAATAGCCTATAATATTAACTAAATAGAGTATTAAAGATAAATCGCGCTAGAAAATATCTAGTGCGACATGCTTCATCTATAGCTAGCTAGGGTTTTGGTGTTAAAACGATCGAATTAGCTACGAAAATGGAGCGATTTAATTGCATATAATTAAGAAAATGATCAACTCTTAATTTATTTTTAGGCGTAGATGAGTTGGATTTGGGGTATATACTGTTGGAGTATGGAGCCTGAAAGGAAGTGAATCATACCACGATTCCGGCGATCCAACTGGTATCAAATGTATTTTGGGCTCTACGCGGTTTCCTAGTTTTACTAGGATTAGGGCTCAATTGTTTGCTATATATATAGTTGTTCTCTCATTGTAATTGGTATCCGAAAATATAATGAAAATCCCTGGCTTGGCATCGCCCCCTGACGTAGATACACATCGTATCGAACTGGATAAACAATTCTTGTGTTTTTTATTTCGTGATTGTGTGTTTATTTCCTAACATATACATATGTATTCGAATTCTTAAATTAATATTTTGCAAGCTTGCAAATTGCAATAACCTATTATAATATTACAAACGAATCTTCCCTTGAAATTGGAAACGGAAGTCACATGCATTCTTCAACTTTTTTTCACTATAAATACCCCATCATATCTTCAACAACCTATCTCTACACACTAAATTTCCCTCTCAAACTACTACTCCATTTCTCATTCCTTAATTCTCTGCTTCTCTCATTTTATTTTTTTCTTAATCATCGTTTTATTATTAATTTTTTCACCTAGCTAGCGTGTGATTACATACATATACATATGGCATTATTGAAAACTAATCTTGCTCGTTTTTTGGTCGCCATCCTAATAGTTTTCCTATCGAACCAAGTTCTTCGTAGCCAAGCACGAGTTTTGGTGGTCGAATCGAGGAGCTACGGGAGTGTTTGGAGCCCTTCTTACAAGGATGTAGGAAAGAATAGTTTTCACGTAGAGGACGAAGGCTTCATGGATTCGTATCGACCTACTAATCCCGGTCACAGTCCGGGAATAGGTCACTCTAAGCATGATTAATTAATTAATTATGCATGTATGTGTTAATTAATTAATTAATGGATATATAATCATCCATATATCCCTTTCCAATTATTATTAGCTTAATTAATTACATTTCTTCTGTTTCAATTAATGTATTTTTGTTTCCACTTTTGCGCAGCTTGTAGATTTTTCCTCCGTGTAATCTAGATCAATGTTATCGAATTATTTTTCTTAAATATTTAATCTCAAGTTTTTTTTTTTCAATGATTACTAATATCCAAACTGCTAACTAGTAACTACTATAATTTATATATGCAGTTAGCTTTCTGTTAATTTTCAAATATTTGATATATTGGCTGACACATGATACACACGCTGCATGCGTACAAAACCAAATTTATACTCTCTCCGTCCCAATAGCAAGGTCCCATTTCTTTTGGGTACGGTTATTAAGAAACAAGAATAAAAAAATGGTAGATCCAAAGCCTTTTAAAAGTTTAATTATTTTTATTTTTGGACTGGACCTTGTCACTAGGACAGAAGAAAAAGGAAAGAATGATCTTGCTATGAGACAGATAGAATATTAATTAAGTACATTGGTTTATACAATAAATCTTTCTCGAAAATAATGATTTCAATAACTAAAGTAAAGTTAAAGTAAATCGTGGCAAAAAGTAACAAGTTAGAATGGTTGTCAATGTTTTTCAGATCAAGTCCACTGCACTAAACTTTTATGTATGATTTTATACATCTATCTATTAATATATAAAAATAGAGTTTTGAGCAGTTATTTTTTGACGCCAAATTTAGGGTAATTTTGTCATTTCATCTGCATAAATTTTCTTACGTTTATTTGTTGTTATGAAGCAATTTTTTTTCACACCACTGACACTGTTGCAAAAATATTTATGATTCATAACCGCCACCGCCCAAGTAACCACGTTCCCTCACACTGCAACTTCTATGAGAAGTGTGAGCGATATCTACCGTGAATACAATTTTTCTACACGTTCCCAGCAATTCCATGGATTAATAAAACTAACTGCCCAATTTTTTCGGTAATTACAGACGGACGTGATTACCGACGGAAAAAAGGCGGGTTGGCGCAGGAAAATTTTCCAATGGATATGTCCGTCGGTAGGGTTAACGACGGACATATCCGACGGAAAGGTTCTATTTATTGAATTAAAATTACTATTAATTTTACCGACGGATTATTCCGTCGGTAATTACCGACGGAATCACGTCCGTCGGTATGTTCTAATAAGGCAAAAAATTAAATAAAAACCATATTAAATTAACGACGGAATATCCTTCGGTAATTACCGACGGAATTACGTCCGTCAGTAATTACCGACGGATTAATCCGTCGGTATATTTTAATCAGGCAAAAAAAATGAAATAAAAACCATATTAAATTAACGACGGAATATCCGTCGGTAATTACCGACGGACGTAATTCCGTTGGTAATTACCGACGGATTTTGATCCGTCGGTAATTCTCTTATATACTCAGCAGCGGGATTCCTTTCCATCATTCGCTGAAGCCCTAATTTTCGCTTCTCCCAATCTCGCCGTCGTCACCGCCGTCCCGTTCCGCGCCGCTGCTATTCCTCTCTCTCTCTCTCTCCATCATCTCTCTATCTCTCTCTCTCCCTCTACATCTTCATCGTCCGCCCTACTTCCAGCCTCGTCACCCAATTGGACCGTCGTCTGGCCAATCGAACCTCTGTTGTCATTCTCCTTCCCTCGTCGTCGGTTGTCGGGTGTAGTCCAGGTATATATGTGTGTGTCTCTCTTTCTCTCTCGTTATTTCTCTCTCTCTCTCTCTCTCGTTATTTCTGTCTCTCTCTCTCTCACCAACGTATTCTCTCTCAGCTCCTCTACTGCCGCCGGTGCCCTTGCTCCACCCCGTGCCACCGCCGGCCGTTCTCGTTGCCGATAAGTTCATCTTAATTTTCTCTCTTTGTGTCTCTGTGTGTGTGTGTGTGTGTCTCTCTCTCTCTGACTCTCTGTTCTCTGCCGGAGCGGTAGCCACAGTCGGAGCGCCACCACGTCGCTGCCTGGATTTCTTTCCGACTCGCCGGTCAGCCCTGCCCTTGGTCAGTTTCTCTGTCCCTCTTTCTCTTTGTCGGATTATCTCTAACACATTGGCTACCGACAACAGGATTGTCGAACCAGAAGAGTTTGAATTAATGCTCATGTTTGGGGATTTTAAGGTTTTTTTGGTTTGTTGTTGTTCTGTTCTATTCTATTTTGTCTTGTTTTGGTGTGTTATAACGGAATAGAGTAATTGAGTAAGCGAAACAAACAGAAACGTGACAACTTATAAAGTGATCTCCGAGCATCGCTCGGGAGCCATCCTAGTTTGTTTTAACATTAACCATTCGAACAAAATTAGTATATCATGACGAATAAAAACCTCAACTCATTGCAAAATCCAGTTGTTATCCTACTCTATATATTCAATTGATTGATGATTTAGGATGAAAAGGAATGCTCTATCCTCAATTAGAAACACAAATTGAGTTGGATAAAAATTGGTAGGAGATGGATCGTTCTAAACTTACCATACATAATACAGAGAGTTGATATTCAAACTTACTTATATTAATCATTTAAGATTTTATTTGATAGAAATTCATTCCACTAATAACATGGTGACATGTGAGACGAGATTGGTGGGTCTGTCGACTCCGTCACCAATCAATTAAACCTCATTATTTAACTTTCTTTTTTTTATTCTTTATCTTTTAATTAAATTCATGACAACCGATTGTCAATAAACATAATTTTATTTGACAGTTAATTTTAGAGAATAAACTAAAAGACGAAAGCCATCATAATAGATGATTCATCTCTCAAGCTAGCTTAAAAATAATATGACGTCCTTCAATTAATAATAATAATAATAATAATAATAATAATAATAATAATAACGACTTAAGCCCTCTTTAAAACCCTATGGGCAATAATAATATAAAGGACTTTAATGCTTTCAGAGAAAACTTTAGGGTCCTATCTGCAAAATATCAAACCTTATTTTGCTAAATGTCATAAGATTTTCTTTTGAGCTAGAATTTTTCGCCTTGTACGACACCAAACACGCACGCTTGATCAGCCCTCAATCCTCACCAACACTCATGTTTGATCTTTAGTGAGAATCTTGTTGTGCAAGCATCAAGTAAATAATAATCACACACACAGCGGAACACAAACTCAAGCAACACACACAAGCATGTACGGGAAAACTCACTTCCAACCTTCGTATTACTCACAATTCGTACAAAGGAAAGATACATGAACTCGCACAACTCACTTGTCGAGTTCTAGGGCTACTCACGCCCTTTATATGTGATGGACAAATCCCCCATCACTAGGAATACGAATACGGGTCGGCAACCGGGTTAAACGGGGCATTCGGGTCGGATCGGGTCCATGTGGCAACATTTCATAGACATCGAGACAACACCACGTTCGGGGTGGTTGTGCACGGTTGGAACCGCTCACACCCACTTATAGGGCATAACTGCCAAAAACCGCCCCTGACAGCAGTGGACATAGAAAGGGCTGAGAAAGGTAAACTTTTCCTGGCACTGGGCTGGCACTGTCCTGGCACGTACCATAGTGCCACCACCAAGTCATCTTCGCAACAAGACACTTTCTTCCGCACCAAGTTTCTCCCCCACGTAAATCTCATTCCATGGCACCATAAAATAGTCCCAACTCCAAGTTGGGCCGTCACACACCAAGCCTCGCACCACGCCGTGTCGGCCTGACTCGCTCCCGACACTTGAACCGAGTCATCCACGAGACAACCAAAATCCACTCGAGCCAAACTCTTCCAAACCCATACTTTGCCGAGCAATATTCAATATCCAGCTCATCCGGACACGCCATCATCAAAAACCCGTCGTGTCGTCCCGACGGTAGTCGGTGACCCGACGGCTCCCGTGTCATGGCACTGTGATGGCTCGCACCATGACACCTAGCATAATTAAGGGGCTAACAAACCTCCCCCACCAGAGCTCGACGACGCCCTCGTCGTTGGTGGTGTAGAATTCTCCTTCTCCTTAGCCTCCCAGTAACCTGCAATTTCACTTTCAAACTGCCACAAAGACACAGCCTTCTCCTACGAAGCATCCGCCTCCAACTCATCATCCCACTGCACCAAGTACTTAGTCCGTCTATTTTTCTTACTTTGCCCAAGTGTTCGGTGATCAAGGATTCTCCGAATCGTCTTTGTAAACTGTTGTCTTATCACGGGCGGTGCTGCTTCCTTGAAGCATCCAATACATCTTCACTGAACTTCTTCAAGAAAGACACATGAAACGTAGGGTAAATTTTCAATCTATCCGGCAACTTCAACCGATAAGCAACTCGCCCCACCTTCTTCACAACTTCAAATGGCCCATCATACTTAGGAATCAATCCTCGATGTACAACCTTGGAAGAGATCTTCTTCCAAATTTGGGGAGTAAGTTTCAGCAACACTTGCTCCCCCACCTCATACCCAATATCACATCGGTGTTTGTCAGCATACTTCTTCATCCGACGTTACGCTTTTGGCAAGCTATCCTTTGCTTTGTCCAACAACTCTTGCTTCTCACGAGCAAATCTGTACGCCGCTGGACAACTTTCCCCACTTCTTTGCACCGCGATCTCATGTGGTGCCAACGGCTGCTGCCCATAAACAATCTCAAAGGGACTCTTTCCCGTCGCTGAAGAACGGTGCAGATTGTAGCAAAACTGCGCCGTGTCAAGCAATCCAACCCAATCTCTTTGACCTGCCGATACGTAGTGTCTCAGGTACTCCTCCAACAACTGGTTCATTCTCTCCGTCAGACCATCAGTTTGAGGATGGTTAGCCGTCGAGAATTTCAACTCCGTTCCCAACATGTTGAACAACGAGGTCCAGAATCTACCCATAAACCGGGTATCACGATCACTGATTATGTCCTCCAGAATACCAAAGTACTTCACAACATTTTTTAGAAATAACTTCGCGGCAATCTCAGCGGGACATGCATTCGGGCAAGCAATGAAAATTCCATACTTGAAAAATCTGTCCACAACAACAAAAATCGAAGCTATACCATCAGCCTTAGGAAAACCAGAAATGAAATCCATAGATACCGACTGAAATGGCTTCTCCGGAATAGGCAACGGCTGCAGCAAGCCTGCCTCCTTCTTCCTCTCAAGCTTGTCTAGTTGGCACACTAAACAAGTCTTGACATACGCCTCAACGTCATCATCCATCTTTGGCCAATAGTACCTTCGGGACAGCAATGCATACATACGGTCCACGCCGGGGTGCCCAGCCCATTGAGGATCATGCGTTTCCCTCAATAGCTCTCGCCTCAAAACTCCGGCAGGTACATATGCTTTGTTTCCACGAGCGAACAAGAGATCATTCTCTAGCCAATATTTCCGCAACTCCCCCGCCTTTACCTGTTCAACAATTTTAAGATAAGAGGGGTCAGTTTTAGAAAATTCTCGGATTTTCTCCATGAAATCCGTCTCCACAAGGGTCAGGGCCGCCACAAACTCTTCCACCACCTTCCGGCTCAAAGCATCAGCAACATCATTGTGCTTTCCGGGATGGTGCACCCAATCAAAATCGAACTCTCCCAGATATTCTTGCCATCTTGCTTGCTTGGGTGATAGCTTCTTTTGAGTTTTTAAGTAGGTGTTAGCTACATTGTCGGTCACCACAGTGAATTTTGTTCCCAACAAGTAGTGCTTCCACACTTCCAAACAATGGATCACGGCGGTCACCTCTTTCTCATGAGTGTTGTAGCGGGTCTCGACATCCTTCAGTTTCCGACTCTTGTAAGCAATTGGGTGCTTATTTTGGACTAAGACACCACCAATAGCTTTGTCTGAGGCATCCACCTGCACCTTAAACGGTTCATAAAAAATGGGCAGCTTCAACACCGGCTCGGTAGACAGCGCCTCCTTCAACCGATCAAATGCTTCTTGACAAGCATCCGTCCACTCCCACTTTGAATCTTTCTTCAGCAGATCCGTTAAGGGACTAACAATTTTAGAATAGCCCTTAATAAATCTCCGATAGTAGTTAGCCAAACCAAGGAACGATCTCAACTCCGGTACTTTGCACGGCTCCGTCCAATCCATCACGGCCTGAACCTTCTTTTTATCCATCATAATATGTCCTCGACCAATCACATGACCAAGGAACGTGATTTGCTCACAGCAAAATTCACACTTATCTTTCTTCCCATAGAGCTTGTTTTCTCTCAACTTCATAAACACAGCTCGTAAATGCAACAAGTGATCATCCAATGACTCAGAATAAATTACAATATCATCAAGATATACTACCACAAACGATCAAAAAAATCATACAGCACGTCGTTCATCAAGTTACAAAATGTAGCAGGGGCATTGGTTAACCGAAAGGCATCACCAAGAACTCAAATGAATCGTACCTCGTCATAATAGTCGTCTTCGACTCAGCACCCGGAGCAATCCGCACTTGCCAATATTCGGACCTTAAATCAATCTTCGTGTAGTATCTAGCTTTTGTCAGCTTGTCGAATAAGTCCAAGGCATTCGGAATAGGGTACTTGTTTTTTATAGTAACCTTATTCAATGCTCGGTAGTCCACACAGAACCGCAACGTCCCATCCGCCTTCTTTTGGAACAGCACTGGATAACCGTATGGTGCTTTAAAAGGTATCACCATCCCGGTACTCAGTAGCTCGTCCAACTGCTTCCTCAATTCAGCCAACTCCGATGGCGGCATCCGATACGGGACTTGAGCAGGCGGCTTTGCACCTGGCTCCAACTCTATCTTATGATCCGTCGCCCGTCTCGGTGGTAATTGCCTTGGTAACTCATGGGGCATCACATCCTCAAACTCTTTCAACAAATCAGCAACCCTATCGGGCACCACTTGATATGTACCCGGCTTAGTTTCAATAAACACGGCCAGATATGTGGGCTCCCCACGCTTCATTCCAGCCTTCAACTAAAGTGCCAAAATTATTTCGACTTTTAGCTTTTCAAATAATGACTCGTTCGGAAATGTGCCTTTCACGAATGAGGGGCAGTGTTCATCACAAATCATCATACCGCCCAAGTGTGGCATCACAGCAACTTTAGCCAACGTAAGGAACTCCATACCGAGAATGACATCAAAGTCATCCAAAGGAACAACCATCAATGTACATGCTTCTTCCCACGAACCAACCTGCAACACAACAGAAGATTCACCTCAAGTTGATTTTGCCTTCGAGTTCACGGCTTTGATTCGGCTCGTGTTCGGTGACAAATCCAACCCAAGTCTTTTCGCCTCACGCTCAGCAACAAAGTTGTGGGTGGCTCCGCTGTCCACCATCGCCATCACTTTCTTCCTATTCACACGAACTTTCACATATATCAGACCCTTTCGAACCGTTGAATCCCCTTGAATTGCCGACAACAATTGCAATGGATTCACCTGAGGAGCACCGGCCTAATTTTCACGCTCAGTTTCAGCCACAAGCGCATTCAACTTGCCTTTCTTCGGACAATCCCGCATACGATGGTCTCCGTTACAAATGAAGCATCCTCGCTTCTTCTCGCCTTCGTTGTTTTGGAACGAGTCCTTTGAACCACCGGAATTACCATCGTGTGCCTTCTTCTTCTTACATCGGTAGGGGAGCGTTCCGCCTTAGAAGGAAGCCTCTGCGCGAGCAGTAGTGGACGAAGCGGAAGCGAGAATGTCGGCTTGAGTAACACAAACATTGGTGAGAATCCAATGCCTCGAAAACTTAATGGTTCCTCCACGAGGTTTGTCCACGGAAGGTGAGTCATGGCCTAAGATCAGGCCGAAAGGCATAGTCGATGGACAACGGTGAATATTCATGTACTACCCCTTGTTGGTCCCGAGGGACGGAGTAGGCTAGGTTAGCCGAAAGATGGTTATCGGTTCAAGAACGTAAAGTGCCCCCGATTTTTCGAGTAAGAAAGGATAGAGAAAATGCCTCGAGCCAATGTTCGAGTACACAGTGCTACGGCGCTGAAGTAACCTACGCCATACTCCCGGGAAAAGCTCGAGCGACCTTTAAACAAAAGGGTACATGTACCCGAAACCGACACAGTGGGTAAGTAGAGAATACCTAGGGGTGCGAGACAACTCTCTCTAAGGAACTCGGCAAAATAGCCCCGTAACTTCGGGAGAATGGGTGCTTCCTCACAAAGGGGTCGCGGTGACCGGGCACAGGCGGCGTTTACCAAAAACACAGGTCTCCGCAAAGTCGTAAGACCATATATGGGGGCAGATGCCAGCCCAGTGCCGGAAGGTCAATGAAGTCAATTGCCCTTGCCTTTCTTGTCTTTCTCCTTCCCTTTACCCGCATCCTTCTTCTTCGGACCGGACTCTGATGCACCTATGGATTTGTAATCCACTATAATCCACTAGACTATCGGCGGCAGTTATGGCGGAAGGCAAATCTTTGACCCCTTGGCGACGCAACTCCGCTTGGGCCCAAGTTTGCAATCCGGCCAAAAAGTTGAACTGCTTGTTCTCCTCGGACATCTCACAAATATCCAAAATCAAGGAACTAAATTCCTTCACGTACTCACGAACGGGTCCCGTATGCTTAAGCTTCTTCAGCGCATCCCTCGCAAGCCAAGATGAATTGCAAGTGAGGAACTGATCCTTCAATTCCTTCTTCAATGCATCCCACGTTTCGATCTTGTTCCGGGCATTAGCATCTCCCGATTGCCTAGAACGCCACCAAAACTTTGTATCCCCCGCCAAATACATGGTGGTGATCGAAACTTTCTCATCATCCATGATATGAGCCGCCTGGAAATACGACTCCATATCCCATAGAAAATTCTCGAGTTCCTTTGAACTTCGAGCGCCTTCAAAAGGCTTCGGGTCTGGGATCCGGATCTTCGACGATGATCTCATCGCCCGTTTCAGAACGTGCAACTCGTCGAGAAGGCTCTCAACCTTCATCTCCAACTCCACAAGAAGATTATTGGCTACTTCCTCGAAAGTAACCAACCACGTCTCAACGAACGATGGAATATCTTCCAACGATCTCTGCATTCCATCGACCCCCATCTACATGTTCTCGAGCAACGTCTCAACACCACGTACTCGATCAAACACCGCCACCCACTCGGAGGTCTCCGGCGGATCTCCCAGCAGACCCTCTAACCGCAACACCCGCTCCTCAAGAGTGGCAAACTCCCGTGTCTGAATCATCAAGCAACTTCAGTGACATGGACCAGAGCCAACGTGGCTCTGATACCAAATGTCACAAGGTTTTCTTCCGAACTATAATTTTTTCCCTTGTGCGGCACCGAACACGCACGCTCTATCAACCTTCAATCCTCACCAACACTAGTGTTTGATCGTTAGTGAGAATCTCGTTGTGCAAGCATCAAGTAAATAACAATCACACACACAGCGGAACACAAACTCAAGCAACGTAAAACACACAAGCATGTACGGGAAAACTCACTCCCAATCTTCGTATTACTCACAATTCGTACAAAGGGAACATACATGAACTCGCACAACTCACTTGTCGAGTTCTAGGGCTGTTCACGCCCTTTATATGTGATGGACAAATCCCCCATCACTAGGAATATGAATACGGGTCGGCAACCGGGTCAAACAGGGCATTCGGGTCAGATCGGGTCCAACGGGTCCACGTGGCAACATTCCATAGGCATCGAGGCAACACCATGTCCGAGGTGGTTGTGCACGGCTGGAACCGTTCACACCCACTTATAGGGCATACCTGCCAAAAACCGCCCCTGACAGAAGTGGACATAGAAAGGGCTGAGGAAGGTAAACTTTTCCTGGCACTGTCCTGGCACGCACCGTAGTGCCACCACCGAGTCATCTTCGCAACAAGACACTTTCTCCCGCACCAAGTTACTCTCCCACGTAAACCTCATTCCATGGCACCATAAAATAGTCCCAACTCCAAGTTGGGCCATCACGCACCAAGCCTCACACCACGCCGTGTCGGCCTGACTCGCTCCCGACACGCTTCCGATACTTGAACCAAGTCATCCACGAGACAACCAAGATCCACCCGTGCCAAACTCTTCCAAACCCATACTTTGCCGAGCAATATTCAATATCCAGCTCATCCGGACATGCCATCATCAAAAACCCGTTGTGTCATCCCGACAGTAGTCGGTGACCCGACGGCTCATGTGTCATGGTACTGTGATGCCATGATACCTAGCAGAACTAAGGGGCTAACACTAAGCAATCCGCACTTTTAGCCCCATTACTCATCGAGCGCGCTCCAGTACCTTTTGGATCTCTCAGCGAAGGCGCAGTGAAACTGAAAACCAATTTCCCGCACAAAACATGGTAGATTTCTTCTTCTCATGCTTCCAATTATGATTTGAGTGTAGGAATTAACCTATTTTTTATGTTTTGCTCTTTCAATTTGCAGTTGTTCTTCTCGTATTTCAAGGATTTGGTGGGGAGAGAAGTGACGGTGGAATTGAAGAACGATTTAGCGATTAGAGGAACTCTACATTCAGTGGATCAATATCTCAATATTAAGCTGAAGAATACTAGGGTTGTTGATCAAGACAAGTACCCCCATATGGTATTATTTTCTCTCTTGATTTCTTTCACATTATAGAATTTAGGGTTAGTGAATAATATAATTTTGTGTTTTTTTTTCTGGATTTGTGTTCTATGCCGTCTAGATTATTTTGTGTGTGTGGGTGGGTTTAATTAGGGTTTTAGGTCACTTTCTATTTCTAAAATTTCGAATTTTATATGAAACTCAACACTGTGGGTTTTAGTAATGGTTTTGTATATGCATGAGCGGTAGTATGTTGGAATGGGAGGATTTGAATGTGGTGGTGAGTTTTAATACTTCCACTTTAATACATGTACTGAATAAGAAAGGCTGAAGTTGATTTTATATCTTTCCAATCTAGAGTCGTCCGAGTTAGGCTTGTGGTTTCAAGTTATGAGCTGAACATTGGTGCATTTTGTTTCAATTGCTTGTGTCTTAAGCATGTAGTTAATTGATTTGGGGAGGCTACTTGTACCTTGGAACTATGAAGATTCTAGTTTTTGACATTTTGTGCATACAAACTTTCGTTGAATTGTCAAGCTGTATAGCTGGTTACTTGGTTAAATTCGAAGCATTTGACATCAAAGAATTTCATTAAAAATCTCACCGTGATGTAAATTATTCGCTCTTATTTTAAAAAAATGTTTAAGTTTCAGTTCCAGAAGCAGGGTCAATCTCCCATCCTTTTAAGTGTTTGTATATGTTTTCTTTGACAATGACCTTGACATGTATGTTTTACATTATTGGTAAACTTCCGATGCCATCTCTAAATAGTCATTGTCAGTAACATTGTTAATTTGTCAGAATTATACATCTGTGGATTTGTTATGTTTATGCCATGTCCTCATTATATCAATGATACCTTACTTAGTGCATCTATTTCCAAACGTTGGCTCCTTTATTTACAAGTATTGCTCATGATTCATATGCAGTTCTAATCTGTCAATTTTCCTGCAAGTACCAATGGCTCGTCACGCATTTGTGATCTATCAATTTCTCCTTGTTGATTTTATTTTTGAATTCAAATAATAACTGCATATCAAAAACCTCTTCTTGATAAGACATGACATGGTGTTGTTTTCTTGATTTATTTGATTCCCTACACTTGTGTTATCCGTTCATGATATCTTTTGTTTATGCTCAAATATCATACTCGTATTATGCGAGCTAGACCTTTTTTTTGGACACTACCTTTTAGCGGTTTGCAAAAGTAGGACAAAGTTTTTCGGACTTGCAAAAGTAGGACAAAAACTTCTTAGTTGTAGCGTCCGTAGGCCAAATTTAGGCCCGATCGGGCTAAAACGCACGTGAACCGTGCGTGACCAGCCAGGTGGAGCTCGACACCTTACGTGGCACACACATCATCACAGTACACTCGGTTAAATCAAATATAGTAAAAACGTTATTCACTTTTCACTCTCTTCCATAATTCCCTAATTCTAAAGAACCCTAAATCCACAAAATCTGAAGAACCCAAAATTCCCAAATCGTCACTCTTTAGCAAAGATGAGATAACAAGTTCTTCTAAGCAGTTAGCAATTAAAAAACTTGAAGGGGATCCTGCTTTGCAATTCTCTAAACTTTGGGAGTATGCTGATGAGTTGAGGAGGACTAATGAGGGTTCAACAATTATCATAGGCCAATTAGATGATAATGATGGAAAGCTTAGGTTTGATAGATTCTACACATGTCTTGCTGCTGCAAAGCATGGATTTAAGGCAGGTTGTAGACCTATTATAGGAGTTGATGGATGTCATTTAAGAGGACCTCACAATGGCATCTTATTGACTGTTGTTGGTGTAGATGCAAACAACAGTATTTTTCCTATTGCTTGGGCTATGGTGAGCAGAGAGACATGGGAGTGGTTCTTAGTTGTGTTAAAGCAAGATATAGAGATTCTAGATGACTCTGTGTATACATTCATGTCAGATAAGCAAAAAGGCTTGATACAAGCTATGGGTGAAGTGTTTCCACAAGCTGCTCATATATTTTATGTGAGATATTTGCATGAAAATTTCAAATTAGCAGGTTTTAGAGGGCAAGCATTTAAGGACCACGTATGGAATGCTGCCTTTGCTTCAACTGTTGGAGAGTGGAAACAAAAAATGCTAGAACTTAGGAACTTCAATGAATCTGCTCACAAATGGTTAGATGCCAAACCTGCAATACAGTGGAGTTGTTCCCATTTTTCTGAACTTTTCAAGTGTGATATGCTGCTAAATAATGTGTGAGAGGTTTTTAACTCCACCATATTGGATGCAAGGGGGATGCCTATCATAACAATGCTAGAATGGATTAGAGAATGGCTAATGGTTAGGTTTCAAAGAAATAGGGAAATGGCAGAGATGAAGTGGAGGGGTAGGATTTGCCCAAGGATCAAGAGAATCGTAGAGAAAAATGCTCAGAAAGTAGGTGATTGTATACCAATAAAGGGTGACAAGAGTCACTATGAAATTAAATGCAATGATGGAAATCAATTTTTGGTTGACTTAGATTTAAGAAGGTGTAGTTGCAGGAGTTGGTGTTTGAGTGGGATTCCTTGTAAGCATGCCATCTGTGCAATCAATCATCAAAAGAAAAACAGAGATGATTATGTACATGATTGTTACACAGTGGACACCTTTAAAAAAATTTATGTAGAGACTATATTTGGAATCAATGGGCAATA
The DNA here is from genome assembly GCA_031470985.1 of Agastache rugosa. Lineage (NCBI taxonomy): Eukaryota > Viridiplantae > Streptophyta > Magnoliopsida > Lamiales > Lamiaceae > Agastache > Agastache rugosa. The sequence continues at coordinate 35,659,836 of CM062606.1, read as the reverse complement.
ATTGTGGGGAGAGGGTGTATTTATTCCTCCTCTGCCTCCACTTATGGATCGTGGAAGAGGAAATGGAGCAAGAAGGAAACAACCAGATGAGCTACAACAGAAGAAAAAAACAAAACTTAGAAAAAGGCAACAAACTGTGAAATGCAGTGGATGTGGTATAGAAGGCCACAATTCTGTGACATGTGGGAGACACCAGGTATTTATATGTATTACTTATCTATGAAGTAAATTACTGTACATCTATCACTTGTTAACAATTTGTTTTAATCGAACTTCATAGGTGCACACTCAGGCTGGAAATTCAAGTGACTCTGCTGCACAAGGATCACAAGTTCCCTCAAACAGTGAGGTGTATAATGGAGAGCCATTTGTGACAAATGAGGTTCCTACTCAAGCTTCCCAAGTGTCTGCTCAAGCCTCCAGAGTCTCTGCTCCATCAATGTATGCCCAACTGAAGCAAGGAAGTCTCGTTTTGGAGAGTCAGAGGAAATTTGTATCATTGGCTGAGTTGCACAAAAGGAAGAAGTGAATGCAAAAAATGAAGAATGGAAGGATGCCTTAGCTTTTTTTGTGCAGATGTTCTAGCTGAGATAATTAGTTTTTTTTGTGCACTTGTTTTTGTGGGCTTACAACAGTACAAATACATGTACATTCTCAGCTTTTTTGAGTATCTTATTAGTCATACAGATGTAATATGTAGCTAAGGCTACTTATTAACCTTACAGATGTAATGTTGAATCTTGGTGATTTAATGTGAAGCTTCTGATTTTGCTTTATCATCATTTTTATTATCAAAAAGGTTATATCAAAATCATCAAAGCATTACACAAATCCTAAAATCATCATATATTACAGCCCTTCAATTTCCAATTGACAATCCATTACACAAATTCATCAATTAAACTTTAACATGACTATCACACAAATTAAAAACACAACGACAGTCTTCAATCTTCTGTTGCTAGATTTCAGCTTCTTAAGCTCTGCATCTGTCCTATTTATTCTTCTGAGCAACCCAGGAATAATCGCTTTTGCTCGAGCGCACATCGGAGGGTCGTGCCAATTCCAAGATCCTATGCATTTACCACTCTGCATTATACATACATTCAATTAAATAAAATCGAGCATCAATAAATCATCATCGAAGATTTTTAAACAAAATCGATTTCAATCGAGCAAAAATTACACAGAATCGATTTCAATCGAGCAAAAATTACACAAAATCGATCTCAATCAACCGAAAATTACACAACATCGATTTCAAGCGAGCAAAAATTCAAGAGAGAACTTCTTACTGGTTTTGGGTAACACACAAATCTTCGCCCAGGATTATTATCGGACCATGATGTGCGAAGTGCAAGTCTTCTTCCACATTTACAATCCACTGGAACAGTTTCGTGACTCAAGGTAGACATTGTGGGTGTGTGGATCTTGAGCAATTGGGGTGTTAGGGTTCTTTCGAAAATGGGGAAATAAGAACTAGGGATCTGAACTATAATCAAGTGTACTGTGATGATGTGTGTGCCACCTAAGGAGTCGGGCTCCACCTGGCTGGACACGTACGGTTCACGTGCGTTTTAGCCAGATCGGGCCCAAATTTGGCCTGCGGACGCTACAACTAAGAAGTTTTTGTCCTACTTTTGCAAAAAGCTAAAAGGTAGTGTCCTAAAAAAAGGTCTAGCTCCGTATTATGCTTTGGCAGCTTTCAATGCGGAACTGCTTCATCCGAGTAATTACCGATGGAATAATCCGTCGGTAAAATTAATAGTAATTTTAATTCGATAAATAGAACCTTTCCGACGGATATGTCCGTCGTTAACCCTACCGTCGGTAATCCGTCGGAAAATTTTCCTGCGCCAACCCGCCTTTTTTCCGTCGGTAATTACCGACGAAATCACGTCCGTCGGTAATTTCAGTGGGTAAATGCGAGTTTTTTTGTAGTGAGGCATGCACTTGCTCTTGATGATTTGTAGTTGTTTTAAAAACCTAAAAAAACCCTTTAGAATTAACTAATGTCGGCAACACCATCTATTTTTTATGAAGCACTTAACTCTACATACATTAAATTTCACATACAAAATACAAAAGAAAAAAAACAAGTATATATATTTATCAATGTCATCAAATTTCAAATACACGTTACCAAATTCAGCCCTATGGTCATATTCACACCAGTCTATATGCACTAAACAGCTCCTAACAAAGGGCTACAACAGAAAAATTCCATCGAAATACAATAAAAAGGAGCTGATTATCCCCATGTTACCAAGAAAGAAACCACAAATATAAACAACTTACCAGCAACAGATATTGAATATTATATAGTCAAATCAAGCAACCAAACAATGTGATCATCGTATTTGAGCGAGAAAGATGGTAAACATTCTTATCCTACATCTCTTCCCGTTTTCCGAGCAATTTTTTCAGTAATTGCACGTGTTCTTCCGCTAAAGTAGGCTTGTCGGAGAAGTTCAGCCGGAAAAAATGGAGATAAAAAAAGAAAAATAAAAAAGCATACCTCTCCGACGACGTCGATAGGGTTTTGGGAAGATTGTCGACAGAATCCATGGAAATTTTGGAAGAATAATGGAAAATTTTGAATTCGCAACACGTGCGAACGAGATCTATCAATATATCCGTAAATAAACAATGTCAACTTTTTCCCCTAAAAGAATACCAATACTGCTAACAACTTTAATTTATTTATTTGATACTAGTATTATTTATTGCCTTATTAACGTATATGATTATAGAAAATAGCTAACAAATCGAGTTATCTAATATCTAATTTTCCGAATTTGAACGCTATAGAGAATGGCATGATCCATCCACTGTCAGGTTGTCTTCGTGTGAAGGAGAAGCCATAGGCATGCATGAGACATTATCATGGATAAAAGAACAAGATAGCACTCAAATTGAATTTATAATTGATAGCAAAATCGTGTGTGATGCTATCTCTTTTCAGAAAATTGATCAGTTTGAATTTGGAGTTATCATTAGTAGATTTTATCGAATCCTAGAAGCTATTGGTTCGTTTAAAGTTAATCATGTTCGTTATGAGGCTAATTATGTGGCTCATCACCTTGTTAAAATTTCTAGGGGCTTTCTTATCGCTCATGTTTGGGTCGAGCCCCCAACTTGTGTGGTTGGCCTTGCCAACTTTTATTGTTCTTGTTCTTAATTTATAAATCTACTTTTTTACCTAATATATATATATATATATATATATAGGGATAGGTTCATGTAGAAACTTATTATAGTGTAGAATCTAGAAACTGTTGTAGTCCCTAGATTGATCAAATTTATACGGTCAAGATCTTTACATGTGGAGGAGTATTCATCTATTTTTAATGCATATAAGGATAATAGTGTCCAATATTTTTATCAATTAAATCATATCTCTAATTCAAAGCGTCGTCCAATTAATCTATGATTCCATATCCCATGTAATATGCCCACGTTATGCATGATTTCTTCCAACATATATTCATCTTCAAAGATTTTTTTGAAAGCTCTGAATCATTAATCCTTAGTAAAAGCGAATCGATGATCTTTCGAGAAGACGACCATACAGTAGTTTCGGGTACAAGTATGCATAATAGTGCAGATAAATGTGAATTGTTTTGTAATGCATTCTTGGTCAAGTAATTGTGCATTTTAAGATATGTAATTTTTGGTTTCTTATGCATTTACCAGATATGTTAAATTATTAATGCATATTTATTTATTGTATTATGCAGCTGGAAAAAAAAATTCAAAATGATGGGACGCAATGTCAATTAGATGATGCCATTGCAACATGCAAACACTATCAATCCCTAGACGATTATTATTTTGAGATTGGGATTCCATTTAAGGATAAGTTTGTTGATGAGGATGAATGATTCTATAAATCTATCGTGTGGAAATGTTTCATTAGATTTGTAATTCGTTTTATTTGAGTGGATTGTAGAGGCATAAAAATCTTTATATATTGTATCTTGCCTTTTTATGTTCGACGTTTTGCATGTATCCAAAGTACATAAAAATATATATGGAGAATAATTATATATAATGTATGTTTATATTTTACGTGTATTTGAATGATATATAATATCTCCATGGAAATATGTTGGAACTACATATTTTTATGAGTATGTATCACATAATATATGCACTTATAATGCATTTCAAATGTGTACGATTAATAAATTATTTTCATAAAATACATAATTCATAGTCACAATTGCTTTTATTATATTTATTATTCATTTCATGAATATATAAATATACATTGGATACTATAAAAAATAAGAGATATAATTTGATGCGTGATAAATATGACAACTGACAACATGTAATATGTTCCGATAATGCATTTATATGCCCTATGTTATGCATATAAATCATAGACACATCATGCATGTGGATAAGTGGATTAATAAAATTTAATTTATATTAATAAATTATATGTGAAATTAATAATCTCTAATTAAGGATTAATAAACTATATGTGATTAATAAATCCTAATTGTAACATTTTTTTATTACGCATCATATATGCATTTATAATGCATATTAAGTGTTTACTTTATGTATTGTAATGTCAATTATGCATTATTTATTTCATGAAGATATTAATGTTTATTGATTGATATAAAAATAAAGGACATGAAATTATTAGTGTTTATTGATTGATATAAAAATAAAGGATATAGTAAAAATGAAATTAAATTAAGGCATAAATAATTATCATCGAAATATCTGCTGCAAATTCCTAAATTTAAGGAAAAATCGATTATAATGAAAGGCAATAAAAATAAAAGTATATGAAATAAAAAAATGCAAATTTCTAAATTTAAGGGAAAATCGATTATAATGAAAGGCAATAAAAATAAAAGTATATGAAATAAAAAAATGTAACAAACGCACAAAAAAATAAGAAAAAAAAACACTTATTAAATTATAAGAAACATATAAACATTTTATATTCTTACCAACCTGACATTTTGATTTCCTGAGATGAGCGATCAGACGGAATGGCGAAGTTAAATTACTAATAAAAGATGAACTAGAAAAATGAAGATTGCTGATAAAAGGAAATAATAAGATAAAATTGGAAATGGAAATCAAATTACTATAAATTGCCGTGTAGAAAAAGATTAGCAAATAAAGGTAAGTATTTATTCTTCCTTAATTAAAGGTAGTAGAAGGTTACAATTAAGTAATGAAAGACAACACAATCCTTTTTAACGTCAAAAAATATTAAATAAGAATAGAAAATTCAATATTTATACAACCATTGATTAATTAAGATCTATGGTTCAAAAAAGTTTCTAGTTTCTACCTAGAAATTAGTTTTCATTTGATCTTTCCTCTATATATATATATATATATATATATATATATATATATAACAAGTCGAGTTACTTTCAAATTAAAATTTAAAAAACAAAACGTATCGAATCCCAAGTGAATAATTGCGTGGAAGTTCCATATTGCAATTGCAATTTACTTTTTTTGTTATCTTTTTAGTAGTATTATGTAAAACTGCAATATTTTTTTTAATATTTTTTAGTCGGAATGCCAAATAATAATAATAATAATAATAATAATAATGTTATGGTAATAGAATTATAACAAATCGAACACCTCTAACCACCATATATACATCATCTAATAATCCACTAATAAAATTCCTTTCAATTTGTCTTTTTTTTTTTGTTTCCTGTATCTCCTAACATTACATAATCAAACCCTAAATTAAAGCTTTAGAGAGAGTAGCAGGACGCCAAACATACTGTAGAAAAACACAAAAACTTGGGTGAGACGATCTTATGGTGAGACACACCAAAGATCCGAATCCAATCCAATGGCATATTTGTGAATCATCCCATCGTAAGACCGTCTCACATAGAAAAATGTGTTAAAATGCAAGTACTGCAATAAGAAACAAATCATGTAAACACATAGCCACTATTCACGTTACAGTACAAAAAACTTCCAAGATTAATCAGTCTCAACTAGACAATCAAGCTAATGGATTCAACATGTAGCCCTAACTTACTCCATTAAAGTACCTTAATAAAATGTTTTCCAAATAGCGTATGCCCGAATTCGCAAAGAAACCTTTCCAAGTAATACAGGAATAAATAGTCTTCCAATCTTGTGACGAAGAATCCATTGCTTCGAGCTCATAACATTAAGGCATGGAGCATGGGGAGTTAGCCACCACGTGCTTCTCTTCTAGTGGCATCATGGAGAAGCTCCACATCAACTCCCTCGGGTGGCAATTGGACATATCTGACCACAGATCCTCGGATGAAGCAGTTCCGCACTGAAAGCTGCCAAAGCATAATACGAGTATGATATTTGAACAGAAGCAAAAGATAGCATGAACGGATAACACAAGTGTAGGGAATCAAATAAATCAAGAAAACAGCATCATGTCATGTCTTATCAAGAAGAGGTTTTTGATATGCAGTTATTATTTGAATTCAAAAAATAAAATTAACAAGGAGAAATTGATAGATCACAAATGCGTGACGAGCCATTGGTACTTGCAGGAAAATTGACAGATTAGAACTGCATATGAATCATGAGCAATACTTGCAAATAAAGGAGCCAACGTTTGGAAATAGATGCACTAAGTAAGGTATCATTGAGATAATGAGGACAGGACATAAACATAACAAATCCACAGATGTATAATTCTGACAAATTAACAATGTTACTAACAATGACTATTTAGAGATGGCATCGGAAGTTTACCAATAATGTAAACCATACATGTCAAGGTCATTGTCAAAGAAAACATACACAAACACTTAAAAGGATGGGAGATTGACCCTGCTTCTGGAACTGAAACTTAAACAAATTTTTTTTTTAAATAAGAGCGAATAATTTACACACCCATCACGGTGAGATTTTTAATGAAATTCTTTGATGTCAAATGCTTCGAATTTAACCAAGTAACCAGCTATACAGCTTGACAGTTCAACGAAAGTTTGTATGCACAAAATGTCAAAAACTGGAATCTTCAAAGTTCCACGGTACAAGTAGCCTCGCCAAATCAATTAACTACATGCTTAAGACACAAGCAACTGAAAAAAATGCACCAATGTTCAGCTCATAACTTGAAACCACTAGCCTAACTCGGACGACTCTAGATTGGAAAGATATAAAATCAACTTCAGCCTTTCTTATTCAATACAGGTATTAAAGTGGAAGTATTAAAACTCACCACCACATTCAAATCCTCCCATTCCAACATACTACCGCTCATGCATATACAAAACCATTACTAAAACCCACAGTGTTGAGTTTCATATAAAATTCGAAATTTTAGAAATAGAAAGTGACCTAAAACTCTAATTAAACCCACCCACGCACACAAAATAATCTAGACGGCATAGAACACAAATCCAGAAAAGAAAAAACACAAAATTATATTATTCACTAACCCTAAATTCTATAATGTGAAGGAAATCAAGAGAGAAAATAATACCATATGGGGGTACTTGTCTTGATCAACAACCCTAGTATTCTCCAACTTAATATTGAGATATTGATCCACTGAATGTAGAGTTCCTCTAATCGCTAAATCGTTCTTCAATTCCACCGTCACTTCTCTCCCCACCAAATCCTTGAAATACGAGAAGAACAACTGCAAATTGAAAGAGCAAAACATAAAAAATAGGTTAATTCCTACACTCAAATCATAATTGGAAGCATGAGAAGAAGAAATCTACCATGTTTGGTGCGGGAAAATGGTTTTCAGTTTCACTGCGCCTTCGTTGAGAGATCCAAAAGCTGCTGGAGCGCGCTCGATGAGTAATGGGGCTAAAAGTGCAGGTTGCTTAGCAAAATAAGGTTTGATATTTTGCAGATAGGACCCTAAAGTTTTCTCTGAAAGCATTAAAGTCCTTTACAGACTATTACACTATTGCCCATAGGGTTTTAAAGAGACCCACCAATCTCGTCTCACATGTGACCATGTTATTAGTGGAATGAATTTATTTCAAATAAAATCTTAAATGATTAATATAAGTAAGTTTGAATATCAACTCTCTGTATTATGTATGGTAAGTTTAGAACGATCCATCTCCTACCAATTTTCATCCAACTCAATTCGTGTTTCTAATTGAGGATATAGCATTCCTTTTCATCCTAAATCATCAATCAACTGAATATATAGAGTAGGATAACAACTGGATTTTGCAATGGGTTGAGGTTTTTATTCGCCATATACTAATTTTGTTCGAATGGTTAATGTTAAAACAAACTAGGATGGCTCCCGAGCGATGCTCGGAGATCACTTTATAAGTTGTCACGTTTATGTTTGTTTCGATTACTCAATTACTCTATTCCGTTATGACACACCAAAACAAGACAAAATAGAATAGAATAGAACAACAACAAACCAAAAAAACCTTAAAATCCCCAAACATGAGCATTAATTCAAACTCTCCTGGTTCGACAATCCGATTGGCAGTAGCCAATGTGTTAAGAGATAATCCGACAAAGAGAAAAGAGGGACAGAGAAACTGACCAGTGCAGACTGACTGGCGAGTCTGGAAGAAATCCAAGCAGCGATGCAGCGGCGCTCCGACTGTGGCTGCCGCTCCGGCGGAGAACAGAGAGTTAGAGAGTAATAATTATAAAAAAGTATACAAGTTACCAAAAGTTAAAAAAATTAAACAACTGCCAAATTCTCAGAATAGAGGGATCTTAATATCATCAATTAGCTTTACTTCATTACCCACACTTATTCTAACTATGTGTGGTTAAAATACCTACACATTTTATGTGTGGCTGTTTATGAGTCGGCAAAATTCTAATTTCTTGTAGTGAGTCCAGGTATATATGTGTGTGTCTAACAAAAATTGTTTAGCTTTTGAAAAAATTAAATTAGCGCCACTCTTTCTCTCCCCTTCAAAATTCTCTTCTCAACGAAATCCAACCTTCTTATAATCTAAAACCCCAGTTTCTCATTATTCATTTTCCCTAAGGGATAGCAGTCGGGTACGGCGGGCACGGATAGTTGATATCCATGCCCGTACCCGCGAGCAAAACCCATACCCGCCACCCGTGACGGGTTCTTTCCTCCACACATACCTGCCACCCGCGGATACCCGCCACCCGGCGGGTATCCGCCTACCTGCCACCCGCGGGTATCCACCAACCCACCAGCAAATATTGGCAGCAAATATGGACAGCATTGACAGCGGCTAAAATCAAAATATCAACCCGACTTGCAGACTCTTATCCAACTTCGATCCCAAACATATTAAAGAACTGCACCAAACATATTAAATTACACTTCTAGCCTAATTACCCAGACATAATGACTTCATAGTCCAAAACATAAACACATGCTACCTTAGAGCAAATACTGAAATGGGTCTAACTTCCATCCAAAACAATTTCTCAAAATACCACGCTGACAAATACAGCTTTAATTCGTCGCATATATTCAATCTCAAAAAATCTCATTTCTGCTCGAAACACAGCTCAAATTACATAAGTAACCGAACTCCGGCAAAACATGGGGTCGTAAATCAGAAACCGTGACAGAGAAGCATATAATAATACCTAGAGCTGAATTTATTCAATTGGGATTTTCCATTACCAGAACAATCGCGTTGAGTAGTAGCTGGCGTCGTTCCACGTCACCGGTGAGAGGAGGCAGCAGCGCGGCGGCGACGCGGCGGGGGCGGTAACAAGCCCTGCGCGCGCGAGAGAGAGAGAGAGAGAGAAAGGCGTGAGAGAGAGATGTGCGAGAGAAAGAATGAGAGATGCACAGAAGAGAAGGAGAGAATTACCGGCGGCGACGGTGGTCGATTCGATTGTGGAGAGCAATTGATGAGAATTTGATGAAAGAGGCGCAGGCGCAATACAGCCGATTAGGTTAGAAACAGGTGTATGTGTGTGTTTATGTTGGTCTCTGTTGGTGAACAAGCCGGCATGGGAGAAAGACCAGAATATTAGTGGGTTTTGGACTATGGTTTGGGTTGGATTTTTTTGGGCCAAATATATACTTATATTAAATACTATCTCCGTCCCATTATTCTTGTCTCATTTTTTTTTGGCACGGGTATTAAGGAAAAGGGTGTTTAAAGGGTAAAAAGATAAAAAGTGGTGGAGCTCATAACTTTTTGTGAGAGAAGCATATTTCCTTTTATGGAAACAGGACAAGAATAACGGGACAGCCCAAAAAGAAATACAAGACAAAAATAATGGGACGGAGGGAGTAATATTTGGGCCATATATATATTACATACATTAAATAATTCGGGTAATAATCGGATATTTCTAGATATTTCGCGGGTATTTTTCGCTGGTAAACGGGTTTTGCGGGTACGGGTAGTAACTATCCATACCCGTACCCGTGAACTAAATGAATAATATTTTCTAACCATGAAGCTATCCATGGATATCAAATGCCCCTCAAACCCGCACCTATTAGGATCGGGTACCCGCGGGTATCGGGTATCCGCGGGTAAATTGCCATCCCTATCCCTATATCCAAAAATTACTGAAATCTAGATGAAAAGAAAGTTAGACAAACGATTTGGAAGAACAATCGTCTGGAATTGTTCTCCATTTAAATCTTGAAGTCGCAGCTATGAAAATATTCGATTTGAAGGTTCGATCCCAAGTATCATATACTCCCTCCTTCCCGCCATAAGTGTCTACATTTTTTTATTGGGCTGTCCCATCATAAGTGTCTGCTTTCCTAATATGGAAACACCCTCTCTCACACAAAAGATGTGGGCTCCACCACTTTTTATCTTTTTACCCTTTAAACACTTCTCTCCTAAATATCCGTGCCCAAAAGAAAGTAGACACTTATCATGGGACGGAGGGAGTAATTCTCAATTTTAGATTTGGTACTGTTTATTATTATTCCATTTGTTTTGTGGGTTGTAGGGTCCCAATTTGATAAAATTCACACTTTTCTGCTATTGAGATCATAGTTTGGTAATTTAGAAGTTATATCGCCTTGCCTTGGTTGGATTATTGCAATGCGATTGAATATATTATTTAAAATAAAAGGAACAAAATCTTATATTGAAAACTTGCAACTTTGGCTTATTTACTGAAAAGAAGAAACTTGGTAAGATGTGCTAAAATCATAACCTCCAATTGAAACTAAGCATTTTCCGAGACCATGATATCCACTATTGTTTTTCAATGCATATAATTTTTAATATTAAGCTATAGATAGATTTCAACTTTGGATATCAAAGTTGTCATTAATAATAAATTAGTCTTTAAGCAAAAGAAATCTCATATATAAGAAATGAAATGATTGCATGCGACCTATATATTGATTGTAAATTTGTAGAATTGAGTAGCAATAAAAAATAATTGAATTCATTCGAAAATATTATCAATCTTAAACGAGCATGAACATTAGTAATTTGTAAATCAATTAGGGAATATGTAACTCTAAAAAAATATAAACCAATAAAAAATAATTGAATATGTAATTATAAAAAAAATATTTGAATATATTCGAAAATATTATCAATATTATTATTATTATTATTATTATTATTTATTTTAAAAATTAGGGACAAATTTTTCACATTCAAACATGAAAATGGAGATTTTCTCAAAATTAAGTTGTACTCAAATGTACGGGGTCCCCTCTTAATTTAAGGAATCTTTTTCGTCTCAGAAAATAAGTCATGTTTTTGTGTTTTTTTTCCTTTGTTGAATTAAATTAAATAATTATAATGAAAAGGGATTTTTTTTAGGGAAATTATAATGAAAATGTTGAATTGAAAAGGAATAAAAAGGCGCGGGAGAATTGAGTGCAAGTAGTTGATCGGGGAAATTAAAAGTTGGAGATCTAGCTAATGAGATATTCTTTCACTAATCCCATTCCAATATCCCATATTCTGATTAGAGCTGTCAATTTAGGCCTGGCCCGGCCCGATTTCGGGCGGGGCTGGGCTCTCCATTTTCAGGCCCGACGAATTTTCGGGCCGGCCCGGTAAAAACTACACTACAATTTAGTTTTCGGGGCGGGTTGGGCTGCCCAATTTCAGGCCTGATGGCCCGGCCCGATTTTTCCAAAAAGCCCGACGGGCTCGGGCCGACTCGGCTCTGCTCGGTAATTTGACAGCTCTAATTCTGATGTCAAATTTTAACGGATTAATTAATGTCGTACAAACTACTCCCTCCGTCCCGCCATAAGTAGCTACATTTTTTTCGGCACGGATATTAAGGAAGAGGGTGTTTAAAGGATAAAAATATAAAAAGTGGTGAAACCCACTACTTTTTGTGAGAGAAGTTTATTTCCTTAAAAGGAAAGTGACCACTTATTCCGGGACAACCCAATAATGAAATGTGGTCACTTATCTCGGGACGGAGTTAGTACAAATTAAGAGCCAATTGATTAATATTAAATGGGTCCCACCCACCCCACCATAATTTATTATTTGAAATATAAATATACATATATTAATAGATTAATTTAAAATTACTTGGCATGAAGGAAGGTGTGACTGTTTTGGCCTCTAGTCTAGCTAGCTTACCCTCTCACTCCTCCACATTCCACAAGCTATGGAGATCGATCGATCAATAATCTTTTCCTACTTAATTTAATTCTTTTTTGCTTCACACTAATTGCTAAAGTTCACCGCCACAGCCAGCGCTAAACGCATAACATATTACAGATAAGATATGTATATGTACCCACAAAAATATAAATAAATACTATGAAAATTAATATTTTCTCATGCCCAACTCGAAGTGGCATGTATTTCTTATTTGATCGTTTCATTCGCAGTGGCAAAGTCCAAAAAAGAAACCACTCCCTCTTCCAAAAATATATGAGTTCCACCACTTTTTATATTTTTATTCTTTAAAAATCATTCTCCTAAATAATCGTGACGAAAATGAGTGTGTCACTTTGAGCTGGACGAAGATAATACTTATTTTTATAAATATCATCTAAATTTACAAAAATACCCCCGGGGCTACTTTTTTTTAACTTCTTCTGGCTTCGGTTTAGATATTTGAAGTAGAAATTAATTAATCGCGTCAGTCTATGAATCTATGGGAAGATTAATTCAAACAATCTTGAATATGAATAACAGATGATTCCAAACAACAAATTAAAGCATTACATATCTCTTCTCTTGGAACAAAAGTGAGGGAATTGAATAAATTTAAAAAATTGAAGGACATCTATCGTCTTTAATTAATTAGTTTAATGCACAGCACAAACGGTTGCCTCAAACTCAAAGGGATGGCGACACTCCACTCCCTCCGTCCCTGATAAGTGTGGTACGAAGGGAGGGCACGTGTTTTAAGAAGAATGTTAGGTAGATGTGTAGTGAGTGGATAATGGATCCCACTTTGTTGCAATGTTAGTTGCTTTTAAAGGGTAAAAAGGTAAATTTTAAGTGGTGTCATATTCATTTAAGGAAGGACCACACTTATGGGGGACGGACGAAAAAGAAAAATGGACTGCACTTATCTGGGACGGAGGGAGTATATAAAAGGAGGTTGTTTATAGATTTTAATAATGTTTGGTAGTTTGGAAAAGTGCAATTGTCAGCACATGTGCAAGTATAAAAATAGTGGCAAAATTTAGTTAGCCCTTCAACTCTCCAAAGGTAGCTTTCTCTCTCTGTCTCTTTGTATATAAATTATAAATCAACACATACTTTTAGCTAGGTTAAATATATTTAATTTAATGCTGGGATATTATCATCCTAACTTAATTAACTCACCTCTCTTTTGTACGATACTTTTTAGTTTATGCTATTAAAATTATCGCCTACTTTTGTTAACGTGACAAATATTAAAAAAAAAGTAGCTATTTTAATTTTATCGAGCACAATTGTATGAATTTAGCCCAATTTGTTGTTGCATAAGCCCAATTTTGCCCTCTAGGTGTAGGGTCCAATTTTATTTTTATCTCATCCGATCCAAAATTTAATTTAGGCTCCTAAGGCCCAATTCATATTCAACTTTAATTTTATTACAGTTTGACACCATATTTTGGCCGACATGAATTTACTATGACTATGTTTTCTTTTCTTTATTAGGTAAATTTATTTTCAAAATTCTAAATGTTAAATATTTTCTGATATATAAAAATGCTTAATTTTCATAAAATATGAAAGAATCATGATCACGATTGTTTTTTATTTCACTATTTTTTTTCTAGTTTAACAGGGCATATATGCAGGTCAACATTAGAGTTATGAATTATGTGGATGAGCATGTTCATTTATATAATATTCCCTCCGTCCCGAGTTAGTATGATGAAACGAATATTATATACTTCATAATAAATTAAAAGTATACCATACTAATTGAGGACGGAGGGAGTATGATTTTTGGTGCAACTAATTCATGAGTATGTATATATATAAAACTTCAACTGCATGATATTAAATTAATTAAAAGATTCAATTAATCTCGTTGAAAGAAATGTAGAAAAAGGACCAAAATTGACTAACATGACCAGAAGTAGCACCTGCTTTTTTACTTTATTAGGCACTTTATTTCCCATACTAAGAGAATTTTAAATTAAGACAAAGGTGATATGATTATAACCACATTAAAATACAAAGATTTGGTAGGGCTACGAAATTTAATGTGTGTGGTTCTCTCCAAATGCTGCTATAGTTTACTATATCAAGGTTCGTCCACAATAATCAATAATGTGGGTCGGGTCATTTTAATACAAATTTATAAATAAAAAAATTATTTTTGACCGTCACGACCTCATTCATTAATTAAAAAGTATGTATATATATTTGATTGTAATTAAATAATAGAGGGTACTTGATCGCCTCTTCTTTTCATATTCTTGCCTAGCTAAGAATCTTTGAATCAATGAAACTTTCACTATGGTGTGAGTTATATTTAGTTAATTAATACTCCCTCCATCCCTGATAAGTGTAGTTCACTGTAGTCCACTTTTCTTTTTTGTCCGTCCCCAATAAGTGTGGTCCTTCCTTAAATGGATATGACCCCACTTAAATTTTAACCTTTTACCCTTTAAAAGTAACTAACACTACAATAAAGTGGGTCTCATTCTCCACTCACTACACATCTACCTAACATCTTTCTTAAAACCCGTGCCCCTCCCTCCGGACCACACTTATCAGGGACGAGGGAGTAATAATTTACTTTTTGTCCCCTTACGACTCAAGACTCATTAGAAAATATAATTAATAGTAGTTTGGGTGGAAGGGTCAAATTATACTCTATAAGCCATAGAAATTAATTAAATTAAAGAAGCTCACGCTCTTATCACACGGCAGACATGACACAACATACAAACCACGCACAAGCTACCCAAATTAAAATAAACAATTAAATTTTCCCATTAATTTAGTCCCCTAGGGATGACCTACTAGCGGAGCGGAGACGGGATACTTGTCGAGATAGCCGAGAGGGGGTGTCGTGCCGCCGGTTTTGATTTGGAATTGTTGGCATGATCATGACAATTGGTTTTATTGAAAGTCTCCTCTTGATTGTTGTAGAAACTTAGAAGTGTTATCATCTATAAAATAAATTAAGCTCAAGACCCAATCTAGCATACATGCATGGAAAATACATTAAAGGATAGTATATATATAAATCACTTTATGTTTTTAAAAAAATATCCCAAAGTTTTAGAAAAATCACAAAAATACATGACATGACATGATTTTCGGCATCAGAATCTTGACGTGGCATGTCAGAATAAGATGTGGAAATAAACATATTCAAATTTGAAAACAATTAATGTCATTTTGAGTTTTGATATGAAAATTATATTCCCTTCGTCCCGCCATAAGTGGCCACATTTCCTTATTGGACTGTCCCATCATAAGTGGTCACTTTCCTAATATGGAAACACCCTCTCTCACACAAAAGATGTATGCTCCACCATTTTTTATCTTTTTACTCTTTAAACACTCTTCTTCTAAATACTCGTGCCCAAAATAAAGTAGCCACTTATCATGGGACGAGGGAGTATATACGTACGAAATTTTCTCGTTTCCCCGTGCATGAATACCACTTGCAGCCTAGATATACAGTGATCTTACTTTTTATTACTATATATAGCAATGGAGTTATAAAGCAATTTCAACTACTTACTTATCATAACTAAAACCTAGCTAGCTGCAAATATATAATTATGGCTGTGAAAAGATTATTAGTTGCCATTACAGCAGTCATATTTCTTTTGGTGATGGCGGCTTCGTGCTCGCCAGTCCAACCTTCTTCCGCCGTTATTAGCAAGAACACGAAGCAAATAAAAGTAGAGCCGCCGCCGCCGCCGCCGCCGCCAATTGTGGTTGTGGGGAAGAAAAAAGGAAATAATGGGAAGAAAAAGTGGACGATGAATGATTTGAAAGCTACGACGACTCCTGGTCACAGTCCAGGCATCGGACATTCTGGATAGAAGAATTATAATACAATTTCATCATGCATCTTTTTTTTTCTTTTTTTTTTTGCCATCCAGAAACCAAGTTATAATTTTGGTCTTTGAAGATGGTTGGTTTTTCAATTGTGATATAATGTTGTTCTACCTTTTTTTTTTCAGCTTTTCTTGAAAGAGGGGGAAAGTTTTGTTGTTGGTTAAACTTTTGGTTCGTAATCTTAATTTGAATAAAATATGTATAAAATTTGGGAGCGATTCTATGTGTCATTTCATTTCTGGAGTATTTTATTATTAATTATTTCCTCTTCTTCTAAATGTGGCAATTGGTTTAGTTGGTAGTAGGTAGGGCTGGCAAAATTCTGGGCCGGCCCGGCCCGGCCCGAGCTCGCCGGGCTTTTTGAAAAAATCGGGCCCGGTCGGGGCCGGCCCGAAAATCCTCTGGGCTAAAAAAAGTGAAGCCCAATCCGGCTCGGAAAACCATATATAGTGTAAATTTACCGGGCCGAGCCCACCGGGCTTTTACCCATTCCGAACCGGGTCGGGCCGGCCCGAAATTTTAGCGGGCATAGATTTGTGGAGCCCAGCCCGGCCCGAAATCGGGCCGGGCCGGGTTGGTTTTGACAGCTCTAGTAGTAGGGATGGCAATGAGCCGGATCTGGATTGGATCCTATTGGATCCAGATCCAGATCCGAATTTTTTGCTTAGATTCAGATCCGTCGGGTCCGAAAATCTGAGATCCAGATCCATCAGATCCGCGGGTCTACGGATCTGGATCCGTATTTTTTTTAACAAAATAAATATAAAATGAGATAAAATCAATATAACAGTGTTTAAAAAAAATAAATATAAAAATTCTACAGATCTTCTAGTTATTACTCCCTCCGTCCCACCGAATATGGCCTATTTGTTTTCTGCACGGAGATTAAAAAAAAGGGAATTAGGTGTAATAAAGTATTAATAAAGTAACTTTTTAGTTAATAAAGTGCTTTTTTGGTTAACTATGTACTACTAAAGTGTTTTTTTAGCTTAAAGTAAGCTCTAATTCTTTCCCAAAAAGGAAACATGCCATATTCAGTGGGACGACCCAAAATGGAAAACATGCCATATTCGGTGGGACGGAGAGAGTACTTATTAAAAATAGTGTATTGATTTTTTGTAATTATAAAATAGAATATTTGAATAATAAGCTATTAAAAGTATAGATATAAAATATAATATATGGATATGCGGGTCGGATCCGGATCCAGATCTGAAAATTCAAGATCCAGATTCGACCCGAATTTTTTTATATAGATCCAAATCCGGTCCTGATCCGTCGGGTCCAAAATTTTGAGATCCAGATCCATTAAAACGGATTTGAATCCACGAATCTGGACCGGATCCAAGATCCATTGCCATCCCTAGTTTGTAGCGGGGAAATTACCTTAAAAACCGGCCTTTTGTTACCAATCAATAATCTTAGACAATAATATTTTTCGTTTAAAATTTAAATCTGCAGCAAAAAATTAAAAAGTCTTATCAATAAAGTATATATGTATAGAATTTAGTGTTAATTATTACTCCATAAGGTTTATATATCTTAGTCTATTGCTGCTGCCTGCAAAATGTTGCATCACTATTCGTTTAGAACAAGGAGTCAGAAAGAAGGAGCTTTAGTTGAACATTGTTATCTTCATATTTTCAAAAGTTACTACTCCCTCCTCCGTCCGCAATAAGTGTAGCATAATTTTCTTTTCCGTACGTCCGCGATAAGTGTAGCACTTTCCATTTTAGAAAATGACCCCACCCACTACCATTATTTTAACAATAATACTTTTCGGACATAAATGTCCGGACATAATCTAGTCCGTTTAGGAAAATGGAGCAGTTCGACCCGTTTTACTTATTTATTTAATTTTGTAATTAAAAGAAAATATGCAGAGTTACCATTTTACCATTTACTTATTTTAGCTCCAAATTTATATGTTTTGGATCCAAATTGACATGAGAAAGAAACATTCGAATAAAATTAATAAAAAAATTATGATTAATCTCATGTTAATTTGGAGCTAAAACATATAAATTTGTAGCCAAAATAGGTAAAATGGTAACTCTGTATATTTTCTTTCAATTACAAAATTAAATAAATAAGTAAAACGGGTCGAACCGCTCCATTTTCCTAAACGGGCTGGATTATGTCCAGACATTTATGTCCGAATAGCATCACTCTTATTTTAAACCTCACAACAATTTATTGTGGTGGGTCACTTTCCCCACTCAAAACCAATTTATCAACTATTTCTTAAAATCCGTGCTGAATCCAATGTGTTACACTTTCGCGGACGGAGGGAATAGTATTTTTTCAATATTATTATATTTAAATATTATTTCTATGTCGGCATGGGTGGGATATGTGAATGTGAGTATATGTGTGTACGACAGCGGAGAGGTGAAATTGTGGGCTTTTTGTTATTGTGTTTGAAGAGATATGATTAATGGGCCTTTCGTTATTATTAAGCCCATATATACTGAAGGAGCTTAAGGTCGTAATTTAGAATGGGTCGGGTAGGGTACCCTACCCGAAAATGTTGGGTACCGACTCCGATTTTTTTAAATTTATTATATCCTATTCCGATCACATATTAAAAGTTGGGTATTCAAATGCCTGAAACGGGTATTCCAATCGGGTATTAGGGTACCTAGATGACCCGATATTACTTAATTTATGTTCTATGTTGTTATTTCAAAAATAAATTATTCGACATTATTCAATTTAGAGTTTTTGTACTGCGTAGTCTGCGCTACGGTTTCTTCAATTCTTCTACTAATTTATTTTATGTACTTATTATATTATTATGTCTTGCGTTAGCTTAGGTCGTAGAGTGTGAGTCAAATATATCTATGATAATTAATTTAATTTAAAGTAATATAATATAGTATAAATTAAAAACTCGGCTATATTTGGGTACTCGAATCGGGTGTCGGTTATACCTGATACCCAAAATTTTAAAAAATCTCAACCCGCATTTTGACCCATTTACCCGAATATGCGGGTACCGGGTACCCAATAGTACCCATCGGGTGTCGGATCGGTACAACACTACCCGATTACGCACCACCCATTTAGACAGCCCTATGGTCGATCATATCGTTGGGTATTTATAGCAAGTAACAAGTAAAGATGAAATTCTGCCATGATCTGGTACTTACAAATATATATATATATATATATATATATATATATATATGAACGAAACATAATAATATATATATAAAATAATATTATGTTGCTAGCTAGTCTTTTGAATTTGACGTGTTTATGTGGTTGCATATTATATACTATATATCCTGGTTTTGATATGACGAGATGACATTGCATTTAGTAGATCTAATGGGAGTGTACGTTTACATACATGAGAGGATAAGAAGGGGCCGGGTCGGGCGAAGTTGACGGAAGGGGAAATTAAGCGGCCCGGCCGCCAATCAAGGCGACCTTTGTTACGACTCCTCCTTCCTCAACTAGCTACAATATCTAATCTATATATATATTAGGACCATTCACTAGTACTAGTGTACTACTCTTTAATTTGCTCTTATATACAATAGAATAGAGCTGTCCAAACAAAAATTTCTGCACCACCTTCGAAAGTGACAATACCATGCCTACATCAATCATCACTTGTTCTTTTCCTAATTTCATTCTCCTCCTATATATACATATATATATATAGCTCATGTACGAATTACAATTAATTTGGATCATTCATCTTGATATGATCTCTATTTGTAATATATATATAAAAGGCATTATCATAAGGAACATTATTAGTATATTTATAAGAAAACATGCATGCGTCATGCATGGTTCCTACATATGTTGCTACAGATAGATCGGAACGGTTTTCACCAGAACCGTTCCGTTCCATGTAACTGTATACTATATACTATATGTATATTACTTTTTGGCTAAGGGATTAACCTGTTATTTTGCCAAATTACGTACAAGGAATTGGATTTGGATCAAATATCTCCCTTTTCGATCTTTATTCAACTCTCTTGTGTTGGGAGAGACATTCCATGCATGATTAATCCTGAATCTGAAACTCTAATTAATTATGCAAGAATTGGTGCTAACTAGTATGAATAAAATTAAATAAAATGGTGATCATTCTGGTGTGGGTTGGGGAGTGGTGGTCCAAATTAATAATTGAAGTAAGCTAGCAGGTGGACCACAGTAAATGAATATTGAGTAAGCTAGCGTGACTTTTTGAATTGAGTTTTTAAACACAAAAATAAAAATTAAATGGACTAATGGACCTCGAATTTGTATAGAGGTATATGCATACATTGCATTTAGCGGCAATCAAAATTTTCTATCTATTGCAAACCATCATCTCTGCTTATAGGGATGTCAATCGCTTAATCCGTTCGGTTTTCGGGTCAATCTCATCGCTTAATCCGTTCGGTTTTCGGGTCAATCCTATGGGGTTCAGATTATTTTCGGTTTGTGTTGATTGAATTAAATTTTTTTAGGGTTATAAATTCTTGGCTATAACCCTAAACCTTCGATTTTCGGGCTTGCCCGTCGGGCCAAGAAGTATTATGCAAAAATAAATGTCGTTCCAACTCTAACTTATATAATAACTAATGAATAAGTCAGTAGAAGTAAGTATTACATATATATTTTCTCTTAAATGGTAATCTTTATTTTAATTTTCACATCATAATTCTTTTTATTAAGTGTTAAAGATAGAGAGGTGAACACGTGTAATTTGCATAAAAAATCAAAACATATTTCACAAATATTTGAAATAAGGTCAGTCTTATTATCAAATTCATAAGCAAAGTAATGAGAAAAAAGAGTTCGGTTAATCGGGCCAACCCACGTATTTTCAGGCTAGCCCTATCGGGCTCGGGCAAAATTATTTTCGGGCTAGAAATTTTCGGTCATAACCCTCTTTTTTTTCGGCCCACTCGGATCGACCCATCAATTTCGAACTAAATTGACATCCCTATTGGGTTATTGATTTCAAAAATCAATTTCGAATTAAATGCCTGTTTTTATTTTACTTTATTTGATGAAATTAATCATAATTTCTACTATTATGTTATATTCTGTTTAAAGAAGGAAAAAAAAAACATTAATGGTGCACGCGAAGGGAAGGGCCGTGCTGCATTGGTTAATTAATTTTAATTTAATTAAATCCACAATAATACAAATTAATGAGTAGTATTAATTGGACGATCTTGTCTTCACGTGCTTGCTAATATAATACTACTGCTTAATTAATTTCACGCAATTTCTTCTTCTATTATTATTAGTATTTTTTTTCTTTTAATTATCCATATTTTTTATGCATCGGTAACGTCTCGGAGTCTACTTTAAGCAACCCCTTTTTCAGAGTAGAATAATTTAACAATAAAAATTGTAAGGATATATTTTTCACTTTTCTTTTCCTTTAATTAATTACGAGAAAATTTTACTAGTTCTCAATGATCATGGATAATTATTTTCATTTTGGTTGGTTTTGCTTTTCAGTTTTCCTGCATTGCTCCAACTCCAATAAACCAATTGAACGTGTGTAAATAAATTTTGATAAATGATCGATGTGGATAGAAATATATATATAGGGGTTGATTCACGTACAAAATATTTTTGAGAAAAAGGTGCAAATACTCCCCTCATGTTGACAGCGCCGGGCAAATACCTCCCTGAACTTTGTTTAGGTGCAAATTCACCTTTCCCTAAAGTTTTCGGGTGCAATTACCCCCTCGTCGTGACGGAAACTACACTTTCGTGGGCAAAAAAAATATTTTTGATTCATTTTTATTCATGTGGACCCTTACAATTTTCGAGAATTAATTGGTGCTAAAAACTCAAATTCGGATAACATTTGTTTCGAACCTTAGCTCACAACTATCAAAACTCAAACGAAGCTCTCTAATAATTTGCAATCCAAGCCAACTATTTGTTGTTGACATTGATGATTTCATATTCTTCAAGTGGTCCGTCATCCTTTTTCGTGCAAATTATTGGAGAACCTCACCTGAATTTTGATAGTTGTGAGCTAGAGTTCGAAATAATTTTTTTCCTAATTTGAGCTTTTAGCACCAATTATGTAATATATAATCGTTGGGAATTGTAAGGGTCCACAAGAATAAAAATGAATCAAAAATATTTTTTTTGCCAACGAAAGTGTAGTTTCCGTCACGGCGAGGGGGTAATTGCACCCGAAAACTTTAGGGCAGGGTGAATTTGCACCTAAACAAAGTTCAGGGGGTATTTGCCCGGCGCTGCCAACATGAGGGGGGTATTTGCACATTTTTCCAATATTTTTTCCGTAAAAAATAATAATAATGCATTTTATGTACCAAAATAATGTATTTTATGTATTATTACAATGCACTGTCATAATAATGCATTTTTAATTCATTACAATGCATTGTTACGATAATGTATTTCATGTTTAATTATAATGCACCGGTCAATGACAACCGTAGATCTACAAAGATTAATAGTCCAGATTGCTTTTACTTCTTACGGGAAAATGATTTTACATATGATCTCTTCCTATATATATGTGTGTGTAAAATATACAAAATTGTGAGGTTTTCATGGGACATTATTAATTTATCCCCCCACGCATGTAAGTTATGAGGGAAATATTGGATATTTTATGTGGAAAAAGAATAAATATAAAGGAAAAGAAGATCTAAGAGAGAGAGAGAGAGTGCATGTTCAATGATAATGAATGCAGGTTGGGTTGTGTTGGGCTGTATTGTATTGTACCTCAACTGAAGCACACCCCACCCTTCACCCTCAGCCAGGTCACTCCCCACTCTCCCTCCACTAATCCACTCTCTTTATTTCACACATTCCATTTCCACGGTTTACTTAAAAAACGAGAGTGATGCTAACGAAAGGTGTTCAGAGGAAGTGTGTAGTACACGACCTCTCATATAATATACTGAAATAAACGGGAGTCAAATATTATAAATTTTATTATCATTACATACAATTTCAAAATTTGTGAGATACATCAAATAATAACATAAAAATATATACATAGTTAATACTATATCAAAGAGAAATATAAAAAAATCTCAATATATCAATGTATAATAAAGATTCTTGTAAGTTTTAGTAAGTATTATTTTTTTTTTCTTTCTAATATTTGGATTTATTAAATAAGAATATACGTAATTTCATTTCACTATGTTTTTTATTCTTATTTGGGATCGGGACATTTGACGTCGACAAAATATAGTAAAAACTTCTTTTTTTAAGTAATATAATAAAACTTAATTTTATTTGTAAAACTTGGCATCATCACATAGCATGAGTTTTAAAACCGCTAAATTTTGTGCTGATTTTCAGTACTTTGCTTCCGCTGAGGGGACTCATATCATATTCTCTCTCTAGAAACGAAACCTAGTCGTTCTCTCTCTCTCTCTCTCTTCTGCTCATTCAGTCAGTTACTTGTTTTGTGTCTTTTGTTGTTTACTCCACCCCCCCACCCTCCTCTCACACCCTCCAAGATTTTTTATTTTTAATTTTAATAATCTTTTCCGTTTTACTCCCACCGTCCCGCCATAAGTTGCCATATTTCCTTATTGGGCTGTCCCATCATAAGTGGCCACTTTCCTAATATGGAAACACCATCCCTCACACAAAAGATGTGGACTCCACCACTTTTTATCTTTTTACTCTTTAAACACTCTTCTCCTAAATACCCGTGCCCAAAAGAAAGTAGCCACTTATCATGGGACGGAGGGAGTATCTCTTACTATCTAAGTATATATTTCTAAGTAAAATTCAATCATTCATGAACAACAGAGGGGAGTAACAAGACTATATATATTTAAATGGTGACTTCGAGTTCCGACCATTGTATCATTTTTTATTAAAAAATAAAAACACACACACACACACATATATATATATATATAGAATAATAGTATTGAAGTTGCAGTGGAGTATAATTTCAGTCAGCTAAGCTAAGAGCCCTTATCATATTCTTCATTTCATCCACAAACTACAAAAGATACCTTGCTCAATGCTTTCTCTCTCCATTATTACTATTCACTTGCATTAAAAATAAAAGGCGATTCTTTGCTCTCATTTCAGTGTTTCAGCTTTCCCGCTCTCTCTCTCTCTCTCTCTCTCTATCTGTCAAAGTAAAACTTCTTTTTCGGACCACACAGCTCTCTGGCATATTTAGCCATTTTTGTGATACATGACATTTTGCTGCTTTACAGCAGGAAAAGAAAAAGAAAAAGAAAAAAAAAAAGATCTTTATTTCATACTTCATTTTTCTTGACTTGATCTTGATGGTGGCAGGCAATTAAGCTGAATTAAATGTTGTACAGATCCTGATGATGCAAATTAAGAACAGATGAATACAAGAATTGCTAATAATGCTAATTCCAAGAAGCCAGTTTTGCGCCCTCAAAATGTGAGCAAAGAAAAGCAAATTCTCATCCCTCAGTTTCTTTGATTAATTGTTATTTTTTGTTAGATCTTTGGAGAATATATACCAAAAAATGTTGTGAATTAATTAATGTTGTTTGCAGGGGAAGAAGGCGGAAGTGCAGGGCAGCAATAGGCGGCGGTCAGTTTCAGCAAGAGAGAGAAAGTTGGCCTTATTACAAGATGTAATTTAGTAATTAATCACTCCTACAAAGCAAGAGTTAGTAGTTTTTTTTTTTTTGTTTAATTCTTCATCTTGATGTTTGAATTCTTTGTTTGTTGCAAATTAATGGCTGCAGGTTGAGAATCTGAAGAAGAAGCTGAGACATGAAGAGAATGTCCACAGAGCTTTGCAGAGAGCTTTCAATAGGCCTTTAGGCGCTCTACCTCGTCTTCCTCCTTATCTCCCCAAATATGTATGTTAGTATGTAACAATTTAACATGATCCTCTCTCCCTCTCTCTCTCTCTCTCTCTCTCTCTAGATTAATTGTGTGCATTCCCATTAGTAATCCATCCATCTAATGAAAGGAAGTTGTGTAAAAAAAAAAAAAAAATTGTAGACGCTTGAGCTTCTAGCTGAAGTTGCAGTATTAGAAGAGGAGGTTGTTAGGCTTGAAGAACAAGTTGTGAATTTCAGACAAGCTGCTGCTTACATTAATATTTCCTCAACAAATCATTCAGAGGATAATTCAAATTTATCAGTAACAAGTTCCAACCAGAAGAAGCTGCATTCTACAACTTCCTCCCAAAATGAGCCATCACAGAATATTGATGGCATTCAATCACACAAGGATACTACTAAATCTATGCTAGTAGTTGGAACCCCGGTCAAGAAGCCGCCGTTGTTGAAGCCTGAGTTAATCATCAAGAATTCAAATTCTCCAAAAATGCAGGTATTGTTATGGAGTATGTAGTAATCACAAATGGGAAGAGCTTATATATACATATAGAATAAGGAATAAGAATTAGAGTGGTTATGGTTATGGTTATGGTTATGGTTATGGTAATTTGTGATGATAATTGGTGCAGTGTAGGATTGTAGAGCAAGCACAGGAGAGCTGTACCTCCTCTTGTTCAGATGATAGAGGCGTAGACGTCGAAAGTGAGGCTAATAAAATGTCGCAGGATGTCTTAAACTGCCTCATCAGAATCTTTGTGAGAATGAGCTCATCTAGAAGGAACACAATGGACTTCTCTTCTTTGGCCGCGAAACCATTCAATGTGGAATCAAACTTTCGAGATCCTTACTTTAGCTCTTCTGAGTTGAAGAAGAGAGACATCGGCACCTACAAACATCTTTATGTGATTGAATCTCACCAAGTTGATCTCAAACGTAGAGCAAGTGCTTCGTTCCTCATCCGTAGGCTTAGGTAAGCTCCTCAGCTCTATGTGAATATTTGTTTACAAAACTGGAGGTGATTGTGATCGGTCCATTTTCTTCGTTTTGCTCGAATTGATCAGGATTCTTCTGGACAAGCTAGCATCTGTGAAGTTAGATGGTCTAAGTCACCAGCAGAAGCTTGCATTCTGGATTAACATCTACAATTCATGTGTCATGAATGTAAACCACAAACAAACAAGCTTACTATATTTATCTATCATATAAAAGTTTTTGTGTCTACAAAGATACTTATCTATCAATTTTCAGGCATTCTTGGAGCATGGAATACCTGAGAATCCTGACATGATCATGGTACAAATGCAAAAGGCAAGGCGATATCAACCTTGTAACTTCTCTAGTAGTTTGCTTAGTTTATCCATCTTCGTGAAAAAAAAATGTCGAATTCTCATATTAGGAGACTAACTCATAACAAACATCCATGGATTGATGCAGGCAACAATAAAGGTTGGGGGGTATGTGCTAAATGCAGTTACAATCGAGCACCTTATCTTGAGACTTCCTTATCACTTAAAATATGTGAGTAGCCTAGCTACTTGTACTTTATAATGACTCTGTTTGTTGCTGAAATTTCTGTGCTTTGAGGAATCTAACATCTAACTTTTCTAAAATGCCAATACATAGACTTGCACAAAATCGAACAAGAATGATAAAAAGGCGATTTGCAGAACACTTGGTTTAGAGTGGTCAGAGCCATTAGTCACATTTGCACTCTCCTGCGGTAGCTGGTCCTCCCCTGCTGTAAGTTCATTGCTGCATTCTGCAAATTTCATAATATGTTATTCAGACAGATTATAAGTTCATGCATGCTTCTTTTAAATGGTTATAACTGCATTAATATTCTCATCAAATTCATCTTGCAGTAGATTATTGCAAGATGTCAGCCTTGAATCCGAATGCAAATTCAACTATGATATCTCATGTTGTATATATCATTGCCATTGGCTACTAATGATGCATATCTTGATGATTATGTTGTCTTAGTTGAGGGTGTACACTGCGTCCCAAATCGAGAGTGAGTTGGAAGCAGCAAAAAGAGCATACCTAGGAGCAGCAGTGGGCATATCAGCAGCATCAAACAAGTTAGTAGTTCCCAAGCTATTAGATTGGTACCTTCTCGACTTTGCAAAGGACATGGACGCGTTGCTGGACTGGACTTGCTTGCAGCTACCGGATGAACTGAGGAACGAAGCACTCAAATGCCTTGAGAGCAAAGATAAAGAGCCTTTATCAAAGTTAGTACAAGTGATGCCATACAATTTTAGTTTCAGATACCTTGTATATCGATGAAAAGCAAGTTATGCATTGTTAGGAAGAGCAATTTATGCTCAGAGATTGCAGGATTGTATACTAAATCACAGAGAATACTACTACTATAGCATTATAACAATAATCCATTTTTTTGTGTTTGAAAATAAATTATGTTGCATTATGTTCATACGCAGGCGAATTTACTTAACAATTTTATGCACCTAACAGATACATTAATGACAGACATGGGCTTACTTATTTTGGAGAAATTTGAAACACCAAAATATACAATCAAAATAAATCATAACTAGCACTAGCATGTTTAATAAGTCTTCATCAACGGATTTTACACTTTGAACAAATTGAGGACGAGCCAAAAGAAGATAGAGAGTAAGACCCGTTATTCCTATTTTCATTAGAGAAAATTGTTGTTTTTTTGCAGGGGTAAAGTAAATTGTTTTCATCATCGTAATGTTGTTTTCGATGTCAATTTCTTCTATTTGAAAAGGAGCAGATATTCACCTTAACATTTTATTGGTTGCAGCTCATGTATGGCACACATCACTCGCGTGAACGCAAAGAGAGAGAGAGAGAATGATATGTATGATAGAGTGGTTTTAGGAGAGAGAAAATGAACTAAAATAAATAAAGAGAACAGGAAATGCAATCCTTTGAATTGGAAATGGCAGGATTATCTTACATAGCATCAAAATAAGGGTCCTGAAAAAAGAAAAAAGAAAAAAGAAAATAACTAACCCGCAAACTCAACCTTAATAAAAATACAAAAAGGGTTAGGGTTAGGTAAATTGGACATATAAACAGGGAGCAATGGTGAAACATCCAACATCTGAAATTTACAACAGGGAAAAATGAGATCAAAACATACTCTGAAAACCTTTCTACTCTACTAGCACACGATGCCTTTAGTCGAATTAAACGTTGAATTGTCGTATGTGGCAGCTGGAGGGCGCAGTCGCAGCCTCAGACGAGCATCATAAATTTACCTCAACCAAATGGTGAAGGAACAGGTCCAGCAATGGCATCTGATCTTTTAATGCTTCCCATGCCACAGATAATGCAGCCAGGGGTCGACAAAGCAGAGAACTTGGCACCACAGAGATCGCAGACATCATAACCAATGGTAGATAGACGGCTAAGCGTAGCAGCACAGAATTGTGACGGATCTTCCAGAGGATCTATGGACTTGTTGGACAAGCCCCTCTGAAGACACATGTCAATCAGGCTTCTCAGTTCGTCTTGCTTGCCCGCGGGTGCTTTAGACAAGAGTAACTCCAGCATCTGTTTTGCATAGGCGTAGTTCTGCACATCCATGTTTCTTTTTATGGCAGTCCGGATACAATTTATCCGGTGCTTAGCAAGAAGAGGCAATGAACCCAAATGGCGCGACAGTCTGGCCATCTCATCTTTTGCACTTATTGCACTGGGGCCTTGGACTCTTTGCAGTCGGTTTATTTCCTGTAATGAAAGGAAAACAACACAGCATAAGAATATTATGAGATGCCATTGTTTGTTT
The DNA here is from genome assembly GCA_031470985.1 of Agastache rugosa. Classification (NCBI taxonomy): domain Eukaryota; kingdom Viridiplantae; phylum Streptophyta; class Magnoliopsida; order Lamiales; family Lamiaceae; genus Agastache; species Agastache rugosa. The sequence continues at coordinate 35,630,818 of CM062606.1, read as the reverse complement.
GGAAGGAAATGCAATATATATTAGCAATTTTGAGGGATTTGTGAGAAACCCATGGAAGGTAAGATCTAATCAATAACTTGTGCCAACATTACTACCATAGTACTTGATAACATTTCTGCTTATATAAGACCCAGGTAGATTGTTGAAGACAATACATGTTCTTAATGAAACCAATTATCAGTACAACCTGCAAAACTTTTACCTCAGGATCATAGCAAAAGTGGGACAAAATCTCACATCACATTCAAAAATGTTTATAAGGAAAAGATACACACAAGGAAATCTAATAGCAAACAGAAACCAGAGTACCTGAAGAAGGGTAACTGCAATCTTGTATTGGGCACAAATAGTAGCTTGCGCCTTGATGTCAGCTCCACGAGATTGATCCTTTGCCAGAGCTAGGAAAGCCTCATCAAAACAGGATAATGCATCTGAAAGTTGATTTTGCTCAAGGTGAGCAAGTCCCGTCTTAAAACAAACTGCAGCTCCAGCACCACGGGGAACCTAGAACAAAATAAAAACAGAACATGTCATGTTACCCCATCGCCGCCACTTCTCCAACTCCAGGGTCACCCTCCACTCACCAAAAAAGAAAAAATAATAACAAAATGAATAAGAAAAAAATTGACACAAATAAATAAGATTGTTAAACACCAAATAGGACCTTCTACATATGTAATTTTCTTTTAATCACTAAGATGAATTCATCAATAAAATTTAAGTACAATGGCAACCTGGGCATACATAGCCAGGTGTACTTGCAAGTAAGAGCATCTTCATAGTTAATATACTGGCAAATATTGCATTCTATTTTATCAAGAAAGGAAAGGGATGAGCATCCACACAATTAGCTCATTGTTCTCCATTCTAAATGGCTCAAGTCCAGGTTGGGCATCCATCCTGCCCAACACAATTTTATGAGTAACTTTTGCAAGCACAAGGTGCAATCTACCCATACAGGAGTTCTTCTGAGAAATTGTTAGCTAAAAGGAGACCACAAATCAGATAAGTGATCTAGTGCAGATAACAGCAATTGAGCATGAACTACAATTCCATTTATGCACAAAATTTTCAGCATGCATTGATAATTCCTAAAAGTCTTATATGCCACTATACTTTGGAAGAAAAAATTATAACTATTGCCAAACATATGAAGAAATTTCCACAGGAGACAAAAAATTATACCATGATATACAATGTCATCACACAGAGCTTCATGCTGTTCGACAATCAATACAAGCCAAAGGGGAAAGAAAAAACTACCTGCCCAGGACGTACAGCTTTTGGAGGAGAAGCTGAGCGTGAAGGTCTTCCAGACGCTTCTGATCCTGGAGCTTCAAGTGAACTGAGATCAAGAGGCTGACTAGAGACTGGAAGCTGTGCCATCTGGACCTGTGGTTGAGGTGGAGCATGTTGGGGAGGTATGCCGCCATCTGGAAGCCCAATGGACTGATATTGAATGGGCTGTTGAGTAGCTTGAGGGGGTATCCCACCATCCGGTAGACCAATCTCAACAGCAGGTGCACTACTTTGGTTAGCTGGGACATTGTTCGCAATACCTTGTCCTTGAGGATTTTGATCCAGTCTTGAAAGGATTGTCCCAGCAGGAGGGAGTGATGCTGCAACCTGAAGGGATGATATTGTATTCTGGAAAAAGTCCTCAGGTATTGGCCTAGCAGTAGCTCCAGCACCTGGAACCATGGAGGTAGGCTGTGACAAAGATGACCCTTGAACCAATGTACTGGTTCCAAAAAGATCTGCAGGAAGCGAAGCTTGACTTGTAATGGTTCCCGCGGTAGCAGGGCCAGGCTGAGGTAGAAGTGCGCCCAAATCTGGTGATGAGCTAGTTACTGACTTTGTCCTACCAATCGGCAGACGTAACTGCTTCGTTGCTTCTTTAATTTTGTTGACATCTACTGTTGTAGATGCAACCGGTTTGTCTCGGATCATAATATGCAACTTCTTGGTTTTTGAACTTCCTTCCTCATCACTGCTGCTACCATCAGCGGCAGAACCATACATCGACTTCTTAAATTCTTCTTCGGCCTTTGCCTGAGCATCTGTAGCACTGGAACCCGCAAACTGCTGGGAGAGAGTTTCTAGGCCCATTAGAGAACCAGCCTTAGATTCACCATCCAAGGATACTTTAGGTTTGTCTGATATTGAGTTAGCAAGAACTGCTTGAAGACCATTAGCCTTGATACCACCATCAGCTTTAATTGCTTTCACCAAACTATCTTCTCTCACTTCAACAACATTACCTCTTCCCTTGACCAAACCAAGATAAACACCAATGTGATCTGTGACAATGGATGGGATAGTGCCATCATCAGTTTTCATGTAAGGCATCACCTCAGCAGCTAGTGCCCACTGAGGTATGTCCTTCAAGTTAGTAGGTGTCTTTATATCCCAGTTCCCACCACCCCATTCACGTCCTTTAGGAACCATACTTTCTGCAGCAAAGTTTGCAAAGATTCCTTGTGTCCACCCAGTTGAGCGGACTCTCAAAATCCTCTCACAGTATCTCCTCAACTCAGAATCAGCACCGTCTTCCTCTAACTTCTGGGCAAGATGCCGCATTGCACTAGGGTTAAGGTGGCATATAAACAGATCAAGCATGCTTTCAAAGTCTGAGATAACTTCAAAAGTCTCCTTTGCACTATCAAATTGACCATATCTGCAATATAACATGTTATTTGCATATTTTACAGTGAAACAAATAAAAATAGAGAGCAAAGCTAATGATCGGCACAATGCTAGGAAGAAAAGATTGGTCAGACAAACAAGAGAAATGCTACAAGCCTACAACATCATAATTTCATGATAGAACTCAAAAAAGAGTAAACATCTACAAGAAAATTGGTGCAAAAATCTTTAGCTATTAAAGCTAGCATTAAAAAGGCAATAATTCTCTTTATTCAATTTTGCTTGGACATGCAAATTGTGGGGACGGCCACACTTCTAGGTGTAGCAACAAGGAAGAGAACATGAGAAATACCTGAATACAAGAGGACTTTCATGCTATAAGAATGACGAAAATCACAAACTCAACAAAAGAAAATTATTCATCACAATCAATGGCAGAGCCAGGATTTTAAATTTAGGGGTGCGATAAATAATTACATAAAATATACATAAAAAATATTTAATACTTATACATGCCGAAACATTGTTGATAAGTTTTAAAGTCCTTACATTTTAAAATACAAAAAAAAAATTACACAGATGTCTAATTTATTATTCGATGAGTTTTCATTTGTTGAAAGCGATTGGCACCACCATCGTCAGAAACTTGTAGAAACACATCTATCTCAATGAAAATGACCAAACAACTATTCAAAAATTGATCGCTCATGCTATTTCACAATTTATTCTTTACATACATAAGTCATTACAGAAAACATTATCTCTACACTTACAGTAGCAACATGAAGAATCAACACCAGCTTGATAAACAAAAACACTAAAAGATAAGTTACATGTCTATTGTTGTTTGTTTTAACAAGCTTCATCAAAAGTAAAACTAACATCGTGCAAATTTTGAAACTCATCATCTCTTTTCAATAAATAGAGCAGAGGTCAATTTTTATCAAAATTATACTATGAGCTTGTAAGGTAAATCATAGGCCATACAAATACAAATAAAATGTCAAACTAGGCCCAATATTTTATTTATTATTGGACCTAAATTAAATAAATTGAAAGTCCATATTTTGTTCTATCCATAAATCAATTAACAAAAAATACGAAAGGGGGCACAAGTTTAAGAATATAGGTAATTTTTTAATTTTTATATATACTAGTAAATTTTTTTAATTTTTTTTGGGGGTACAACTGTACCCCCATTGCCCTATACTAGATCCGCCCCTAATCACAGGAAAGAATTCAACAGATAGCTGCAAGCTAAACATCTTTGTAGCCATTTAAGAGGATATAAGCATGAGAATATCATAAGGTGGCCAGAAATAGTTATGCCTACATACCTGATACATGCATATCCCAACTGGCGGAACCGATGGAACAAATGTGAGGTTGGGGGACATCTAGGATAATCTCTTGATCGCAAAAACTCATCTTTCAATGCAGATAAAGCAGTAGAAAAGCGAAGTGCTTTGATTGCATATATTCCTCTTGAAACCTGAGTTAGGGAAGCAAAAAAGTTAATTAAGAGGGTCATTTGCAGATTCTGGTACTGGAAATGTAACTAGAAAGTACCTGTGTGAATTGCAGGCCTGATTGTGATAGTGATACGGCAAGATCACCACAAACTGGAGAACCTCTGGCGAGAATATCAAGTGATCTTGGAGAAATACGCAAGCTATCAAACCTTCAATAAGACATGATACAAAATGTCAATAGTCATGCAATGTTAAGATTGAACTTTTGAAGAATGACAAAACAAGCACAGGAAAAACATTTTCATCATTTATGTGTAAGAACAAATATACTGCTGATCACCAAACTGGTTTTGCATATCCAAAAAAGAACCTTGATGTAATTTGGTGTAGTACTTCTGACAAATACAAAACGTCAATAGTCATGAAATGTTAAGATCGAACTTTTGATGAAGGACAAAACAAGCACAGGAAAATCATTTTCATCATTCACGTGTAAGAACAAATATACTGTTGATCACCAAACTAGTTATGCATATCCACAAAAGAACCTTGATGTTATTTGGTATAGTACTTCTGACAAATCCAGTTTCTGCTCAAAATGTTGTTGCATTGTCGCATATCCAATGAGAAGAGGTTCTAGCAGCCCAACAAGGCAGTGCTTGATCTCGAACTTCTTCTTTTGACGAACATTGATATCACTTGAGATTGCAAGCAGCAGGCGATCATTCAAAGCTCCAAGCAGCACTGTGTGGAGGCAGTTGATTGAAAATCAGAAGGTTAATTGGTAAGCTTAGGATGGGAGAGATCTTATCAGAAAAGTATTCCATTCGAGATCCTCCCATTGAGTGAAAAATAAGTTATTCTACCTGCATTAGGCATACTGATTGAAAGGATTGTTCTAACTTTTCCATCCCAACCCAGCACATTAATGGAAGTAGAAGTAGAAAAGAGAAGTGCTGGTCCAAGCCACAACAGAGATCTAAAGTGACCAAAAGTTAAGGGCCCTCAAGGATCCAAGGATGTAACAGTAGAACAATATTCATTAGTCAAGAAGATGTTAGAGAGTAGATTGCCTCCTACCCTACCCCAAGGGGAAGAGATTGAGGTGACAAATAGATCTGCACGTGGGCATGAGTGTGTATTTTCACATACATACATACATATGTTTAGAAAGAGAGACAATACAAAGAAAAGGGATAAGAAGGCCTGAAGGATATTGGAGGAAGTCCTTTATCAAATTTTGTGGAAGTACTGGCCAATACATCTAAATCAGCTGTAACAATGAGCACTCGTTGTGTGGTCAATATACCAGCAACAAAGCCCCTAAGTGTTTCTTGCCATTGTACCTAAACATGAAAGCTTGAACAATACATTAGTGGCCAAACGTAATTCCCAAATGAGTTATCAACATGAATTTTAAGAAAATAAATTAATTAAGTATTTAAACCAGTATTCAGTTATTAGGATAGGACTACAAGTATTCACTTATGAGATTCTAAAAATTCAGTTTCTTATTGAGTATTGAAACCAGAACTTGATAAAATATCCATACACGCGGTAATTTCATTTTAATGATCTATGAACAAAAAGAAATGAAAAAAAGGAAAGAAAAGAGGTGCTTAATTTCACACTAATATCAAGTCCAAATAGCTTCCAGGTTGCACTTGGATTGTAAGATTGTATAGGAGAGAGGATTTACAGAAGATATCAGAACAATTTACATTCAGTGAATGTCAAATCCACCAATATCGTCCCTAAATTAGTTAAAACTGAGAGTGATGAATTTCAAATCAATTTCTATGGAGAATTTATCCAAACAAGATTTAAACCTGGATAATTACCTGAAGTACCGTCTCATTTACTTTTAATTTAACAAATTTCCGCCCTTCAGCTTTTGTTGAGATGTAATGCCCATCAGTACTAGGAAGACGATATCCTAGGATGAGTTTTCCCAAAGCAATCTGATCCCCATGAGAAGCAAATAACAAAGTTGACTCTACAAATGAAGAACTCTGGATCAAAATAAAGTCACTTTGCTCAGGCATATACAAAAACAAACAGTCCTTTTCAAGCACCTAGAGGAGTAGAATAGATGCGATCAACTTCACTTTCAAACATAAACTGCATGGGACCCTTAATAGAAGTGGCTTCAGTTTCCACAGACTGGTTTTCATAAGCAGTTACATTTTTCTCAAAGGATTCTTGAGAGGCAGCACCAGGCAACATATATAAGGAAAGAGTAGTCTTATCCTCATCCAGAATAGCAAATTGATTTTCATTAAGACCAAAAAAGGCTGCATCTGCACCTGAAATTTTGTAAAAATGGATTCAATGATCTTTATTTTGTTTTTTGGATGACAAGAAACAGATAATATTGTAAAGAAATAGACAAAAGAGTAAAAAGGGACAAGTCATCCCCTGATGCATGAGAAAACCAAAATTAAATGGATTGAAGTAACCACTCACTATACCGTTCAAATTACAACGGCAATGTAGAAATACTGTACAGACCTTTTACTGTGCTAACTTTACTATTTGCAAACTGAGGATCCGTGTTCTCCCAGTACATCACTACCTCATTTGTAGCTCCACTTAACTCATAGACTACAAGAAATATGTGCTGCTTTTTACTATAAGTAATGTATTTCGGATGAATTTCTACATTCCCAGGAATCTGAAAACAGAAGATGAGTTTCATATCATATGCTAGTAGTAAGACAATGATTACTAGTTGAGAAAAAATCTAAAAGAACCTTACCGAAGTATAAAGCTTCTTATAGATACTTTCACTTCCAGAAGTGAGATTATAAGCCATGAGGTTTGTCCCATCAATATAAAAAGCCCTCACAGGATAGTGTAGAACCCTGTTCTCTTTACTGAAGAAATTTAATTCCAGGTGAAACGGCTGTCAAAATGAGTTAATCAGTGTCTCCTCCAATCCCAAAGGTACTATCTATGCTTGTTATTTAGCAATAAGATCAGTGTAATTACCTGGCAAATAGGAAAGTCTCGCAAATGAAGTTTAGTGTCCAAAATAGTTATTAGAGGTAACCGAGATATTGGAGCACTCTTTGCATGGCCTTCCATGAAATGCTGTCACGAACAGGAAGAGATGATAATTCAAGTACAGTTATGGAGAGGAGGTAGAATCAATCTAATAGGTTGAGCTATCTATAAGTTTATCCTCATTATGCAATTGGTTAATGGAATGCTAAGGCCGAGCTATCTATAAGTTCATCCTCATAATGTTTATAATATAATATGCATTTATTAGGTTCCTGTAATTGCAAAAGTTAGAACAACTCTCCACATTTGTGTATAAAAGGATAAACATCCATTCCAATATAGCATTAATTTGAAACTGCACCCATTTTTAGAAGACATAAGTTGATAAGTAGAATAACATCAGTCATTATCTAACATGGATTGTTTATCTGAAATAGAAAGCCAAGTTAAAAAAAGAATCCAGCAAAATTTGAGGTTAGTTATAGAACAACTTCTGAGGTTTAAGTACAGCAGCAAATTTTAAGCTCTAGATATCCATGAAATGAAATTTTTAAATAGAATAAATCAGAGAGAATACAAGCTTACACTGTAAAGAAAAGCCTTCCTCGCCACATCAGAGATTGTAAGCTGACTTTGACTGAAACGAAATGAAAATGTCAAGGATGACCAAAACTGATACAAGTCAACAAAATTCCTAGTCTCTGGATCCAGAACATGATATATTTATCAGTACTGGTATTTTGACAAAACATTAATACAATAAGTAATAAATTCTACATATGTAGCAGTAATATTCAGAAACCGAAGCAGGTGTACCATTTATTCCATTGAGGCACTTTTTTGGCTACTGTTATTTTTTTTATGGGTTGACCTTTTCTTTATATCCTTATACAATTAAAGAAAGTAAAGAGCTATTATTGTCTCAATTCAATTGAGTAGACATCCTCTCCAGCGTAGTTCTCTTATCTTCTTAGCATACGGACTAGCATGACACAATCACTCACATCAGTTTCTCTCGTTCTCTATCATTTATTATGTAGAAAAGTCCTCTTCCTCATCTTTTAAACATAATTTTTGAGTCCGTACTGAATTAACAGCAAACCCAACCCTTTCGGTATAAGTGGCTATCCTGGGCTCTAAGTGATAATAGTATCTAAATAAAGTAATACTCCCTCCGTCCCGCCCGAAGTGGCACTTTTCTTTTCGGCACGGTTATTTAGGAGAAGGGTTATTATTGAATAAAGAGATAGAAAGTGGTGGAGCCCACACCTTTTTGTGAGAGATAGTGATTTCCTTTTTTGGACTATGCCACTTCAAGTGAGACGGCCCAATAAGGAATATTTGCCACTTCGAATGGGATGGAGGGAGTATAATTTTTTCAACTTGAAGGGAAAAAAATTGAAAGTTTTGTTAAGAGAGTGTTTTTACAAAACTACTAGAATATTGGGTTAACAATGAACGGAAAAAAACCTTATCAAGCACCTACCATAACTCACCCTTTCATATGATGCTCTTGAAGTTGAGCTTGCAGTTGATGATCAGCTAATATACCGGATGAACCAAGGGATGCTAGTTTTTCCTTTAAGACAGACGCTGCTCAAGAAACCATAGTTAACGGCTAATGCTATAAGCAAACAGCACCATAAGCATGTGCGGTAACAACAAAATACCATCTAATAATTCAAAATATATCATTAAGCTGCATATTTATTAGAAATATCAAAACTTGAATCAGCACATAATCAATAAACGATTGGCATGATTGAGAGATGATAAGTCATGCCAAATCAAATAGAATATTGGTAATGATTATTCTACTCTTTTATTATCAGCTAAATCAAGCAAAAAAAGAAAAATCAATCCAACCCAAACGAGATTCCACACATAAACACCTATGAAAGATTAAGAATTTCAACTGTTTTAAAAGTTTGAAAAGACCTGCCAGCAGACAGGATAGAAATATAGCGCATAAAAGTTGACTAGCATTAGGAATATATCAAAATGAACATGGAATCAAATTACAGATATATAAGAAAAGTTCACCTACTTCCACACTGGATATATCATATAACCCTTTTAGTGTGTTGATGGAATTTTTTCGCTACTTTTTTTGAAAAGCCGCCTTAAGTTCCAACTAAATAGATAAAATGATTTTTCATTATCTCAATTGAAGTAATGAGCCTCCCAATGCCAAGACATGCAGCCATGACATATCATGTCCAATCACCAAAACCACAAACACATGAGGCATCTGCCACGAGGCAAGCAAGAAATAAATGATCAAGCAAGCATAAGATTATCAGTAAAAAATCACCTGATGACCCCCTTGCACTTTGCAAAACAGCAAAGAGTTGTTTCCGTCCTTCTCTAGTATAAGCAGCTCGGTTCTTGCGGTTGTCTCCCCCAGCCATGCCCTATATAAGAATCATATAATCTATTTGTTTCCATCTAAACCATCTGATCGTGCAACCCACATCTGATAAGTCCAGAGATGCTTACTGCAAAAAGTAATGTTGCTAGATTCAATTTTGGGTGTAATTCCAAAGCCCTTATTCGAGGGAGAGGGTAAACAGCTTCTCCTCCTTGCTGAGATAGAACACGAGGGATGTCGATAGATTCAACAGCTGTATGATAAGAGTTGGGTAGAATTAATGAGAAAATAACCACACCACACAAGACTGAAAAGATTGAATAAATTAAGAGGCCTCACTAGACAGAGGAAAACAAAACTGATCATTAACATTCCTTCAAGATAGGATGTCAGAATTATTTGAACTTAGCAAAGATAAAAATAAAGCAATCATAATGTATAGCTCACTGTTGTTTGTACAAGCATTGAACTTCTCTAGACAAATTAACAACTTGCTTGTCTGAAAGCATGAACTTGATTTTCACTACCTTAATTTTATGGTTGTCAGGATCAAAATGATGCAAAGATAACTTAAAGGTGCATCTCGCTCAACCTTTTAATTTATTTTATTTCCTTTTTTTTTAATTCCTGGAATGTGCAATACTAGAAATATCATGCCAAAACTGATTACCAGAAGGAAAAAGGAATATACGTTAATTTTTCAAGTGTACGGTTGCAATTATCTAGAAATAAACATTTTGGTTTTAATATCTACACTTATAAGAGGATACTAGGAAACACAGAATAAGTTATGAGAGAAAGAGAAACTTAAAATATTTTTCCGAACCGGAAAAGAAGCTAAAAGAATAGAGTAGCTTTTCCTAGCCAACAGAATTCAGGGAGAAAAGGTGAAAGTTTTCCAAGGCAATATAGCTAAAGTATTTTAGGAGAAGTATCTTTCAAAAGATATACGGTGACATTATCTAGGGCATCACAGACACAATCGTGCTCAAATCTAAAAGGGATGATATCACGAGATAGACTACTAAAATAGCATTTTGGAATATCGTTAGGCAGCAATGTAGTAAGGACAAATCTGAGAGCTCTCAACTAACCAGCAGGCTCAAAGAAATTTGCTTGCATTGGTGGTCTGTTGGGATTCACAACTACTCGTGTTTTCCACACTTGAACACTTCCATCTTTTGACAAGGTTACAAGCAACCGCAACACTGGGAGCCAAGAAAGTGACGTGATTGGTTGTGAACCTGCTTGCGTGCTGGAGTTGCACATCAAATAAAAATTGTCATGATTCAAGAACAAATGATACAGCCATTACAGCCCAAAACCTTTAAATATCAAAGAATGATATCAGCATACCAAAAACTTGAGGGATCTCTACAATAACAAAGCTGGAAGCTAAGAATCAGGCTTATGATTCAACTTATATGGTCTCAAGTTCTTATCAGCAATTCATGCAGATAGCTTTAGACACAATATCAATATAGGAAAAGAGAAATATAACATACATAGTAAGTATTTTCAAAGATAGAAGCACAGCAAGTAGAATCAAGAACTGAAGAGTCATCATAATACAGCAGATGTATACTAAGATATATATAAAGCTCACTTCTCCAGGAAATACCTGTATTATTATGACATAAATATATTGACAGAACAAGAAATAACAGGACAGATTGGCGTCTATAGGTACGTCTATAACTTACATTCCGATCATTATAGGTCTCTCAGTGGAAACATCCCATGCCAAAATTGTACCTCGTCTGTCACCAACAAATATCCATTCCAGTGTTGGATGAAATGCAAATGCTCCAGCACCCTGTAGCCTGATGGTGTTATCAACTGCAAAGGTGCCAACAAATTAATAATCCATCTAAATAAGGAAATGAACATTCCATTGAAGCTAAGCAGTATTTCAGCAAAAAAAAAAAAGGAGAATATATGGGCACAATGGTGCTGATCAACTCTTACGCTGTAGAGTGTAGAGAACAGCATATGTATGGATATTGTAAGCTCGAATCAAACCATCTTGATAAGCCACATACTAGCAACAAAGCAAATGCATAAATCATCAGAATGTATAAGTATAAAGGGTAGGTACAATCTAACACGGCAAGTGGTAATAGCAACAGAATTTGGAAGTTTAAGAACATTCCAGTTGAAATTCTTACCAAAACAGGAAGGCGAGGATGGCAAGCAAGATTGACTATAGGTTTCTTCAGGTCGGTCTTTATTTTGGTGGGTGCTTTCCCACCTACCACAGTTCCAACAACTTGACACAAGAAATCATCATAAATTAGCATCATGCAAGCAAAACCAACTGGAAGGATCCTCTAGTGGTGAGTATGACAATTAATAAAGTCCAATGCTGTTACACAATAATGATAAATGGTATGGAATAGGAAATTCAGTATTGCAAGAAAGGAAGACAAAAACAAATATAGCTAGTGTTTGGCTGTTATAAAACTAAAACTAATGTCTATGCTCTCCTCTCTTTTTTTTATTAAAACTAATATCTCTGTCGAATCACAGACTAATGTGTCTTTATATCCATACATGCTGGTATGCTGCAGTGGAAAAGAAGTGAAACAGACAACTTAATACTCCAATGTAAGTAGGTTGAGAAGTGAGCAAGAAAATCATTGCTTCATTTAGATAAGCTCTTAGATTCTCATAACACGAAGTAGCCGAATGTATGAAAGAATTCTCATTATTGAGTCTCCTTGAGTTCTCTTTTCTATAGCACTGCTGGGAACCAGCATTTTATTTTATTTGGAAAGTCGTGTTATCCTCTATGACACTTCACATATTCAGAATAAATAACTATTATGCCATACTCATTCAGATATTTTTTTCATGATGCCACACACAAAAAGGAGGTAAACCTGCTATTTGCACCAGATGAGGATAATAATTGGCTTGTTGCGCAAATTATAGCTAGTAGATGATAGAATCACTACCACATCGAGCAACTATCAATAATCATTTGTCACTGTCGTTATCATATCTAGTGGGTGGACTGTCAATAACATGGTATGCGTGTCTATTTGTATCGATATTTATTCAACTTTTTCTATTATTAAACACAACATGATGTATAGCTTCACCACCATCCCGTTCCTTATTATTATTAACTGAGTAACCATGCACTACTACAAACTTAGTTATCAGAAAAAAGACAACAAATCCGGATTCAATCTCTTCTCCTTCCTTTCCCTTTCCTCCCTCCTTCCCCCTTGGCAGCTCTTTAACACCAACACCCCCCCCCCCCCCACCAAAAAAAAGGGCAGCACTACTTCTGTCTCCATATTGATATTTCAGAAAGACAAAACAATGTATAAAAGAAACTCAAACGGGCTTAACCTGTCACACTCATCTTCTTATGGAAACCAAAAAACACAACAGGCTGAAGCGGAGTCAGGGCAAGATGGACTTCAGTGTCAATTGATATCTGCTCGGTCCTCTTTTCTGGTGAATGCAAAACACAGGTTTGCTCAGTATCAAAGTCGCAGGATCTGATTGTGCAATCCTGCATGCAAAATAGACGCCATTCACAAATGCGAAGGAGATAAGATATAAGGTCAATATTACCTTGTTATCCAGTTAGTTGAGTACAACTGAGCAAGAGACACAATACACAAGACATCAAAGCTTGGATCATTTTTCGCACAATTCAATCCCTTAAACAAATCCATTCCCCTATAACCAAAATACCCACTATTCCCTTCCTCCAAACAAATTGCATCTCCGGTAACGATCTGTTATATTTCATGAAACTAAAGCATTCACATTTGGTTCAAGTACTTCCTAGAGTTGATCCTGCAGCTTCAATTACGGTTCCCATTGCAGAAATTGCCTAATCACAAGTTTCTTCTCCGTAATACCGTTGCAAAATGCAGTCATCGCAAATTACAATTCAGAAAACTGACCTCAAGCACAGCAATGAGCGAATGGCCAGCTGTGGGGCTATAAACCATGCGAACAACAGGTGAGCCTATGTCCACAGACGCGATCTTACTCCCCGTATAAGCATCGAACTCTGTACACGAACTCCAATTACAAAATTCCTTTTTTTAAAAAAGAAGAAAAAGAAAAAAAATACAGCGAATGAATACATGAGAAACCGTACCGATGATATGAGAGCCGATGGCGGCGGAGACGAGCGCCTGTATCGGGTGGAATGCGGCGGCATGGGGCTGTAAGGGTTTGGAGCTCCGACCGACATGCCGGAGATCCAGATGGTGCACGGTGGCCCACTCCATCGGAGAATAGTTGCAGCTATCTACAAATCCGTAGAATTATAGATATGGATCCGATCGAAACATGTGAGTTCAAATTAAGTTTAAGAAGCCAAGACCAACGAAAAAATTCGGATCGGTCGCTAATGCTACAAGAAAAACTGGATTATCTCCGATCAGGAAAGAGAAGATCGGTCCTTTTGAGGGTTGAAGTTGAAGCTACTGAAAACAATCTCAAGAAATGAACAATCGGATTTCGCAGTAGCGGAATCGTTATTGCATCAACGCCTCTAAGGATGAAAAATTCTTACTACCCAGGTAAAAGACTCGTGTCAATCGTGAATAAGTATGGATCGTCGTTTTAGAATAGTATCGACTAACTTTCTAATATTTTAAATTTCATAACAAATTAAATTAGTGGGTATCTTACTCCATTCAAATTAAATTTATTCAACATTTTTTTAAAATTCGTGTCGCCCTCCCCACAATATACTTTTGGGAATGAGGGGAGTATAAAAATATTACGGTTTTGAGGTTTACGGTTTGGCTTGGTTCGTAATTTTTGAAAAACCAAATCTAAACCATAAACCATAATCTATACTTATATAAAGAGTCTTGTTTTACAAAATTTATTTTGCCTATTTTAACCCTATTATAAATTTAATCTAAGGCTAATAATGTAATATTGTGTTTTATATTAATAAAAATATTATAATTCATTAGGATTTAGGTTTAGCTTATATATAAATTTAATTAGTTTACCTAATTTAATATACCCAATAAAAGGTAAATAAGTTGGCATATATATCTATCTTATGCTAGGTAATGTAGTTGTATTCAATTATATACAAATGTTATGCAAAAATTAAAAACAAACTTAATTTCCATTGCCGTGATTTTAGAAAGAAAACTAAATAATCGTCTGACCAAAAAAGAAATGGGCTCAAGGAAGAATTGAAGATGCACGAGAAGAAATATGTGTTCAATTAAATTTCAATTTTGAGTTCATTTTTTGAACATTGATTTTGCTTAAAAAAAGATGCTTTAATAGTTCGTAAAGATGGGTGTTTTCATTATTTGATGAGTCTTGGCAGTTGGCATGTGGGTAACTGATTATCGGCCAAGATTACAACACTTCAATCGTTTGATGAAATGCCTAGCAAAATCTTCCCTCAATCGCTTCAATTTTCTGTGTTGCAAACTTGCAAATCTTGTTACCATTCTTTTTCTTCTTCTGTTTTCCTTCAACATTTATATCGTATTTACAGCCCAGGAGTTTTAGAAAAGAAAAAAATACTACATAGTAGGATATGATGTGGAATTTGAATATATAATAAAAAATGACGTGTAATTTAGTCATACTCCCTCCATTCCCTAATAAGTGTCATGAGCTGCCAAAATGCGTATACCAAGATAGTGGGCAAAATGACTCCCTATACCCCCTAATAATTGCATGAGAAACTGAAAAAATAATCTTCTTGTCTTAAAGTCAAAGGGTAAACATAGAAATTTGATATAATTTTTGCATAGAAATTTACAATATGACACTTACTTAGGGACTTTTTTTTTCTTTCTAAATGCGATACTTAATCGGGAACGGAGGAAATATATAGTAGCAACTATTGCATTTAATACACTACCATATTCATAGATATCCATTTAATTTTGATCATAAACATACACAGAGTTTATATTATTTAAGTAATATATGGAACATCACATTGTATTCATGAACATACTAGGAAGTTTATGAGCTGAGATTAGGGTTGTAAATGAGTCAAGCCGTTCGTGAGCTACTCGGCGATCGACTCGAAAAAATGTCGTTCGGCACTCGACTTGATAACAAATCGAGTCGAGTTCGAGCATGAAATCGAACTCGATAAGTTTGTCGAGCTGAGTTCGAGTATCGTATTGCTCGACTCGACAAGCTCGTGAACATGCTCGGCTCGTATTTAATCGAGCATGTTCGCGAGCCTACAATCGAGTATGTTTGCAAGCCTACTAATCGAGTTTTAGTCGAGCTTGTTCACGAGCCTAATAATCGAGTTTTGTACATAAAATTAAAAAAATAGCTTTAAGCGAGCTCAAGCTCAAGCTCGATTAACATGTATCGAGCTAAATTTAAATATAATCGAGTTCTTGACGAGTCTGGTTCAAGCTCGAGCTCGAATACCTCGTTATCGAGTATTTGACGAGTCGAACTCAAGCCTAACTCGAGCTCGCTAATTTTAGATCGAGTCGAGCTCGATCACGATGGCAGAAACTCGAGTCGAGCTCGAGCAAGCGAATATTTAATCGAGTCGAGTTTGAGCAGACCAATACTCAGCTCGACTCGGCTTGTTTATAGCCCTAGTTGAGATCATAGGAATACCTAGAAGATTTGTATTGAAGTGATAAACGTAGGAAGAGCTTCTCCACGAAGTAGGTTGTACGTTGTCCAAGCTTGCAAAACGAAGCGTCGAGGGTGTGCCAGTGTCAACTCTCTGACGATCAAGTCAGTTTTCCGTTCAAGGAAAGAGTTAGAGGATGATATCCCTCATAGATACTGATAACTACTCTGGCCCTCTTCTCGCACCACCCTATTTCGCCTTTTCCATCCCCTTAACCTTCAGTTGTGCCTTCGATCCTACTCAGATATGAGTTTCAGCAGCAATTTCCACTCCTAGAACACCTACTCCAATGTGCCACCCACCGACGCCGCCAACACCATTCCCTCCACTTCTACCGCCAATACCATCTCTCAATGAAAACACCAGTTGATACTATCTTGTATCAATGGCGGAGCTTTTCGAGTAAGTTCAAACTCCAGAATGAGGAAGAAGACATAGATAAGCTAAAGAAAACAACCAAATATTCATTTTATGATCATAAACTGATAGGTTACAATACTTATAGCCAACAGGCTTTCTTGGTTTGCAAAAACAGAGAGAACGGATACTCTAACTAATTGGGAACCACAACATATTTTCAATGAATTTGCTGGGAAGTTTCCTTTCTCGAATGGGCTTCCTTAAAGGTGGATCAGTGGATGGGCTTTTTCTATTGAGTTGTTGGTTGTCTGTGTAACATTAACCCTAAGGGTTATTCTACCATCCAGCTGTAGGGGACATCCCTAGCCTTTACTGATGTGATGAGCGGCTCTAACACTAAAAAAAGCAGACGCCTCGATAGTCAAACACTGGGAATATCACTGGATGTACATTTCTTTTAAACAGATATCAATTGGAGAATTATCTTTGGTCATAGTAAGACATAGAGCAAGGTTGCTCTGTTGGTATATTTCAAGGACTTATATCTGTCGTGGAAAATATGCCCTATGGCCAAGCCAACCATAGTGTACCGGAGGTGTACCATCACACGGCCCAGCCAACACATTTTACATTATTGGGTCGGGTCTGACTTTGGGTCGGGTTGTGTTTACTGACCGTTCCAATCGACAAATTTGAATTCAAATTTTTCGCTCAACCCATCGTGAATGTATCTCACACGAGTTTTTTTTTAATATAATTACTAGTCATGCCTTTATTAAGAAAGAAAATAAGGTAAACAACAACATATATTATAAGTTAGTTGTTGGGAGATGAAGGATTACTAATAGAAGGATAATAATGGGATGGAGGCAAACCCAAAAATAAATCGCTGTCGTTGTTGATGTTGATAAGGAGAGAAACTTCGAGAGAGATATAGTACGATGGAGTTGAATAGATATAAATAAGTAGGAGTAATGAGAGAGAAGACTATTTATCCAATCATCATCAACATCCAACATTAATACCATTTCGAACCAATCATTGCAGAGAAAAAAAGGAGAAAAAGAAATCAAAAGATGCATCGCCGCACTAATTTCGACGGCCTTCATGTTTGAATCCACACTCCTAGTCCTATATATATATATATATATATATATATATTATTCACCGGCTTTGGTGTCATCTGTTCTAGATTCCATTTTCCACAATAGCAGTATATTACACACACACACTCTCTCTCTCTCTCTTCCTCTCTCTCTCTCTCTCTTCTGTCTGTCTCTCTCTCTCTCTCACACACACACACACAAACTATATAGAGAGGAAGAGAGCGTCCACAATAATATTAAATTAGTTTACCTAATTTAATATACCCAGTAAAAGGTAAATAAATTGGCAACTATATATATATATATATATATATATATCTTATGCTAGGTAATGTAGTTGTATTCAATTATATACAAATGTTATGCAAAAATTAAAAACAAACTTAATTTTCATTGCCGTGATTTTAGAAAGCAAAATAAAAAGCCATCCGACCAGAAAAGAAATGGGTTCAAGGAAGAATTGAAGAAGCAAGAGAAGAAATATGTGTTCAATTAAATTTCAATTTTGAGTTAATTTTTGAACATTGATTTTGCTGAAAAAAAAATGCTTTGATAGTTCGTGAAGATGGGTGTTTTTATTATTTGATGAGTCTTTGCAGTTGGCATGTGGGTAATTGATTATCGGCCAAGACTACAACACTTCAATCGTTTGATGAAATGCCTAGCAAAATCTTCCCTCAATCGCTTCAATTTTCTGTGTTGCAAACTTGCAGATCTTGTTACCATATTTCTTTTTCTTCTTCATTTTTCCTTCAACATTTATATCGCATTTATAGCCAGGAGTTTTAGAAAAAAAAAATACTACATAGTAGGATATGATGTGGAATTTGAATATATAATAAAAAAAATGACGTGTAATTTAGTCATACTCTCTCCATCCCCGAATAAGTGTCACGAGCTGTCAAAATGTGTATACCAAGATAGTGGACAAAATGACTCCATATACCCCTGGTAATTGCATGATAAACTGAAAAAACAATCTTCTTGTCTTAAAGTTAAAGGGTAAACATAGAAATTTTACATAACTTTTGCATAGAAATTTACGATATATATGACACTTATTTAGAGACAATTTTTTTTCCAAATGCGATACTTAATTAGGAACGGAGGGAATATATAGTAGCAACTATTGCATTTAATACACTACCGTATTCATAGATATCCATTTAATTTTGATCATAAACATACATAGAGTTTATATTATTTAAGTGATATATGGAACATCATATTGTGTCCATGAACAAACTAGGAAGTTTATGGGCTGAGATCATAGGAATGCCTAGAAGATTTGTGTTGGAGTGATAAATATAGGAAGAGCTTCTCAACGGAGTTGGTTTATAGGTTGTCCAAGCCTGCAAAACGGAGCGCCGAGGGTATGCCGACATCAACTCTCCGACGATCAAGTTAGTTTTCCATTCAAGGAAAGAGTTAAAGGATGATATCCCTCATAGATGCTCATAACTACTCTGGCCCTCTTCTCGCACCATCCGATTTCGCTTTCTCCCCTCAACCTTCAGTTGCGCCTCCGATCCTACTCAGATTTGAGTTTCAGCGACAACTTCCACTCCCAGAACAACCACCTACTCCAATGCGCCACCCACCGATGCCGCCAGCACCACCCCCTCCACTTCCACCACCAATACAATCTCTCAATGAAAGCACTAGTTGTTACGATCTTGTATTAATGGCGGAGCTTTTTTAGTAAGCTCAAACTCCAGAAGGAGGAAGAAGACAGAGATAAGCTAAAGAAAACAACCAAATATTCATTTTATGATCATAAACTGAGAGGTTACAATACTTATAGCCAACAGGCTTTCTGGGTTTGCAAAAATAGAGAGAACGAATACTTTAACTAATTTGGGACCACAACATATTTTCTATGAATTTGCTAGGAAGTTTTCTTTCTCGAATGGGCTTCTTTAGAGGTGGATCAGTAGATGGGCTTTTCTGTTGAGTTGTTGGTTGTGGGTGTAACGTTAACTCTAACGGTTATTCTACCATCCAGCTGTAGGGGACACCACTAACCTTTACTGATGTGATGAGCGGCTCTGACACTCAAAAAAACAAACGCCCCGATAGTCAAACATTGGGAATATCATTAGACGTACAATTCTTTTAAACCGATATCAACTGCAGAGCTGTCTTTGGTCACAGTAAAACATAGAGCAAGGTTGCTCTGTTGGTATATTTCAAGGACTTATATCCGTGGTGGCAAGTATGCCCTATGGCCAACTGTAACGTCTCTAAGAGTTGGTGCGAGACGTGCCGTATCAGTGGCACGTCGGGTGACTCGGTGGTGCAGTGCCAAGCACGCTGAGAGTGAACGAGTGTCGTGGTGTGAGATATGACACGAGGTTTTGGTCTGGATGAGCTGGATATCGAGTCTTACTCGACAAATGGAGGCTTTGGAGGAGTTTGCCTCGAGGGGATTTTGGTTGTCCCGTGGACGACTCAATTCTGGTGTTGGGAGCGTGCGACCCGACACGGCGTGGTTCGTGAAGTCTTGAGCGTGCTGACCCTACATGGAGTGAGGTTAACACGGGAGAGAGACTTGGTGCGAGAGAAAGTCTTCCGTTGACGTTGGCTCGGTGGTGGCACTATGGTGCATGTCAGGAGTGAGCCATGGCACTGTTTGGAGCGAGTCAGGCCAGTGCCAGGAAAACTTTACCTTTCTCGGCCCTATCTATGTCCAGTGCTGTCAGTAGGGGTTTTGGCCTGTCTGGTACAATAGAAGGGTTGGATATGAGCGGAGTCGGTCGGAACCACCTTGTGCGTGGGTGGTCTACCAACCTATGGGAAGTTGCTACGTGGGCTAGATGTTGAGTTGACATCAAGCGAAAGATGGTAATCCAAGTCGAGCACGAGATGGTGCGTGTTCGACATGTCCGTGGTGCGGAGGTGATGCGAGCGGAGCGTGTCACCCGACGAGGCAAAATGCAAGACGTGGCTCAGTGCGAGAGAACTCGGTGTTGGACAAAAAGTGCTCGATGATGTGCAAGACTTGCTCGGTAGCTTGCGAGGATGGCACATAGATGGGCGAAGTGACTCGGCGGTGCGTGTCGGGCTGGGCGACACGGGCAGATTTAGTGGACGGGCGCCGGTGCCGGGCACCTGACACGAGGAAAGGCATGGACGTGGTGCGCTGTGCGAGAGAAGCGGTTACCAAGTGAGGAACGGTTACAGAGAGCGGTTAATGACTCAGGAAGTGGGCTGTGCGAGTGCTTGGGGGCGGTTACGTAGAGATAACCGCCCCGTACTGTGCTGTTTGGCCAAGACGAGGACATGTGGTGCTCCGAGTAACTACCCGACGATTTGTAGCCTAGTTTCCTAGTGAAGGAGGATGTCTTTCACATATAAATAGATGTGCATTGGCCATGAGCCGCATGTGATGTTGTGTGCGAGCCTTGAGCAGTCCTTGTATAAATTGTGGGAATTTAATATAAGGTTGGGTGAGTTGCCCGTACGTGCTTGAGTCGTTTAAAGTTTATGTTTGTAATCTGCTGCGTGTGAACTTTGATACTGCTCGTAACACAAATCCGTGAGCCTCATACATGAGTGGGAGAAACACGAGTATCGGTGAGGGTGAGGGATGGTCGGGTTGCGGGAATCCGGCGCCGCACTAGGGCGAAAAATTCTAGTACGAGTTAACCTTGTGACAAATTTGGTATCAGAGCCAGGTTCGGCTGGTTCTGGTCCGTGCATTTGGTTGCGGTTGCTGCAGTCGCGGTAAAAGATGGTGCAGGCGAGAGAGTTCTCGGCTCTCGAAGAGAGGATGCTACGGTTGGAGAGTTTGATCGGGACGGCCCCCAGAGGTCTCAACGTCGGCTGGAGTTGAGACCATCTTTGATTGTATCCGTACAATCAAGGAAACAGTCGAGATGATACGCAAGTCCGTGGAAGACACTCCGTCGTTCGTAGAGAGTCGGATCGTGTCGTGCGAGGAAGAGGTGTCCTCCTTAACGGCGGCGGTTGATATCAAGATCGAGGAGTTGTTGGATGATTTGTGGCTCGTGAAGCACACGCTCAAAGCTTTTGTGCAAGGCCGATCGGTGTCGAAGGTTCGTGTCCCGGAGCCTAAGCCGTTTGAGGGGACCCGTAGTTCAAAGGAGTTGGATAATTTCTTGTGGGACATGGAGGCATACTTCAAGGCGTCTTATGTGCCCGAGAACGAGAAGCAAGAGTTGAAGGATCAGTTCATTCCGGGGAATTCCTCGTGGTTGGTGTGGGATGCGTTGCGAAAGTTGAGGCATACGGAGTCCGTTCGTGGGTATGTGAAGGACTTCAGTTCGTTGATGCTCGACGTGAAGGATATGTCCGAGTCGGACAAATTGTTTAATTTCATGGCGGGGTTGCAACCTTGGGCTCAAACCGAGTTGAGATGGCAAGGAGTTAAGGATGTGCAATGAGCCATTGCTGCTGCCAAGAGATTGGTGGATTTCAGGCCGGTTGGTCCCGACGGGTCCGAGATGAGGAAGAAGGATTCGAGGAAGGGAAAGAAGAAAGAGAAGTCCGGCGAGGAAAGGGCCATGGAGGCAGGAAAAGAGAGGAAGAAAACACGGGGGTGTTTTATTTGTGAAGAACTGGGACATTGGATGAGAGATTGCCCGAAGCGGTTGAACGCGATCGTCGCTGAAGATGAAGGAGATAGCGAGATAGGCATAAGGGTGAATCCGTTGCAGTTGGTGTCCGCGATTCAAGTGGACGAGACCGATCAAGAAGATGGTGGTCAGTGCGATATACATGACCCGGCCATAATTTGGTTCGGTAGTTTTGATGAAAAGGAACTCGAGGAAGGAGGCTTCCACCCAGCAACGACGAGGACGTCGTCAGGTTTTGGTGGGGGTGGTTTGTTACGTCCCTAAGAGTTGGTGGGAGACGTGCCGTGTCAGTGGCACGTCGGGTGACTCGGTGGTGCAATGCCAAGCACGCCGGGAGTGAGCGAGTGTCGTGGTGCGAGACATGACACGAGGTTTTGGTCCGGATGAGCTGGATATCGAGTCTTACTCGACAAAGAAAGGCTTTGGAGGAGTTTGCCTCGAGGGGATTTTGGTTGTCCCGTGGACTACTCGGTTCGGGTGTCGGGAGCGTGCGACCCGACACGGTGTGGTTCGTGAAGTCTTGAGCGTGCTGACCCTATATGGAGTGAGGTTAACACGGGGGAGACTTGGTACGAGGGAAAGTCTTTTGTTGCGACGTTGGCTCGATGGTGGCACTATGGTGCGTGTCAGGAGCGAGCCATGGCACTGTCTGGAGCGAGTCAGGCCAGTGCCAGGAAAACTTTACCTTCCTCAGCCCTATCTATGTCCAGTGCTGTCAGTAGGGGTTTTGGCCTGTCTGGTTCTATAGAAGGGTTGGATATGAGCGGAGTCGGTCGGAACTACCTTGTGCGTGGGTGGTCTAGCAGCCTATGAGAAGTTGCTACGTGGGCTAGATGTTGAGTTGGCATCAAGCAAAAGATGGTGATCCGAGTCGAGCACGAGATGGTGCGTGTTCGACGTGTCCGTGGTGCGGAGGTGATGCGAGCGGAGCGTGTCACCCGACGAGGCAAAATGCGAGACGTGGCTCGGTGCGAGAGAACTCGATGTTGGACGAGAAGTGCTCGATGATGTGCGAGACTTGCTCGGTAGCTTGCGAGGATGACACGGAGATGAGCGACGTGACTCGGCGGTGCGTGTCGGGCTGGGCGACACGGACGGATTCAGTGGACGGGCACCGGTGCGGGGCGCTTGACACGTGGAAAGGCATGGGCGTGGTGCGCTGTGCGAGAGAGACGGTTACCAAGTGAGGAGCGGTTACGGAGAGCGGTTAATGACTCAAGAAGTGGGCTATGCGAGTGCTTGGGGCGGTTACGTGGAGATAACCGCCCCCGTGCTGTGCTATTTGGCCAAGACGAGGACATGCGGCGCTCCGAGTAACTGCCCGACGGTTTGTAGCCTAGTTTCCTAGTGAAGGGGGATGTCCTTCACATATAAATAGGTGTGCATTGGCCATGAGCCGCATGTGATGTTGTGTGCGAGCCTTGAGCAGTCCTTGTATAAATTGTGGGAATTTAATATAAGGTTGGGTGAATTGCCCGTACGTGCTTGAGTCATTTAAAGTTTATGTTTGTGATCCGCTGCGTGTGAACTTTGATACTGCTCGTAACACAAATCCGTGAGCCTCATACACGAGTGGGGGAAACACGAGCGTCGGTGAGGGTGAGGGCTGGTCGGGTTGCGGGAATCCGGCGCCGCACAAGAGCGAAAAATTCTAGTACGAGTTAACCTTGTGACACCAACCATCGTGTACTGGAGGTGTACCATCATTAAGATATATTAGATCACTTAAAATTGAGTAGCATACGATTAAAAATGAAAGTATGATAACATGAAATTATATCATTACAGTTTAATCGAAAAAATAGTATTATCAAGAACATACCTTTTTATGACGTAAACAAATAAATTTTCTAATAAACCACTAAATTTTACTTTGTCTGAAAATTAATATTAGAAAATCACATCAATTGTCTATTCAAACTATACCATATGTATTGCATCTAAAAAATTAAACCATGTGTATCATAACTATTGTACAAGTATTCATATCAGAAACTATTGATATTTAACTATTAAGGAAAAATTTACTTTATAAGAAATTTATTGACTTATTTTATTTTATGATAATCTAATATTACTTTTATAATGTCACAAAAAAGTTTGAAATAAGAGCGTAAACTTTAGTTAACGAATATTTGGACATTGTATATATATAACTTTGTTGCTTGCACTTATTATTGTAATTTTGAAAGATCAATAAAAAATAAAAATAAAAATAAAAACAGAGAATGTGCTTTACAATTTAATATTTTGATTATTCTTTATTCTCTATTCTTATCATTTATAAAATTTTGAGAAATTGTAAAAAATCTATTAAAAAGAAAACATATAAAAGTTATAAATATTAATAAGAAAATAAAATGAGATACAACAATTGCACATCCATCACAATATATTTATTACAGTTTTTTTTCTTACGTGCGATTGCACTTTACTTATCCTAATTTATTAAAAATCCAAACCAAACAATATTTTTTAAACCATAGACTAAATGAAATCTTACAAATACGGCTTGGTTCGATTAGAATTACATTTTAACTTAAACCAAATTGCGAGCATCCCTACACTCGTTAGGAAATGTTGGTATATGTATCAGTTGAATCCTAAAATACTCTCTGGTGACGTTGAAAACTGAGGAACGAGTGTGATGGGCCCATCGCACGGCCCGGCCAACACATTTTACACTATTGGGCTGGGTCTGGGTTTGGGCCGGGTTGTGTTTACTGACCGTTCCAATCGACAAATTTGAATTCAAATTTTTCGCTCAACTCATCGTGAATGTATCTCACACGAGTTTTTTTTTTAAATATAATTACTAGTCATGCCTTTATTAAGAAAGAAAGTAAGGTAAACAACAACGTACTCCCTCCGTCCCAATAGCACAGTCTCATTTCTTTTGGGCACGGTTATTAAGAAACAAGAGTAAAAAGATAAAAAGTGGTAGGTCTAAGCCTTTTGAAGAGTTAATTATTTTTATTTTTTGAATGAGACCTTGCTATTGGGACAAACGAAAAAAGAAAGAGAAACTAATAAAGTATTGTTTAGCTAAAGGGCAAATCTCACAAAGACTTTGCTTACATGAACTGAGAGACAAAGACTTAGATAAAACATGTAACTTATTGGAGGATAAGTGCCCTAATCGGCTATGCCAAACATCAGGAGAAACAACAACTGAAACATTAACAGAATTCAAAGATAGAGAACCTGCAACATCTAGAATATAGAGTTTGCCATGTCTTCTACCCTTCCCAATCACTGTCCCCTGTGAAGCTTCCTGGATCATACAAGAATCATGAGTAAACTGGACGGAACATTGCACTGAAAGAGTGAGAGAACTAATTGAAATAATATTATAGGTGAAAGAAGGAACATATAGAACAGAATCTAGGTGGAGGGATGGAGTGAGAGACACAGATCCTATCCGACCAACTACAGCAGAACTCCCATTGGGAAGATTAACAGAAGAGTTAGTGACCACAATAGAAGATGTATAAAGAGATAAATCGCTGCAAACATGGTGAGTTGGTCCGGTATCAAGGAGCCACAAAGGGGAAGGAAGAACAACAGAATTAATGAAAGGTTCTAAAGAAAAAGTACCACTGAAAGGAGGTGCAGCAGTTGTGGAAGCATTTGTGGATCCTAAATTCGAAGCAGCGCCTGGAGAGGGTGGTGTGGAATTAGCATTCATCTGCATCTGATTTTGCAAATAACTAAGCAACTGAGCAATGTTATCAGGAGACAAGTTTGGTGATGTTGCAGAGGTGGAACTAGCTTTAGCAATCTGAAGATTGTTACTAACTTGATTAATGGATCTGAAATTTGCTGGAGCTCGCGAATGAGCCTTTGAAGATGATTTTCCTCTACCACGACCATATCCTGGAGGAAAACCAATGATCTGAAAACACTTGTCCACAGTGTGGTTTGGCTTACCACAATGAGAACATACCACCTCATTATCATGTCCACGACCATATTTTGCAGCATTTATCTGAGAACTAGGCTGCTCACTAACCATAGGAGCTGGAGAAGGATTACCAATAGGAGAAATAAAACCAGTATCAATAGATCTCTGACGTTCCTCTTGCATTACCAACGCGAAAATTTTGGAGAGCGAGGGTAGAGGAGTAACAGAGAGAATATTGGATCTAAGTTGCGCATACGAAGGGTTTAATCCCACCAGAAATTGCATAGCACAATCCTGTGCTTGATATTCATTCCAATTCTTGGCACTGTTGCAATGACACCCACCGCAAGTACACCAACTCGATGGTTGAAAATCCCGGAATTCATCCCATATTACACGAAGATTCGTGTAATAGGTGCTCACATCATCGCTGCCTTGAGTCAAATTCAGTAATTGCTGGCGCAACTGATAAATTCGAGCTAAATTCCCTTGAGAAAATCGCTCTCGAAGTCTCTAATTCTATTTTTGATTTGATCCACTGTGATGTTTGGGGCCCTTACAACACTCATACTGTGCAAGGTTACAGTTACTTCTTAACAATTGTTGATGATTTCTCTAGATTTGTGTGGACTTTTCTTCTTAAGTCAAAATCTGATGTCAAAACTGTTCTCACACAATTTTTCCACACTGTTAATACCCAATTTGGCAAGCATATAAAGACCATTAGATGTGATAATGGAACTGAATTCAACCTTAATGATTTATACTCAGCATTTGGTACTGTTGTCCATCATTCATGTGTCTCTACACCTCAACAAAATGCCAGGGTAGAAAGAAAACATCAACATTTGTTGAATGTTGCTAGGAGTCTCCTTTTTCAATCTCATCTTCCTATTGGATATTGGGGGGATTGTGTTCTTACCGCTTCCTACATCATAAATAGGATTCCTTCATCTGTTCTTACTGACAATCTCACACCATTTGAGATGTTGTTCCAAAAATCCCCTTCCTACTCTCATTTAAGAGTTTTTGGTTGTCTGTGTTTTGCTTTCACCGTGGATAGAAATCGATCCAAATTCTCTCCACGAGCAACAAAGTGTGTTTTCCTTGGATATCCAACTGGATACAAGGGATACAGGGTATTGAATCTTGACAATCACACGATTTACATCAGCAGGGATGTGATCTTTCATGAGAATGTTTTTCCTTTTTCTCATCTTCCTCCTTCTCCTTTTCCCGAGTCTGGTTTTACTTTTCCCACAGATTCTTCTGTACCACCTGCATCATCATCTTCCATTGTTCCTTCTACCTTATCTTCTTCTAATGTTTCTGTTTCAAGTTCCTCTAGTGAATCTTCTTCCCTTCCAGTTACTAAGTCTGGTAGGACAGTTAAACCACCATCCAAACTCACAGATTTTGTCTGTAACTCAGTCACCAACAGCACATGTTATCCTTTGGCCAATTACATCTCATATTCCAAACTCTCTTCTGCTTTTTACAAGTTTATTTCTGCCCTTACCTCTATTCCCGAACCTCTGTACTATCATCAAGCCTACAAGTACATTGAATGGAGGAAAGCAATGAAAGCTGAGTTGGATGCCTTGATTCGAAATCACACATGGATTATCACACTTTTACCACCTGGTAAAATTGCAATCGGGTGTAAGTGGGTGTATAAGATTAAAATGTTGGCTGATGGGTTGGTAGACCGTTACAAAGCCAGGTTAGTGGCTAAGGGTTTTACACAACAAGCAGGTGTGGATTTTTTTGATACTTTTTCTCCTGTTGCCAAGCTAGTCACTGTGAAACTTATGCTTGCTCTCTCAGCCATCTCAGGTTGGTCTTTCACACATTTAGACATCAACAATGCCTTCTTATATGGTGATTTGAAGGAAGATATCTATATGGAACTTCCTCCCGGTTTGCTCAATCAGGGGGAGCCATACCCTGCCGGTACTGTTTGCAAACTCAAGAAGTCTTTATACGGTTTAAAACAGGCCTCTCGGCAGTGGTACCTCAAATTTTCTGAAGTTTTAACTGCTTTTGGACTTACTCAATCAGCTTCAGATCATTCATTTTTCTACAAGCATGAACATGGTAAATTTCTTGGTCTAGTGGTTTATGTCGATGACATCTTATTAGCCTGTAATGATTCTTATCTGGAAAGTAATTTCAAGTTATTCTTGAGAGAACATTTCAAGTACAAGGACCTCGGCCAACCTAAGTATTTTCTTGGATTGGAAGTTGCTAGAAATGACACTGGAATTTTTCTTTGTCAAAGGAAGTACGCAATGGATCTTGTCCATGATTATGGACTCATTGGTTGTAAACCTTGCTCAACTCCTATGGAGTCAAGTAAACAATTGAAACAAGATGAAGGAGAGCCTCTTGCAGATCCTAAGAAGTATAGAAGGTTGATAGGAAGGTTGTTGTACTTGTGTATTACACGACCTGATATTACCTTCGCAGTTCACAAGTTAAGCCAATTCCTATCACGACCTTGTACAGGGCATTTGACAGCAGCGGAGCGGATACTCAAATATCTTAAAGGTACGCTTGGTCATGGTTTGTTTTTTGGCAGCAAATCTTTTTTGAATTTAAGTATCTTCTCTGATGCCCATTGGGCCGCATGCCCAGATACAAGGAAATCTGTCACTGGTTTTTGTTTGTTTCTTGGGTCCTCCCTCATATCTTGGAAATCCAAGAAACAAGATACTATCTCTAGATCTTCTGCAGAGGCAGAATACCGAGCTATGGCACAAGCAAGTTGTGAGGCTACATGGATACAGAATTTAATGGGAGATTTTGGTGTTGTTCAGACCTCTGCAATTACTCTATATTGTGACAATAAGGCAGCAGTTCACATCAGCTCAAATCCGGTGTTTCACGAGCGCACAAAGCACATAGAAATTGACTGTCACACTATTAGAGAGAAATATCTTCAAGGATTGATCAAACCACTCCATGTCAAAAATGACTTGCAGTTGGCAGATGTTTTTACCAAACCATTACCAGCTCCTGCCTTAAAGAATATTCTTGTCAAGATGGATTTTTCGAGCATTTACCTTCCATCTTGAGGGGGAGTAATAAAGTATTGGGTCTTTGCATAGAAGTTGAGGAATAAAAGATATACTGGAGTTAGCGTCTTTTCTTATAGAGTCGTTTTTCTCTTTTATATCTTATGTTTTCTTATCACGTTTTATGTTTCTTGGTGAGTCAGCTTCTAGGTTTTTTTTCTTTTCCTTATAAATAGCAGCTTTATGCTATTTTGCCGGCATGTAAAACAATGGGAGTAATATAGAGTTTCTGGTTTCCCAATTCTTTCTTTTAATTTCTTGATAGAAACCTTGCTATTGGGGACGAAAGGAGTATATTATTAGTTAGTTTACTAATAGACGGATAATAAAGGGATGGAGGCAAACCCAAAAATAAACCGCTGTCGTTGTTGATGTTGATAAGGAGAGAAACTTCGAGAGAGAGAATACGATAGAGTTGAATAGATATAAATAAGTAGGAGCAATGAGAGAGAAGACTATTTATCCAATCATCATCAGCATCCAGCATTAATACCATTTCGAACCAATCATTGCAGAAAAAAAAGGAGAAAAAAAAGAGAAAAAAGGCACTAATTCCGACAGCCTTGTTTGAAACCACACTCCTATATATATATATTTCACCGGCTTTGGCGTCATCTGTTCTAGATTCCATTTTCCACAATCGCAGTATATTACACACACTCTCTCCCTCTCCCTCTCCCTCTCTTCTCTCTCTCTCACACACACACACACTAACTGTATAGAGAGGAAGAGAGCGTCTACAATAAGTATTATTTAAGTTGAAGATGCGGAGCATGTCTAACTCAGGCACGTCGAGAGGCATCGCGGCGATAGTCGGCGTCGGCGCGAAGCTCGGCCGCTCCGTCGCCCGGAAATTCGCCCACGAAGGCTACACCGTCGCAATCCTCGCCCGCGATCTCGGTAATTCGTCCAGAATTAATTAATTTGTGCTAGCCAGCTTCAATTGGAAGGAATGAATGAATTAATGTGTGTGAATTGAATGGAGTGCAGGTAGGCTATCGAGATTTGCAGACGAGATAGCTCGGGAGGAAAAGGCGCAAGTATTTGCCATCAGAATCGACTGCTCCGAATCTCGAAGCATCAAGGAGGCGTTCGAAGGCGTCCTCTCTCTCGGCTTCGTCGAAGTTTTAGTCTACAACGCCTACCACCCCGTGTCGTGGGCCCCCACCAGCTTCGCCGACGTCCGCCTCACCAATTTCGAGAAGTCCGTCGCCGTCTCCTCCGTCGGCGCCTTCCACTGCGCTCAGCAGGTCTCCGTCGCAAATTAATGACGTAGAAATTAATTAATTAATTAATTAATGGTTGTGATTTGATTTGATTTGATTTGATTTGATTACTGCAATATATATATATATATATATATATATATATAGGTGCTACCGGGGATGGTGGAAAGAAGGAGAGGAACCATCCTCTTCACCGGTTGTGCGGCTTCGCTTAATGGCATTGCCGGCTATCCGGATTTATGTATGTAATTCAAATTCATTACATTAATTAATATAATACTGATCCTAATCAATCATTAATTAGTTAATTAAGTTTTTAATTAATTAATTAATTAGGTTGTGGGAAATTTGCGATGAGGGCGTTATCTCAATGCCTGGCTCGAGAGTTGCAGCCAGTAGGAGTGCATGTAGCTCATGTGATCATCGATGGCGTAATAGGCGCACCTGCACCCAGGTTTATCCAATTATTTCTCTCTATATATCCATTTGTAAAAATATACTCCTTCCGTCCCAATAGTAATGCCTCGTTTTCCTTTTTTGTCTGTCCTAATAGTATAGGACCTACTACTTTTTCTCCTTTTACTCTTGTTTCTTAATAACCGTGTCCAAAATAAGTGAGACCTTGCTATTGTGACGAAGAGAGTAAAATGACTGCCTGTCAATCTCCAGCTAGCACTTTGAAAGATTCTTGTTCTGTTCTAACCGCGCGATTCTCCATCGGAATCTTTCATTTTTACTTTTTCCACTTGCAGTAGCAGATCCCTTTCACAAATAGCTGCAAATTGTACAGAATTTTCTTTTGATTTGTGTGTGTGTTTGTACTTTCTGGATAAACACGTGCTGCACGTAATAATAAATTAAAATGAAGAAATTATTAATGATGATGGATATACATGCATATGCGATTGAAGAAATGCAAGTAATTCTATATATGCCAAAATTATTAGAGCTATATATATAGTAACGATTGAGCCCATACATATATACTATTTAGAGTGCGTTTATTTTAATGGTAAGGAAAAATGAGAGAGAGAAAATTCTCCCTTTAAATCTCTCATTTCTTGTCTTTTTCCTCATTTTTCCTTACCATCAAAGTAAACGCAACTATTTTTCACTCACTCGATACAGTGAGCCGATTAATGGGTCTGTATGCTATGCTATGCAGGGGGCCAGTAGTGTCATCCAGTTCGGTACAGCAAAGATGGGGGCCGGGGGCGGCGGCGGCGGCGGCGTCGTCATCGGTGGGAGGAGGGAACGGCGCCGCGATGGACCCGGATGTGCTGGCTCAAACCTATTGGCAGTTGCATGTTCAGGACAGATCCACGTGGACCCAAGAGATCGACCTCCGTCCCGGCGGCCCCCGCCTATTCTGATCAAGATTTCTTTATATAGTAGTATTAATTAATTAATTGTTACTCTTTCTTCTGCTTAATTTAATTTAATTACTGCTTAATTACCATTCATCAAAATCAATATCCTAATACGACTAGTATTTCATTATTTTAATTGTTATCCATCTATGTATAATATATGTAGTGTAATTTACCTGCCTTTGATTGCTAGTGAAGTGGAATTTTTAATTTTTTAAAAAGTTAAATTTATGGAGTGAAGCCAATTTGAAAAGGTAAAAAGTCTGTCATACCACTTTAAAATTTTTTATAATGTTTGTAAAAAAAAAAAAAATAAATAAAAAAATTGTGGGTGGACTAAATAGGCAATCGTGTTCGAATGCAGGACACTCAAAATCTGATTCCACTTTGCTCGACATTGGGCTTTTTGTGGGTTGTAACTAATAATTGGGTGGACCCCACTCTTTCTGTCGCCCCTTTTATACTTTTCATTTCATAATTGGATCGGTTCCCCTTAATTCTATGTTATTAACTCAACATCACGTCATTTCATTCCACTTTTGAATGACATGATGTGCTGCCCCTATTATGTCTATCCTACTTGTACATCTAACATAACATGTATGGAGTATTCTCTTCGTCACGCAATAAGTGTTCACATTCTTTTTTGCACGGATATTAAAAAAAAAAGTGATTAAAGAGTAAAAAGATGGAAAGTGGTGGGGTCAACAACTTTTTGTAAGAGAAACATATTTTTTTATAAGAAAAGTAGCCACTTATTTCGGGACAACCCAATAAAGAAATGTGACCACTTATCCCGGGACGGGGGGAGTACTAACTACTACTCCCTTCATCCAAGATATAAAGTCTCATTGTGTGTTGCAACGGAGATTAAGAAAATCGTTAGAGTTATTGTAAGTGAAATAAAAGTACATTTTGAATGGTAATATTAAATGTACAATTTGTGGAATAAAAGTACAATTTGTAGGAATAAAGTACAATTTGTAGGGGTCCATCAATGACAAAAATAAGTAAATATAGGAAAGAATGGAGGGTGTGATAGTATAAAAATTGAAATAGATTTTATTTTGTGAACAAATATAAATTGGTAAGTAGAATTTTATATCGTGAACGAAGGGAGTACAATCCATTCATTGTGCAACTGGTGCCTATCTTTTTCTAACTTTTCTCATTTTTCATAAAAAATAGTGGATCCATTTGACACATGTTACATAATGAAGGAGTTAGTGTAGTACATACACATGTATTTTCAAGTAAATATAATCGTCCATCCTAGTCAACCATATTTATTTTTACACCCCTCTCTCTCTCTCTGTAAATTGAATTATCATCTGAAAATCTTAGAGTTGCACTTAGGTACATCATGATGTATCCATACATCCGGTTCAACCCGACCCGTGACCCGCCCCGACCCGCCCGATCCGGTCAGCGTTGACCAGTCAACGGTTAACGTCTGACCGTTGACTTTTTCATTTTTTTTTTCTCTCCGCCTTCGGCTCCTATTTTTAATTTATAGATAATGATTGTTGCAACATTAATGTTTTTTAGCTCGCTCTGAGGCCTTCGGCTCCCCTCGCTCGACTCTTGAAAAAAATTTTAAAAAAATAAAATAAAAAAGTCAACGCAGTCAATGTTGACCATTGACCAGGCGGGTCGGGTCGGGTTGAACCGGATGTATGGTACATCATGATGTACAAGAGTTTTTGCTGCAAATCTTAAATTTGTCACTGTGATTGCGTGTATGTTACCTTATCTTGGATTACATAGCGATAGCGGGGACCTCTCTCTCTCTCTCTCCCCGCAACTAGTAGGTTGTATCATGATGCATTGAATCAGATAAAGCTAAAAGGGCTCATTCACATTGTAAAATCAGTTTCACGAAAAATTGGTAATTGAAAAGTCGAAAGCAACAAAGTAATATGGCATGGGAATGCAATGCAAGTAGGCAACTTTGGAAACAAGTAGGCAAAGGCAAGTACATTTCATCTGATCTCTCTCTCCTAATGGAGAGAGAAAGCAGACATCACATCACACACTGCCGGAAAAATAAACTTGGGACGCAAATTCAAATCGATTCGGTTATAACAGCGCCAAATTTGCCTAACAACACATGTTTGATGTTTCCCAACTGCCATATTTCTCAAAACAAAAGGCACACAAAAACTAAACATGCCGTCGTGCAAATTCAGAGATTGCAACGTAGACCTGGACCGTATTATCTCCGTTGGTGTCTTTCAGCCGTAGGGCGCAGTGATTGGTGGCTGCCTGTTAATCTAGGGTAGTTATAACTTGCTGCTTCATTTTCATTCATAGAATGTGAATAACTAGGCACACTAGAATTTCCATGCCTAATATCTCTCCATCTTGATGTGTGACTAGTACTTGAGTAGGAAAGAGGGCAGGGGTAAGGGTAGGGTAATCCAGCTACAGATGCAAAACCTCCATGAGAATGGAAGTTGTGCAATTCTGATGGGAAAAAACTTCGCGACGGGTAGTTGTAAGACCGAGATGGAAATTGCCTACCTAAGTTGGGAGAGTTGTGATGTCTCCTGTCAGATGCAGAGCCTCCTCTTCTTGAACCTGCATTTTGCTTTGAACCTTCATTTAGACGCTTGATCTTTTCACGACTCGTCTCTCTTGTTTTAGATGGACCTAAACGCTTGCAATGCCGGCCACCTATCACCAGAAAACAAATTGATACCAAAGTAGTAATTGGGATGCCTTGAGAACAATAAAAAGCTTGCTCACCATTGAATGCTAATGATTCATTCTTATTCATAGCTGTTTTTGTCCTCCTTTTCTCTCTTACAGCTCTTGCTGCATTTCCGCGTCTATGCTTTTCATCAAGTACTTCCAATCTTTCTTTTTCATTCTTCCAAAGCTGATGCATGAGAAGCATAAAAGAGAAGAGAGGAATTGAGAATGATTATTAAATTACAGGATGTAAAGACAGCCGATCAAACTAGACGATGCAACTTTGCTATGTCAATATGAGTCACCTGTCTGTAAGTTTTCATTTTATACAGGTTGCGGCCTTTCACAAGTAAAGGGAATAGCGGATCTAGTTTCTTAGCCCCTTTGTTCCAGAGCACTTCAACCTGGCTTCATTTAAAACGAGGGGGCGAAAGTTTATTACTGGAAACAAAATTTCAAGATCACAAAAAGATGAAAGTACTTCTTCACCATCATTAAACCTTATACCACATACAAGCAAATTGAGTCTTACCGTGAAAGTATGTTGTTGTCTGGTAGCGCCGTAACTTTCCTTGATAATCCTCCCAGCAACAGTCCTCCTTCCAACAGTTCTCTTTCTGCCAGATCTGTTCCAACAAATGCATCAATCAAGGTGGACTGCAAATTAAACAAACAATCAAGAACTGTACAAGAGTTTCGACAGAATACATCTGATGTACTTTTTGATGGAATAAAACAATATCTCCCCGACATACATCACCTGCAATGCAAAGAAGAATGTCAGCAAAGTGTAAACTAATTAAGTTAAAACAAGTTTCCAGATAAATTAGAAATTTTAGGGGTGAGAAGAAGTACCAGTGCAGTTAATTTTAAATGATTCTCTGGGATAGAATGCTTCGCCACTTCCATCTTTCAACCTGTGGGAGAAAATTCATGCTCTAATGCTTCTTCAAACATCAAACGAAAACTAATGTAAAGATGCAAATTTGTGCATATCAAAATATATTCCTGTTTAAGGTCACTACAGCATTCATAAAAATGGAAGTACTTTTAGAAGCTTGAACTTTGAGATGCCAGCCGCCAGGCATGAATTAAGAATGACAATATGTATATATGCTTTCAACAAATGATTTAATTCCAGATACGAAAAGGTAAACCTGTGGGCACTATTGTGGTCTGTTTTTCTCGAGGAAATCTGAACATGACTCAATTGTGTTTCGTATTGAGATATGGACTATAGTAGTTATGACGTACATAATCATCACAACTCCAGCAACCACACTAAGTAGCAAAAGAAGGAATTTTTGTGTTGAAAGATGTTTCAAACATACAGAATGTGTCATCCCAAGAGTTTATGTGAACGGGCATAAAGAAATTCAGCCAGAGGGACCAGTTATAACATCAGACACACGAGAATTAGCCGTATGGGAAGACCACTAGACCAGAGACTCCAAATATTTATATTGTGTAGAAATTCCAATTCTAGAGTACATAATCAACTTCAAAAGAAGAATGAGATGGGTCATTTCATTCTGCCTTGAAAAGAAAATTCCAAGATGCCTCATCATTTATTTTTTTTATTTTTTTTCTACAGGCAACCGAAGAAGATAAAAAGCAAAAGAACCTAGCTACAAAGAAGTTAGGCCTGATCCACTATAAACGTTTTACCTAAAGAAAAATTTATAGCCAAAGAATAGCCAATTAAAAATTATAAAAAAAATCCTCTTCCATTTCATTAAAGGTGAATTAGCCAAATCACCTATGAACAAGAGTGGAATGTATGATATGAAACATGGCAGAACTAGAGTTTGGAAGGCCAACAATCACATATAATATACGAGACTATCAATCCTCTTCACCTAATGTACAAAATGGCTCACACGTTATTAAGTTCTCAGATGCCCCGTCATTCAAGAAATGCCCTAGGAAACCTATTCACTGAAGACCAAGAGAAGCAAAATTACTCTTATGTTTTCCCGCAGCTACAGAATTCAATCAAAGTTAATCTACATTCAATTGAGATGCGTAGCGTATCTATCTCCAACTCAGCATAATAAAGAAAAAAGGTGAGGATTTCAATCGTTGTGAAGTAATAGGATTCAAGTCAGAGTGTCAAACTTACTTCGTTGTAATAGCATGCATGATATAATTATGTATGAATTTCACTTAGAATATGCCAAAGAACCAAACATAGAAAATGCATAAAAAAACTCAAGAAACCATGGACCATTGTTTAGTAGTATATAACACTAACATCCAGTGCTCCTCGATCCTTTGTATGCACTCTTCTTTAGTCCCCGATAGTCTCAATTTATGCCTTCGAAGGTATGCTTTACATTCGTCCACCTTTAGTTGTTGTAGATCGGTCCTCTCTGCAATGAGAGCACAAGCAAGCAGCAATGCCAATATATAAGCCGCATTCTGACAAACTCTAACTCTCCTCAACTTATAACTTCACACATAAAGATACAAGTTATAATTCGAGAAAAAAACAACAAAATGAGTACTGTTTGGACTACACTAATTCATTTTACCAATTAATTATACCGGTGAAATGGCACAAACCTCGAATAAATTGAATAACTTTGTTGTACATGGACTCTGCATCAGGTTTATCGACATCGACATCGCCAGTGGCAGTGACACAAACTTCATCTCCACTGTCTTTGACCGTATCTTCTTCATCATCTGAATTACTCCACTCACTCCAATCATCTTCATCATCACTGACGCAATAGTAGGCGAAAAATTACAAACAGAGCGAGAGAGAAGACTAAATCACAAAACCTATGCAAAATCATTCTACATTCATATACACAACATACAATCTGAGCTCGTAATCCAATAGAAAAACATCGAATTGCAGAAAGAAATACCAGGAAACTAGCGATTTTGATTCGTCAGAAGATGAGATTTCGACGATGATCCGCTTCTTCGATTTCTCGTCACCCATTCAAATTCCAATAGAAAATTTCAAATTTTCCCAAGCGTCGCGAGATGATCATCCGATTCCGAGAGTTGTGCGGTGGAATCCACGTTTAATTGAAATGAAATAGGTCGCGCCATTAAAATCTGAATTTATTACCTTTATGTTCATACTCCGCGATAATTAATTTAAATCAATTTATATATTAAAATGAAGTACGTGCAACTGCAACTCTTTTTCCCGCTGCTTTTTCCCAAAAAAAATATGCTAAAAAATGTCTCGTCTTATTTTGAAAGATTTTGATTTATTGAATTTTGAAAGATTTTGGTTTGAAAGTTAGGGTGACGGAGACTATTATTACTACTAGTAAAAATATAGGAAGTTCGGAATTTATGTGGTGACTGAATAATTAATTTTGATAATGATGGAATAAAATAATGTATGAATTAAATAAACCGAAAATCATGTTTCAAGCATACATATGTTTTACTTTTTTTTTTAATTTATTGCGCTTGTCATTATTTTGATTAATTCTAAAAAAAAAAGGCCAATTTTTGGAGACTTTTCACTTTTCAGATTGAAAATTAACTCGATGGGATGTTGGAGTATGGAGCCTGAAAGAAAATGAATCATTCCACGATTCCGACTATCCAACTCGTTGTTGAGTTGGCCGGGGGTTGCCGGGGGTTCGGGGGCGGAGCTTCCGACCCAAATTTTTGGGCTGTCATACAAGTGTTTTTTAGGCTCTACGCGGTTTCCTAGTTTAATATGATTATGGCTCAATTGTTTGCTATATATATATATATATAGATGTTCTCTCGTTGTAAATTGTATCCGAAAATATAATGAAAATCCCTGGTTTGGCATCGCCCCCAGACGTAGATACACATCGTATCGAACTGGGAAACAATTCTTGTGTCTTTCGATTTCGTGATTGTGTGTTTATTTCCTAACATGTGAGTGTTTAAGAAGAATCGAAATAAAAAATGGATTAAAAATGAGTAGACACAAAATAATCGCCATGAGCTATTGATTTTGATCAATTCTCATAATATTCCTTATTTGGACGTTCCATTTCATTATACGAAATACAACACATAATAAATATCACTATAATTTATAAATTAACTCATATGCCACAAAAAAGTTCTTTCTTTTACTTGATTTGATAGAAATACCCCTAAAAAGTTACTTTATTTTTCCAATTTTATCATATACAAAACATCTTCTTAACATCCGTGTCCAGCCAAATGGGCATTATGAAATGGGACGGAGGGAGTACAAGTTTGTTGGCATGCATATTGCTTTTTCTTGATTGGAATTGGTGGTTGATTTGTTTTTTTGACAAAACTTGTAGTAAATGATAGATTGGATACCCCTAACAAATTATTCATAAGATATGAACTCTAGTTTTACACTAATAAACCAAGAAATATAAAAAAGACGGGTATATAGGGGTGTATTAGTAGAAAATTAATGGAAGATAGTTGGAACAAGAAAACATGGATGGTATGGAAATGGAATCATCCAAAACAAGTGCTGAGGTGACTAACATCTCCCCAGGATTGAAGACTCCATTGTTGTTGATCATCGAACAAGTGGAACACGTTGATGGATGCATTCGGAATCTTCCCCCGACAGTCTTCAGACGGACGTGCCTTGGCACAAAGTGCTTCAATGGTAGCACCGTGAGAAACTACTACCACTCTCTCTCCTGAATGCATGAAAATAGAATTCAAAGTTGTTCACAACTTCTGCTGTATGTGTCTAATGATCATATATAATATGTACCTATATGTTTGTTTGCAATCCTCTGCAAAGCCAACGTGCAGCGATTGTATAGTTGATCATAGCTCTCTCCACCACCCTACATATGCTGAAAACATTATAATGTAACCACTTATCTCATCATTTTACTGCTCTTGGCATTTAACTATAGTGAGAGAGAGAGAGAGAGAGAGAGAGAGAGTACTGGAATTTCTATATCATTCTGGTTAGATCTAAAAGCTCTGTAAGCTTCTTGGTTAATTTTAGCTGCTTCATCAAAACGAACACCTTGAAGGTCACCAAGATGTCTTTCTCGAAAATCTGGATCGCTAATGACCTGATACGGCAAGAAAACACAACATTCAGGATGATCTACTACTTACCAGCAGCAATACATTAAGGGAGCGTTTACTTTGGGTGATAGGATAGATAGATAAAAATAGTATAGGTTAATCCACCGTTTACTTTGATGGATTGATTACTTTTGAGCTTGTTTGATCATCTAATCCTTCATATAGTCAATCCTATATTTTATCAATCTATCCTATCACGCAAAGTAAACGCCCCCTAAAGGAATAGGCATGTGCATGTATATATATATATATATATATATATATATAAGAGAGGACTTCCTTCAATACCAACAGACAACAGACATGTAACTCTAATAGTACTAGGCTTCCAACGGGCGCATGCAGCAGTTTCTATTACATATATTAACCTTTTATATAAAAAGCACACTTTGGAAAGACTTGAGAGCCAAGAAACATCGATCACAGTGATGCAGGTTTGATTATAATTTAGATCAAAACATAACTCTCTGATCAAGTTAAGGAATTATATATTC
Organism: Agastache rugosa; assembly: GCA_031470985.1. Taxonomy (NCBI): domain Eukaryota; kingdom Viridiplantae; phylum Streptophyta; class Magnoliopsida; order Lamiales; family Lamiaceae; genus Agastache; species Agastache rugosa. Next base: position 35,590,823 of record CM062606.1, on the reverse strand, counting down.
AAACTACTAAAACTGTACATCCTGATCCATGGAACAATCTACTTTTGTTAAAGCATGAGTTTGTCGCACAAAATCATTAAAAGAAACACGTTAAGCTAATATACACAATAGAAAATCAGCTGAAACATAGATAAGGAAAGAAACATATATTCCAAAACTTAGCTGCCTTATCCAAAGAATGTAGTTTCACATGCTACTCTAATAGGAAAGTAAGAGGGTGAAACTTAAGGCTAAGAGCCACAATCATGTTGTAAAATGAGCAACATACTTTCTGATAGTAATACTTTTTTGGGCTAATTTAGAGCTTATTCGTACACATTCTACTTCAAAAACAATAAGGCATACACATTCCAACAAGTACTCCGGAATTTCATTCATACCTCAAGCACCCCACAGCTTTCAGATATATTCTCAGCAGTTTCAAATGCTCGTTTTGAGTCGGAACAATACACAGCATTCAGTTTAGGTTCGTGCAAGAGCCGCTCAGCCAGCTTGAGCAAGTCATAATAAATTTAATTATCTTATTGAACTCTGTAAGCAAATAAAATACAGTAGTAGAAGAAGTGCAAGAATCACGATCATGACTTACAGCAAGCGCCTGCTGCCTGCCAAGATCATTCAAGGCAACATCCATCTGCCCCTAACAAGTAAGAACCATAAACATAACAATAAGATTGCAGTGGGATTGAAAAATTTACGAGATGGCTGAGATCCATAAAGCAGAAATGGATATGGATCGGTGAGTTCATTCTATAAAGATTCATAACTCAAAAATTAATTTCAGAACCAACTATTCCTTGATATATAGACTAAAATACACCAAAATCGGTTTCCTTTAATTTCTTGGTTTTATTAATCGTATAAGCGAGCAAGAAACAATCCAATCCAATCCAGTTACCAGTATCTACCTGAATTCTGCGCTCAACATTCCATTCCGTTTGACCATGACGAATCACCACAATCTCCGCATATTTTGATTTTGGGCAAACACTCTCAGTGTAATTTCCAAGTTGGGAGTTCCTAAGAAAATGCAAATGGATAGATAGATAGATAGCTCTTAGTTTGATTTCTATCAAACATTAACATTCGCGCGCAGTGGATATTCAAAATTTTAATTCCATATCTCGATCAACCTAGCTATTTCTGGAAATCAACCTAATTCGATCCAACCAAAAAACAAATATATACAGAGATATCAGATATGTGTGCCCGAACCTCGACTGTAGTTCGGCCATCCGATCTTCAAGATGAAGATGTTGGATTGTCAAAATCACAGTCAAGAATGCTACGCCATTTCTGTCTGATCGCGAGCAGCTGCATTTCTTTTGTTCTGTTCTGTGAGAATGAGACGAAAGTCTTTTCAGATAAGTCAAGTCAAGGGTGTAGGACCCAGTTAGTTAATACCCTTGGGATCCTCTCTCTCTCTAAGTCTCAACTTTGTGTCTCATTTTGTCCCACAAATATTTAAGGATTAATTGCTGGAAAAATTTCGACTTTTGGTCAAATTCTGGATTTTCTCTTTACTTTCTAATTTTACGAAGAAATTCCTCACCTTTCAATATTTCTGATTTCTCCCCCGGCGAATATTTTCGATCCAAAAATATTACGTGCGTCACGCTTGAAAATGACGTTGCGCCCAATGTATTGTCCTTTTCAGGCATGCTATCAATCAAAATAATGTTGATTTGTTAATTTCAATTGATCAGAATTGTTCGTCGGGGAAAATCAAAAACATTAAAAGGTGAGGAATTTCTTCTCAAAATTAGAAAGCAAGGGAAAAAATCAGAATTTAACCAAAAGTCGGGATTTTTCCGGCAATTAACCCAATATTTAATTAAATTTCTGTCATTTTTTTTCTTCGATTTCAATCTATAATGTTTTAGTGTAATTTCAAAATTATTAACTAGGTTTCATCCATTCGAATATAATTTATGTATATTTTTTTTATTTTTAATTAATTATTAGGGTTCATTATTCCAAATTAAGGTATAATTTTTTTTTAAATTCTATTTTTTTTATAATAAATGTTAATTTAGGTTCATTATTTATTACAACTAAACTTTTATTTTTGAATAATTTTTTTTAAAATAGTAAAATTAATAGTGGAACACAAATTTGAAGACAGAGGATCTCATCCACAATTACTCTCTCCGTCCAATGATAAGTGGCTACTTTCTTTTGGACACGGGTATTTAGGAGAAGAGTGTTTAAAGGGTAAAAAGATAAAAAGTGGTGGATCCCACATCTTTTGTGTGAGAGAGGGTGTTTCCATATTAGGAAAGTGGTCACTTATGATGGGACAGCCCAATAAGAAAATGTGGTCACTTATGACGGAACGGAGGGAGTATTAAGTAATGAAAATATGAAATCTCAAGGTAGGTACACCGTACACCTATGAAATTACGAACCTAAACATTTCTTCTACTATGTATATGTCCTCAGAGCGAAAATACGACGACACAGTGGGAGATCGGTCCGAAACAAAAATTAGATAGTTCAGAGAGTTTATAACATCCTCAAAATATTCATCAGGTATAATAATGCATGTGCATCGAGGGCGAGGCTAAAACACTCGTTTATCATTCCAATCGAAACAATCATACGTTTTTTTTTTTTTTAATCTCTCATCATTATGAGAAATCAAGAATCCTAGCCAGAGTTTCTATCACCTCCGAAACCTGAGTCCAGAAATCCAGTCTCGTTGAGGTGACTCACATCGCCCCATGATTTGATGCACCATTTACCGTTGTCGTAGAGGTGAAATACATTGACGGACGTGTTGAGAACCTTCCCACACCGTTGATTCGGAGACGCCTTTTTAAGAAGTGCTCTGATGGTACCTCCATGCGAGACTACGACCACTCTCTCTCCTGCATGAACTCGACATCAGAAGGAATTACTTCTCAAAGGAGGTGTTTACTTTGGGTGATAGGATAGATAGATAAAAATAGTGTAGGTCAATCCACCGTTTACTTTGATGGATTGATTATTTTTGAGCTTGTTTGATCATCTAATCCTTCATATAATCAATCTTATATTTTATCAATCTATCATATCACGCAAAGTAAACGCCCTGTGAATATAAAGTACCTTGGTGTTTCTTTGCAATCCTTCGCAGAGCCGAGGTGCAACGTTTGTATAGTTGATTAAAACTCTCTCCACCACCCTGCATGCCTTGTGGATTAGCTATAAACAGCCACACACCCCTTAAGAAGGAGTTGCTAAGACAAATTTCTAGGATTTTTCACTAGAATCCACAATTATTAACAAGGTACAGATTGTATAATACTGGAGTATTATTTAGTTAAATATAGTGTGAACTATTTGGAAGGAATTTTCCAAAATCAACCATTGAACCAAACAAAATCACAATAAAAGAAAAATGTGGTATAACTCTTTTCCTCCAAGAAAAGGAAACTTCATTAAACACAGATCATAATCCCATAGATGAATTTTTATAATACATATCTGCAAAATTAATCATAACAATGAACTGGCCAAGCAATGACAGCCTTAGTTCCTAAGTCGTAACTCTTAAGTCCAAACAACCTCTAATTCCATTCGTTGCTGCAGAATGGTAGTGAAATCAGGCTGCTCAAGCTAGTCAACAAATTTAATTTATCATAGCATTTTCTGATGCAAAGCAAGGTGCTTACTGCATTTATATGGGAAAATAAAATTCAAACCGAGGAGTTCATGGGAAATTGCTATACAGATGAAATTCACGAAATAGAAGAAACCTGTGACATCCAAATTGAATTTCAAGGGTAGCATGGAAATAGAAGATATGGTGAAGGAAATTAATATCAGAAAGTACATCTTCAAGTAGATGGAGGCAAAACAGAGAGCACCAACAGAACTAACTGTGATTGCATGCACCTGTATGTGGGGAGAGAGAGAGAGAGAGTGAGAGGAACATACGGGAATTTCTTGATCTTCATGCGGAGAAACAAATGCTTTATGAGCCTCTGGATTGATTATGTGAGCTTCATGAAAGACAACACCTTGCAGGTCTCCAAGATGTCTCTCCCGCAAGTCTGGCTCTTTAGCAACCTGATGGAAGCAACATAAGATTATTCGGACTTTATATTACTTGAAAGATGATTCCCACAACTAACAACTATCTAAAACAACTATTCAAGCCACTCATAATATTGCATAATCAAACACAGCTACTACCTCTGATACTTAGCATCAGAAAGTAGTATACTAAAACAACCGTACAAGCCAAATAAAGCATGTTAAACTAAAACTAATTAAGATGCAGAACCTGGACAAGGAGACAAGGAAAAGATGGCAAGGCCTGAGTTAAAAAAAAATTAAAAAAAAAAAAAACTGGACAAAGAAGGCACTAAAATAACTAGAATGCCTTTTTTTTTTTTACATTGCCTTCTATTCTTAACTAAATAAATAAATTCAGTTCCTGATTTCAACAGCTACTGTCCTAGTTGTGCAGAGTTTCAAAACACGTTTTTGCAGGGAGAAAAAAATATCAACCAGCTGAGAAATACAAAGCTACTATCTCAACATGTATGTGATGATGCTGCTAAAAGTAAAGAATTGGCTTCAAACATATCCTAGGTTGGCGATGACTGTGACAATTACTTCAAGAAGATAAGAGTGATGGATCAAAGCTAAAGGATGATCCTCGAGCCATACCTCAATTACCCCACAGCTCTGTGCTATTATCTCAGCGGTGCAAAATGCTCGTTTCAAGTCAGATGAATATACTGCAGAGATCTTAGGCTCCTTCGAAAGCCGGTCAGCCACCTTGAGCAAGCAATGACAAATCTCAATCACATTATTGCCTACACTAGATCAAATACACTAGAAATTGCAGAATCACAACGTACTGCAACTGCCTGCTGTCGCCCAACATCGTTCAAGTCCACGTCCAGGTGCCCCTGCCCATCACAAAGATGACAACTTTCACATACATTCTCTTAATCTATTATCTACCACTACATCACAAAGGACTTTTTCATGCATAAAAGTGGTAGCTTGCACAAAAATTGTTCTTCACACATCTTGAAAGAAATAAGCATTTCTAAACTTTAATGTCCAGATAATGAAAGACCATAAAATTTTTAGGATACAAGTAAAATCGAGCAACATAAGTACAACATAAAAGTGGTAGCTAATCATCCTTAATTTAAAGCAAGGCGATGATTCTAATCCAAAATTCCAGATTTTAATTGCTTCATCTATCACAAGAAAACGCAGTTGATTTAGTCAGAAAGTGAAAACACACAGACCTGAATCCTGCGATTAGTATTCCACTCCGTTTCACCGTGACGAATTACAATAATTTCTGCATATTTCGGAGTAACAGCCTCGGTGGTTCCACCATTCTCGGCGCAATCAAACTCAGCTACAGCACTGTATCAAAAACTACTTGTCATCAATAATCCATATCTGAAAATGTGAGTTCTAGGCTAACAATTACGTAAAATAAATAAAATCAAGCAACTACGAATTCAGTATCTTCACAATTTATAATTCAAACACGCACGAACACACACACACACACACAGAAAGTATGAAATAACCTCGATCCGGAGGCGGCCATGATATCGCGGGCGACAAAGGCAGTGGAAAATGGTTGAAAATGTTTGAGCTTGGTAAAGAGCAGGCGAGTAGGAGGAGGAAGGGCAATGGAGATTCGGAGAAATGGCGCGGACTCTTTACGCCATTCACAATCAGACTCAGTGCGCTCATGGGGTCAACTCGACCCAGTGCTTCTCGGGTTTGTACGTTGTGCTTTAAGGAAGTTCTTTGATTTCGTGCTACCGAATCTTGGAATTTTTTTAAACAAAAACTTGAGTGCAATGTCTCTACTATATTCGGGTCAGATTTGATTCGATCCGATCCGATCCGATCAATGTTGATCGGTCAATAGTCAACGTTGACCTTTTGATTTTTTTTAATTTTTTTTCAAGAGTCGAGTGAGGGAGTCGAAAGTCTCGGAGTGAGCTAAAAAACATTAATGTTTCCACAATCATTATCTATAAATTAAAATCGGAGCCGAATGTAGAGTAAAAAAAAACTGATCTGACCCATGATCCGACTCAGTCAACGTTGACCGTTGACTTTTTAATTTTTTTTCAAGAGTCGAGCGAGGGGAGCCAAAAACCTCGGAGTGAGCTAAAAAATATTAATGTTCCCACAATCATTATCTATAAATTAAAATCGAAGACCAAAGTGGAGAAAAAAAAACCTAAAATTCGAAAAACTCGATAGTGAAGACGAAGTTGTTTGGCCTGGTGGGAGGCCGAGCGCACCAAACAACTACCTAGGATCAAGGTCCTGGGTTCGAGTCATCTTAAGAGTAGGAGTGAAATCCTTTGATTCCCTTTGAAAAAAGAAAAAAAGAAACATTGACCGGGTCTGGGTTCGGATCGGATCTTGATTCAGGATTTAGTTGTATATGCTGTACAGAGCTGCTTCTAATTTTTTTATGTTCCACGATAGTGGTTGATTTGGAAGAATAGGCTGGGTTAGAAGCCCATTTAGGGATAAGACTACATGGCCCAACCCGTTAAGGGGAAAACATTTCAAAATTTTATTTTTACTTTTTTTTTATTTCTTTTTTAATTTTTTCAATTTACTAAAATTTATAAAAAAGTGTAATGGTTTTGCCTTTCGAGAGAGAGGTCGTCTTTGTTTCATCAATAATTTCAATATTTGTATTATTTTTAAATAAAAATTTACACCTCATCAAAATGATGGCATTTTCGTGCCACTTAATATTTCGTTTCACATGATTTTTCAAATTACAGAAAAAAAAGGTGGAGGTCGAGTTTGCTATAAATGGTAAAGATGTATATTACGGAGTGCATACTTTAATCTGTAAGCAGTGAAGTTTTAGGTTTCAAATTGTTAAAATTGTGCCACGTTGGTTGAAGATCTTAGCATGAACCTCTTTATAATGGTGAGGTATCCCTCTCCTTAATAAGGTCTTTTTAAGGGAAATTTGGCTCAATATCCAATTCTATTACAAATTCCACCGCTCCACTTTTTCCAAGTTCAAACAAAAAAAAAGGATGGTATATTATTGCAACCTTTCAAAGGATAAATTGTGCTCGAAGCTTCCATCGTTAATTCTATTGTTAGATGTCAACAAGAGTTTCCGCCGCATATACGTCGTTAGTTCGTCGTTAACTAGAGATGGATTTCATTCCGTCGTTATTTTATTGATTTTTTTGCATTGATCAATGTGTGTGTGGATGCACTCGTGGAATATATATTTATGCATTATTAATTCATCTTTGTCTTTCATTTGACTCAACAGAAGATAATAGTAGTCAAAATATATAAATTTCAATTTTGGTTGCTAAGTCTAATTGGGAAAACGAGTGAAAGGATATGGAAACAGGAAACTAGTGTGTGGAAGTGTTGTCGCTTTCTATCGTAAATTTCCACCGACGATTAAAGGCCAAAACCAATATTAGATTTTCCCCAATTTTGTGAAAATATTTGAGGTATAGGATGATTAATTAATTAATTGTACATTTATTTTCTCCTAGAACCAATCAAATTTAACCTCTCATAATATAAGAAACCAAAGGTTTCGGATTCAAACTCCGCTAATGTCTATATAAGTTGAGTCTATCACACATGTACTTGGAAAGTGTGGTTTACATGCCCTGTGTGGTTTGCAGGCTATTGCACATGGACGGGGGTTTATCTAGTGTGTCTAATCGGCTGCTGGTTCACACGATAAAAAAAAAAAAAACCAAAATAATGTAAACGCTAATTAAATCAACTTTTGACGTCGGTAGAATATGGCATATATAAGAAAATTCCAATTAATTCAAAGCAATATTTCCTTTTCAATTGTGTCGTTTGTTAATTTTTCTTTTGTCAATTTTTTGACCTCTCAATTTTCCGGTATTGATCCACTTCTAGAATGATGAAGTAAACTATATATTTTATGATCTCTAGAATGAAAATATCTAGATTAATTTGATTGTAAATTTTTTATTAATAATAATCGATATTAATTAGTTTGTTAAACATATAGTCTTTCCATTGACACCTCAGTCAACCGTTGAGTTGGTCCGAATTCACATTTTGGACCGCTATCACCATCTCATCAATCTTCATTCGGTTCAATCTTGTATAAAACGGTGTTTTTTTTAAAATTGTTTGAGACAGTGTTACGGTAAGACAGATTAAAAATTCGGATCTAAGCCATTTGTTATATTTTTTTATTAATTTATTGTATAAACGGATATATAAAAAAAAAAGGAAATAAGAGATGAAAATTTTGTGAACATGAATTTATGCATTTCTAAAACATGTAGATGAATTTATGCATTTGTTGAAAGCGAATTTAATTTGGCAGCCGTCAACTGAGCATAGGTAATTTTTCCTTAATGGAATATTTGGTTTCACATATTTTGTTGGTCAGAAACAATAATAGATAGTCAACTTCAGACAGTGGCAACATTAATTTTTACAAATTTACCACCCACATTTACTTTTAATTACCTCCAACCTTAATTTATAGTATTAATAAAGAACGGGGACGAGATTTATATATCCAGTGCGCACTGAAAATAACGGCTGCATGTTCCTACGATAAAAAAAAAAAAAAATGTATGGCCACCCCTGGTCCTAATATTTATTAAGCTTAGGGTATTTCTATAAATACACAAACATTCACATATGATGCTGTCATATTCATCTAATTTTCTCGCTATTAATTTAATTTAATTAGGATATTTTTCCCTCTTTGTGAAAATGAGGAATAAAATATGGTGGGAATAAGGGATTTAGTGAAAGATGGATAAGAAATGAAGGATTTAAATGGCAAGATTTTTTCTTATTCCTGTATGATAAATATATATCTATTATAAAAGAGTCTTGTTTATAAAATTTGACTTGTCTATTATACCCTTATTATATTATTTTACTATTAGTATCTATTATCAGATGATTATTTTATATTTGACATATATATTATTAAAAATATATCAATACTACGTGCATCGCACATATCACTCTATTAGTTTACCAAAAAAACAAACCCATTCTAATAATCAACTTCAGACGGTGACAACATTATTTTTTACAAATTTACCATTAATTACCTCCAACCTTAATTTATACTCCCTCCGTCCCGCTGAAATTGTCCTCTTACTGTTCGACACGGTTATTAAGGAGAAAGATAAAAAGAGTGAAAATGGGTAGATCCCATTACTTTCGAAGGGTTAATTATTTCTATTTTGGGAAAGAAGACAATTTCAATGGGACGGAGGGAATAATATTAAAAAAGAATGTATGCCCACCCCTAGTCCTAATCCTCTACAATATTTATTACCTTAGGGTATATTTCTATCTATAAATACACAAACATTCCCATATGCTGTCTGCCAAAATCATCTAATTTCTCACTATTAATTTAATTTAATTCTCCACAAAATCTATATAAAAAAATACACACACACACACACAGTTGGTTATCAGTTATCATCACTAAGGGATAATGGAGAGAGAGGCTCTCTCTCGATCTCTCGCAGTCATCTTCCTCACATTTCTTGTATTTTTTCCGATTTCGTTTGCTCAAACAAAAGGAAAACTGGTAACTGTTTTGAGTCTCGACGGCGGCGGCGTCAGAGGCATTATTCCGGCCATAATTCTCGGCCACCTCGAATCCAAACTCCAGGTTCCAATCTATGTATTTCACATTTTATTTAAATTTTTTTATAGTTTGCTCATATATAATTAAATAAAAAATTTGTAAAATAGGAGTTAGACGGTCCAAATGCAAGAATTGCAGATTATTTTGATGTAATCGCCGGAACAAGCACCGGCGGCCTGATCACCACTATGCTGACTGCCCCCGCCGCCGATAACCGGCCAATATATACTGCCAAAAATATCACTAGCTTCTACTTGGAGCACTCCCCCAAAATATTCCCCGACAGCAGGTAGATTTTTTTTTTTTATAAAATGACGAGAGTAATCTGCAGTCGCTAATTAATTTTTTTTATTTTTTTAATTAGTCGGAACAGTTTTGTAAAAAAAATCACCAACGTTTTTGGCGGGCCGAAGTACGACGGCAAGTACCTGAAATCGATGCTGCAGGGGCTATTAGGTAATCTTACATTGAGCCAGACGTTAGCTAATGTGGTGATTCCTACCTTCGATCTCAAGCGCCTGCAGCCCGTTATCTTCACCACCAAAGATGTAATTAATTTAATTTAAATTAAATCCATATTTTCATATATATATATGAATGAGTTAGTATAAAAATCGGTCCTCCCGTATAAACTACAAACCAACCATGTTTTTTTTAATATATAATCATTCTTTTTTTTTTGAATATCATTACAAATATTAAAACTCACACACCCCACCTAGGATTTTTTTTTGTGGCCGAGAGTACTCGAACCTATGACCTATTGGTCAACAGGCAACCACTCCAACCACTCCACCACTAGGTCATTCCCACTGGGACTATAATCATGCTTTTAATACTATAATAGTGCTTTTCAATATATAATAGTGTTTTTCTCGATTCATTCTTTTTGTATAAAAAATGATGCTTATATAAAATTATGTTTTTACATACTATTTTCATGCTTTGATTATTAACAACCGTAGATTATACCATGATCAACGCTTAATATTAGTTTGTAATTTTTACATGAGGACTAGTTTTTATATGAACCAAATTCTATCTATCTATATATATAGGTGATATGCTAGTCAGCTTCCGTGAGCACCGTTCACAGACACCATTCTCGAGTTGTTCATATTAATATTAATTTATTTGTTTTTTTATATTGTATTTTAGTTTAATACCTTAGAAAATGTTATTGAAATCATTAAATTAAAAAATGACATAAAAATCAATGCTCGATTTGTTTATTTATTCATTTCTTTAAAGTTAAATGAGAAATCAACAAATCGATGTTCGGTTTCTATATAATTTTTAAATTTAATGATTTCAATTATATTTTATAAGGTATTACATTAAAACACAATAAAAAAATTAGTATTAATATGGACAAATCGAAAGCCCACAAACAGTGCTCCGGATGTGACTAGCATATCATCTCTCTCTCTATATATATACATATATATATATATATATATATATATATATATATATAATGCATTTGTTCATAATTCATGAATTGGAACACACACACACACACTGCAGGGAAAAGCAAATATATCGAGGAATGCTCTGTTATCAGATATATGCCTGGGCACCTCCGCCGCTCCGACATTTCTGCCGCCGCACTATTTTGAGACGAAAGATGCCGCCGGAAAAATACACACCTTCAATCTTGTTGACGGAGGAGTCGCAGCTAATAATCCTGTGAGTAGTAACTAATTCAATTTCAAAATTAATTAATTTACCATAATTTTGTCATCATTATATATTATATATGCTAGCTGTTAGTTAATCTTTCAAATCAAAACCAACCCCATCCTTTCATTATTTGTATGTACAGTATACTGAATATAATTTTTTTTTAAAGAATAGTAGAGTTAGTTAAAAATGCCAAAAAAAAAGAGCCTATCCCCTTTAATTTGGTGTCCCACAGTTAAATTTTTTTATTTTTATTTTTCTTCAATTTCACTCTCTTAGATTTTATTTCAATGTTGGAATTATTAATTAGGATTTATTAATCCAATTAGAGTTTATAATTATTTCTTATATTTAATCGACAAATATTAATTAATAACCGATTATACCATAAATTATTGATATCTACAATTAAATGCTCGAACTATCATAAAATTAACAAAAAACCCTGGAGGTCAATTTTTCTCATCGGAAAAGCTAACGTGGCTCGCCACCATTTGTTGTTTAGTGGATCAAAGCAACAATATTTCATTTTCACCTCATCTTGATTATGATTTATTTAAAATACACATTGGCATCCAGTAAGCCACGTCAGCTTTCCGACTTCTGAGATAGTGACATTTTTATTAGTTTTATGATAGTTCGTGCATTTAATGTAACTATCAATAGTTCATAAAAATTCTTGTTAAAAACAACAGATTTAAAGTGTATGCTATCATGATCGCAGACTCTAGCGGCCATAACACACATTTCGAAAGAGATATTGTCGGGAAAATTCGAATTAGTAGACATGCAACCCATGGACAGCACCAGAATGCTGGTGCTGTCCCTGGGCACGGGCCTTGCCCGTTTCGAAGAGAAGTATAACGCTAAAGACGCCGCCCGATGGGGGCTGCTCGGCTGGGTATACAACGACGGTGCCACCCCGTTAATCGATATTTTTAGTGATGCTAGCTCCGATATGGTCGACATTCATGTCTCCACCCTTTTCCAGTCTCTACGCAACGAACAAAATTACCTACGCATCCAGGTACACTAGACAAACAAAATATATATATATGTTCATGATATATATATGTAGTTTATGTTTGATCATTTTTTTTATTTGATAAATTTTATATTTGGTATATATGAAAAGGAGGACACATTGGCCGGAGACGCATCATCGCTCGATGTTTCAACTGTGAAGAATATGCAAACGCTTGTACAAATTGGTGAGGATCTGATGAAAAAACCGGTTTCCAGAGTGAATTTGGAGACCGGTCGGCCAGAGCCGGTTCAAGGAGAGGGCACTAATGGAGAAGCGTTGGGCCGGTTCGCAAAGTTGCTATCCGATGAAAAGAAGTTTAGGCAATCGAATTAGTAGTCATTAATTAGCAATATACATTGTGACTTTCATGAATAATTAATTAAATTGATACGTATGTTCTTTTTATTTTTGCTTGCAATCTTGTTGGGAAGTGCATTTATGTACTTGATCATAATTAATATCTTGTGTTTTTGTATCATATAATAATTTCATTTGGAGTTCTCTATCCCACTTTTCGTATAGATCTTATCTTGTTCCACCATCGAACTTATCAACATCATTTCAATTTTTCAATCTCAATTTGATTTAGTAACAACTTTTGCAGCGGTCAAATCAACATATTTGTGTGTGTTGACCTAGCAGTAGAGTGATTAATGCATATTCAAATATCAAATAATTCATTAACAATATATCATGTACTCCCTCCGTCCACGAAAAATGTGGTTAATTTGCTATTTCGGACCGTCCCTTATAAGTGTGGTGTTTTCATAAAGGAAATGATCCTACTAACTTTCTAATATTTTATACCTCACAAGAAATCAAATATATGGACTCCTCCTTACTACACTCAACAAATATTTACTTACCTTTTCTTAAAATGCGTGCCGCACACTCCGCACCACACTAATCCGAGACGGGGAGTAACAATTAATGCGAAAAATCATTTTATGTCATGCATACAATTAAACTTGGATTAGGGAGGTCTAAGATGAAAAGGATACATATGTTGGGCAGTGATTGAACCATTAAAAATAGATGAGAGAAAATTTCTCTCGAGAGTGAAGTAACGAATATTTAGGACCATAATCATCGATAGAGTCAAAAGATTGTACACATACATTTATGTGTCGCATAGTATATATAGCTTAAACAATTATTATTACAAAAATTTGGATGCAGCTAAGAACGAAGAAATGGAGAGGATGAATTTCCCTTTTACAATATTCAAATTTCTTGCAACTCTGCAAATAATATTCCTACTATTTCCAATCTCTAATGCTCAAACAAAAGGGAGAATGGCAACGGTGTTGAGCATTGATGGAGGTGGCGTTCGAGGCATCATTCCCGGCACAATTCTTGGCAACTTGGAATCAAAACTCCAGGTCAGTACCCAACGTTTAGACATTGTAACTGAAATATTATCGCGCGAGTCACAATTTCTAGAATTGGAAATCCGACTTGTCACGTAACACCAGATGTTTGCATGGATTTAATTCTTTCTTTAGTTAATCCACATTGACCTCCTGATTGACACGTCGATTTTCAGACATTGGAAATTGTGACTCGTGACGTTTTAATTATACTATCTAAACGCTGAATATATTTTTTAAACGTTGAGATATTTTTGAGAAAATTGATAAACATTGGGAAAAATAATGTATATATCTTTGCATAATCACTTGTAATTGTTCATGCATGTTGTTGCATATTGATGAACATTACAAATTTAGGACAGGCATTAGATGGTCCAAATGCAAGAATTGCAGATTATTTTGATGTAATTGCCGGAACAAGCACAGGCGGGCTTGTGGCCACCATGCTGGCCGCGCCGGCGGCCAATAATCGCCCTACGTATGCTGCCAAGGATATTACCAGCTTCTACATAGAGCACTCTCCCAAAATCTTCCCAGAGAGCAGGTACGTTATCCGTTCGGATCCTCTGTCCCAATATTTATTATTTTAATAATATTTATTTTATTATGATATGTCAGCCGGAATGCGTTTGCTGGGACACTAACGAGCTTGTTGGCGGGCCCAAAGTACGACGGAATTTACCTGAAATCATTGGTTGAGGGACTATTAGGCAATCTCACCCTCAACCAAACCCTAACAAATGTGGTGATTCCCTCATTTGATCTCAAGCGCCTTCAACCTGTTATCTTCACCACAAAAGATGTAATTAACTAACTAACCTCCTTCTCTTCTCTTTTGAATATATTTTAAGGTTTAGGGAGAGGATCGTATATATAGGAACACATCTTTATATAGAAAATAGAAACAAATCTAGATCGTTGATCTTTTTGATCTATGGTCCAGATTTAACGGATGCATAAAGCTATTGCAGGCAAATCTTAGGTTAATTTCTATATAAAGATGTGTTCCTAACATATCCGAACCCTTTTAGGTTTAATAGATAAACAAATATTAATTGATGCATGATAACTAGGTAGATGGAAACCCAAATCTTCCGAGCGCAGTTCGACTATCAGATGTCTGCCTCAGCACCTCCGCAGCTCCGACTTACTTCCCACCGCACTATTTTGAGACCAAAGGTGCCAACGGGACGCTCTACTCCTTCAATCTTATTGATGGAGGTGTTGCCGCCAATAATCCTGTGAGTCAAAATCTATTTCGACCCTCAACTTTTTTTTTTTTTGAATTTTATCTCGACCTTTAAAACTTATCAATTCTTATGATGTGTAGACACTGACAGCGTTAACACACATCTCGAAGCAAATATTGTTGGGAAAGATGAAGGGGCTGGACGTCGGACCCATGGACAGCAACAAGATGCTAGTGCTGTCGTTGGGCTCCGGCGTAGCCAAATTGGAAGAGAAGTACAATGCTAAAGATGCTGCTACATGGGGCTCCTTGAGCTGGTTGTACAACAATGGCGCCACACCCTTGATCGATGCATATGGAGATGCCAGTGCGGATATGGTCGACATTCATGTCTCCACCATCTTCAAGTCCTTCGCCAACGAACAAAATTACCTACGCATTCAGGTAACATAATATACGCTGCTATATCTAGGAACTATGCATTTTTATCATGCCATGTCATGTCGGACAATGCATAAAGTACAGTAACTTAATGCATAAACTCAGTAACTAAATGTCCATTATTTGACGGGTGTAATGTAATGTAATTAAAGGAGGATAACTTGGCGGGAGATGCATCATCAGTTGATATTTCAACAACAAAGAATATGCAGACACTGATGCAGATAGGGCAAGACCTGCTAAAGAAGCCGGTTTCGAGTATCGATTTGGAGACCGGCCGGACGGTGCCGGTTCCGGGAAACGGCACCAATGAAGATGCGTTAAACCGGTTCGCCAAGCTGCTCTCAGATGAAAGGAAGTTCCGCCAGCAGAAATGATTTGATTAGGAACATCTTATGTATGAATATCCCAATATAAAAGCTGGTTTCAAATTTACATCAAAATTATGTATTAACATTTTTATTATCTAATTCTTATGTTGAGACCTATTGATCATGCGACTGACTAATACTTTATGTTGAGACCAATATTTCTAGATGCAAGTAATGTGACAATCTCAACCTAAATTCTTGTCTAGATGAATTCACAAGGGAAAAGGTGCAAATACCCCCCTCATGTTGGCAGCGCTAGGCAAAATCCCCCGTTGAACTTTGTTTAGGCGCAAATTCACCCTTCCCTAAAGTTTTCAGGTGCAACTAACCCCTCGCCGTGATGGAAACGACACTTCCGTTAGCAAAAAAATATTTTTGATTTATTTTTATTCTTGTGGGACCCTCACAATTCCCAACAATAATATTCTACATAATTGGTGCTAAAAGCTCAAATTAGGAAACAAATTATTTCGAACCCTAGCTCACAACTATCAAAATTCAGGTGAGGTTTTCTGATAATTTGTACGAAAAGGATGACGAACCACTTGAAGAAGATGAGATCATCAATATCAACAACAAATAATTGATTTGGATTGTAAACTATTGGAGAACTTCGCCTGAGTTTTGATAGTTGTGAGTCAGGGTTCGAAATAAATTTTTTTCTAATTTGAGCTTATAGCACCAATTAATTCTTGAGAATTGTAAGGGTCCCACAAGAATAAAAATGAATCAAAAATATTTTTTTTGCCAACAAAAGTGTTGTTTCCGTCACGGCGAGGGGATAATTGCATCCGAAAACTTTAGGGAATGGTGAATTTGCACCTAAACAAAGTTTAGGGGGATATTTGCACAGCACTGCCAACATGAGAGCGATATTTGCACCTTTTCCCAATTCACAATGAATGAGTCAAAACGGACAAATAATTATTGTGATTTCCAAAGCTCAGTTTTGGGCAGTAACTCTTCAACTTTTTTCATCTGATAAATTCCTAAATGGACTGCCGCAAAATGATAACTAAAAACAAACATCAGCCTACATGCTGCATCCTTACAGAAATACATATGCATACAATAAATCTTTATGATAACAAAGATAAACAACAAAGCCAGCCATTCAATCACGATTATAAGATGCTATATGTAAATCTTATGGAAGCATAAAATTAAATGCAAAAGCAATGAAAGAGTTCAATGGTGAAATCGCAACCAAAACTGCACAACTGGAAAGAGTCGAGGAAGATCTCAGACAGGCTAAAGAAGATGCAGTGCAGTCATGGTTAGATTCTCGACCACTGATTGATGAGCTCGAAAAGATGCAAGCAGAGTTAGACGCTACGAGAGCCAGAGTTTTCAAGACCAACACATACATAGCCGAGCTGCAAGCTCAACTGGGAACTACAGAGATGTGCATCAAGTCAGCAAAGGACGAAGATCAGAATTTGCGTATGATGATCAATGAGAAGAACCAAGATTTGCACATGACGCAGGAAGAGATGCAACAACTGAAAACAAAAATTGATAAAAAACGAAGAAGGAGATCAAAACTGAAACTAGTCTTGCGTCTTAAGAGGCAGACTCTTCATACGTTGGAACTCACCTCTGAAGCAATAAGGCTCGAATTAGAAGCTTTTAGCACCTCAGCAGCTCAAGCACTCTACTACATCAATAACAAAGACGAGGCCAATGTAATGATCCAGCTGACTCAAGAAGAATACAGCTGTCTTAAAAAAGAAGCCAACAGACAAATTTCACTAGCAGAGTGGCGAATATCAGTATCTGAGGAGGAGAAACTTGCAGCGGAGAATAGCAGAGACTTGGCTTTCAAGAAACTGCAGAGCTTCCGCCACAGCAGTCTGAAAGGAAAAACAATTCACAACGAAACTTCTATGAACAACGAACGGGAATATACCCGAGCAGGAGGTTCAAGCAAACATAGACAGGTTTCTAAAGGCAGGCTGAAGTCACCAACTAGAGTTAATATACAGAATCCACCACAGCAATCCAAAAATTACAGCAGTTTTCGTGTAAAGAAAAAGGAATCCATCTGTTTCAGGATAAAGACTTTCATTGTACGAAGTTTAACAAAGTACTTTAAATGACTGGCAATGTAAAAATTGACATATTATCTTCTCTCTTCAAGAAATATTCCTTTGCTTAGAAGTCTTTTTTTTTTTGCTTTCCGTGATTATACTGCTATATACCATGACTGACAAAATTTTAGTTCAGAATTCTGTATAATACCGTCTTGATCATCCATCAAAAAGGAACATCATCTACAACACGACCAAGGAGTTAAAACGATGTGTTCAAGTCACCAGCAGCCTGCATTTAGATTAAGAATAAATGACAATTACATCACTCACTTATGATAATATACAGGGAGGAAGAGATAAAAAATAATCAAGCAAAAGTATGTACTTACTATCAAAGACTTCAGATTCTACTGAAACATTTTTGAGAAAGCTTTTTTCTCCAGGTCATGTCTATCAGCAATCTGTGAACATGTAAACCATTTAATTTATTGAATACATCTGATTAGTTCAGATAAATCTTGAAAGTTACTTACCTTCTTCTTCGCAATAGCAAGCTCTTTCTTTATACCACCTTAAAAAGGAAAAGCAAACTTTTATCACTGGTTTAGCTAACTCCATATTGGAAAACATAAAAAGCATAGAGTTGTGTTATATATTTTGCAGTCTCTGCAGCATCACTTTAACAAGTATATTTTACTTTACAAAAACTACATTTGCAATTTGATATCTGTAAGTACCCAAATTTGAATGATTAAAGTTATTTTCATCAATGCAGAAAACCAAAAAGTATTGTTCCACAAAAGAGGATTTCGTCTTGTTTTCCACAAATTTGCTCCTTACCATTAGTCGGCTCCAAATCTAGTGCTTTTTGAAAACTTTCAACTGCTGCATCTATGTTGTTCAGTGCCATATATACCTGAAAGAAGTAAATTGCAACCAGAAATTACACATGAATTCTACGTAAAAGAAATTGATTATTTGGGCAACTATAGAACACGTGAACCTGAAAATTGTTGACATAGTTAAAGTAGTGATTGTATTGACTAGAAGAATTATTTAACACCTGTCACTTCGTCCACTAGACAAATTCATGACTCGATTGATGGGGAATCACGAATTATTTATTTCTAAAACGCGAGCACATATAGCTGGACTGCTTGAACAGAATATTAACATGACATGACAGACCAACCTGGCCTTGACGGTAGAAAGCTTTTGCATTATCTTTTGTTTCACCAATCGCGAAGCCTGCATCGAACAGTGCCCCTTCAAGATCACCTAACTTCAACTTACACATCTGAGGCATGAAAAGGGAAACATGATTGGCAGTAAGGATATGAACGAATTGGAATGAGCTAAGTAGACTAATATTCAAGTTTTTTAAAATCATCATCTAGCTAGCTTCAAAAGAAATCTTAGTAAAGAAATTTAGTCTTTTACAAACGGAACAAACTTTGTAGTAAACTAATATAATAGAAAATGCATGGGAGAATTTTGTGCCATTTAGTGGACAGGGGAGGGTTGCTGCTGAACCAGTTCCCCGGCCTTTAGTTCTATCTCGGAACACATTACTTAGGTGAATGCTTAGCAGTGCCTCTTGAATTCGATAAACAGAGACAGAGAGAGAGAGAGAGAGAGAGTAACTTACAGAACTATTTGTAAGGATTTGGGACTTCATTTTCCTCAGTAGATCACTCTGCTCTGTGCAGACAAACAATAAGATGCTATAAGACTTTCAAAACTACATCCATATTCAACCATTGTATATTCTGAAAATCAGTATCTACAGCAGAATTAAGGTAACCTTGATCAAGGTCCGGCATCTCCCAGCATAAATCCTGATATTTGATGGCCTTACGATACTTTCTTATAGCCATCTTGAAGTCTTGTTTCTGCATATTGCAAAAAGTTAACACAAGTTGCTAGTCATAAGTAGTAAAACAAGAAAATCCACTCAAGAGGCGCATATCTAGAGAAATTTAATGCTTGGTAAGAGAAGCTACCTTGTAATGCTCATTCCCAACAGTTTTAATAGATTCTACTGCAGAAATCATAGATGAGATGTTGTCTGGTTTAGCATCAAGGTCCATTGGCCAGTCGGGGTACAAGTCACCATCTTTAAAGAAGTTAATCGTCCCATCATCCTCTCCTTCAGGAATTTCTCCACAGTCAACAATCACAACATCAGCAGTTGGGCAGTAGTCATCCCCTACTGCAACATATTCGACTGAACGAAGCACTCCAAATCCTTTTATCAATTTTCCAAAGACAACACACTTTCCATCTAGGTGCGGTGCCTGGGTTGTCATAATGGAAAACTGAGACCCATTGGTATTTGGACCAGAGTTGGCCATTGATAGTACCCCTTTCCTCGTGTGCTTTAGCTCAAAATTTTCATCATCAAACTTCAGGCCATAAATTGATTCTCCAGTCACTCCATTTTCGACAGATATTGCACCCCCTTGCACCATAAAACCTCTCATAATTCGACCGAAATGTGAACCCTGTATCAGACACACAGCTCAAATAAGGGACAAAGCTACATAGAACATTTCGAACCTTTGTCCTTTTTCTAAAGACTGAAGAATCACTCTTATAAATAAAGCCCAAATAATTGTGGCAAGTTCGCAAAACGTATGAGATTTCTTGAATTTTTTCACCCATTTGCACGAACAGAAAAGACACCGAAAGCTTTTAATCCGTAGGTAGAATATGCTGAAGATACAGAATACAAAACTAAATACTGTCGAATAAGCAAAATAAAATGTTACAACTTTATTTTATAATTTTGAATATATAAAATATTATTGGATAAGATATTTTCAATACATAGTCAACATCTAGCGACAAATCAAATCAACCCAACAATTTCAGAAGAAAACAAACCCATACTAAAAATACACACAGGAGATCATCTAGGGACGTAAAAGTTCATATAATGATCTTACAGTCTTACTATCTGGAGCTCACGAAAAAAATTCCCAAAAATCATACAAATCCAACCAAAAAAAGTGCCAAACGCTCTAATCCAGCCCTTGAAATCCAAAATGTAACCATCAAAGTTGACGCAGGCGTAAATAAAACCAAATACACACGCATTCAGATTTACACACTTATTTTAAGCTACAAAACCTTATAATGAAGAGGAACGCCGCTGAGGCGGCTCACGCCCTTCTCTCCCGTGCAGAGAGCTCTGAAATTCTCGGCGGTTTTCGGCACCACGTCCTTGAACAGCTCCACCACCATTCTCCCCTCCAGTTCCCCGCCGATGCTCACATCCAAAAAGCACCGCGGATTCACCATCTCCGTACCTTTTGTAAGAAAAAAATCGCAGAAACAGATTGCAAAAACCTCGCCGCTAGTGATTGACGAAGTCGCCGACGAAACACGCAGTAGTGCGCGAGAATGCGAGAATCAGTCACGTCGGATTGACGGTAGAAAGTAGAAAGCGCAAACGGTTGTGTGTGGAAGACGAAGAGCAGAAATGAATGTGCGAAAAGAATTCGAAAAATGGATGGGATTGGCGCATCAGTGTGTGAGTAACCGTCTCTGCAGATATATATACACACATATACATATGCTTTGTTGTGCAGCAATAAATGCACATCTTTAAAAGCGATATTTGTTTTCAAAAATAAAGTTCTTAGTAATTTGGCTTCGCACTCTTTTTGGAAATTTTACCAACCAAGAACATTAATTTCCATCTATCAATAATGCATACATTTAATACTCCACAAAGACCTGTGTATACGACCGGTCCCACACGTGCCCGCTATGAACCCTTAAGTCAGTCGCATGCATCACACGCGCCTAACAATTTTTTTTAATCGGCACGCGCCTGACTTTTTTAAAATTTTTTTATTTTTTAATTCTTTTTTTTGTAGTTTTTTTATTAATTTTTTGTTTAAAGAGTCGAGCTAAAGAGCCGAAGGCCTCAGAGCGAGGTAAAAGACATTAATGATGCCACAATCATTATCTATAAATTAAAATTGGAGCCGAAGGCAGAGAAGATTTTTTTTTTTGTTTGAAAAAATCGAATTAAAAAAAAACTGGAAAGTCAACGTTTGACCTGGGTTGACCCGGTTTGACTGGGTCGGATCAACCCGGATCCGGCCTTACCCATAAGACTGGTTGTATGAGAGTGTGCCTCTTAATAAATGATTCAAATATGCCTGGTCGTGTGTTTTAAAAAAAAGGGTTAATTGGCGGAAAAATCCTGACCTTTGGTTAAATTCTAATTTTTCCCCTCATTTTTTAATTTTGCGAAGAAATTTCTTACCTTTTAATGTTTCTGATTTTCCCCCGGCGAACATTTCCGATCAAAATGATGTTGATCTGTTATTTTCATTTGCAGACGTGGCCCAATATATTACGTTCGACTCAGCATCATTTTGATCGGAAATGTTCGCCGAGGAAAAAGTAAAAAATATTAAAAGGTGAGGAATTTCTTCACAAAATGTCAGGATTTTTCCGGCAATTAACCCTAAAAAAATAAAAATATTATACTACCTCTAAATGCTGGCTATTAGTCGCCTCGGCCGAAATTCTATTGTGCCTGAAAAATTGAGGCCCAATATTGATTTCGGTCCGTTAGACTGGGCCGAATTTATTTTGCCAACTCTAGTTAAGTCTTATAAAATAATATTATAAATAATTACAATATAGATTTTTATGGTCCCCAATAATGGTCCAGTGTTCTTGAAAACATTTGGCCTTAGATTCGAATCTTACCAGAGCATATATAGGTCAAGCATTTCTTGACCTATATATGAAAATTCAATTCAAGATCATGATTTAAGTAAAAGTTGGGAAGCCGCGATGGGGCATGGATTGTGACCCTTATATATATATATTATGGGAACCTGCAACCATTATCTTTAATATGTACTACTTCCGTTTAATTATTCTTGTCTCATTTCTTTTGGGCACGAGTATTAAAGAGAATGGTGTTTAAAGGGTAAAAAGATATAAAGTGGTGGGGTCCATAACTTTTTGTGAGAGAAGCATATTTCCTTTTATGGAAACATGACAAGAATAACGGGACATCCCAAAAAGAAATACAAGACAAGAATAATGGGACGGAGAGAGTATTGAATAAATTTCTGTTTCTATGCAATAGCCTGCAAACTATATGCATTGGATAAACCCGGTTTCTATACAATAGCTTGTCTTTAATATGAATTGGATAAATTCTCGTCCATATGCAATAGTCTGCAAACCATATGCATTGGATAAATCTCGTCTCTATGAAATAGCATGCAAACTATACAAGACAGGTAAATCATACTTTCTGAGTACAGGTGTGACAGGCCACCCGTTACCTTCTATGCGCACTGGAGCTTGATCTATGATATATTAGTGAGATTTGAACGTGAGACCTTTCAATTTCAAACAGTCCACTCTACCACTAGGCCAACTCCAAAGGGGCGTGACTAGGAGTGTCAAAAAAGGTCCGACCTGACTCGAAATGGGTAAAAGCTCGGTGGGCTCGGGCCGGCCCGAGAAAATTACAATATAAAACAGTTTTTGGGTTAGGCTTGGCTCCACATTTTTAATCCCGACTCGGCCCGATTTTTTCAAAAAGTCTGATGGGTTTGGGTCGGCCCGAAATTTTGACACCTTTAAACGTGACCAATTTTTTGATCATTTGTAAATAAAAAAAAAAGCAATTATAAAAATTAATAATATTTTGGACCGAAGCTAATTGCGGCCTAGATGCGTGTCTGCCAACAACAATGACCCTTAATTATTGTTGCTGGGCTTTGCCCTTTTTTATTCAAGGGTTAATTATCATTTATGGCCCGACCTTTCACTCCGTAGTGATTTTATGATCTGAGCTTTAGAAATATTAAAAAATGGCCCGATCTTTGCTCTATTGTGACACTTATGGCCTGAGATCGAAAATCCGATGATGGAAAACTAAGTGGGGCGGCCGAATGATGATGTGGATATTCTTGCTTCATTTTTTTAAGGAATATTCTCATCATCATCCGGCCGCCCAGCTCAGTTTTCCACCGCCGGATTTTCGGTCTCATGCTATAAGTGTCACAATAGAGCAAAGGTCGGGCCATTTTTGAATATTTCGAAAGGTCAGGTCATAAAATCACTACGGAGTGAAAGGTCGGGCCATAAATAATTAATAACCCTTTATTCAATGGACTTCAATTTTGAGGGCCCAAGCCCAACGATAAAATTACTGTGTAAATTCTTTACCAAGGTAAAATGTGTTCCGCTACCTCGACAAGTAGTATGGCTTGGTTAAATTGAATATTCCCCCCAATTACTTACCTTAGTGTTCCACAATTGGAAAAAATAAAAATAATTTACAACAAGTAAAAAGGTAAAAATAAAAAATAAAATGGTTTAGCAAAAAAAAAAAAAAAAAAAAGATTTAAGAGTATTCCAGCACCTCACTCAAAATCATCCTTAACTTTAAATTTAGGCTGAAATAATAAAAAAAAATGAGATAAAAATTTCATCCAACAGATCTCTCAAATTAGATTGGGCCCACAAAAATATTTACATATCTTTAAATTTACTCTCAAATTTACACCTTTCTAAGAGCAATCCTAGCAGAATTTTCAAAATTTTGCTATTAAATTTGCTCCGAAAATTTTCCCTATACTATTTATGTTCCATATTTTACAAATGCATACAATAATTCTCATATTTTATACTAATTATTCTATAAAAATTGTGGACCCAACTCAATTTGAGAGATCTGCTAGATGACCCTTTTATCTCATTTTTTATTATTTTAGCCTAAATTTAGAGTTAATGATGATCAATTTGAGAGAACTGATGGGAGTGCTCTAAATTCATTCTCATCTCTCAAATTAGATTGAGACCACACAATTATTATTTTTATAAAATAATTAATGGAAAATCCGAGAACTGTTGTATACATTTGTAAAATAAGGGCTAGAAATAATATAGGGGAAGAAGGTTTATGAGCAAATTTAAGAGTAAAATTTTTGAGAATTGTGCTGGAATTGCTCTTAATCATTGAGATCATATATCACACACCTAACAACCTCTTTTTTTCAATTTTTTTTAAATAAATTAACAATGAAATTTAAAGGCCGCCGTCACGGTCGACTCGAACGAATATGACCACATAAAATTTGGGATTGTTAGTTGGGGTGCGCATAATTAAGTAATCGCATCGTGTTTTCAAAAAAAATAATAATAATCGTATCGCCAAACACCAAATCTTTGATAACAAAAAAATTAAAATCTTATGATAAACATAAATGTAGAAATTATTATAAATAATATTTGCAGAAAACAGAAGAAAAATAAGATGTGGTCCCCTGTACAACTCCTTCCTTTCCTCGTTTCCCTTTAATGGCGGAACAAAAATATTTCTCTATCCGTACCGCATTTCGTTTTCTTCAGCTTTGTGAAATTCCAGATTTTGATTGTCCCCGTACCATTAAATTTAATCTCTCGTGGGTCCCGCATCCCAACCGCCATTGATGAGCAACACAGGATTCGCGATCACCGCCTCTTAAAGAATGCCTTGGTGGCAGGGCGCCTTCAAATCGCAGTCCCGCGACGACAGCGTCATCCCCTCCGACAGCGGCAAGCCACCCGGCTTCTTCTCCTCGCGCCGCCACCGCCTCCTCACGCGTGCCAGGAAATTGCTGCAACCGATCGACACCGCCGACGCCGGCTCCCCCGCCCACTACCGCAACCACTCCGCGCGCCCCGCCGCCGCCGCGCCTCCTCTGCCGCTGCCGCTGCCGGAGCTCCACGTGCTGCTGCAGCGTGACCCCAAATTCACCTCGCCGACCTCCTGCAGCAGCGTGCCCCTCCCCTCGCCGGACACAATCCAATGCGACGATAAGGAGAGAGAGAGAGAGACGGCGGAGGCAACCAACGCCGGCCGAGAAACGATCAACGACGGACACGATGCGCATAAGAGGTATAACTAAAAACAATGTACATTATTTCTCTGTGCCCTAATTTCTCATTTCTTCGCTTTTCTCAGCCGAGATTCAAGCAAAAAAAACACAGAAATTCAAATTACAGAGACTAAGAAGCAACACACCAAAACAACATCCTTAGATAATTACAGTAACATCCCGAGCAGCGCTCCTTGTAGCCCTTATTCAAGCAGTCCGCAGCGAAATGAAATGTGGGGAGCTTACAACATGACTCCAGTTGGCCTATTCCAAGTTTGGTCAGCTCCAGAATCCGATTCCCATGGCTTCTCCTCACACCACAAGCATGCTTCAAGTCTCGACGCTTCTCCTCTTCAGAGTCCAAGTCTAAGTATGCACCCCTTGCCGCTTCCTCCCTCCGTCTCCATGCCTGCATTTCCCACTCCATTATCTCCGGCTGCATCCGTTCCTGACCTTTCTGGAGCTTCCTTGCCTTCACAATCCACTCCAGTTGCTTTACATTTAGCTAAAAATGATTTTTCTGCGACCAATATCTCTTCGCAGCCCTCCCCCTCCTCAGTTTCTCCGGCTGGAGGTATACCTGAATTGATGCCGATCAAATCTCAATGGCAGAAGGGAAAGCTCATTGGCAGAGGAACCTTCGGAAGTGTTTATGTAGCTTCCAACAGGTACGCTTCCAATTTCATCTATTGGTGTTGAAAGAAATTTTTTTGATCAAGTATATGAAAAAATATAGTTTTGGGGGGCTTCAGCCCACCCAGCCACCTCTGTCTCTGTATGCTTTAGTAATAAGTTGTTGTCGATAGAGAAACTGGAGCCTTGTGTGCAATGAAAGAAGTTGAAATTTTGCCGGATGATTCGAAGTCTGCAGAGTGTATACGACAATTAGAGCAGGTTTTTCATATACTTTATCTTGAAAATGGATCTTCCATGGCGAACTTGGTACGTTTTGGGTTTTTACGCAGTTGAATGTTTGTATTGATTTCAGGAAATCAAGGTTCTCAGCCGCCTAAAGCATCCGAATATTGTGCAGTATTACGGCAGTGAAGTAGTGAGTGATTCTTTTTTATGTGATGATATTCTGGTGGAGTCTAACTTTGAGTTGGTTCAGGTTGGTGACAAGTTCTACATTTATCTTGAATACGTCTACCCCGGTTCGATCAATAAATTTATCCACGACCATTGTGGAGCTATTACAGAATCTGTCGTGCGCAATTTTACTCGCCATATTCTCTTTGGATTGGCTTATTTGCATGGGAAAAGAACCATACACAGGTAACTTTCTTTGTGCTCATGAACTCTGTTTTTGGGAAATTCTCTTTATGTTTGGTTTGAATTTTCATGTAGAGTTTACTTGGAAATTAATTCATGCTGATCTGGTCTGATGCTGGCTTTTGTAGGGACATTAAAGGTGCTAATTTGCTTGTTGATGCGTACGGAGTTGTGAAGCTTGCGGATTTTGGGATGGCTAAACATGTGAGTTGTTTATTCACCAAAGATTTCGATTGTGCTTTCATTATTCATAGAGTAGGAGATTGATGGACAGCGAACTATGAGCATTCAACAGAATAAGTGATATGTCTTGATTTTCCCTTCATAAACCGGTCTCGATCATATTCCTCTCTCTCTCTCTCTCTCTCGTGATAATTGACAGCAGCAGCAGAACTTGGAATTAATATTTGTCCCAGAAATGTAACATAACAGTTGATATTGAGTAATAAATGCAACTTTCCCTCTAGGAAGAAGCCTTCTCCTCCATAAATTCAAAGGAAACAAATTCTTTTCCTAAGATGCAAGCTCTTATCTTTCTATTATCATTTTGTCATTTTATCCAGATGCATGCTCTTAGGTTTTAATAGTTGAAACATGTTTGAGAATGGATATAAAAAATAAAAAATTGCTCTTCTGGTTCATTTTTAGTCAAGATTGTTAACATCTTACTCGTGTGATCGTGAAGTTGAAAGTTTAATTTCGATTTTGGCAGCTGAATGGACAAACAGCGAATCTATCCCTGAAAGGCAGTCCATACTGGATGGCTCCAGAGGTATAGAAATTTTGGAAGCTGAAACAATGCTCATTATTTGCTGAAATAATCCTTATAGCTATTTGCTTATCGCAGCTTTTGCAATCCGCAATGCAAACAGATGCTAGTTGTGATATTGCTTTAGCAGTCGATATATGGAGTCTGGGTTGCACTATCATTGAAATGATGAATGGAAAGCCTCCTTGGAGTGAGTATGAAGGGGTAAGCTCCAAACAGTAATTAAAACATCTTATATTAGTCCATTACCTGTTACTATTGTATATGTTTTGATTTGATTTCAGGCTGCAGCATTATTCAAATGTCTAAAGGAAACTCCTGCAGTACCTGAAATAATGTCAACAGAGGGTAAGGATTTCCTTCAATGTTGCTTTCGTAGAAATCCAGCAGAGCGGCCGACGGCTACCAGGTTATTAGATCATCCCTTTGTCAACTACTCCAACTTCCCAGACGCTCGCATACAGTCGAATATAGAGATAAAGGTCTCACTAAACACTTCTCAAGTTCGCACCACTTGTGATCCTCTATTTCACTTTTTGGTGCCTTTTATTTAATTTAATTTTTCTTCAATTCATTTCTTCATTATAATGGTTACTATGGTTCTTGAATTATTCAACAGGACAGCATGCAGTTTCTACGAGAGCGCACTAGATATAAACCAGATCAAGTGCCTCTACCACTCGAAGCTGCAGCACACAGCAAGAAGGGGAAACTGTGTAACAAGTAAGAGTTGCTATCTACCATATCTTTTGTTTAGGTGACGTTTACTTTGGGTGATATGTTAGATTGACAATACATATGATTGAGTATGTTAAGGATTAGACGATCAAACAAGCTCAATTTTGTTTGTTCAATCCAAATGTGGTGTAGTAGTCTATATTATCTATCTAAGCCATCTTCCAAAGTAAACACCTCCATCTTTCCATCTAATCTCGGGTTGATGTTTGTAGCTTGAGCTTCACCGCCTACGATTCATTTACTCCAATGAGAATCCCCAATACAGCAATCTCCAAACATCCCATTTAGCTGTTGCAGATGCTCATCCTCAATTCTTTCATTCTTGGTGAGGCTTCTTGCTCTATCCCTGAATAAATTCGGGATAGAACAACTACAAGCACGTCGTATAAGCGCGGCTGCCGCGTATTTTTTTCTTTAATGCCTTGGCCTTCCTCATAGCCTTGTTGTACCATGCAGAAAAAAGAGCCCAAAGCTAGGTTGATGGAACTCAAATGGTGTAATTTTGTATTTTATGTGTAAATCTTTTTTTTCCGGAATGGCAATCGAAATGCAATTGATGAGTTAAAATGTGTAGGAATTCGAATCAAATCAACTTATAATTAGTGTGAGGAGTTGCAGCTTAGGAACTAGTTTTTGTTAGTTGTATTTGTAAATATTCGTGATGGAAAGTTTTTATTATCTAAATATAGGGAAATACTTTATTATCTAAATTATTGATTTTTTCATAGTTACGTACGATCTAAATAAAGTACTCAAACCATTAGCGGTGTCAAACACGCGCCCAAATATCATAATTTTAGTGTAGCAAGATAAATGAGATTTGTATCTAAGAACGAAACCATATAAAGATTATAATCTTCCAAAATTAAAACATATGCGTAGCTAGCTTAAAATAAGTAAAATGTGTTAATTTGTGCTGTTATAGAATATTGGAGTCTCTTCGAGACATCCAAGCGATAATTAATCTTGTCCGTGAACAGAAAGTGAATAGAGTTGCACTTGGGTACATCATGATGTACCCATACATCCGGTTCAACCCGACCCGCGACCCGACCCGGTCAGTGTTGACCGGTACGGTCAACGTCAGACTGTTGACTCGTTTTTTTCCCTCTCCTCCTTGGGCTATGATTTAATTTATAGATAATGATTGTAGCAACATTAATGTTTTTTAGCTCGCTCCGAGGCCTTCGGCTCCCCTCGCTCGACTCTTAAAAAAAATTTAAAATAAAAAATAAAAAATAAAAAGTCAACGCGGTCAACGTTGACCATTGACCAGTCAACATTGATCAGTCGGGTCAGGCGGGTCGGGTCGGATCGGGTCGGGTTGAACCGGATGTATAGTACATCATGATGTACAGGAGTTTTTGCCAAGTGAATATTGGTCGTTATCTTTTAATATTACTGAATTAATTCATAAATCACAGGGTATTGGTCGTTATCTTTTAAGATTAGTTAATTAATTTATAAATAAGGGATGTTTTGTGTCTCAGATTAATGTTATTATAGATAAGTTGATAAGCTTTATAGTGTTATCATTTCCTACTATTACGGTCTAAGGTTGAACAACAAATAATATTGAAATGGGTAAAGTTTTTACGAAATATTGTGTTCAAATTCTTGTGATAATCTAAAACGTGGTATTTAAATATTTAATTAATTTGGAATCCAAGAAGCTCGTTCAAACTAATACTCGAGGCGAATAAGATCATTAATCAAAATTATATAAAAAAATATTTGTTAAGTCATGTTTGAAATAGAAACTCAGTGTTGCATTTTTTTTTTTTGAAACTCTATTGCATGTTAAAACTTAGTGGTTCACTATAAATTATGTACTCTATCCGTTCAGTAATAGTGCGACTATTTTTTGGTAGTACGGATTTTAGTAAAAATTTGGTAGTTGTTAAGTGAGTGGAGAAATGAATCCATCTTTGAAGTTAAAAAGGTAAGTGAGTATGTGGGGTCATACCCTAAAATAAAATAGTCATACTTTTCGTGCACAAAAAAAATAAATTAATCACACTATTCATGGACGGAGAGAGTATTAAGGGCCCGTTTGGTATTCATATACCAGTATATCAGATATCAAGTATGAGTATGGATATTAGATATTAGGTATGAGTATGAGATTGATATCTATATTTGGTATGCTGAAGATATCGATTGATATCAAGTGGGGAGGAAATGAAAGATAAGTCATACACTAGTAAAAACTGGTATATGAAAATGTTGAATATTAGTATATCAGACATATCAAAGATATCAATTTGATATCCATATACTGATATACCAAACACAAAGTATGGATATAGGTCATATTCATACTCATATACGATATACATATATGGATACCAAACGAGACCTAAATAATACTCTCTCCATTCCAATAGCAAGGTCCCACTTCTATTAATTAATACTCACATCAATTAAAGAAGTGATACATTTCTATTTGGACGGAGGGAGTATTAATTTTAGGATAGACACAAAAACCAGAGGGCTGGAAGAGAGCTTAAGGATTTGTCACTTAGTTCAACCCATTCTATTCAATTAATCATTGGTTCAATCAATACTTCTTGCATCGCATCTATTTAATGCCAACTCATTTTCAATTATGTTAAATTTATATTTCATCATATTTACATATTGGCATTTATAGTACATTTTTTGTGATATTAACTAAAAAATAGATTCCCTCAAAAATTAAAATTGTCACTTGTAACTGGCATAGTATATATTGGAACCATTTTGCCAACGGCAACTATCAATTAATTTTTATCTAAAAAAACTCTCAATTTCAAGATACTGGAATCTTTCTACTTCATTCTATTTCTTTCATGATACTCCCTCCGTCCCATTTATATAGGCGGATTGAAATTTTCACAAAGATTAAGAAAAATTATTGGAAATGTAAATTTTATAGTAAATTTCTTAATATGCCCCTATTTATTATTTGACTATGTATTTTTTATGAGTTAATCAAAGAATTAAATAGGGATATATTAGTAAATGAGCTAAAAATTATTACTTTTTATGAAAACAAGCCTATATATTTGGGACATCCGAAAAAGGAAAACAAGCCTATATAAATGGGACGGAGGGAGTATTAAATAATTTTGTGCCAATTTCAAGATGCTAACAAGTAGGAAAGTACAATCTTTTGTATCCTTTTTCAGTTTTGTATCCAAATCCTTGACCAAAACTGTGCGTTTATAATACTTCATATCTTCTTGGTTATTGCTTCATATCTTTCTCAACGATATATTGATCGCCAATTATATTTTAAAAATATTTAAATTGTTTATTTTTAATTTTCTATATACAGTACAATAATAGATTAAAATATCATAATCAGAAACTCAATCATTATCGCAAGGTGAACAAAAGGGTGTGCTTTACTAATAAAGGACAAAATATCTACGTTAGAAAAAAAATAAAAATAAAAATTCTCCTGCTAATTTTAATGACTGACACTGGCAAATTAATTTATGGTAAAAAATACTTATAAATTTGCATCATATATATATTTTGTCGACAAAGTATTTGAATGAAGAATCTTCCTTCTTAGCAAACTCTCAAATTTCAATAAAATACCATTTTCTAAAATAATATAAGAAAACATATTTCTTGATCAAATATTTCAAATCCCCAGCCCCTGTCCCGATAATTATGGGACTAATAAAATAATTGGTGAATTTGCAGTCATTCAATTTGATTGGAGTATTGAAATAATAACTCGTAATCAAAAGACAACGAACCGCAGCTTAATCGGTAAGATATTTTACCTCCAACCTATAAGTCGGGGGTTTGAGGCATGTGAAACTAAAAAAAATTCGTAATCAAAATAAAATATAATAAAAACTAAGTAAAAATATTAAAAAGTCAATATTTAATTGATACTAGGGAAAATGTGCAAATACTTCCCTCATGTTGGCAGCGCCGGGCAAATACCCCTGAACTTTATTTAGGTGCAAATTCACACTTCCTTAAAGTTTTCGGGTGTAATTACCCCCTTGCCGTGACGGAAACTACACTTTCGTTGGCAAAAAAAATATTTTTGATTCATTTTTATTCTTGTGGATCCTTACAATTTTCAACGGTTATATACTACATAATTGGTGCTAAAAGCTCAAATTAGGAAAAAAATTATTTCGAACCCTAGCTCACAACTATCAAAATTCAGGTGAGGTTCTCCAATAATTTGCACGAAAAAGGATGACGGACCACTTGAAGAATATGAGATCATCAATGTCAACAACAAATAGTTGGCTTGGATTGCAAATTATTAGAGAGCTTCGCCTGAGTTTTGATAGTTGTGAGCTAGGGTTCGAAACAAATTTTATCATAATTTGAATTTTTAGCACCAATTAATTCCTGGAAATTGTAAGTGTCAACAACAATAAAAATGAATCAAAAATATTTTTTTTGTCAACGAAAGTGTAGTTTCCATCACGACGAGGGAGTAATTGCACCCGAAAACTTTAGAAAATGATGAATTTGCACCTAAACAAAGTTCATAGGGTATTTACCCGACGCTGCCAACCTGAGGGGGTATTTGCACCTTTTCCGTTGATACTATAATCTTTACGTATCAATGTAACATAACATGAATGCAATTCACTTTGCAAAGAAAAGAAGAAACATGGGAAAAAGAAAGGTCTGCATTGTAAATACTGGAAACATTAGGCCCTTTTATGAAAATAAATAAAAAGGGTTAGTTTCAGAAACTGACAGGGACAATGAGGCAACTCTCAGAGTCAGAGCGTATATTAACATTCCTTCAGAGGGGAAATCTGACGGTCCATAAGCCTCCTCCCTCTGCACGTTGACGGCTCAGATTAAACCACTCATCATCAACTGCAATATATACATACATACAGATTAATACACGCACGAACACACACACATATAAAAATTGACATGACTGACCCTCTCTCTCTCTTCTCTCTCTCTCTCCCCTCATCTGGTTATGATCGCTCTCCGCCCTCTTGAATGTCATTCCTTTATTCTCATCTCTCAGTTTTTAATAATCTTCTCACATAAAACTCCAAATAGTTTTTTTTTTGTCGTCGTTTTTTTGGGGATTGAGAAATTCGAAGATCGGATCCAGAAATTCTTGAACTCAAACCCTAGGTTCCACTCTCTCCAATAAGCCCAAGGTTCATTCATTCGCCATTTCCACTTACCTTTCCATTTTCCACGTCGATTAGCCGTTTTTGTTTTCTTCGATCGATTCTTACATTTCTTTTTCTTTTTTCGTTTCGCAGATGCTTTAAGCGTCACGGAGAGAGTCGTTTCGAGTAGGTTTTGTTAAGAATAATCGGATAAGGTGAGGAACTTCGGTGAAATATATCTCTTTGCATTTATTAATTTCCTCGTCGATTTCTTCAATGTGCTTGACGTTTTAGATTTGACGTTTAGATTCGCGAAAATTGAATGATGTTTATCATTTAAGATTTTTTAATTTTTTTTCCTTTTTCTTGGATCTGGAAAATTGTTTGCGGCTGTACCAATGCTTATCTTGCATTCCAAGTTGATGCGTATATGTATAGAGAGAGAAACAGATCTCCCGATGGAAGCGTCGGCGAAACTCACTGAGTTCATTCTCCGAGTTCCGGCGATCACCGTCTTTTTCCTTGAACTTGTACAGTTAATGCGTTCACATTTCTCCAAATAAAATAGTGTATATTGTTTTCGATTTTCCGATATATTTATTTTTTTTCATCTTCTGACTTTGTTCATATACAATGACGGGCTTGATTTTCAGAATGCATATATTGACTTTCCTTGCCTGCTTCGATTCGCTCATTAATTTATTGCTGTTACTGCTTCTCTTTAATCGGAGACTGAATGATATATATATATATATATATGTATATGCGCTCACATTTTCAGCGTCTTATTAAATTCCCATAACATGTGCAAGTGTGCGTACATGAATTAAACCATTAATTGATTATAAAAATTTCAGTGCCTGATTGAATTTGTACTATTATTGACTAATAATGCCTCCATTTTGTGAAGTGTTGAAGAATAGGAATTAATTCATATGTCGTCGTCAAACTCTCCGTGCGCCGCCTGCAAGTGTCTCCGGCGGAAGTGCACGCAGGAGTGCGTGTTCGCGCCGTATTTCCCGCCGGACAACCCCCAGAAGTTCACCAACGTGCACAAAGTGTTCGGCGCCAGCAACGTCTCGAAGATTCTAAACGAGCTCAACGTGGGGCAGCGCGAGGAGGCGGTGAACTCGCTAGCCTACGAGGCGGAGTTCCGGCTGAGGGACCCCGTCTACGGCTGCGTCGGCCTCATCTCCTTCCTCCAGCAGCGCCTCAAGCAAGTCCATCTCGATTTGGAGAATGCGAAGAAGGAATTAGCCACCTACATCGGCCCCTCTGCAATGCTGCCCATTCTCAATCACCCGGCCTTCGTGCAGCAGCATTCCAATTACGCCCCCTCGTCTTATCAGGTGATGCCGTACAATGTTCAGCCGATGATGGGGGGAGTCCCCACCGGCATCCCCCAGCTCATGATCCGGGAGCCCCACCAGCAGCAACAACAGCAGCAGCAACAGTTTCTCGAGGTCCAACAGTTAGCTGCCGAGGCCCAAGCTGCTGCTAGGCAGCAGGAGATGATGCGGAGTTACGAGCTACAACAACAGCAGAACGACTTGCTAAAGTTCAACGGTGGGTTTGACGATGCCGGAGGCGGCCCCGTCACCGCCACCGGATTCAATCAGATTGCCGGAGGCGGCATGCAGCAGCAGCAGCAGCAACCTTCTTTGGCGTTGGGCACTTCTTACGAAGCTATCCCTTACCACCAAATTCAACAGCAGGAGCAGCCTCATCTTCACCCTCATCATCATCATCATCATCATCTCCATCTCCAGCAACAGCAAGAACTTTTGCTGCAGCATCAGCAACAGCAAAACGTTGCGACTAACCATCAGGCTCATCCGCAGCAGCAGTCGCAGGTACTACGAGCCAAGAGCGAGGACGAGGAGGAGGAAAGGAGCATTGGTCCTTCGTGTTAATCTCACAGTTCAATTAGCCGTAGAATTCGAAAAAAAAAAGCTCACATGACCTCCGAGCCTAATTCTTTCAACAAGATATTTCATCCAGGTAACTAATAATTTCTTTCTTTATTTTTTACCTTTTTGCAGTCTTCTTGCCCCCTGCAACGCATTGATATTGGCATGCTTACATTCATCATATTTTTGGATCTTGACGGATGATGTTTCGGGCGCATTAAATGCGAGCAAGATTTTGCATAGTTTGTTTTAGCAAAACTGGGTAGCGTTTCTGCGAAAATATTCTGTTGCGTAGTGGTTGGTTATGAGAATTATTGTCATGTCACGGCCATAGACATATCAGTAATCATGACTCCCAAACCTATAAAAACCCTAACAACCCTTTGCATTTTATGATGGATATATGCATCATTTTCAGCCTCATTTAGATATACAAAATATGCAGCTGTATTTCGAGAGATTACTGCTCTACACAGATTATCTAAGTATGGAATACACCTAGCTACTCTTGAATCTTGATAGGCTCTGAAATAGTTTGTTTGTCCAATTAATAACCTGTGATGGGGAAATGTGAGTGGTTGAAAGGGTAAAATAGGGTTTTTTTTTTCAGAAATTATAAAAAGGGACTGCACGTTTTTCAGCAATAGTACTGTGTAAAATGAATGAGCCGTGTATTTGTATATAACTACTACACACCTATTTCCTTTTCTTCTATGTCTAGCCTACTAAAATGGACCTTGTTTTAGTTAAGAGAGGTTAAAATTTTCGTCATATTCAGGGTATTATTAATTGCTTCTCTCTGCCTATTTTTATCATGATAAATTGTCCTTTTCGACTTAGCGTTCTAACTTTATCTTGCGTTTAAACTTAGCATGTTCTTTTGTATGACTTTTAGCATTAATGCATTCGTGTTAATAGAGAAAAATAATTATAGTGATGGCGATGTTTGCATTTGCATATGCTAGTGTTCGTTTTTTCAGTTTTATTCAAGCAAGAATAAGATCTTAATTAGACATCTTTGTAGAATTTCAATTTAGACTTTTATTGGTTTATGCACAGTTTTCATCAATGTACAGAATGGAATAAATTATGCATGCAATATAGTATTTTTTTTTTCTTTCTATTAAATTACCTCTTCTGCAATAATAGTGTTGTGTTAGATCTGAATCTGACTGGTTTTAGTCAATGCTCTCAACGTACACACTTTGTACTAAATAAACACTGTTGTCTACTAAATAAATATTGTTGTCTGATTTAATGACTAGTCATAGATAGAATATTTTGTTAATTTTCCAGTCAAAGTTTTTCATTTTTTAAATGGGATGAGTGACAAGATTAATAATATCATGCAGTACTAATTGTCCAACTGTTGTGTACATTAATTTTTGTTATTCTTTCTTGCAGAAAATATAGGCCGGGGAGATCCATTAATTAGCTTACAAAAGGAATTAGAGATAGAGAGAGAGAGGGAGCGAGATGGAGAGAGAAAGCTAGAGAGGGTCGTCGTGGTCGTGAGATAAATCTTGGAGTAATCAAATGTACGTAGTTTTCTTTTCTTTTATTTCTAATTTTCTTCGTTTATGGAACTGCGAAATTAAGATGATAACAATTTCAAGAGGAGGAAATGGAATGGATACATTAGAATTGTAGGAGCAGATAGCGTTGATTTCAAGAGTAGTATTCTCTTTAATTTTCAGTTTATTATATTTTTAAAGGGTTACTTGTTTTTGCCGGAATCGCACTATATATACTTTTACAATTCTATTGCTTTTCTTCAAAGATAAAAACTAATTACCCACATGTACATAAATATAAATATATATATAAATATGTGTGTGTGTGTGTATTCCCATTTAAGTCACAAGTCATCTTTTACCTAGGAATCGGTGAGATATTATTTCTTGGGTGATAAAAATATTTAAGATTGTTATTAGTGAATAAACAAGACTTGTTTGTGCTGTAAAATTTATTTATATATCTGCAAATGTTTAATTTAGCGTGTGCATGGTTACGAAACCTAACTTCTATATGCTCTTCAAATTAATCTTGATTAATTTCTTTCAATTAGTTATGTATGTGTAACTGTGTGTGGTAATTAGGTATGGAAGTGCGTGTTGGTTGACCTAAAAAAACTCTACGTATAAATTAAAAATGGTGGATCAGATGTGTTCAGTCTCACCACTACAAAATTGTACGGTTCAAGAAAATTGATTATAGTATTAATTGATAATATATGCGATTTGTGGGAATCCATGTGAAACTTTTCTTTCATTTCTTTTTTGATGATTTATTTGCATGATTGACTCTGGAATATTTTTTATTATTCTTTTATTTTTCTCTGAGCCACCTGAGAATCATTTAATTTCCTTCATATATAATTTCCATGATACGTATTTAAAATACTCTTATAAACATTAAGGGCCCGTTTGGTATTCATATACTAGTATATCGGATATCAAGTATGGGTATGTGTATTAGATATCAGGTATGGATATGATATTGATATCTGATATCTATGTTTGGTATGCTGAAGATATCGACTAATATTAAGTGGGAAGAAAATGAAAGATATGAGTCATACACTAGTAAAAACTGGTATATGAAATGCTATGGTGAAGATATCGAAGGTATATCAAAGATATCAATTTGATATCCATATACTGATATATCAAACACAAGTTATGGATATGGGGCCATATTCATACCCATACCTGATATACGTATATGGATACCAAACGAGCCCTTTAATTCAGAACCAATTTACTGCATGCATCCATGCCAGGTGAAATAAATGGGTTTAGTATGTTTATTTTTGCACATTATAATACACCTCGCAAATATATACAAGTGATTTTGAATTGATTTGTAGAAATTTAATTTCATATCACAATTGAAGATCCCCAAAAACATTCTAATTAATCATGCATAATTTGCATGCATTGAGGACTTCATAGTCACAAATTTAAGCATACTTGTGTTTTGACTAAGAAAAATGTGTGTGTGTTTTTTCAAGGAGGAATGAAAAATATTTGCTCTCGAGTGCGTCTAAACATTAACAACGAAGAACAATCTGATACTATTTTTATCTATCTGAATTATCAACCACCTCAGATGTACATTTAGAATCTTAGATAATGCATCCGCAACTCTAACACATCGATCATACAAACAGAATCCCTAAAAATAATCAAATTTCTTTGACTCCCACGATCAAAAAAAAAGAAAGAAGAATTACTTCCTTAACTTATAATTAAGAATAATTGACAGAACTGGACTTTAACCTATAAAGTCTTTAATAAAAAATGATAACCGAATTATAATAATTTGCAAAAATGTAATTTCTTTTAATTAACATCTTATGAACTCCTCAAAAAGCTGATATAGCCTCTGCGCCGGTAAGATGCATGGTAACTCCATATTTACCATTTTATTCTACAAACACTGTATATTAATTTTGGTATTTTCAAAAAAAAAAAAAAGAATTGGTATTTTCAACTGCATGTATTCTTTTTTTATCTGCAAAAACTCCACCATTTTCAACCATGGCTTAATTAGGGTTTTTGAACATCATCGTCTTCGTCTGCACCGACACGAGAAGCTGAGCCTCTTTCTTGCTGAAGCTCTTCAGGTGAGCCAGAATTTGTTTTCCCAGCTGAAGAACTTGGGAGCTTTCTGATATGGAGTCTGTATTTCTGAAATTATCAAACAAAAAATAAATAAATAAAATTGTCACACCAAAAATGTTAAGGGGAATTGAATGTGGAATATATATATTAGGGAAAAGGTGCAAATACCCCTCATGTTGGTAGCGTCGGGCAAATACCCCCTGAACTTTGTTTAGGTGCAAATTCACCATTCTCTAAAGTTTTCGGGTGCAATTACCCTCTCGCTGTGACGGAAACTACACTTTCGTTGGCAAAAAAAATATTTTTGATTCATTTTTATTCTTGTGGACCCTTACAATTCCAAACGGTTATATACTACATAATTGGTACTAAAAGCTCAAATTAGGAAAAAAATTATTTTGAACCCTAGCTCACAACTATTAAAATTCAGGTGAGGTTCTCCAATAATTTGCATGAAAAAGGATGACGGACCACTTGAAGAATATGAGATCATCAATGTCAACAACAAATAGTTGGCTTGGATTGCAAATTATTAGAGAGCTTCGCCTGAGTTTTGATAGTTGAGAGCTAGGGTTCGAAACAAATTTTATCCTAATTTGAGTTTTTAGCACCAATTAATTCTTGGAAATTGTAAGGGTCCACAAGAATAAAAATGAATCAAAAATATTTTTTTTGCCAACGAAAGTGTAGTTTCCGTCACAGCGAGGGGGTAATTGCACCTGAAAACTTTAGGAAATGGTGAATTTGCAACTAAACAAAGTTCAGGGGGGGTATTTGCCCGACGCTGCCAACATGAGGGGGGTATTTGCACCTTTCCCTATATATTATGTGAAATTGTTAGTTAATTATATTAATCGAATTAAGCAAACAACCTGCAAATGGCTCTTCACTTCATCGTTGGTGAGGCCGTCAACTTTCATCAGCTCCCTGATCTGCTTCGGTGTTGCCACTGCAAAATCGGATTTACACGCGTTTACTTTAGGTGATAGCTTACGAAGATAAAAATCATAGAATAAATTACACTTCGTGATTGTTTATTTTACATGATAGTTTACACTTTACATAGATAAAATCAATAAGGTAAATTACCTTTTAAGTACTAATTTTATATATAAACAGAAATATTCTAGATTAATATTAATTGATTATTACAATTAAATGCACGAATTAATTATTAAAAAACTAATTAAAAAGAATATCTAATTCCCGACGTTGGAAAGCTAACATGGCTCACCTTCATTTGCCATTTTCTAGATCGAAACGGCACCGTTTCATTCTCACCTCATTTATAATGTACTCCCTTCGTCTTATTTATATAGGCGGATTGAAATTTTCACAAGGATTAAGAAAAATTATTGGAAAAGTAAATTATATAGTAAATTTCCTAATGTGCCCCTATTTATTATTTGATTATGTATATTTTATGAGTTAATCAAAGAATTAAATAGTGATATATTAGTAAATGAGCTAAAAAACATTACTTTTATGAAAACAAGCCTATATATTTGGGACATCCTAAAAAGGAAAACAAGCCTTTATTAATGGGACGGAGGTAGTATTTAAAATCCACAATAGCATTCTCGACATTTTTATTAGTTTTGTGATAATCCGTGCATCTAATATTCCAATTGCAACTATTTATCTATAATTCAGGAAATTTTTGTTAATATATTGACATTTTGTAATTTAAAATGTAATTCATCCAAAATAATATAGGTACAATCCACCATATAGTTTTATCGCCTAATCATTCAGATACTTAAATCATATATATCTACGCGCTCAAAGTAAACACCCCGTTAACGAAAACGCACCATACGGGCCTCCGAGGCGGAGGAGCGCGTCGACAAATCGGTTGTGCAGCTCCGGAGACCAGCAGCGCCTCTGCTTCTTGTGATCGGAACCACCATTGTTATCTGCTTCCACTGGAACCACCCTCTTATTCCTTTCCTTCGCCATTGCAGTCATGCTCAAGCTCAATGGTTTCTTCAATGGCACAATTGCACCTCCCCTCTTAATATATATACATACATAGTATATATATATATAGCAAATATTAATTAATAATGGAAGAATCAATAGCTAGTAGTAAAACATTAATTCACAAAAGAATCTAAAACAGAAATAAAGGGAACATGTCCAACGATTCGAGTCATCTGTCCCAATATTTTCGTATTTCACTGATATCACATTATTAAATTTAAAAATTATATATTATAATACCATGAAGTCCAATTTACATTTAAATCTTACAAAATTATACACTGTAATTATAAAATAATCAACCCTAGTAATTAATTATTGATTAAAAAATAAAATACATATACTAAAAATTAATTATATAATCAACCCTAATTATTAATTAAAAAATAAAATACATATACTAAAAATTAATTATATAATCAACCCTAATTAACCATTACAGAAGTAAACTAAGATACAAGAGATTAAAATTGGATTAAAAAATAAGAGAAAGTTGAAAAATATTTAAATCGAGACACGAAAAAGTGGAATAGAAGATTTCAAGTCCGTGTCGAAATATTGGAATATGAGATAAAATTGAGAATAAATAGAGAATCCGACTTACTGATTTGAAGGGAAAAGATTCATTTCCGTTGTGAAACTGGAGAGGAGCAGTCCAAAGGCGAACTCGACTCATCCATGTCTTCTTATCACTGAGGTGATTTGACGATTCTACCCCTCCATTCTCACTTTGTTGTACAGGTATCAATTCCTCCGTCACTACCACTGCTCCTTCTTCTCTCTCTCTCAACCGCAGGCACTCCTTCCTCAATGTCTCAATCGCTACAATTATAATTATACATCTCAGCATTTATATATATGAAGAGAGAGAGAGAGAGAGAGAGAGAGAGAGAGAGAGAGAGAGAGAGAGAGAGAGAGAGAGAGCTAACCATCTTGCAAGAGCTGCATGCAGTAAGGAAGCTCACGTTTGAAAGCATCAACCTTTCTCAATTCATCTTCCAACAAATGGATGTGAAAATCGAACTTGGAAGATTTGGTGGGGAAATCGTGAATCATTGAGACTTCAGTCAGAACATCTGAAATGGTTTTGGGGACAAAAATTATGTCCATGTCCAAATTCAGTTGCTTAGAAATCTCACTCATGTTTTTGTCGGAAGCCATGAAAAAAGATTGCTTAATTTGATTTTTCTAATCTGTCTATGTATTTCTGGCCTTTTCTTTCTTTTTTTTTTCTTTTTTTTTAATCGGCCAGAGATAGACATATGCATGAAATGATGGGCGAAGGTCCGGTATATATTGGCGTAAAGGTGAGCAACTATTAATGAATGGAGGGGCAAAATGGGAATTACAAAAATGATTCTTCTCGTGTGCGTGTGTGTAGAGTGGTTAATGTCTGGGCCAAAGGTCACGGGTTCAAGTCTACTGTCACGCGGCCTTTAAAATTTCTTGTAATGTTTGTTAAAAAAAAATGATTCTTGTCTGGCACAAAAATGAAAAAAAGGGGAGAGAGAGAGATTCGATGAGTTTAATGTTGTGAATTCACACATTCGTTTCGTCGCATAATATTTTGGTGCATAGCTTTGTAAACTGATAAAGTTTTTTAATACTAGCAAACTCTTGAATAAAAAAACAATTTTGATATTTTCTTTGTGAAATTTCCAGAAAGGGTAGGCATTCGTTACATGATACGGCATGTAAAGAGGATAAGAATGTCTTTTTAACTGCAAAGGGTATAATTAGCAAATAATGATTTTTTTTTAAATTTATATTTGGGATTTTCATCCAAGTTAATCTTGGTTATTTGTAATAAAGAAATTTTGTTTGATATTGAAGCTATCGGATTCTTTGTAATTTAAGGCTAATTGTCAAATAAAATCAGTTTCACGGGATAAAGCTAAATTAAAACTTTATTTGGGATTGTACTCATTTTGGTGAATAGGATTATTGCATTTATGCTTGAATAATTTCAAAGCAAAAGGAGAATGAAATTTTAATAGATAAATTTGACACTAATCTATACCTATTATACAATGGCATTGTTTACAAAATATAGTTTGTCTATTTGTATATTTAATTTAAGGGCAATAGTGTAATATTTATTACGAATATAAAAGTGTGTATTTTACAAATTTTGATATACCTATAACATTGTTACTTATTTTAATTTATAAGGAGAGTCTAGTGATTTAATATATATTTTTTATTTATCATGATATAAGTTCAGAATTCTTCTGTATCTAAAATTCTTCAATTCTTCATAATTGTGATAAATTTTATTTATTTTTAATTCAAATTCATAACTTTTGCATACATCGGAATTAATTTGGAGGAGTCTCCATGAGACCTATTTTTGTTTTGAAATATTATTAAACTCCTAAAATTCATTTAACCTCAAGGAAAAGCGAATCACTAGATATGTGGTAAATCTCAAGGGATAGAATGAGATTTATTCAATATAAAAGTTCCCCTTTAAAAATAAATGGTAGAGTACAATAAAAGAATTGAGAAATTGTATTAGTATTTTTATGGTTTTATTTATCATAAGGAACCAATGATGTTTGTTGCTATAAAAATCA
Source organism: Agastache rugosa (assembly GCA_031470985.1). Taxonomy (NCBI): domain Eukaryota; kingdom Viridiplantae; phylum Streptophyta; class Magnoliopsida; order Lamiales; family Lamiaceae; genus Agastache; species Agastache rugosa. The sequence goes on along the minus strand of CM062606.1, from coordinate 35,547,171 downwards.
AGAATCTTCACCAAAACAATTACTTATTGAATTCAAGTTGCCTTACATTGTTCTTATGCATAAAATATTCATATTATTTTAATATTTGTATCCGATAATAAAAGTCGCACTCGCTATGCTACTTGTTGTTAATGATTAGTTTGATACGTGCAATCCAAATTTTGAAAATGTATTGTATTATAAAACGGGTTGTAAAAATATATTTCACATTAATTTTGAGTATCAATCTGTCGATTTTATGATTCATATAGTCTATAATCTCAGTCTCACTACAATTTCAATCCTAACCGTTTTAAAGTGATTTTAAAATTCATATATAATATGGATTCCTCGTATGCTATTACATATATATCCTTCGTATGGTAGGCAGGTTGATTCTCAAAATCATTGACTTCGTCATTACGTTAGCGGAAACAGCTCAGAAAAGAAAATAAATATTCACGCGTTTTCAAATATTACCGGTTATAATGATATACGGCGCAATAAATGATTTATGATAGTCGTGAGCTGTTTAGGGCACAGATTCTCTGAAAGTTTGTTCTAACCTCACTACTCATAAATATAACGAGTCAAGTTTGAGTTAGGAAAAAATGTATTTGTTTGATGGAAATTATGAATTTGGACTCTAATATATGTTCACAAGCTTCATATAAATTCTACTAAGCTCAAATTTGTTTTATAAATATAGATTGAGTTGGCTCATTAATAAACTGAGTCAAATTCAAAATGTTAATTTTCAAGTAAGTTCAGCTCAATATTCATCCAATACAAAATAAAAAATAAAATATAGTGATATTTTATATATGAAAAAATCATCATATTCATAATTCACATATATCAAATCTTATCTCATATTTTCTACGAACCTATCTATTAATAGAAAAATAAACGTAACTCCCTCATCGGTTCGCCATTCTGATTTTCCTTTATTATGGTATTTTGTGCAATATTAATTCATATTCATAAATTTTAATTTTAATCTAATAATAATTTTTATCTATTTAGAAATATCAACATATATCTAATATATTTTATGCATTATTAATTCATATAATATATATCTAATTACTCCATCTGTCCCAATAGCAAGGTCTCACTTCTATTAATTAATACTCTCATCAATTAAAGAAGTGAGACCTTGCTATTGGGACGGAGGGAGTATAATTTTAATACTCCTCCGTCCCCAATAGACAGCCAATTTTTTTTTTTTTGAAGATAATAGACAACCAATTTAGTATCTAGTGTAAATTAAGATTTAAAAAAAAAAATAGAGATTCAACTGTATTTTCTGATTACCCTTTTGGCCTTATCTAATTAGAATTAGGGTTCACAAAATTTTGACACCTAAGAGAATTTTTATATATAATTAAATATTTTCATAATTAGCTATTTTGCACCAATTCATATAATTTATCCAAATATAATTGGATCAAGCTACCCTAAATATTTAGTCATGCAATATAGAACTATTTATGTGACCAATTCAACTATGTCAATTCTGATTGTAAACAATATTAATGCTACTTAAAAAATTATTTTTAATACCTTTGAGACAATTCGTATAGATCGAAAGGAAGGATTTCTACTATTTATAATTAGTATTTTCTTTGTAGTGTTCGGATTGTATAGAGTATTATCCAATAGGTTCGAGACGAGTATAAATAATAGAGATACTTTTTAATCGAAGTTAGGACGAGAACGGGTAGAAAAATTCTGAATAAATTTAGAATTGAAAAATCCTTAATGGATGAGTACGCGATTCTCATTGTCATTCCTAATTATAAGTTTAGATATGAGAACTAAAGTTATTTTTCTAAATTTGATTTATAATTAATATTAATAATTAAATTTTGAAGTCTTTCTTATGCAACAAACAATAATATTTTAATGGATGAGTACGCGATTCTCATTGCGATTCTCATTGCCATTCCTAATTATAAGTTTAGATATGAGAACTAAAGTTATTTTTCTAAATTTGATTTATAATTAACATTAATAATTAAATTTTGAAGTCTTTCTTATGCAACAAACAATATTTTAAAATCAAATTAGCATTTTAAGAGGTCAAAATAGATAATTTGTAAATGAAAATCCCTACGAAAACTATATATATATATGTATATATATATATATATATATTGCATCACCAGAGAATCTCATGGATATTTTATCGAGAAACAAGAGGATACGGTAAAATCACTTTTTTAATCAGATTTAGGACAAGAACTGATAGAGGAATTCTGAATGAATTTAGGTTTTCAAAATGCTTTAATGGAGGTGTCCCCGACCTATTATCATTCATATTTATAAGTTTAGACGAAACATAAAATTAATTTATATAAGGCCTATATTTCTGTAGGAGCAAGAGTTATAATAGGACTATACTTCTAACATAAATATATTATAATAAGTAATTATTACAAATAGATAATTTAGTGTAAACCAACGAGACGGTTCAAATAGACATAAAAAGAAGGATTTTTACCAACTTTAGTTAATATTAACTTTGTAGTGTTCAAATTTTTAACGAGTACCCAACGAATTTGAGACGTGTATGTACAGTAAAGTTACTATTTTAACCGAGATTAGGACGAGAACATATAGAAAAATTCTAAACAAATTTAGATTTGAAAAATACTTAATGAATGAATATTGGATGTATTGTCATTTCTAATTATAAGTGAAATAAAATTAATTTCCCAAGCTTGAGTTATAATTAACTTAGAACAATATCTCAATTTCTAAATAAGATATAAAATTATTTTTAAAATCCATACACATAAATTAAAACATAAAGTTATTTCCCGTTGAATCTCGACGGGCTACTTACTAATTTTAAAACAAAGAAAACTTATTAGGCTATACTAGACGTAAATTTGGCCTTACTTGACGGATGACTATAGGATTCTTTTAATATCATAATTAATTGTTCTTTGAAAAAAAATAATTAAAAAAAAAGACCCACAATGGCCAAATTGAATCCTTTTTTAATAAGTAGGTAGGGATGTCAATCGGTTAACTACTCCATTTTCGGGCCAATTCTATCGGGTTTGGGCTATTTTCGGTTTGGATTAATTGAGCTAAATTTTTTTCGGAATTTAAATTTTTGGTCCGTTGGGCCAAAAGATTTACGAAAAAAAGTTTTGCATGTATAAATTTTCTTAACGACCATATTCTTTTAACAAAAAATAGGTCGTTTTTTCTCATCCAATACATCTAACCTCATATTAGATGCAAAAATGAGTGTTGTTCTCTTAAATGATTCTATCTATTTTAATTTTCACAACATAAAATTATTTTGTGAAGTGTTGGAGTACAAATACAGAGAAGTGAACACGTTCAAGATTAAAAATTAAAGCACATCCCTCAAATATTTGAAACAATACCTTATTATCAAATTAATAAGCAAAGTAATGAAGTTTGACAACTAAGTAATGAGAAAATCTTCAGTTAATCGGGCCAACCCACTCGATTTTCGAACTAGCCCTATCGAGCTCTTGCTATTTTTGGTTCAGGTCAATCGGTTCAGTCTATTCGGACCACCCCGTCGGTTTTGGGCTAAATTGACATCCGTACCAATAACCATCCATAATATTCTTCCTTCACCAACAAAATGAATAAAAAGGTCTAGCCAAATTAATCGTACATTTTTTTAATACATACAAACTATGCCATAAATGTCATCAAATTTTGTTTTTGACAATAAATTAGGGTTTCCATTACATGATTCTACCTCTGAAGAGTTGGTTAAAAACTGCACTTTTTCTGTGTTTTGCCCAATGCAAAATAGTATCTATGTCTGCAAATAATAGAATAACCATTTTCACCATTCTTTTAAAATGACATACAAAATGCAACCACTATATTATCCAGCTTTATATGACAAACAAGTTTGCTGAATATATGTAATTCATCTATCTAACTTAATAAGTACAAAAATTGAGATCAAGACCAGCCAGATAAATAAATCATACTCTGTCGAACATCGTTAAGTTTTCTACCATCCTATTCTCATGCTCACAGCAGCAGAAGTAAAAGCATTGATGATCTCGGTTCTTACAGAGAAGCATAATAGAGATGGATATGATAATCTTCAAAATTTCATCTCAATGGCAGAGCTTTTGCTGAAAACCACCACCAATGGCACAGAATTGATCCCACCTGTAATGATTCACTATCCAGACAACATGATAAGTTCGAAAATTAAGACTGAATCCAAAGAAAACACAAAGAAGAAAGAGATTAATATTCCACATACATGGTTTTTCAAAAACTATCAGTTCGCCACATAACTAATTAGTGGCCTACGATCCCTCTTAAGGGGGGGATCCCTCGCTTTGATTCCCTGTACACGCTCTTTGTGGGAAAGCTACCTCTTTTCCACTTTGCATCCGCTTCTGATCAAGTTCAAACATCACAGTAAACAAGATTCCAGCTTATTCAAGGCAACAAAATCCTGTGCTAATTTTCTTTTTTGTACAGACGGGAAGGGACCACGCGATGCTAACCAAGTTCCATACTCTAACATGCAAGCTAGACAGAGTGCAGCTCTATAAAGAATATTATTACATATACATTAGAGATCAACGGTATTTACTAATGGATAAATTACTATACATTAGAGACGGGGCATCGGAGGCCAATTCATAAATAGACAAATGGTATTTCCATACTAAATAGACTTACACCATTAAGTGGCAGCCCTATCAATGATCAAGTGGCTGCAAAAACAATATTCTTACATATATACAAAGGAAAAATAATTGCATCTAATCATTAGACAGCAGCTCTGGAGATTAAGAAACGTCAAAATAAAATAAAGAAAGCAAACCTCCAACTCTTTCTCATTACAAAGAGAAGAATACTCCTTCATACTTTAAAACTATATAAGCACACTTGGTTATATTGACCTATCTTTCACACTGGAACCTACCAAAAAAACCTCATCTGCTACACATCACTATGACTCATTGTCTTAAAAAAATCCTCATCTTACACTTGATTAAATTGACCTATCTTTCACTCTAAGCAGATGATAATTATAATAACGGGTACATATCATATTGACGACACTACAGCTTAATGAATTAGAAGAATAGAATGAGAGACAGCATGGAAACTTGATTTCAAAATTAGATTTTTTCCCCTTTTCCAGGTATCCGCTGAAGCGGTTATACTGTCTTCAAGTCATTCTCTATCGTAAAAAAGTAACAAAAAAGAAAAAGGAGAGCATCAGAAAGAAGCCTCATTTGAACACAAGAAAGCTTCCTAGTGCTACTCGAGGCTCATTAGAAACAATTTATGAGCAACTCACTGTTCTGTCTTTATGAAATGAGCAGTTAGGTGTTTCGAAACTGTAAATCCATGGAAGGTGTCGAGATTAAAAAGTTCTTTCAGCTTCTCATCACATAATATTTGTCTTTTGTCCGATGGGTCCTTCAAGAGAAAACAAAGAATAAAGTGAGCAAAGGTTAAGCTTTTGCAGAATACTTGAGAAATTAAAAAAAAAAAAAACATAAACTAGAAATACAAAAAATTAAAGGTATTTTTCCAATTTTACTTCATTCAACAGTTTAGCTAAGTTAAAATTTATTTTCTTCCCATACAGATTCTACGAAAGAGTCAGGATGGTGATTTACTATAATACTATTGGGTTAGGTCGTAATCACATTGTACCTGCAAGTTGTTGAGCTTGATGTAATCCCAGATCCTCTTAACAACATCAGAACGAGGGAGTGCACTTTCTCCTGTGCCAAGGAACTTCACTAAAGCATCAGAAAGTTTAATAGGAGTAAGGAAGGCCGAATTTCCACTCCTCTGTCGCTTTCCTTTTCTCTTTGGCTCATCTTGATCTGATACAAACAGAATAGCAATGGGCTTTTCGCAGAGTTGAGGAAAAACTAAAAAAAGTACAGGATTAAGAACCACCATATTAGCTATTATCAAATGACAAAGACACATGCATGAAACAACATAATGTTTCTTCCTTCCTCTCCTTTTCTTTTTCCAACTCCTTTTTGGATAATTTCATTCTAGCCAAGAAGTCAAGAATGTCACATCATAACTCATTCTAAAAGCCCTTGCAATCATTTTACCATTAAGAGTTGTTTATTAAGAGTCGGTGGTTTAATAAAAGCTCAATGTAGAAATCCAACCTTCATCTTTCTCTTGCTTCTTCTGCTTCACCTTAGGTGCAGAATCAACTGAAGCTGCTAGAGTTTAAGCACACGCAAGAAAAATAACAGAAGTTAGTACATATGAAACAGCTACCTTTTGAGGCTAATACATATTCAGCAATCAGAATAACTGTTCAGCATGAATAACTGGCTAAAAGACAAAAGGCTCTATATTGTAGAACTAAAATGTTGCTTTTGTTGCTGCCAAATTTACAAGTGAAGAGTGAAGACAAATAGCAAATGAGTACAGCATTTAAAGTACATATTCATGGTAATAAGATGCCAGATATCATACCACCATCAGAATCCAAGGGCCATATATGCTTTGTCAGGGCCTTGTTCATCTGAAACATATCTATTTTATCTACACCAAAAAGGTCGCGCAATGTATCGTCACAAAGTATACTTCTCCTATTGGAAGGATCTTGCAAATTATTCTCTCTAATGTGCGCCCAAAGTTGCTTGACAACCTGGTTATGGAACAGTGGATGGGTATATTATACAAGACAGTTAAAAGGAATATACAACACTTTAAATTCATTATACCTCAGTTCGAGCCAATTCTGGTACCCCAGTGAATGCTTGAAGCTTTGGGGAAAGGCTGCATAGTTTGGTAAATCCTCCACCTTTCTTTTTAACCTCCTCCTTTGGCCTAGATCTAACAAGATGGAGTATGAAATATAAATGTAAGCTTATTATTTGCAAAAATAAAATGCAGACATGAAATGGCTTCAATTTCACGGTTAGCTCATGCTAAGTATCATTAAAGATCTTGGATTGGAAGGGCCTTCAAAGAAGTAACAGACAACATTGCAGTAGATCCTTTACGAAGTAAATATGCAGATTCAACCCAATGAAAAGTTTATGAGGAGAAACATACACTAATACACCAAATGCCTTACTCATCCAACTTTCTTGCTACACTGTGCAAAGTTCATATCCAAGTTAATGGATTTCTTGATGGTATATACTACTAACTCCTTCAAACTTTCGGTTAAGAAAATATCAGCAAGCAATATCTATAAGGTATATGTCTCGTCCTTGAATCTATAAGGTACATGTCTCTTCTTTAAGGTATATATATTCTCATCATTTAAGTGTAAAAGTTACATTTATCGATTGCCAGTACAGAAAACGATAGCTTAGGTGTGAAAGTTAATTTATCTTGAAATAGATGAATTTAGGCTCCTACTTAACCAAAATAGACAAAAATTTCCTGAAGGTAATGCACATTAATCATCCGCAGTGAGAACTCAAGAAACTAAGTTTATATCACTTGAAAGGAAAACTTCAACAAATGAACCAAGTTAACTACTCAAGAACCCAAAAAGAAAAAACTAACCAAATTCGCATCATACATTAATCATTAATCATTAATAAGACTAAAAAGGAAAGCGCGCAAGTTATAACCAACCGTTTCTTGGCGACGGATTTCCCGGCGCTAGAGTTTGATGGTTTATCTCTCTCCTCCTCCTCGTCGTGTTCCTCTTCTCCCTCCTCCTCCTCCTCCTCCGCTGCCTCCGGCGCTCCTTCATCATCAATTCCTTCTTCATTGTCAACCGCGTTTTCCAATTTGCTCTGCATGTATTCATCCACCTGCTCTCTGATAAACGCCTTTCTCTCCGACAAATCGATGCCGAAATCTTCCTCGAGGCGGCGGCGGAGGATGGCGGTGGTGGTTGTATTGAGGTCCGACGTGCTGAGGACGGCGCGCAGCCGCTCGATCAGCTCGGAATCCGATACCATCTCAACAGCGTCGGAGTTGTTGCGGTTAGCGGTGTTGCTTTTTCGGTAATGTTTAGGTCTAGAGAGAGAGAGAGAGAGAGAGGAGAGAGAGGAGAGGGATATATATTGCTTCGTATCTTCAAATGCCGGTTTTCTGTGGGTTTTAATTTTTTAGCTGTGGGGTTTGGGTTTGGCTTGCGAGGGAGGGTTATTTTGGGTATTTTGTAGGAGAAGCCTCTAATAAGCCTTTTCTTTTGCACGTTATCAATCAATCCCAAAAATTGCGTACCGTTTGTCTCAACGAGTTAACAACATTAGCCATTTAAACAAATTGATACCAAAATCTACTATTTTTTTATTTTATTTTTAATAATACCATGAGATCATAAATTTCTGTATCGCAAAATCGGTGTGGAATAACAAAATCGTATCGATCGGATAAGAATTCCACCAAATCTAACTTGCCTCAAATATTTATCAATCGCACTCGATTACGTCATTGATGTTGACAAACCTCCACCATGATGCCCGTTTATGCCGCAGGGTAAAGAATCAAAATAGGAATCTTCCATCACGTTCAATTATACTTATCATAAGAGTCGGTTTTGTCTGGCTCAGGCCCGAAAGTATATAGACTGACCCATGAATGAGCATGCCGAACCTTTACATAAAGTAGGCCTTGATTAGTGCAAGCATGGGCCGGGCCAGATTCCGGGCTCCAAACTAGGCCTAATTGGAGACCATTTCAAGGTGGTGGTCCAGCCTAGGCCGCATCCTGCTTCAACAGGCTGGTCTGAGTTGTACTACGCCGATCCACTCGACAACTGTTCAATCGATATTTGATTGAACCCTTGTTGCTTTAAGGTACCTTGCTTATGTAAGAAACTATAATTTTGAAGTATATTGAAATTGCATACCGCAGTCAACAAAACAAGTGATTGAGTAACAACATACAAAATTATTATCTCCCTATCGATTTGATCGCTACATTTAAATAGAAGTTCGAGCGACCTTGAGTCGAACTATAAATCATATAAGAGCCCGTAACCAGCCCGTCTAATAGATGGAGAGTCGGAGACTTGAGTAACGGGCTGGTTTCGGGCCTAACAGTCGGCCCGGTTCCGTTTGGGCACCTAGTGTAGGGGCCGAAAAGAATATGGCTCTAAATTAGATGATGAGATACCGTAAAAAAGAAAAAGAAAAAGAAAGAAATGGAAAGATAGAAATTGAGAATTATAGAGCGCTTTCGTAACTCAAAGCCGGCTTTTAATTACTGGGCAGCTCCCAAATCTTTAGCAGAAGAAGAAGAAGTTGTTGTTGGCAAGAAGAAGATGGAGTAGGACGCTCGAAACTGTTCAAAGTTCGTTGAAACTCTGCAGGAAATTGCAAAACATGAACAGTTGCAGCGCTTTGAACCCATTACTGGATGGTTTTGCGCCAAAACCCTCGTGCATTTCCCCTTCTTCTAAACCTTTACCACCTCAAAATGATAGACGGCCGAAATTCTTGTTTCTTGGACGATGCGCTGCTACAAATTTGCGGTTCCAATATGTAAGACGCGCTAGAAGACTGAGAATTAATGGCTGCAAAGCTTCGTCAAATTCGAGCTCCAAATCGGTGGAAGTGGAGACAGACTCCTCCCAACAGCTATTCGAGGTGGGTCTTTTTTATTTTTAATTTTTTTAATCTCAATTTAGCCCAATTTTTATTTTGTGTTTGCGATGAAATGGAAATGACAATGTTGGTTTTCTTTTTTTTGCTGGGAAGAGAGGTTGTTTGTCTGTTTATTTATGTTTGAACTTGGCTCTGAGATAGGCTACTTGAAAATGAATATATATAATTTGTATTTGCTTCTCTTTTAGTGGGTAGTTTGTAAATTAGCTGTTTAGGCGACTTAATTAGGGAAAGATTAGGCTTTTATGGCTGATTAGTTTTATTGCTGCATGAGCAGAGTAGTGAAGAGTGCTTACTGGGAGAAGACAAAGTTAGTGAATTTTGAGTTTGGACAGATATTTTTTAGGGTGTTGAAAGGATATAAACTATGGCTATTGGCTTCCTAGTTGAACGTTTTATTCGAACTTTTGAGATCTTAACGTCGTTGAAAGGCAGTGTATCTAGACAATCTTAGGCCTGAATGGATATTTGTTAGTTTTTTTTTTTATCTTGTAGTCTTGTAGGCGGATAACATGTCTGATTGTATAAGTTCATGCTGGAGATTGCCAGAGTTTGAAGGAAGTTGAGAAAGAACGCATGAACAAATTGGAAGAATTTGAAAGGAAGGCAAATGTTCAATTGGAGAGGCAGCTCATGATGGCGTCAGAGTGGAGCAGGGCACTTTTGACGATGAAGGGAAAACTGAAAGGAACAGAGTGGGACCCTGTCACTTCTCATTCGATAGACTACAGTGACTTCAAGAGACTTCTTGATTCAAACAATGTCCGATTCATGGAGTACTCTAATTATGGGCAGACAGTCTCAGGTTGGGCTTCATCTTGGTTTTCTTTATGCTAATCCAATGTTTTTCTCATTTGAATGTAGAGTGGACTATAATGCACATTACATTGTATGTCCTAGTAGTACTAAGGGATAAAAATTTTGTGCTGGTAGAAACTGTAATGAGGTAAGCCCTAGTTTGATTTTATCAACAATTTCTGCTAAGCTTAGGGTGAGGTTATGCTATATCATATATGAATTAAACCTTATAAAAGGAAATACTTCCTGTTTATTTATTATTTCTGTTTTGCTTGTATAGAATCTGAATTATATTCCTCATCAAGATGCTCTGCCTTTATATCTCATTATATCACCAAAGTATAGTTGCTTATTGTCCCTGGTCTTTGCTAAAAATTATATGTGATAGGATATTCCATAAAAGGTGCTTACTTGTCTTCTTATTTTCTTACTAATATTTTGTTTTCTATGTCCAAATGTAGTGATTCTACCTTATAATAAGGAAGGTTCAGAAGGTGACAGCAAAAAGGAAATTGTTTTCCGGCGCCATATTGTAGACCGTATGCCAATCGACTGCTGGAATGATGTTTGGAGAAAGTTGCATCAACAGCTTGTAAATGTTGATGTCCTGGATGTGAATAATGTTCCTGCAGAAGTCTATTCAAGTGTTGCCACTGCAGTTGTGTGGTCAATGAGGCTAGCTCTTGCTGTTGGTCTGTATATCTGGATCGATAGTATGATGAGACCAATATATGCAAAGTTAATACCTTGTGATCTTGGTTCCCCTCCTAAGAAAATAAACTTACAGCCACTCAAGCGTGAGGCCCTTGGGTCATTGGGGAAGAGTCGGTAAGTTGAGTTTCCGTTTTTTAGCCATCTATTATTCCCGGGTTTATGTTGTCAAGTTCTTCCTATGTCATAATGGATTAAGTAATTTCTCTTTTTAAGTGTCATTAGCAAATAAGCTGAAACGGCCAACTAAATTGTTGAGTTTGGACATTTCGGATGTTGAAAAGTTGTGAGCATATAGTAACTGTTCTAGGCTCCCCAAAAGTCTTGATGAATCCTTAGAGTTGTCATACTTAGGATATAGCAATGGTACTACCTTCTTATCTCAAAGTTGCACCTTTCCGTTGGGTTTCACTTCTTGAACATCTCTTGGTTAATATGGATCCCGCAGTTCATTGATGGTTCTTGAGATTTCATTTCAAAGACTAGCAGCCCGGAATGTACATCTCCTTAAGTTCAACATTGACCTCCATATTTGATTAGATTGGACATGGTTCTTATTTTAGTTTTGTTCATTGACCATTGATGTAAATTATGCAAAGTTCAAAGTCCCAGGCTGAAATTGTTTTATTTATTCTCTTCTTCTACAGGGGTCTGTTTGGCCTGGGATTGAAGGGAACTTTGAATTCTGGATTTGAGAAAAAAGATTTTTATTATAGATGTCAAAACATGTCTGAAAAAGTGGATTATTGTATTAGGAAGTTCATTGGAAGTTGTGAAATGATGATGAATGATTAATATATCGAATATTTATATTAAAGTTTTTATTTATATATTTGATATGTTCTAATAATGCAATATGTGAATATACATCACATACTTTAATATAGGCAATTCAATATATACATGTATATATCAATGTTACTTGATTGTGTAAATACAATAGCACAATATATTACCTATATATACACTCTACATTATATTAAATAAACTTTTGATTTTGTGTTTGAGGGGTAGGGGGAAATGGGTTTAGTGGAGCGAATGGCAGGAGTGCAAAGTTAAGTTCCAAATGGTGGGACAGGCCGCACCACACGATAGATAGGGAGAGAGATTCAAATGTAGTGTGTGGTGACCCTACTACTGAAAAGATAGCCGGGGGGGGGGGGATTTTAAGTTTTGCATTATGAATACACAAACATGATTTTTGATCCACCAACATACATACATCATATGATTGGGTGGACTTTGTTCTTTACCATGTAATTTGCGCTGTTTTTCACTTAAAAGTGAAATTGACGGCGGAGGATTTCTTCAACCAAGCTTTAGTATATTGAATGACACCTTATTTTTAGATAAAAAGTGGATTCTTGATCTTCAGTTTTCTGATGTAAAAATGTAAGCTTTGCATGTTTCAACAAGTGCTAAGGCTGTTATTAATAATGCCGTTCAGTGAGATTGATTTTTTGGATGGGCAATATCATTTTGATTTCATACAGATTTTGACACATTTATATTCAGATTTATTCTATCTTCATTACAGGGCAAAGTTCATATCAGCTGAAGAAAAAACAGGTGTTACGTTTGATGACTTTGCCGGACAAGAATATATCAAGAGAGAGCTACAAGAGATTGTACGAATACTGAAAAATGATGAGGAATTCCAAAATAAGGGTATCTACTGTCCAAAAGGTGTGCTCCTTCATGGCCCTCCTGGTACTGGTAAAACGCTTCTTGCAAAAGCTATAGCTGGTGAGGCAGGCCTTCCATTTTTTGCAGCTAATGGTACAGATTTTGTCGAGGTGAGATTATTCATGTAAAGAAAAGTCAATGGTTCAATATCACAAAGTGTTACTCTGATGCGTAAGAAAATGTGGGTAAACATTGGAACTATAGTCACTACGATATCCTAGGTGATTCGTTATCATCATTATTGCATCTCCTGTAGCTGTTAGGATTTCTTTCTTATCAATAATCCTTGACTTTGGCATATAAGTTATAACAAACTATGTTATTTCTATCTATCTTAGAACATTAATCAATCACGGACAAATAACATATAATCCTGCAGAATTTATGAGAGATGGTGTTCTAAGATTTTAGGCAACAACTAAATCAACTTCTGTTTTTGTCAGATGTTTGTTGGTGTGGCTGCTTCTCGTGTGAAGGATCTTTTTGCTAGTGCCAGGTCGTTTGCCCCTTCCATAATTTTCGTTGATGAGATAGATGCAATTGGCAGCAAACGCGGAGGACCTGATATTGGAGGGGTATTGTGTCCATAAAATGTGTCATTTTCATTCTGTTACAGTTGTATATTAATATACCTCTTATCAAGTTTTAAGACATCATTTACTTTACTTTTTTCGATTGCTTGATTAGGGTGGTGCTGAGAGGGAACAAGGACTTCTACAGATACTGACAGAAATGGATGGTTTTAAAGAATCAACTTCACAGGTATGCACTAATTAAATTTACATTTTTTCTAGGGCTAAATAATCATTTCCAAAGTTGACTTGAGAAAATTCTATATCAGGTATTAATTATTGGTGCAACAAATAGATTGGACATTCTTGATCCTGCTCTTCTAAGAAAAGGGCGCTTTGACAAGATAATTCGCGTTGGATTACCATCAAAAGATGGGAGATTTGCCATTTTGAAGGTATGCTCTATTTTTCCATGGAATTTAGATATTCAGAGAGCAAGTTTTATCATCACCCCCCCTTCTCTCCCCAAACGTAAAATGTTCTGACATAAACATAATAGGTGCATGCTCGAAATAAATTTTTTCGTTCAGAGGAAGAGAAGGAGACTCTACTTCAGGAAATTGCAGAACATACAGAAGATTTTACTGGAGCTGAATTGCAAAATATACTGTAAAAAATTATTTTCCTCTTATTCTAATTTAATATTTCTTCACGGAGAGCAGCTGCTAAATCATCAATGACAGGAATGAAGCTGGGATTTTGACTGCTAGAAAGGACTTGGACTACATCGGACGGGAAGAACTTCTTGAGGCCTTGAAGCGGGTAAGTTCCTAGAAACGTGTTTCTCTTGCTTTTGGTTTCTTGACTTGGTTTTGAGCACAATGCTTGTTTATCGAAACGATCAAATCTTGCAGCAAAAAGGTACTTTTGAAACGGGTCAGGAAGACAGTACTGAAGTCCCTGAAGAGTTAAAACTGCGATTGGCATATCGAGAGGCAGCTGTTGCTGTTCTTGCATGTTACATTCCAGATCCATATCGTCCCTTTGCTGATGTATGATATATCTAATTGCATTACTTTCTTACTGAATTATCTTTTATTCCAGTGCTTAACCAAAAAAAACCTACAAAACGATCAGCTGCTTGTTTTTTTTTTTTGATATCTTGTTTGTATTTCCAGACAGATATTAACTCCATACAGAGTCAGCCAAATATGCGCTATGAAGAAAAATCGGGCAGGGTATTTTACCGAAAGGCAGATTATGTGGACTCTATAATTCGCGCATGTGCTCGTAAGTTACAATAGGACATGACTGACTGAAAATTCATTAGAGCTATCTGAATTTTATTTCTCATCTCTTAAATAATCCTACTGTCAGTCATGTTTTTATGCCTTGGCAATTATGTTAATCAGTAGCTAGTGAATGCTAGTCGATCCAAGTTTTGTCAGTTCCGATAGTTTGCACCATACCACTTCCATACTTTGCAGCACTGTGTTTGTAACTGAAAAACCCTTTTTGCTATGTCTTACATGTAGGCGAAAATATAATGCACAATTATCTCTGGTTACATCAAACTATTTGGATTAGTTGCCCCAATTAATGAAGTACTGATTTTCAAATAATATTTTTCTGTTGGTTGAAAATTGGGATTAGTAAGCTTGTCAGGGGTGAGAGCCCCCTCTTTTCCCTAGGACAGAAATTCTATTCACTAAAACTTTTTAGAAATTTATTTTATCATATTCTTCATCTTGAGTATATCTAAATTGTTTTACAAAATCCTGATTCTTCAACTGATAGCTTCTTACATATTGATTTCTAAAGGTGTTCTAAACTGTGATGTCTGCTTTAGCGAACAAACTGTCTTGATGATGCATCGTTCACTGTTCAGAATAAGAAATGAATAATTATCTAGGAAACGGAAAGCGAAAAGTGTTTATGTCTAGAGAGCTATATGGGGTTTATTGAATCTCTACCTATTTAATGTGGCACTGATAATTCAAATGTGCAGCCAGAGTAATTGAAGAAGAGATATTTGGAATTGATAGTTTATGCTGGATTTCTGCAAAAGCCACATTAGAAGCTTCCAGACGTGCTGAGTTCTTAATTTTGCAAACTGGAATGACCGCTTTCGGGAAGGCCATCTACAGATATCAAAATGATCTTGTACCTAATGTGAGGATATGGTGCCCACTTCGAGATTGGAAGTTATTTTATTTCCATTTTGTGATTAGTGTCTGAGAGTTTTTGATGTTTAATAATTATCATATGCAGCTAGCTGCTAAACTCGAAGCACTTAGAGAAGAATTCATCCGTTTTGCTGTTGAGAAATGCTCAACCGCACTAAAAGAACACCGTCCTGCTGTTGAGATGATAACAGGCCAGTCTCTCGAATTTCTTATTAAGCTCTGTTTTTTTGGTTAATGTTATCGAATCACTTCATGTTTGAGTCATGCTTATTTTGCTGATCTATTTTGGTGCTGCTGATTCTGTTCATGTCTTCGAGCAGATGTCCTACTTGAGAAGGGAGAGATAAAATCAGATGAAATTTGGAAAATTTACAATGATTCGCCTCGATTGCCTCAGGTGTGCTCTCAGCTTATGCTTCGATATAAGTTATCTGGAAATCTGTATCCCTAACCAAGCATGTGAATCACGACTTAATCGACTGCTGCAATCAATTAGTAGCGAAAGTTGGCCCTAGAAAGAAAAAGAAGTCCGTGTTACTTTTAAGGCCTCTAAACTCCCCTCTGATTCGATAAAGGTTGAATGCTTGCTTCACTTTCCAGACATATATGTCATCTACGTAAATCGTTCCAAATTTTCAAAGCAATTATTGATTCTTAAATACATAAATATATCTCCCAACAACTTTTTCAGACATGATGCGGCATCTGCATTCAAAGTTCTCTCCCCCAAATTCTAAAATAAAACTAATTTTAACCATGGAATTAATTATCCGAAGACCAATTTTCTCAAGTCCGAAACTTACTAATTCCAAAATTCTCAAACAAACGAGCATTACTAGTTTCTTGAGGGATACTTACAGTAATTGAGGACTACACTTGGTTATCTGTCACTTTTCTTTTTGTCATGACTATATAGTATATATAAACTGATGTTTTGCTTTTCCCCAGCCTCCTGTGAGGCAACTGGATGAATATGGAGCCCTTATACATGCCGGACGTTGGGGAGTTCATGGTGTGTCACTTCCAGGGAGGGTAACATTTGCCCCTGGAAATGTGGGATTCTCGACTTTTGGTGCACCTCGTCCAATGGAGGTAATTAGAAATTATACCTCTTCTTCTTGCCCTTCTTTCTTTTGCTTGGAAGAGTGTAGACTTTTTTCCTTCTATTGCCCGTTTTTTACTTTCCTCATTGCCTGGCCTTCAGTTATGAGACTTAGATTCTATAGAGTTTTGAAAGTTGATCATTTCTCACTTTTTATGCAGACTCAAATCATTAGTGACGACACGTGGAAGTTGATAGATGGAATTCGGGATAAAAGGGTTGAGGAAATAAGGAATGAAGCGTCTGTAGAAATTGAAGAAGAGAAAGAGAAGCCAGAACTTTTGATGGCCAGCCATTTCCTATAATAATAAAATGAAATTTTGTCCGGTAAGCTTATTTCTTTTTCGACCCTTCTCTTTTATCTGTCAATAGCCATTTCTGAAAATGTGATATTATAAGATGTTAAGAAAGCTTGGAGAAGATCTACCAGCATAAACTGAAAAAGAATAATGTTAATTCATATGAGTTATTTCAATTGCAAGACTTTTAATACAAACTGAACTGAAGTGGTGTCTTCCTATATTATGAGGTAACTAGGTAGACTAGATTTGTTTTAGAAAAAGGATTGCTTCTGATTCTTATTAGTGCATTTCACTTGAATTCTTGGTTCCGGTAGTTTTGCTGCTGGCAAATACGAGCGTATACCCTAGATTGTCTGCATCTAGGAGTGTTCAACCAACTGAATTAGAATATCAACTAAAAACCAGCCATTAGGTGAACTGGTGGAGTCGATCTCCATTCTTCGTTACCTGAGCTCCTACGTGACATGCTTTCCCTAACGTCTGTAAAATTCGTGGTGTGGGACTACTTAAACAAAGTCATGACCAGAAACTAGAAAAACTTATCTTAGGTTCTTCCCAACAAACTCAATTCGTTCGCTACAAGAGATGAAATGAAGCCTGCACAGTTGCAATGTGAATGCTTTTCTTGTTTCTTGGTGCAATTTTTCTCATTTTGTTTCTGGTTATTTTTGCAGGTAATGTATTTGGTAAAGGGTATCCAGTTTGCAGGCAACTGCTATATTTTTTTGAGATGTTTTTAGGTAAAGGAATTATGGTGGCAGAATGTGAGTTATAGCTGAAATGAGAAAGCTATGTTCAGATGTTCCATCAAAAATCAAAATTTTGAAACTTAATTAATTATATCCCAAAAATGATGGCTGCAAATTACTTTGATGTTAATTTAGTGGAAGCTGAGCTTTGTATGTATATCAGCTAATTCACGTAAAAATTCCTCTTTAAAAAAAAAAAAAACATTTGTTATTTCTCTCACTATGAGATCAGATTCAGATATATATTGACTATGCAAAACATAGCAAAACATGCATGCATGATTTTTTGGATTATTTAAGGTATATAGCTTAATCAAAGATCACTAATTATATCATGCTTTGCAACTTACACATCAGCTGGATTTAACTCTTACTTATAACATAAAGCTAATTAAACGGTAAAAGAAATTATCAAGTTTTATAAATGTTCTGCTAATCATCAATGAAAACAATTAACCACCTATTATCTGGTTAATGTGTTGGCAAAATTCCTGTGGGGCCAACTAGATTGAAGGTGTTAGGGATAATTAAGAGTTATTATAGTTTATTAATCTCCAAATAAGATCTATACTATTTAATTAAATTAATTAATAAAAAATTAAAATTAAAATTAAAATAAAATTATTAATTAATAAAGGGCTGGACCGGTCTGTGGGTCAATCGCATAGGCTAGCTAGTACAGTTTGAAAGCCCTGAACCACACAAATTAATTTACAATATAAATTAATATACAAAATTTAATTATTTCAATTCCTTGGAAAATGATATCTATATTAGCATGGCCTACTTGAGAGAGAGAGAGAGAGAGAGAGAGAGAGAGAGGATGCACAACAATATTAAGCATAGGGCTGGCTAATATATGATTCTAATCTAACATATGTGGACGCATTATCAAAATTGTGATCCAAACTTTGGAAATATTATCATGAATTTGATATATACCTGACATAATTCAACTCGTATCAAATCTAACATCGAATCGAATTTGGGCATCCACTCTACAGAACATGTGAAAGGAGGGAAATGGTGAAAATATATGTATTGCATCCTTTTCCTTCAATGAGAACACATCTAATTAGAGTTAAAAGTACATGTACATTAATCTTGATTAGTAACATATCTGCAGTAAAACTTGATATAAATATACTGCATATATAGTTTCTACTTGTAAACATTCAATACTATCAACACACATAAACTACAAAATTTATTTTAATTCCTTGTAAATTCTATAATTAAGCATGACGGCGGCATTAATTCTCTAAACTCTAAAATGCACAAGATCCACATCTATCTCTTGTGGGATTTCTATCTGTGGTGGAAATTTTGGAAGAAGTCTTGCAATTTTCTTTGCAGTTTCCAAATAATTTGTGTATCTCAACACCACATGATGATCTAAATCTTGTTTCATATTTGCTTGTTTTTCATTGCTTTCAATTTTTAATGCCTTGACCATAGTTGCTATGGATGAGGCATATTGATCTTTTTGTGGGTTGATGCCTTTGTTGAAAGTCCAACACCCTTTTGTCCAGCTGAAATTGTAACACCACATAAATCTTTGCCCATACATAGCTATGAATTCGATTGCTCTTAGGATGAATTCGAATTCTTCTTGAGACATGTAGTATGGGAAGCTCACTCTTGTCCATCCAACCTTCATTCCAACATATCCCTGCAAGCATTATTACCCTACTTGTTAGAGAGAGAGAGAGAGAGAGAGAGAGAGAGAGAGAGAGAGAGATTATGCAAACTTTGGAAAATTATCAATTTGATACCGGACATAATTCGACTCGTATCAGATCTAACATGGAGCCGAAATTCTGGGCACCTAAAAAGATGACGTGTAATGCCAGAATCCTACGTGTACTAATATATTTCGGGTCCAATATAATTAGAATAGGTCTGAATGATCCAGACCTATTCCGGCATTGCACGTCATTTTCAAGTGCTCAAATTTCGTCTCAATGTAATTAGATCTGGTACAAATGGGTATCAAGTTGATATTTGATAATGAAATCAAAGGTCGGGTCAGAAACTGATGTTTCATCTGATAGAGTATAAGCCTTCACCTTTTGGATGAGTGACCTAATGGCAAGCGAATGGTGGCGGTCGAGTTTGAGGAGGCTGTGGCCGTAGGGCCCAGCGCAGGCGCAGCCTCCGCGGGCCTGAATGCCGAAGAGGTCATTGAGAAGCTTGGCAACGAAAGAGCCATTGAGAGGCTTGTCTCTACTCTTATTTGGTGATGAAGAGTATATGAGGAAAGACAAGATGGCTTGTCTCTTGACATTAGGGTTTCCTAATATGGAAATGTTTGGATTTAGAAGGAATCTTTGCATTGCTCTTTCTATGTAGCTCCTCTCAAGTTTCTCTATAGCATTGTGACCTATGTATTCCTTTATCCAGAAAGTTAATGCAGCTCTTATTTTTTGAATAATTTGTGGAGTTCCTGCATCTTCTCTTTCTTCTATATTGTCTAAATATATGGTATCCTGTTTAAAAAAAATAAAATTAGTTTTGGGAGTTGATAAAATAATATATAGGCTACTACTTCATATCAATACATATATTACTTGATGACTATCATGTAATAGTAAATCATCTTGTAGCTAGCTTGACAAAAATATATTAATAAATGTCCTACCAATTGAGATGACATATTGGTGGTGTGAGTATTCTTGTGACCAAAATTATCAAGTTTGAATCCCACAAATACTTTATAGGTCGTGCTTTCACGCTAAGTTTTTTTTTAGTGCGCATGTTTATATTGAAAGTTTTACCCAATGCTCATCGAATAACGACTGCGAGTTTCCATTATGATGGTCTGCTGGGGTGTTGGTACTCTAGTGAGCAATTAATATCTTAGAAGAAAATATTAAATAACTTAATTTGGCTATAATATATAGTTGGTAATTGGCGACCCCTAATGGATAGGCTTTTCATTGTGTATCATTAATAACACTAAATAACTAACTATTGGTATTTTGATGCATTCCCCATCTTTGCCTAACTTAATTTAGTAAGATTATTATTCATAATTAAATGTTATTAATGTGGCCTCTTATGGATAGGCTTTTTTTTTTTTTTTGAAAGGCTAATAGTGCACACTACTAATGCCGTGATAATGGGGTTTCTTGTATATATGAGTCAAAAATCTCGTGATTAACTAATATTTAACTAATTTAAAAAAAAAACTAATATTTAACTAAAAAATATACTCCCTCCATCCCACTTATTTTATCCTATTACTGTTCGGCATGGTAATTAGGGAGAAAAGTAAAAAGAGAGGAAATGAGTATGTCTCATTACTTTTGAAGGGTTTATCACTTCATTTTTAGGAAACAAGACAATTTAAATGCGTCAGCCCGAAACAGAAAGGAAGACGAATTCAGTGGAACAGAGGGAGTATACCGTATACGGTAGTTGGAAGCAATAATTTATTTTTTCGAAAAAATTAATTGTGATTTGGCAACCTAACTACATCTTCGGTAATGTGAGTATAAATAACGTGGATTGTTTATAATAATTGCGTGCATGACACATTAACACTAGCAACTACATATATAATTAATGCATGAAATCTAATTGAGGTTAATTCCTCATACTATATACATATATGTATGTGGATATACAATTAATTATTTATGATAATATTGTTTCACTTCATATTACGTGTTGTAAATTGTAATATTAAAAAAAAAATACAATTAGTAACAATTCATAGAGTAATTAATTAAATAACAATTTAAAAAAGATTTAATTAATTAATTAATTACCTTTTCGTCAAAATTATTGACATAGTCAACGGTTCCACCTCCACAAGTTGACGGAGGTGATGAACCAAGCCGATATAGAGCCTTGCTCATCAACAATATCCCCGGTGTACCTGGACCTCCCACAAACTTATGCGGGCTCACGAATATCGCATCGTAACCGTCTGTTTTGCTCGATCTCATCTCGATCTTCGTGTAGGGCCCACTGTACGTGTATCACACATACATACGAGTTAATTAATTAAAAAAATTGTACGTATATATTCAATAATATATCCAGTTACATATTTGTAATTACGAGTTACAAATAATATGTAATTAAATTTTTGACCCATTCCGTCCCCCATAATACATGCATCACAAACATTAGCTTTTGTATAAATTATTTTTTAACAAAAGGGTGAGAGACCAGAATACGAAAAAAAGAAAAAGTTTGTGCATGTACCTAGCAGCGAAGTCGAAACATGCAAACGCTCCGTATTGGTGGAGGAGGCGGGCCACGGCTCGAGTGTCGGTACAAATTCCGGTGACATTACTACAAGCCGAGAAGGAGCCGAGAATCGGCCGCGGGCTCTTAAGCCGGTAGAAACTGAGCTTTCTCCTCAGCCCCTCCATGTCGATTCGGCCGTGGTGGTCGAGGCCGATCTCGACCACCTCGGCCAGGCTCTGCCGCCACGACAGAATGTTGGAGTGGTGTTCGTAGGGCCCTACGAAAACCACCCATCTCTCATCGATGCTTAAGCATTTCAACATTCTCTCTCTAAGTATTGAGGGAACCACTATTCCCATCACTTCTTGGAGGCGTTTGATCGCCGCCGTCGATCCCGAGCCGCAGAATATGACGGCATCTTCTTCTCCGCCGCCTAAGCATTTCTTCACGTAGTTCGTCGCTTCATGCACCATTTTTGTGGTCTCGTATCCCACGTGGCTGTCGCTCGTGTGACTGTTACCTAATCATGAAAGAATTGGATTTAAAAATCGGGAAAATTCTATTATACATGTACGTACACTTTCTCTTAATTAAAAATCGTACAAAAAATCACAATCTTTGACCGAAGTGATCGTATGAAATAATAAAATCAAACTTAGATCAATTTGTTGTTATTTAATATTTTTCAAAATTCCTCTGGTGAACAGAAGCTGACATGATCCACGATTTTTTGAGACAGCTGTAAATTAAACACAACCTTTGAAAATAGTACATGCAAATTAGACACAATCTCTATTAATTTTTTAATTAATTAAAACAATTACCAACTGTTACTGGCAGTTTTGAACAAATATAACTGTAAAATTAAATTTGACATCAATTAGTTTTGTGTTTGTTTGTTTTTTATTTAAAAGTAATGTTCAAAATTACCAATTTTAGTATGTTATTTCAATTAAAAAAAGGTTTAATTTGCCTAATTTGTAACTATTTCGAAAAGTTTTCATTTTTACCCCGACAAACCTGTTCCAATTGAAAATTTGTGATATTAATGTATAAACCTATTTATAACTCTAATTAAAATAATTGGTCACGTGCTTACCATAAAAGGGAAGCACTTTGGTCGTAATATAGTCCTCAACGTAGTGGAGGGGGCGGCCGGAAGCGGTGTGATCCGCGTAAGTGAGGCGGCGCCGCCCCAACGGAGTCTCGAATTCGGCGGAGCCGCCGATGATTTGGGAGCGCAACCAGCAAAGCTTGTTCCTCGTAGAGTCATTGCTCTTTGGCACATCTCTTCCAACTGTATGGTGAAATGACTCAATCTCACCGTTGATTATATCACGATCACAATCACGATCACGATCAATATCGAGATCACGATCACGATCACGATCACGATCATGATCATCGTTGATGAAGATGCTGAGATCTTGATAATCATGATTTAAGGGCACTCCAAAAATTGGAGAATGATGAGGATGATGAAGATTATGTTCAAATTGCATCATATCTTCAAGAAAGTGATTGAAATTTGGTGAATAATTTGGTGCACCTACTAGACAAGTTTGAATAGAAGATGGCAGCTAATATATAAAGTATTTGTAATAGGCTGATTACTATGAATTATACAAACATTAGGTTTTGTAATATATAAATTTAAATTGAATATACAAACATTAGGTTTTGTAATATATAAATTATTTTTAACTGATACTACCTCCGTCCCATTATTCTTGTCTCATTTCTTTTGGGCACGGGTATTAAGGAGAGGGGTGTTTAAATGTTAAAAAGATAGAAAGTGGTGGAGCCCATAACTTTTTGTGAGAGAAGCATATTTCCTTTTATGGAAACAGGACAAGAATAACGGGACAGCCCAAAAAGGAATACAAGACAAGAATAATGGGACGGAGGGAGTATGTGATTGCCATTAAATTTAAATTTAATGGTAATCACATATCAGCTAAAATGATACTTCCCCCGTCCCGCAATAAGTGGCTCAAAACTTTTGGGCACGGGTGTTAAGATGAAGGGTAAAAACTGGTTAAAGTGATAGGGCCCACAACTTTTGAAAGGATAATTATTTCCTTATTTGGAAACGAGCCACTTATAATGGAACAACCCAATAAGAAATACGAGCCACTTGTTGTGGGACGGAAGGACGGAGGGAGTAGTTGTTATTATTATGATTGCCGCCAAAGAAAATATAGAAATGATTAAAGAATTGATTTTTCGTGTGAACTCCTTTAGAAATTATCTGAATAGCAAATTAGCTTGGGATGCTATACGCGTTGAGAGTTGTAAGTCAATTTTTTTTTTTTCTTTTTTGAGGAAAGAGTTTTAAGTCAAATTTAGAGTCGAGTAATGTATGTTCAAATAAACTAAAAATGTTGGTACTTGGTCGTTTGTATCTCATTATTTTATCTTAATATAATTATTAGGGATTATTTCGATGATGTATGTGTGGGGCCGGGTCGAATCTCCAACTCGTGTGGTTGACCTTTCTACTTTTTCTTGTTGAATGTTGATCTTGAGTAAAATATGTAGTATATATCTTTTTGGCTTTCAAAGAAAATAAATTAGGTTTATAATTTCGAATGATGTATATATATTGGAAGAGGATCATGTAGGATCTCATTTTTATATGAGAAATATGAACCAATCCAAGACATTCATCCTACAAAATCTATGCATATGATTTAATCTTATAGTTAACCGGTCAAACCCACATCTAGACATTGCTAGAATGTAGAAATTTAATCAAATGAATCAGATGATAGAAAGAGAAGAGGGAGGTGGAACAGACCGAACGAGAGGGATTAGTTTCTATTTATCATATATGAATGGGTTCTCACCACCCACATCAATATATATATATATTGATGTTGGTTCACGTATAAATCAATTTTTCCGTAAAAAATGAGAATGGTGCATTTTATGAACTAAAATAATGCATTTTATGTATTACTACAATGCATCGTCATAATAATGCATTTTTGGGTTACTATAATGCATTGTTATGATAATGCATTTCATGTTTAATTATAATGCATCGGTCAATGACAACCGTAGATCTACAAAGATCAATGGTCCAGATCGCTTCATATTTCTTACGGGAAAATGGTTTTACATATGATATCTTCCCTATATATATATATATATATATATATATATATATATATAAAGGTTGGATCAAATAGAAACCGGTCATTATGTAGAAACTAAAAACTCATAAGGGCCCTTGATTTAACATAATTAATGGCTAAGATTTAAATGGCCAAATTTCTTGACTTAGTCCATCGATAGTTTATATAGGATGTTTGATGTAATTTTATTTTATGTATAACTGAAATCTCCTTAATTAGTGGCATTTTTTCTATATCTGAAACGTGTTTGCGGGTGTATCTTTAATATATTTTGGTATATTGTTTGTTTTATTTAGTAGATGTTTTTTGTATTGTTTCATTTCACGTTTTTTTTTTGTCGTTTTTATCTTCATTTAATTTGTTCATAGTTGTTAATTAAAATGTATTTGGTTTTATTCCACTCCGGCTTATTGTTAATTAATTTATGTTTGCATTATTACTTTTAATTATTTGGTAATTGTAGAATGATATATATTTATGGTGCATAAAAAACGACTAACAAGATTTATTTCAATTACCAACATATAAAATTTGTTTAGGATTTAATGTTTCTCAAATATGTTAATAATGTTGTTTGTATATAACATACTGCTTTTGTATATTCAATATAATGTTTTATAACCTTTTAATTTGCTAGTCGTGTAGTCGTGTAATTTTTTCAATTACCAACATAAAAAATTTGTTCATGATTTAATGTTTCTCAAATATGTTAATAATGTTGTTTGTATATAACATACTACTTTTGCATATTCAATATAATGTTTTATAACCTTTTAATTTGTTAGTCGTGTAGTCGTGTAATTTTTTCAATTACCAACATATAAAATTTGTTCAGGATTTAATGTTTCTCAGATATTTTAGTAACGTTTTTGTGCATATAGCATAATGCTTCTGCTAATTCAATATAATGTTTATAACCTTTTAATTTGCTAGTCAAGTGTAGTCCTGTAATTTTTTCGATTACCAACATATAAAATTTGTTCAGGATTTAATGTTTCTCAAATATCTTAATAATGCTTTTGCAAATTCAATATAATGTTTTATAACCTTTTAATTTTCTAGTCGTGTAATTTTTTCCCATATGGAAACGTGTAATTTTTTCCCATATGGAAAAAGTGGATTTCTAAATGTAATTTTCTAGTCGTGTAATTTTTTCCCATATAGAAAAAGTGGATATCTAAATGTTTATAAAAAAAACATTAATTTTATTTAGCTAATTAATATTTTCAACTATATTACGAGTGATTACAAGTCTGTAATATAGGGATTAGGAATTTTGGGGTTTTAGGGATTTGTTTTCCTTTTTTACTGAGCAACATAATTAATTTGATGGATAAGTATTCGTGCCGTATTAATTGGAAGGGAGGAGAGAGGTTAATTTTGTTTACAAATTTGTTCTTATCGTAAGTTTCTACTAATTATTTTAAAAACAATCTATCCACTTATTTTTAATCTCAACCATTGATTATAAGATAATCAATGGCCAGTATTAGTTTCTAGTTTCTCCATAGAAGTTGGTTTCTACCTAATCCTATATATAGAGAGAGAGGGAAGAGATCGTATACAAAATCATTTTGTATATTTACGGGAAAAGTATTTTGTATTGAACTATATATATATATATATATATATATATATATATATATATGGAAAAGATTATATGTAAAAGTCTTTTTCCTGTAAGAAATAAGAAGCGTCTAGACTGTTGATCTTTGTAGATCTAAGGTTGTCATTCACCAGTGCATTATAATTGAACATGAAATGTATTATCGTAACAATGCATTGTAATAAATAAAAAAAGCATAATTATGACAGTGGATTGTAATAACACATAAAATACATTATTTTAATATATAAAATGCATTATTATTATTTTTTACGGGAAAAGTATTTTGTATGTGAACCAATCCCTATATATATATATATGCATAATTAAAAAAAATTCAAGTAATTTTAAGATATATTTTGAATATATACATAAAATTTTATAATTTCTAAGGTACGTTATGTCACTTTATATCAAAAATATATATTCCATTATTTAATTGTGAAACAGGTTCTATATATAGTATTCACTACAAAACATAATGGTCACCTTATAATAAGAATTAAAAAGACTTGGTCAAGTTTTTTTTTGTTTTTAATTTTTTTAGAAACTAGTGCTGGAAATGTGAACACGCACGTTTGAATACAATTTACCATACTTGGCCTTCTATTATTTATTATTTTATGACGTGGCTATAAAAAATATCACATGTAGATAACTATAGATATTTTTAGAAAATGGGACTAAAAATATGACGTTTATTTTATTAATATTAAACCTCATAGGTGGTAATATGAAGTTAGCCGTTTCTTCTATATAGTATATCCCCAATCTCATTGTAATTATATATATGTTGGACCAAAAACTGATAGTTACGTTTGTTGGGCTAAAAAATCGCACCTCATAATTAATGAGTAAGGCTAGGGAAAAATATCGAATACCGTTATACTTCATTTACCGTTTCTAAAAAATATGCTGAAATTTTGGTATACTGTAGTTTACGATAAGGTATCATGATACTGTACCGAAAAATTTCGGTACGGTAACGATATTGATTTTCAAATACCAGAGGTATACCGTACCATGCCGAAAATTCGGTATATACTGTAATATTGATATGAATCTTAATATCGGTATCTACCATAATAGCGTACCGTATTAAATTAATACTCCATCCGTCCCACAATAAGTGTCTTGTTTCTATTCGACACGGGTATTAAGGAGAAGGGTTAAAAAGATAGAAAGTGGTGGAGCCCACACCTTTTTGTGAGAAAAAGGTGTTTTCCATATAAGGTATAAGACACTTATTGTGGGACAACCTAATATGGAAAGGAAGACACTTATTGTGGGACGGAGGAAGTAATAAATAGTACTCCCTCCGTCCCATTCAATTTGTTTACCTACTAATCCACACGGAGATTAAGAATAAAGGTAAAAAGATAGAAAATGGGTAGGTCCACCACTTTTATAGGGTTTTGAAGTGTTAATTCTTTTCTTATTTGGAAGTAGACAAATTGAGTGAAACATCCATTTAAGGAAAGGTAGACGAATTGAGTGGGACGCAGGAAGTATTAATAATAGTTATAATTAATAAATAATATTTGTTTGATGTCGACACATTAGGTATAAACATTGTTGGGAGTTTAATTACTGCAATTTTTATCATATATGTATGCACATATTTTTTTAAAATACTCCCTTCGTCCATAAAAAAAAAATGCAAATTTGATGTGAGGTTTAGAGTTCAAATCCCACCGCTTCCGTTTTTCCAAATAAAAAGGGTCCCTTTCCCTTGTCCTTTAGAAGATGTGAGTCGGCCCGTGACCTTATTTTTGGTTTTTGGCTCCTCTCCATACCCTTATAATAAATGTCACATTTGCTGCCAAACATATGCTTCCATTTTATTTCAAGAAAAACAACAAAAATTAGTAATCACACCTCATTTTCCGCTACATTATTCAAGGTCACAAGTCACAACAGAACCAACCAAGTGGCTACTTATAAAGAATGGAAAAATATAACTATAATGTCCCAACATTTTGTCGAAATTTTCATAACGATCCCAACTTTTAAAATATATCATTTTAGTACTCAATATTGAAAAACTATAACCAAAATCCTAGTCCAGCATTTATGAAATCAACGTAAATTTCTCCACTTACCACACATTCATTACATTAAGATCAGTTTCCGGCTATGCATGTCGATTTTCCGATCTCGAAGAATTAGACTCGGAACACTTCAGTTACAATATTTAGATACCGAGTACTGAAATGAAAATTTTAAAACGTTTGGACATTTTTGAAATTTCGACAAATGTTAGGACATTAAAGTATATTTTCCCCAAAAGAATCTTACACTATTTACAAGTTCCATACATCACTCACTCCATCCATTTCCTTTATAGATAAATTCACAAGACAATTAATTTCATCAAACATGGGATACTCTTGCTTTATCTTGCTCCTCTTCACCATTTTCTTCTCACTCCATCCGATTTCTTCAACCGATTTGATTAAGCAAACATGCAAGAACACCAAATACTACGATCTTTGCGTTTCGTCGCTAAAATCCGACTCGTCGAGCCCGAAGGCCGACGCTAAGGGTTTGGCGCTAATCATGGCTAGGGTGGCCGTGGCGAACGCCACCGCCACCAACGCCTACCTCTCGTCGCAAATGGTGAACGACACATCGGTGATCATGAAGAAGGCCGTCAAGGAATGCGCCGACAGGTATGCATTCGCAAGTGAGGCGCTCAAGAGCTCGGTTCAAGACTTGAGCAACGAGATGTACGATTACGCCTACGTGCATGTGATGGCGGCTGCAGATTATCCTAACGCGTGTCGCAACGCCTTTAGGAGGTCCCCGGGGCTCGTCTATCCCCCGGAGATCGCCCTCCGGGAGGACGGCCTCAAGCGTATCTGCGACGTCGTTTTAGGGATCATTGATTCTCTTGCTGGCTTGACTTGACTTGACTAGACTACTTGTGTTTGAATTTCGTTGTCGGAATGTTGACTTTATTCGTTGACCTGTTCATAAATTGTGGAAATAAATTGTCGCTGTGTTTTGAAAATTTTATTCAAATGCATTTGTCCACCTTGAAAAAGGAAAAAGGAAAAGTTCCACCACACGAAATAAGTATACATTAATTGACTGCATTAATTTTATTTAATTTTCAGATCAACACTTTCATTTGTTAGTTTCTTGATATGGAATAATTTTCATATTTTAGTGAAGTGTCGTGAGAATAACTCAAATTCTCTATTGGTGTGTTCCACTTTTCATAATTTTAGCTTCTTTTTTTAATTACATTTTTTCATCGATTGATTTTCTCTGTTTTAGTTTAATTTTGTAATTGTTAATAATAATAGATTATAATCTAATTAAGATATATAGTTATTTTAAGTATTTAAATTCAATTTATATTAATTAATAATTGATTATTGTAGAGAATTAGTTCATTAATAGAGTATATAATTTATTTAAACTTCGATTGTAGTAATAAATGTTAATTAGGATTCATTATATTATATTAATTTTTTACTTTTACAAAAAAACATTATTAAATTAATAAATTAAGAGTGAAGCTTATCAGATCAAGTGAAATAAACGTAGAAAAAGAGATCACTTGCAAACTGGAAAGGCAAGAACAAAGAAACACTAAAAAAAACCTTAAATACAGCACTGCTAAGTTTCCTTCTTTTCACCATTACACTCTCTCATTCAAGTAATTTTCTGCATTCATCTTTCTTTCCCCTGTGCATGGAGACGAACGGGATAGAACTCGATCAACAACTACTTCAGAGTCGAACGAAGATGCAGTGACACTAAAAACCATCTACACGAGGGCACAATACAAGTTAATCGATGGCCATGGGGGTAATGCGCCTCTTGGCAGCCTTCGTTTGAGGCGCTGCTGAACTTGGAGAAGCTTGTTTTGCATCATCCTTCTCTTTCAGGGAATTCTCTTCCTTTTCTTTTCTATCATCTACAGAAGCACTGCAACTATCATCGACCAGAGCTTCCACAACGGGGCCCTTATTTTGATCACCCGCGACTTGCTTTTTCTCTATTAGATAAATATGCTTCAGTAGTCTGAGTTGGCATCTTACTTAAAAAAAGCAGCTTGGAATACACAAACCTGATATGTACAATGGTGACCCGAGTTCTTGATTTTCGAATTCTAGCAGAGTGCAGTAACCATCTTGAGAGGATAACACCAAATAATTACCGGAAGGTGACCTGTATGAGAATTTTTGAATAAATAAGCTGCCATTCCAAAGATCTTTACTGAAAGGAGGGATAAAGATTACCATGCAATGTCTGTTATAGCCGCGTAATGAACTCCAGCTACGATAACAATTGGCTGAATGCTTTCGGTGTCATAGACATACAAGGAGTTCAAAGTGGCCACAGCAAAAATAAGGCGATAGGGGAGCTTAAATAATGAAGCTGAGCATAGAGAGAGAAAGAGAAGGGGGGGGGGGGGGGAAGTACCCATCAGAAAGCAGCGGCAGGACTTTTAAGCCCAAAGAGTGAAGAAAAGAGAAGAATCATACATGTATTTGTCCCTAACAATTCAAACTTCATCGGGCAAAAACGTACTGCCACAACGGGTTTAGTGGCACCAGGGAGCATAAGAGCAGGCCTGCTTGGAGACAGAAGACAAAAAAGATTTGCAAATTATAGATAAGCACTGACATGAAGAATTAGGATAGTCATAGTACAAATATGAATCTTTGATTTACTTATAGACCTTATTGGAATAGAATATAGTTAACTCTTGCCTGGAAAGATCTTTTCTTGAAAACACATAAGCAGTATTGACAGGTTCAGAAGTAGGTGTAATTTTGTGAGAACCTGAAATAGTGGAAAATGTGATTAAAATACGTAAAACACATACTAGTAAAATAAAATATTACAAGAGACTTGTTTAGTTTCTGTTAAAGAAGCATAACATGCTGAAATCACTCAACTAGATTGACGAATAAGTAAGTTAATATACCTGCAGGAACAACTAAAAAAGATCCATCTGGCGACCAGGCTAATCTTCGGAAGAAAGATGGCAGCGTCTCATCAAGAAAAAGATGGCTTCTAGCTGACTGAATCACAGTTCAGTAAAACTGGTTACATAGGAACTTCTCTCTGTGAAGTGTAAAGCAAGAAATTGTACAAGATTATTGGTTTAAAACCTTAGATTCATCAGCCACTGGCAACTCTGCCTTCGAGATGACATGTTGACAAACATAATTTGACCTCTCAACACCTTTAGCTTTAGAAGGCTTGTTAATATAAATACGACAAGTTCTATCTGAACTGAACGATGCTGCATATTTCCCGAGTGGATCCCATGCTACACCTTGAACATAATGAAAATGTGCATCCAGAATTTGGTGTACAGAACCTAATATATGCAAAAAATGAGTTGATGATTAAATTTATACTTCACAAGACAGCAGCGTTACGTTTGTCATTGTAGCCTTACCCTTATTAGCATCCCATATGATGCATGAATTATCAACTGAACCCGATATGAGATATGTCCCATCAGCAGACCATTGCAAGTCTAATACATCCTTACGATGAAACCTGAAAGTGGCTCATCCATGATCATGGCAAAGGACATTAATAACCAGTTACTGGCATATTTAGTAATTGAATACATACTTTCTTCAGATACGAGGTGATTAAACATTGTGGTTGTAATTATCAGGCAGCACAAACTAAAGATATCAAATGGATATATTGAATGCTCACACTAAGGACTTATGGACTTTCCACACTTCACCAGCATCAGTAACATGTAATTTCCATAAAAGTAGCTCACCACCTGCAATAACAACATTACATGTAAAAATACTGATAGATAGCTTTAGGCTTTCAAAATGATAATCAATTTAGATGAACAATCTAGTTTGAATAATGGAGACGAACCATCAGCACCAGAAGCCAACTGCTCTCCTGCAATTGTAGAAGAAAGTCATGCTTTTGAGTGAAAACATAATGACAGAGTCACAAATAACAATAATATTAGTGGTATTGCTGAACCTTAAGAGCAATGAGGATGAAGAAACATTGTAGTTTTGAGTGCACAAAAAAAAAGGATCTCCCTGACCCTGTTACTGACTCCATTCAATGTAAATTATAGTGCTTACCATCAAGATTACCAATAATTATCGAAAAGAGTTAACCAGGTTTGTCGATTTTACATCCTCAGTTGGTGTCCGGAAAATCTCAATAGTATAAGTAATAGCAATTCATCTTAATATGGATGGCTTGAGCAAATTATTCTCTTCTATTTTCTTTACTGCGTAACCTTACTAACATTTTCATCTATGGAAGCAATATTTAATTATAATTGTATAAATATTATTTTTCCACTAAATAAATCCATTTCGACAGATGAAAATCTTTGTTTCAAAATAAGAAAAACTCACCGGATGGAGAGAAGCGAAGTGTATTTACAGCAGAACCATGGTATGACAAATTGCTCTGGTAATTAACCTCTGGAGCCTTCTTTTGATCAATGCTAGAAACCGTTGCCCAAATCTGCATATTGACATTAATTACAGCTAACAAACATCCACCATTAACACTCTCATTTGCAACCACAAGTAATTTCTGCTTTCAATTTCGAATTGCTAATTTCTTAACAGAATACAGCTTAAAAAAAAGTTCGAAAATTCAAACCAAAGAAAAAGAAATCTAGGAATACAACAAACCAAAAACAAATCCTAAAAACACTGGACGAAAAAGAAATTCTCAATTTCGTCAAAGAACTCGGCGCAAAAAAAAAAGTAAATGCACCTTAATATCGTAGTCGGCGCCGGCGGTGGCGAGGAGGGCGGAGATGGGATGGAAATCGCAGGCGAGTACGGGTTTGGTGTCGTGCCAATTGATCTGAACCGTTCCACCCCTCATTTTTCTCTTCACCCTAAATTTCTTCAGCAATAGTAACAGCGAAGAATTGCTAATGCAAAAAAAAATTCAAAGATTTTCGGAGATGGTATTAGGGTTTGAGCAGTGAAATTGATGGCGGGAGCGAGAGCAGCTGACAGATGTAGGGGTTTTGGCGGGAAAATGGAGCCCAAGAATGCTCCGAAAATTGTAATCCTCTATTTTGTGATGTCAAACTAGGCTCGGCCCGGCCCGGCCCGGTTTCATGGGCTGGGCTCTAAAATATTAGGCCCGATTAATATTCGACTTGGCAATAACTTTTCAATTTTTAGCAATTTTACATGTTCAATTATTGGTTCATATGATAATAAAATGACGTTTAGTTCTGAAATTTTAAATTTCAACACCATTTTTATAATTTTGTGATTTTCTCGACTTTTCAAATCTTAGCATGATATATTACATTAAAAATATTAAGTATTTCAATAATATGTAATGTATTTAAATTGAAAAGTCATGTCAAAACTGCAACAATTGAAAAATCATGTGAAAATTACAAAATGGCGTTGAATTTTACAATTAAACCTTTCAAAAATAAATAAATAAATTCACATACAATCAAAATAGTATTGAACAATTTCATTTCATTGCTCTACATGTTTTGTGTTACTAAGATGACATAAAATCAAATAATTTCTCTCTCTGCCCCTAATCTTTCCCAAACAAAAGCATTAAACTCAAAAACATTACAACACATACATTTGCTGTTAGGAAAAAAGAGTGTACAAAATTCTAGTAAGGACTGTGTCTTTTTCTGTGGGTTTTTTGAGATTTCTCGACCAATGTACTAGATACCCAGGAGCAGTTCGTCTCCGTAGATTCATCGGATAACCAGCAACACAAGCGACCATCTTCGCCTCCGGTCCATCCAAATATGCCTTGGCTCGTACTTTTGCCAGGTATGCTGGACATGGGTAACACACTCCTCACAATGCCTGTATGGCCGCCTTGAAAGACAGCTTCTGCAGATCCAATCGTCTTTGTACTTCCAAGATTTACCGGGAAGTACCCAAAGGTGCCAGCATTTGTACCTCCGATTGCCCATAGCCGATCCTCCTCAGGCGAATAGTGACAATCGACAAAGTAGTCAACCTGCTGTCAATTAGATGACAATTTAGACGAGTAAAAATGTGAGTTACCACAACAAAAAAAGGTAAATGTCACGTACATGATCCAGTGTCCAGCTCTTAGATGCTAATGCACGAGCATCATCAAATGTTGCCTCAGTTCTCGATTCATTCCAATCCCAAACACTGAGAGGGCATTAAAGTAAGAGATTGCTGTTGAAATTAATTATATGCAATCATACCTTGTGACATAAAGCCATAGCTTAGCACATATACCTCAAAGTTTCAATATGTGTTAAGCACCACAATTTATTATTCGCCTCGCCACAAAATCCCACTTTTCCAATTGAAGTTCCCACGTTGAACACCTTTCATAAGGAAATGAAAATTATGAGTTAAAATGTAAACAACCTTCAAAATACAAGAAAACATGACTAAGTGCAGCAAATGAGATAGCCTTATACCTTTCGACCAAGACAAAGTAATTCGTAGTAGAAATGCAGAAAGACACTTTGATAAAATTACTACAAACTGATCCCTTCCTACTACTGAAGTTGTAAAAATGCAATACAGCACCAGAAGTAATCGAATACCCATGGCTTAAAAATATCTTCCTTAAATATATATTATTCAAATTTGTGTTAGAGAATTCCTTCCGAAACTCGTATACGGAATGTATGCAGACAAACAAGCATGCAGAATAAGGTAACAGAAATCATCACACTTACTGACACCAAGTGATCATCATCATTTATTTCTCCACTGGTATCAAACAGACACATTAATCCATCAACAGAAGCAGAAAGAAGCTTGTTTTGATGACCAGGAACAAAGTGGACCTGCAGTTATTGCATGTCTTAAGTAAGAAATTCATACAAATATTGCCAAAGAAATTAAAATTCATTCCCCCCATTCGATCCTCAGATAGAGAGAGATAGAGACCAGCATTCTATAACATTTAAAGGCCTATAAGTTCATATTTCCCCGGCTCGTACCTTAGGTTCCTCAACTGCTTTACAATGTATTCTCAACATCACATTTCATTCAAAGAAAAGAAATGGTAGTACATAGAAGTGTAGAAAATCAGTTCTGCCAAATAGATTGCACATGTAAATTAGCTTTAAAGTTGTACGTGCTTCTATGCCATCAGAACCAAAAGTGCATAAACAGTTATGGACAATGCAGAGTTCATCTTTATCAAGCTTATTAGTGAAAGCCAGATTGCTGGTGTTCTTTCCACCTCATACTCTATCCCTTTTCTTTAATGGAAAAATCTAGGTGGTTCTACAACATTTATTTGTGTTTTACTAACTACTACTACTTCTGCCTGGTCAAGAAACCAAAGGCATCTAATTACCTGAGTAACATCTTCCATGTGAGATTCCTCCAAGCATGCAGTCTGTTTCATTGTCCTCCAATCCCAGAAAAGAATCTAGATATAGCCAAGTAGTGAATACCAAAAAATATTCAATTTCAGTATATGAATAAAGGAAAGTACACAATAAGCAATACAATTGGTCTCCTTAAATGGCAACTTGAGTACAAAAATATTTATAAAAAAGAACTCGTACGAGACCCATATAGCTAGTAAACTACACACATTAACATATGAACTGATTAGTATGTTTCCAGGATGATGATACTATATGCATTATACATGCACTTCCGAGCAATTTTCATCCAAGATTCCCAAGGTTCGCTATAAGGGGAGATAAACCTCGTATCTAGATTAAAAAGCAAGAAAAGAAATGATATCTAGACAGAGGATAACAGAATTCTAGCAGTTCACCACATATTTTAGGAAAACAACCATTAGATACATAACACCAATATATGTCAATACCAACTCTCCGTGTAGTAAATACAAGTCACCAAGCACGAGAAAGGATAATACCTGAGCTTTACAACCTGCTGCAATGAGATTACCATCAGCTCCACCAAATGAGAAGCTGAATACCTCCTCCGAAGGGCCCGAATTTATGCAAGCTACCTGCATTACAAACACAATGTTACAACCCCAATAAAAAACGTTTACTTAAGCCAAAATTATGTTTAATGAACATGAAACATTTAACTATCTTGTTAGGAAATTTGACTCCACAAACGTTCAATTTTGCACAGAATCTGATACCGCATTATTCGAGATAAACGAACTAGCTTCTAAAAAATTACTATTATCCAAAAGAAATTAACACTCATTTCACCACTCAACAAAGTTAGAAACTGCAGCCAAAGATTACGCGACCGTTAATACCTGCTGAAATGACCTGGAATCCCAAGCTCTGATCGTAGAATCGGAGGAACATGAATACAACACGTGCGGAGACGACGGCCCTGCGAAAGAAATCTGATTGATCGTTGAAGAATGACCTTTGCATTCCCCAAGGTACTGTCCCGTTTGCGGAGAGTACAACTTCACCGCATTAGTCGAAAGCGAAACAGCAATTGACGTCCAATCGTCTCTGCAAAATTCAATTTCAAATCATTCTCTCCACAACTACGAACAATACTTAGAAAATCGAAGCAAAAATTAGAGCAAAAAAAAAGGAAATGAAGAATGAAATTGAGGGGAGAATCGTACTTGGCAACAATCTCAAAGACGTAATCCTCGCCGAAGTTAGTTTGAATTGCGTTTTTGAGCCCAAATCGCTTGAAATTGCTGCGTGACGGAGCTGGAATTTGTTCTTCAATCTCCATTTCTTCAGCAATTTCCATAGCTCACTTTTTCCCTGTTTCTGAGTTAGTGGTTTTTGGTTCGAGCTAGTTAGGGTTTTTGTGATTTGGATCCTCTGCTACGCAGGCATATCACAGCAACATGCACCATATCCTCTTTTTTTAATTACTATGTTTACATTTTTTTTCTCTACTTAGTTTTTAGTTAATCATTTATATTAGGATTTATATTTTTAATAATTACGGTTTATTTGGTGTGCAACATTTGAACAATTAATGTATCGTTTAGGTAAAGTTAGTTATCCTTCTTTTTTTTTTACTTTTTTTAGTTAATCATTTTTATTAGGGTTTATGAATACAATAATTAGGTTTACCATTACCTTTTATTTTTATTTTTATATTTTGAGTTAATAATCTTTTATAGGGTTTATTTTTTCATAATTTGTGTCTACTATTATCTTTTATTATTCTAATTTTCACTTTTCTTTGTTAATAATTTTTATTAGGGTTGATATTTTTATAACAAGGATTAACTAATATTTTTAATTTTTCACTTTTTCACTTTTTCGGCTAACCATTTTATTTTAGGGTTAATTTGCCTAAAATACACCATCTTTTTCGGATTTTGAAATTTAACATGACTTTTAAAAATTCTCTGTAAATACATCATCTTTACATCCGTTTGAATTTTGACATGAATCCCAAAATCCCAAAATTTGCAATTAACGTGGCTGCCGAAATTGTACACGTGGAATTTCTTTCTGATGAGAAAAATGATGTCTTTAAAATTGTTACGATGGTGAATGAAATGACCTCAAATATTCTGAAAATTATACGATAGTGAACGAAATAAACCCTAATTTAAAGCCCATGTTCAAATTGTTAAAACGATATCGTTCCATTATATTCATATAGCCACGTCAAACATGAAATGCCACGTCAATTAAAAAATGACACGTCAAATAAAAATTGTCACGTCTGTCGCCGGAGGTTCTCGCCGTGTCAAAATTCAAACAGATGTAAAGGTGGTGTATTTACAGAGAATTTTTAAAAGTCATGTTAAATATCAAAATTCGAAAAAGGTAATGTATTTTAGGCAAATTAACCCTTTATTTTATGATGGATTATATCATAATTAATTTAAGTTATAATTAGATTTTCTATTTTACAATTTACTTTGTTTTAGTCGTTTTGAGTTATGTAGGACAAAGAAAAATGTTTTAAAAAAACAGGAAAACCTTGCCATTGGTTCAAAAATTGCACAACACAGCAGTGGATCCAAATCCGGGTACAATAAGAAAGTTGAATACACACTCTCTCTCTCTCTCTCTCTCTCTCTCACACACACACACACACACATTTGTCATCCACAAGACCTTCGTCTTGCATGTACTGTACAGCTCTTCAAAATCCCTCTATCCTCAAGTTGAATTCTCACAACTCAAAAGTCTGCATATGAGCATAAACAAGCATTTTGTCATGCAACAAAATACTCATATGAATATAATCAAGAAACATATGTAAAGTAAATATATTCTGTTAAAAATATCATGCAAATATGTATCGACTGATAGCATAAAGATGCAATGAGATTTTTTTTTTTTTGAACAAACATTACAAGAAATTTTAAAGGCCGCATGACGGTGGACTTGAACCAGAGACCTTTGGCCCGGGCATTAACCACTCTACCACTAGGCAAACACACACACAAGATGCAATGAGATTTAGTAATGCCAGTATGTTCATGCATAAAAAAGGAAGTCGCTCGAGAATAGCTTAACCAGTGGAAACGAGGCAGTTAAACGTACCACGTGGTTTCACTTAGAAGCGCTCCGTAGTTACCAAACAGATGGGAAATGAGTATCTCGTTCCATATATCGGGTGCTCCAGGTAGACACCAGTGGCTACAATCAGACAGAGATGGCCGGTCGCTCCATGTACCTACGTGTGCATCACTTCGAAATGCTAACATGGGAGTTACATGAAGAACGGTCACAGGTGCCATCATCCCGTTCACCACCTCAAACACTGCATCTGAAAACGGACTCCAACCCTTTCCTTCGATATCTGGAAGAGGTAGCTTAGTCACATTGCACTGCCGCAGAGTTAGATTCCTGATGCGACCCACAATACCAGATTATCACAAAAAAATAAAATAAACTTCTATATGTACTACTCCCTCCGTCCCAATAGCAAGGTCTCACTTCTATTAAATAATACTCTCATCAATTAAAGAAGTGAGACCTTGCTATTGGGACGGAGGGAGTATTAGACAACATGATAAAACCATACACAAAAGATCCTTCATGTTATTGGGTAACAAATATTATGGAAAAAGTGGATGCATATTTTGTTGGAAAGACACGGGAGTCTAGAAGAACTGAATATATAATGAGTCAGTCGGTTAAAAACCACTGATCTGAAAGGATTGAACTTCTGCATTTTCATGCATTTCCATTTTCTCCTAGTGCAGAAGAAGTATAACAACATAGCAACATGTTTGAACAAGATTCCAGTACAGTATATAAAGACACGTTACGTTGTAAATCAAATTCTAGAAGAGTGCAGTCTCGTTAGATTTATTATTATATAAGGTCTGGCTATAATATCAAGAATCTAAGAGCTTATAAAGCAGAAAATTGAACTCAAGTATAAAAATCCATGCCAAACTTATAGGCACCAAAGTTTTACCAAGCACAAAAAATAAGAGAGTAACTTCCCCGCCAAAATAAGAACCAAGAAACTTCGCCATTCATTCACTCGATTTGAAAAATGAGTTTAATAGGATATAGAACAAAGGTATGCTAGAAAGACCCCAACCTAATGACTTTTAACTTGTGGCTTCTTATGATCTTATCTAAATTCTTCGTAAGCATCAAGGTGCGATAATGAGTACGCTCTCACACATTACTCGAAACATTTTTTCTAATCTTAGTGGCATGAAAGCATATTTGCCAGTTTCACATATCTAAGGAAGTTCATTTGTCCTGTAACAGTCGCAGCTACTTCAAATAGACACATAATCCCTGTCCAAAAATTAGAATCTTTACCATCATTGGTTCTAAGACTTGGTAAATACTAAATAAATATTAACAGTTGCTTAACAGGAAGTAGCTGAATTATGCAAATCCTGTCTTACTCCGGCGAAGAATATAGTGCAAAGGTGGTCTTTACTTTAATATTTAATTTAACTCATATTCCATGCAGAATATACAATTCATAGAAGAATAAACATATTTTTTGTCATTAGCATAAATGTGCTTATGTACGGAATGTGAGAAAAAGGGACTGAGGGCAAGATCATTAGTAAGAACTTCAGAGAACATTATATTGCAGAATGAAATATATCATATTGGCATAACTGCCCGATTCATTAAATAAACCATCAACGGAAGGAAAATAAAACGATAATAACCTCCTTACAAAAGTAGCTACAGAAGGATGGAAATCTTCACAGGCATTAAGTATTCATAATGAGACAATCAAAAGATAAAGGAAAAATGTAATCATACAGTCGGCACCGAGAATTTATGCTAATGCAAAAACAAGTGAACATCAAATATGATAAAAACGAAAGAGGTCAAGACGAGTGCAGTGCATATGCTATTTTGACTCTACAACAGAGAATCTTAGAATCTTACAGGGCTATACATAAAAATGGAGAGGGAACAGAACTTACGTCCCGAAAAGCTTCCCTGGAACCCACCACTGACCAGAATTAAAAACAAGAACATCTGAGTCGATCCACTCATTACTGATATCATCTAATTTGTCCAACATTAGTGTTGATCTAACTCTCTTGGGTGCATTTCTGGGTGCCCAGTTGTGTTGCACAAGGAAAACTGATCGATAAAACTCAATGGTGAAATTAAAAGAACTGAACCGTACACCTAGAAACCTAATCTGCTTCGTTATCATGTTGTCATTGACTTCATAAACACTCTCCTTATCTTCCACTCCAGTCATCAGCAAACATATCAAAGATTCCCACTGAGTTCTACTCATCGAATCACCTACAAAAACAACTCTTTTATTTCTGAGTGTTTCCAATGTGTGCTGCACATCAACTCTTGGAATGTCACAGTGCTTTGGCTTCCACCTCCACTTGAGATAATCGTCATCCATTCGACCATTTCCTAAACAATTGAATCCTTGCTCTACAAAAGGGCATTCTGAGACATTGTACAAGGGGTAGTGGTCATCCAGCACCCAATTTCCATCAAATACATCACATGCATCTATCCGACTACTTGAGTTGGAAAATCCGTGCTCGTGATCATGTAAAGCATGTGCAAGATTCGGCAGAACATACACGTATCCGCAACCAAAGGCCAACAAGAATGAAACTAGCGATCCAATCA
Source organism: Agastache rugosa (assembly GCA_031470985.1). Taxonomy (NCBI): domain Eukaryota; kingdom Viridiplantae; phylum Streptophyta; class Magnoliopsida; order Lamiales; family Lamiaceae; genus Agastache; species Agastache rugosa. The sequence goes on along the minus strand of CM062606.1, from coordinate 35,505,606 downwards.
CAATCAAAGCACGAAAACCCCGCGAAACCCAAGTCTTCCTACAAAATCTTGGGCTTCCAACATGTGCTGCCCTCTGTTTAAAGGAAAGACTCCTATTGAAACTACTCATCTTCTCAATGGAGAACATCACCATCATCACATTTCATCTTTTGAGGTTCACTAACATATATTCTAACCTAAAAATTTATTTAGAAACTGGTACAAAGTCTCTTTCCTCCTTCCTCAATGAAACTTCCATTCCTTACTAAGAAAGCAATACTCCACACCAAACCCCTTTCAAATAAACTTATTAGCTAGCCACTAAAAATCCGGCAGATTTGATTTGCAATACGAAAAACAATCCTCATATTCATACACAAACTGAACAAACAACCAAACAATAATGCTCAAATTAGACAATGCCACCATATCAAAATCAAGAAACCAAGTTTAATTCCCATTCACGTTTCATAAAATCTTGAAGTTCAACATTTGAGGGAATAATTAATTTACTTGCATTTTTATACATATGTTACAAAAATATATAGATTCATGTGTACGTGCATGCAACAAAATTTACTATCTCCGAACAATTGTCGTTTATAGTAATGTGATTTCAAAGATCATACTTGTGCATCGCGCGGGTTAACATACTAGTTATTAATAATAAAACATAAGTAGATAAAATCAAAATGACCGAAAATCCTCGTCCAAGAAGTCCATGATCAAGTTCAAAGCGGAATAAATTATAACAAGTTATTAATAATAAAAAATAAATAGATTTAATCAAAATGACCGAACGAAAATCCTCGTCCAAGCCATGATCAAAAAAGTTTGTGAGCGGAATGAATATCAGTAAATTAATTATAAGAAATTAATTGTTAATAATAAAAATTAGGTAGACGATAAAATCAAAACGAGCGAACATCCTCATCCGGAAGCAAGGTTGTGAGTGGAAGAAAGCTTGGGGTATAAATTGCCGCATTGGGATACTCATCTCTATAACCACGATACTTGCCGGAGGGGTAAAAAAGTTTAATCTTCGTCATTCCACCTCCACCTCCACCTCCACCCTTATCATTCGAGCAAGCGCAATATATGATGGCCCTGCTTCTGTCGCCCAGCAACATCCCATTCCCATCTTCCAACACTTTGATTAGGTAAAGATAACCATAACCAAAATCACCATTTCTAATAACACCTTCTTCTTCATTAATCACAACTTTCTTACTCCAACCTCCTTCTGCCCCCCTCATCAACCATATCTCAATCCCATTACTACCGTACATATCACACAAACACAGGCAGCCGTCAAAAGCACACAAGCTCCTATAACATTTGGCGTGGAGGTCTTCACGCGTTGGAGGAGCCGACAAATAGGTGAAAACCTCAGTTTCAAGATCAAAGCATGAGATCTCGGTTTGGGTTTGGCTTTCAAGGGGATCCAGCCAGTAAAGATTCCCACCCACGAATGCACATTCCGTGTTCCACTTATTATATCGGAGCCCCGACCGAGGCCCCGACATTGCAATGCTCCTCCATTGTCCCGTTGTTCCTAGGGTGTACACTCGACATTGGGATTGGGAAATCCAAACGACCTTATATTGCATGCTTCTGCTCACCCCAAATCCGAAATTGTGGTTTCCATACTCTCGTGAAGGAGCTCCGCGTGCTACTGAGCTAGTATCCACAGGAATTAAGAAGCGCTTGTATTCTGGAGGGTAAGGAAGTCCCTGATCGAAATCTGAGACCGAAGGATTGGGAATTCTGACATACTCGCGGGTCATTGGATTGCATACCCATAACAAGAGATGCTGCTGCTGCTTCTGTTCCGTCCACTGACGGCGCAGCAGCAATATCAAACCATTGACTGAGCTACGTACTAGGGGTACAGATTCCGAGAGTCCTATATGAAGTATGGGCATAGGGTTATTATTCGATTCCTTGATTTCGTATCTAGGATACGGGTAGATTCGTTCGGTCGTTGCTCTTCCAAAGGCCGGCGTGTCTGGGAAGACAATGAGGCGGCGGTGGCGTTGGGGTTGGTAGTTGCCAAACTCCTGAGACTTGATCAGATCGTGCCATGCCTTGCAAACGACCTTGCACTCCATAATGCTTTCAATACTAAGTCTTGAGAGAATATTTATGGCAATATCTCGTGGTAGATTCCTAACCAACTCAAAATCTCTATTTCCATTAATGCTTGTTTGCATCTTTTTGATCTCTTGTTCGATCTTGTAACAAAACAAAAGAGGAGAATGTCAAGTAATTATATAGAGAGAGCCAAGAACTGAATCAAGAAAAAACTTTCTTACTTGTCTTAGACTAGAGAATATATATCTAGCTCTCACTAATGTTTCAATCCTATTCTAACTCGGCTAACCATACTTACATTATTCATATAATTGGTTCAATCCTATTCTAGTTAGATATACTTGAGTCATTCATATTACTACTATTCTAACTCGGCTAGAATAACTTGGTATACTTTCATTATTCATATAATTTCTTATTTAGATTGAAAATGCTTTCGCACTATTAGCTTTCAAATCAAAACAACCCAGCAATATAGAACCTCCTTAAATTAATAACTCTATAAGATAATAATTTTCTTTTAACACTCGACAAATTAATAACATCTAATAAAAATAATAAATTTTATGCGCTCTAGAGGTTCTATGAAAATTTGATAATAGGATTAGAAAACTGAATTAATTCAAGCTATAAAATAATCGATCGTTAACTAACCTTCGATCGTCGCCCTATCTGACTGTCTTACTTAAGCGCCCTTGGTTCCTTACGGTGAGGAATTGCTTTTTCGCTTGGATGGATTGTCGCTTGCAGATCGAAGAAATTAAATTTGAAAAGATCTGCCAAAAAATATTTGGAGATCTCGGCTTTTTTTTTTTTTGTGTGTTGAAAGAGACGAAGAAGATTGGAGCGGGAGAGAAGTGGAAAAAAAAGAAAGAAAAAAGAAGTGAAAAACAGAAAAGTACATTCCGCACAAACAAATGAAGACAAACTAAAATACTTATACTACTAGAAAGGATGGAAGTCAAAGCGGTGGCAAACCCTAATTAAAGCCGGCCCAAGCCCATCCGAAAAATAATTAAAACTATATTAATGTACCTATTTTATCCCTCTGGCTTCCAAAAATTATACAAATAAACTAATCACTATAAAATCAATATCTATCTATATATATATTAAAACAAAAGAGTGGAAATCAATTTTCCCGGCAAAATTGAAATCCAATTTTAATTATCCGCATGATCGATTATAAGTTTGAAGGAACAACTGATCCTAAACTCACGGCTCACGTTCCAACCAACTATTCATTATTATTCTTTAACTGCAACAATATTGTTGATGAAGAAGCAATTTTTGTTCACAATAAAGTTCCGGATTTTTCTCAAGAACCACTATCTATAATTTTTTTCATTTAACTGCACTTTTAATCTCTAATAGTGGCCCCAATTTGGGCAGTTGAGCTCTCGAAATCATTCAATCAATCTTCTTAAATTATCATTCAATCGGATTTTCCACTCCCGATCTCTCACTCAGGTATATTTGTTCTATTTATCATCATTTAAAAATTTCCGCTGTCATGTCTTTAGAAATCTCTGACTCTTCATCTCTCAATCATGCTAGCTTAAATTTGACAAACTTGATTTATAATTTTCCAGTTCAAACATTGTTGACGGTTGAATTTATGGCAAGGGTAAGGGAGTGCTATTGAAATTTACAGCAAGGGAATCGCCGACATGGCAGCGGAGCAAGACTATCAAACATAAGGTTTATGATTTTCTCCTTTTTTGCTAATTTTTCCTGAATTTTTTCTTTTTTCAATTAAACTTGTGTATTTTGTGGATTTCTCTCTAGCAAAAATGGTGGCAGTGTGTTCAATAGAAACGGTGGATTTGAGAATTCTCGATGGAGGATCGGAACAACATTCTATTTTAGTTGCTTCAATTCATTGATGGTGTGTGTGCAGATCGAGCAAGAAAAATAAGTCGTGAAGTAAAATGCAAGGATAAAGAAAGGACCTGTGAATGTAGAGCTTGAAGAAGAGATCCAGGAACGGGGTCGGGGCAAAACTCATCGGGGACAAAAGAGTTGAGAATTCTTGTGAGCAGTGGGAGGCCGAATGTAGGACAGACCTGTGTGGATTGATTGGATGTATGATCATGATGACCTTTTCTTTTCTTTTCTTAATAATATATAGATAATGAATCATTATCATGTAGCTAGAGACTAGAGTGATGTAAAGAAACCTGTTTTCTAATGGATTGGGTTAATAGCATATCCTTGGGAAGCATCATAAGCTCACTCAGCGCGTTTAGCAGATAGAAAGGTGATTTTGATGATGATGAGCTGCTGCTGCTGCTATCCTCGTTCTCGTTCTCATCATCCATGTCAAACAGATCACTCAGCCATCTTGACCAATTCCCAATCTGTTGGCAATTTCATCTTACGCATGTTTAGATGCATGGTCACTGCAACAAGACAAGAATGGAAATCGAAATTTTATTCCATGTGCATACATACATACCGCATTCTTGAGGTGAGCACCAGCACCGAAGCTAGCCTTCCCTGCTGGAATTGGAAGCACATTAGCATCACTAATGGGATCTGCTACAGGATCTGTTGGAATTTCATCCCCCGATTCTCGAAGGATCCCATTCAACATAGCCACATCTAGCCGCGCAACCACTTGCTCCATAATCTGCATCAATCAATGTTGCATAGCTATTAATTTAATTTCCCAATCTCAATCTGGCACAAAATATTAACAAAAAAAAAAGCAAGCACGGACAAGTACCAGTTTGGAGAGCAAAGGTAAACACCCACAATCTGCATGTCCTCCACCTCGAACGGGACATATCCTTTCACATGCATCCCTGAAAGCCTTCTTCCACAATTCCACAGAAAAGTTTCCTTGCTGCTGCTGCTGCTGCTCAATCGAAGTTGATGTCCTCCTTCTGTACAACTTGCTTGTATTACAATCAATACTTGCACCACTCTGCATACGCGGAGTAAATGTCTGCACATACAGCAGCTTAGTTTACTAGTGAGTGGTTTCATTCATATATAAATACTCCAACAAACAAGTTAAATGAATGATTGAGTTGAGAGTTGAGAGTTGAGAGTTGAGAGTGAGTGAGCATGTGATTCTGACTGACCTGCCACCACAGAGACTCGATGATTCTTGAAAATATCCATGCTTCTGCCTTTTCCAGTGCACCTACAAATGCTACAGCATTCTCCTTGTGCTTCTCACCAACACTCTCACCTCTTGTAATCTTACTACTCGGTTCCCATTTCTTCTTCACATTTTTCTCACCGCCCTTCCCCATGCCAGTGATGCCTACGGACGTGCTGCTGATTATGGCTCTCAGTACTACGGTATTCGACAGCCAGAAAGTCAATCTATATAACAAATTAACAGACATCAGTTATAACCTACATATATAAAATAAAATCTACATTATTATTATAAAACTAGGAGAGACCATACCTAGGAACATCATTGCCACATGCTTTGGAAACTGAAACTAATCCAGACACAACACTTTTAGATGCACTCTCTCTCCCTGATTTTGGGTTATGCTTATTGGCATTAAAATAGAGCCTTGAGAGGCGCCGAGCTGGAGCATGGACTTTATTCATAGAGCTTCCATGTTCTGCTACCACAGAGTAAAGGCTCACCTCAAGACCAGCTGCTTCCCTCAATTCTCCCTCCAAAATCTTTATTCTGTGTTCCAACTGCTGGATTCTGCCTTCTGAAACAAGGTTTCTTGTTTCCTTTCTATACGCCTTGCCATCTTTGCGCTCACTGCTTATCAATCCTCGTGAAGTCTCCGTTGCATAATGGTTCCTTCTCGTTGAAGAAGCCACACCATTTCCCAATGACATTCGCTTCTGCATACTAACTTGAGGGTAATCTTTTAGCACCTCAACCTCGATTTCTCGTCCTTCCTCTCCCACATATTTTTCATGGTTTCGTCTGGTTTCATTTTCCTCGGTCCGCTCTTCTTCCTTGTGATGTTCATTGGTGGAGCTCTGCCGTTTATCTGTTCCTCTCAATGCAGATGAGTGCAAACTGTGAGATTTTATTCTTTTTGAGATCCACTCAATATCAGAAGATAAATCCATTGATGAGGATTCAGTGGCTTCTTGCTCCTCCTCATGAACTGATTGATGTGGCACACGGCCAACTTTTGCACCTCCACCACTACCGTTTAATCCAGCCGTCTCCTTCTGCAAAAATATTCCCATATATCTTCCAATCAAATCATGATCTAATCTACTGCATTACAAAAATTGAAGACCAAACAAGTAGCTAGTAACAGATATGATCATAACAATAAGTGTTGTACCTTTTTATTTAGAGGTGGTGAAGTGCCAGAAGTAACCGCGAGGGAAGAGTGGGACGAGACATCATCATCATCATCAGTAGTAAATGATGCAACATCCGCTTCTTCTGCATATTCTTCACTCATCAATGCAGAAACAGATTCTCCACCATGAGTCCTCTCCATGGAAGCTTCTCTCATCATGATCAACTTCTCCCTTGTGCTGCTGCTCGCCTCAACCGGCTCGATTTTGAGGAAAAGTAGTGGTTGAGCAGAGTTCCTGTAAGTCCTCTTGCAGTGGATGGGAATGCTAATGCTCAAATCTTCCTTGATAACACCATATGCAGCCAAATCCAAAACTGCACTTCCCAGCAGCTGACCTTTCAACCCCATGTCATCTCGCGGCTCATAAAGATTAAACTCAACAACACACTTATCCCCAGACACCTTCCTCATTAGTCTCATTTTAAGTCCAAAAGATTCATTAAACTCAATTCTTCCATCGGAGGCGGAGGCAGGCACGACTTGATTGGTGAAGCCAGAAGTGCTGCTATCACCGTGTTCCCAATGAATCAGAACAGCACGTAGTGTTCTTAGAGATTGAGACGGGGGCCATGGTTTGACCTCGTGTATATGGATAATGTAGTCAAGCTCAACTGAAGAAAGGCTTCTGTGGGTTTTGGTCCTCAGACCTAGAACCACCATTGTTGTATCAAATGAAAGCACAGCACCACCTTCAATTCAGACAATGTAATGTAATGTGCCTAGAATTAATAATCAGAAACAAAATTAATTAAACAACCTCCCTCTCCCTCTCAAGAAAATATTGACATCTATACAAAGCAAATTAAAGCAAAAAAAAAATTGATTTTTATTGCAAAATTGCATCTAATTTGTGTAGGTAGCAAGAATAAAATAGTAAATGTGGTGGTTGGGACATATGCTTCAGAATCAGTGAAAAGCAATGCCACATTCAGGCGCAGAGGATAATAAAAATAGTTAATTAGTTACCAAGACAAGACGCATAAACTATGCCTAAAACTATTACAGTGTGAAAATAATTTCGAGCAATAAAACAAGTTTAATGCAAGATAGGACAGAACAGCAACACAAAGCCAGAACCTAACAATGAATGCTCAAATTTAGTAATACGTAGTATTATTTAGAGAAGAAAATGACATATGTAATAAACTTGAAACATGTATGTATATTTAACAAGATAGGGAAATGAAGAAGAAAAGCACTCACAGTGATTGCTGTATTAAACACAACACACACACAGAGAGAGAGAGAGAGATTGGTGTATTGTATGCATGTATGTATAGGGAAATTAGGAATAGGATTAATGTGGGAGGGAGGGAGGGTGTGAGTGTGAGTGAAGTACACAAAAGAAAAGCTTAGGTGAAGCACAAGTGCACAAGGATGTCGTTTTCTGCACATTTTGCTGCTACAAATTAAATCTATTAATCTTGATAATGTACACATAAATAAAATAAGAGCAGGGTGAGGGTGAGGGTGAGAATAATTACTGTGTGTAGACGACAAATCTTGAAATTAAATTTGGTTTACTGGCAATGATTTACCAGTATTATTTTGTTTGAATACATAACATACTCACTCCGTAATTGTAAATAACAATGGCTGTCTGTGTCTGTCATTTAGCATTTGTCTGTCTCGTCTAGAAACGCTCAAATAAACTAAAGAAATAGGAGTAGTATTTATATATACATACATATGCTTCTTTTCTTTTCTTTTTTTTTCTTTGGCAGAGGAGATACGTTGGGTTGGGCTAGCTAGCTGCTGCTGCTGGTGCGTCCAGAAATTAGCCTTACTATTTCGTATATATTTGCTTCTTCTTCTTCTTCTTCTTCTTCTTCTTTAAATGGAAATAGTACGCATGAAATAAAATGTCACAATGAAGCAAAGACGACTCAGCTTGTGCCCTTATTATATGTTAGTTAATTGTTTTATATAATTTATGTTATTAAATTTTAATGCTAAATGTTGATTATTAGCCTCTATTATTGTAATCAATAACTGCTATCACATGAAAATTGCTCCCATTTTATTTGGGTGGGGGAGGATCAAAAATCAAAATTCTCTATAGCCCACTTCTTCCTCATTTTTAGGGGTGCTTATTCGGGTAATGAATTTCGGTTATTAACCGTAACCGACGATAACCGGTCGGTTTCGGTTACCCGATAACCGGTATCGTCGGTTACGGGTCGGTTATCGGTTATCATTTTTTCAGTTTTTTGGTTATCGGTTATTAACCGATACCCGTTCGGTTAACCGGGTAACCGGTTAAATTATTAAATATTTAGATAATAATAATAATTATTATTAATAATATACATTTTTTCTTATTTTCTCCCCAAAACCAAATCCCTAACCCTAAAAGGGACATTATTTTATATTTGAATCGAAAAATAAGATGATAATCGAATAAAATAGAAGGGACATTTCGTTTTTTTTTTTTTAATTTCGGTTATTATTCGGTTAATTATCGGTTAGTCGGGTAATCGGTTAAAGTAACCGGTCGGTTATCCGGTTACCCGACTAACTTGCTTAATTTTTTTTTTTTTTATAAAAAACCGGTTATTTTTCCGGTTAATCGGTTAACCGGTTAAATAACCGACCGGTTATCGGGTAACCGATTAACCGGAACGGGTCGGTTTCGGTTATCATTTTCGAGCTTATTCGGTGTCGGTTAACCGAATTTTCGGGTCGGTTAACCGACGGGTAACCGAATAAGCAGCCCTACTCATTTTACCAGCAAGAGAGAGAGAGAGAGTAGGTTGGGATGTCATGATCGGAAGTAGAAAGAGAGAAGATTGTTGTTATTTCCACACTAAATATTCTCACTTGCCACTCTCTCTCTCTCTCTCTCTCTCCAAGGAAAAAAGTAAAGTAAAATAGAGATGAGAGAGTGGGAGGGAGGAAGTTGATGCTTGAGAATTGTTGATCCACCTAACACGCTTTAAGTGTATAATCAAATGATAAGTTGAAAAGTCAGCTTCAAACACAAATAAACACCCAATACAATACAATACAATACAAACTTATCCGTATACTACACAATACATATACTAGTAATAGTTGTTAATTAGCCTTAATTCTTAAGCTAACCCAAATGCATGCCTAACTAATTAATACAATAAGGATCATGCATTTTATATCATCTTTAAACTTATTGCATAGTATATATTATACTATCATTATGCTTCAAGAGCTAATTGTTGAATATAATGCAACACAATTCTCATTTATATTCAGTCACTGCTCAAGTAAATTTCACAAATCTTATGAAAAATCAAACTGTAAATTAATTCATTTACATCTTGCCAATATAATAAATCTCTCTCTCTCTCTAATTAATCTGTAACTCTACCTATTCTCTAATAAGTTAATCAAAGAATCAGAGTGGGAAAGAAAGACAACATTTTTACAACCTACATGCTTACACATCAAACATTAACATCTAGTTGCAACATACTGAAGAATCACAGAAGAGGAGGAGGAGGTTACATCAATCCTTCTTAACCGAAGCTCTGATGTGATGCCGTATCTGATTTCTGATCCGCGTCAGCTGTAGCCTGGACTTGAGCAGCATACTGCAAGTTCCACAGCACATCTTCAAACGAGGGCCGCCCCGATGATTCAGCTGATATACATTTATTGGTGATGGAGATGATGATGGACAACGATTCCTGTGAGCTAGTCGTTAGCACGATTGGATCAACTATCTTTCGCCTACCATCTTGGCTGCTGAAGGATGTCTGCCATTCATAATCAAGTCAGCCCAGTTTAAAGGTCAACACTGAAATCGCAATTCAAAGTAATGTACCAACATATATACCATCTCGTTTAGTACAAATGCTTCTCCTTTTCCACTTGTTATAGGACCTACTAGTGACTCGAGTAATATGAACCCGAAGTTGTGAACATCATCCTGCAACTTATCGACATGCCTGCAATAAAAATTAAGTTCTTGAATCAACGACAAGACAGCTGGTCGAGATAAATTTAGCACAATAAAGCAATTCTTTAGTACCCTGATTTTGCTGCATCTCCCTTTGCCTGCAAAGGGGATAAATTATGGGTTAGAAATAGTTAGATTTTACAAGAATCAATACAATTTAAAGAGTGAAGGGAGCCTACATCAGATTTTACAGTTTCATCTGCAATGATGGACATTCCATAATCACTAAGCTTTGCAATCCCATGTTCATCAATCAGTATATTGTTTGTCTTCAGACGATTGCTCAGAGACGGGGGGATTACCCCGGTATGCAGAAAATGGACAGCCTTGGCCGCACCAATTAGAACAGCCAATCTTTCTGGCCACTTCAAGACCTTCTCCGGAGAGTTCTCTGCACACGAACATATACCAACAAATTCATCATTTATGAAGTTAGATAACCTTCGTCCTCTATAAAAGATTGGTGAAACATAAGGCATTGATGTTCTGGTTTCCAAAATGAATCTCCATAAAAACATGGGATCTGAATATCAAAAGGAGACAAGTTTGATTATTAATTACAGTATACCTGAGAGATGAGAGCGGAAGTTTCCGTTAGGAACGAATTCTTGCACGAGGAACAGCCTACGTACAGTTGACTCATCTTGCATTCCATCATCAATGCAATGACCAAGAAGGACAACTAGGTGAGGGTGACGAAGCTTTGAAAGCAAATCAAGCCGCATCCTGAGGTTTTGGATCGAGCATTTTCTATATAGAGTTAAAGATCGTATAGCAACCGTGGTTCCATTCTCTAACCTTCCCTTGTAAACCTGAACAAGTGAAGCCAGCGTAAGAAAGATAGTAGAAAGAAACTATACCTATTCCAACATACGAAGAAAATATTTGTAGTGCATTGGTTTAAAGATTGATTATCTAGAAATTTCAGTCTTCATCATTGACTGTTTTCTTATTTTGGACCAATTAAAATAATATTTCTCCAAATGCAACAAATGCAAAATCACATCAAAGGCGCAAGCTCATGCATGCAAAAACTAAAGCTCTTAACATACTACAATAAACTACTCTGTCAAGCATGAGAATATCCTCCCTCCCCCAGATGAAACTTGGAATTATGCATTTCACAAAACTGACAATATTTCCACAAAATACTCACTTATCTGTTTCACTTGATGCTATTCTACCAGTGCTTAAAAAATAATGTTCAAATTAATGCCGAGCTACCTTTCCGAAAGAGCCCTCGCCCAATAGAGTTGACTGATCAAAGTTTTTTGTGGCTTCTTCAAGTTCTTCTACAGTAAACACCCTATAAGATGGAGAATTTTGATTCCCAACTTTTGATTCTTGAGAAGTGACCCCTGATAGAACAAAAAACAAAATTTAAACAAATGTTTATTATATTTGCTAAATGAAAATCACAAATGTGCATAAGAGAACTTACTGGCACTTGCTAGGAGTTGGGGGGAAATTCCAGATGATGGATCGTCTTGCTTAACCTTAGGTACAATGTGCTGAACTACGGCATGCTGTGTTTGGTGCCTCTTACAGAAAAATACAAGACCAACAAGCAAGAGGAGTATCACTACAAATAATTTGTGTTCCTTTTTGTTTAAAGACCGGAAACAGGCCCAATCATTTGCAAATAATTGAATCTAAATAAACTCTGGGTGAAGATTACCTTTTCTCAAGATTCCATATCTCGGGAAATACATGTTGCATCTGGTCAATGCAAGAGAATTTGTATCATTTTCCATTTCAATCCCGAATATCAAGGCAAGCAAAAGGTGTGACAAACAACTTAAAGAAGTCCAATTATCTTGAGTTAGAATTCTATCTTCATTTGATTATGCAAGTCCAACATATACATTTACCAATATATATGTGTAACACTGTAAGTACTCACTGATAGAGACTCAGGATCTCCTCCGCTAGTTCCAGCAACAAAAGGATCAATAAGATAGTCAACAACCTGAAAAAAAATTGTGTCACATAATCAACCAGCATGCATGTCAATATATGTTCCTCCAGAAGTAGCATATGCACAACATAAGAAGGGGAAACAAAAAAAAAGCATGATGCTTAAAGGTTTGCTGGTGATCAAGTCCTTGCCGAAATGAATGTATATGATGAGGCATTTTAGGATTTCATTTCCAAGATATATGAATAAAGATTAAAGGTTTGCTTCAGATTCATTTGAATGTAAAAAGGAAAGTGTATGCTATGTTATGAGGATCACCTCTTTTCCAAAATGTCGCTGGAAGAAAGTACCAACACTGCAGACACAAGCAAATATTAATCATGCTTCTTGAGGCAACCAACAGTACTTCCAAAGTTTCAGTGAAAAGAATGATTAAGCTGACTTTATAAATAATAGATTATTTGAAAGATATGATATAATAACTGTTTCAAGATGACAGGGTTTTCCAAAAGATCCAACGAAGTAGGTATCTCAAAATGAGAGAATAACAACGGAGACATTTAAGATATATATATAAATAATAAATAAATAAATAAAGTCACTCTGAATGATCAGAGCAATTCAACTGGTAGGAATATTATATATATATATATATATAGACTATAGAGAGAGAGAGAGAGAAGTATTCTTGATACCTTTCCTTCTCATCAGGCCCCTTGGATGCATTATTACTTTTCCACAAAAATGGCTCCAAAAATATTTGAAGCTGAAAAGAGAGAACAACCTTGTATTAAAAGCTTTAAATAGTGGGAAAAAAATCCAAGAGATGAAGTGCTTAAAAGCATACAAGGTTTTAGTGAACATTAAATTCGTAGATGAAACCATTCCTCACTTTCAACAAATAAAAAATAAAAGATTAAAGAACATTTTGACCTTCTTTTAACACTAGGGTTGACATTGTTGGCATTGAAGGTGAGTGATCATACATAATTGACCAACCGTACATATCATGCTTAAAGGCATTTACATAATTTATGATAGAGTTTGCAATAAAAAAAAGGATAGTTTAGACAAGTGTTATCAATTAGGTAATTGATAACAGGAGTATAAGTAATCCAGCCAAAAATACCATCACAACACAAAAATATGAAACAGGACTGAATTCACTACATGTTTAGTATATGAACTTTATTAGATTGTGAATTTTGCATAGAAGTAACCTTTCTAGCGGTAACATAAAGAAGATTGAAGGAACCAGTCACCGCATACTCAGTATTTTATGTAAAGAAACCAGGACATGGCTGCAACAGAGACAACATTCCAAGGGTTGGGGTATAGGGGCATAAAAAGGAATTACACGAGAATAGGTTCACTGGCTCATCTGATCATGATTTAGTGCTCCAAACTTTCAAAATTGGTGCAGCTTAATAAAATCTTTCCCCATGGGATAAAAAAGAGCTTATTATTAAGCAGCAAGCAATAAATGAGCATATCATGCTTCCAAACTTATATGATGAGTTTGCTAAATTAAAAGAGCAAACCTTTGACCCTGCCGAAAGAAAATTGCTTCTGATAAGCGCAACAGGATTTGATGGTAACTGAGATGGTAAAATTGCAATCAGTGATTTATAAAGCCACTGAAACAATGCCTTACTCTTTAGTAGAAGGAGACTATAAACTATAAAGCAGCAGTAAAATGTACTGAAGACCATACCTGTACTGGCACTCCGTTTTTGGCTATATAACGTTTATGTTGTGAAAGTGGCTGCATCATAAAACAATGTTAAATCTCAAAACCACTCGACATGAAAATACTTATGGCATTAGAAGAAACAAAATAAACCACTTGAAAAACTAGGAAAAATCGAAGAGGAGAATAAACATATTAAATCTAAGAAAGAGAGAGAGTGAAAAAAAAAAAAACAAATCGTACAAATTGTTGCTTATCCCTAAGTCCGAGATTGTCGAGCAAAAACCCAACAGATGCCTCACTTTCAGTCTGCCCACAAAATAAAACTTGTCAGCGTATGCACCACAACCACAAGACAAAGCCTCCGAGCTGAGCGTGATTACATATCCCTATAAAATGGAGTGATGGGAATACCATAGTGTTTGCGCCTTCATCCCATATCAAACCATCACGAGAAACGCTTCTCAACTTTCCTCCAACTCTCCCATCAGCTTCAAAGACTGTGACGTTTAAACCATGCAATTTCAACTTATATGCTGCTGATAGCCCACTTCACAATAAAAACAAAAAACTCATGAACAGGAAGGGTAAAGGGTTTGAGTGGATCAAGAGAAGAAAATAAAAACACATGAATAGTTGAGTACACTAATAAGGAGCAGTGCCCAAGTGACGATTATTCTCAAGGCAGGATATCTCGTGAAGGTCAGCAACCCAAATACCATTTTTGACTTCATGAGCCAAAGTAAAGTCTTCAGACTCAAGCATTGTCTGGACCTTCTCTGCTGCAGAAGCTCCACCAAAACCAAAAATGCCAGCAGCTATGATAGCATTGGATGAATCGATGACAAATCCTCCAATTCTACGCACCCAATCTGTTAATAAACATAATCAGCATCTTATGTCCAACATATTTAACTCCTAAAAAACAACATATTTAAATCCTAAAAAAACAGGAATTAATATTACCGTGGTGGCCCTGAGGAAATCTTGAGTACATATGGGGAGTTCCAACCCCAAAATTAATAGTATAAATGTCAAACCAGTGAGTCGGAGCATCCGGTACAGTATCAATCTGACACATAATTCCTAGTTTACGCAAACAGGCCTGCTTCCAGACACAGTTCACCATTAGAACATCCCAAAGGGCCATGTGGCTTACAGCAAATCGCAGAATCTCCTTCCCATCTAAGAAAGAGGCAATTCTACGCACTGCGTCGAAATTCAAATTCAAAAGGAATGCTACTTCGTTTGCTTCTGGTAAAGCCTCCCCCTGGTGGTTTGCTTCCATTTCAGTCACCTGGTAACCAGTAGATCCAGGTGTTGGTGGAATTCCAGAAGAAGCAACATCAGAATTAGGCGAGGAGATGCCATTAAGCAAAAATTATAGAATTAAAAACTAACATCACAATTTGAGAAGAAAAGTTTAACGATAAGTAAGAACTATAAAGCAGAATAAAATCTAAACTGAAAAAAAATCACAATCAGTCGACTTAAAAACTAACATCACAATTTGAGAAGAAAAGTTTAACGAGAAGTAAGAACTATAAAGCAGAATAAAAACTAAACTGATTGAAACAATTTCACAAACACTAAACTGATTAAAACAATTTTACAAACAATAATGAAAAAAAAATCACAATCAGATGATCAGACAATCAGACGCATTCAGCTAGACCGAATTAGCGCACGTAACAATCAATCGAACGAAATTATCGTAAGAATGATATACACTGAGATTAATAAAAACTAAACCGATTACATCAATTTTTTTACAAACAATTATGAAAATAGAAACGAACGATTAGCGCTCAATGAAGAAATATACACTATCAATTAGCGCTCAATGAAGAACTAGAACTAGTGAATCATACCAGAAGCTTTTGCAAACTTGAGCGCTCACCTGTTTCTGCTTGAAGAATTCAAAGTGATTTCTCTCACTTTCGCGCGCGCCAGATAGAAGAAATGAATTGACTAATGAGTCATGACCGTGACATGTATATATACGCCACTCGGCATGAAGATGGGCCGCATCACTCGCATAAAATTAATGTGGTAAAGACCCGCTCGCAAATTGTCTCAATTGGGCCGTTTCGGAGAAAGTAAATGAAATGATCCACAAAATAAATAAAAAAATGAAACATAAAATCCGTCCAGACTCCGATTTGGAGTCAATAAATGAAAAAAAAAAAACCAAAAAAGACAAATATTAAATAAAAAACGAAAAAAAATAATCATACAAGTGCTCTTCATCGATCTTTTATCTTTTCCGATATCGGATCTCAGATCTTTTCGGGACTCATTACAACTATTAAATAAAAAAAGAAAAAAATGAATCATCCAAGTCCTCATCATCGATCTTTTATCTTTTCCGATTAAAGATCTTACAAGCTGGATGATTTCTCTTTCACAAAAAAAAAAGAGAAGTGGAAAAAAAAGAAAGAAAAAAGAAGTGAAAAACAGAAAAGTACATTCCGCACAAACAAATGAAGACAAACTAAAATACTTATACTACTAGAAAGGATGGAAGTCAAAGCGGTGGCAAACCCTAATTAAAGCCGGCCCAAGCCCATCCGAAAAATAATTAAAACTATATTAATGTACCTATTTTATCCCTCTGGCTTCCAAAAATTATACAAATAAACTAATCACTATAAAATCAATATCTATCTATATATATATTAAAACAAAAGAGTGGAAATCAATTTTCCCGGCAAAATTGAAATCCAATTTTAATTATCCGCATGATCGATTATAAGTTTGAAGGAACAACTGATCCTAAACTCACGGCTCACGTTCCAACCAACTATTCATTATTATTCTTTAACTGCAACAATATTGTTGATGAAGAAGCAATTTTTGTTCACAATAAAGTTCCGGATTTTTCTCAAGAACCACTATCTATAATTTTTTTCATTTAACTGCACTTTTAATCTCTAATAGTGGCCCCAATTTGGGCAGTTGAGCTCTCGAAATCATTCAATCAATCTTCTTAAATTATCATTCAATCGGATTTTCCACTCCCGATCTCTCACTCAAGTATATTTGTTCTATTTATCATCATTTAAAAATTTCCGCTGTCATGTCTTTAGAAATCTCTGACTCTTCATCTCTCAATCATGCTAGCTTAAATTTGACAAACTTGATTGAATTAAAGAATTTTTGTAGCAAGAGATGTATCAAACAGAATATACCCAATTCCAACAGAATCAATCAGCATAAAATGAAAATCCATAGTAAGAGACTAAGGCAACATACAGACCCCTGCCAACTCAGTAACAGAAACCAGATGTTTCTTACATGTATCAACTTTTATTGAATAGAAACAGAAGTAAAAAAAGGACCTATTCCAAGATCGGAGATTATGCATGGTGGATATAACAACAATAGTAATAATATACGAATGAGCACCACTGCAAGATTGGTCGAGAAAACGATTGATTTGAGAATCTCCTCTTGAGAAATGGAGTTGAGATTTCAGAAAAAACCTTAGGTGAAATGGAAGATCGAGTTACTGGTTGCGGATGGGATGGATTTGATTGTAACCGAAGCAGAAAATATATTTTCATTCTGATTCTGATTCTGCACAATATAATATAATAATAATAATATAATATTATATTATACGTGGACTGTTAATCAAAATAGAGCAAATGTACAAAACTACCCCTAATATTTATCGCGTCACGTAAACACACCCACAGCTAATATTTTGGTGAAAATTAAAATAAATTATTACTAATTTCAACTTCAATTTGACGAGCTTCCGAACGGCCGTCTCCGTTCCACTGAACATGTCCTGTAATTGTTTGGCACATGTATTTTAAGAAGAAGAGTAAAAATCTCACCATTTTTTGAAGAGTTAATTGTTTCATTTATTTGAGAATAAGACAGTCCAAAAAAGAAATGAAGACAAGTTCAGTGCGACGGAGGAAGTATTTATCATTCATTATTATTTTTTTTTTATTTTTTGGAGGGTCTTAAATAAAATAAACTAGCGGGAGTTGGAGGTTACTTGGGAATTTGAAAATGAATTCTCATAATTCAACAATTTCATCAGACTTGATCCACATCACTATTAGTTATCTCTTATCTTGATCTGTTAAATTCATTCAACAACTTTTTCTTTATTTAATTTTTCTCATTCTTCAAATATATTTTTTTTCCTTTTTTTTCTTCTTATCAAATAATTATATTATTGACATTTTGCATGAATTGTAGTCTAAAAATCTCCAATCACGTACAAAATTGAATTTCAAAAAATTGTAATAATCTCGAACTCAAAATTTTAAAAATACATCGCATTAACCCTAATTCAGAGTTCACTATGCAAGGAAGCAAGTGTTGTCGTAGACACTAACGGGGAGGCTTAAGCCCCACCCAAACAATTTTTTTATTTGTTTTTATCCAGTAAAATCGCTAAATTATCTACAGTTTATATCAATTGCAAATCGCATAAAAAATTTAAAATTTAGAAAGAAAAAAAATAGCCTCCGACAAGAGTTTTTTCTAACTGCGCCAATGATTCTTTCAAAAAAAAAAAACAAAACAAAACAAAACGAAAAAGAAAAAACTACGCCATTGATCGTAGATGCATGGCTAGTACCCTTAATTTACGTCGATATATTTCCTTTTTATTGATCTTTCTACTGAAGAACTTTAGTTCGGTTTATTTGTCTGAATGTGTTCGTATATATATTATTTTCTGTCCAAAATTTATTTTGAAAAATATTTTCAATTTCTTAGTTCTGTTAGTGTTGGAGCAGGAGCGAAATTGTAAGCAGCTTGTTTTACTTGATAATCATGTTAATTTGATGTGATGAGAAGAATTTTCTAAACAATATTGAAGGTGAAGAAATTTTTTGTGATTTTCATACCCTTTCTATAATTATTTATTTGTGATTAGGTGTTCGTATATATAATTAAAATTTGAAAAGTTGGCAAGAAAGAATATTGTTTGACAAAGAGACAATCCCCATTAATGTGCTTCTTGTGAAGTTCTTGCCAAGGGATACAAGCTTGCAAATTCAAGGTAACATAATTTCCAAAGTAAAATCTATGTAGAAACCAAATTACAAATTTACAATTGTGAAAATAATAGAAGAAAAACAAACCAAATATATTTCCTAATAGGGTGCTAGAAAACCAGCCATTTCATGATTCTTTCAAAAAAAAAAATTAAACTAGTATTATTTTGCTCTAAATAAGTTGTAATTAGTAATTAGCCTTCTCTTACCACACCCTTATCCTAAGGAACTAAAAGCATCACTCTTGCCCCCACGGGATCGTCTAGTGGTGGAATAAGTTGAGGCTAAAAATCTCAAGTTCGAATCTCATTAATGTCTTACAGGTCGAGTCTGTCACACTTGATATGATAGCGGTTACAGGTTCCCAAAACATCTAAAGAAGAAAAAAAAAAAAAATAGTATAATCAAACACTAGATCTACTTCCTACTTAACCTATAATATAATCAACTCTAGATTTACCCATGTGACAATTATATATAGTCCCTACCCACTTTGACACACATCAAATTTGTTTGTTGTCATTAACTTAAAAACATAGTTTTCAAATAACTTTAATTAGTGTAATCAGACAAAAAAACTAAACCCTAATTTTGTAACCATCCATCCCATCCCTATTTTTATTCCTGTTTCATTCTTATTGTTTTTTTCCCTTGATTTGTAAAATTATGTAAACGAAGAAAATTTATTTTTTCTAAAATTACTCCAATTATTTTTTTTCTCTTTCCTTATTTTGATATTTTGCTTAATTAGTTGTGTTTTTAAATATTCACCCGGCCCGATCCATTGAGAACCGAACATTTACAGACGGTTCACACTCTGGGGATCCTTCTCAGCGACCCGGGCGTAGACCCGGTTCGCGGTGTCGTGCGGCCCTCTACCCATTATGAGTATATAGATCTTTCAGTACTTCTTTAAATCTACTAAAGTGGGAAGAAATTAATTAAAGACAGTAATTTAGTAACATGAGAAAAACCTTAGTTGTAGGGTTTGGTCGATATTGATGATTTCTCTGACACTGCAAAAAAATTAATCATTTCGAATATACAAAAATTTAACATCACCACCACATTTATAACTTCCATAAGCCTGCAGTGCAGATACACACACTCAGATGTGTAAGTGTGTGTAAAAGAAACTATTGTACATATAAAAAGGGTTTTTTAAATCACTCTTCTTCATATTATTTTATTTTATTTTTGTATTTTAGGGAGGGAATTAGGACAAAGGAACTTTCAGATGACAAAAGGATTTAATTTATTGCACAAATTACACAAACATACAATAAATAAGTCAGCAGAGCTAACCGTTTTTTGATTATTCCGATGCCAATTTAGTCAACGAAATCCTAACAAACCTTTTCTTTTAATTATTTTTTTCTTCTTATCATCACATGGATTCTTCATCACCATTAGTATATATACATACATTCATAGGAATATAATAATGCAGACAATTTTTGCAGCACAAATATTCCATTTAATTAATTAGTTTAATAATTATAATACTAATAATTAATCACCAATAAATTTATAAACTTATATATAGTTATTAAAACACGCGCGATCATCACCTGCCGCCCCATCCTCGTTGTTCCCTCCAAACAAGTACGACGCCGTCGCCGCCGTGGCGGCGTTGGGGGTCCCTACGCCGCCGCCGCCGCCGTTGAGGATTCGGATTTGGCGTTTCAAGAATTTGACATACCTAATAGCTTCGTCGAGCATGGAAGCAGTGTCCATTTTAGTGCCGCCGGGGACGAGTCTCTGCAGGATCCGGATCTTCTCGCTGATCCGCTCGCGGCGGTGGCGGGCGGCGACGCTCTGTGGGTCTTCGCTGATCCGGACGTTCCGGCGGCGCGGCTTGCGGATGGTGGTGGGATCGATGTCGACGGGCTGCATTGCGGCGATCTTGAACATCATCTCTTTCATGGCGCCCAGTTCTTCCTCCGGATCGTCTTCTCCGTCGCATTCGCATTTGAAGCTCGCCGCTGCCTGCTCCGCCGCGGCGAGGAGATGGGCCGGCGGCGAATCGGCGGCGGCGTGAAGAGGGAGGTGATAGGGCCAGTCGGAAGAGGTGGGTTGGTAATCATGATCGAGCTGGTGCAGGTGGCCATGCTCCTCCGCCATTGCTGCCGCCACGTTGTATGTTTCCCAGCTTGTGAATTTGTGGTGGCTCTGGCTATGGCTATGGCTCATGTCCATTTAATTTTAATTTCTAGAGAGACAGTGTGAGTGAGATTATGCAATTTCAAGCTCCACGTAGGGGGTCCTTTCCTCTGCAGCTTTTGAGGGATTCCAGAATTTAGAGAGAGAGAGAGAGAGAGAGAGAGAGAGAGAGAGAGAGGAGAGAGATTTTGGTGGAAAACTAGAAGAAAAGGTGGATATAAATAGAAGGAAATGGCGTCGGGAATTTAGATTAATGTGGGGGGTGGGACCACCCATTAAAAAAAAGATGAGAAATTTCTTCATCACAGAGATTGTAAGAACCCTTTAGCTAGGGTTTGTTTTTTCAACTATACCTTTCCATCACAACTACGCCTCTACCTCTACCAATTTTAGATGTACGAATAGATCTTAAAGTGAGAAATAGAAATAGATCTAAGTCATTCATCCTACAATATCTAATGGATATGACTTAATTTTATGGTCAAACTCGCTTTTTTTAGTCAAATCGGCTTTTTGACTTAAGTAGGGTTAATATATATAGTTCAAAAATTAAATGCACCACACAG
Organism: Agastache rugosa; assembly: GCA_031470985.1. NCBI lineage: Eukaryota > Viridiplantae > Streptophyta > Magnoliopsida > Lamiales > Lamiaceae > Agastache > Agastache rugosa. The sequence continues at coordinate 35,483,928 of CM062606.1, read as the reverse complement.
TGTAATGTGATGCATCAGATAATGTAAAGGATATCAGTGGTTATGTTAATTGTATAAGGTTTAAAAATTAGATGCAACAGACAGTGTAAAGGGATGCATTAGACAGTGTAAAGGGATGCATCACTGGTGGAGAAGGAGAAGACATCGATGGTGATGGCGCTTTCCAACTGTGGTTGTGGTGAGATGGCAGTGTTCGGCAGCAAGGTGGGGCGGCGCCGATGATGGTGGGTGGTTGTGGTGATCCATTGGGAGGAGAGAGAGAGAGAGAGAAGAAGAAGAAGAAGAAGTGAATGGTACATATTCATTCTTATAATTTCTTAGGATAAGGAGTATTCTCACAGGAATCACTTTATATATATATATATATATATATGTATTACAATATATGTATATGCTCAAGGTGAAATTTTGTATTTACTAAAATATTGTGATTTTAATTCATAATTTTAGTAGATGGATGAAAACTATTTTGTCTCTTAATAAGTGTATAATGCTGCCAAAACTCTTATATCAAGCAAGTGGCCGGATAATTTTGTTATTTTTGAACTAATTATTACATTAAAAATCGAATAATTAAAGGATTTAAATTAAGGACAAGAGCAAAATTGAATCATATTTTCATAGAATTCTGAAATAAGACATTTATTCAAAATAAGTTTTATTTCAAACTAAAACATTTATTCGGATAAAAGGGAGTAATTATAGACTAGCTCTTAATTACTAGAGTCCCCAGTTGATACTCCCTCATACTCTTTATATTTTCTGTTCTAGGTTTCTCCAACATTTCCTTTTATTTTGTCGTTTTGTAAAACAACGCCAATGATGCCCTTATTACACTCTTTCATTAAATTTTTTTTTGGTAATTTTCATTAATTACTTTTTACTATGTCTATTCTCATTACATATCCAATAGATGTGATTTGGTGAAGAACATGAATAGTTTTTCTTCTTTTATTTACCAAATAATGATTGTGTCATTAAGAATAACTAGAGTGCCACCCGTGCGATGCACGGGGAGAGTTTATTTTCTTTAATTTTTTTTCGTGTAAAAAATCTTTCCTATGTTAATTTTTATTTATATTTATTAAGATTATTGATTTGATATTTATAAAAATATTTTAGGTTGTACCAGCGAGATAATCTATACAATAAATTGACACTCATGTAATTACTAAGATTCTTGATTTGATAGTTATAAATTGGCACTCAAGAAATCTAATGCTTATGCTTACCCAATGTTTTGAAGCTTTTCTGTTTGTCTATCACAGAGCTCTCAAATTTGCATGTCTTGAAATTGCTGGTGAAATGCGAATTTGCTTTTCTTAATTATAAAAAAAAATAAAATAGAGAAGAAATATAATGCTTACCCAATTTGTGCGTGGGATGATTAGTAAAAAAGTAAATGTATAGAAAGTCAAGCGGCTTCTCGAGAAAAAATATTAGTCATGCGTGATGAGCCAGTAAGAAGATTTTGCATGGCGCATGCAATATTGGGAGGGAAAAAGCATTATTTAGGCGGAAAAATGCAGGCAGTGAGAAGAATTATTTGCATGGCGCATGCAATATTGGGCGGGAAAATGCATTGCAGTAATTCTTCTTTAATATAGTAATAGACTAGTATTTTTGCCCGTGCAATACTATTTTATTTTTCATTAACAAAATTCTACTTTAATCATCATATAGAAAAGCTAAAATAACAATAAAAATAATATTTAATTGTAAAATTAGGAACTTTCTTATATACAACACTTGTAGTAGAATCATGATTAAAATTGAATTTCTCAAAATTAGTTAAATATATATTCTATATATTTTTAGGTTAATTGGAAGTTGTGTTATATATACACTATACATACACATTAATATGTGATATAAGTACATGTTATTTGGTTCATGATTAATGTCCCACCATGTGTCTCAATATGTATTTGAAAAGTTTTTATGATGACTATTCAGTTTTCAGTAAAAGTTTATAAACATGAAATGCGATACGAAGCGAGATACTAAAATTATATAAAAAAAATCAATTTTGGGATTGAAAACATATATATAAATTAAATCTACCAAATATAGTATAACTAATAGTATTAAATTACAACCAAAATCCGATGTCTGATGAACATGAAGAAAACATAAACATTTTACATTTTAAAATAATTTATGCATATATAGATACCCTACTTGTAGTGAAGCTATATATATTAAAAAAATCATTTGGTTGTACAATAAATTTGTAGTATTGATTTATTTATATAAGTGCGAGGGTGGGGAAACAGATAGAAAATAAATATATTAAAGCTCATGATAAATATATAGGGAATAATAAAAATTAACAAAAAATAGAGGGTCTTTGAATTTCGTGCAACAATTTAAGAAAGTAGTTTTTTCTTGCATTGACAAGTGTAATTTTAACTTTTTTAAAAAGTAGTACAAAAGTAAACTACAAAAATAAATAAATAAATATATGAAAACAATTGTGTTAGTTATGGACGTGGGAAAAAAAATTCTTCGGTTTTGCTTTTATATATATATATATTATCATTAATTATGGTTAATTGGGTTGAATTATTTTTTATTAATATTTGTGTAAAAGTTTAGGATGACAAATAAAATGAATAGGAGTGAGTAGAACAGATAATCTCGTCATGATAATTGAAGATCGTCCTATCCTCGAATCCCGATAATACCCTCTAGCTAGGCAAATTAAGCTACTCATAGTGCATCCGCTATCATTCAAAATGCATCTATTAAAAAACAAATGCAGATAATCCCTATAAATTTTTAGAATAATAAACATGATTAAGATAATAGTTTTACTCCTTATGCACCCCTTTTATTAATCTTTTGACATGATCATTCACACTGCTTAGCTAATATTTACTTTTTTTTTTCTCTTGAGTGACAATGACAAATCAATGAACTACATCTTGCTGAGATCATGATATATAAATGTACAAATTAAGAGCTCAATATATTTCATACGTTACTTCTTTATCAACTGAAGCTAGCTAGGGAGTCTTTTGTATATATATGATATAATTAATATTTAATAATATATCCGAAAAAAAATGGTAGAATATATTTTAGGTTCAATTTCGGCCCTTACGGTTTTATGGATGAAAAAGCTATTGAAAGAATAAATTGAAGTTAAAAGGCATGAATGAGTAGAGTTTGTTTGAACGAAGTTTGTTTGAGCTCATTTATTAGTGAAATTATTTACATAAATAAGCTAAGTTTATGAGCAAGCTTATAATTAGAGAGGATTATGATCGAAAATTTCTATTTCGAAAAAGTTTTAGTTTGATTTGTCTGAATGGAATAGTCCAATTAGCCCGATAGGACTGGCCCGAAAATCAAGTGAATTGGATATTGACTGAATTTTTCCTCGTTACTTGTCGAACTTCATATATTTGCTTCTTCGACATCTGATAATAAAGGTCTTGTTTTAGATACTTGTGGAATGTGTTTTGGTTTATTATCTGAATGTGTATTCACCATGTTCACTTCTCAAGAAAGAAAATTGAAAACGATAATCATTTAGGTAAAATATAAGTTTATTCGTCTTAGCTCTCACAAGAGTTACTTATAATTATGCAAGTTGGAGGTTGAAATATTTTGGCATTTCTACATCATTGAAATAGAGATTTCTTAGAAACTTGGCTCCCTTCACATAATTTTAGATAGTTTTCAGTTGAAATTAAATGTGTTTATTTTACCTAATTCATTTCATTAATTTACATTAGTTATACCACTTCTTTCATTATCTTTCGAACTTTAATTTGTTATATTACATCCTTGTTTTTTTATCTTCTACAGTTTAATTTCCTTCTTTTTCCCTTGTGATCAACAAGCTTCTTCTTTAAATCCTCATAATTATTTTCCTTTCATGATTTTTTATTTAAAATATTAAGTACCTTTAACTTCTTTTCAACCGCCGTATAAATCCTAATTGTGACACCAAAAATTAATAATTAAATTAATTAACTTCATTTTCCTGATTCGATATTCGCCACAAATATAACAATTCAAAATATAGATCATTCAGATCTCAGAATTAATTAAGTGGGGACATTGTAAAAAGAACTATACATCTTTTTTTCTTCTTTAATTTCCCCATTTTCCCATACAATATTCATCCAATAAATTTTGCTGCTCAGTAATATTTTTAAGTATATTAAGGTTTTGTGTCTCAACTACACTTTTACCAGTCCATATATATTATGAAATAATACGGATTAGAATAAATCGAACAGAAAAATGTCCCTTTTGTAATATTTGCAATCGACATATAATACATATATCATCCCTATACAGGATTTGGTTCATATAAAAACTAGTCCCCATGTAAAAACTACAAACTAATCTCAACCGTTGATCATGGTATGATCCACGGTTGGTAATATTCAAAACATGAAAATAGTATGTAAAAAGTATGATTTTATATAAGCATAATTTTTTAAACAAAAAGCATGAATCGAGAATAGCAGTATTAAACATCATTGTATATATTAAAAAGCATGATTATATATTGAAAAAAACATGGTTTGTAGTTTGTACGGGAGGACCGATTTTTACACTAACTCATCCATGTATATATATATATATATATATATATATATATATGAATGGTGGAGGCTTCTAAATGCCAAGAGTCCAAGACATTCATTTCTCAAAAATTCATTTATTTTTCAATTTTAATTAAGATGCATAATACAAACGGACTCTAATTAATTTAATTTCCAATTACTCAACCCAAACTAACATAGCCCCTAAAAATAATAAATATTTCCATACATATATATACACCTATATATATATATATATTCTTTATAAATTTTTTTTCCAATATGTACATGCATTATTGCATGCAGACAGACATACGCCTACAAAAACAAAAGAATGACATCCAAAATAGTCCGGATTGGAGCCTTGAAACCCTCCGGAATATTGGCATTACACATTTTTAATTAATTTATATGGAAAATGTAATGATACCTAATTTGTCTTTTATTTTTAACTTTTTGTTACGTTTGCAATTAATGATACAATTTTTAAACCCTTGATTGAAAATGTAGTAAATTTAATTTCTTCAAGTATTTTACAAAGACCTCCTCCACTGGTAAATAGTAATTAATACGAGCAGCAACACTTTATTTTCATATATAGACGAATATTTGAACTGATACATATTATTCAGAACAAATAAAATCATCTATATATATATGTATTGTGTACATGTTTAGAAGATCAAAGAGGTAAAAAAAAAGAGAAAAATTAATGCATGCATTTTAGTTACTTTATACTTGAATGAAAAAAATATATATATAAAATTGCATGTATAGATGTTGAATTAATCAAATATTCGGTAGCTGGTTGTCAAGTATGAAAGAGAGAAAAGGTGAAAGAGAGAGAAAGGGGAAAAATAAAATAGGGTGAGAGAATTAGAAATTAAAGACATAAAAAGCAAAACATGGAGGGATATAAGTTGGGAGCTGATCAAAGAAATTGTTTTTCAGAATTGTGTAAGTGATGAGGTCACCTCTTCTCTTCAATGGAAAAAAGCAGCTGTCTCATCATCATCCATTACCTCATCATTCTCTCTCTCTCTCTCTCTCTCTCTCTCTCCTCTCTCTCTCTCCCCGTATGGTGTATCGCTAGAGCAGGATAAAATTTCTGGGCTGGAGAAATTTGTTTCAGTGGTGAATGCAAGTCACCAGAAGAAATGAAAAACGTTACGTGTACAGTGTACTAGCTCCATATATATATATATATATATATGTATTTTAATATATAAATAATAAATATGTATGTCTGCATGAAATTTTATCTACTCATGAGAAAGTTGAAATATTGATGATACCTTTTCCATCCAGTTTTTCATGGTCTTTTTATTTTTGGATTATATGAAGTTAGTGCTGTTATCATCTTTCACTTTATACCCATTATTGAATAAATTGAATGAGTTGGATTTTGTCCATTCAAGAATTTCACAAAAATGAAACTTATATTTTACTCACTTTTCTATATTACAGCTTTTTACTATTTACTTATAACGGAAATTAAGTAAATTTTTTTTTCTGAAATACCCATCCCCAATTTATTAATTAAGAGAGACTCTTTTTTCTGGATGAATTATGAACAGATAAGCAGATAATATTTATTATCCATGGTTTAAAAAGGGATATAAAAATATAGGCTGAACCAGTACGCCTCCATATCTGTGCGTGTGTGTGTCTTCAAAAACTCGTTTTGATTTTTTAAGAATATGAAAATATAATATTAATATATTAATTTCTTGCTTATAAACAATTAATACTTCAAAAATCCAACATGCTGGAAACAAGAAACAGATCGGTCAAGGTTGGATTTCCATAGAGATATTAAGGGCTAAATTGTCTTGCCCAAAAAAAAGGGCTAAATTGTCAACAACAAAAAATTAGGGTTTTTTCTAAAAATCATTTTATCCTTTTGCAAGTGGGGTCAATATGCAGATCAGGAAAGGAGGGAGGGGGTTTCCTGAAATTTAAAAAAAAAATTAATTATTTCTTGTTATTTTTGGTTTTTTAAATTCAAGAATTAAAGTTTGATTTTTTTTTTTTTTAAGAGAGAGAATTAAGTTTGATCATGACTATATATAGGGTTAGTTGCATAATTTCTTACTTAAGTTTGAGCTTTGATCTTTCAGCAATCTTTAAAATCTTCATATTGAACTCTTCGATCTTCTTGGACTATTGAATTTAATAATTGTACTTTATTTCCAAAAACTATATCGACAAAATATCCAATGAAATATATATCCTTTAGCATGCACAGCTCTTGAATCACACACAAAATCGAAAGTAATTTGAAGATTGCTATTTTGGGAATAATGTTAATTTCAAGATTAATTTTAAATCGTTAGCCTATGTTTCTTGGTGGAAATCTTAAAAACAAAATTAAAAGAAAAATAATAAAATAATAAATGCGAACTGAATTCGAGGAGCTCAACATATCACATGGTCATGACCTCATTAGACAAAAGAAGTTGTTTGGATTAATAGGTAGCTTACTACAATAAGGGTCGGTTCTTTTTTTAAAATTTCAATACACACGCATACATGATTCGAACTCCCAATCATACGGTTCGGGAGAAAGCGTCTTACCACTAAGTTATGCTTCGTTGTCATAATAAGGGTCTGTTCTAATACATATTTACACATAAATTTTGAACCAATTTGTAAATTTAATTAAGATTTTTGTAATTTCCATCTACGGATTTTTATTTATTGTAAATTAATATCTATTGAACTCGTTTGATTGGTAGAAAAGTAAAATTATTTCGGAATAGGATTTCTAACGGTGTGATTATGAAAAAAAATAACACCGACAGATTCCTTAATTAATGAAGTAATGATTAAGTTATCATTAGAATGCACAAAATATATTTTATCACATTATTACTACCAATGATGTTTCGAATTTGAAGATACAAGTATATATTTTACAAACCTACAAATCCAATTTTCATTTATTAAGATAAAAAGTTTGCATTTCACTGAAAAGTATAAAAAAATTCAAGAATATAAAATCAGTGAGTTGATGAGAAGTCAAATATCAAATGCAAACTAAAATAGTCTTAAAACTAATTTGCTTTTTTAGTAGTTCTACTAAAAAAAATCATTTTTAGCATCATTGTGGAGAGTAAATGTTAGTGCAAATCTTGCATCATATTCATATAAATAATAAATTACTGATGACTAGTCAAAGTTCTAACATTTACTTGTACTGAATCAATTTATTCTTACCCATAAAAAATTAAGAAAAGAATCATTAAAGCATGATTAGAAAAGGGGGAAAATTAGAAACAAATAAAAAGTATTCCATCCGTCCCATTGAAATTGTCGTCCTTTCCTTTTTGGGTTGTCCTCTTTCCCAAAAAGGAAATAATTAACCTTTCAAAAGTAATGAGACCTACCCATTTTCTCTCTTTTTACATTTCTCCTTAATAATCGTATCGAACAGTAAAAGGACAATTTTAGCGGGACAGAGGGAGTAGTAAATATACAAGGGAACTAAAACTGTCAGGGTAAAAAAGAGGGAATTTTTTTTTTATAAGTAAGAAGTGATAATAAATTTAGCATCATTTTGTTGCTGACATTCTTAATTATATGTGGTGTGGAGAATTCAGTCATGAAAAAAGTTGTACTGTGATCAGAAAGATTAAATCAACATCCATCAATAAATATTAAATACCTTACAGTGTGAAAAATGCATTAAAAGAAAAACTAAAACATTTATAAGCATTTAATAAGTACTGCATACGCATGCACAAAAGGTAATCATTTGAAAAAACTCATTTTCAACTCCATATTTTAGTTTTCTATAGTCTAATAAATTAAAATTTTAGGCCAACTATTTTTAAATCTTTAGTTTTTAGTTTCATCATAGGAACTTTTCATTGTGTTTCTATTTATGTATGGAAGTCCTATGTATAGACATTATCCAATAAGGGGAGGAAGGTTTCGAGTCAATTAGATGCAGAACGAACTTACTTTTGTGGTCCGAAAATAATACTAGACCCAAGTCCAATCTCACCCAAGTTCAGTTCAAAATTCAATTGCCAAGGATCGAGGATCGAGGCACGAGGCATATGGGCTTTGATACGGCCAATGAATATGCGGAAGAAATGACTCGAACACACGTCAACAGAAAGGTTGATTCAATCCCATTATAAACTGAACTAAAAGAGATTAAAACACCTAATAAACTGATCTAGATCGAAAATTGAATAATAAGAACAGAACACAAAACAGAACCAAACTATCGATTAGAAACCCTAGACTGAAACCCGATTAGGATCTATAGCAAATCAACTCCGATTAAGCTCAAATTTTAACACAAATTATGAATTGAAGTCAGGAACAACATATCCAAAAATTCAGCCAATTCGCACGAGGGGTTTGAGATTTGACACGGGACTGGCATTTTGGTCGATTTAGGTTAAAACTTGGGACGGCGGAACTGCTCGGGCGGAGATCTGATCTGGGCGGGGGATTGGGATGGATAAAGAGGTGGAATGGACAGTATATGATGGGTGGAAGGAGATCGAGATGGCTGGAAACGAAGAGGACGAAGAATAGGATGAAGAACTTATCCGAAACGAACCCCGAATCGAGTTGAATCCGAAACGCGCCTATGGAGCAATCTTCGTGGCTTGTCTAACCCGGATACGACTGGATATCACGAACGAGACAATGATTTCTAGTTCTAAAGATGCCAACTCAAGAACTCTACCAGGAACACCGATAGAAAAAAAACGTGAACCGAAGCACTCGTGAGACAAAATTATCAAATTCGATTTCTGATTCAAAATTGTCTAATTTTCGTCCAAAACAAAACCCTCTATATATAGAGGTGAAAACCTAATTCAACTAGGAAACTAAACATGGAAAATAACTCCTAATCTAATAAGGAAACAAATCCTTAGTCAAAACAAAGGATAAAAGTCAAAACTGACTCAACTAAGACCTAATTTCGGTCACCTAAATAAACCCACGAAAATAACAAATAAAATAACAAAAACGACTAACTAACTAAACTACGAGTCTTCATGGATCAGCCCAAACATAAGATATTAAATTAATTAATCTTGGGCTTCCATCTCCATCTTCTCCAATGGGCTTCTTTGACAATTCTTGAGCCCAAACTTTTTCAACCAATCCACTTAGCACTTTCTTGAACTTCTTTGCTCGAGCTCTCGTGATTGGCTCAACAGGAACTTGGATCGGACTACGGGCTGCATCAACTAATCATCATGGTAGAAGTAACCAAGCAATCTCGAGCTGGAATATCTTCAACGGCATCTCTTGAAGCTTTGGCATTACCGCTCGAAAATGCCTTGGCTGGATTTCATCAGGCTTAGAGCATCTCCAAGAATTTCTCTATAATAGAGAATTTTTTTCTCTATTATAGAGAAAAAACACACACCATCTTCAACAATTACTCTACTTCCTACTCTATTTCGAAAAAATCATATTGTTGCTTTAATTTTACACACTATATTAATCTTATATTAATGATAAGGTATAAATTAATAAAAAATAAATGCACAAAATCAAATAAAATTAAAATAATATTTTTAGTTATTTAAAATTAAAAGTTTCAATATTTCTAAAATAATATTTTTTAGTTATTTAAAATTAAAAGTTTCAATATTTTTAATATACTATATGAGTATAATTTAATATCTAAAATATAAATAAATGTCATATGTTTAATGAAATACTACTATAACTAAATGTAATAAAAGAAAAAGAAAAATAAAAAGAAAATTATAGAGAAATGAATAGCGTTCCTCTACTAGTAGAGAGATACTATTCATTTCTCTATCATAGAGTAAAGGAATAGAGTATTGTTGGAGAGAAAAGAACCTCTAAAATAAAGATGAGAGCTATTATAGAGCTCTCTTGAAGATGCTCTTAGAAGTTTGCTTGATCATATATGATTAACAGTTTTGATAAAAACACGACACGACAAGCCTAAACACAGTTACGATACCCATTATTTTCGTGCCGCGTTATCTTTTCGTGTCGACAATTACCCGCCCTACTCGTCGTCGCAAGAGTCTACGCACCTTTATCAAGAGTTACTGAAAATGGAAATTGATATTACTAAAAAGGACTTAGAAAGAAGTGATAAATTCCAATTTATCCCACCATACAAAAGAGAAGAAAAGAAGTGTGTTGAAATTCAACACCTGACACACATTGTCCAGCCAAAGCCCAGCCCCTCTGATAGTCTGCACTAACACCAACTAGCAGCTATAGCCTTTGGACTTAAATTCAACTTTCTATTACTAGAAAAAGATGGAATAAAGTAAATATCTAATTTGATTGGTTTAAATGGGCAAATTAGGTAATGGTCCTTGTAGTGTGTAGTGTTGGATCATGCAAGGTGAGAATAAAGGGGGCTGTATTAGTAGTATTAATTACCATCTCATTCATCTTGGAAAGATGCACCATTGTCACATTACATAAACGGGAAGACTCGATGCAGCACATGCAGGTGGCGCCCGCACGATATGAATAATATTGTAATTTTTTTTTTTAGATAATATTGTACAATCAATTTACAGTCACAAAATACGATATTGTCAAATCAATCGATTCTTCCCTACTAATTAATGGTTGTCTAAGGAAAACTCATAGATTTGATGCTTGGAGTAAATGTGACTGGCTTGTACCACACATGGCCAGGATACATTGCATTTAATAAGCTTCACCATTTATAGCTTACTAATTAGATGAAAGTACTAATTATTAGAATTGTTTGTTTGAATGAGGGTAAACGCAGCCGCTACCCGAGAGATGTTGGATTTGAAATTAATTTACCAAGTAATGAAAATGAAGGATGATACAACTAAACAACAAAATGATCAATCAATTAAGAAATGAATTTTGGAATATGACAGTCAAGTAACATGGAAGAGCAACAACTCAATATATATCATGATAGGTTGTCAATCAATCAAAGAATCTAATTTCATATCACCTATGTCATAATTCTTTTCAAATCTAAAAGGGTTTCTATATTTATGTAGTTTGCAAATCTAACATCTATCTCTAGTCAGATCAGAGCTTTCTGGACCAAAAATCAAATCTTGAATAGGTTCTTGATGCAATAAAGTTTATTTGCGACGGATTCTCCCTCCATTCCCAAATAAGTATCATCTGCCGTCAAAACTTGTCTCTTTGCCTCTAATAATTGCGTTGAAAATCGAACAATTAAAGAATTTTTATTGAGGATCAATAAGGGAATGTGAGAATTTTGATATCATTTTTCTATAGAATGCCGAAATAGGACACTTTTTCGGGGACGGAGGGAGCATATGTCAACTAGTTCAACCATTTAAGAAACACAGTTGATTTATTCAATTTCATCTTACAAACATGTGTGTGTGTGTGGAATTTCATGGCAATGGAAACTAGAGATTGATGGTTATTACAAGAGGATCTTCACCTGGATCAACAACAAATGTTTTGGTCACTTTCTGATCTTGAGAAAGACTAACAATTTCAACTTCATACAATCCATGAAATCCTCTGAACTCAAAATGGCCTTGTTCATCAACAATGCCATGGCATTTTGACAGCCATTCTTCCTTGAGAGCAAGATATCTTTTACCAGCTTCATTGATGTCCCCTTCTGCATTGACCAAGTGCGCGTCGTCTCGGCTCATAAACAGCTCCCAGAATCCCCACAACACCACACCCTCCACCGCAGGGTGGGCGAAAGCTTCCCGGAGCATAACTTCCAAGTCATCAGCTCTAACATACTCGTTCGTGGAAGAGACATCAAGTTCTGTAAACCAGATCGGGAGGCCAAGAATCCCCAGCTTATCGAGAGCAGAACAAACAATTGGCCCGACCGGATGATCTATGTGTCCCTGTATGCCTATTCCTCCAACGGGCGCTCCCTGCTCTTGCAGATCAAGAATGTGCTGCACGTACTTCTCAGGTGACGAACGTGTGTCGCATCCATCCTCAACATGGTAGTCGTTCACAAAGAGGGTGGCGGAGGGGTCCAGCTGATGTGCGATCTTGAACATGTTCGCCCTAATATCTTTCCCCAAACGATCTTGGTAGAACGATCCGTGCAGCATTTCATTGTTGACGTCGTGGTGCTTAAACTTACCCTTGTAACGGGTTAGTAGACCTGTTAAACGGTTTTGAACAGCTGACATCAGATCGTTCTTGCTCAAAGCTCGTAACCATTGCTGAACTGATGACTCGACCTCCCAGAAGATACAGTGCCCACGAAGTTGAATGTTTTGGCTCGAGCACAAATTCACCAGGTCGTCAGCGTCTTTGTAGTTGAAGTTTCCCCTGTTCGGCTCCGTCCAGTACCACTTTAACTCATTACCAAACACAGCCCAGTTGAAGTTTTTCACAAAGAAATCAACAAAGTCCTCATTGTCTATATTTGTCCTACTTACACACGAACCAAACGGGAAGCTGTTCTGAGTTTGTCTGATTTTCACAAAGGTTCCGAGCAGAGTACATGAATCCGACGTGGTAAACTTTAAGATAACATCCCGTTTGCGTATCTGCAGAGTTAAACATGTACCAATTTTGTGAAAAATTCATATTGACATAATGAAATAGTAAATTTGATTACTAAAAAAGAAAAATCAAGATCATCATCTGCTGCTAGCATAAAACTAAGTTGGATGATTGATAGAAAATTCTTTGAAGATTTCTCGAACAAGAAATGACGATTGCAGAACAATAAACATCTTATGGAGTGGATTTGCATCATCAAAAGAATTGTGTTATAAAGCTCAAAACTAACTTTTAGCAATCTTAAAATACACCAAAAGCCAGAAAATCAGAACTAACCTTTTCGGTTTGTTTTTTCAGGCGTTTGAATCTCACAGATCTGTCCACTGGAAAGATTTGAAGCCCTGCAACCATCAAATCAACCCCCGGATCAGGACCCTGTACGTAAACTGTTATCTTCGTGGGCCGCTTCTCAATTCTAAAAGATCCACCAATTTCATGCCATTTATCATCATTAATCTCAACTTGGCCACCATTCACCCATTGAGAGTCCACGCCAATAGCCACGTTGACATCCTGAGGTCTAGTTGCCCCATTTCCAATTCGAACCCATGCAGACACTTGATATGTCAAATAAAGTTGGACTTTTTCTGTGATCGTCTGAGCTGGACCCATCCACGTCTGAGTACGATTCGTCACAAGAATATAGCAACCACTCAATGGTCCATGAGGTCCAAGAGAATCTTCAGCCATCGGAGGAAGGATATGAGGTGAACCGTTGCCAACACTAAGAGTACAATTTCCAAGGGGGAACCACCCGTTGGTGCCTTTTGTAAGGTTGCTATTAGCAAGAATATTAAATCCGAAAGCAGCATACTGGTAAGGCAGAAGAAAGTTAGAATTACGAGCCATTATCTTCTTCCTAAGACTTCCGTTCATTGAAAAGGGATTACTAAATAAACGTCAGCCACTTTTTTAAAGACTATTACTTATTCAGCTACCTGAGTGGCTGGTGGAGATGCAGGTGGAGCTTTCGAAGCATGCTTTACGACTATATTATCAAGAAGAATATCAGTGCCTGGAGGCGGACCTTCTATAAAAATAACTACCCGTGAAGGCGAGCTATTTAAAAGAAATTTTCCATGCAACTGCACCCAATCTTTGTCGGTTGCCTGCATACTGATAACCAGCAGACTTTTAACAAAAGAGATCAATCAAATATGCCAATACCACACAGGAATGATCACATCAATTATTACCTAAAATCCCATGCACGAATCAGACAAGATACACTGCCTAATTAAGTTGTCACTTGTCACAAAGTGTGATAGAAAAACAAGCAACGCAAAGATGGTAAAATACATTCCGTTGTGCATCAGTCTTGTCATATCCCCGTTGCATCTTATTCAGGGATTATAGACAAAAAAAGAATATAGTGTCCACCAAAACTGAAAACCAGATTGATAGAAAAGATATCTAGGAATTTGGGTTTCCATGCAAACCAAGAAATGTCGATATGAAGACATACAAACATCTTTACAAAAACTGATGATTCTAACAAGCATATAATGATTAGAACACATACCTGGCAATACTTATGTATTGATCGCGCAGATCTGCCGCCTGAACCCACAGTGTAGCTCTAACATCTGCACTACTGACGTTCCCAGATATTCGAACTGTAGCAAAAACCTCGTAGGCAAGCTTCTGCTGCACTCTCCCAGTTATATCTTGTTGAATACCATTCCAGTTCTGAGTACGATTGGCAGTTGATGCAAAATACTTTCCGGTCTGTGGAACAATTTTTCCACCTGCCATAGACTCGTTCAATACAATCTTGCAACCTCTCCCAGACCAATTATTGAGGCCATCGTCAAATTTTGGGTTCAGTACGATGTTGTCGCCCTCATCACAGAGAGAGTTTTTTCTTACATCACGTTGGCTGGAACCGGGGCAGGAAACTACTACTGATCTTATGAGTATGTCAACGCCAGATGGAGGTCCCTCCACATAAAATATAACTCGGTGAGGCATAGTCAATAAACAAAAAGTCCCTTCTACCTTTTCAAAGCGCTCCGTGGAAGCAGAAGTTCTGCAGCAGAAGGCTAATGCCAATCAAGATCTCGATCTCAAGAAACAGAATCAAATTCAAATTTGAAAAAGAATTTACCTTCCAATGAATAAATAGTCAACTGACGAGTCTTGGTATTCAAGTTTCACCGTGGCCTGCACATTAGCATCACCTTGACAAGATCCTGAAATTCCAACCCAAGCACATACAGTATAAGTGGAGCCCACAGAAACTCTGTCGGTTATATCTTGTTCGAGGCCTTGCCAGCATTCGTTCCGGTTCGTAACTATGGCAAAACGACCACTTAGGCTGGCTGATACCCCTTGAGGATAACCAGAGTCTGAGGAAACCACAAAGCCATCACAGCTATTAGAACGCCACGAATTAAGTCCTCCAGAAAAATCATGGTTAAGGATGACGTTAGTTGCAGGTCTGCTGATCGTATCATTCAATAGCTCGTTTGACTTCTGCCAGAAAGATAAAAAAAAATCATATGAACTTGATGATAGAAATGCATAATCACATATACAATAGAGTACAACACAAGACACAACAAATGGTAGCAAACAAAATTTTGAGGCTGACACAAGCAAAAAAATCAAGCAATGCACTTGCCTCAGCAAAAGCCATACATCAAAATAAAATTCCAAAATCATCAAAACTTCAAGAGAGGGAATAAAAGGAAAAAGCTCAGTTCTCGTTTCTTCAAAGTTCAAACCTCTAGTAGACCATAATACGCACTTAAGGATATTAGCTAATAAGATTAACATGATGCTACACAATCCCATTCTTGACATTATACAAGAATAACAGAATTCTCAAGCTCGACAAAACAATCTTTAGGGGTGGAAACGCGCTCTGGGTTATGCTTCGAGGATTTTTTGCACCTTTTCCAACTTAATTACGCTGAACAAGAGTGAAAACTTTGAGAGAAAAATATGACTAATAAAAACAAGACAGGTTCGAAAAGTCAAATTTTCTAAATGTTCTGCCATCAAGGATAATGACATGAGAAAAGTACTGAAGATAAATACTTAAAATTTTACAGAAAATTTTTAGATCGTAAGTGATGTTTTGAAGCTCACTCAGTTTTTCAAAACCCATAAGTGATTTTTCCAAATGTATGGATTGTATATTGATGAGACATTAATCAACACTCAAAAATTGGTTCTAGCATTCATAATTGCCTAAAAAGTATCTAAATATAGTGAGTAAATCATGAGAGCATTTATGAAGATAAAAAACAGAATAAATTTAACATAAATTTCAAAAAGCTTCAATTTTTAACTTAAAAATTAATTTATATATTTCTTTACTAATTTATAGAGAAAAAGATACTAACTGGTTATCCATGATAAAAGTTTGAGCATGTGACCAGTCATTTGAAAAAAAGTAGTTTGAAGATAAACTTACATCATGTTGACTCGAATCAGGGCAGGAAACTACTACTGATCTTATGAGTATGTCAGTGCCAGGCGGAGGTCCCTCCACATAAAATGTAACTCTGCGAGGCATAGTTGATAAACAAAAAGTTCCTTCTATCTTTTCAAAGCTCTCCATGGAAGCAGAAGTTCTGTAGAAGACTAATGCCAATCAAGATCTCGATCTCAAGAAACAGAATCAAACTCAAAGAGAAAAAGAATTTACCTTCCAATGAATAAATAGCTATTTGACGAGTCTTGGTATTCAAGTTTCACCGTGGCCTGCACATCAGCAACACCTTGACAAGATCCCGATATTCCAACCCAAGCACATACTGTATAAGTGGGACCCGCAGAAACTCTGTCGGTTATATCTTGTTCGAGGCCTTGCCAGCATTCTTTTCGGTTCGTAACTATGGCAAAACGACCGTTTAGGCTAGCTGATACCCCTTGAGGATAACCAGAGTCTGGGGTAACCACAAAGCTTTCGCAGCCGTTAGGTTGCCACGAATGAAGTCCTCCAGAAAAATCATGGTTAAGGATGACATTAGTTGCAGGTCTGCTGATCGTATCGCTGAACTTCTCATTTGAGTTCTGCCAGAAATATCAGAAAAATGAGTGATGAAAGTTATACGAACGTGATGATTGAAATGCATAATTGTATATCCCATAGGCTACAACACCAACAAATGGTAGCAAACAATTGTTTTAGGCTGATACAGGGAGAAAATTCAAGCAATGCTTCTGCCAAAACAGTTTTTGGGTGCCACTGATAATTCATTACAGCAGAAGCTATACATTTGAAAGGAAATTCCAAAATCATCAAATCACACTATTTCAAGCTGGAGGAGTAAAAAGAAAAAGTGCAGTTCTCTAATCTTCAAACCTCTAGTAGACCATAATACGCACTTAAGGACATTAGGGGGGAGAGAGAGAGAGAGCATCGCCAATAAATTTTAACAGTATGCTAGAAAATCTCATTCTTGACATATCACAAAAACAGAATCCTCAAGCTTAACAAAAATAGATGAATCCACTCAATGAAATCTCAAATCACCCAAAACTCAATTATCAATACTCAATAATCGAGCTCCATGAAGTAGCACAAAAGGAAGATGAACTCATATAATATAATAGATGCTATTTCTCAACATTGCAGAAGAATAACAGAAATCTCAAGCTCAACAAAAACATATTAATCTACTCAATGAAATCAAATGATAAAATATCAGCCTATCTCACTTCACCCAAAACTCAATCCCCAATCCTCAATCCTCAATCCGCAATCATCGAGCTCCATGAAGTAGCACCAATAGAAGACAAACAAAATATGATGAATTCAATAAAGAACTAACGGTGTGATCATAAATATTACACCTGCGGAACTAATTTGTAAACACAAAAACTCATTCAAACATAGGCTTTCAACGAAAAAGAAGGTACACAACAAACAAGAATAACAACTCAAACAATGTCCAAAACAGATCACCATCATTACCTCCAAAGGAGAGTTACCATTGGCGTTGCTAGTGGATGGCTTCTCCATAATGTCGATTGATCCCTAAAACCCATTTTCGAAAAATCAATTATCAAACATAACGCCAAATGGGTCGATCCTAATTCCGAAAAAATGAGAAAAAAATAATTACTTTTTCAAGAAAACAGTCATTAAATCGAGAAGGGCAAGTACCTGTGAATCTGAAATTTGCGTTTCGGCAGGAATCGTGAAGCAGCAATTCAAGCATCGGCCCATTAAATACTGCCCAAGTTTTCAAAGTGAAGTCTAAGTTAAACGATGGCTTTGTCAATTGTCAAGCAACCAATCAATTTTTTTATGTATAATCCCACCAACGACATACATACACAAATTGAAATGGCATAAACATCTGCTTCTGGGATACTAAACCGACTGATCTCAGTCCCAAGATTGTTAATTGAGGCGAATTAGAGGTTAAATTTGTGTGGAATGTAATCATTGGATGAGCAAGTTCCTTAGATTTGGATGCTTGGATTGGAATGGAAGGTAGTCTAGAATTTAAGGTTTCTTTGAAAGTAATATACATAAATAATTTTGGTGACAACTGATTTTCGATCTTTTTTTTTTTTTTTTGAAGGATTTGAAAACGAAATATTTAAAATAAAGGGATATATATTATCATAGTCAAATGGTTCTCTTATTCGGAGATGATAGGTGGAGATGGCAAAAGAGGGGGCCGGGCCGGGCCGGGCCGGGCTTTTTCAAAAAATTGGGTTAAAATCGTCTTGGTCTGGAAAAATTAAGGCACAACCAAGTTCAAAACATTGTTCATTATGTAAAACAATCAGGCCGAACCGAAATTGGGTCGGACAATCGAGTCGGGCTAGTTTTATCGGCTCTAGGTATGATTTGCTAAAATTGTCCAAATAACCTAATTGAACCCATAGATTTTGATTGGTTCAAATTGGTTTCATCTAGTCGGTCCGCAAAAATCTTGAAAATCAAAACTATTGTTCGATTGGTTCAAATTTTTAAAGTTGATAATTCTGACTGGACCGACCAAATGTATATGTTTTCTTTCTTCTTTTTTTTTAATTTGAAATTGAAGTTGAAGCCTATTGTTGACATTTTGTAATTGGTTTTGTTAGTGTAGATTGAAGTAGGTTATGCCATTTATTTTGTTAAGTTGTTTATGGATCAAAATCATTGGAGAAAAAAAGGCTCCAAAATAACTTAACACTCAAAATTTTCTTGGTCAATTTGATTAATGATTAGTCGGATCAATTTGAAAATTCTAACACATTCAGTTCAATTTTCAGATTCAATTTTGGAGATTCAATTAGATAATGAACTAAACGCTCATTTGCTCACCCACATTAGGTACAAACTCAAATTTAAGTTTTTTGAATTATTACAATAAATGGCACTATCTTTTTTGATAATTATATATAGTATAATTTAAATTCTACGTACGTGGTACGTACTGTTTAACTGGAGAAAGTCGATGCTAATCTAGCGGAGGCCGTCTTCTCCCCCCAATGTCGCAACCTCTCCTCCCAATCGCAGTCCTCATCGATGCACCTCTCGAGGCGACGATCTTTGATCTCGATCCGCCAATGCCCGTCGGAAAAGTTCCCTATCTCCGCCTCCCGTCTATCCCATTCGAGCTGTGCCTTCTGCAGTGCCCTCAGCAAGCAAAAATCATGCAGCTTCTCCGGCATCGCGTCGTGGACCCTCCACCACCCTCGGTGGGCGGCGTCGCTCGCGAACTCCCGCAGGATTCCGACGTTCCAATTACAATCATAATCCCTGAAGCACATCCAGGGCTTATTCCCCAAGTAGTGAAGCACGTGGAGGACCGGCGGGTCCGCCTCAAACAGCCGGATCTTCCTCTGCTTCACTACTTGGTCGTCGCCTACCCAGAAATGCTTGAGGAAGTTCACATTTCTGGGTAGGCGGTGCCACCACGTGAAGATCTGGTTCAAGTAGCCCTGATCCCCACCGTTGTACGACACGACGTCGTTCACCCGATCCATCAGCATCCCGAACGTGCAGTTCGACGGCTCGATCACCATCACCCCGGAGTTGAAGAGGTGCTCGCTGTTCCCGGTGGCGGACAGCTCCGGCATCCCGAACAGAAAGTCGATGTTTCGGAGTACGAGGAGGTCGGAGTCGATGAAGATGATCTTGTCGTAATCTGTCAGCTGCCATAGACGGAACTTGCTGTAGTTCCACTCGTTGTAAGCATCTTTCTCGGCTTTAGGGTTTCTGATTCTGTCGATAGTTCGAACTTGCCATCCCGCCATTTCCAGACCTCTGCGATGATAATCGCTGATATATTTATCAACCAGAATTACCAGATCTCTGTCCGAACCAGACATCTTGATGCTTTGGGCCACAACTATGGCCCCACACACATAAACATAGTTTGAATGTAAGATCGTAGCGTACGCCTCGCGCTGCCTCTTTCTCGGATAATGCTCTTCTGTTTCATAAACAAACAAACACAAGATATGTGAATGTTACAGTAGTCATTTGGATTTGCATCTTCATTCCTACAATTTTTTTTTTTTTTTAATATCATTACAAATATTAATACTCACACACCCCACCTAGGGTTTTTTTTGTGGCCGAGAGTACTCGAACCTCTGACCTATTGATCAACAGACAACCACTCCACCACTAGGCCATCCCCACTGGGACCTTCCTACAATTTTTTGTGTCTCTTTCGTGTCCCGCGATTAATTTTATTATTAATTTTAATAAGTGAACATTAAAAATTGAAGCTTTATAATTATATGTCTTAATTATGGAATAATCAACCTTAAATATTATTTAAAGATTTATAAATTAAATGTAAAAAATAATTATGAACTTTAATTGAATTAATGAATTCCAATTATTAATTGCAAAATTAAATTACATATGAGAGATTGAAATTGAAGAAAAGAATGAAAAAGAAATACTCCCTCCGTCCCGTTATTCTTGTCTCATTTTTTTTGGGCACGGGTATTAAGGAGAAGGGTGTTTAAAGGATAAAAAGATAGAAGATGGTGGAGCCCACAACTTTTTGTGAGAGAAGCAAATTTTCTTATATGAAAACAAGAGAAGAATAACGGGACAGCTCAAAAAGGAATATAAAACAAAAATAACGGGACGAAGGAAGTACTAAAAATAGTTGAAAGCTAAGTAGGATCTTGACACTTAAGACGCATATCGTACCTCTATCCCAATATTTCTGGGTTCTACACATGTCCTACTATTAAATTCACTAGCATAAATAATATTTTTATAATCGATCTAATTAATTAATTTTTATTACTTAAAATTAAAGGTTAAAATTATATATCCTAATCAATCCTAATATTAATTATCAACTAAAGAAATTAAACTTAAATACTAAACAAAAAAACATCTTCTTCTTATTCGGATGAGATCCCATGTCCCCAATTGTGTCCTACTCTCCGTGTCCCGCTATTAATTTCACTATTTTAAAAAGATTTATTTAAAAATAAAAATTTAGTAATATATAATGAACCTTAATTAACATTTATTATGAAAAAATAGAATTTAAAAAAATTATATATCCTAATTTTGGAATAATGAACCCTAATAATCAATTAAAAATTAAAAAAAAATGCAAATTTAATATAAAAAAATATATAAACCTTATTATGACGGATGAACCCTAATTAATAATTGTAAAATTATACTAAAACATTATAGATTGAAATTGAAGAAAAAAAATGACAAAAACATAATTAAATATGGATTGTGGGACAAAGTGGAACACCAAAGTTGGGGACAGAGTATTATAAAATGGGAGATAACTAAAGATTTCATAAGTGGGACGTGGATAGAAGATTCCAAAATACGTAAGACCGTCTCACACACGACTCTTCCAAATTCAACCGACTTACCTATGCCGCCAAGCGGAAGCGCAAGTTCACAGGATCCCACCGGAAGACGAAGCTTCTCTCTCAATGCATTCAAATTAGGTTTATATAACCATGTCTGCGTCTCGCGTGCAACAAGATCCTTGCATAGGAACAAGTTGGGCGTGGGAAAGCAGCTTGTCACAAAGAGGACATGCAGAGGGTAAGCCCCCTTGTGCGCGGCGGCTAAGTTAGCCGCCGCGATCTGCAAATGGAGGCGAGCCACGTCTCTCGACCAGTCGCCTTTCCGACAAGGAAGCTTGACTGCGATGAGATCAAGGCGTTGGTTAGGGACCGTGGCGATTGGGAGAGAGAGGCAATGTGGAACTTGTTCTTGCTGTTCTTCGTCAATCCACTCAGGGTATAGGGCCTCCCACGTCGTGCTTCTATCTGCATGGTGCAGAAGCACGGCTGTTTGGTTGGCAGTCGGAATCATCTGCTGCCATTGTTGGATTTCCTCGTGGTTGAAGTTAAGAATGCCAACATGTTTGATCATGTTATCCTCTAATAATTGGTTCGTGACTCGAGAGATTTCATCCCAGTCAATATCCAGATCTGATACGTACCGATGATCTGAACCGCCATGGATCCACCTGGTCATTGCCATTATAATTAATAAGGTCGTGTCATTTTATACGGATGAGATCCTCTGTTCCCAACTTATGCCCCACTCTCCGTGTCCCACTATTAATTCCACTATTTTAAAAAGATTTTTTTAAAAATAAAAATTTAGTAATATGTAATGAACCTTAATTAATATTTATTATAAAAAATTAGAATTTAAAAAAATTATATACCCTAATTTTAGAATAATGAACCAATTAAAAATTAAAAAAAATGCAAATTAAATATAAAAATATATATATATACCCTATTCGGATGGATGAACCCTAGTTAATAATTGTAAAATTATACTAAAACATTATAGATTGAAATTGAAGAAAAAAATGACAAAAACATTATTAAATATAAATTGTGGGACACCAAAGTTGGGGACAGAGGAGCCTAAGTGCATTTTATAGGGGTGAACAAAAATAGAATTTGGTTTGGTTTGTTTGGTTTTATTTTTTTTAAATTTAATTTGTTGGTTTGGTTTGGTTTGATACGTTGGCAACCAAACCAAACCGAAAACCGAATTTATATATATATATATATATATATATTAATTTTTTATATAATATATAGATTAATTGTATTTATATATAACTTTTCTCAATAATGAAAAATAATTTGAAAGAATTTAGCGCAAGAGCTTGTTGGACCCAACAGAACTTGAAATAAAGCACGGATATCAACATCATGCAACAAGGCAATGGACCGATCTTTTTGTTACTCGTTTAACATATTTGGCTTTTCTTATAATATGTGTGTGTGTATATATATATGTTATGTTAATTTTTTAAATTAAAATATTATTATTATTGTCTTATTGTATTAAGTACTATATTTTTGTTGATTTTGGATGAAATATTTAGAACATACATGACCGTTTAGTTTGTTTGGTTTGGTTTGGTTTTAACTTTTAAAAATTTGGTTTATTCGGTTCGGTTATTCGGTTAGTTTGGTTTGGTTTGGTTTAGACCAAAATCAAACCGAATAACCGAATGTTCACCCCTATCATTTTATGCGGAAACCAAAATCAAACCGAATAACCGAATGTTCACCCCTATCATTTTATGCGGAAAGATTGTGATATCACGATAACTTACTCAGACAATGCTCGGGATGTACCGGTTCGATGATGACCAATTGGATGGTAAAAAACAATGAGGGAGACGCAGAGTAGAACAAAAATTAGGATAAATTTGATGATTTGAAACTTCCATTTAGTAATCTTGACTGCTTTTGTGAATTCAAATGAACTCTCAAAACTTCTGGCTTTGATCCTTTGCAGCCTTCTCTTGTACATGGCGTTTCTGTTGAAATTACAGAGAGGTCCAAATTAAAAACCAGAAAATTAAATTTTTTGAAATTCCAAATTAATTTAATTGAGCAAATGCATGAAACTAAACAATCTTAAATACATCAATTTTGGATAAAACATGCAAAAGAATGCAAGATTTTAAAAGAAATGAGTTAGAAAAATTAATTTAATTGATTTCAAGATATAATGAAGAACATATATACATCAAAGGGACGAGTGTTTTCCTATCAATGGCTGCCTATTTCATTGACAATGGGGATAAGAATGGATGGCTATTATATTGGAGATTACAGAATTTATTTTATTTTATTTTATTTTTGTAGATTACAGATAGTATTTCTAGAGGATCTCGAGGTCCTACAGTATTTGGTATGTATCATATAATACAAACAATAATATCTATAATTACCATATTCACAAATGAACTTCTTAAAATACAACTTCGTTTCACTTTATAAAAATGGATGCTTAAAAAACATGTGGAACCATGTTGTCTGGAGAGAGAGAGAGAGAGGTAGTAATGCTTCAAGTTAAAACAGGTATATAATTATATGATATGATTATAAATATTAAATTTGATTATCCATACATCCCAATATATCTCATATTGTTGATTTTATTCG
The DNA here is from genome assembly GCA_031470985.1 of Agastache rugosa. Classification (NCBI taxonomy): domain Eukaryota; kingdom Viridiplantae; phylum Streptophyta; class Magnoliopsida; order Lamiales; family Lamiaceae; genus Agastache; species Agastache rugosa. The sequence goes on along the minus strand of CM062606.1, from coordinate 35,459,440 downwards.
ATAATAGTATATAATATTTCCTTTCTCTGTAAATTAATTGGTCCTTTAATAATTGATTTTCCCATAACTACATATATTGCATATCCTTTTCTCCACCAGTCAATAATCGACTCATCTGTATAGGCAATCTATTACTCCCTCCGTCCCGCCATAAGTGGCCACATTTCCTTATTGGGCTGTCCCATCATAAGTGGCCACTTTCCTAATATGGAAACACCCTCTCTCACATAAAAGATGTGGGCTCCACCACTTTTTATCTTTTTACCCTTTAAACACTCTTCTCCTAAATACCCGTGCCCAAAAAGAAAGTAGCCACTTATCATGGGACGGAGGGAGTACTATATTAAAGCAAAATAATCTGCATGCATTTTCCCGCCCAAACTACCATTTATCCCGCCTAAAATGCATGCATGTTCAGTCTATTAATAAATTCATGTGCCTCTATAAATTTTACACACCGACTGTGGCTACTAGCACCGCTACCAAATTAATAATAATTAAGTTTTTTTTATTGGTAATTGTACATGTTTTCATATATCAAACTAAAAGCAACATAATATATATTTAATTTTCACCGATTATTTACAAATATGCGTCCATGTTGATTTATTCAATTATAGAATTTGACGAGTTCAAATATATGTATATTTACATAAAAAGAATATACTTTCATATCCACATTAAATATGTCATTCTAAATTTCTGATTAACAGTTTTTTATTTTAGATATTTTAAAATAATAATTCTTGAGTACCATTGTATAGAAACTCAATTAAATAATTGGATAGTTGCAATGTGTACGTATTTTAACATGAACTAAAACCATTTAACTTTTTTTTTCTCCCGAAATGACCATTTATCTATTTTCAATTGCATATAAGTTGAAGGAAATATCCAATTATATATAAAACAAAATATCAAATTGAATTCGTATTGGTCTAAAATTTTCTAATTATCCAATATAAATAATAATATATAAATTTTCTATATATATAAATTTGAGACACTTCAAAACAACACATTAATTATTTGTCATTGTGCAGCGCAAAGTGCGCGGGTTAATCTAGTTTATGTTTATGAAGCTATAATTCAATTCGAGATGACATTTTCGCATTGCTAAATTACTTTAGAGGGAATAATTACTTTAGATTTTACTTCTTGCAAAATGTGGAGTAAAAAAGCAAAAACAATTTATACTGTGTCTACATCCTACATGTCAAAAATCTAGATCCAACCCCACAAATACATCATTGAATATAAATTTGGATCCGAATCTTTTAACCCGTCCCACCGTGAGACGAAAACATGATTTATCGTAACAAAATGCATAGCGAATTATAAACATTTCTCGTTATCCCTAACTCACCCCTGCACAAAAAGGGATTGGCATTGAGAACAATAAAATTCTAAGTCACATTTCTGTTTATTTATTCTATGGCTTTCACCAAAAACTTTGGAGGTCATCACCACTCAAAATAGGAACAAAAATATTTCAAGCTAAGAAAAAATTACAGAAATTTAGATTTTACGGCTGATAGGAAGGTGAAAAAGGTGCCAAACTACGTTTCGAGAAGGACATAGCTTAACTATCAGAATCGGCGCTCTTCTCCTCTTTTGGTGGCGCGTATTGTCTGGTGAGTCGTGATCTCGTCCACGGATCGAGAGGTGCCCTCTGCGGAGGTGGTGGGGTTGCCGGCTTAGCTTGCCTAAGTTCATTTTCCCTATCTATAAACCTGAGGTGTAGAGAAAGAAGGAAAAACTAATTGTTGGTACAAATAAGAGAGATGAACAAAAGGAAGATTATCACTCAAGATTGGAGTTGGACTTACTCAATGTACGCCATAGGTGCAGCGTCACCAACACGTATACGAGTTCGGAGCATTCTCGTGTATCCACCAGCTCTATCTCTGAAAAAGATAAATGTCATTATGGCAATCATGTACCAAAAACAGTGAAAAAAAGTTAATAGGATTGAGACTCACTTGTATCGATAGGCCAATTCTGTGAATATCTTGTGGAGGACATCGTCACCACGAACAAATGCAGAAGCACGCCTTGCAGCACATAATGTACCCTGGAGCAATATAATCGAGTAAGGAACTCGGAAGTAAATGGGTTTTCAGAGTTGTAAATACCACAAATTTAGAATCCAACTACAGAGATAGAGCCTTCTTTCCTAATTGTTAACATCCTATTCAGGAGGATGAAAATGCCGCTCCACCCCTCTTCCTTTTGTAAATCGACATAGTTTGGATAGGAACACGACAGTTCAATCTTTTTGACTCAGTAATGATAGAATGTCCAGGTTATGGCACCTAAAGTGCTTAGTGTGACGCCCTAACTTCTTATGAATAGCAAAGTGTATATCAAATCCAACTAAAAGAAAAACAAAACGATCATAAGTATAGCTCAAGAGAGCCTCATCTTTTCGATCTGTTTCTTCCAGTAACAATGGCACCAGAGGCAATTAAACTAGAAGAGTTATGCTCAGCTTGGACTTCAGACTTCAGAGTACTCGACATTTAAGACTACGACTAACATAAATTTGCTTGTGTACATATAACTCATTTATAGTTAATAAAGATTAAGACTTATCTAGTTATCTCTATGGCTGAGCCAGTTAATGAACCTCAGGAATATCATGCTATCAGCCAATCAAGAAGCTACAGGATTTCGTGTTGGCTTTACAAAATTATGTCCGATTATTGTCACTAGACGACTAATTATTTCATTCAACATATCAGGTGATACATCTAAGAGTAGAAAATGGTATAATGTTGTATTTGAATTGAGTGATATGAAATGCAAGCCATGCAAAATGAACGATTTTAAATCCACCTAAATTTAAGAGGATTTACACCCACCCAACCTACGGTTCAAATCTTAGGCTCGTAAAACTTCAGATCATAGAAAATTAAAAACATACCTCCTTTCCAAGCTGTACCATATTATCAGCAAGCCTACGAACTTCCTTTGCCTACAAAGATTAACAAAACAAGAGCTAAGAAAGACTAAAGCCAGTAATCGAGCCTAAGAGTTTAAACCGAACGAGGTTACTGGAAAGCTGTCCACCACATCATAATGAATAACAAATGAATTAAATTCCCTCAATGTTGATGACATCAAAATTCCTGATGCACATCTATAAACACACACACACACACACACACACACACAAACACTCCAATCACCATAGAAGTTGCTCTAGCCTCCATCGGGCAGGGTATGCAAATTAGACAACTACACTTCTCTCTCATTTTAGTCTTCCGCACAATTACATAAAATTTCAGACACAGCTTATACAGAATTCAATCCAAGAACAGGAAAGTAACACTTTTTTTTCCTGATTAGTTTTGTACTAAATTTGTAGCAACTTCTCCTCTTCCCTATGCTACTGAGAACGAAAAAAAAATAAATTTACACGTTTAGAGCCCCAGAACAGGAAAATAGTCGAAGAACCCATCTAATTCCCAACTAACGCAAAAACCCCAGTAAAACCCTAATCTTTTTTTTAATCTGCAAAAAATTAAAATAAAACAATTTAAGAAACCTTCGCAACTGTCGTCTCGATCCGCTCGTGCTTCACTAGCTGCGACACCATCGTCCTAATAAGAACACGAAACTTCAGCAAATTTTATGTGAAGAAAATGCGCAAAAAGATTGAAAACTGGTTACAAAACAAACAATCTAAACTTCATATACATCTCTTAATACCTGAGCATCGACATTCTGTGGCCGGTGGGCCGATTGAGCTTCCTGAATTTCGTCATTTGCGCTATGAGAGAGAAGGAGAGAGCTAGAGAGAGAGAGAGAGGGAATTGGACAGAGAAAATGAGAAAACAGAATTTGTGGAAATAAAAATTTGATACAGATCTGTGGTAATTGATGGGTTTTGATTTTGGGCCACTTAGAATTGTTGGTATTTTTGGGCCAAATAAAAATTGATAGCTAAGCCCAAATTTTAAATAATTGTAGGAAATGTGTAATTAGGTATGCAATTGTGTAATTTGAGTGAGCTTACGCGGTACGGTAAAAAATGGAACCGAATCCGAAAAAAATATTAATCAAATAAAATAAAATAAATTGATCGAAACGAACCGAATCGAACCGAAATCAAATTCAAAAATCCATAATGGTGGATTATACATGTTACATTGATACAATTAAATTTCATCCATATTAAGAAACAAGAGTAAAAGGATAAGAAGTGGTAGGTCTCAAACCTTTTGAAAAGTTAATTATTTCCATTTTTGGAATGAGACCTTTGTAAACCCCAGAACATAAATAGAGATATCTATTATTTAGATATATTGTCAATAAGGAATTATCATAAAATTTTCCTACTTCATTTCATATTTCATGCATGAATGGAAATTTTCTTTTGATAGAGCACGCTCGGGGCTGTCCCCAATAGAACCGGCAATAAAAGAGAAGTCTATAGCTATCTGTATACGTGTTTAATAATTGAAACCCTTCTTATATTATACAATATTATACAATACACTTCAAATCATATTCTACTAAAAAAAAAGTAAAGTAGAAAAAGGAAAAAGGAAGACAGAGGGAGTATATCATATATTGTCACAAAGTTTGGCCATTTACGCATAATCGTCATAGTCTTTAAGACTTGACAAATTTATGTATAAATAATGTTTCAATATTTTTGAAATAATGTCATTAATTCCAAATTCGAGTATCGAATAGTCTACGTTTCGTTGAATTAGTGGTGACAGATATTGTGTATTGGTGTTTTACACCGTGTTGGCCCCAAAAAATCGGCATCCAACCATACTCGTCGCTATTGGAAGATAGATCATAGATGGACATCAGGACATGTAGTTTTAGGTATTGTGACATGAACAAATGATCGATCTCCTTAGATGCAAACTTAATAGAAGCGACGTCTTCTCCGTCCGATAAGTGGTAGCGTGTTTTCTTTTTATGCCGCAAAAGCAAAACATGTGGCCACTTATGGCGGGAATGAGGGAGTAATTTTCTTGGTCAATTTTTGTCAATCTTTACTTTATTGGCCGGTGATAAAGGTTGCAAATAATAATGCATACATCACACATAGTTACAAAATACCTATGATTTTTTTTTTTTTTTTGAAAAGGGAAATTTTATACTACAAAATACCTTTGATTTGATTTCACACGTTATTCAATTCAACCCACCACTTGACGGAATCTTCCACAAAACCCCATTTATTAAGATAGATATATTATCAACCACAAATCCCAACTCTCATGAACCTTCCGGATTTCTTCTCCGGCGGCGGCGACGCCACCGGCAACCGCCCTTCTCCAAGAAGGGAGCTGCAGCTGCAGGGCCCACGTCCCGCCGCTCTCAAAGTCAACAAAGAGTCCCACAAGATCAGAAAGCCACCAGTTGCGCCGCCGTCCCACCACCCGCCTCCCTCCGGAGCTCCTCCGCCGCCGCCCTACGAAAACCGCCAGCCGGTCATCATCTACGCCGTCCCGCCGAAAGTCATCCACACGACCGTCGGCGACTACAAGAGCCTCGTGCAGCGTCTCACCGGCAACACCACCACCGAAGGCGCCACCTCCTCCTCCTCGTACGGCGGAGACGTCTCTCCGGCCGCCAGGCTGGCGTCGATCGAGAAGACCAGCCCTCCTAAAGAGAGGGAAGCCGCCAACGGCGGCGCTGATAACGACACCGGCAACTTCACCATGGGCGATTTCGTTGGAGACACGAACGTGGAGATGGGCGCGTTGCCCGGAATTCTCTCGCCGGCGCCGGGGAGCCTGCCGCCGATATCTTCGGGGTTCTTCTCTGCTGCGCCGCCTATATCGCCGGGATTCTGGTCTCCGGCGGGAGATCCGTTCATGATGGGGTATAACATGTTCATTCCGAGCCCGTCGACGCTGTTCACGGCGCCGATTGTGTCGCCGTCGCCGTCTTCTTCCGATCTATTCTACCCATTCTTTGACTTTTAAGCTCAGTGGAAATGAAAATATCTTTTTTCCTCCACTTTTTTTTATTATTTTTTTAAATGACCAAAAAAAATTAACTGCGACTGATCTGATGTCTTTTAGCTAAGTTTTTCTAGAGAGAGAATGTGGAAAAAAGGGCGTAGGAGAGAGAGAGGAAGGAAATTTCATGGAGGAAACTATTTAACTCTTCATAAAGGGTGAGATTTTGGTACTGAGATTGAATTTTGAAATTGTTTTGCCAAATTGGCTTTTAATTATTACTATTGTCAGTTATTATGTTATTTCAATTCGTTGTAGTCTTCTTTTTTTGGCATTGTTGAAACGCAAATGCAATTTGTTAGTCTCTTGTGTGATTTTTGTTGGCATTATTTTGATTTACTCAATTATACCTAAATAAATATCGTATTTTAAAATAAAAATTTATCTCTAGATAAATGTTCTGTTTCGAAATTCTATAAAAAAATGTCAAATTTCTCATCTTCTTATTAATCTTCCGTGCAAATTCTTTGGTTGTTTAATTTTCAATGCAATAATGCGGGTTTGTGTTGAATTTGGTATTAGTATGATTTTTGAAAGGTGGTATTAGTATGTTATGATCAACTTAGTGCTTTATAATTTTCTCTTGCATGATTGTATAAATATAGATAGTGATTATGTTGGTTACTCCCTCCGTCCCGCCATAAGTAGCCACATATTTTGTTTTTTGTCTCACAAAAAGCAAAACATGTGGCCACTTATTATGGGACGGAGGTAGTACATTGAATTGTCCCAGTTGGAAGATTTTTTTTTAATTATTAAATTAGTTGGCGATGGATATTGATGAGTATTTATTTCCGAAGCCAACCTGCCAAACATTTTCCATTATGCTTTATCTTCTAGAATCATCTCTACGTAATTTATGTTTTTTTTTTTTGAAAATACGTGATTTATGTTTTAAATACAACATAACTAAGAGTGGAATGTATACAATATAATACTCCCTCCGTCCAACTGAAATTGTCATGTTATAGTTCGGCACGGTTATTAAGGCAAAAGATAAAAAGAGAGAAAATGGATAGGTCTCATTACTTTTGAAGGATTAATTATTTCTTTTTTGTGAAACATGACAATTTCAGTGGGACAACCCAATAAAGAAAGAAGGACAATTTCCGTGGGACGGACGGAGTATAATTTGAGGACATGGTAATATTTTTACCTGTCACAACAATTTAAAAATTTAAAATATGTTTCTATGTCTTCATCTCACTAAGATAATTGAATACTCCCTCCGTCCCACTAGACTTGTCTGATTTCTTTTGGGCACGAGTATTAAGGAGAAAAGAATTAGGGATAGAAGATGTGTTAGTGGAGTTTTTAATTAAATAGTTAATATGGTACAAAATGTCAAATTAAGTGGGTAGACAGTAGAGAGAGAGTGAATAGTATGTGGATGGGTTTTAGGTTGAAAGTTGCAAAGTGAGTTTGATTCACAAACTAATTGGACCTTAATTATTTCCAAAAAAAGAAAATAGAACAAGAGTAACGGGACAGTCCAAAAAGAAATACAAGATAAGAGTAACGACACAAAGGGAGTACAATTTTGCATCCACTCTTCATCCCAAAAACGGCACCCGGTAAATATAATACTTGTACTATCTCAAAAAAAAATTATATATATATATATATATATATATATATATATATATATATATATATAATAGTTGTACATACAAAAGTCAACTGAAGTACAAGCTGCTTCAGCTGACAAATTTGACCAAGAATAGTCTATACGAGAAAATAAGGTGCTTAACTGCTTGTACCTCTCAAACTCAAACAACCTAAATTTAGAAGTGATTATTTTTGTTAACCCTCTATTTTTATATAATTGCATCCTTTTGATTTACTCTATCCAGACTTAACTTCTAAATTTAGTACTTACCAATTACGAAAGTCTGAAGTTCAATATTTACTTTTTAATCCTATAGTATAATCAGAATAATTTGATTTAACACATTATACCACAAGGAATATATTTAGATGTATATATACACATTTTTTTTATAAAGTAAACGAATGAGAATGAAGAGTAAAAGAATAACAAGTAAAATATGCATTTATGCGATCGATATTTATTCTCATAAGAAACTAGCATTAGAACTATACTTATTTAAAAGTTAAGTAGTATTAAATTTATTTTAGAATAATACTTATTCAGTAGAGTTACTTTATCTGCAATTTCAATCAACTCCAAAATCGTACATAAAATACCAATCAGAACTTAAGTCTAACAATTTGGTACCGTATACTATAAGAAAGTCGACTACTAAACCTAGAGATGTCAATCGGGTCAATCCAGTCAATTTCAGGTAAGCCTTATCGAACAGTCGGTTTAATCAATTCGGCCTAAATTTTCTTCGCTCTGAAAATTCTTAACCCTCACCTGCCTTTCGGGTTGAGAGAGAGAGAGAGAGACTTAACCCTACTTTTTTCTCGGTCTATTAGGGCGAAATTGCAGTGTGTGATCAATCCATATGAACAACCTTCACTTAGATTATATTATGAAGATGCAGACAAAATTCTCGAATGTCACTATTATTTACAGTGGCAAGATTAAATAGACATAGCAACAATCAATGAAAAAGATAAGAACTCTCCAATTCCAACCTCCTCAAGTTCAATTCAACAGGAGAAAGGCCAGTAAACGATCTACGTATATTGTGTTCTAAAGTTTAAGCTAAAGCAAAGATTCTCGAATGACAAAAACTTACTGTTTTCTTCAAGAACTCGTCACTGACGATCTCTGAGTTCCTCCGATCAGTGTGCCGACGCTCTCACCTCTTATGGCTTTCGATATGTTACCAGGTTTATTGAGATTAAACACAACAACTGCATCATACAATATAGCATAGTTAGTACTCAGTGTAATGAACTAGCTGATGTTGTTTTGAGGCAAAATCTTTTCTACTCCATGTTTTTCAAGAAACGAGGGGTACGGGGGAAGATTACCCGTACCTAACTCTAATGGAATGGAATGGAGGCTTACCTGGAATGTTGTTCTCTTGGCATAAAGTAATTGCAGTCAGATCCATCACAGACAGTTCCTTTGAAATTACGTCTTGGTATGTTAGAGTATCTAGCAGACGGGCATTAGGATTGCACCTAGGGTCATCATCGTAAACTCCATCAACATTTGTAGCTTTCAGCACCACCTCAGCATTAACTAAATACAAGAACAATTCAAACGTAAGTTTTTTTTTTCCCCTTTCCAAATTCGCAACAATAAGGTACACGGCAAAAAAGCATGAAAGTAGTTACTCTTGACAATATCAAAATCATAAGCATCAAGGCCCAAGACCAAGACTCACTCTCAGCAGTACGAAGGGCTGCGGCAGTATCTGTTGTGAAGAAGGGATTCCCAGTCCCGGCTGCAAAAATTACAACTCTTCCTTTCTCTAAATGCCTAACAGCTCGTCTTCGAATATAGGGTTCAGCAACTTCAGACATGCGAAAAGCTGTCTGGACTCTTGTTGGGATGCCGATGCTCTCCATTGTAGCTTGCAAGAATATTGCATTCATGACAGTTGCTAACATCCTTAAAAAGGAAAAATAAAAACTTTACTCTCCAAATCAATTAAGTAGATGAATTATAGGTCAAAAGTGAAATGATATTAGACATGCTGACTTTTCAGATAAAATATTTACTTTTTTGTAATACAAAGTGGTTAAAAAACTTGACTATATCAGGCCACTGTAAAAGCATGATTATAACTATAAGAATTCATTCCAAATTACGAAATAACCTACTGACGCATGTTTCCTAAATCTGGAACCAGTAAATCAATATTGACACTACTAGCATTGGCTGAAGATGTCCAATGTATATGGTTCGCCTAAAATAGAGTTAATAAAGATTCCTGTAACAAAATTAGAAGGCTGTAAGTAATTATCTACAATAAATAGGTTATGTTGGAACTTAATGTGAGGTTATGGTGAAAAGGTACTCCGGGGAAACGGCCATGTTATCTTGCTAAGTTTTCAATTTATTTGAAAACGTTTTGGTCGAAAAAAAAAATGATCAGTTAAGGAACCTCAAATTTTGTGAAGCACCCGAATTGATCCGGTATGTAAATCTTTGTGAAGCACCAGAATCAGGAATAAAGCGCATAACAATTCAAGAAATAAAAGTCACCCAATGTAATCAGCAGACGAGCGATCAAGGCCACTGCTCCCTGCCCAAGATGCCCCACGAAAGATATTTCCACCACCAACAACAATTGCAACCTGAAAGGTTTATGAATATTATTCAAGTATGTTCACAAACCTCTTCTTGATCTACAAATATAGCCTAAAACTCAGATAATAATCCAGGTCATCGAGCAGCAGTTCCCACATAGATAGCTATGATGTGCATAATATAATATACATATAAGAAAATGTATAAGATCCTATTTCTTGAATGAAAAAAAAAATGTTGATGGCTGATCATGAAAGTCGATACAGGATATCAATATCAATGCCTTGGTTAAATGATATAACTAATTTCTAAAGAAACATAAATTACATTCAAACAACAGGTACTATATGGACCTACCTCAATACCAAGCCGGGTAACAGATGCAACCTCCCTTGCAATCGCCATTGTTATCTGAAACGACATAATTTTGTAAGCATTAAGGAGTTGCCAAAAATTCTCAAATGTGTTAGGCGAAATGATCCATCCAACCTTTGGGTCGATATTTTGTGCTTGATCACCAGCAAGTGCCTCCCCACTTACTTTCAGCAACACCCGACGCCATTTAAATGTGGGTTTGTGTGTGCCATTCTCATTCAATGAGACACTATAAGGAGGCATCGGCATAGATGAACCATTTGGTTGCCTGCAGTAAATTTGATGCATCTTTAAGAAAACAAAATTTAACTACAAAAACAAACCAACACACAAATTCCTCATCTTGCTAATTGAAAATTATAGCAAATGAAAAAATTCACACTGCACAACTGTATCAAGATTTAACATTTGCACAGACGAAGAATAATCTACCATATTCCGAAAAACATTCTCCTCTTCGTCGAGAACATCACATTCTCTCAATTCTCAAATTAGAACTGCCTAGAATTAGGTTAAAGAATCAAAGCAAACAATCATATACTATACCTAACTCATCGCCCCTGTAATTTACTGCCACAATTTCAAGAAACACCAAAAACACATTAACAATGCATAAACATTCCATCAATCCCCATAACTCAAATGCAAATAAATAAACACAGAACATGAACAACAAGAGAGAGCAAAACATGGTATATAAGACCTCAAATTCCATCAATCCTCCATAACTGAAATGCAAATAAATAAACACAGAACATGAACAACAAGATAGCAAAACATGGTATATGAGACCTCAAATTTCATCAATCCTTCATAACTGAAATGCAAATAAATAAACACAGAACATGAACAACAAGATAGCAAAACATGGTATATGAGACCTCAAATTCCGGGAATCTGAAGAGGGGCCCACTTCAGCAGCACAGCAACTAACAACCAGAGGCTGATAAGTGTAAGAGCTCGCCGCATTGCTTAGACAAACAAGATTAGGTTTGAAGGAACAGAAAGAGGGCGAGCAGATGGCATTGAAAGAGCTAATGGGGCGGCTGAAAGTGGTCGGAATCGCCATTATCTGCAGCCAAAAACACCGCAGTTTAATCCCAATTATCGGTCACAACTCGAATTCAAATACCGTTTCGAGGAATTGTGGTTTGTTTTGAGCGATTATTCTTTCCAATTCTACTCTAGGCTTAGCTGTTTCATCAATTCCTCAAGATTTTTGTGTTGGATAATGTTGTTATGTTATATGAATATCTCTCCTAAACAAGAAAAAAAAAAAAAAACAAACAAAACAAAAATGGGCCGGGCAAAAGGTCCGTTAGCCCGATGGGCCTGAACATTAAAACTATACAATAAATAATCTATAATTTAATTTTCGGGCCGGAATTAAAAAAAATGCAAAATTTGAATTAGTCAAAATAGACAGTGGAAACTAATAGTTAGCCGTCAATTTTATTTTCATAAATTCTGTCAAACTTTGAGGATTTTAGACAAAATTGCCCCTAAAAATTGATGGTGCGCTGCGCGTGGTACACTTGAAACGAATGAGATCCGGTCGTACTAGTCATACCAAGTTATGGCGTTGCGACATGGTACACTTGGGACGAATGAGATCTGTTCATACTAAGTTATGGTGTTGCACAACTGGTACACTTGGAACGAATTCGTACCAGTTGTGCCAAGAAGGGCATTTTAAGTCTATTCAATTCAAAATTGGTCACAATTTATAAGAATAAAGTTGGTGGCTAACATTTATTTTTCACTAACTTGATTTGCTATTTCGCACCAAAACCACTTGAAAAAAATTAGGCTCATCGGATTTTGGACTGTACCGGATTGGCCAAAATTTTCCTTTAGCTTGATAACTTTGATAGCTCTATTTTCAAATCGATGTGTACGAACCACATAACATGGAGAATATCTAAATTATTTGAGAGTTGTCTCATATGTACAAATATTTCTTCTGTATAATTTATGAAATTTTAATTTAGTAACCTAAATTTTTGATTGACTACAAAATTCTACCACATTTTGTATGAACTAGTATATGTCAATATAGAATTTGATACTTTTTCGGTGTTGAAACTAATACTCCCTCCGTTCCCATTTTAATGCTCTATTTGGTGCTGGACACGGAAACTAAAAAAGCTGATAAAGTTGAAGTGGGTGTGAGAAAAAGGTAGTGTTAATGATATTGGATTAGTTTTGTTAATTTTTTGAATTAGAAAGACTACTTTACATTAAAATAAATAGAGTGGAGCCCATAGCAACTTGGTTTATTAATTCCAATTGATTTTTGTTCATAAGTATTTCGACACTTCTTTTTTTACTGTGATTAATTAAATTCATATGTGCGATAGGGAATTACAGCTTTGAAGTCGGTTGCTAAGGAATTAAATCGTGCTAAAGAATTGAATCGTGTTATGGAAATTAAATGTTCGTAAGCAATTAAAGAGAAGAAATTAAACTGATATCGTGTTAATTCAATAAATAAAGCAGAAATTAAATAAGCATAAATTAAATAAGCAAGGAATTAAAGACAAAATGAAGCTAAAAAGCTGCCGGAAGGAAAGTGTGTAAAAATGTACGGCTTTTCTCTTCATAGACACAAGGAATTAAGGCAGCATCACATTAAAATTATGGAGGCAAAACAAATTCAATTTGGAGCCAAAATCACATTTCATTCATTAAATAAGCATAGAAAGTACACTGATGTGATGAAAAATTCTGGAGGGGAATTTAAACTACACCTATCACCCTATTAGTCCAATAAATATGCATTCAAAGCTCATTCAATTGTCTCTCAACCACAAACAAGCAGAAAATTCAAGAGTCTAAGAGAATGTCAGTTCCTAAATCTAGGAGGAAACTGACTGGAGAAGCCAAAAACTTAGTGGCACAGTGGTTACTCCAACATAGCTCAGATGGGAAGCTTCTGTACGGTGCAAAACAGGAAACTGCAGAGAAGTTACAACTTGATTTGAAGACAGTATGGAGGATTTGGCAAGCAGTAGTAGCTCAACAAGCCTTGGAGTTCCTGTGCGTCTGCAATAAAAAAGAATAGGCATCAAATACAAGAATAAAAAACAATTAGATGAAGAAAAGGTGAAGAGTCCCTTGCAGCAAAGAACATCACTGAGGGTGATGGCAGGTAATCTGGGCATTTCAAAGTCTGTAATTCACAGGTGGGTACAAGAGAAGAAGCTTAAACCATACACCAATGCCATCAAACCATATTTAACCCCTTTGAATAAGCTGTGTAGACTTAGGTGGAGTCTTAGTAAGCTTTGTCCATTTTTCTGCGAAATTTTAAGACTTCACTCAGCAGGAAATAGACATCATCTGTAGGCAGCAAGTCCGCGACTATCTGCTCTAAATTCTCACCCGGTGAAGGTAGAGTATCCGGCACCATCATCAGAGAATCAGCAGATGGAGGTTCAGGCACCAATGAACCATACATCCTCATAACAGCAAGTGGAGAAATCTCACAATCGTCAACTCCCACATATTTCTCCGACACCAATGAACCAAAATCGGCAGATCTACCATCAAACATCTCATATCCAGAGGGTGGAATCACCCAATCGGCGGCGGTGGCTGAATCGGACATCTCTGCCGACTTGGCCGGCGTCACAGACGAGATAAGAGGAGGAGAATCGAATATGGTTTCAGGAACGATTTCGATGGAACTCGACTCCATTTCGGAGGAACTCATCATCGAAGAGATGAGATTATGAGAGAGATACGAATTCACAGAGAATATCGAAGAGGAGAGATTGGATGAGAGAGATACGAAGAAGAGAGAATGGATGAGAGAGATACGAAGAGGAGCGACGCAAGTTTAGGGTTTTGAAGAGAGGGGAATTCAATTGTAGAGTATTGAATAAGAGAGAGAAATGAATCACAAGTGTGGAAGTGGGGTGGGTGGGCTGGTGTTATTTGGGTAGGATTAGTGATTTAATTAGGAATCCTAATTAGGTTGGGGTTAAATAGTGGGGTGGGCCCATTAGTGGCAAGGGGTAGTAATTTAGGGAGGAAAATAAGGGTAATGGTGTCCAAAAAGCAGAGTAGTGCTTTAAATTAGGGACAAATTTTGAAGAGCAAACAGGGCATTAAAATGAGGACGGAGGGAGTACAATTTAATATAGTACTTTATCCAAATTGCCTCAAAATTTTGTTGGGCCGCACTTGAGTACAAACGCTGCATTGTGCATTAGGGTTGTAAACAAATCGAATCGAAACGAATAACACTATATTGATTATTTTATGTTACTAAAAAAAATGAGAGGATGATCATCAGAAACACAATTTCAATCTATTGATTCTAAATTTAAGGACAACGTTGATGTATTTGTAAGAAATTGCATGAGCTATCCCTATATATATTTATATATTTTTATTAATTATTATCTGAGTATTATAATCGTATTCAAATATTATCTAATTATAAGGATTTCATGATGCAACTATATTATCACGTGCATGTAAGCACTCAATATAAGACTAATAATATAATTGTGTTTTAATGTTGTCAAAAATTTATACTTTAAAAACTTATTGATTTAATACTTAATATCTCTTATAATTATCTCAAACATTGTAAGTTTATAACAATTCTTATAAAATATGTGACCTTGGAATCGAGTCATCCAGAAAAACACAAGTATTAAAATACTCTTATGAATATTTTTATATCTATATATAGGAATAAAATATATACACATGTATAAAATTTTATAGTTGGATAATTATTGTTATTAGATCAAACATGTGTTCGAAATATCAACCATTTTTTATTTGTATTGCTTTTTTATTTCTTCAAAGGAGTTATAGTTGCTAGGCACCTTGTCACCTAATCTAAGTCTTTCCAATAAAGTATGCCAGCTTGTTTTCTCTATCTATCTTACGTACTAATGACTTTTTAATAACTTATAGCATAATATCTTCTCATTCGTTAATATTTCACTTCTTGTGGGATAACACCCCTTCTTCAAATATTTCTTTAATTCTTTATGTGATGTGAATAAATGTGTCTCAAGTATACATGTATCCCAGATCAATAGCCTTTGCAATGCCTTTGCAGCCACCGTTGTACTCTGCCAAGTCCACGCATAGGTAGAATGCCTTGTCCTTACCCATGTTATGCCATGCATAAACAAACGTGTGTGAGCTCTCAACCCCTATCTCACCTGCTCTTTTTTTGGAATCCAATGTAACTCGCCATTAGAAGTTACTTCGATGTGTACTGCAGAACAAAGAGTATGTCAAATTAGTTCAAAATAAATGTTGATAATCTTGAGCAAGAAATGTAAAATTAGAATCAATGCTCAACTACCTAGCTCAAGAATTCGTCGGTAATATTAATTCATTTAAAATAATTATCTTTTTCACATATTAACGATGGAATGATTTCGTCGATAAGTATTCAGACGAGATTTTCGTATCAAAGATTGGCGCGAATAGTGCCGCCAGTGACGGAGCTAGAAATTTTCGTCAGTCCAATTAACTAATACTCCTTCCATACCTAAATAAGTGTTCTGGTTGTCAAAAAATAAAAAATCACCAATATGTTCTATATTGATTCATTTTTTTCAGTATTGTCATGCTATGTTCCATGAATTTCATGCCAAGAAGTTTATTGTTTTGGACAAGTTTTCTGCTCAAATTATTCTACTGAAAATTAAATAAACAATACACATGCGCACAAGACAAGATTTCCTAGCGTGTTCTCTCTATTAGACACTCACAAAGTTGTGCCAAAGGTTGAAAATTATCTAAATTATAAAATCTAAACTACAAATATGATAAGAAACATACCAATTGAATCATGGAGAAGACAGTTATCCCAGATGTGCGCAAGATTGATCTCATCATTCTCAATGTCAACTCATCCTCTGCAAATGAATTTTATGTTTAGGTATTTTTGTTCTTTATTTTGAGGCCAATTATACAATTTCACATGTTGTATACAATTTCACACAACACGGCACGCGCCAATATAAAGTAACAAGTTAGTGCGTTAATTCCACTCACCAAATAAAATGTGCCTATTCGCCCAAATGTTTTATTTTTATTTTTACTTTTATAAAAAAAATTGTTTTTTTTGTTTTTTGTCTTTTTATATATATTTTTATTTTTTATTTTTCCTTTAATTCTTTCCAAATTAGTGTTTACTAATTAGGGGTGTTCACGATTTAGTTTAACCCGTAAACCAAATCGAACCAAACCGTATGTGTACGGTTTGGTTTGGTTTATGATTTTATAAATATGGTTTGTTTTAGATTTTTAATAAACTAGCACAAAGTACGTGCATACATTTTTTTCTTAGTTGTTGATTTTTTTTTAAATAAAAAATATTCCATACAAATGAACTTTATTACTTATACTTGATTTACATTGTTAAATGAGGTCAAACATGCACCCTATTTATATTTAAGGACTACTTCAATCAATGATTAAGATATTTCGAACACATGTTTGATCTAATAACAATAGTTATCTAACTATAAAATTTCATACATGTGTATATATTTTATATGATTAAGATATTTCAAACGCATGTTTGATCTAATAACAATAGTTATCTAACTATAAAATTTCATACATGTGTATATATTTTATTTCTATGTAGAGAAATAGAAATATTCATAAGAGCATTCTAAAACTTGTGTTTTTTTGGATGACTCGATTCCAAGGTCAAAGATTTTAATTGTTATAAACTTACAATGTTTGAGATAATTTATAAGAGATATTAAGTATTATATTAGTAAGTTTTTAAATTTTAAAGTATAAATTTTTAACAACATTAATACACAATTATATTATTAGTATTATATTGAGTGCTTGCAGTTGATAATATAGTTGTATCATGAAATCCTTATAATTAGATAATATTTTAATACAATTACAATACTAAGATAATAATTAACAAAAAAAATATAAATGTATATAGGGATAGCTCATACAATTTCTTACAAATACACTAATGTTGTCCTAAGTTAAGTATCAATAGATTGAAATTGTGTTTCCGGATGATCAACTCATTTTTTTTCAGTAACATAAAATAAACGATTCACTCCATTCATCTCGAAAAATTATCCCGTAAAATATCAATATTCCATATATAACAAAAAAGACCAAAATGCAATCAGATGGAAATCAATTGATGGAACGGCTATTGAAAGCCGGACCCCTTGCCCACAGATCTTTTTCGGATATCTAACTCGACATATAAAAATCATACCTAGCAACCTTCGGAACGAATTGAATAGTATAATACAAATCAAATCAAACAAAACTGCAGGCAATTCAATTGTTTATCAAATTTTAAATCGCCTCCCAAAATTTTGTTTTACCGCCACATCTGCTGCAGAAGAAGCATCAAGCATTTTAAGTTATATATCTAATGCCAGGATATTTACCTTCAACACTTCAAAACTAATCTTACTACCACTGTCTTGTTAGCTCAAGAGAGAGAGAGAGAGAGAGAGCGAGAGAATCTGGGGTGTTCTGCATGGAAGGAAGAATGTTGGATGATTGGCTGCTTTTCATGCTCATGGGACTTTGATAATTCTGACTTGGATAATCTGCTTGTTGAGAACAAACCAAATCTTCTTTGTTTCCTATGGTTATAGCCTGAGAAAGTCTCAATATCTGAGTGTTGTTGCTCCGTTGGCCAGACGAGGAAGCCTCTGCAGACGAATAAGACCGTTGCATATTCCTGAACACGCCCCATAAAAAAGTCTTGCTCTTGTACCCTATGATCATCATCCATCAAACATTCAGAGAAGATTAAGTGTAATGTTGTTGCTCTATCTTGAAAAGGTTAAAAGTTTGAGGCCAACGAACTTACTGCAGTTTCGTAGAGGCAGTTCGTATGATGAAAAGATCAAGAGTTGAAGGTTATCAATCACAACTTTCAGAGCAAGATCTCTCTCAATGACCTCCTCAAGTAGACTATCATAAACTCTCTCATCCCTACAGCACAAGCTAATCAGTGAGAATCTGCAAAAGTCGAAGAAACGAGTGCATGCAAAGTTCATGTGAGGATCCTCACATTTCACATGCAGGAAAGAAATATAAACCAATGCTGGCAGCTGTAGGAGGTGCAGCCCTGAAACGTTTTGGCAATGCTGCGTGCTTGTCCACGAGCTGGAGGTCGAGGATAGGTGGCATTGATGCTGCTGCATCAAAGACTTTCGAGCAGGCTTTGTTGGATGGATGAGCTAAAATTTCAATAGAGATAGTCTCACTTTCTGCTTTGATATTAAGCCATCCCCTTGAAATTTAAAAAATAATCAAAAACTGAAGAGGCAAGGAATAGTAGCAGAAACACTCAAAATTGCAAGCACAATGTAAATAAATATTTTTTGTATGTAGGATCAAATAATTGGACTATTTTTGTAATTCAAGTGATGCCACTTCATCAAAGGGTTATACCATTATTATTTATCCTCAAATATACATACTATACTAGTGATCTTCAAGAAGCCAGATAATGATGTGGGCTCTGAATAAATGCCATGAAAGAAAAAACTGACATTAAAAGATTCAAAATGTTAAGCTCTCAAGTAATCGAAATCTGAAGGTAAAATGTCGAAGCAAAAATTAGCAAATCAGAAAACAAATTTTATGCACAGCTTATTAAATTGACTGCTATTCCAATCTAAATCACAGTCATATCTCGTTTTCTTGATATAAGATAAGTAGTATTTCATTGCACATTCCAGAATTGTCATATGCGCATATAAGCAAGAAAGAAGGATGAGATTTACCTCCATATGGGAGCAATAACAGGTTCTCCAGTGAGAGAATCATCAGATTTTAAATAAGGCTGCCTGCAGAATGTATCTGGTGCCGAGGGAAGATTATCAGCCGCTAAAAGGGACACCTGAAGATCGATATCCTTGCCATCATTTTGTGAATTGTCGCTATCCATGATAACCAAGACCTTCTCGTTGTTTCCAGACTCGGGAATTGCCTGTATCTCATCAAATGACTTTACCATGTCCTCTTGCTCATCAGGAAGTTTACTGTCTGCAGTAATTGTAGGTTCATCAATTTTAATTGATTCATCGCATTCAGAGTTGCTAACAATCTCAGGAACTGGCTTCTCCTTTTCCAGGATATCTCTTTGCCTTTCGTTTGCCAAATTTGCTTCCAACCCCTGACCATCAACGTCTAGTCTACCAGTTTCATTGATGTCTTTACTAATCTGAACCAGCTTCTTCCTTCGATTGAACTTCTGGTTCCAATGATTTCTCGCAGTTTGAGCCTTTTGTCTTTTGAAACTGATCCTTTCACTTTTTCGTGATGGCTCAGCTTTGATGGTATCGTCCCGTCTACAATCCCAACACCACCATTTGATATTATCGTCATTAGGGGTGATCACCTCCATGCAATAGCTGGAAATTATAAGAATGCAATGAGCATGGCATGTCTAAGATAGATTCTAAATCATTAGTATAAAGTAAACTCGTTTCTCAGAACTCGGAGTAACAATGAAAGGAACTGGCACTTTATGACAATAGTATCAGATCAAATAAAGATTTGTATAGTTTATACAAATACAAACACTTCATAAAAGGTAAATAAGTAAATGTTGGATAAAAAAGATTCCAAAACATGATCCCAAGTTTGATGACGAGCTTCTTATGAAACATCTTGCTTCATTAATGAAGTCTGATGACTTTCGTATTACAAATCACAGTATATATATATATATATAAATTAAGTGAGCTAGGCTTTGACATTAAGTCTTGTAGCTTCTTGCATAGATAAAGGAAAGATGTTTTCAGACAAGCACAAATTAGAAATATGCAGGCTAATCCATCACTACAGAGTGTGAGGCATAAACTTGCATTGATTAGTGTCAAACCAAAAGATGAAGACACTGGACAGAGACAACATGATCATACAGTCTAATTCTAAACTTCGATACTCAATAGTCTAAACGAACAAACCTTTTGGTATCAAGTTCTATATAGCTATCTTCACAGATAAAAGATCAACTCTATCAGTAAATCTATACACGATTAAAGGAATTTCGCAGGCTGATCCATCAGGTCAAACACAGTATATGAGCTTAAATAAGAGAAATGCAAAAGCCATTAATTAAACGAAATAACAAAATCATTTTGATGATATATTAGCAGATAGCATTAGAGGGCAACTGTCTGAAATGCATCTCAAGATGATAATCTCTATAAAGCAGCAATATCAACTATGATCTAACCCAGAAATACTAAAGCATATTCACATACTGAGCAAAAAATCAGAAGAATCCCGGCAATGGAAATGAATTTGCTGGTAAAACATACGCGTGAACAGCAGAATCCCGGCAATTCCTGCAGTAGACAAGGTACTTCTTCTCCCCTTCGTCACCACATTCCAGACAAACAGTAGCCTGAAATGATAAGCCTAACCATTATCACACGAAAATCATAATGAAATACTAATGCAACATACATAATCTCTAGAATCAACCTCAATTTCCCCCCAAACATCGATCAAAAATGGCTAACTCAGCAATGCAAACACACATAGTAATTAGCAAATCCCACAAATGAATACTAAAATCGTAGATTTCAGTATGTTTCGCAAATGAATACATGATTCAATTCAACACAAGTTGTAAACAGGGGCACATCCCAAACCCTAAGAAAACTTCATAACAAAATAAAAAGGAAATGTGCATCAGCCCAGATTTATGAAATTATCGGCGAGATTAAGACAAAAACCTCCGAAAATCACTTTTGCTCAGGCTCCTTCCCTTGCTCGGTTTGATTTTTCACACATTATTTTGATTTGACCTTATATCCTAGCCATAAAAAAAGGCACAAAAGAGCAGAGGCTACCA
This sequence comes from Agastache rugosa, assembly GCA_031470985.1. Lineage (NCBI taxonomy): Eukaryota > Viridiplantae > Streptophyta > Magnoliopsida > Lamiales > Lamiaceae > Agastache > Agastache rugosa. The sequence continues at coordinate 35,438,040 of CM062606.1, read as the reverse complement.
TTAACCAAACAACAGAGTAAGAAATAAACTGCAAATCTAAGAAGATAATAAAAACCACAGCCAAAAACTTCAAAATTAGTTATTTTTTACGAGAAGATTTATGAGAAGAATCTTCAGATTGTGTGATCATCTATGTGCACCGAAACAACTCACAAAACTGAGCACGGTTCGAGAATATTACACGTAGCAAACATAAAAGAGAGAGAGAGAGAGAGAGAACCCTGGGATGTTGGGAGAGAGGCGGAGAAGCCATGGATGAACTACGCTTCAAAATGCAAACTCCATGCACCTGAAGAAGAAACGATTAATTATTAGGCAAAAAAAATAAAGCTGGGTTTTTCCCGTTTCAGTAAAAAGTGAAATTTTTTTTGGAGAGGAAAAGTAACAGGTTGTGTGTGCAGACGCGGTAAAAATAAAAATAAAATGCCAATTAACACTAAAAAGCTGTAAAATTCTCGCGGATGACTGATTTAAAGAAGATTCTTAAATTGGATTTTTTTTTTTTTTGTAATAGTAAAACTAGTATACCTTCCAAGTTCCAAGCGATGTGCGATGATTATTACGTTACATCCATATCATGCATATGTATATATATTTAGGATCATTAAATATTATAGATTTTTTGAAATTACATTACAACATAAGGTTTACATGAAAAATCATGATAGTTTAAAGTAAATTTAAAAAAAAATCTTGAAAATTTATAAATAAAATAAATAAATTTAAGAACTATGCATGAAATAAAATCTGAGAACTATTACATTAGTAAAAAAAATGATCAAATACTTGATGTCATCTATTTTTAATCTTTATCTGCAATATTGTAATCAAAGATCGAAAGATAGCACACACACGGCAGACATATAATATTAATATAAATAATTTAGTAATTTTTAAAAAAAAATAGAAGAATATTCATTTTTCTACAATAATTTTTTATAATATAAATTTATGTAAATTTATTTTTTATTTTTTTGAAATGTATTGAAGAAATATTTCGACACCCATACGTTTTTTTTTTGTTTTTTTTTTGAAGTACATATACGTATTATGGATATAATTTTTTGCATTGTGTAAAGTGGGGGTAATTAGTTATAATTGATTGTATTTAAGTTGGGCCAAGCATTTTGACGAAATATAAATCCATCTTCTTGTGACTTTTTGGGCCTTATAGAAAGCCCAGTTTCTAATTTCAAAGTGTTTGGAAATATAAATTCAAATGTAACAACTTCTTGTTCTTGATACAAATATAAACGATCTGACAAAGACAAATTCAAGAACTTCATGAAGCAATCTTGATACATATAATTTTGTTTTTAAGTTTTTCTGTTTGGGTATTTTTAATTTTTTTTGTTGGGCCACTAATGATATTAAGATGTGTAATTAGAATCATAAACGAAGGATTGTTAAAACGTAAGCAATAATCTAAGAAACCCAAAACTCTTTTAATTTCTAGCAAATAATGTTATCTACATTTGAAACTTGTGATAACTTGAAAAAATGAATAGTAACAAAAACTGCACATTTTTTTGCTTCCTAACCTTAGCCTAAAAGAATAACTTGCTTGGAAAACTAATAGAAGACCAACAATCTTGATCTTGTATCAATGTAGAAATCAAACTGTTACGATCCCACCTCGAATCCACAAGCAATTATGGATCCTCCACTCGTGAGCTAGCTTTTGGGTCGGACCAAGTTGGAGCTAGAAGCCCTAACTCGACCCGAAAGCTAGCTCAAAGATGGAGTATCGACTACCAACTTAAGTACTCATCCACAATTGCTCGTGTCTTAAAATAGCTGCATCCACGCCTCGATTGCATTTCTGCGTTAGCTCAGCCCTTTTCGCTTCCGGCAGTCGTGCTCCCGTATGCTCAATAGCTGCATTTTCACAGACGAAGCTCAAGTAGCTAGATGATCACTCCTACGTTCTGACTGGCAATCCGTAGTTATGGAACGTCTTGATCGTGCCATCCCAGTTCGCTGTCACAAACACGAGGCCCCAAGCCCCGGATAAACTTCTCAAACCACGGCCGTCGCTCTTCTTCTGCTGCTGCTGATAATGGAAATGATCACCACAAGCATTGCATGGTTGACTATCAGATTCCAACTCCGGTAATGGAAGTTTCTCTTCGGGCCACGTTGCAGAGCCCCTAGACGAGGAATCCATGGAAAACCAGTTTGCAAGGGAGAAACGGTCCGAGTCCCATATCCTTGGTGAGGACTCAAGGCAGTCGTATTCCAGCACACTAGTCGGAGATGTACACGCTGCACCCTCGTCTCCTGTGACCGAATCTGACCAGTTTAGCACGACAGATGCCCCTTCAGAGACGAAACTCTCACAGGAACGCGTGGATTTAGCTTGTTTGGATGTTTGGATGCACGGATCGTCATAATTCCAAATATAAACGCGGGAATCCTCCCCAATCGACACTATGTGCCTCCCACTCGAAGTAAATGAGGCCGACATCTGGCCCCCCGACTTTGCCAGACCTTTGTACTTCTGAACAACCTCAATCCCATCAAGTATACGGATCTTGGAATCCTCCGATGTTATCATCAATCTTCGAGAGTCGTTATTGAGAAACTGAACACGAAAAAGTTGGTATAAACATAACTGAAGATAAAGAAACTCAGAAAAATTCAACTACCATGATGAATTTAGAGTAATACCTGAATGCCAGTAATTTTGTTACCAGATGATTTCTTCCTGCCTTGAATGTTTATCTCCGCGTTTAGGATGAGCTCGTTGCCTGCAAATCAAATCAAATATCGTTAAGATCATCCAAGTAATAACCTTACAAAACTGTTAGCACGAACGAAAGAGATAGGTGTGCACCTGATGATTCATAGAAGCGGCAGTTGCCAGAAAGAGAGCCAACAACGAAGCCCTGTGGACACGAAACAACCAACGAGGAAAATGTCATCAAACATATAATTTGTGAAATTCACAGTATCAGCATGATCTGTAACAGCATTAGTATCGCGTCTTACCCTTCCATTCGGCTGGTAGCAGACTGCCGTTACTATGTCTTGCACGTTAGCCCATTCCTCGACTCTCTCACTAGAAATGCCCCAAATTCTAACTTTTCCATCAATGCAGCCACTGATGAAGCGGCTCTCATCCGCGGGATTGAATTGAACACACGTTACTGGATTCATATAGACAACGGATACGATTAGTTAACTACTAAAGCAAGAACAAAAATAGGCTTTCTTAATCAGAAAATTTCAGTTAGACAGCTAGAAAAAGAGTTCTTACCATAATTGCTGTGATGGAAAACTGCAAGACATTCATCAGAGTCAGCTCGCCATAACCGGATTGTTTTATCCGTGGACGATGATAGAAGATGCTGCAACAAAAAAAAATCCCATTTCAGATACAAACAAGATCAAAAAAATAGAAAAAGCAAAGCAGTATGATTAACAATTTACATTAGATTTGGACCAAGCCACGTCTAAAACATCACCCCGATGCCCCTTGAGTCGTTGCAATGGCGCCTCTTCAATACGAAACATCTTCTCCGGGATAACGATGGATGCACGACTCGATTTGTTACCCCAAGAAATCAACTTCCCTTCCACATCATGACTACCATAACAGCATTCTTCGGCCTTGCACGAGGCATCCACCATGGTTAAACGCCATATGCAAACTACTCCGTCTTCGCCCCCACTAGCCAGATACTGGCCATCGGGGCTGAACTTCATCGTCCAGATCATCCCGTCGTGAGCTTTGACCACTTGTCCACCGTAGACAGCACTGCACTCCACACACCTCTTCCGATTCTGCTCTATCCTCATCCGAATCATCTTTCTTGATTCTGCATCTGAATTCGAGTCCTTGGATGCATTGACAGCATGGTTTTTCTTCATTTTTCGAGAGAAGCTTCTCCACCACCTCATCATTCTCGTCTTACTCTTACTAATGGTTACCCTCTCTCTCACACATTGCTCATCACAAGCTGCCATTTCATCCATTGCAACATCCACATCGAGGCACATATCGTTATCATTCGACCAATCGTGGCTAGAATAATCAACAGAACAGTTTGCTTCACTGTTTGATTTCCTCCTTTCAGACAGCAAACTATCATCAATTCTCTCACTCACCTCAGCAACTCTCTCAATCTCAAACAACTCCGATTTCGAACACTCAGAAAAACCCATTCTCGATAGAAAATTCTTCCTTCTCTCACCAACACTCTGAGGCTCCCTCAACCAAATATCATAATCTGAAGCTTCTTTCACAACATCGGACTCCTCGAACACCAAGTGTTCTGTTGTATCAAAGAAAGCCTCTTCTCTCTCATCAACGCTCAACATTTCTCGCAACTTCACAACCACACATTAAACCAACTGAATTCCTCTCTCTCTCAACAATGCCATTTCAGAGAGATAACACAACTTTATAAACCAAAAGAAAATCCAACAATCACGGACCGAGTTTCACTCCCAAAGCTAAGGTAAACAGGAGAACTAGACCACGGTATGCTAATACCTGTAACATAATATATAATTTATCAAAGAGTACTCCTTATATAATACTAGATACATTAAATATTTCGGAATTAGAACATTCTAAATCAATATAATTCGTGCAAAACAATGGAAAACAGACAGACCAGAATTGAAATGCTTGAATTGTACCTTGAATTTATTGCAAAGCACACAAACAATATCACCGACCGCCCTTTGATTGTGGCCTCAAATGCCAATCAGAAACGCCCACCTCACCACCAACCTATACATACAATATACATACAATCCTCCAAACAGTGCAAATTCTCTGCACTTTGACTTGGTGGATTGGTTTGAAGCTGAAGCAAAGGTAAACAAAACCCAATCTTTGATATAAATAAGAACGAAAAAACCAATCTTTACAATAAAAAAGTGTGGACCGCTAGGGATATAATAAAGGGTTCTTGAGATCTGAGAATTTTGAAGATGGGTTTTTGGGAATTTTGGCAGCGCACGAGCGGCGGAGCACAGAAGAAATACTGCTGCCTCCTCCTGCCGGGACTGATGATGCCTACACACTATATATATACACTATGTGTTGTGTGTTTTCTGCCAATATGCTAACGCTATATGAGCTCCCTCCCTCCCTCCCTCTCTCTCCCCTCTCTCTCCTCTCTCTCTCTCTCCAAAGTCAATTTCCACACAAAGTCCGATGCTTTGTTGCTCCACTTTAGCGACAAGCTGTTAAAAGTTGAAACTAGACTGGAGTTAGAATTGTACCCAAAAAATAAAAAGAACGGATAAGGGAACAATTTCATATTTCATTTACAGACCATCGCATTATATTTGCAGCATGAAATAAATTAATTGTCGCAAATCATAAATTTTTTGAAAAGTTAGAAATTATTGACTTTTGGCATTTAATGGCGGGTAGGAGTAATATATTCTATGCATGCATTCTTGATTGGGGAGGGATTACATCTTTGAAAATCATTAATGTTTACGAACTCAATCTCCGAACATGTGTCATCAGCCATCAAAATTCGTAAAAAGAAATTGAAAAAGAATTATTTTTAATTATTTCATATTAGAAATCGAAAAAAAAAATTACTCCCTCCATCCACGATATAAAGTTTTATTGTGTGCCGGATATGGAAATTAAGAAAGTTGTTTTTTTTTTAGGAATAAATTAAGAAAGTTGTTGGAGTTGTTGTGAGTGGAATAAAAGTACAATTTGAAAGGTAGTGTTAAAGATATTCCAATTTATGGATTAAAAGTATAATTTATAGGAATAAAGGTAGAATTTGTAAGGGGTCAACGACAAAAATAAGTAAATTTAAGAGAGAATGAAGGGTATGATAGTATAAAAAGTGAAGTATGACTTTTTTTGTGGACAAATATAAATGGGTAAATAAGACTTTATATCGTGGTCGGAAGGAGTAAATAATTTGTATTGACGGCAAGGAACAAAATAGAATGTTTGAGATCATTTATCAATAAAAATTTGAAATAGAACACTTATTCATAAGATGTAGTTATTTTTTGGGTTAATTGCCGGAAAAATCCCGACTTTTAGTCAAATTCTGGTTTTTCCCCACTTTCTAATTTTGCGAAGAAATTCATCGCCTTTTAATGTTTCTGATTTTTCCCCGGCGAACATTTCCGATCAATTGAAATTAACAAATCAACATTATTTTGATCGATAGCATGCCTGAAAAGAACAATACATTGGGCACAACGTCCTTTTCAAGTGTGGCGCGCGTAATATATTTTGATCGGAAATGTTCGCCGGGGGAGAAATCAGAAACATTGAAAGGTGAGGAATTTCTTCGCAAAATTAGAAAGTGAGGGGAAAATCCAGAATCTGACCAAAAGTCGGGATTTTTCCGGCAATTAACTCTTATTTTTTTATATAACAAGGGTATTTGCAGCTGCAACCTGAGGAGTATACTATGTAAATTGTGTTTACAAAATCATTAATGTTGGTTTCAATAATTTATTTCTTTTTTATATGAGATTTATAAGTAATTATTGGTAGTTATAGTGGAATTATTGAATAAAAAAAAGGGGAGAAATGGGAGGGTTGTTGGACAGAGCAAGTACAGGCTGTGTATTTGTTGTGTGTTTATATTTTGGCAAACAAAAAAGAGCAAAGAATAAAAGCTTTTTAAGGGGCTAATTGTCTTTGCCCTAATCTAGCTAGTGTAGCTGTTACTCTATCACAATCTAAAAATAATAAATTGAGATGGCGATTACTCGGACACACACATATTAAGGAAATACACATATTAATTCATTTTCATACATTATTTATTTATTCTCTCCACCAATTACAACCCTTCTCATATCTATTTCATGTATAAATCGAGAGTAAATTATAATTTGTGGCATAATTTTTAGCGAGATTTTCAAAAATAGTCTCTTCATTATATTCTCTTAAAACCCCTTATTTTGAAAAAATAAAATAAAAATGACCGTGTCTATATTTTCGACTTCAGAATCTGACTATATTAGTCGGATTCTTGAGTGAGGTGGAAATTAATTTTTTTTCAATTTTTTTCCAAAAGTTGGGATTTTTTTTAAAAGAAAAATGAAGGTTGGACCATTTTTTAAAATTTTTTTGCTAAAAATCAGACCACAAACCATATTTTACCCTATAAATTTATGTTCATTGATGACTAGATATTGATAGTGAATACGAAATTTTATTAAGTTCAAGTATTTTTTATGGCATGCAACTGACATCAAGATTTATGGTTATTGTATAAGGGATTGGAATATATGACTTCAAATTCAATATTTATTGATTTAGTATTAGTATTAAATATTAATGTTCATCTATCATATTTACAACAAGGAGGTCCATGAGGAAAAGAGAGCAAACTACATGAATGTTAAAATTATAGGAGGTGAACAATAAATTACTACTAAAAAAAGTCAAGAAAAAAAAGACAATTTTTTACGCTTTTTCTTTACATAGTTAATTTCAAAGAGTATTATTATAATGGACATTAATTAATTTTTTTATGGAAAGGAAAGTCAAATGAGCTTGCACTAATTTTGAAATTTAATGAGTCTTGAAAATTCTAGTGTAATAATTCATAAATGGTTAATTTTTTTTTTTTGAAACGAATTCATAAATGGTTATTACTTTAATTAAATGCCAAATATTGACAAACGTGTAATCCAAATACTCCCTCCGTCATATTCATAACGTCTCATTTTCTTTTTCGTCTGTCCCATTGATAATGTCTCATTTCCAAATAAGGAAATAATTAACTCTTTAAAAGTGGTGGGACCAACTACTTTTTTTTCCATCTTTTTACCCTTCTCCTTAATAACCGTGCCCAAAAGAAATGAGACGTTATAAATGGGACGGAGGGAGTATTACGAATGGGTACACTCGTGAGAAACCAATCACACTCTTAAGTATGAATTTCAATATTCTTCCATATTTCATAGTGTTATCAAATAAATTTTCAGGTCAGATCGAGCCGGACCAAAATGCCCTTTTATTATGTGGGTTCGAATTGTCCCGTAAAATTACATTACTATAATTTAATTAACTATGAATAAGGTATGAAAAAAGAGTCGACACTCAAATTCGATGACTTCGAAAATTCTTCGTATAAGCTAGGTCGAAGCTCTCTTTCTCAACTAGGGCATAATAAATATTTGCAATATTGCAACAAGAACATATGAATTTAACTAAGAAAAAAATCATTATGAATTTACCTAAGAAAAAAAATCATAGTATGAATTTACCCAATCATTTGTAATATGTATGTTAATTCTGGATCTAAATTGAACTTTAGATCTTGGACCTTGGACCCTAAATTAAATATACTCCTAATTAAACAATGCACTATGACTTCTAAAACATGTACTTATAATTAAATCATGAATTTTGGACTATAAACCATAAATTTGTGTGCCAAGTAGAATAAGATGTGTCATTATCACACTCTTAAATGGGCACAAATGAATGCATCTATGGCAGATTCGAAGCACTTAATCATATAAATGGAATATTTTAATTAATGCTCCAAAGACATATAGGTATACATTTAGTTGTATAAAGACAACATAATCTTGTATTAACCAAAATAATCTTTCACTTTTGTATAATTAACATTAGGAAGAATATTATTATACCCTAAGTGAGTTCATAGCAGAAGCCCCCTTGAGAAAAAAAGGTGAGCAAATTAGGTGTAAAAAAATACTCTCAAACATTATTAGGTAATTGAAGAAAATATATTTTCTTTGAATATAAGAAAATAATAGTTTAATTTATTTATTAAAAATAGATACAACTTGTGAGACTCTTTAATGTCCCTTCCCATGCATCAATCCATTTATTTGAATTTTTTTTTTTGACTTTAGGAAAGGAAGAGCGTTGGGATTTGATTCTTAAATCTCCCTGTTTACTACTGAAGCCACACCGTTTGGATCTCATCCATTTATTTGAATTGAAAGACTAGAGAGAGAGAGTGATAAGATGGATCCTAGTAGTCTTGAAAACTGCAAAAATGAATATGCTCACACTTTGCTCAAAAACAAAAAATAAAAAAAGGAAAAAAGAAAAGAAAAAGGGTACTCTCATTTACCTGGTTTTTTATGTTCACAATGTCACTTTCAGGTATAAATGTGTTTTTTCTACAGTTATTGGTCATCAAGATTTGGCACTTTCTTTAAAAATATTTTTTTTTTTTGAAAAGGCTTTAAAAATAATTTCTAAGTTTGGGGAAAGGAATAAGTACTTCGGTTTATACTTTATACCATATACCACATCTCGGATAAATCATAAAAAAAAAATTCCATGACTATCTCACAGTTAAACAGATCAAAAAACGATTTTCAACTTAGAGAACTGTAACTTCTTTAATCGTGTCACATGTTATGACTATCTCATAGTTAAACGGATCAAAATACGATTTCCAACTTATAGAACTAGTTGTAACTTCTTTAGTTGTGTCACGTATTGTGTTATAATTGATTCAAGTGGACCAAACGTGAGGGAAATAGATAAATATATAAATAAATCTTAGATGGGTACTCTTTTACTGTATAAGGTTTTTCTCTTTGGAATTTTTCTCATAAAAGTATTAATGAGGTCTGACCTTGTGCGATCAAATCTATAAAACCACTGGTTGGCTAGCTTTTTTGTTTTCTTTCTACTTTTCTTTTATAAAAGACCTTACTTCTCAGTCATCGAATAAGTGTCATGAGCCGTCAAAATTTTTGTCCTCAAATAAATGTCATATCGTAGTTTTCAATGCAAAATTTTGGGTAAATTTTCATATTTACCTATTGATTCAAAGCAAAAAATTTACTTTTTCAGTTTTCTATGCATTAGGGGTAAAATGTGTCATTTTATCTTGATATACGTTTTTTGACTGCTCGAACACTTATTTGGGGATAGAGGGAGTATTTACTAAACTAATTAGGAAATCATTAATTAACCACGAAGTTCGGTAAAGGACTCTCCGTAAACACGTGTTAGTTATCCTAACTCAATTAGTTTTTAAGAATGAATTTAATTAATAATTATGTCCCTGACAATATTTTTATATTTTTTCTTCCAAGTCGTACGTACTGCCAAATCAAATATCTGATTATATATTTCTATTAACCTTATAGAGATAAATAATACTTAAATGTGTGTGTATATATTATATAGATTTCTATTTAATCATTCATATACATATATTAATTTACTAAATTATCCTTATAATTTAAAATAAGTAAAATTATTATATTTATATCAAAATTTGTAATAATATACACTTCTATCATACTCCATCCGTCTCATTTCAATGGCCACCATGCCGGGGCACATATGTTAATAAATGAATTGTTTGTAACTTTGTGATAAAGTTAGAAAGAGAGTTTTTTTTGGGTATTTTTGTCAAATAAAGTAAGAGAGAGAAGGAAGATAGTAATTTTTTTTATGACACACTGTGTAATTTATGAGTTATGTTGAGAGTGTATTTATGTTTGGACTTTCTATTTTAGTTAGTAGTGTATTGAAATGAGACGTCCAAATAAATCAAGGTGGCCTATTGAAATGTGACAGAGGGAATATTAACAGATTTAAATATTGAATTAGCATAGGAAACATAATTTAAAGTTAATTCTCAACATTTTTTTTGTTTTTGAGAATTATATTTGAACCAGTAGTTTTAAATTAAATTAAATTGAACGAGGACGAGGGCGAGGTGGGAGGGTTAAAGGAATATAAATACACACAAACTAAAAAAATCCCTAAAAAAATAATAATACACAGAAAGCTAAAACAGAAATTAACATGCATAGGAATAAACGAATAGAATTTAAGTAGCAAATAAAAAGAAAACTTTGAAAATAAACTAACCTCGAGCTGATTTATCTTAGCATTCCATTTAATGAAAGCTAAATTATTGTGACTTTTTGAGAACACCCAAAATACAGGCTTGCTCCATATCTTTCATTTCATATTTATAGTGACTTGTACTCTCTCTCTCTCTCTCTAGATCTCTCTCTCTAGAGAGAGAGAAGTTTTTTTTTTATTAATAATAATTTCGAGCAGCATATCTCCGCTTAATCCACTCTCGATTTTCTCATTCTTCAATTAAGCCAAAAAGGCGAATTCAAACATTATATGCCACATAATTTTTAACATTTTTTAATCAACCATACAAATTAATTAGTAGTATTACACTCATAAAAATAAAGTAATAATAAATTGCATCAATCAAATAAATATAATTAAGTTTATGAAAACTGTACAATTTTCCATGCATGAGTCCTCCTGCTAAAAGAGTATGCTTCATCTTGTATATTGGTCGCTAATCACGATCTACAAGTTACATCGCGAGCACACTGCCGTCGCGAATTTTGACGGTAAGAGACATTTATTGGGAAATCGAGAGAAAAATTATTAAGGCTGGTAGTATTTCATTTTTGTACAATCTGTCTTTGGCCAATTGGCATTCAATTTCAAACGTGTACTTGTGCATGTCGTTGTTGATGAGTGTCATCACAACTGTTGTGATGAATGTTATCAATTAATTTGGGATAAGAATTTCCACATTATGTTACGTTATATTTCACGAGAAATTTTCTCTGACATATACATGTACTACAGCCATATCTCACATGAAAATATTTTAATAATATAAATTATATTATTAAAATATTTTCATATGAAAGGTGGGTGTAATACATACACACCCCTCCACGAGAAATTCTATCCTAGGCCAAAATTTGGTATTCTATTTTCTATTTTTGTAGTATATCACTAAAAATTATCTCTTTCAAATATTTCATCGAACATTTTCCGGGCATGAATTGAAAAATGATGAAAACACTAAGCAATAAAATTTATGAATTAGAGGATGATGAAGGTTAGGGGTGATGCTCAACAAATCAACAAAGAGGAAATTATGTAAACACAAACCCATGTTTTGCTCATTAAAAGTTCTCCAATTGATGCCCGGAAAGTGTTCGATGAAATTCTTGAAAGAGATTATGAGTGATACAATACAAAATTACAAAACTAGCAAATTGTTGATATTAGTGACACAGTTTGTTTGGGTCGAACCTGAGAGACTCGTCGTGTGACTTGAATTTTTTCACAATGTGGTTGGGGCGTGAGAGATTTGGCTTGTTAGGTCTAATCATGATAACCACAACAATATTCTTTGGTCGTTTGGCGAATAGACCATATAAATAGACGAATTTCGTTTAGGATTTGAGGATTGTTCTTATTCCTCATATTGTACCTTATTTTCAACGTTCTCATAGTAAAATTCTCTTCTCTGCCCATGGTTTTCATCCGTTTCGGTTTCCACGTAACACAAATGAAACGTAGAAATGATATCTCCTTGAGGGAGGGGCATGCATATCTTGAGAAATCTTTCATGATTTTCTTCTCATTAATGAAACAAAGATTGATAAATAATTAGGCGATTATGAAGTCCAAACGTGGTCTTACTTTTCAGGTTTGATTCGGCAAAAGATCTTACTTTTTGGGCTTTCAAACACCTTTTTACACAATTATTATTCATAAACCAAACAAGATTCTTAAAAAGGTGTTAATAATATATCTATATAAAAAAGATTCATTGGAAAAGTAATCATAATATATATACAAAAATATTTTAGCTTTGATCATGAGCGCTGTGCAAGACTGAATTATTAATTAATTATATTCTATTATTATATCATAACATATAATAAGTATTACTCATAGTAAAGTAACACCGTGTGAATGCATAAATAAGCATACGATAACTCGTATGTAAATAATATGTTGTAAAAAAGATTAACTATAGATGAGCATTGTTATATTGAAAAAAAAATCCAACAAAAGAATAAATGGAAACATAATCAATTAATTATGAGAATATCCCTGTAATAAAGGGATATGGAAGTAACAATTGATCACAATTATATTTACTTTCCTACCCTTTTCGCCCAAAAAAAAAGGATTAAATACAACCTTAAATCTAATTTGGTGAATGAATTAGATTAATTTTTAGTACTTACACTAAAAAAAATTGAGATGTATGTGTGTGTGTGTGTATGAAATTAACCTACGTTAATTAATGAAGTGATACAAGATTAATTTTACTACTATGTGTCATTGCATTTTATTCTCGGCAAAAACTTGGGTATGACCAACCACAGAGCGTGATTGGTTGTAACTAGAGGATAATTAAAAGAATTATGAAAGAATTAAATATAATATGAGGTAATTTGAAGATAATTAGAGATAATTATTCCTAATTAGAATTAACTAATATTAATTAAATATTAATTAATTAAAAACATACTTCCCCCTCCCTTATAAGTGTTGTGCTTTTATTTTAGAACATGAGTTCACTAATTTTTAATATTTTAAATCTCACAACAAATAAATAGACGGATCCCTTTCTTCACTCAAAATATATCTACCAAATAATTTTTTAAAATCCGTACCGCACTCCACACCACCACATTTTTGGAGGATGATGGGAGTATAAGAGCATCTACAGCAGTGGTCTCTAGAGAGACCGGTCTCTCAATATTTAATTAATTCTTTTTGTACTTTTTGTGGGGTTCCCAATCATTGAAAGACTGGTCTCAAAATCGTCTCCAATGGTAGCGGTCTCTCACCCGATCTTTCAAAACAAGCTGGAAGAGCGAGAGGATGACACGTGGCGGAGGGGAGAAAGAGGAGCCGGTCGCGACCCAGAGCGCAAACGAGACCGCGGGCGCGGCCGGGGACCGGACACCAACGGTGGAAACTACCTTGTGACCGGTCGCTATAGAGGGACCAGGGGAAGCGACCGGGGGGCAAAACCCCCGCTGTGAATGCCTTAAAAAACCGTACCAACTGTATGGTATGGTCCACCACATCAAACACTACCTCTTTATTGTTTTAACCCTACCGAGAATTTTTGTTTATATAAATTTATTAGATTTGCATTCTATCAACCAAATATGGTTACCAAAAAGTTGTGACATTGAATAAATTATAAGTGACCCCACTCACATGCTCACCCCCTTTTTAAACCTATGTCACCTGACCCTCCTATTTGTATTTTTGACTTGGAATGCACTTTCCCCCAAATTCCAACTACTACAAAATTTGTATCTTTTCATTGACTAATTCCATATATAATCCACACAACCTTCTTTGAAAGTTTTTTCTTATATCACGAATATAACCCACAGTCGCTATTCAACATACATACTGTATAAATTTCGTTCATGTACCATAACATACTAAGACAATAAAAAAAAAATCGTACTACGAAAACTCTTGCGATAGATTCATCCGACAATGCGTCGGTGTGATTCAAACTTCATTCTACCCATGTACATGCATACATAATCCTATTTCCTTGTCTAGCTTAAATTACTTAGGTCCACCAATAATAATTAATGTGATATTGCCATGTCTATATATTTATATATAGAGTTGAACTGGCATTCAGACATACACCTAGGTTGAGATCTTAGTACCTTTTTGTGACGATGATTTTATTAATTGACAACTAATTACATAAATAATGATAAGAGATTATCCTCGAGATACGGTCCTAAAAGATTTAAATTAGGAGAGATGAGATTAATTATGATTAGGGTTGAGGAGATTAGGCTAAAATCTCCAAACCATGTGCTCATATATTTGTCTGACCTACTTAATGATCTTCACTACAAATACAATTATTTATTACATAATCCCTAATCTTGTAGTTGATTAAGATCAATTTTGTTTTGGAACTTGCCTGGCGTCAAATATTTTAAAAAGGCATTAATTAATTGGTGTGAAATATTTTGCTAGTAGCTATAATGAAATCCATTATAAACAAATCATTGCTTTAAAAGTTTTAGTTGGACGAAAATAATTGGAGCAGCAATTGAAGAATTTGGTGACAAGTCCCTTCTCGAATCTTCATTGAATTTTTATCTTTCTTCAATTTTTTTTTATGTAAAAAAATTTAAACATTTTTTTATTAGTTTACTTTTAATTATTTCAAAGATATTTGCGCAAAATATCCATATATATACGGATTGTGTGGTTGTGGGTGAACCATCACAGCGGCCACTTTTCCAATTAATTATATTTTAATATATCTTATCTTTTTTTTCAATAAATATTTTAATATCTTATCAAGAATTTAGCAACACGTAGCCTAATTTCCAATCACAAACTAGTGAAATAAAAAATATGCACTATAATGTGACCACAGCACTCTATGTGAGTACGTCGTACTCTAGCTTTGTCACATGGTAATTGTGTTTATTTATTCACACACACACATAGGGAGAGAGTGTGTTTCCAATGTGTAATGAAAGACATTAATTGATGTTCCTTTTTATTTAATTTGAGAAGGTGAAATAAAAACGACGTCGTTTTACGAAAAGAAAATGAAAAACCACGAGTAGCGGCAATTGTTCTATCCTCATTGCACATGTATACTAGAAGCACACGTAGTGACGTAGATCCCGAAAAAAAAAATTCTACGTCCGCCCCCGAATTAGATATCATCATGAGGGCTTTTCTAAAGAAGATTTATTGTCCAAAGTATTTGGCTCATTCTCAAACTTAAGCACAAAATGCTTGTAGATGAAATTGCATTTTTGCCTCTTGTATGGTTTGGGTCATATTTGCACCCAACCCAAATATTAGAAATTAATGCAGACACCTTTGCTAGAATGTTTTCCTAAAAGTAATTTAACTAAACAAAATTCAAGAATCATATTAGTTCACACCAGAGGTGAAAATGCTCCTCCTCCAAGACATATATTTTAGTTTTCAACTTTGAAAATGTCATTTTTATATTTTAAATTAGGGTTAATAGCAAATTAGTACACAATCTTCGATGCATTTTGTAAATTAGACTCAATCTTTGGAATGTTGCAAATAAATACTCAATGTTTATATTTTTTGCAAATTCGACATACCCTGTTTTTTCTGGCCTCTATCAAGCTGATTTGACGCGTTCATTAACAATGCAAAGTAGACTTCCGTTTCGTATATACTATGTCATCATAAATATTTCAAAACGGCGTCGTTTTGCGAGAAGTGATCAACAAATGAGAATCCTTTAATCATGAGAAATCTTAATATTTTATCGAAAGATTTATGATGACTTCGTATATGTAGAACAAAATCCTAGTCCACGTTACTAAAGAATGCGCCAAAATAAGCTTGTTGAAGACTGAAAAAACATGGTAGATCAAATTTGCACAAATTGTAAAGTTTAAATATTTTTATTTGCTATATTTTACAAGTTAAGTGTAAAGTGCAAAAGACACCAAATGTTGGATATTAATTTACAACTAATCCTTTAAATTATATTGCAATATTTTAGATTTTATTTTTGTATGTTGCTCTGCATTTTAATTAATCTGCATGGCGAGCTTACTCTCTCGTGCTTCTTCTCTCTCAATCTTCAACCGCTCACTTCACACAAATTCATCTTCCGCTGCTAACTTTCTCTCTCTACTACCATTCTGCAGGAAAACCCAAGAGTTAAAGGCCTTAAATTCTATACTAATAGTCCATGGATTGATGGGGAACGAATCCTTACTTGAACAGTTCATCAACCACTGCTGTCGTCTGGGCTCTCCAGATTTAGCTCTTCCTGCATTCAAAATCATCGAAAAACCGAGTCTTTACTTGCAGAATTTAGTCCTCCGGAGTTTGTGTGATAATCGGTTGTTTGAAGATGTGATCTTCGTGTACAAGAAATGTCGAGATTCTGGAACTTCTTCGGATAATTATACTTTCCCTTTTGTGATCAAAGCGTCTGCTGCTTTGCGTGATTTTTGGTTCGGTAATATGATTCATTGCGCTGTTATCAAAACTGGATTTGGAGAGAATCTGATTGTCCAAACTGCGCTTCTTGATTTCTACTCCAAAGTTGGTGAAATTCGGAATGCACGTAAGGTGGTTGATGAAATTCCGCAACCAGATTTGATCGTTTGGAATGCGATGATTTCTGGGTATTCTGTTAATGGCTTCGATTATGAGGTTCTTCGTGTTTTCAGGGACATGTTTCTCGAGAATGTGAAGCCGAACGCTAGCACGTTGGCGACTGTTTTTCCGGTCTGCTCCATTGTTGGAGCTGTTGATCGTGTTGGTATCTGTCTTCATGGATTGGCTTATAAACTTGGATGCATTAAAGAAGAATCTCTTGTACCTGCCTTGATTTCAATGTATGCTAATTGTGGGGATTTTTTAGCTGCTGAGGAGATTTTTTTCGATGCTTCAACAAGAAAAGATGTGGCTGTTTGGAATGCCATGATATCTGCTTACACGCGGAGTCATGTTCCAGAACACGCAGTTGGAGTGTTTAGGGAATTACTTGTTGGTGGTGAGGCGAAGCCGGATGTGGTGACATTCGTGTCTCTGCTTCCTTCGTCTGAGAATCTTGGGAGCATCGGTTATGTGGAGTCCTTCCATGCTTGTGTATTTAAATTTGGAGTCGAGAAAGAGCCCTCAGTCGTCACAGCTCTAGTGTCAGTGTATTCAAAATTAGGGGATATGGATTCAGCAGAGTTTCTTTTTCGTGAAACGAAAGTAAGGAACCTTCTGTTGTGGAATTCAATGGTTTCAGCTCGTGCTTGCCATGGCTTTTGTCAAGAGAGTTTGGAAGCGTTTCGTCTCATGCAGGAGGATGGTTTTGATCCGGATGCTATCTCGATTGTTAGTCTCCTTACATCATGCTCTCGACTGAAGGCAACCGTGTTGGGCAAGTCTGCGCATGCTTTTGTTGTTAGAAAGAGTATTGATACGAACCTCCACGTGCTCAATGCATTCTTGGCATTCTACTTTGATTGCTCTGAGCTCGTCTACTCTTTCAGGATATTCGACAGAATGGCTCTAAAAAGTGTTGTTTCGTGGAATACTATGATTTCTGGATGTGTAGACGAAGGAGAATTAGAAAAGGGGATGGTGTTATTCCATCACATGAGGCAAGAAGGGTTCAAATTTGACATGGTTACCTTGATAAGCATCCTTCCCTCGTGCCACGTGAGTCGAGGCTCGTTACTTGGATTGTCTATTCATGGCTATGCTATCAAAACATCTCTGAAAACCGATATTTCCTTAGCTAACGCTCTTGTCACCATGTATGTAAACTGTGGAGAGCTCAATGCAGCTAGGTTGTTCTTTGACGAAATGCCACAGAAAAGTGTGGTTTCTTGGAATGCTATTTTAACGGGCTATCGGCATTATAACTTACAGAAGGAGACTATTGAATTGTTCAGAGATATGATGGAGGTGGATCAGAACCCAAGCTATGTAACTTTGTTGAATGTTTTACCGGCATGTGAGGCTCTTCGTCAAGGTAAATCGTTCCATGGTTATATCGTTAGGAGAGTGATTCCACTTGAAACTCGTCTTGTTACATCTCTTATGATCATGTATGCAAGATTTCAAAACTTGAAATCCTGCTTGATTCTGTTCCATACTGGAGATAAGACGAGTATCTCCGTATGGAACACTATTATATCTGCATATCTACTTCTGGAGAATGGGAATATGGCATTTTCCTTCTTCTCTGAGTTGCTTAATCGCAAAATAGAGCCCGATGAGATCACGATTCTGAACCTAATCTCGGCCTCTCTCCATCTCAAGAACATGAAAATCTCAAATTCTGTCTTGGCATATCTTGTAAAACAAGGATTTGACAGAGATGTAGCTATCAGCAATTCCTTGATTGATATGTATGCGAAATGTGGGAGCATCTCTTCAGCTAGGGCGCTCTTTGGCTCGTTGCAAGACAAGGACGACGTCTCTTATAGTGTGATGATAAACGCGTATGGATTGCATGGCTGGTGTGAAGCTGCTCTAGCTCTGTACTCAGAGATGAGGCTTATAGGTTTGAAGCCGGATGGAATCACATACACGAGCGTCTTATCAGCGTGCAGTCATGCTGGTTGTGTCGAGGAGGGAAGGATGGTTTTCGACTCTATGATAGGCAACGGCATGCTGCCATGGATGGAGCATTATGCCTGCATGGTGGATCTTCTAGGAAGAACAGGCAACTTGGATGAAGCATATGAGATTGTGAAGAATTTGCCACATCAGCCTTCTGGAAACATCCTAGGATGTTTACTAGGTGCTTGTCTGAATCATGGGAATTATCAGCTAGGAGAAGAAGTAGGAAGATTTCTTGTTGATTTGAACATTAAAGATTCTGGTTGTTATGTGATTCTTCACAATATATATGCAGCTGCAGGAAAATGGGAAGAAGCCAACAATGTGAGGCTGCAACTGGAAAGAAACCACTTCAGTAAAGCTCCTGGCATCAGTCTTGTTTGCTGAAGTGTGTGTGTGTGTGTCGAGGGGCGGAGCAAGGATTTTAAGAATAGACGGGCGAGATTACATTTATGTATTTAAGAAGTATAAAGATATTACATTTTATTTATTTCTTATATAAGTGAAACTTAACATAATCTGATTATATAATTTTAATATAATCGTGATATTTAAAAAAAATTGTTTGAAACTAGTTTTACAAATGAATCATAATATATATATAAACAGTTATTTTCAGAATAAAAACATAAGGCAAAATAAGTACTCCCTCCGTCTCAATAGCATGGTCTCACTTCTTTTGGGCACGGTTATTAAGAAGAAGGGGTTTAGTGTATAAAGTAAGTTTGTTCCACTTTATTAAGGAGTATTTTAATTAAAAATAATATTCATAACCAACAACTATTTCCCCCTTATTACACACTAATTATTTTCTTATTTGGACTAAGACCTTGCTATTGGGACAACCGAAAAAGGAAAGCGAGACCTTGCTATTAAGACGGAGGGAGTATCATATTCCGAAATAAAATATGTGCCTAAATAAGCGTTCAATTTCGGATTTTTATAGAAAAAATCATGTCAAACCTCTCACTTAAGTCTTTACCCCTCTTAATCAATGCAAATTCTCTATTTTGTTTGATTTTTTATACAATAATTGTAAATAGAGTATTTCACCCCTTTTCTTAATCTATGAATTTTGACGGCATGGGGCATTTATTCGAGTAATTCAGAATTGTTTCAACATCACTAGACATGATAATTTGTTGCCCATTTATTCGAGTAATTCAGAATTGTTTCAACATCACTAGACATGATAACTTGTTGCCCGCCGATTAGATATTACTCACTCCGTCCCGCTCATATTATCTTCCTTTCCTTATTGGATTGTCCCACTCAAATTGCCTTTTTCCAAATAAAGAAATAATTAACCCTTCAAAAGTGATGAAACCTACCTATTTTCTATCTTTTTACCCTTATTCTTAATCTCCGTGCCGAATAGTAATAAGACAATATCAATTGGACGGAGGGAGTATTACAATAATAATTTAACAAAAAGAGAATTTAGGCTCTTCTATGTTATGCAATAAGCAAAATCCAGAAGTGCAAAAATGCAACATCAAGGAATATGATATAATGTAATATTCCCTACTAAAACCACAGCATCATACTTCGACAAAAATCATACTACTTTAATCATATCATCATATACTAACTAAAGAGAGGTCGAACTCTTATACATCAATCAGGAAGTTAAAATGAGACATGAGGCAGTCAAACAAACACGATTTTCGACTGCCATACGTTCGTCATGATAGATTTCTTTGTAGCAGCATGAGGCAGGGAAGGAACTTACAGTGCTCAAATTAGAACGGACGCTTACCAGCCTGGTCACGACACAACAGATGGGTTCGAACGAGATCAAAAATATGTTTTTTTTTCTATATAGCTCCAAAACTGCAGGGGGCTGTACCCCAAAATCGGGTGTTAGTCAAAGAAAACGCACTTCTAACATCCATGATTCGTGATCTCTGTATATGTCTGGCTCATGTAGAAGAACTCCCACTAGTGGTCTGTTTAGCCACGTAAATCTGTTTCACCTTTGAAGCCGGAAAATTTCTGTCCACATTTCCCCTTCCTTGGAAACCCATCCTACGATTAGAAAAATCATTTCCTGCATTGTTCCTCTGAGGCGCGTGACCTCTTTGATAGTAAAGGCCGGTAGAATTACCTTGTTGGGTGGAGAAATTCTTCTTAGAGTATTGACTCTTCACAGAACTTGCACTATGGTGGTGTCTCTTCCCGCTGTCAATTGCATCAGTCTTGCCAGGTTCGGCATTTGCATTTCCGGACATGCTCTGAACTGCGGTCTGCCCTGATGAAGCCGTGTTAGATCTCAATGAATCTACCAATTCTAATTCAGCAGGAAATGGGGCAACATTTGTATCTGCAGCAGCAGTGAAACTCGGGCCATTATCAGATGATGTAGGAGCGCGAGACTCTGTGAACCTGTTAGCGGCTAATGATTGGTCAATCGAGTGTCCGTGGTTGGCTTGAGAAGGCAATGCACCATCTACTTGTGGCTGCAATGGTCGAGAGACAGAGACTGCGTGAAGTGGAGAAGCAGGAATGTGCCCCCATCGAGCTTGGATAGGCAAATCAGGGGCGGTCTGAAAAAGAAATTGCCACATTTTTCAAGATTCCCAACGAGAATAAAGACAACCATCTCAACTGAACTTGTAACACCATTTATTTCACCAATTGACAAAATACAAAGAATCAACTGTTTGCACATTTATCAAGCAAATAAACATTAGCAGATGAAGAGCGAGAGAGTAGGATAATACGCTCTTACCGGGAATGGTGACACATCATACATGGGCAACGGTGGGGGCATAGGCAAGAGCGGAGATCCTGGAGCAAGATGTTGAATGGGAGCTGTAATTGGAGCACTTCGCTGCACAGTAGTCATATTCACATTATTAATGTCTCCTTCACCAATATGCATGGCAGTGGACGAAGCAGTATTTTTCCAATCGGCTTGCTTCCCAGAGGGGATATAGGTGGTACCCATAAAACTCAAACCTACCTGCCCATATTGTCCAACTGGAGCAAAATGATTATAGACAACCATGTGTGGAGGCCCCTGAACCCCATGAATGCCTCCAGGAGGACCAATAAACGGACCAGAATATCCAGCTGGAGGACCATAGAACGAGTCCATACCAGAATGGCACTGCTGCCAGTTACCAAGAGGTGCAGAACTGGATGATGTTGTCTTCGGAGGTTGTGATTGTGTACCAGAAGTTTCTTCATGTGGACTGAATGCAAAAATCGGACCCCCCAACAACGGGTTCATCTCATAAAAGGGGAAGTGAGAAGGTGGACCGGCAGGGAAATGAGAAAGCATCTGGCTAGTAGAACTTTGAGGACTAGGCAATGGCGGCCATAAGGAGATTGGTGTCGTCTCAATGGATAGATCTGCTGGAAGAGAAACACTTAACAACTCCTCACCCTGTGATCGACTTGCCATGTGCTGATCTCTAACTACTCCTGCAAAAGGGAGGGATAAGCAATTAAACTAAGACGCAAAACCCATATCAATCTCCACCCATCTTGAATACCGTGTATCTCAGAGCTACCTGTTGTAATGCCGTCAATATCAGAACCACCAAAAGTTTTTGTGTCGCTAACTGAACCTAAGCTGTTCCCAACTATCTCGTCACTGCTGATAGCAGCAACAGCAACAGCAGAAGCAGCTGCTTCAGCTTCAGCCTCACAATCTTGTAGGGGAACACAAGAGTCACTCAGGTGCTTCTCTTTTTCAAAGAAAAGAGAATTATCTTTTTCTGTTGCAGGAAACTTGCGGGATACTTGCACATCAGGTCGATTGGATCCCGGAGCACCAATCCCATGCGATACAACACGGCTACTAGGAGGAAGGATTGTTGGAGATGTAACGGCACCTGACAACAGGAAGAAGGGGAAAAGAGTACTGTTAATTTTCAAAAGGATCTATTTAGCAATTGTTGAGTTCATTGTGACAAAAAATTTACCAAATTGAATTTTCTCTCCAGCAAGCAGTGAATTGATTGGGCTAGCACCAGAAGAAAATGATTTGTCCTTTGTCAAAATAGATGGCGATGGTATGATTGGATCACTAACTGAGCTGGAATGACCTCCAACACCAGAAATGTGTGAATCATACCGAGCAGGTTTCATAGCCTCATCAATTTGTGTCTGGCTTAAGGACATGACCTACCAAAAAATCACAAAATTTTTTTAAAGAAAAGATACGGTCAAATCAAGATATAGCTCAACAAATTAAAAGTTGAACCATTTCGTGAAAAAAAAGTTCAAAACATCTCTTATAAGAATGAAAACTAGGTCCATTCAAATCAAATTGTTAAATTAATTTCCATAACCTCATCAATTTTTGTCTGGCTTTAAAGAAATGACCTA
The DNA here is from genome assembly GCA_031470985.1 of Agastache rugosa. Taxonomy (NCBI): domain Eukaryota; kingdom Viridiplantae; phylum Streptophyta; class Magnoliopsida; order Lamiales; family Lamiaceae; genus Agastache; species Agastache rugosa. Next base: position 35,414,825 of record CM062606.1, on the reverse strand, counting down.
CCAGAAAATGAATGTTTAACATAATTTCTCAAAGAAAAGATACAGTTAAAACAAAATATAGCTAAACAAATTAGAAGTTCCAAACATTTAAAGAAAAAAGAAAAAGTTCCAAACATCTCTTGAAGTATGAAAACCAGGTCCATTCAAACCTTCCTCAAAAATAAAGGTCCATTCAAATCAAATTGTTAAATCAATTTTCGTTTTGGTTTTCAACAAACAAAGGATGCAATCACTGAAACTTAGGGTGTTTCTAGGACTGGAAATATAACTACCTTTCAGGAAGATATGAACCATTTGACGCTAACACACCGTAGCCAATACAATCTCAAACACATATACCTAAGGATGAAAACCAGGTCTTTTCGAATTTCATTGTTCAACTAGTTTTTTATTTTGCCTTTTTGAATCAGAAAGGATGTAATCACAGTAACTTAGGGTGTTACTTGAACTGGAAATATGACTACCTTTGTAGGAGGATAAAAACTTATCACTAACACGTACCACTGTCATAAACACCAATAGCTAGAGGTGATTCAACATGATTTTTTACCTTATTTTTGCTGTCAAAGAGGCCAGGTTCACGTTCTGTTCCGCTGTTTGAAACGACAGTTAAAGAGCCTGATCGTGAAGGCCTGCTAATACAAGCACAAGTGGAAAAATATATAAGTTATTTTGCTATACAAAATGCCAATACTGAAGTTTCTGCTTAGGAACATGTACTTGATAGCTTGTGCTTCAGAATTAACAGGAGGAGTGCCAATTGGAGGCTGGGAAGCTGCAGCAGCGAATCCGGTTGATCCTCCACTTCCAAACTGAGAGCTCTCAGATATAGAAAAATCCAATTGCGGATCAACTGTTCCCTCACTGCCCAATGGTATGGGGTGTTTATTATTGCTTCTTGAGACTACATCCTTTTGTCTGGAATAACGTGGTTTCCGTGGTGGCTGATTTGATACAAAAGACGACGTAATTACCATCTAGAAGGGAGAAAATGTAAATTAAGGAAAAGAAAAGGATACCATCATAAAACTGCAAAAGATTTGCTATGAACTTTTTCTACAATCATTATTACCTTGGTGGTCCGTGATTTTGCTTTAATTTCCTTTTCCCTTTGTTCGCGTCTGTCATTCAGCATTTGCCTTTTGGATCTAACTTCAATGAAATCATCCTCATCACTGGCAGCTTCAATACCAGATTGTTTAAATACACGCACAACACCACTTTGTAAGGGAGCATCTACATCCTCCTCAGAAGCATTTCTTCTAAGGTTTGCTTCACCAGGGTATGAGGTATTCTGAGTCTTAGTCGACAAAAATTTTCCCGTTTCTTTTGCTTCCCTATCTCCAGATTCGAGCTCAGAAGATATTTTACTTCCAGATGCCAAGGACTCAGTGTGCTTCATAGTTCTATTAGACATGCTACCTCTCTTGGCCCCACTTCTAGTGAAAACTCCCACAGCCTTTCCGGTGTACATAGACTTATCTGAAACTGCAGCACTAGAAGAAGCCACTGCAGGTGCTGGTCTCCTGTCATTGTTTTCACGAATCCGGAATTCGGTCCGCTGGACGGTTCTTCGAGGTCTTCTGTGAAATCCATTTGAATCTGCCTGCATATCATGATCCTGGACCGATGATCTTGTGTTGGAATTTTTAACTGCATAAGCAAATCTTCTCCCCCTGCCACCAGATAATGCTCCTTGACCTCTTACTCCGTAATTTCTCTCACCAGAAGCAGACTGCATCGTTGGTTGTACATTATGCAACTGTCTGTCAAATCCTCTTGCCCTTGATGATGGTGGGTAACTCTTTGAAGCAGCATGATGCTGCCCTTTCTCTTCAGCAAGGGAGCCAGAGTTTGACATCAATTTATCATCACAAGGCCCAGAGGCCGCAGAAGTAGATGCATGGACAGCAGAATTGTCATCATGATTATCTACATTTAAAACTGTATTTGAACTTGAGGGAAGCCCTCCATTAGATTGCTCAGATGATGCAGAAACAAAACTTGGCTGATTAGTTATTGAAACAGATGGCACCTCATCCTTGCTTGTGTTTCGTCTGGAAACATCTCGAGCAGGCTCATGAATTCCAGAGCTTACAACATCCTGATTTAGATTAAGATGGCCCAGCATGTTAGGCGGAACAAAAGACATTGATTGAGGGGCTATTGGCAAAATTCCCTGCGAAATAGGAGATGTATACCGCAGCTGACCAAATTGGAACATTGGAGGCTGTGATGGATGCATATGAGTAATGGATGGACCAACAGGAGGATGGATGTGCAGAGGCATCTGTATGGAACCAATCTGTATAGCAGGCACTGGAGATGGTATCAAAGAAGGACCAGAAAACAGCCCAAACTGAAGCTTGATTGGTAAATCACCCTGACTTCCAGCAGAAGATATAGATGGCAAATTAATAGGCTGACTTATCGCAGCTGTAACATTAACCGACGAGGACAAGACAGTTTGCTGGGACGTTAAACAGGTGTTACCAGAGGAATCAGCACCATCTAAAATATCTGCTGATGCTGCTGAACAGGGCGCACCAACATGTTGACCAATAGAACCTGGCAAAGCTGATGCATCCAGTACCCTCCGAGAAGAGCTATCAGCACTTGTACCATGAGAATCATCTCTAGTCGGAAGATTTTGCTCATCAGACGGAAACCCATCAACGATCACTCTTTCTTCAACCATGCCGATAGAACCATCATGCATCCTGAATGATCTTTCTTGATGCCCTATACTTTTTTCAATATCATCACTTGGTATTTCAACTTCGACACCCTCATCAAAACCTAATACTACATTGTCCATCACATGAGGCGAGTCTCTTTCGTCAAGTTCCAGTCCATCAAACTTCTGGTTCAGCTCAAGATTCTCAACATCCCTATCACGCACTTCATCCTCTTCTCTAAAACCATCTTCATCCTCATCATATTCTTCTTGCTGCTGCATCAGCTCTTCATTTTCAAGAGCCCATTCTTCATCCTCAACAGCAGAAACTGAATCCGGCACAGTTATCATTGTATTATTTCCAGAATCGCCACTGGGAGCAACAGATACAGTCCCTGTAAGTAGATTGGTTTTCCCTTCTGCAACAGCTGATGTTACAGGAGAATCTCCAGATACATCCAACTCGTCCTGGGATAGATGAGGTGGAGAAGTTGGGGGGCTGGATACAGAGAGTGAAGATTGAGAGTCACACCTTGATCCACTGTTCTGGCGTTCAGAAGTACTAGTTTCTAGTGGCATTTCAAAAACTTCAGATGGCTCAGGTCCTCCATGATTAGTGCCGTAATAATCTGTCCCCCTGGCAGATTCAGTTTGTGAAGCATGAGTGTAATGAATGCTGCCATCGAGAAAAGCTGAAGGACCTGAGTGTTCACTAACTCCTCTAAAATTAGTCCTTTGAGCTGAAGCAAGTGAAGGAGGAGGAGGGACACGAGGCTGTCTATCAGAGTACCTTGACCTCCCATAGGAATAGAGGTCATTTGCATCAGAATGAGGATACAAACGCTCTGGGTAAGGAGGACGAGTACCACTTCTAGTGCGTCCTTGCCCCCATCCACTATCTCCATATCTATCTCCAATATCCTGAAATTCTAAATCCATCTCCCTGAGTTTTCCATAAGAGTCAGCATTACCAGAAAGATTCCATCTTTGTTCTTTTTGATATCCAAACTCATCTGAGTAAGAGTCTTGCATTCCAGTTTTCAAGTAAGGCCTAGAAGGCATAAAACCAGGCCCACCATGGAACTCTTTTCGTGGACCTGTTCTGCCACCAACTACTGCATCCCGCCGTGGACTGTAATGACCAGTCTCTTGATCTGGTTGCAGTGAAGGGAAGCTACCACCATATTCCAACACATCCCTTTTCCAAGAATTAATAGATTTCCCCCTGTCAATAAAGTTTGAAGAACTTTCTCTAGGAGGATAGGGCCTCGAGCTCATCTCAGCAGGTCTGCCATGAGCAGATGACTCAAATGAACCTGAAGTCATAACATTTTCTACCATTCTCTCACTATCTTCCCAGGTTTCCAAATCTACATTCACAGATAAAGTAGTTTCCTTTACGGCTGCTTTGAGTTTCTCATCCACAATTGTTCTAGATGAAGTATCACCCTTTGCAGGTTCAGACTGCCGTTTGGCCATCTTAGCTTCCAATTCTTGAAGCATTTGTCTTGCGGCCTGTTTCCTCCTCTCTTCTTCCAACTGCATTCTTTTCTTTTCTTCTTCCCTGGAAATCCTCAGCTCTTCAGCTTTTCGAATAGCCTCCAGCTGCTCCTGTTCTGCCCTCCACGCAGCTTCACGAGATTCTTCATCCAGCCTTCGCTGCCTTTCCTCCTCTTCCCTAATTCTTCTCAGTCTCTCCTCCTCTTCCCGTCGAGCTTGCTCCAAAGTTCTTTCTTGCTCTTCAATAATCCTCTGTCTCTCAAGCTCTTGCATTTTCTGGACTTTTTCAAGTTCTGCCTCGAAAGATTCTCGAATAGGATCATGAAAATGAGTAGATTTGGCAGCATCCTTTTTCCTCTTAATGACCCCAACAAGACCATCTGAGAAGGGATCCCTTTCGTCAAACCCTGCAGAACCGTAGTCTCTCGAGAAAGGATCCTCTGAGAAAGGTCTATCACTATTTGAAAATCGTTTATCCCGACCCATAGTGAGTATGGGGTCAGTTACAGGGGGCCTTCTCCCACTAGAAGCAATAAAGGGTCTGGATGATGTATTATTCTGAAAATTGTCACCCCTATACCTATTAGGTTGTTCAGAGACATGGCGATCCCGAAAATTACGATCTCCCCCTCTGTTATTAAATGAATCAATTGAACTGTTTCGTTGCATCTGCTGTCCTACATGTCCCAAATCCCTCCTCCCAAATGCAGAATCCCTGTTAAGTGTAGCACTGCCATCTCGAACAGTGTCTCCATAATGAGATGGGGTGTATTTATTCTCCTTTGTCATATTATTACCAGCCATTCTTGCACCAATACCAACTCTATGATTTCCCAATTCTTGAGAGCTCACTCCATCTTTAGAAAGAGAAGTTCTCCACTTGTTGACTTCCTTACCTTCCTGACTAGGTGTCCTCACATCTTTGATATACGGGTCCATTTTAAGGACTTCACTGGAAATATTCTTTCCAGTTTCATTGTCTCGTTGGCCCCATTTATCGTACTGATTTGTAGCTGGCTTGTGAGGTAAAATGCTGGGTCTTGGCAAGTCAAAATCTCTATCCCAATAATTTCCGCTGTTTGAAAATCCAATATCTCGTCCCTGTTCCACAAATCCATGGCCCGTGTCACGCTCATCATCAGCCCAATCAGACCTCGGATTCATGCGAACCAGTGGCAGTGGATCAGGGAAATAATCTTCCTTCTTCCGAATTTGATCGGTCATCCGTCCACTCACCATTCCGTGGACTGCACCACCATTTTGCACAGACCGGTTTCCACCAGTATTTCCTGAGGACTGTCCTGGTGGATGCATATCAGCCATTGGACCCAAATGAAAGCTTTCCTCTTTATCCAGAGTTAACTCATCATGTAAGACCTGCTTCTGCTTCTGACTTAACCCATCCTTCTGTTTCTGTGAAACCCCGGACGAGACAGGCCTTGCAGCCTGCAGAGATGGGAAATCCTCACCTTTCAAAAGCATAGCTTTCTCTGCAGATGGTACGAAATCTCTAGATGCAGAAGCAGAACTTACAACTCCAGCCATTGTAGAACGAGCAGAAGGTGGCATATAAGAACCAACGCCTCTACTTGCCCCGGCTGCATCACTCATTCCATTAACCCCAGGAGTGTCCACAATACTCTCGTTCTTCTCTGGCAATGCAGCGGCAGCTGCCATAGGTTTGCTCCAGCCCACGCCGGATGAAGAAGGTCTCGATCCATTCCCGCTACCAGCACCGGCACCTGGCCCACCCGATCCCGACACATCAAATTTCTCATGTTCTTTCCTCAATGACGGCAAATTCAAAGGGGGCGGAACAGATAACTTTGGAGCAACCTTGGGGGCACCTCCTCGACCCCTAGATAAAACCAACATCCCTCCACCACCTCCGCCCCCCACCCGCCCCCTTCCGGCAGCTGCGGCAGCTTGCCCATAGGAGCCGCCGCCTCCATTAAAATGTGTGTAATGGCTATGATGCTGCTGCCCATAAGACTTGTTCAGATTCACGGATACAAACTTGGAGCCATGATTGGCCATCTCCGAACCGGAGCCAAAACCCAAACCCGAACACAGGATCTCCTAGACCACGCCAACGCATCAAAACCCTAACCCTAAGTGCCTCCCTCTCACTCTGCGCCTCCCCTTCCACAACAATCAAAATAAATGAATCGACAGTTGCCCTTCACAGATCTCGCTGCAGCAACAAATAAATGAAGAAATGCAAAATGAAAACCCTAGGGATTGAACGCGATAACAGTAACCAATAAAAAGCATATCAATTCATAGATTCTTAATAATTTCAGCAGAAAAATGAAGCAATAAGATCAATTCAAATTGATTGCGGAGTGTTGTCGAGAGATAAACGATGAGTTGAGGATCATGCCGGAAATGGAGGTGGGTGGGTGGGGTGGGTGGTTCGGTGGGTACTTAGGGTAAGAACGTACCTTGAAATGGCGTAGGATAAAAAGGCAGCAGGCTATTAACGTGCGCCTTGCTGTGAGGGAGAGAGAGAAGCCCTACTGCGTACTTTAGTCTGAGGAGAGACAGATTACAGATTCATAGATTGCGAGAGTGAGAGAGGGAGAGGAGAGAGAGAGTGTGTGTGTGTGTGTGATTTTGTTTTGAATTTCCTTTTTCTTTTATTTTTTTTTCATTTTCCTTCTCTTTTCCGTTTTCAACAATAAAAAATAAATAAATAAAATAAGTGTGATAACATTTCTCTTGTTATAAACTAGATAGAAGAGAGAATAAAGTAGAGAGAATAATAATTCTGTATATTCAAGTATATCGAAGTGTGTATAATATGAGGATCAAAGGCCTTTATTTATAATGGTATAGAGCTAGGGTTTTAGGGTGGATGACTTGTCAACACTCATATAATATATATCTATAAGATATTTACAACACTCCCCCTTGAGTGACCAATCCCTAAAACAAATGTTGCCTCATTAAAACCTTGCCAGGAAAACCCAGTGGGACAAAACCTGATCGAAGGAAAAAGGAGTACAACTGCTCCACTTGAACTTGATCATTGTAGTCTTTGAGTCGTTGCATGCCGATCTTGTGTACCAACTTTCTTAATGTTGATGTCGGCAATATCTTTTCGAATAAGCCCGCCAATAATCACTTGAGCGAGTCTCCGTTGAAACAATGATACAAGTATGACACTTCACATTTGACTTTATTGCTTTGATGTGCATGCCTCGTTAAAAACCTCTTCAGAAAAACTCTGTGGGAAAAAAACTCGATAGAGGAAAAAATATTTGACATACACTTACTCATGTGTTGCATTAGTTGCCTCGCTAAAAACCTTGACTAAGAAAACCCATCGGGAGAAATACTTAGTAAGGGGAAAAATACGAGTACAACCATTTGGCCTTTAGAGTATAATCTTTATGATTACTCAAAATTAACCTTTACGGCCAAATCTTCATAAATATGTAGTAGTTTCTCACTCCCCCTGAAGATAATAATCTTCAAAATTAACATATTTCCCTACTATAAACATATCTTTCTTAGGAGGAGATTTAGTGAATAAATCTACAAGTTTATCACTAAATAAACTTTTGTGACCATAGTTCTTATAGAACTCATTTGTGCAACACAAGTTGAATTATTCTCATAGAGAATAATGGAGAATATATCTCATATCCTTACACCAATTTGAGATATTTCCAGTAGCCATCAATGTGAATCTCGATATCTTTCATAAAATAGACTAAAGATCGTTTAACCTTTAAGATAACGAATGATATTCGCAATATCATTTCAATGTCTCCTTGTGAGATCATTAAATCTTGCTAGCAATGTTACTTTAAATGTTATATCAGATCTGATAGAATATATAGTGCTATCAGCACTCAAAGTAGGGAACTTCTGGCCCATAATATAATTGTTATCTTCCATATTCACTTCAAGTCAAGTGAAGAGTCAATCATTGTGGTCTAACTAGATGTGATTTATAATAAAAATCAAATCTCTCTCTACAACCTTTTCAAATAGGTCGACTAGTGTAATAATAATATGCTCCTTTAAGAGATGCTCGATCTTCATATCGAGTCAATGTTTAGATTTAACTAAGTCTTCTATCCCAAACTCTACCTTTATGTACGAGTTGGCTTTTTCATCAATATAAATAAGAGTCATTCAAAGACTTTTTGATATATACACAAGTACATATATCATTATTCGCATTTCCTTACTTCAGAAGGATTAATTCACATTTGTTGTGAATTTATATTTCTCTTTCTTAGAAATATTGAGACCATCAGGGACTTTCATATATATTCACGTATAATGACCCAATCAATATACGGATCAATGATATCATTACTGCTATAGATATTAAATAACGGAACGTGATGCCATATTAGGAGAATATATATAAGCAAAATCAATTTAGGATCTCCGCCTAAATCTTTGAGCTATTAACATCGCTTTATTTCTTATCATCTCATCAATTTTTATTTCTCTTAGTACAAATACTCATTTGTGTCAACGTTATTTGACATGTGTACTACAGAGCAAAAGATTATTTATTTAGCGAGTCAAGCTCTGCCTCAATTGCTTCTTTCAAATTTACTCAGTGCCTCTGGCACTTCTATTTTCTTTGATCTGGATCCAGAATATCATTTCAAAATGATATAAGCAATTTTGTCGAGGCAAAAGTATTGTTGACAATTATAATATTTTACTATTTCTCATTTCTCTTGAATTCACATAATTCATGGCATTTTCAATCAACCAGATTTTCATCATTTCTCAATGATATTTTTCTTTACTGGTTATTCCGTAATCCCAGTCTTTTAATATTTGGTGCACGTGCATATGTACTGGGATTTTCGTCCTTATGACGATCCTCTTTAAGAGATTGATGAAGTGATATAATTTCTCTATTCAATTTTATATTCCGCGGATCTTTATATTTAACACCAATAGATCTCTCACGCTTATGGCGTTAAAGAGCATCATCTAATTTATTTAGTTCACGAGGAACTTCAAGATCTTTTTGGTGCATATACAATATGTATATGAGATTTGATCACTCGTTTGGCAGTAATAGAACTTCAAGTTCATTGCGTGAATATTTAATGCAACATATATTCCAACCTTTTGTTGGGGACCCATCTTTTATATGTTGTGGGTTTGCAATTGAGACTTGAATTCAAAAATTCGTAGATGAGAAACATTAGGTTCTCAACCAACAATATACGAACTAATCTTGTCTCAATGTGGTATCCTTTCTATTGGATATCATTAAGTAAGTTTCCTTTTGAACTTACTAGAGTGATCATTCTCTAGCATTTAATTTAGTATCATTATGATACAGGCTCTTCCGGAGCCATTTATCATTTGTGCAATATATACGCACAAAAATCATGGATAATCATATATTGCCCAAATATTTAATTTCTTTGCTCTTCAAAGCATGTAATATTCTTTAGGAATATTAATTGTGCTACTTCAATAATATCAATATATAATCTATTATCAATATATAATCTATTAAGATTATATGTAAATTTGTGTTTCTTCAAAAACAATGATTATTATATTTATGACATAGGAAATAACAGACAGAATATATCACAATATATTTATGCAGCATAACATATCTCACATACATAAAATCTGGAAATCAGTGCAAATAATTTTTTCATCAAAATTCGTTTAATAATGAATTTTATAAAATCAGATTCTGTTTTCCAAAACTTAATGATATGAACACATTAAATAATATTGTATTACTTCAATGGATTTGAACTAAAAGAATCGAAACATGTTTCCTTTAATTTTCATAAAGAAATCGTGAAAGATGAAAATTGATGTTTAACAATCGAAAAATTGCACTTGATATTTCGGATAAAGAAAAGAATACATTCTAGTATTGAATCGAAGGAGCAGTAGAACAATGGTGCTGATAACGTGTTATAAACTAAAGAGAAAATAGATAATATAGTAGAGAATAAGAATTCTGTATATTCAGATGTATTGAAAGTATGTTGAAAGTATTGAAAGTGTGTACAATATGGGGACCAAATGCCTCTATTTATAATGGTACAGAGCTAGGGTTTTAGGGTGGATGACTTGGTCAACATTCATATAATGTATATCTATAAGATATTTACAACATCTCTCTTTTTTTTCTTTTTTATTTTGTTATAGGGTAACACAATTTCTCCTCGATATATGAACTGCAAATCAAACAACAAAAAAAGAAGATAATACTCACTTTATAATTAAGTCATTATATTTTTAAGTTTTACGATTAGGGCATGTAATAAAGTAATTAAAATACTTTTTTTTAAAAGAGAATAATATTAAACGCAAAAACATGGAATATGAAGAAGACCCACCATAGGAGATGGGAGTTCAACACGAATATAAGGATCGAAAAATCCCTAGCTAGTCTAGTAATTGAAATATTTAATCAGCAATAATAGTCCTGAATCACCAAATTTAAATTAAGCTGCAATGATAATTTTTACTTTCAATAATAATTTATTAATTTTACCTTTTGGTGATTGCAAAATTTACATTACCAACACTTTTCAGACATTTTTGTGCATATGTGAAAATAATTTTTTGTTTAATTTTCCTCTTCTTCTTCGATTCGTCCTACTATTTCAACCTTTCTATCTTTAAAAAAATATATTTGTAATATTGTATGGATTATTCAAATAAATTTCAAGGGACGTCAACTTCGTCCAAAGTCCATAAATTATAATAGAAGGAGAATACAATAATGCTAGGGACAAAAAGATTTAGTTGGAAATGGATTCGAGCCTTTTTCGTAATACACCTGACATTTTCGGATATTTCGTAGTAACTTTCGATAAGATATTCCGATTTATGAATAGTTATTTGCATTAGAAAGTCAATACAATCAACTTTGCAATGATCATGTCGTATTATCCACTCTCACGTTCAAAGTATTACAAACTTGGTCATAAACAAATAAACAAATGAGTCATCCTCAAATATGTTGATCTTCATTAAACCCTACATTCTCATTACTTCATGCATTCATCAATTATGAGTATATATACCATATATATATATATATGATTTGATATTAAGGTTCGAGCTCGTTATAATTGTTGATTTTTAGTTTCTTAATGTAAAGTTAACATTTTTATTTTGTTAATTTCTTCTATCTAGATGTAATCAACTGTGTTACAATCTAGTATTTTTTTTAAACAAGTAAAAATATAGATTTAAAATCAATTAAATAAAGTGAGATTAAACCTCGAGAATAAGAGAAGATGATAATTTTTTTGTGTTGTGGATAAAATCAATTTAAAAGAGCACGTTATAATGGTTAATTTTTAGTTTTCCTAACGTGAGAAGTCGACATTTTTTTTTGTTAATTTATTCTATCTAGATGTAATCAATTGTTTTACAATCTAGTGAAGTATTTTTTTTAATGGACAAGTAAAAATATAAATGTAAACTCAATTATACAAAGGTGAAATTAGAACCTCGAGAAGAAGAGATGATTATTTGTTTTTATTGTGGATAAAATCAATTTAAAACACGTGTAGATATATTTTTTAAAATGGAATAATCAATAATGTAATTATTAGATAGTAGAAGATATAATATTCAAATTTAATTCTATATTTACTCCCTAAAAAAAATTAATTCTATATTTACAAAAATTGTTCGCATATGATATATGATTGTAAAATAAACTTATTGTAATGTTCTTATTTTATGCTTCTGCTCTCTCTCTCTCTCTCTCTCTCTCTCTAAGTTGGAAGAAATGGATGCCTCTGAATCTCCTCAGTCCACTCCTCCCTCTCCGCCCTTCAGGTACCTTCTCTCTCTACCCCTCAATTGCATATCGTTTGTTTTTTCCTACTCGTTTGCTGCAGCAGAGGAATTATTAGGAATTAATTTGAAATGTGTTTAATGTTTCAGTCCACAACGCCATTTCTACCTTGCTGTGGACAGACTCCAATTCAAGATGGTGGACGAAGCATTTACTGCGTTTTTGCTTGATTTGTTCGATTATTTGATTTAGGTTATGAATTGAACTATGCACAGCTGGAAATATTGTTGAATTCTCTTACAAATTGGAACAGGAAACGCTGTTGGGTCTTCTAGGCACGGCCGGGCAGCGTCCTTGTCTTCCGATGGTCGTGTGCTGCAGCACTCGTGACGAGCTCGACGCCGTCTGCTCCAATCTCTCTACTCTATCGTCTTATGTTTCTGTTTCCCCACTAGTATGATCTTTTACTTAATTTTTTTTTTTTTTTCTGTTTAGGAATGAGATTAGGATAACGTTTCTTTGATGCATAATTTTGCTTTAAATTCGTAGTACAGCGACCTTTCAGAAATCGATAGAGCTGAGGTTTTGGATAAGTTTAGGCAGGCCACTACGAGATGGAATAGGTTGAGAAGAGGGGAGGAAGCTGAGAGTGAGGCAGACGAGGAGCGAAAATCGCATGTTGTCGTTGTTACTGATGCCTGCCTTCCGCTTCTCGGGTCTGTTGAGTTGCCTCTTTGTGCTTGCATGTTGATCAACTATGAGCTGCCAACAAAGAAGGTGTGGTTTCTTGCAGTCATGCTTCGGCCATGTGGTTTTAGCCTATAAAATGGAAGTATGCTTTAATTTTGCCTATAAACAGATATGTGTATAGAGGGATCTTATATGGATTGAGAAAGAAAATAGGTGGCTTCTTTTCTGCACTGATTATGAGATATCTAACTGGTATGTCGACATCCCTAGTTTGCGATACACACAGTTATGGTATGGAAAGACCAAAATACTAAATTTACTTCTGAAATACACATATTGGTGTGTGCAATTGGATTTAATTATGCGTAGTATGGCTACTTCGTAGTACATCATAATTTAAGTTAGATTTTGGTATTGGGGGCATTGCGTGCGGCATGTTTTCCGGATGCTCCAATGAGGAATCTTTAACCAATACCAGATGCTCCAATGAGGAAACTTTAACCAATACCAGAGATGCTAGGAGAACCAGAGAGTGAGTTGTTTCCCTATCATCACATAATAACACGAACGGACATGTCAGAAAAGAAAAATAAAGGGGGAAAATTGTCATGGAAATCGAACATTTACCAAGCGAAAGAAGCAACCAAAAATTAATAGGCTGGTAGAACACCCACCAGAAACACTGCTCAGTTTGTGAGTGGTACCACTGGGTGGTAAAGATTCCTTCTTGAATAGGGAGATAGCGAGACATGCGAAACAATAGGTAAGCAGTTGCTTTCACGTTTCATGTAGGTGCCCGCCTGATGATTCAGTTGAACCACTTCATGGTGGATTCTTCTTTTTTCTAAACATATATAAACATTCTGTAAGTTTTTTAATGGGTTTCTAGTTTCTACTTCCTCTCTTCACGAAGTGAATTATCTAGTTATATATTTAAATTAACTGCCAAGATAAAATAATTTCCAGGTAAAATACTTTTACCAGATACAAGATGCATATTAAATTATTCATGTCATAAAAATATCAGACCACACTTTGGGAGTCTGTTTTAACCCATATAAGAATATTCTGCATTTGCATATTGTTCTTGTAATTAGAAATTTGGAGCCATGGGAATATTTTTGTATACTTGGCATACTTGCTTATTAAGATCATATTGTAAAAGCGTTCCTCACTTTTATTTGATTGAAAGGTCAATCATGATTTACTACAATTGAGAAAAAAAGTCTAGCAGTGTTAAGATTGGCAACTACGGTGAAAGTGTCTTGGTAGTATACCCTACAGGTTTAATATCCTTGTTCCTTATATTTGCATCCTTCTTGTCCTTTGAATAGAGATCCACTTATATCCGAGAGCGGTTTGTTCTTCGCATGTGACCAAGTACACAAGCATTAAGTTACTCATATTGTAGATGGGTGCCAATGCAGTATCTATAAAGCATCTGCAGTACTACTGGGTATCTCAATCTTAGATTGGTCATGTGGTAAAGGCTCAATAATGAATAGATATTTCTTGACCTTGACTGTGGTTCTTAGCAGGGCTTGTCTTCCAATGTAGGTTTCAGTTCTTGAAAATTAGGTTGTTGAATAAACTTAAGGTTGTTAAAAGGAATGGTACACAATTTCTCTGTTTTGTAGAGTTGATTTTGAGCTTACTAGGTTCAGCTGTCAATTTGCCCATCCAAAGGGAGCATAAGCCTAAGTTTACATGTTGACGAACTCAGCCTCAGTTTTTAAATGAGCTGGAGCCTGAAATTCTTTTAAGACTCAATTCAAGTAACTTGTTATAGGCACTAGTCTCAATTCTACTAGCAAGTGACAACAATGTTATTGTCCTTATGTTTTGATTTTCTCTTTCTCTCCTTGTATAAGTTTTATGTTGGATTTCTGCAAAGAGATGAACAATTCAAAGATTTGTTACTATGACAAATGGAAACTCAGTTGTTTTTCAACAAAGAAAATGAAATGTGGGACGGTATTTTTGTTTGTTTTCATGTGGACAATATCTTAGTATAGAGAAACAATGTGAAATCAAATGTCATTGCTGGATAGGTATTGAAGCCTATTCTTCAATGTAATTTTGTTTTGCAGGCTTGTCACATGATTAATTGCGAAACCATTTCTCTATGACTTTGTAAACTTAAATAAGTGATTATGCTCTTCTGCAGGAGACCTACGTGAGGCGCATGACAGCTTGTTTGTCGCCAGGTTTGTTTTAAATCAAAGTCGTGTGAATTTTCCTTGCAATAATTCTGAGCTGGTGGGGGTGACTATATGTTCTTTTGTCCTTATTTTTCACTTCTAAGTCATGCAAAAATGCTGGGAATAGCAGTTTCATGTTTCAACATTTCCCCTTCCTTTCCATTGCATCATGTTTTTGCAATTTCCTCTTATATGGAAATGATATTGGCATTGTTATTTTCCTGAGCATAAAGATGGAATAGTGATTAGCATGGTTGTTG
The DNA here is from genome assembly GCA_031470985.1 of Agastache rugosa. Taxonomy (NCBI): domain Eukaryota; kingdom Viridiplantae; phylum Streptophyta; class Magnoliopsida; order Lamiales; family Lamiaceae; genus Agastache; species Agastache rugosa. The sequence continues at coordinate 35,399,723 of CM062606.1, read as the reverse complement.
GAGGAGAAGTAGTGATTCTTAAAAACCTCGAAGAGAACAGTGGTCTTGTCATAGCTGAAATGCCTATAAATGTAAGTTCCCATGTTTCATATAAATTCTATTGATATCTTATTTTCTTTTATTGGTGTCAAAATATGACTCATCATACTTTACAATTGCTAAACTGCAATTTTCAACTGATTAATTGTCATGATTTATATGTTCCCGTCAGCAAGATTTGATAAATGACATAGTGTTTGATTTAAGCAGATCTTTGAGATGATTTGAAAATATCAACCCTCTTGGAGTGCCTGAAGAAAATGTAAGGTGTAACGCACATACCTTCTCAAGTGGTCATATTTCTTATAGTTTAAACTAGTTTTTGGCATGTAGTGTCAGGTCTCATACAATGTATGAACGTAATTCTGAATGCATGTGTATTTAATATTTTGGTAACAATGGTATAATCTTGTATGAATCAATTGTGAGAAATATGATGCTTGCATCTTCAAGTTTTGAAAGTACATGGCAGGAGTCTGTTGTAAATTCTCTCTCATAGATTTTCAGTTCTTTCCTACCTTCAAGAAGTATTGGCTGTTGCAGGGAAAAACTGAAAAGCTTGTATGGAACCTTTTCTTTTTGGGATAAGTGGTAGAACTTAACGAGATATTACGCCCAACTTAGTGAAGCATAGCGAACAGTCAATGCTCCAAATACACTAGAAAAAGAAGAAGAAAGAAAAAAAACATAAAGAGGAGAGGAGCCAATACAGATCTTGAGAGTTTTGTAATTGATGGCTGCTAAAATCATTAATATCTGACATCTCTCTTGATTTTAGGATTTGTTTGGATTGTTGAATTTTGTTAATTTGTGTTTCTATAATATGCATGCTCTGGATTTTGGGATCCTCTACTAGGACCTAAATAATAGAATTTCATTAGTTAATATTCATTACATCAAGAACCTTCAGTTTTTATTAAGTTTTTGAAACTCTCTGCTACAAAATCAATCAACATCCACAATTTTGATGATTTCAGCTACACTATCAAGCTCCTCCGGTTTCTCTCAATAAGGTTCAGTTACATGGCATCAGGCCTCTTCTATTTACTTCTGAACATCAGGTCTAAGTGTTTTCTTGGTTAGAATAAGGCAATGGGAAAGGGAAAGAAAATGATAGCAGTTGGAATGATTTTGTTTTCCCCGACATTGAGGGCTATGACCCATTGCCCAAACCGAAATATCAAAACACTATCCATGAGATATTGAGATCATACCTTGTTACCCAGCGTCACTTTTCTATCCCTTTCACCAGTCCCTCATACCCAAACTTTCTGTTACACGAGCTTGAGAGTATGGTCTCAATTGTAAATATATCTTGGCTTTTTGATAACTTATCCTTGATTCTTGTCGAAAATATAAACCACTTCACATGTAAATATACTAAGAGGTCTTTCCTCCTGCCTTTATCTGTTTGGCATGCAAGCCAAAAGATCTGGAGGTTGCACTTTTGGCCAGCAAAGCAAGTAAATTAATTCATTCTTGGTTGTACCATGCACTTTGCTGGTATCTCATGTCCAACAAATTCAGACTTTGCACTAGTCTACATAGTGTGGTTAGCATTTTCTTTTTAGTTGTTGCCACTTTATACTGTGATTACCGGCATTCTTCTCGTGATGCTCCTTTGATGATCAGACTGAAAACTTAAATTTTTTTTTATCATGAACTAAGTACTTTCATATCTGAAAATAGGGAACATTTTCCCCTGAAATTTCTATTTTCTAGAGTCTGATACTATTTACATTGCTGCCAAAGAATGGCCCTTGCTTCATATGAAAGTTGTGTCTGCATCATATGAAGGGATGGTAGGGGACCAGGATTTATTTTAGGAGGGAAGTTGATTATGTGATGCTTTTAGGGTGAAACTTCGAATGGGCCCACTTTGGGTCCTGTTGTTTGAATGTGTTGCATGTTCTTCAGCAGGAAATTAGGAAATTAGGTCCAGCTCTAGGTCCCCACAGATGGGTGAAATGTAGCTTTTCTAAAGCTCATATAGGGCTTATGAGTAATATTTTCCAGTTGCTTATGGCTTTAGGTATCACTCATATTTTATCCATTTAGGTTAGATAATAGTTCCTCTCTCCTCAGCATTATGCTTCACGCTCAGTGATTTATTAGGTGGCTTGTGTCTGAATTACATCCACTAGAAAATAGGCAGGTGCTTTAAATGATTAAATAGTAATGGAAGATATTTTACTTGGTTTTTGAATTAGAAAAATGATGACGTAAAACTCATTTAATTAAAGTAAACTATGTTCAAATCCGTCCTTTTCTTGTATATTAATTGAGTGATTTTGGCTTGTTCCTCTTATCGAACTGCATTTACTTGTCTCCTTTTGGCTAAGCCTTTGGATACTTTAGTTAGCATAGTACAAGCTGTATCTACTTACCTTTTCTGGAGATCCTTGAGAATATGATTTTCACCAGTCTCCATATTGGAACAATGTCCAAGCAGTATACTGAAATAATTATGCCTTAAATTCAGAAGTATTGATTCCTGATACTGTTGTTTTCTGCAGTACTTTTCTCTCAACTTTAATTAACTTTTATTTTCCATTTACAGCGAAGATGAAAGTCTCGGAATAATTTTAGGCAGGGCGACAATTGCTAGATCCTTTGATATGTGAAGAATTCCAAAGCACACCAACAGGCTTCTCATGGTGGGCTTTTCTTTCCATTTTCTTCTGTGCAATAGTACGTTAGCGGTTAGCCCATTACTTCCTGATCGGTTGAAACTATATTTCCAGTTCAACGACTCTCAAAGTTTGTCAGCCAGAATAGAACAGCATCAATAGTCTTGCTTTTGTTGCTCAGCTGTCAAAATGAATTATCTTATTGCTAATGCTTTCTGAGTTGCACAGAAAGACGCGGCAAAGAATAAATGAGATGTCCATTCTTTCCAGATCATGTCCAAATTAGAAAAGTTGGTATCTTCTTAAATTGATGGGTATATCACTGGTATCAATAGGGGTATAAAATTGACAGTTGAACAACTATAGTTTTCATGGTAACGATACTTGTTGTCGAAATCGTCCTTACTTTTACCTGTTTGGAGCAATGACACCCCAGAAGTGGGGATATGAGAAAGCAAGATCTTGTCTGGCTTAAGGGATGAAGGAGAGATTAAGGACATATGGTCCCTTTTTATTTATTTATTTATTTTTTTTCTTTTTCTTGTGATGATATTTGCTAATTATATTTGTTTTAATTTCTTTTATTATGCTATGATACATCCCTTTTTGTGGCCTACCTCTGCCTTTACCCCTCTGACTCTCTGTGCTGTATCGAAAGGAATGCATTATAAAAGCAGTGGGTACTGATTTCTTTCATATATTTTTCTGGACATTAAGCCTTGGCTTTGCTTCTTTTGATCAATTTGGCCACTGATAATGATAGTTTTTACCTTGTTATTATGCTCACAGCTTACAAACAAAATGCTCGACTAATGTCCCCTCGGGGATGACCTACTGGTAGAATTATATTATCCAAACGTTGGGTACTAAAGTGATACGAGTTAAATATTGGGATATTTTTGAGAATTTCGACAAATGTCGGGACATTTTGGAATATTTGCATTTTTGTCCTTGGCATGAGAATTTTCACCAGGTATTGTAAAATTCTTGTATGGAATATAGTTTTGCTTTTGCGTGACAAAAACAGAATTATGTCCCCATTTGTTTCCATGTGTAATTGTGTCGTTACAGTAGGGAGAATTACACCTCGCACGTGACCTCCTCATCTTGTGTTGGGTCGATCGATTTAAAAAAAAAAAAATTGCTTCAAAAAAATCTCATTATAGGATAAATCGAATAATTCAAAAAGTTCACGTAGCGATGCTTTAGACGGTTCTAATATAAAAAAAAATGCTTCAAAAAAATCGTATTACGGGATAAATCGAATAATTCAAAAAGTTCACGTAGCGATGCTTTAGACGGTTCTAATATAAAAAAAAAATGCTTCAAAAAAATCGTATTACGGGATAAATCGAATAATTCAAAAAGTTCACGTAGCGATGCTTTAGACGGTTCTAATATAAAAAAAATGCTTCAAAAAATCGTATTACGGGATAAATCGAATAATTCAAAAAGTTCATGTAGCGATGCTTTAGATGGTTCTAATATTAGAGTAAATATGACGATAATACATGGGTCCAATATCTAGTCGATAAATTACTAAATGATGTCGTAGAAATAAATGTAGCGTGCATGTGTTATTAAAAGACAACAAATAAATGAAATTATAGAAAGGAAGAACTTCTTTACTCAATAACCAAAAAAATGAAGTCTACGTTATTTGAAAAAAGAAGTGAAAAAGGAGACACAATTAAGTGGAAACGTATATGATATGTTATGTCACAAAATATAAGTGTGAAAAAGAGAGGAAATTAAGCACAGAATTTGAGATATAACAGCAGAATATGATGAAGACAGGTTTCTAGTATTAAATAAATATTTATGTAGTTACAAAAATATGGTTTGTCCTCAGCAATTTCGTCACTGCCACCTTCCACTAATTTATCCTGCCTCCATCTGTTCCTACACCACCAAACTCCCCATAGAAACACACACATGTTCACCTAAAACACACATCCCCCCATGCAGTGACATACATAGCAACATAGAGAGAGAGAGAGAGAGAGAGAGAGATGCAAAACATATAATTAATTATTATTCTAGTTTGAATCCTCTGTCTAACTAACTGCCAACATTTATGTCACATTATTAAGTGCATTAAGTTAATACTAATATTTATCATAAAAATAAAATATACTCCCTCCGTCCCATTTATATAGGCTTGTTTTCCTTTTTCGGATGTCCCAAATATATAGGCTTATTTCCATAAAAAGTAATGTTTTTCAGCTCATTTACTAATATATCCCTATTTAATTCTTTGATTAACTCATAAAAAATACATAATCAAATAATAAATAGGGACATATTAGGAAATTTACTATATAATTTACTTATCCAATAATTTTTCTTAATCCTTGTGAAAATTTCAATCAGCCTATATAAATGGGACGGAGGGAGTATTATGATACAATAAATTCTAATTAGCATTTAAGTTATGCGGAATAATCAATCCTAATAAAAAGTAGTATTAACTAAAGAAAATACAATTAAATATTAACAAATAACTATATGTTCTAATATGATATAATCAACTCGAATTAGTAATTACAAAATTAAACTAAAACACGAGGAATTAAAAATGAAGAATAAATATAAAAAAATAATAAAAAAACTAAAAGTGTGACACGGTGGAACACCAAAATGAGGTTGAAGATTCCAAATTTCCAAGTGGTTTTGTTCACAGTAGCATTTGAGTCTCAACGTTTGCAAGTTTTCTAAAAAAATATTCCAACATTTAATTAAAAAGAATCATGTTGATGATAGCAACATTTAGATATTGTTACTAAAATATCACGAGTCGCAATTTTCGGATTGAAAAATCGACTTGCAACGCCTGAGGTCGATACGACCACTTCTCTTTAATACACGTCGACCTCTGGTATAACAAGGGGGGAGCAAAACAAACCGAAAAACCGAACCGACCGACAAACCGTACCGAAACCGTCCCAAAAAAATGGTTAACCGAACCGACGGTTCGGTTTATTTTTCTAATTTTAAAAAACCGAGGATAACGGTTAGGTTTTTATTTTTATATATAAAAACCGACGGTTAACCGAACCGAACCGAAACTCATTTAAAATAATAATTTTACTAATTATATGTTATAAAATTATTATACCAACTAATTATATGTTATAAATTATAGTATTAACTAACTTGATTTTACTACTTTGACTTGAAAACATGAGAGTGTTCAATTTATTATTTATATTTTTTTAAACGTATATTTCGTATTCACATTTTAAGATATGGATTTTTGTTTTTCATGCTATGAATTATAAAAAAATTTAAAGTTTTCTTTCTACATGGTTAACCGTTGAATAACGGTTAACCGAACCGATTTTTAGGTTAACCGTTATAGTGGTTTTTGGTTTTTATTTTATACATTTTAGCGGTTAACCGAACCGATTAAAAACCGTACCGTGCTCACCCCTAACTATAACACAATTTTCAAATCTGAAAATTAATATTATGGATATTTCAGTTACACTATTTAATCGTTAGATATCAAAACGGTTGTTTTTAAACATTGGTACATTTCTGAAAAATACAGTAAAAAAATTGAGACAATATAGTAATATATATATATATATATATATATATATATTTATATATATTTCCCCTTTATATATATTACTCGTTTCTGCAGATAGCTAGAGAATGCTTTCATGGCTTCATCACCAATTTGTGCTCCTCTTCTTCCCATCAACAGCCCTAAATCTACACTACAAGTTTCAGAGTTTCATCTCTCTTTGAGAGAGGTATATATACATTCTATCGAATATTAAGTTTTGATGTGTTTTTTACTTTGATTCTTTACATAACCTCTCTCTCTCTCTCTCTCTCTCTCTCTCTCTCTCAGGTTATTCTGGAGATCAAAATGCTGTACACAATAGCCTTCCCTATGATCATCACAGGCCTACTAATGTACGGCAAGTCGTTAATATCCATGGTGTTCTTGGGCAAGCTAGGCAAGGAAGCCTTAGCCGGCGGCTCCCTCGCCATCGGCGTCGCCAACATCTCCGGCTACTCCGTCATCTACGGCCTCGCCCTCGGCATGGAGCCCATTTCTTCCCAAGCATTCGGCGCCAAGCAATGGCCTCTTCTCTCTCAAACCTTGCAACGCACTCTCTTCATCCTTCTACTCGCATGCATTCCCATCTCCATCCTCTGGCTCAACATCCGCCCTCTACTTCTCCTCTGCGATCAAGATCCTTCCGTCTCCGCCGTCGCCGCCACGTACCTCGCCTTCTGCCTCCCGGACCTCGTCTTCCAATCCGCTATCAATCCGATAAAGATATACCTCAGAACGCAGAACATCACTCTCCCTCTCGTCTGCAGCGCGGCGGTCGCTCTTGCTCTGCATGCACCCACCAGCTACCTTCTGGTTAGCCATCTCCGCCTCGGGGTCCCCGGCGTGGCCCTGGCCGCCGCCGCCGCCGACCTGGCCATGCTGGGGACCCTAGTCGGGTGCATGCAGAGCAAAACCTGGGCAGGCAGCTTGGCAGCTGTGCAGTGCTTCGACGACGAATGGCGGGCCATTCTGAAGCTGGCACTGCCCAGCTGCCTCTCTGTCTGCCTAGAATGGTGGTGGTATGAGCTCATGATCATCCTGTCTGGGATCCTCCCCAACGCGGCCGACGCCGTCGCCACCATGGGGATCCTCATCCAGGCCACCTCTCTCGTGTATATTTTCCCATCCGCGCTGGGGCTGGCGGCCTCGGCGCGCGTGGGGAACGAGCTCGGCGCAGGCCGGCCCGCCAGGGCCAGGGCCTCGGCCCTGGTCGCGGTATCCTGCGCCGCGCTCGCCAGCATCGCGGCCGCGTTGTCCATGGCGACGCTGGCCGACGTGTGGGGCCGCGCGTTCACGAACGACGCGGCCGTGGTCGCGCTGACTGCGGCGGTCATGCCGGTGGTGGCGCTCTGCGAGCTGGGGAACTGCCCGCAGACCACCGGGTGTGGGGCGCTGAGGGGCAGCGCGAGGCCGTCCCTCAGCGCCCACATTAACGTCGGATCGTTTTACGGCGTCGGGTTGCCCGTCGCTATCTATATGGGCTTCGGATTGAAAATGGGCCTAATGGGCTTGTGGTTGGGCCTGCTGGGGGCTCAGATCGTCTGCGCCGCTCTTATGGTGTGGATGTTGAGCAGAACCAATTGGGAGGTTGAAGCCGATAGGGCGAAGCAGTTGATTGGATGTGAATTTCATCACAACCAAGATTTTACATAAATCAACACTTTTTCTTAATCCTTTGTACTATTATATATATTCATCAATTTTTGCTTTCATGTGCTTGCATTTCAATTAATTTCTTCTCATTCCCCCCTTTGTAAATAAATAAATTTAATTTTATTAATGGTGGTTCGAATTTCTTTACACCAATTGCAGTAGATTAATATGTCTGGTTTTATTTAGGGGTGTTAATCTAGTCCGAACAAACCAAAAAAAAGGAGGGATAGGATTAAAAATTTCTAATCACCAAAAAATTCAGTTCGGTTGGCACGAACTGAATAGCCCGACAATGCGATAGGGCTTGATTGAGCTGATTGGCATGATCGATCGACTTTTCCTCATTACTTGATCGTTGAACTTCATTACTAGCTCTTTTTTTGAATTTTATGATGTGTTTTGGTTTCAAATATTTGTAGAATGCGATTTGATTTTCTATCTAAAAATATACTCATCATGTTCATTTCTTTGTCTTTTTTGTTTGATGAAAAATATACTGAAATGAAAATTAAACATGAAGAAAAACGTACTACTGATGAAAAATTGTCGATGTTTCTGACCATTAATCTAATACTAGCGTAGATCATCACACACACACACACACACATATATATATATATATATATATATATATATTGCCATATAAAAAAGCTAAGAAAATCATGTGAATTAAAACACTGGCCACTGGATATATATTATTATATTATATTATTCGATTAATTGGTCAGACATGAATCAAGAAAGCTCGATTTCTTCTTTTTCCCTTGAACTTCAAAGAAATGAATAAATAGGAGAAATTGAGGTTTTATTTTTATTGATTTATAAATTTAACGATTTTAATAACAATTTCTAAGGTCATAGAATAAAACACAATATCAAAAATTAAACAAAATAGTATTAATATGGACGAAACGGGATAGGTGCCCACGAAAGGTACTCACAAAAGATGCGTAGCACATCATCTCTATATATAGAGATGGCGCACCAATTTTGCCAATTCAAAAGGCAAAAGATTATGCCAGTCTTAAAGTTAAATTTTAAACTGCATGCTTTTCATTTGTCATTATAGAAATAGCAAACATATTCTTCTACCACTATTGCAATATCTTTTTTTTTTTTCAGAGAATGGAAAATGAAATTACGAGTAGTACTCTAATGCGTGATCCTGAAGAAGAAACGCCTATAGGGAAAAAAAAAATAGTAAAAGAGAAATTAAATAACTAAATCTAATATTTATATAATACTACATAATTAATAAAATTATATATATTCAATAGATAATGGTACAATCAGTTAACTGCCGATTTTTATACATAAAATTCGAAACCGAACTTATAATTCTGATTTTTTTAAATTAGAAAAAATACCATATATACATGTCGGTTCGATTAACTATATTTTCGGTGGCATTTATCAGTAGTTCAAGTTTTTTGAATTTTTTTGTTGAACTCTACCCTAATTAATGTGCAAATCACATTTTAATCACCGACCACATGATTCATGCATGGCCTGACGATTTCTTTACTAAGTGATTCTCTAACACTTTCTCTTTAATAAAATTTAATCTTTATGAACTTAAATTTTCCATATTCTTCAAAGGCCAGATATAAAAGATATATTGTGGATTAGGAATACCAATCGATTAAAAGATCCCCCACTAATATTAATTCACATGCATAGGTAATGTTACAATGGTGGGGTAATAGGAATCAATCCTCATAATTAATTAGGTCATGTTGCAATATTTATTTATTTCTTAATTTTTAATTTAGATTAGAGTTATTAATTTTAACTAGGATTTATAAATTCCTCATTATAATTTAATTAAATATTAAGAGTTAATTATACATGAAAACAACAAACGCAAATTCTAGCCACTAATATAAAGAACCTAAATAATACTCCATCCGTCCTAATATTTATGGCCTGTATTCCTTTTTGCTCCGTCATGTAACATGATATGTTTCCTTTTTGGGCTAATTTAAAGTTTACTTAAATCCTAATTGAAGCACTTTATTGACTAAATGATTAAATAATGAATACAACTACACTAAACATGTGGGTCACACACATTTTGATCCCTAATTTTCTTCTCCTTAATATCTGTGCCCAAAAGAAATAGGCCATGAATATTGGGACGAAGGGAGTAGTAGCTATTTTTATGTTAATGTACTAATATACTCTTAATAAAATAATTTAAAAACAAAAACAAATGAAAACACAAAATTACTAGTAATTATAAACTCAAGAGCAACTGGTGCGGTCCATCATATTTTTATTAGTATTTTTTATTTTTATATAATTAATAATTAATTAATTTAAATTGAGTCTTAATGAAATTTAATTGTGATTCATACATCATAATTACGTTTAATAAATCATAATTATATTTAATAAACCCTAATTATCTCTTAATCCTCCTAATTAATTATTTTAAGTATCTTTTAATTACGTCCAACCGCTCGGTGCGGTTCGCCTTTCCCAAATATTTGTCTAAATTCAAAGCATCATATACCCATGGGCCAAGCCAGATTTACAAATAGATCAATGGGAACCCATTATTTTTCGATTCGGTGACGCTTTATTTTGTGCATATTTAGAGGGCCCACCCTCCTTGCCTTTGATCTATTTAACTGCTACCATATTCATATTCTCTCTCATCACTCTCTCCCTCTCTCTCTCTCTCTCTCCTCCAACACCAATACTGTACCGACCGGTCGATGGCGATAACAGGCGGCGACACCGCACGCAGCGTGCCGAGCGGCGGCAAGTACCAGATGACGGTGGAGGAGTTCAAGAGCTGGCTGATGAAATTCGACGCCGACAGAGACGGGCGGATCAGCCAGAAGGAGCTCCGGCAGGCCATCCGGAACTGCGGCGGCTGGTTCAGCGGCCGGAAGAGCAGCCGCGCCCTCGGCGAAGCCGACGCCGACGGAAGCGGCTATATTGATGAGAATGAGGTTGAGTCTCTCTTGGATTTTGCTGAAAATAATATGGGATTCAAGTTTTATTATTGAGAATTAATTAGTTAATTAATTTGTGTACTGTGTTGCATTTGCATGCATGTGATTTAGTTTTCTCAATAAATTTGGTTAGTTTGTGCATGCATAGCATAGGTTGTCACGCCACATTTTTATGGTATTATTATGTTACACGGAAGCCTAGATATTTCAAACTGTTTTTATCATCTATTCTTGTAATAATTCATCTAGATATTATTATGTGAGACATTGTTGTTGAGACGGAGGGGTATACTATTTATTTTAAGGATGATATATTATATTTATAAGAAAATAATTCAGCATTATAAATTAATTTATTTATGACTATTACAAAAAAATGTTAATTTACAAAGATAGCGTAGTGCTTTAATTAATATAAAATAGATATTTAGGAATCCTTTAGTATAAAGTCAGAAATAACCATAGGTCTAAATCATTTATCCAAAAAGATCTAATGGATATGACTTAAATTTCATGGTCAAATCAGTCTTTTTTTAGTCAAATCCGCTTTTTTTTTACTTAAGTAGGGTTAATATAATTTAAAGATTAGATGCACCAGACACTGTAAATGGTATGCAACAGACAGTGTAATGAGATGCATCAGACAGTGTAAAAGGATGAATTAGTTGTTATGCATAGAGTTGTCAACTGGGCCGGACCGGCCCAGGCCCGGAACGGGCTTTTTAGTGTGTAGCCCAGCTCGGCCAGGCCCACTAATGGAGCGGGTTGGGCCTGGGTAGGGCCTTCCTAAAAAATAAGGCCCATTTTAGGTCCATGAAGAACAAAGCCCGGAACGGGCCCAGGCCGGACCCAGTTTTGGGCTGGAAATTAGGCCCATATGCTGCCCGTTTCAATGGTTTCCCCAAGCCCAGGCCCGCACATTTACTGAACCGCGCTTGGGTTGGGCTGGCCCGACCCAGTTGACATCTGTAAAGGAGGAGGAGAAGACAACGGTAGTGATGGCGGTGTCCGACGGTGGTAGTGGTCGTGACGGCAGTATCCGGCAGTAGGGGGGAGGGGGGGTGATGGTGGATGGTTGTTGGGGGAAGAGAGAGAGGGAGGGAAGGAAAGAATCATCATTCATTCTTATTTCTAAAAATAAAGAGTGTTGTCGCAAAAACCACTCTATATCTATATAAATATATATATATATATATATATGGAGCGGATCTGGTAAGAACACATCTTATATGAGAACGTAAGAACAATGCATTTTTATTACATCGGAGATGCATAAAATGCAGAAACTAAATGCATAAACTACAATAATTTAATGCATTAGCATTTAAATGCATAAATTAGAGTAATTAAATGCACGGTTAAATCTGGACCGTAGATCAACAAGAATCAAGGGTCCAGATTTGTTCTTATTTCTCACCTAAGAAAGTGTTCTTATTTGATCCGCGCTCTATATATATATATATATATATATATACACACTATTTGTATCTTAATATTTTTCTTGCAGGGGAAAAACCTTCAATAAGATTCTTACTCAATATAGCTTTTGAAACTTTGAAAGGAATTTTTCTCAATTGGTGACTTGCAATAGTTACATATCTATCACATTCATATATAAGTCCTAACTTACCAATTTTATCAATAAGAAAACATGTAAAAGAACATGTTACAAAGTAAAAGAGTTTTTGGGTAAACCAAAGTACAATCCACTGATACAGCATTGTGTATACTAACCATTTCACAAAAGTAAGGACTAATGTCAAGTAGTCGTTAGTAGAGTTACAGGGTCCCACCCCGTGGGTCCGGGGCGTTACACCACCAAAATAAAAGCCAACAAAAGGAGAAGTTTAGAAAACTCATAGCATCTCAGTTTCCTTTACACTCGCTAATCTTGCATTCTCTCGATCCTGCTTAAAGGTCCAGTACAAAGGACTATAAAACAAGCTGCATAAGCCAAAGGGAACAACCATCATCGATAGAAGCCCTCTCGACAACGCCATCGCCTCCCTCGTTGAGCCTAAAATAGGGTCGACGGACTTAGAATCATACCCGTATATCTTCTCTGCAAGAATTCCGACAATAGGAGCAGCAAACGACGAGAATGAGACTTCAAAAGCACGATCAAATGCATAAATCATGGTACGGTGTTTGGCAGGGACGACCTCAGCAAACATCGGGCCGTTGGTAGCTGTAGCACACCAGCTGATAGTAAGGCCCATCAAGAAAAGTGTGGTGGCATATGTATAATAGCTGCTCACTTCTTGAGGAATAACTCTGAGAAGGAAGAGTGAGAATGGGATGCCCATAAAAGAACTGAACTGTGCACACATAATCCTCCCAGAGTGAGGGTACGTGCGAGACAATCTATCTGCTATTACTCCACCAAAAAACGACCCCAACGCACATCCAGCAGCAAACAGACCAACCAACGTTGCTGCACTATTGTGGTCAAAACCTGCAGATCAGTAGATTTAGATTGAGGTGATGTGACTGAAACTTATCGATCAATCAACAACTAAGCTCCGAACCGATTCCCATTTCATAAAACAAATTTACGTTTTCTCTAGGGACAACGGCAACCTTAGTGTTCAGATGGGTGGTATATTCTAAGGCTCTCATTTTATAGTAAACATCAGCTTATGGTACAGAAGAGAAAAATACCAATTAGTTCAAACCACAAGGTGATGAATACGATTGCCGTCCAAGGCACCGAACCAACAAGACCTTGTAATACAATGAATTGAAAGGTTGGAACTCTCATTATGGTTTTCATGGCTGTCCAGGACTCCAACCATACTGTTGTCGAACTTGTACTTCTACTTTCAATCAAATTTTCCCTGAAACAACAAGTCAATGAATAACCAAGAAGAAATCAATCCAATTAAAACCTTCGGTTATACCATTGCCAAACATCAGTTATGATGCCAATTTCTACTGAACAACTTATGCAAACATACCTATCAGACATCTTGCTTGTATCATGTGCACTGCTAATTCTTTTTGGGTCTACAACAAACTGATAGACGAGGAATGCAATTAAACAACTCAATGCTCCCATTATTATGAAGGCACATCGCCATCCAGGTATGCCCCATAAATCGTGACCAGCCATGACGGTGGCAATAGCTCCACCTCCTATGCCACCTATTGTCCCAACTAGATTCAGAAAGCCAAACCCAGTGCCTCTTATACCATCCATATAGCTGTCCGCAATGAAAGACTGAAGTGCTGGTATCACAATTGCTAGTCCGAAGCCATTTATTGCTCTCCAAAATGCAACTTGAAAGAAATACTTGCTTACTCCAACAGCAGCTGTTGATAAGGCCCAGCAGAGAATGCCAATCGTAAGAATTGTAGGGCGGTCATAACTGATAGCCAATATACCGGCCACAGGTGATGCCAGTCCCTGCACGAAGTTCCTTATAAACGTGAGATATCCAAGATCTGACGGCCCAACAGCGAAAGCTTCACTGACTTCTTTGTAAACAGCTGGAAGGAGATTCTCATCAGCACGCTCCATTATTGCGGCCATGTTGATGATAATTAAAGAGAGAGAGATCCCAAAAAATGCTTTTGTTCTGTGTAAATGAACACATAATAGATAATCAGATTATTTTTTTTCAGATTAATTTTTTTCAGAGTGTCCAAATAGAATAATGTAGTAATAATTGTAAAATTCTGGCTATTTTCTTGATTTACATGTAAATGTCTACTGAATGCACAAATACCATAATTGAATTTTAGAAACTGAGATCTAATTATAGATCTCGGCTAGGAATGTAAATGGGCCGTGCTTCTCAAATACGGTTCGACAAAAGCTCATTCCAGCTAGTTTAGTGAGGCTCCTTTACATAAATGAGTCAAGCTTGAGCTTGACACTACTCAATTAGTAAGCTTATAAGCAATCTAGCTCATTAATAAACTAATGAGCTAAACCGAAATTATAGAATTATTCACTTTACTAGTTTACTTAGTGTTAAGCATATTAATTATCCAGTTAACTTTATTTTTATAAGAATATAATGGATCTAGTAAATATATTATATGCTTGGAGAAGAAGGATGTATGGATTTCTCATTTGGATCACGATTAGGTAACCCCACTTAGGTAATTACCCAACACCAACCATGCAAACCAGTTAAGACCTTTGTGGGCAATGCATAGCTGGAAAGTTAAGGAGACTGAATATTAAGATCTAAGGAAACTAATGACCGCATCTTGGTTAATACATATTCATTTCATTATAAATTCAAGAAATCATGTCTTGAGAAATATAAATGCGGACTCCACCAAAGTTGCATCAATAATGGATTATGTTTGGTTTGGAGAACCATAGGTTTTTGAAGCGGGAGAGCTGAGCTTAGGAGTATTGGATTATAAGAATGTATGTCCATTCCAGAATTGGGGGAGAGAACGATGAATGTAGATGTCAAATTGTGCCTGGAAAAATGGATGCTGTTGTATTAATTATATTTTATTAAGTTGTGTTCATTCAAAGGTAGATATAATAAGTAATGATAATTAATAGTGGATGATTAGAAGTTGTTTTGGAAGTTGTGAAATTATGAGTCGGAGTAAAAGGTAAAATGGGTGGTAGGGCTTGCTGGAACTGGGAGTTGGACTCCCAGTTCTTATACAAAGATGACTTAGAAACAGATTTCCAATGCGGACTTATACAAATATATGTATATGTGTGTATATATACAGAGAGAGAGAGAGAGGAGAGATACAGGAAAGGGGTTCACTCACTTGTTCATTTTGCCAATCTTCTGCTTTCCCAATCTAAATAACCTGCTGCAAGACGAATAAGCAAGCAGCTGTGGTAAGAAAGACTTTTTTAGCACAGCTATTTCTCTTACGAAGTAACAAATTTTCAAAACAGATAAGCTTCCCAGATACAACTTACCTGTTGCTAAACATATGCAGTAATCCAGAGATCACAAGTCTTGCATTATTTCTAGCCTGCAATTCATAATTGTGACATCCAAGTCATAATACAGGAAATTAAAGACACATCAGAGAAAAGGAGCAACATCACTGTAAATGGACAAAATGGATAAACAACAATCAGCATAAATTGTAATGTAATGTCCATCATCACATAAATATCCTACAATATAGAGACTCCTAAGCATACTATGCAATCCTCTTGGGTGCCGTAATAAAATACGTAGATTTCATGATTTGAGTATACAGTAGCTAAGGTCCTTTTGCTTAATACATGAGTCCTCGTAATCACTGTTTCTGGATAATAATTCACCTAGCTTTTCTAATATTTTCTTATCTCCAACAGCAATTTGAGTCACTACAAATCTCCAAGCCACAACTAAACGAACACATCAACAGTAAACTCAACCCATATGGAATTATTTTAGTTTACTTCTGAAACTGCTTGGTGTTGACGAATTTCAAGAACATCTTCAAAACAATAAACATCTTCATAATGCTTCTGTTCATAGTAAATCTGAATACTGTGCAACTAGAACCTATCTGCTATGCATGTACTAATTTCAGAAGTTGGGAGAATATACTCACTTGAATAAACAGCCAGATTAAGAAACCCGTAGATTCATCACCTCATTAATTGCAAAAACCACTGAATTCAAGAATACTATCCGGTATGGATTTTTAACAACCGAATCCCAAAAGTATACTAGGAAATAATAAGCCTCAGATACCTTTTTTAAATGCTCAACAGCAGACAATCAACACACACACACAAAAAAAAAACACACACACACACATTTTGAAAAGGGGTATGAGGCTCCTTTTCTAGTACCTCTGAGTAGATGGAGATTCAGCCCATCAAACAAAAGAACATGAACAATCTAGGCATTCCGTTCCATTAGGTCGCCTCTTGATTGAGGGATTTGAGATGAAATACTTGAAACCAATCCACCCAAATTAGAGTGAATTTCAAATCCATACAAATCACTCTAGCTCAAAATGAGAGTGAGCGATTTGAAATCTAATACAAATCCTAACAATAATGATGTACTGATATGAATTTCAAATCCATTATGAAATCCTCCAATCAAAATGCAATCCACGTCTCTCTCATCTTTCCTCAGATAATTTCTATGGTCAGTTCGAAATCCAAATTGAGCTACAGTTTTTAACGATTTCATTATGAAGCAACACATATCAGGAGTACTACCTCGAAACCAGAATCTCAACCTTTCAGAAAAATTATCTCAACCAGCAGTTGACCGAACGAGGAAAACTGAAAACTTAGACAAGATAAGAACCTCAGAGTCATGAATCTACCTGAACAAAGCTCGATGCCTATTATGACTCGGGATCGGCGTTCCTGCGGTGGTAAACCGGCGGCCGCCGGCTGAGCGAAGACCGGAGAGCTAGAGAGAGCTTGAATGGAGAGATAGAGAGAGAGAGAGAGAGAGAGAGAGAGAGAAGGTTTCGAGTGTCCTGCCGTTGTTGGCCCGTTGAAACTGATCCTTCACCCGCCACGTCAGCACATTTTTATTGATTTTTTATTTTTTTGAGATCAACGTCAGCGCCCGCCTATTATTAAACGGAGAAAACTCCCACTTCGACGTGTCATATGTGCGACTTCAAACCAAGTTTTTGGAATTATTTTTGTCATTTTTCTTGGATAATTTACATACTGCCCTCAAGCTTAAGGCTGTACACGAACCAAACAGTTCGTGAGCTATTCGAAGTTCGGCTCGAAAAAAGTTCGTTCGAAATTCGTACATTTACTAATCGAACCGTGCGAGCTCGATAATTGTTTCGAGCCGAGCTCGAGCTTACCTATATTCGGTTCGAAAAGCTCGCGAACACGTTCGAGTTCGATACTAAACGAGCCAGCTCGCGAACATGTTCGCGTTCGTTTAGGGTTTTGAACCCACACCTCTAATTATAATATATATTTTTTTATTTTTAATATTTTTTAACACCAATATTTAATTATATATATTGATAAATTAATATTTTTTTAACTATTATAAATATTTTTTATTTTTAATGCTCATGATAATTTGATAATAAATAAAAATAATTACTATATAATAAATAAAAATAATTTTATTTTTTAATTATTATATTTTTATTTTTTTTCGAGCCGAGCTCGAGCTCAGTCTAAACGAATATTTAGCGAGCCTAGCTCGAACCGAGCTCGAGCTTAGTTGTTATATGTCGAGTCGAGCTCGAGTTCGAAACACAAAGCTCGAGTCAAGCTCGAGCCTTTGAATTTTCTAACGAGCAGAGCTCGAGCAAGCTAGTATTCGGCTCGTGTACAGCCCTACACAAGTTTGAGTTATTGGCAAAATTAATGTTAACTGCACTTTGGACCCTAAGGGATAATCATTTTTTGGGTAAATATACTATATATTGTTCCAATATATACGATTTCTTTAAGAAAAAACCTCACGTTTAGATATTGTAGCTAAAATGTTCCGAATCACAATTTTGATAATCGAAAAATTTACGTGTTTTACACTTGTAATATTGAGAAAAAATATATGATAATTTTGCAAGTTATAAGCACAAGCCCGCCCAGATAGCCTCCGGGCCGACCGGGCTTTGGGTCAAAAAGCCCGGGCTGTAACTAATTACTCCATGTTGAGGCTTGTGGTGGAGTTGTTGCGCTGCTTGCCCGTGAAGTTAGAGGTGTGGGTTCAAAACCCTTTAGCAGCATTGGTGAACTTTAATTTTTGTAATAAAATGCACTGCTTGCCTTTCAATTTGGTGGGCCATTTGCACCTATTGGGCTTGGGCCCGCCCGCCTGGTGGCCCATGTAGGGCTAGGATTTTGATTGCCCGACATATGATCGGGTCAGATCCAATTTTAGCCTTGGCTCGGGTCGGGCCAGTACGGCCCACCTCTTTTGTCGGCTCTAATTTTAACTATGTAACATTAGGAGATCACATTCAAAGATGGGACTTCTCTCTCACATCACTGGTATTCTCTCAGTTCCCGAAAAGTGTGGTTAATTTGCTATTTTGGATCATCCCTTATAAGTGTGGTGTTTCCATAAATGGAAATGACCCTACTAACTTTCTACTCCCTCTGTCCCATTATTCTTGTCTTGTATTCCTTTTAGGGCAGTCCCGTTATTCTTGTCCTGTTTTCATAAAAGGAAATATGCTCATCTCATAAAAAGTTTTGGGTTCCACCACTTTCTATATTTTTACCCTTTAAACACCCTTCTCCTTAATACCCGTGCCCAAAAGAAATGAGACAAGAATAATGAACGGAGGTAGTAATATTTTAAACCTCACAACAAATCAAACATGTGGGCCTCTTTTCCCACTCAATAAACATTTACTTACCTTTTCTCAAAACGGGTGTCACACTCTCCGCACCATACTAACCCAGGACGGAAGAAGTATTATTTTTTCTAGTGAGATGCATACATCCTTTTTGCAAGTAGAGCTGTCAAGTGGACTAGAAGAGACTCGGTATTAGCCTTTCCACAAATGATGCAAGTTGAACTGGATTGTCTCCTTGAATGGAAAGAGGAGATAAGAGAGAGGCGCCGTAAATTTTAGGACTAGAATGAAACTATAAAGTACATGTTTGCTATTTATATTTAATGCTCGGGCTTCTACTGCAAAATTCGATCAAGAAATACAATCTGTTTGGCCCAATAATAAAATTCGCTTGGTCCAATCTTAATATACCATAGGAAAATATAATTATTTACTTTAAAATTAAATTATATGCAAAATATAAATACAACAACATTAATGCACCTTTTTTTTAACAGAGAATTACACTAACAAATAAACCACTACACACATTATATATAGATGGAACCTCTACATCACATAAAAGTGGAACCATTACACCACCACTCTACCTCAACTTTGCCACTTAAACTAAACTTCAATTGCAACAATATTAATGCAATTAGTATGACATCTCTACGAATTTGTTTATATATAAGTGTAGGATATTTTTGGTTAGTTGTATTAATTAAATTCTTCTCTATTAGTGTGCATTATAAAATTATAATATAAATGTACAATTTATTGGAAATTTTTCTTCTTCTTTTGAGATAGTTTGAGGTCTGCCAATTGGTCAGGTGTGTTGCTATTAAAATTTTAAATACTCACTCCGTCCCATCATTAGTGGCCACGTTCTTTTCGATACGGGTATTAAGGAGAAGGGTGTTTAAAGAGTAAAAAGATAGAAAATTGTGGAGCCCACAACTTTTTGTGAGATAAGCATATTTCCTAATAAGAAAAATGGTCACTTATCTCGGAACGACCCAATAAGGAAATGTGTACACTTATGGAGGGACGGAGTATTTTATTATTGTATTTTCTAATTTATAGTATATTTTTTCTCACTTAAGTTTTTTTTATTTCGATTTCGGACCATATGTTGTTATATAGATTGCAAAATTT
Source organism: Agastache rugosa (assembly GCA_031470985.1). Classification (NCBI taxonomy): domain Eukaryota; kingdom Viridiplantae; phylum Streptophyta; class Magnoliopsida; order Lamiales; family Lamiaceae; genus Agastache; species Agastache rugosa. The sequence goes on along the minus strand of CM062606.1, from coordinate 35,379,492 downwards.
GTAAATTGTAGTTATTGAACACCGATAAAATTATTTGATTGTGTTGTATGCAAAGACTATTAATAAGAGTCAATAACAATCTCTTCCATATATTGGTTTGTTCCTGAAAAAACATGTCTTTAGCCATGAATAGTTATATGCTACATATCATGAATTGAAATAAAATGCAAGAAAGTAAACATTAGTCGCATTTAATTTTATAAAAGGAAACATACTAAGCAAAGTTGGTTTGTAGTACCCTTAACATCCCAAAAGAAACATATATATAGGAGTATATGAAAATAGCCGTAAAGGATTGAAGATATTAATTTGTGGGATGACTATTGAAAATATTGTTTTTAAAGAAATTTTCTATAATCTGTAAATTATAATAATATTATATTTGGTAATGTATACTCCCTCCGTCCCATGATAAGTGTCTACTTTCTTTTGGGCACGGGTATTTAGGATAGAAGTGTTTAAAGGGTAAAAAGATAAAAAGTGGTGGAGCCCGCATCTTTTGTGTGAGAGAGGGTGTTTCCATATTAGGAAAGTAGACACTTATGATGGGACAGCCCAATAAGGAAATATAGACACTTATAGCAGGACGGAGAGAGTATTACATTAGAACATTTCAAAATGAATTTATCCCGTACATCGCACGGATGTGAAATACTAGTTTTATGAAAAAGCTCAGCACAGGCCCGGACCGTTCCATTGGCTTGAGCCAAGCCCGACTCATTTGACAACTCTAGTTCCAAGGCATTACACTACAATTCCATAATTATAAAATGATTACAATGAAGAATGGTGGTTGTGTATGTATATCAATATCAGTATATATATATATATATATATATATATATATTATATGTATCTAGAGAGAGAGAGAGAGAGGTCGTTTAGAAGTAGTTGGAAATGTGGAGAGAGGAGACAGATTAATAGGATGTGAGATGGGTGAGTGGTGACTAGGAAGGTCCTTGGAATTTCTGACCAAAAGGGAAAACTGGATTCGCCGAGAGTACTTTACTGCCACGCTCTCTACATTTATGTAAGAATACCCATTTCCACTTTGTCAGATGTTTCAACCTATTTTCATTTTTATTTAAATATTCTCTTCAATCTTCCTTATTTATTTATTTAATTATTTTTATTATTTTTATTTTTATTTTTTTTCCCAACCTTCAACGTGATGCTCTGCCACACGCACCAGCTGTGGTATTAGCTGTCATTTTGACCGTTGACTCGCACCACCTTTCTCTCTCTCTCTCTCTTTTTTTCTTTTTTTCTTTTCATAATTGATGGAACAATTAGCAATTAATGTAATGGGTATTTCAAGATATTTTGGTTCTTGCATGCGATTTCATAGATAAAATGATAAATCCTTTTAAAAAAAAGATAAAAGAACAAACAAATATTATTAATACACTACATTCATAGTATTTTTGATCAAAATGTGTGCATATAATACCAAAATACTTACTCCGTTCTTTAATAAGTGTCTTACTCCTTCAAAACACACATATTAAGAAAATTGATAATTTACTCTCTTTACCCTTAATTAATAGCATAGGAATATAAACAAGTTGATAATATGCATTAATGACAAGGATATAATGGGAAGTTTTACATTATTTTTCTCTAGAATTTTGAAATAGAACACTTATTGAAAAACAAAAAAATGAGCTAAAAATGACAATTATGAAAAAAACGGAGGGAGTAGATAACAATGGAGTATAATAATAGTTATGAAACATCAGCCACGAATATTCGAGAATTCCGCAAATAATAACTAAAAGTAACTACATAAATAAGATAGTTTTTAAAAAATACGCATCAGTAATCAAATAAATGAAAATATAAGATAAAAACAAAACATATTTTGGACTGAGGCTTTTGTCGCCAATGTCGAAGATATGATAAAATTTCAAAAAGGATTCTGCTAAATAAATTAAAAAAATCAGACATGATTAATTAACTAACTAGCAAAAAAAGCAGGTCCAAGACAAATACACTTTTAATCATCATGATTACATATTTGTGCGTGTGGGGAGATATTGGCTACTTGAATTTTGATAATTTATTATTTATTTATTTTTATGACATGAGGGAATCTTGAAATAGTAACTTAATGAAATATTATGAAAAATGTTGATGCACATAGTCAAAACAGCAATTAATCAGCAAATTCTAGTAGATTAAAGTGGGACAAAACTACATCAATAAAACTGAAAAAAAAAAAAAAAACACAGCTAGAAATAATTAATTTTTTTTTTCTTTTTCCATCTTGACTAATACAATAAGATTACAACATTAATCGACACAAACCTTAACAAGAAGTCTTCCCCAAAATTTGCCATCACTCTACAAATTTAACCCAAACTAATAACACACCCACTCCCTTTCTTGCCTCTTAATTTGCTTTGCAACTCAATCAACAAATTCCTACAAAACAAAAAAATTAATTCAAAGAAATTAAACACATGAACAATAATAATAATAATAATAATAAACAAATACTAATAAACTAGGGTTTCGAGGGGAGTTCGAGCCGAGCTCCCCTCAAACCCGTATAGTTGCGAGGGGAGTTCGAACTCCCCTCGCAACATCAGGTTAACGAACCTGAGAGTTGTTCTGGTCGTCATGATGAAAAGCAGAAGTCCTTTTCTCATGGGATTTGTCCGAGGATGATTTCTTGGAGCCAATGTGGGATTTTCTGAGGCCAAGAAAGCCCCTCCATCTTGTGGGATTCTTGGGGGGCCTCAAAGAGAAGCTCTCGCCATTATTACTCTCTTGATCTTCTTCTTCGTTCGTCCGAAGCTCGTCTCGAAGCGTCGTCGTTTTGCTGCTGCTGCTGCTGCAGTTCTCCTTGAGAGGGAGGAGCCTCCCTTTGAAGAAGAGCTCGTCGGCGGACATCATGGAGTAGTTGCTGACGGAGAACTCGAAATCGGAGGAGACGGGGGCGTCTCGGTAGGCCGCCGCCGCCGCCGCCGCCGCAGCACGATTGTGAGAGGTAGAGAGAGAACGAGAGGACTCGACGAAGTCGTTGGAGAAGGAGATTCTAGGGCTCATGGGAGGAGCCTTGTGGTGGTCTTGATTTTGGTTGTACATTTTCTAAACATGCCATGGAGCACTCACTACCACCACCAACATATGGTGGGAATTTCTCATGCCACAAAAAAAGAAAAAAGAAAATCTCTCTCTCTCTCTCTCTCTCTCTAATAAATTCTAGAGGGGACCCTCCAGCACTGTTGCAGTGCAGCAGTAGATGTTTGTATTTATATCAGATGAGGGGGTGGGGGGTGGGGGGACCTTTTTCATGTACAATTTCTTTCTTTAATAGTCCCTCCGTCCACAATAAATTTGCCACATTGTGGATGATACGAGTTTTAATAATTTATTGGTCGATTGTATTGTGAGTGGGATAAGGGTCCCACTTTTATATAGTTTTAAATTGTGTTGCGAGTGGAAAAGTAAGTGAGGTGTGTGAGGTCTATTACCATAAATGGATGTGGCTAGAGCTGGCAATTTTCCGGCCCGGCCCGGCCCTGCCCGAAAATCCTCGGGGCCAAGAAATGTGAAGCCCAACCCGGCCCGGAAACCCCTTTTATAGTGTAAATTTACCGGGCCGGGCAGAGCCCACCGGGCTTTTCTCCATTCTGGGTCGGCCCGAAATTTCACCGGGCCTGGATTTTTGGTGCCCGGCCCGGCTCGAAATCGGGCCGGCCAGGGCCGGGCTGGATTTGACAGCTCTAGATGTGGCAAATTTTTTGTGGACGGATCAAAAAGGAAATTGTGGCAAATTTATCGTGGACGGAGGGAGTATCTTCTTCTCTTCAACATATCTCAGACATTTTTTCAAAAAAAAAAAGAAAAAAAAAAGACATATCTCAGACATTTGTAAAATTTTAGTCATGTGTGATTTGTTTGAGTATTTACAGTAGTTCTTGAATTGGGCTACAGGCAGTTAAAACGTTGGTGATCACATTCATGATATCTAGCTAGCTACATTTTATTTTATGTTGGATATATATATAGTCAATTTATAAATCTTCACACCTTTTGCAATTGAAATTTCAGCTTTTTATCTTGTTGACCACAAACTTTAAATACAATGTATATATATATAATGAAATTATAAGATGACACGATAACAACGCGATGAGTTCATATATTTATATAATGAAATTATAATATGTATATATTTCAGCCAATCAAAAGTTCATAATCTCGTATTCGATGCTGCAACAGCCAGTGGTATCTTTCTTTTTACGATGAGGGTAATCTGTAGTTACTACTCAGAGGTGCATGTACACTAAGAAAAACTCCAATTATGGTATCATGGAATATATATATAACCCCATGTAATAACTTGCAATCGTTGCTCGAAGAGTGGTATCCTTTCTCTATGAGCCCAAATAAATCCGTTACTCGATTTCTGCACCGAAAATTAAAATTCCATGATTGGTATCTTGGAATATAATAAAAGAGAGAGTCAAGGGTGAAGTTTGACTAGTAGAAGAGATAGTATCATGAAGAGATGTGATGGGAGTTTGTCAAGACATGGTAATTTGTCCTAGAGTGTAAGAATCTATCATATCTTGGGATAGTTTGTGGGAAAAGAAGCCAATTTGTCATTTGGCTCTCAGTCTTAGTGCTTTGTGTTGGACATTTTGTGCATCTTTTGGTTTCCATGACAAGGATTCCAAACTAGCAAACATTCTTCCCACACTCAATTCTACCTGAAAATTATTCCTCATTGCCCAACAAAATCACACCATACTTCTATCTAATTAATCAATTGTGAGCTTTTAATTAGAGTAAATTAAAGTGATTAGGACATAAGTTTTGGTTAGTGGTATCTCTCAAAGTGTGATGTGTTGATATATAAGAAAGGAGTACAAAGCTAGCCCGATTTCTGAATTTTAGGTCCGATGGAATTTCGGGCTGCTTTAGGCTCTTTAAAAATTTCGGATAAGCACGTCCCAACCCGGTCTTTTGTGCTAAGGGTGGTTTTTTTTTAATAGTGGTACTGAGTAATTCCAATTTGTAGTAAAGAAATTTTTAAGTAATTAATAATTATACTAGGGTGGTTTTTTGTTTAATTTGTTCTACACAGGACATTCATATGTTGAACTCTCCTGTGTAAAGAAAGGTGTCTAGAGCTCAATCCTCATTGTTCCAAATTAGTTTAAAACGCATGAAAAATGTCTCAAGACGAGCTTAGTAACACCAAGCTTAAATTTATGATATTTTATTATTATACCTCTTAATGCATATCTAATTATTGAGAAAATATTCTGACATAATGTCCAACTATTCACCATTTACTCCCTCTATTCCCGAATAAGTATCGTATCATAGACTTTTATACAAAAATTATGTCAAATTTCTATGTTAATTTATCATTTGGCTTAAAATAAAAATATTACTTTTTCAGTTTCCTATACAATTATTAGGGGTATAAAGAGTCATTTTGACCACTATCTTTACGTATTTTGGCAGCTCGTGACACCTATATTCGGGGGACAGGGAGTATATATATAAAATGTGTCTACTATTGAAAATGTCTCAATATATAATATCTGAAGTATTAAATGATTAATCAAATTCAAAATTCTTTTTTTAAGTCGTTAAAATGATTTTTTTTAATAAACAATAATTTGGGTTGCATCTATCATTAACTTTGTCAGAAATTATATGTTTCTTAATTTTAATACTACTATATATTTGTCAATATTTGGATTGTATGCAGGGATAAGACAAGCAACTTACATTAATTTATTACATGCATTGCATTTGAAAATTTGAATAGTAGTATTTACTAGTACGTACATTTTGGGCAGGGGATAGATACAACAGAAAAAGAAAGTCACGGGTTCATCACATGATATCACAGTCTTTTTTATTTTTTGTTTTTATCTTTTTCTTTTTTTACTTTTTTATATATTCACACAGGGGCGGAGCCAGGATTTTGGTTCACGGGGTCCATTTTTTTTTATATAAAAATAAATACTAATTTTAACACATTATAAATAGAATTTTTTTTAGAGTATTGTGAAGAACGACTATTCATGCTTCTAATTTACATCTAATTTATCTTCTTCTAATTAAGTGTATTTTTTCCCGACCTTAGGTGAAATGACCTCATTCTTACATAGTAAATTATTGATTATACCCCTTCGATTTTTTTATATATTATTGAAATTAATAGCAAAAAAAAAAATTATTCAAAATGAAACGACTATATAATACCAATATGACTAAACTTTTTTTTTTAAAATTACCAATGTCGTATTTTACACAATGTCTCACACCTAACATAGTAATTTAAATCACATTTGATATACATTTAATTAAACAATGTCATTTTGGATTAATAAACATATTAGTGAGAAAAAAATTATAAAAGGAAATTTGATATACATGAATAAAATTAATTTATAAAAGTTCAGAATTTTCTATCAAAATTCAAAAGTATAATATAAAAATAGTATGAAATCTTTTGAAAAATATCTCTATATTATACACAAATAAATATAAAATCCATCTCTATTTCAAATTGATAAAGTTCTGGTCTAAGTTTAATAATTAGTACTATTGTAGATATTTAATACTAATATATATTATACAAATATGTATTTAAAGAATAAGAAAATATTGAAATCTTGTACAACTTGTGTTAAAATAACCTAATATGTGTTAAGTAGAGGAAATCCCTAAAAGAATAAGGAAAAAAAAGAAGATAAAATATAAGTGGGGCCATGTCATTAAAAGATTTCAAATGCAATCTCACGCTTCCCCTCGTAACTAATTTTTTCTAACCCTCTGCAAGTCTATTTCTCCCCGTGTTATCTTCAACCCTTCTTATTCTACTTCTCCCTACTATCCCAAAATATATATACATATATATATATATATATACTACTAATTTTTTTCTAAAATACCAGGGAGGTCCAGTGACCCCACTACCCCCTTGGCTCCGCCATTGTATTCACACTATCTTTATTTTCAAAATTTTCCAACTAGTTTTTATGTGGGCATGAAGGTAACGATTGTATTTTCCCCCTCAATTGTCCTTTTGAATAAAATGGAATTGCATAAATATTCGAATTTAAACGTGTTTTTTAAGGGAATGCATGTATATAATTCCCACAAAATTTGGACACCCTAGCTAGCTAGTTTTCATAAATGCCCTAGCTATTCATGTTGGGGGAGCCAAAGCTCCCCACAGCTTAGGTGTAATTTTTAAAGATTTTTAAAGATTTTTGTTTATGAGAGAAATTTGCAGTCGAAATCGACTTGAAAGGGAAAGTACGTGTAATTTTTAAAAATTTTTGTTTATGAGAGAAATCTGCAGTCGGAATCGATTGCACGATTTAAGAAAATTTCACTTTGGCGTAATAGCTTGCTAGTCATACAAAATACAGATAAGTTGTACTATAGAGGGTGTGTGTATTTGGGTGCTAGTTTGGATAGATAAATAGAAGGGAAAACCCCATTTTATATCCCAACGTTTGAAGCTTTTTATAATAGCATCCCAACGTTTTAAATTTTACAAATTGTATGCCAACGTTTTCCGCTTTTTACAATAGCATCATAATGTTTCATCTTTTACAAATTGTGTCCCGTAATTTTTTTTACTATTATGTACGACGATCGATTTTCAGGCATTTTTGCCAGGTAGCTCGCTGGAGACTCCACGTCATTCACGTGGATTTTCAAATTAAAAAATGAATTGATTATCATGTTGATTTCACAATTCATATGTAGTATGTTTTTACATGAGAAATTCTTCCTAATTGGTGGTTAGCGAGTTTGCTCTTGTTATGTTTTATCGGTGGCTATCTTCTCTCTATGGCCTTCTTGTTTCTCTTGCTAAATAATTTCTTATTTTTGTTGTTATGATATTAAGTTGCGTGCATGAGTGAGGTGGGTTTAAATGATGTGTTTAATCATTTATGTTTTTTTATGTTCTTTTTTCTTCTGAAAATTCACGTGTCAATGACTCCGGCTAGCTAACTGACAAAAATGGCTGCAAATCGATTGTCAAGACAAGATTGTAAAAAAATCGAAACGTTGGGACATAAGTGTAAAAAAATGGAAAAGTTGAGATCAAATTTGTAAAAATTGAAATGTTGGGACACTAATATAAAAAACTTCAAACGTTGAGACATAATTTGTAAAAATTAAAATATTGGGACACTATTATAAACAACAAACTTGTTTGATCGCCTAATCCGTCAAATACTCAATAAAATATGTTAATTTAATCTATTATCCAAAATTTTAACCACCTACTGAAAAAAGTTATGAATGATATTGGTTAGGAGTGTAACAAAGTCGAGTGAAGCCGAATACAAGCTTGACTCATTTATTATCGAGTGATCTTTATTTATCAAAGACTCACGAGCATAAACAAACTTTTTAAATTTAAATTTAAATTTATCATATAATTAATTAAGTATTTTCTTTTAATTATATATGTTATTCTCTCCGTCTCATTTCAATAAGCCTCCTTGCCTTATTTGGACGTTCAATTTCAATAGACCTCTTCTTAAAATAGAAATCCAACACATAACAAACATCCACAATATAACTCATAAAATACACAACATGCCATAAACAGCTAATTTCTTAACATTCGTGTTCGGGCATGGAGACCTATTGAAATGGAATGAAGGGAGTAATTTTTTTACAACAAATAAAGTTAATTGGGTAGATGCTTAATACTATTATTACTAATTATAGTATATTAATATAAGTATCTAATTGATAGTTTTTAATTTTCAAGTTAATTCACTCATCGTACTTGCTCAAAAGCTAACGACCCAAATACCACCAGACTCAAGCTTGGCTTGTTTAGTTATGAAACTTCACTAATAGAGTTCGAACGAACTTTTATCGAGTTGCTCAACTCATTTACAGTCCTAGATGATTTAGAAGACGTCGGGGGAATTCAAACTCGTAAATTTTAGCCAAGATCCACCCACCCAATTGTATATTTCTGCGTCCGTCCCTATAGTTGTGAAGGTGGAGGTGTAGAGTAACAATAAATGGCGGAGAGCTGAAGATTAAATGATGAGATGATTTTTTTTTTTTGGGAAAAATGATGAGATGAAAAATTAAGATAGCAAGAAAGGCAGATTTGAAATGGTGGCAGCAACAGTTTCCATTGCTGGCAATGAAAGCTACAAGAACAAGAGTATGTCATTCTCAACTATCTAACTTCACACTTTTAATTAATTGCTCTCAATATATTTGGAAAAGCATGTTTCAATAAGAATCTAAAATTTGACGACTACGATTATTTATGTTTAGTCAATTTTTAGATCTTTCATACCTTATGATTTTCCCTTATTTTCCAACTAGATTTACCCGCACGCGTTGCGCTGTACCATGCGATTGTATTTCAATTTTTATATTTTTAGACGTCAATAGAGCATTATTTAGGTATTATTATATCTATATAATTTAATTAAATAATCTTAAATTGGTAAAATTTATCCTTGCGAATCTTCTTACACAAAATAATACATTTATCAAATACAAAAAATTAATTAACGTGACAAAAAAAATAAAATAATTACTATATTTTAGTATAATAATGCAACATACACATAATTATATAGTGAACTAAATTTGTTAGGCTTTAAAGTTTAATATTTGAATTTAAAAAATTGAAATGACATGGGAAAATGTACAGTTATGAATTTGCATTGGAAAGTGTACAATTATATGCATGTGACATGAAAAATGGAAGGGAAAATTCATGAATGAGCGGAAAAGTGCAATGCAAATTATTTTGCTTTAATATAGTAGTAATAGATATCAAACAAGATAATTATTATTATTATTATTATTTTGATCCTTTTGACGTAGTAATTTGAAAGTTGATAATTGTAAATAGAAAGTAGTTCCTTTTGTGGATTTGGATTTCTCCAAAATTTAGTGGAGATTTAGGGGCACCAAATTGTAGTGTACAAGCAGTTTGGATGTGCGATACTTGTAAAGTGTTTTAATTTAAAGTTGAAATTTACAACACATTAAATTAAAACACTTTACAAGTGTCACACATCCAAACTGCTTGTGCACTACACCTTGGTGCCTTTAAATCTCTGCTCCAAAATTTCACCAAGAGTTGAAATGTCATTATCTGGTGTACTTGCAATCTTCAATCCACTTTTTCCTGGTACCAAACAAAGCGCACACACACACACAAAGAGAGAGAGAGAGAGAGAGCATTGGCTGGCAACACTTCTCGACTCAGATTTGACTTCTTCTATTTGAATCACTATTCAATGAGCTGGAGGATCAACCGGGGACCACGCCAATCCGATTTGCTCCTTCATATTAATACGTGTATAGAATCTTAAAATAAATAAAAAAAAAGATTTTTTTAATAATTATCAATCACTTAAATGATCAAAATATCAATTATTTAAGTTTAATGTGAGTACTTCAAGTTTACCTTAATTTTCAATGTTTACACCACATTCACACATTGCAATCTTAAAACTGCATTCCCGTGTCAAAAATTGTGATAAGATTGTAAAAAGAAAAAGTAAAACATATGTATTTGGAGACTAAATTTAAAAATCATATACAAAATCAAAGACGTCCCAAAAACAAAAACCGTGTATTTTGAAGCAATTATCACAAATAAGTAACTACTACGTTGTTTCAACGAACTATATAACTCAGGTGGACACTACTGATTGCCACCTCCTTTTCGATTAATATGGTATCTTAAGCGTGATAAAATTGCAAAAAAAAAGGTAAAATTTATGTAAAAAGTTTCAAAAGTCATTTAAAAAACTAGAAACGATCAAACATCCAAGTATTTTGAGATAATTATCCTTTGTAATTAAATCTTAACTTTAGTTAATGATATATAACCACCGGCGTGGTAACTCAAAAGCATTACTTTTCTCTTGCTTATGGTGTACCATTAGCGTCTGCATCCATTTCATGTGAAAGTCCAATACAACTTATTCCTTCCGTCTCCGAATAAGTATCAGTTGCCGTTAAAATTTGAATATCATGAAAGTAGGCAAATTTACCCCTTTTAAATTTTAACCTTAATTATTGAATGAGAAATCGAACTAAAAAAACTTGTATCGAGAACATGGACAAAGTGAGAAATTTGACATCACTTTAAAAAAATAAAAATTGAAATATGACAATTATTCATGGATAAATATTATTTCAAAATATGATACTTATTCGGGATGGAGGGAGTATTCAAGCAGCAAAGAATCCTTCTGCAGAAAATTATTGCCCCATCAATCTGAAGATAATTCTTATTTATATAGAAAATCAGCTATCATAATATAGATTTAGATTATTGCATGGCTATGCTTCAGAAGCAACAAAGAAAGGCAACAAAAAAAAACAAGAACACTAACAGTCAGAAATTTCTATTTAATTAGATGTATTCAAGAAGAAAAGGAGAAAAAAAAAAAAAGGAAAGGAAAGTCTACAGAAAATAAGTAAATAAAAATACTAACTATATATATATTGTACTATGTTTCCTCTGTCTCTGCAATTTGAAGCAAACCTGCAATTAATTATACATGTCTAAGAAAATATTACCAAGGTGCATCAACCTCTTCTTGGAACTCAACTTCATACCTCTCTATTTTCATTCTTAAATTCTGTATTTCATCATCACACTTCCCAGAAAACTCTCTTAGTTCCACAAGCTTTGCCTCGAGTTTCTGAATCTCGTCTTTAGCGCAGCTTTGCTCCTTCTGCACTTCCGAGTACCTTCTTATGTCTGCGGCGCCATCTGTCTCGAAGGCCAGCTTTAGCAATTTATTAAGACGAGATCGCAAGAACCCCACGTTTAAGCCCAGAAGCTCAAAGGACCTCAGAGACTTCTCCCATACTTCGAAATCCTTCCTTGGGATGGTCAGCTTACACCCCCGTATGAAGTCAGCAATGTTTATAGTTTCAACAATCATACCTGCAGCTAGCTTGCTGTAGAGGCCAGGAAGAAGCCGGTCGTGAAGGAATGAATTCTTGCTGCAGCAGAGTTCATAGTATTTTCTACGAATGTCTTCAGGAAGATCAGAGTCGATGCATGCTCCATTCACCATGATGTGAAATTCCTCGAAGCTTTTAACATCGTTAAAATGAAAAGATCCGGAGATCTTGGCACCCTCTAAAACTTCAGAAGCAACCTCATCACTATCATTTCCAGACTGTTCTTCTGGCAGACCAACCTCGCCTGCCTTTTGTTTCTTCTTCTGCACAACCCTCAGGGGAAGAGATTTTGGACGTCTCCGTTTCTTGCTTTGAGCATCCACAGTTCCCTCTGTGTCGTAGTTTAGAGTTATTTGACCATTCACCTCTCAAGAAAAGAATAAGAACACCACCACACGGAGTTACTTCAAATTGACCCACGAAACTAACCTGCATCATTTTGCTTTGTTTGTGAATCCAAAATTAGAAGGCTAAGAGCACCGTCGACCTCGGTCAAATCATTTGCTCTTATTATGTATGCCTACAAGATGAGATTATGATATTAGGAAAGACTGTAAAAAGAAAAAGACTTTACAGCCAAATGCTAAAGTTGGATTTTCAACACCAGGTCAACAGAAGAAATATTTAGTAGACAACATGCAAGAAACTCAACGTTTTATACGAAAGCAGTAAATAAGTAGCAACCATGTCACGAGTATCAGAATACATTAATCATTCTAAATGTTTTAGGGAAATAAATGTTCGACTATTAACAGTTTCTGCCACTGGACTTGCTTTTATTAATTGGAATTCATCAACCTAATATGGTATTCTCTGATCCAATAACCCTTCAATAAGATTATTGGTATACTTGTTAATATGGTATTCTCTGATGAAATGATCAGTTAAGAGGGGCTGGCACCAATTGGTAGCAGTTCAAGACTATCTTTAAGCACGAGGAAACATAGTGAACATCAATATCTTTCTAGAAATAAATCTATGAGAAGCTAAAGCTAAATTGCCCTTAAATCAAGTCTGATTGCATCACCTTAAATCTGCAGGGCCCAATAAGTTGGAAGATCAGAACATCTCCTTCAACCAATTTGTTTCCAGCAACAAACTTTCTCCATCCTGCACTTAGGCCCGTCTTGTTTGCGATATATTTTACTGGAAACTCTTCACCATTTTCATTTTCAACAATAACTTCAGTGTCCATGCCAGGTAAATGCATCTTGCAGAAAGGCACAGGAAGACCCTGCAAAGAAATGTTATGTTAAATGGAAGGTGAAAATATACCCAACAACTCTACTGAATATAAACATTCAAGGCATAACGATATCCCTGCAGACGTACCATCCAAAAGCAGCTGCCAACATGTGATCTGACTAATGGTTTCATGAAAGAAGGTTGGTCACTGCTCAAACTCAACATGAATTCCTCGGCTCGAATCACGGTAGGTGACTTCATTTGGACAGCGCTGCCTGACCCACTACCCTTAGCATCTCCTTTACTGCTTCAAAATAGAAGGTGGCTGTTAACAACTACTTCCTACAAAAGGTTTTTGTAGTTTCATCTATTGAACTAACCTCCGCGAAGTTCCTCCACTATCAGGTATACCCTGCTCAACAATTTCCACATCAATTTGTTAAGTTCAGATTACTAAATAGAATTTGATGACATGACATATTTTGAAGCAAATCATTCATATCCATGACCAACATAATTCGGCTTATGTATACTGCGACTCGTCTGAACAAAATTTAAAGAATTTATGCAAATGCATTCCCCTGGAAAGCTGAATAACATAAACTTTTCTTACAGAAAGCCACATAAGGTGCAAAGGGAAGAGCATGTTAGATGCACACCACCATGACAGGGAAACTATTAGATGGTAGAAATAGAATACAATGCAAAACATCAATATCTAAGTTAGCTAGCTATGAAAAGATTGAATATTTCAGAGACGATAGACAAGCTATAATATTAGCCCTACTGCATGAACTCGCCAAAGGGAAGTTATCACAGTTGGAGTTTCTAACATTACAAAACTGAGTTCCACTATAATCTTCAGAGACTATAAGGGTATATAGTAAAGTCTCATAATTAAAGATTAGTTCTTCTAAAGTGAAAATGGGAGCTCAAAATCGTGCAAAAACATATTCACATATCTGGTTGTCCCATATAACTAGTTGCAGGGCAACAGGCATGGTCTCTTTTCCTCTCTCACATCCAAGACCAAGACTGCCATAAACCCGAAGCCATAAGTTATTTTGCACTATTTTGGGGAAAATTTCTAGTTATCGTTTTCCATGAAATCCTGGTTAACCCCAGCATGCACAAGATCTAAAGGAGGAACGAATCATTGTGACGGCTTTAGTTTATTCAAGTGATCGAGATGAACATGCATGCACCAAGATTAAGCAACATTGATCAAAGATCATCTCATCCCGTCAAAACAGGTCAAGTGAAAAGCTGTTATCAGACTGACAGAAAGCTACGAACACGAAGAAATCTCTCTGAACTACAAACCAGCAAACGTTTTCACTGCTAAACTCTCACTAATCTCTCTTCCCCAACCTCCATTTCATCCCTACGCATTTGAACTACATACTGTATTCGATAACAACTCGGCGGGACGAACCTTTCTAACAAATTCAAAAAGGGGGAAAACTCACATCCTTCGATTCCGACGACGCGAACTTCTTCCTCCTCCGTACAAGGATCGGCGAAACCTCATCGATCAGCTCCTTCGGCTTCCTCTTCCTCTTGCCCTAAAACCAGCAAACCGGAACAGATCTGATTTCAATGGAGTACATCCACCCAAACATAAATTCACATACTGCAAACACAGAAAATAAACTCACGGAAACAAGCAGCGGGAGAGAAGCAGAAACCGGCGCCGCCAATTCCTCCTTCACCGGCTCCTCCATCGCAATCTTCGCCGCTTCCTTCTTCATCGCTTGCTCTTCGCCTCCGCCGCGGCTCTCCTGATTCTGTCGCACTATTTTCAGCTTCATCTCCTCCAGAATTCAGTCCACGACTTATCCAGGGTTTTAACAGTAAACAGCTCGCGTTTTTTTCAGGTCTAGCGAGAGAGTGAAGAGAGAGAGAGATATATAGCTGAAATGACTGCAATAACTCCAAATCAAATCAGCAGACACCTCAGAAATCAGATGCAAACAACAAAATCTTCAGAATTTGGAATTGAAGATTCACGATTACAGGGCGCTATAAAAAGGTACGGCATCCAGGATTCCAGGGCCTGGATCGATGGAGCCTGTGTCCTAAATCTTATATTATCTCCCTAATAATACTAATTAATACCAAAATTATCAACTAATTCCAGTTTATTTGCTTTGATTTTGCATTTAACAGACTGTAATCAATTGGATTGGGATTGCTTAATCTCAGTTTCTTCGGTTTGAAATTGGTAAGAGCTTCAATCCAACTCAAATCAAACGAAAACAGTGCAAAGCAAAAAATGAAAGTTCATTAGTTTGTAAAGAGCCAATTTTACACACACTTTTCCCATTTTTAGTTCCCAAAATGCAGTCTTTTTTTTCAAAGATTAAATCGTGGAATATATCTCAAATTATAACAATTTTTCTATTTCTGCCATAAACTATTTGTCTCGATCGAATACTCTAAACAAATGGAAACTATTCAAATCTATCTTTGCAGAATGTTTGGGGATGATTGGAAAATTCGACATGGCTAGACGTGTGTAAAAATTTGATATTTAATTTCATGTAGCTTAAAGTGATGCCGAAATAAAAAAAATTACTTGTTTCCACGTCAAATTATATGAAGTTCCCGACTATTCGACTTAGCTCTCATGTACTGAAAATTATTTTTGTATAGGAATAGATTTGTATAGTTGCATATTTTAAATATTAATTTATCAAAATGGACAATTTATGATATAATTGAAAAAAGGATGCTAATTTAAAATAAATTCGACTATTTGTTAGCCTCTCTATCTCTTTTGTTAAAAATGGGTCAAACTATGATTTGTCACACTTATATAAGTGGAGAATATTATTAAACTATATTTTATCCTTTGAAATATTGAATAGTACTAAGATGTGGAAGTATTAAATTTAATTTTTCATTTTTTGCAGAAGTGAAATGATAAGGAAGATGTGAAGTGACAGAAGTTGGTGGAGAAAATTGAGTTACACCCTTTCAAAAATTCGACCTATGATTTGTACATAAATGAGAATTAATTTGTATCTTTATTTATCATAATTGAAAATTTATGTCAAATATGCGGAAAAACATTGAAGTTCATAAATTTCCTATTAAGTCTATATACTAAGTTGGTATCTTAACTTCAAAAAAAGAAAAACAAAAAATAAACAAAAAATAAAAAAGGAAAAAAAAAGTTGGTATATTATCTTTTTCGACTTTCTTATCAAAAGATAAACTACATGTCCAAAAAAATAAAATAAAATAAATCAAAAGATCAACTATATATCCAATTTGATGTCATGTGGCATGTATAGAAATATATATTGAACTAAGATCATGATACTTTTTTTACAAACATATTTTGAGATTAAAACTCGCAAATTTTAAACTAATTCAGAAATGGAAAACGAAGAGAAACAGAGTTTAGCTGGATAATAAACAATTAATTTTACATTTAACAAAGTCAAAGCCTTCAACCGCCGGCATAAATAAAAATAATTAAAATATTCACGTTCTTAGTTGGACTTAGACACTTTAAATTGAATTTTAAGATAACTTGTGATTAAGTTATTAAATTCTTTGACTGCCATTCCGATCCTACGTCATTCGTGTTATAACTTTACTCCCTCTATTTTTTTTAATTGTCTTCTGCCGTCAAATTATACATATTAAGAAAATAAAGAAATTTATCTATATAATTTTATTAATTATAGTCATAAATATATACATACAACTAATTATCAAATCACAACAAATATAAAAAAATAATAAAATGGAAAGAATGTCATAATTTTACTTAAATAAATCAAAATGTGACACTTAAAGAAGAACAGAGAGAGTAGATGATATAGAATTGGATAAAAATTACATCGTAATACCTAAATTATTAAAAGAAAATTATAATTACGTATTGATTTAAGGAAGATATCGATTGAATATTTGAATACCGAACTTTTCATAATTGTGACCTAAATCTTAATTTTCGGCGACGGAAAAAACACGTGGCATGCCAAAAAGCTGAGCTGGATTTTAACAAAATGATTAAAAAACGATTTGATCAAAAATAAAAAATAAAAAAACTCTTATCCACATCAATACCATGTATGTTTTTATGTCAACTCATTTTAAAATATTTTTGTTAAAATTCAGATCAACTTCCAGTGTGTTACGTATGTATTCAATCACCTTAATTTAACGTCAATAAATATATTTACGAAAAGTTCGATATATCATATATTCAATTGTTTTTTTAGAAGATCAGATATTCAATTGTTAATTTCTTTAGATCAAGATCTAATCATAACATTAATAATTTATATGTTAAAGTATAATTTTTCCTAGAATATGCAAGTATGCAAAATTTAGCTATTTGAAGATGGTCAAATAACATAAATATTGTTGTGAAATATTTCGAGTTCGAATTCTACGAACACCTTATAAATCGAGCTCGTGGTGAGCATTACACCTGAGTTGTATACAAAGAACATGCAAGATGTACGTCTAATTTCCTCCAAAATTTAAAAAATAACGTCTGCGGGACCAGACAAGTCGAACATTTGAATATGGTGGCGTACCGCTGTTCAGTTCTTGTTGGTTTTTGACTCTCTCTCTTCTCTCCCTCTCTCTCTCTGTCATATTCTTGGAAGCTTCTGACGAAGAACATCTTTCTTCCTCCACAATTATTTGGCCACAGTTTCCAAAGTTTCTTGGAATCTTTGATATTTTCTGCTCTACTGTTTTGATCGAATAATTCGAATTAATTCTCCACATCAGCATGCCTAACACTTTGAAAGATTTGCTCAAACCCATCTATGTGGTTTTCGCCTTCTGCTCCGCGCTCTGCTTTGGCGCCCTCAAAAGTTCGTTCACCAATTTCTTGAATTTTAGAATTATTGTGTGTGTGTGTGTGTGTGTGTGTGTGTTTTCTTTCTTGCTTCTGTTGTAATTTCTTGATTATGATTGTTATGATGGATTTATGTAGTCATTGTTTCTTGATTATCTGCTGCAGGCTTGCTGGTGGGGCCGATTGCCGCTTTGATTCTGATTCTGGGGAATTTGGGGGTGATTTTAGGGCTTTTTCCCGCGCATATTGCCTGGACGGTTTATACCGTTCTCAAGTAATCATCATTAGTATTATTTTTTAATGGGTGTTTTGAAGAATTTGTTTTTATTGAATTTGATTTAATCATCAACTTTTAATGTTTCAGTTCTGATTTCTTGCATTTGTTGGATGAATTTTTGATGTTTACAGAACAAATAAGTTTGATTGGCCCCTCAAAGTTGCAATATTGTTAGGGCTGCCTGCTTTGTTTGGTCTTTGGTTGGGGCTTAGCATAGCTGTTAGCTGTCTTGTGGGAGTAGGTTATGGCTTCTTCACTCCTTTGGTTTCGTCTTTCGAAGCCTTTAGAGTCGAGGATGAATCGAAGAAATTCTACCACTGCCTCGTGGTATGGTTAAAATTCGAATGCTTTGATTTGACTAAGGGTTCTGCCATTTTACATGTGATGGTTTTGTGATTACTTGCACTTTGTGATTGATTTTTACCATGGCATTGGATGTTTAGGATGGGACATGGGGAACTATCAAGGGAAGTTGTACCGTGGTTCGTGATTTTGCTGACATATGTTATCATTCCTACCCGAACTATCTGAAGGAGCTGCGAGAAAATGCATCTTGTGAACTACATCCTCTTAGGTAATATGCTTTATCTATTGATTATGCAGATTAGTTAGCTTCTTCTGTTCACATGCTACTAGGGGTGAGCAAAACCGAACCTGGATGAAACTGTGGATTTCAATTTGGTTCGGTGTGTAGTGGTCCAAAATTTCGGTTTGGATTGAAATTCTAAAACACAAATTAAATTTTAGTTCGGTTTCAGTCTGAATATTTCGGTTTGAAACCAAACTGTATATTTAAATTTATATATTCCGTTAATTGGTAGTATTAGAAATTGAATTTGGAATTTGAATTGTGGTTGTTGGATTGATGAGGTCGTTATTTATCTTTTTTATGTTGAATTTGGATTGTGGTGAATCTGGTGATAACGATTTAAGTCTAATATGTTTGTAGCATATGTTTTATGATGATTTTGATGTCTTTAAAATTTAGGTTTGCTCCAAGACAAATCACATCAAACCGAACATTTTGGTTTAAGCTCAATTTAGATCGATTTGACAGAAAAATCAATTCATTTTTTCATTTTCTCGGGTTAGGAATCACCCGAATGCTCTGCTCTACAGTCTACACGCTACAGAGATTTGCGTTAGATACTAGTTTTCTGATGAACTTGGCTCTATGAGATGTCCTAATGACGCGCTCTCTTGCTGCAGTGAAAATTTAAAAGATCACTCTGTTTAATTACTAGTATATAAATGTTTTATTATTGAACATTTACCATGAATTTCAATGTATTAGATTGTTATGATCGTTTTCTTGGAATCGGGATGGTTGTAATCAACATTATGAAACTGTCTCCAGGTTCGTTCACGTGCCCGCGTGCATCGTTGTTGGTATAATAGGCCTGATTGTTGAAATCCCTCTTTACACGGCTATCGCCATAGTAAAGAGTCCATACATGTTGTTCAAGGGGTGGCAAAGGCTACTACACGATCTGATCAGCCGGGAAGGCCCGTTTCTTGAAACAGCTTGCATTCCCATTGCTGGTTTGACGATCATTATGTGGCCACTTGTTGTTGTTGGAAGCATTTTGTTGGCCATATTCACAAGCATTTTCATCGGATTGTATGGATCTGTAGTAGTATACCAGGTTATTTATACTCTATCGTAACAGCGCACTTTTAGTACTTCTCGTCAGTCATGGTAAATTTGACCAGACGTTGTGAATATTGATGCAGGAAAGGTCATTCAGACGGGGTGTTGCTTTTGTGATTGCTATGGTGGCAGAATTCGACGAGTACACCAATGATTTGCTCTATCTTCGTGAGGGCTCGATACTCCCAAAGTAATTGTTACAGTTTAAGTCTTTTTTCTTCCAATAATGGTAGACTGGGAAATGAGTTTGAGTTTTACCATCAACGAGACTAATTATGTCGTTCACAACCAGGCCCCGTTATAGGAGGCGGAAACCATCCAGTTCGTTTGAACCTTCTGTTGGACGTAATCAATCTATACACGAGAGGTTTAGATTTATTTTCCCCGAAGCTCCTGGAGTGCTTGTTCCGAGCCTAACAGCATCAAGATCTGTTAGGGAGGCCATAAAAGAAGTGAAAATGGTGCAGGTATGGTATCATACTCGATAAAATGAAGAGTGGAATACTTAAAATGAACGTCGCGTTTCATATTTATATGCTCTTATCTGTGTTCATCCCTTTTTTTCTGGAAACCCAATAGATATGGGGAAGCACAATGAAGGCATGCGAAGTGAAGGGGAAGGAATTAGTGGATGCAAGCGTGATAACGCCAACTGACCTCTCGGATTGGTTGAAGGCAAAACATGCAAATGATGGAGCGATTGTGGGCATTGGATTGCCTTGTTTCTCGTTATTGCACACTCTTCTCGACTCCATTAAATCGGGATCAAATGGTCTGATTCTATTTGATGGCACCGAGGTTAACCATCTGAATAGACCTCAGGACAGACTACTGGACTGGTTTTTTCAACCCCTCATGGTCCTCAAAGAGCAGATCCGAGCCCTCCAGTTGGAAGAAGGCGAAATACGCTATCTTGAGAAAGTACTGCTCTTCGGAAACAATGAGGATCGTGCTAAATCCTGGGAAAATGGAAGCTTCGTCCCTCAAGATTCTCTCCGAACTGCACAGATTGAGGGTATCAGCCGCAGGTAACAACATTGTTTATAGTACTCTATACTTTCAAAAAATCTTCTCCAATCACATACTATATACATCTTCTATATTTTATTCATTTTCAATGATTAACATATCACAAATACTAAATAATTACTAAAATGTAATTTAAGTTATTAGATAACTATATAGACTGTAAATTAAAACAATTGAATATTAATCAGTTGAACTAAATTAAATAAAACAAGGTAAAGAAAAAAATAAATAAAATAAAACCAAAATAAAAATCAAATTATAATTGTTTCCACTATTATATTTATAACCATGTTAGTGATTAATAGCATATTTGTAGTTTAATTCTCCTTAAGTCTGAAACAGTGAAAATTGAATAGTGATATTTTATATAGAGTACGGTTGTGAATGCTCGTAGCAATCAAGAATCTAGCATTTGAGAAATGTTATATGCACATTGATTTCTTGAAGGTCATTTTACTAGGGTAGTTGCAACACTGAGTTTGGTATCATCATCGTTCGTTGCAGGATGATGGGCATGAATAGAAGTATAGCCAAGTTTCCGACTTACAGAAGGAGATACCGTCATGTAGTGAAGGAACTAATGGCTGATTATGTCGGGAAAGAGAGTTCGTTGAGATCCAGTACTCATCCTTTAGCAAAAGACAAGTCCAGAAACTCGTCTACAACGAAGGAAGGCTCCACGAAATCGATGTCCTCAAGGTCAATCGCTTCCATTGAGATTGTGTGAGTGAAAATTCGACTTTTCTTTTTACTACATTCAATTAGCACAGTCCTCATTCTACGTGGAATGCACAGTTTTTTTGTCAATGGTGCATTGTGTGTGTGTGTGTGTTTTGGTTTTTTTGTTTGTTTTTATTTTTGAAACTATTAGGATTTAGGTGTAAATATTGTGTCATTTTGTTGCTGAAACTGCACCTTTGTTATTCTGTATGATTGAGAGGTGTATGAATCAGCATTTATTTTGTACTATATGATGTATATGAAGTGAAAAGTATTTTGTATACTATCTTTATCAATGTTTAATACATATACTTATTTTTTTTGTTTTTGATAACGAGGATCACCCTGTAACCACTATCCGATGTGCGTATTGGGTAAAACTAGAGCACACAAATTAGGCCTGACTCGATAAAACTAGTCTAATTTTTTGGGCGGGGCTATAAAAAACTATCACCGACGTTTTTTCAGTTGCGTTACACTATTATGAATTTTTTACTATATAATTAAGAATTAATTGTCCACAATGGTGCTGTCTTTAAATTGTTTCCTTGGGGATGACACAGTGGTAGAGTGAGCTACTTTAGGCCGAATGTTTCGAGTTCAAACTTCGCTAATGCCTCTATAGGTCGTAGTCTGCCATACATGTATTTGAAAAGTGTGGTTTACCTGTCCTGTGTAGTTCGCTAATACAAGGACGGGGGTTTACCCAGTGTGCACCGAAAGTAGCGGCTGCGGATTCCCACGATATAAAAAAAAAGAATAAATCTATCCATATCAACAAGAATCACACATGTACTTGAAAAGTGTGTAGTTTGCAGACTATTATACAAGGACGAGGGTTTACCCAGTGTGCACCGAAAGTAGCGGCTGCGGGTTCCCGCAATAAAAAAAAAGAATAAATCTATACTTATCAACCAGAATCACACATGTACTTGAAAAGTGTGGTTTACCTGTCCTGTGTAGTTTACAGGCTATTATACATGTACTTGAAAAGTATGGTTTATTTGTCATGTGTAGTTTGCAGGCTATTATATTATACAGGGATGGGGATTTACCCATTGTGCACCGAAAGTAGCGGAAATTTCCACGAAATACAAAAAAAAAAAAAAGAATAAATCTATCCATATCAAATTGATCCAGAATTTGTCCAGATAGGTAGTGTCATTTTAGTCATATTAACAAAAAAAAAAAAAGTCGTGTCTTAACTAAATTATCCTCATTAAAAATTTGATCTTCTGGTAGCACGTTGAAATTTCAAATTGAATTTCTCTCCATTAATTGAAGCCACGTGAAATAATAATTGAAATTAATTTTTCATATTCAATGAAATAGTAACATTTTGCATTTTGCAAAATAATTAGTCAAACTACATAAGTCGTACGAATCTCTCTCTCTCTCCCTCCCTCACTAACTCCATGTAAAATAGTTGGTGAGAGTATCGTTTACAATTTTTCCCAAATATAGTATCACAAACTTTATAGCTCAATGATATATATATATGGAGAGGATCATATAGAAACTCATCTTTATATGAGAAATATGAACCAATCTAAGTCATCCATCCTACAAGATCTATGGATATAATTTAATCTCATAGTCAATTGGTCAAACCCGCTTTAGTTGGTCAATCCCGCTTTTTTTACTTAAGTAAGGTTAGTTTAGTAATTTTCGTTATTTTATCTAGTACAACAACAAGATGCATTAATTAGTGTAAACTGATGCATTAATTCGTGTAAACTGATGCATCAATACACATTTCTGATGCATTAATTTATTTTTTATTAAAGTTTAACAAATAATATTTTTTTACATGATTTATAAAGAACAAACAAGTCTTGTAAATTGTGTACTTATACAATTAAAACATTACGTATATCGTATTCGTATTTGTTAGTTGATGTTCTGGGCACAATTTTATGATGCATTAATACGATTTACTTGATGCATCAATATGAAACTTTAAATGAACATAATATGGAAAAGACTTATTTTAACCACAATTAATGCATTATGTACATGGTATTTGTGCATTACATTGTTTAAATTTATGCATTACATTGTGTATTTTTTTACGTGTAGTATCATTCATTATATCGTTATTTTGCATTATATTGTTTAGATTTGTGCATTACATTGTGTATTTTTTATCGTGTAGTATCATTCATTTATACAATATGTATATCATATTTGCATTCATATATAATATCACAACTAATTATGTATTACGTATATCGTATTCATATTTGTTACTTGATGTTCTTGACACAATTTTATGATGCATGCATTAACACGATTAACGTGATGTATTAATATGATATTGTAAATGCACAAAAGACACATTACCACAAGTAATGCATTATCTTATGTGGTATTTGTGCATTACATTGTTTAGATTTATGCATTATATTGTTTCGATTTATGCATTAGATTGTATTAATTTTTGGTCATGCAGTATTATTATTTATGCGACATTACAATTTTATGATGTATTAATACGGGTTACGTGATGCATCAATATAACACTACAAATGCACATATTAAAGAAAAATAACTACATATGTGTGTCAAGAACATGCAATAATGCGATCAACTAAACAAATGTTATAAACAAAAAATAAGTTAGAATAGGGAGCGCATTAATGTAATTTAATTGTAATGAAAATTTATATGGCAGTGATGTGTACTCAATCTCACAATTGAAGATGTTAATAACTGAAAAATCAAAGAAATCAACACAAATTAATAAGGAAGTCACCATCAGTTTCAAAACAAATTAAGAGGATTACAGAAAAGTGAGAATTGAAGGAAATAATACAACTCCACATTACAGACAAACCATTCGCATAAAAGGAGAAAATCAATGGCAAAAAAGAAGGGCGGAGGAGGAGATGATGGTGGCGCAAGATGAAAGAAGCCATGGTGGCGGTGGTGATAGCGGTTAGGCGTCGGCAACCTCATCGTTGTTGTTATCTGAGTCAGAGATAGAGAAAGGAACTGAGGTTGTCAATGGCGATGGCGAAGACGACGAACTTTCAGGCTGCTGGTTGTTCGGCTGTGAGAGGTGGCAGTGAGAACTTTCGATCGTGAGGGCGATCATCGACTATGCTGGTGGAGGCCGACAAACGGAAGATGAGAGGAGAGGGGTTGTGATTAATTGGCGATAAAAATGAGGGAAAGAAGAACAGCTGTGATCGATCGAGAGGGAGAAGAGAGAAAGTGTTGCTGAAAATTATTTTCCCAATTTAGCCCTCCGGTCTTTCTTATTGAATTCATGTCAAATTTTTAGATTTAATTCTAGCCACACATTTATAACAAATGAATGGTCAGAATTAGTTCATATTTCTCATATAAGGGATGGTTCTCACCAGATCCACACCATATATATATATATATATATATATATATGGAGTGGATCTAGTAAGAACACATCTTATATAAGAACATAAGAACAATGCATTTTTATTATATAAGAAATGCATAAAATACAGAAACTAAATGTACAAATATTTAAATGCATAAATTACAGTAACTTAATGCATTAACATTTAAATGCATAAGTTACAGTAACTAAATGCACGGTTAAATCTAGACTGTAGATCAACAAAGATCAAGGGTCCAGATTTGTTCTTATTTATCACCTAAAAAGGTGTTCTTATTTGATCCGCGCTCATATATATCTTTATGAGAGTAATTTGGATTTAGTCCCCAATTTCTATCCCGTACTTTCAATTATTAATAATAGTAAAATAATAATAATTTTATTTACTATTTCCTCCGTCCACGATATACTTGCCACAATTTTCTTTTTAATCCGTCCACGATATGCTTGTCTACGTCCATTTATAATAGTAGGGTCTACATAACACATTATCTTCTCAACCTTATATTCTCCACTATTCACATTGAGACCCTTACTCCACTCATAAGAATACTCATTACTATCCATTACTTTCTTAAAACTCGTATCAAAACTAATGTGACAAGAATATCGTGTACGAAAGGTATACTAATAATAAAATAGTTACATGATTGATAAAATTTGATTGAAAAATAATCAACATACCCACCAAATTTAAGGTAATTAATAATTAATTATATAATCCTATCCTATTATATATTATCAATCTCATTTTTCAAAATAAACATCAACTATTGTAAGAGGCACACTCTCATGCAACCAACCTCATGGGATGCGACCGGATCCGGGTTGATCCGACCTGGTCAGCCCGATCAACCATTGACTTTTCAATTTTTTTCTAAATTCAATTTTTCTTTTTAAATTCGATTTTTTTTTTCTCCGCCCTCGATTTTAATTTAGACATGCGACTAATTGTGCTATTGAAAATGTTGTATTCATGCGGGGCCCACTGGATAAGGATTGCAGTCGTGGACGTAATTTCAACGAGGCAATAGCATATAACTGTGCATGCATGAATCAATCAAACGTAAAGATGGGATCTAATTGGCTGAAATCACAAAAAAAAAGGTTAGTAAAAAGTAAAATAAGAAAATAGACGAATACTATAACTATTTTTCCGATTACTTTTACTTTCCATTATTTGGAGCTTCCCATGAAAAGTCTTTGTACTTACATAATCAAATGGTATTTCCTCCCTCCCGAAAAGTGTGACTAATTTGTTATTTAATTTGGATAATTTCTTATAAGTGTGGTGTTTTTATAAATGGAAATGATTCCACTAACTTTCTAATACTTTATATCTCACCACAAATCAAATATATGGGCTCATTTTTCACTCAACAAACATTTACTTACATTTTTCTAAAAGGCGTGCCGCACTCTCCGCACCACACTAACCCGAGACGGAGGGAGCACTAGTATATAATAATTGTGATAAATATTAAATTTTTAACATTCAGTATAAAGTTAAATACAAACTATTCATAATTAATATTAGAATCATTTGAAATTTCGTCTCATGAAAAAACTCAAAAAATCAATATTGATCAGATATTGAACTCATGTGCGTTTTTTCTTTTATTTTTTTTAATTTTTATATTGTCAAAAATTTATTTCGATTTACTGCAATGCATAAAATTATTTGAAAACATAGCCCGTCCCAATATTTTTCGATTTATTAAGATTTATTTTTTGGTGCGACCTACCTACTATAAATGGTCGATCTAGCAACTTGTCGATCGATTGAAGCTCCCCAACTAATAAATTTGTTGCTGTCATTCTATGTAACAAATAATGTAAACATCATTTAATTCGAAACATATAATTCCATTTTTGCTTGCTTCACTCCTTTTGTCGTCTCCCATCTCCAAGTCAAGGTCTTCTCTCCATCATTTTCTTATCATTTATTAGTTGTTACACAGTAACACAAGTCTCCTATACTATTTAATGTACACACATTTATATAATATATATAAATAACCCTTTCTTGAGTTCATTATTATTTCTTCTCATCCGTTTTTAAATTACAAAACTTTAAAATAGTATCAATCTAATAATCTATGAGTATGGTGTTCTCATCAAGACTCATAGCCTTCATTTGGATTGTGGGGTTTGCTTCATCAGTGGCAGCTCGTTTGCCTGCTCAAGAATGTAAGTCTACAATTCACACACAAACACACATCATCCCCTCACGTTTCAAGTAAGACGGATCGAAGATTCGGATTCAAACTCATATTCGATAATATATCTGTCACTACGAGTTGTTTTAGAGTTTGAAACAGCCGGATCTTTAATCCATCTTACAGTGAGACCGTAACATGAGAGAGTACTCTCTCTTTTTATAATATTGGTTTCTTTCTTTTTCTCCCAAATTTTTTCTCTCAAAAAAGGTTAATATCTTTTTTTTTCTTTTCATTGAAATTGGGCTCATGCAGTGGAATCATTGTCGGTAGTAGCAAGGAATTTGGGAAAAAGGGATTGGAATTTTAGTGGCAATGTTGATCCATGCAAGGAGGAGCTGCCATGGTGGGAATGGGATAATAGCACTAAAAATGGAAATGGAATACAGTGCAACTGCAGCTATGGGAATGATACTTGTCATGTTACTCAGATGTGAGTCACTCACCCTTACTCTATCGTAGCCTAGACACGGTTAAATCTGGACCGTAGATCAATAAGGATCAAGGGTTCAGATTTGTTCTTATTTCTCGTCTAAAAAAGTGTTCTTATTTGACCCGTGCTATATTCAAGCGCAATCTCAAATTATTTAAAATTTCTAATTTAAATAGATTGGGTTTTACTTAATTAAATAACATACTATATCTTTGGATTGATAGATAGAATCAATAACGAGATTTAATTTGGAGGAGGAAAAGTAATTTTGTTTGGAACTTTTTATATGTGATTGAATATGGCGTGGGACGGCAAAGGTGTTGAATTGATTAAGTGAGAAATGCATGTTTATTATCTAAAATTATATTGTCAAATTTGAAATTAGTTACAGAAGTCTAAATTAGAATATTAACCTTATGTGTTTACTCCGTCGTTTCTGTATAATTGGTCAGATTTGGAATTAGTTATTTTTATTAATTATTATCAGGTAATTTATCTTTATAATTTTTTTTGAATGTTCGTGTATAAAATATGTATATATTGTGCGAAAAATATTATTAATGCTTTGAGAAAGTTTGCCACGTCATATCTCAAGTTGAACAACTCAAAATTAGTTATCTAAAATTTCCATGACATACCTAAAAAAAAAAAATCCATGACATGACAAGTTCATATCTATTCACTTATACGGTTGGTTGCGAATCAAATCACGATGAGTTGGGTGCTGGTCAAATCGAATCCAACCTTAGATCCGACCACATATATATAGCTAGCTACACAAGAGTTTATGTGTGACTCTAAACCTTATGATGATAACTTGAGATCCTCTGTCCCCAAAATTGGTATCTCAAGGTGTCGCATAATATATATTTTATTAGTTTTTGTCATTTTTTTTTCCAATTTTGATCTGTAATGTTTTAAAATAATTTTACAATTATTAACTAGGGTTCATCTATCCAAATAGGATTTATACATAATTTTTATATTTAATTTTTATTTTTTAATTTTTAATTGATTATTAGGGTTCATTATTCCAAAATTAGGGTACATAATTTTTTTTTTAATTCTAATTTTTTATAATAAATAAATCTAATAAACAAATATTTTTAAGATAATAAAATTAACAGTAGATACGGAGGATGATATACAAATTGGAGACATAGAATTCCAATCGTATTACGACACCATCAACCATAACCAACAGTACAACTAGAACGCGTTTGAAAATGGAAAAACAAAAGAAAATTGACAAATATGCCCCCTTGGAACTTGGAAGTTGGAATGGTATGGTAGGGTATTTGATATCAAAATGTCTCAAATTTAAATCCGTCGTCTTATAAATCTAACACATCGCACTCGCACGTTAAATATTACTTTAAAAAAAATAAAAATAGAAAAAAACAAAAAAAAAAACACCTTAATTCCTGGCGGGAAAGAAAAGTATTTTTAATATGAGCTCCATTTTAATTGCAGTATTCTGAAGAAGCAGAATCTTAATGGATCACTCCCCCGCGAGCTGACTGGACTCCCTTTCCTCCAAGTCATGTAAGTATTACTCTCTCTCTCTCTCTCTCTCTCTCTCTCTCTAACTGTCGAGATTGACACAGCGACCTGAGTCGGAACTACCTCAGCGGCAAAATCCCTCCAGAATGGGGTTCCATGAAATCACTTTGGAAAATGTAAGTCGCTGCTTGCTTCTTCCGTACGTAAAAATTGACAGACGATTATACTGGAAACCATGTAATTTAGTGGCATTCATCATCTTATAAGTAATAAGTTCAAATTACCGAATTCGATTCGCAGAAAATTAAAATGGTGATGATATTGATGCTTTCGTGATGCAGTGCTATTCAAGGAAACCGTCTGACCGGTCCAATTCCAGAAGAACTTGCTAACATCGCCTCTCTTGAAGAACTGTACCGATTTTTCTTAATCCTTTTCTATTAATTACAGTTACAAATTATTGTTATATTAGATGCATTGTAGTATTTGATATTTATGGATGTCTTATATAGAATTGTTATTGCTCTCCTTTTTTGTTCCCAAATTTGAAGGGTTTTGGAGGCCAATCAGTTTACAGGACCTATCCCTTGGGAGTTTGGGGATCTTCCTCGAATAAGACAATTGTAGGACTCTTCAAATAATTTTGACTCTAATTTTGTATGTTTTTCTCCTTATTTGGATGGTGAATGAATGATGAAGATATTAATCTCTAACTGCATCCCTTACCCCCAATGTAGGCAGCTTACGTCGAACAATTTAACGGGAGAGTTACCTGCAAGTCTAGCAAAACTAACCACTTTGGAAATGCTGTATGTTTTCTTAATTCTCCTTGATTTTTTCATATTATTTTCTTGATTTTGCTTGATCTAAACTTCATTTTCATGCAGTCGAATTAGTGACAACAACTTCACAGGAAACATACCAAATTATATCCTGAACTGGACAAATATCAAAAGATTGTAAGGCTTGCTTGATCCACATTTGGTCGTTTAATATCTTCATTCACCATTTCACACTTCTGGGATTTTCATCAATGGTTGACCTTTGAACTTGAATTAATATCTCAGAGAGATTCAAGCAAGTGGTCTGACTGGACCAATCCCTTCCAACCTTACTTCTTTGACCAAGTTAGAAGACCTGTGAGTATACATCAAAGATTAGCCGCAGATTTTCCTTTGTCAACGAGACTTAATATCTATGTTTTGTGATCCTATACTGCAGAAGAATCAGCGACCTCAATGGTGGTCAGTCCGGTTTTCCTATTCTTGCTACCTCAAATACTTGGGAACTAGTGTGAGTGTAATGTTTGTTTGAAGCTTTATTAGAAAATAAGTCAATTTTAAGTGCGACTCATTGAATCTTGTTGT
Organism: Agastache rugosa; assembly: GCA_031470985.1. Taxonomy (NCBI): domain Eukaryota; kingdom Viridiplantae; phylum Streptophyta; class Magnoliopsida; order Lamiales; family Lamiaceae; genus Agastache; species Agastache rugosa. Next base: position 35,348,934 of record CM062606.1, on the reverse strand, counting down.
GCAGGATATTAAGGAGTTGCAATATTGTGGGGGGATTGCCGGACTTTATTAGACAACTGAAAATCAATTCATCTCTGTTAGTAACAATGTTTTTTGGTGGCATTATTTTTTCTGTATTATATTATTGAAGGCTAATAGAACATTTGCTTATAGTAACGTTGATGAAATCTTAGTAACCTATCTAGAATCCAAACATTTAGGCAGTATTTGGTTTCATTTTTGGATGGTCCGCAAAGATTATTTCAATAGAATCGTGTATTTTTTGGTAATAGAATGGAAATTACTTGTAGTGTATTTTGACAATTTTTGCAAAACAGAGTTTATTTTCCCTTTATAGGTAATAAAACTATTTTTCAGAGTAAATACCCTATGACATATCAAGACATCAGATGATGATAATATTATTCTGAGACTATATAATAAGGGAAACAGAAGTATGAAATAAACCTGACATAAATCACTTTTTCCCTTGGGGCTCATCAACTGTTCCTATGTATGCTATCTCCTGTATTCTGAATCAAGTTATGTATCTATATGAAAGAAATACTTTGGTTGTTTGTCAGATCAATAAAACTTTTAAGCTATGCTGATAGTTAACTAACCACAACGAACCTCAAGCTCCATTTGTCTTGTTCTGATTGTTAAGCAAAATTTGGAATGATTTGTTGGGTGAAAAACAATGGTAATATTGCAACTTACCAGCACTCAAATGAAATATATAATAATTTGTTCCTTACTAACTGTTTTGTCGTTCTTTATTTTCTTAATTCTTTAAATACCTTCATTTCTTGTGCAGAGATTTGAGTTTCAACAAATTAACAGGACCCATTCCTCGAGGTCTTGGTGGTCAAGAAAGAAACAATGACATGTAAGAGTTTGATTGACAACTTTCAGTACTGCGTTTGCTCAACTGATTTTAGAAAAACTACCAGATTATGATCTGATGCATCAAAGAGTAATGTTTTTATCTGAGTGTTCTGATGTCTCATATGGCACAGTTGGCAATAGGGGCTGGTGGTTTGTTTGTAAAGGGCTCTGCTTTCCTCACATACATTCTTTGTCTCTTAATTTATGTCTACGCTGAGAGTCGGAGATCTGAATCTTAAAATTTTGGTGTTGTTTACACACCAGTATAACACAAGCCTACCATTCTTTTTGATACTGCATAACTAAAGTATCTTTGAAAAAAATTACTGACACTTCTGAATTATTGGGATTGCTAACTCGAGATGTTCATTTTCCAGCTACCTAACTGGGAACTCCCTAAACGGGACAGTGCCAGAGTCGATGCGAAATAAGGTCAACTTGTAAGGTTTCCATCTTATCTAGCACCCGGGGCTACCCAATATTTCCCGCTTATCATAGCAGTGAAATGCTAATTGCACGCTCAAAATCCATATAACAATCTAGTTATTTAAATTCTTATGATTTGGCTGCAGCGACCTATCCTACAACAACTTCACATCTGTAAGTTCAGAACCAAGTTGCGCGCGAGACAGCCCGTGAGATTACTAATTCTCATCTTTATGTGGATACCGTGTCCGGATATTTTATACTGACTTAGATACCACCAACTCTTTCAGAAACTTGTTTGCCAACTCTAAAGGGAACACTTCGTGAGTTACTGATTTCTGTTTGGTGCATTTTCAATTTAACATCTCATTCTTCAGTGTGACATGAATCTAATATCACATTCTTTTGGCAGTGGTACTTTCTACTGTGTAACATCAAGATGCAAGCCAAGTAAGTGACAACTCAGTTATATATAGAGCTAGGACATTGATTATATAGTTAGTTCTTTAAATTGATCGTGTTTTTTTTTTTCCCCCCTCAGACGATTTCTACTCTTTCCATATAAACTGTGGGAGCGACCAAAACTATAATGATTATGAAGCGGACAGTTTTGGCTCTTCAAACTTCTACCAGGGTTCAAACTGGGGATTTAGCAGCACAGGCCAATTCTGGAATATCAAAGACTATGGACATAGTCTATTTTATTCCTCAGTTAACTTAAACATTTCAGGGCCGGATTCCAAACTGTACACGAATGCACGCCTTTCCCCACTATCATTGACTTATTTTGGATTTTGTTTGAGAAATGGAAACTACAAAGTGAACCTTCACTTTGCGGAGATCATGTTTACTGACGACACAACTTATGGAAGCCTTGGAAGGCGTATTTTTGATATTTATATACAGGTTCTCATCTAAACCACCCATCAACCTTGCTTATAGATTTTAAAATGTTTTATTTCCCAAATTCTCAATGGTTTTGGAAATAAATTACTTCAGGGAAATCGGGTGGAGAAGGATTTCAACATTAGGAATGAAGCAGGTGGAGTGAACAAGCCAAAAATAAAGAATTACCCTGCAGTTGTTGATGATCACACCTTAGAGATCCGCTTCTACTGGGCTGGAAAAGGAACTACTTCTCTTCCTGAGAGATCCGTATATGGTCCTCTCATTTCAGCCATATCCGTCACTCATAGTGGTAATATTGATTTGGTGTCTAGAGTGATAGCACTCGTAGAAAAAAAAAGAAAAAAAAATCTTTTTTTCACTCTCTCGTACTCGAAGTTTTCAAATATGTTCTTGTTTCATTAAAATCTTAATGCAGCTTCTAACAATTTACATATGTGATGATAACCAAGAAAGAGGTTACGTACGCAGTTCATCTTACCCTATCCCTCTCTCAAATTTGTCCAGAATATATGCCTGGAAACGGCATCTCCACAGGAGCTATAGTTGGTATAGTGATGGCAGTTCTTTTTGCAGTAGTTGTGGTTCTGGGTTTTCTGCGGTGGAAGGGCTGTCTGGGGGGCAAATACTCAATGCATCATGGTAATGGAATTTTCGGACACTGTTGTATCAGCTTTCACGTTTAAGTGGTGTCTGCAACAAATGTGATGTGACTTAAATCTTCATGCAGTTTGCATGCTGATCTAATTTCAATTACTCTGTTAGTTAGACAGAGATTTCAGTTGTGCTAACTGCTATTTGATTAACACGGTGCCTTTTGTAGATTTAAAGGGCCTTGACCTTCAAACTGGGTCTTTTACCTTAAGGCAAATCAGAGCTGCCACAAACAATTTCGATCCTGCTAATAAGATCGGTGAAGGTGGATTCGGTCCTGTTTACAAGGTAATAACAAAGAATATTTGTTATAAAAGGTTGATTTTTCTCATTCTATCGTTGGCCTCATTCATTTTTCTGGCGTGTCTGAGTATCTACTTGATTCGAAGGGCGTTCTGTTAGATGGTACCGTCATTGCTGTGAAGCAGCTTTCTTCCAAATCAAAGCAAGGGAACCGTGAGTTTGTGAATGAAATAGGCATGATTTCTGCTTTACAACATCCTCATCTTGTTAAGCTGTACGGATGCTGCATTGAAGGCAACCAGTTGTTGCTCGTCTACGAGTACATGGAAAATAATAGCCTTGCTCGTGCATTATTTGGTAAGATTCGTTACAACTTTACCGTCATTACTTCTATTTCTGGTGAATGAAAATGGTCATCCATGAACTAGTTTTATTTATATCGATCTATACTCATGTCTCATAACAGGTGCGGAACAATACAAATTGCATTTGGACTGGCCAACAAGGCAAAAGATCTGCATTGGAATAGCAAGAGGTTTGGCTTATCTCCACGAAGAATTAAGACTGAAAATTGTCCATCGTGATATCAAGGCTACTAATGTGCTTCTTGATAAGAATCTAGTCCCTAAAATATCTGATTTCGGGCTTGCCAAGCTGGATGAAGAGGATAACACCCACATAAGCACCCGGATTGCTGGAACTTTGTGAGCAATCAATCTGCACTCGTCTCTACTCAATTCGATACAAAAACCAAAACTTATTTGTTGACACTACGTATATATTATTCTCAGTGGATACATGGCGCCTGAATATGCAATGCGAGGATATTTGACACACAAAGCTGATGTATATAGCTTCGGAGTCGTTCTGTTGGAAATTGTCAGTGGTAGGAGCAACAGCAGCATCAGGCCTAAGGCGGAAAGCTTTTATCTTCTTGATTGGGTAACATTCTACTCCCTACGTCCCAAATAAGTGTATTATTTTGAAATTAGACTTGTTCCGCTTTGGAATTTATGGAAAAATGATGTCAAACTTCTCATTTTGCCCTTGTTCTCAATGCTGACTCCTTAGTCGTTTGGCTCTTCATGCAATAATTAGGAGTAAAAATAGTAAATTTGCCAACTTCCTTGGTACATGAGTTTTGACAGCGGGGGCACTTATTCGGGAACAGAGGGAGTATATATCTATGTTTGTATACAAAGGAGTACAAACTTAGTATTTCAAGTTTCTGAACATCACATAAAAATGTAAAATGTGCATTTCTCCCCTTCAACATTTCATGATAAGGCACACTTTTTTCTCACTAAGAAATTTTTGTTTTTCACACAGGCTAATTCCTTGAAGGCGAAAGGGAACTTGTTAGAGCTAGTCGACCCAAGACTAGAGTTGAACTTCAACAAAGAAGAGATTGTTAGAGCTATCAACTTGGCGCTTGTTTGCACGAATGCTGTAGCTGCAGAAAGGCCAAGTATGTCAGCTGTAGTGAGCATACTCGAGGGAAAACATGGTGTTCAAAAGCTCGTTTCTGAGTCGATTGTCTCAATCAATAAGACGAAACCCGATGAACTGGAAATGGCTTTGGTTGATGGTGATGGGCAGAGTAACTCCATGGATGCACCATGGAGTGGTTCTTCAACTTCTGCTGCTGATCTCTATCCAGTTGCCATGGATACAAACTACTGGGAGAAAAGAGGTCTGTAGGCAACTCTTACTGCAAAACAAAATTTTAATCTTGAATTTTGTAATGCTAATGATTGTGTTGAGACATTTCGAGTTTTGTCCGACTTGTTTGTTTAAGTTTTGGATTGATTGTAAAGGGTTAGATATTTTTGGTTTGGGTTAATTGCATAATTGATGCATGAACTCTTACTAAATATATAACTTTAATCAGACTTTTGAACTGTTTCAATAGTGACCTCATTTTTTGATTTGTAGAAAATTAAATACCTCTAAATTTTTCAGGCCTTCGGATAAATAGCAATTTAGCGAGAAACGGGAGAAAGTATAAAAGTTGAATAATGGATTGAAAAATTATACTAGTAGTTTTGAAAACTAATGCTTCAAAAATTAGAAAGAATTAAAGAAAAATTTAACGTAAAACTATTTTGGTACGGTAATAATAGAGAAAGAAAGAAATGTACGTCAACAATTACAATAATAAGAGCTTATTTGAAGTGTAAAATATTATAGGGAGTCTCTTGTTTCCAAAATTTTGAATATGGAGGTAAGAAGCTAAACAATCAACTGCTAATGATATACTCCCTCTGTTCCTGATAACTGTATTACATGTCGATCGGCGTGAGTTTTAAGAAATATTTGGTTGAAAGTGTGTTGAGGGGAGAAATTTGTGGTAGATGTTTGATGAGTGAAAAATGGGATCATCATTATAAAAATATGTGGTAGATTTTTAAAGGAATTGTGTGGGTCATGCCCCAAAATGAAAATAAATGAAAGTGATACACTTTTTAGGGACAGACGAAAATGGAATTAGTGATGCAGCGGGGAGTAAAATGGATGAATTTAGAATTATTTACCATTTCTTCAAGTACCATCATTTTATTTTTATTTATACACAATTGCAATTGCATCTAAGCCCAATTTTGACCCATTGATAATATTCCATTTTTCTTTTTCGCCCGTCTCATTGACAACTTCCCATTCTAAATAAGTAAATATTTAACTCTTCAAAAATTCAATTTACCATTTCTTCAAGTACCATCATTTTAGTTTTATTTATACACAATTGCAATTGCATCTGAGCCCAATTTTGGCCAATTGATAACATCTCATTTTTCTTTTTCGTCTATCCCATTTTAAATAAGTAAATATTTAACTCTTTAAAAATTCATTTTCTATATTTTTATCATTCTCCTTAATAACCATTGACCGTGCCCAATATTTATAGTACGTTATTAATGGGACAGAGGAGGTACATAATTTTTTTATTGTTCTATAAGAATTTTTGAAGGTCGCATGACGGTGGACTTGAACCCAAACCTTTGGCCTTTAGGCATTGAGCATTCTACCACTAGACTAACACATATAATTAATAGTATTTCTTTTTTACATTTCGTTAGCCCTATTTTTTGTCATTTTATAATGTAAGGGCGAAATATTAATATTTATGCATAATAGTAAATTTTTTTATTAGAAATATATACATGACAACTTTCGATTGGACTCTTTTTTGAGTCAAATTAATTTAGTCGGTTGATAGTTTTGTTGAAGCCTACAACACTACGCACCCAAAAATATCTTAAAAACACACCTGTGAACGGATAAGAGAGAGAAAGCAGCGAGAGAGAGAGAGAGAGAATGGTGGCGGGCAGTTCAATTCAACCTCGCTTAATCTCTACCTTTCTTGGGGACTGCCGCTTTCTTCCCTCCAATTCTGCTCATTCAATTCACCATCTCTTGCGCTTTAATCCAGGTTCCCCAATTAATTTCACCTTTAACTTCTAACTTCAAACGCCTCCTTTATTCTCTATTTCTTATGTCTCCCACCTTTGTTTACTTTCGTGCTATCGGAATCCGATCTCTGTTTGCCTCAGATTTAATCCGATCATTTTTCAATTGAAGGATTTATTTGCCCTACATTTTTTTTTTGTTGATTAACCGGATTATTTAATATATACTTATTAAGCGGCATTGAGTTCTTTCACATTGTTAAATATGGCGAACTATGTCATGTCACTACGATACCGTTGAATTTGATTTATTTATTTTTCTGAAAAATTGTTGCTCAGCGGAGGTATATCTGTATTACACTTGAAGGAATAAATATGTTATGTTGTTTGGATGGTTTATTTAGCATAGAAAGTTCACTTTTCCATGACACAGCCTTTTTAAGAAATATTCTGAATTTTTTGATGTAAAAATTGTTTCGTGATTGCCTGAACCTATCCCTTCGTATAGGTTGTTGCGTTTATGCCATGAACTGGATTATTATGAGTATTTAATATTTTCTGTTGCTTATATTCATGCTCCATAAAAACTATAAAGTAATAGTAATATGTTGCTATCCTTGTCGAATTGATTATTTCAGTATTTTAGTTATTTCGTTTCATCAAAATTAGCTTTTAGCTTATTGAAAGAGAAGTACATTGTTTGAACTTTGATGGATAACTCTTTTCAGTTTTCAGTAAGTTGATATCGTATTTCTGAGCAGGTAGAGACCATGTGTCGATGAAAATGTCAAGGACGTTCTCTGGATTAACCAATTTATTATTTAACAGAGGGTATGTTTTCCCTTCTCTAGGAAATTCGAACATTTCCTTTGAGCATGTATTAACTGGAATTACATGTGCACTTCATTATGTAGATTGGAAAGTAGCTCCTTAGCCTCCTTTTGAGTATTATGTAGTTTCTTGAAACTTTTCTAGTGGATATCTGTACCACATTTTGAACTTCACTTTGATTTTAATATCAAGATATAGAAGAGGTCAGATAAACAGCAAATCAAGGTGTAATTTTTCTTTGCATATCATAGTAAGAATCTTAGCATCCTTGAAAGAAGAGAGAAATGAGGGCATTTCCGCCTTAGGTTACTGTATGTTAAGGCAGATCCTCAGTTTTTATAAATGTCAAAACCATGATTTTGAGTCTTTGACAAGTGAGGAACTAATGATTGAACAAGAGATAATGCACGCTGTACTACATTGACCTGCATTATTGATATTATCTGGTCCACTTTCTTTCCGCATTTTAAAAGGCTCGACTTTGAGAGAATCTATGAAGTTTCCATATGTCCTTTTTCATGTAGTACATTTTATTTAGTACTATGCTTAACTAGGCTCTGTTAACAACCAGTTATAGGTAATGGGTAATTAATTACTGTTAGAATGAAAAGATTACCTAATCTCTTAGTTTGTGCTGTGCCATTTTTCTTGAGTAACAATTATTGATTTGTTTAACTAATTAGTGAGATTATACTTAGGGCCTTAGGCTATAGTGGCTATCTACTTTTTTTATGGTTTGCGATCTTGGTGTTGAGATTTCTCTATGAATGTCTTCTTCCTGGCAGAAGTACTGAAGAATTAACTGATAGCAAAAGGCAACCTTTAAAACCTGGTAAATTATCTCCCACTCGGCCAGTTCCCAATCACATACCAAAACCTCCTTATGTGAAATCTAGAAAACCGCCTGGAATTTCTAGTGGGCCTGAAATACATGATGAGAAAGGAATAGAATGCATGAGAGCTTCAGGGAGGCTTGCTGCACAAGTTCTTGTGCATGCTGGAACTTTAGTGAAGGTTCATTTCTGCTCATTTCCTTTTTGCATACCTATCTTTCTAGGCCCGTCATTTAAGGTCAGTTCTCTTCTCTTGGCAGCCAGGCATCACAACAGATGAAATTGACCAAGCAGTTCATCAGATGATAATTGATAATGGAGCATATCCATCTCCTCTTGGTTATGGTGGGTTTCCGAAGAGTGTGTGCACATCCGTGAATGAGTGCATTTGCCATGGTATTCCAGATTCACGAGCCCTTGAGGTTTGTTTTACCGAACCATTGGCGTCGAAATATTAGTTCTTTTATGCTTGTGAAATCTGCAACCTTAAGATTACTGGCGCGTGGCTTTGCAGGATGGTGACATTATCAACATTGATGTTACGGTTTATCTTAATGTAAGCAATTTAAGTTTACCCCAGTATCTACTTTTCTAATGCAGCTACTTCTTCGTGCAATACTTTTTCTCGTGAGCCATGAATTCCTTTTCTTGGTGGAGTCTTTCTGCTATTAATTAATCAATCGACTTTGACATGCAGGGTTATCATGGTGATACGTCTGCAACATTTTTTGTTGGAGCAGTTGATGAGGAGGCTAGAAGCTTAGTAAAGGTACGGTTTACCTGGTAGGTTCACTTTTATCTTTATCATTTTCATTTCCAAGAATATGTTTGATTTCTTTCCCCTCAAAAAAAATAAAAAATAAAAGAATATGTTTGATTTCTTGTAGGTGACGAATACTGAATCTTATATAACCAGTTAATTGTTTGGTCTATTGTATTCATGTCATCGTGTGTTGTTTATGATTCAAAGCTTGTTCTATCATTATCTTCCATAGAGAGTATTGATCTTCTCACTTTCTGTGCTTTGCCTTAGGTAACAAAAGAATGCCTCGACAAGGCAATATCAATATGCGCACCAGGAGTCGAATTTAAACAAATTGGCAAGACAATACAGTAAGATATCTGCTATATCATATTTGCCTTCTCACGTGCTTTTATTATCTTTAGGTAAATATTTCATCGACTGTATTATACAACATAATCATGTCTATACTTGTGTGTGCGTAAATATATAATCTAGGGTTGATTACCTTGAAAAAACATGAACTTTGATTGAATTTGCAATTACCACACTAATTTCAATTTGTAGTACTGCGAACACTAACTTCCAAACTTTTGGAATTCAAACATCGACCCAATTTTCGGCAAAATGAATCCGTGTCTGGAAAACTTGTCTAATCTTTTTACCAATCTGGAAAGTGGAAATGACAGCTTTTCTTGAAAATATATTATGTTCTTAGAGAAAAAGGAGAATCTATGCTCAATTGCTCATAATTTATGCTTTGCATTGATTTCTTCTTATAGTGACCATGCAGATGAACACCGTTATGGAGTCGTTCAGCAGTTCGTTGGCCATGGAGTCGGGAGGGTTTTCCACAGTGATCCAGTGATTCTTCATTACAGTAAATTCGGCTGTCCTTTTTCCAAATTGTCTGTAGCTTGTAATCATAGCTTCTGAATGATTTTGGTTTATACAGGGAATAAAGGTCGCGGACGAATGGTTCTCAACCAAACTTTCACCATCGGTAATATCCAAACTCACCTCGTATCTTTAGTAAAAAAGAATCAATTGTCGTGATGTAGAACATTTAAAAAATAAATTTTACATTTTCCTTGTTTTGACATTACATGGTCTCATCTGAATGATCATCATAGTTCTTGATTATGTTACAAAGATGCATATGTATATTTTTCGTACAACGTAGTAATCTTGAAGGATCAAGAATCTCCCATAGCCAATGTTGAAGTGATCGTTCATTGCCTACTTTCCTTTCTGGTATCATGTTTTGCAGAGCCAATGTTGACAGTCGGCAGCATCAACCCGATAATGTGGGACGATGATTGGACCGTTGTGACGGAGGATGGCAGCCTCTCTGCTCAGTTCGAGCACACCATCTTGATAACCAAGGACGGGGCGGAGATACTAACTCAGTGTTGATCCGGGCGCTGGCTGTGTTTGATCCTCGCGACGAATCTTGATTGCAGGTAACATTTCTGGTATTTGTGTTGGAATATTGTTTGTTATGATTTAAATGGTACGAAATCGTACGTGATTAACGCTTTATTTTAGATTAATCTCTCATGTAAAATCATGAGTGGGTCTTGAAATGGGAGTATCACTCCCCATATATTATACTAGCTTTTGGTTTCATGTCTGCTCTTGTAGTTCTTTTACTTGAGGATCTTGTATAAGATTTGATTCTCTCTCTCTCTCTCTCTCTCTATATATATATATATATATATATATATATATATGACTATGACACCCCTTCACAATCAACAAAGATGCCTTCAAATGTGAAATGTCTATATCAAGGATGAACTAACGGTGGATTGAGTATTCTTGAGACCAAAACTTTCAGGTTCTTTTTTTTCAGAACTTTTAGGTTCTAAACCTATATTTTTGTAGGTCGATCATGTCCAAAATATTCTAATATCTAGTTTTTCCATAATTGTAATGATAAAAATAATTAAATTGATTTTTTTTTCATTTTTGTAAAGTAAACTAGAGAGAACCTAGTATAAGTAGTCCATCGGAATTCGACGAGAAATAGCTTTATGTTTTAATTTATATATATACATTTTAAAATTTATATAATTATGAATGATAATGGATTGGTAGGGGTGTGCATCGGTCGGTCGGTCCGACCGACCGATCAAAATCTCATAAACCGAAAATCGAACCGATCAAAAAATCTAAAACCGAAACCGACCGATTTCACCCTTTGGACCGAACCGAAACCGAACCGAAAAATTCGGTTGGTTCGGTCGGTTATATGAAAAACCGACAGTTATAAAAAAAAATATTTATATTATTATATAATTATATTATATATTTATAATTATATTATATATATTATTATATTATTATATTATTTTTTCCTATATATATTTATATTATTATATAATTATATTATATATATTATATATGTTCGGTCGGTTCGGTGCCCGGCCGATAAAATTTTACGGAACCGGGACCGAAACCGAAAACCGAATTTTTGCAAATGGATGGACCGAACCGAAAACCGACTAACATAAAAACCGAACCGAACCGACCAAAACCCTTCGGTTCGGTTCGGCCCGTGCACACCCCTATGGATTGGTACTCATCTATTAAGTATTTTATAAATCTAAATTTGTTTAGAATTTTTTTACATCTTCTCGTCCTAATCTCGGTTAAAATATTGAATTTACTGTATATATCCGTCTCAAATCCGTTGGGTAATACTCGATAAAAATATGAACACTACAAGTAATAGTTATTAAAATTAGTAAAAATCCTTCTTTCTATGTTATTTGAACCGTCCAGTTGGTTTATGTTAAATTACTCGATAAAAATATGAACACTACAAGTAATAGTTATTAAAATTAGTAAAATTCTTTCTTTCTATGTTATTTGAACCGTCCAGTTGGTTTATGTTAAATTACTCGATAAAAATCTGAACGTTAATATTAATTAAAATTAGTAAAAATCCTTCTTTTTAAGTCCATTCGATATCCCTAATCTTTGTATGTCATTTGGAATAAAGGGAGGCAATATGGCTTCAACAATTTTTTTCAAGTGTATAAAGGAGCATGGAAGAGCATTATGTTATTTTATGGAAAGTTTGGGGGTATTTTTGACTTTTTGCTCTTCTGAAAATCATAAAGAGATGAATCCGTCACAAAGACCGCGAATGCATATCACGCTCGTTATTTTTCCAACGGAATGAGTTTTCTTTGCAGGGTTTATTAAAACACAAGGGTGTTTTATACAGTTTAAAGAATATAAGGATGTTTTGTGCAGGTTTCATAAAATATAGGTGTGTATCATGCAATTTTTCCCATTGAAGATGAATACAATTTATATCAATAAATCAAATGCAACTTGTATGTATTTGTCCTACACTAGTACTCTCTACGTCCCGCTCATAAGGTCTTCCGTTCCGTATTAGGTTGTCTCACTCAAATTATCTTGTTTCAAATAAGGAAATAATTAACCCTTCAAAAGTGATGAGAACTACTCACTTTCTATCTTTTTACTCTTATTTTTAATTTAAGTATAAATAGAAAATTAAATTAAATTATATGTGGATTAAAAGAATAATATAAAATTCTAAAATTATTAATATTTATACTAATATAAATTATATATAAAATAAATATTTAATTACTAAAATTATTAATTCTTTGTATGCGGGTTAAAAAGAATAATATAAAACCCTAAAATTATTAATATTTATACTAATATCTATAATTATATTATAAATTATACATATAACATTTTGTTATCTTACATATATGTAAATGGGTTTGGGTAGCGGGTACCCGTAGGTAATTTCACAAACCCGTCACGGGTTTGAATGTTTTCACCCAAACCCGTTCCAAAACTATTTAATAATTTTCAACTCGTCCCATTAAGATGTGGTAAAGCCGGGTATCCGTAAAAATCCGAGCCATTATCATCCCTGCATCCACTTGATGCAATTCTTAGTTATAGTGGCAAAATATAATAAATTAATAATAATATTTGAATGTACAACAAAAGCACAATACTAAGTCGGAGCATCATATATACAGGGGCGGACGCACCTTAAGCCAAGGGGAGTCATTTGACCCCCCTCGTATTTTATGTACCCCTAAATATTTTAGTGTACCCAAGTATATACATATATATACCCTTAAATACATAGAAAGAGAAAATTGACAATGAAATTGCTTGAAACTTGAAGAACTTTGGTGTATCCAAGTTTACAACTTTAGCATATGCTGTAAAGGTTGCAACGGCTTCTTTGGAAAGAGCATTCTCGGCTATGAAAGTTGTGAAGGAATGGTTTCGCAATCGAATGGATAATGAAATGATTTAATGATAATTTTGTATTTTGTATCAAAAAAATATACTCAATAGTGTTCCTAATGATGCTATTATACATAAGTTTCAAAATATGGTATATGGTTCGAGACCAAATATAGATTAGATTTTTATGGATTATTTGCATGGTACATTTTGTTATAAGTTTTATATTTAATTTTGCTTGTTAAATTATTAAAACTCGTACCACTAAAGACTGTATATTTTCGGGGAACGGAGGGAGTATAATTTTTGTATCTCCTTACTTGAAATTTTGCGTCTGCCGCTGCATATATATATAATAGTCTCTTATTATATGATGGATTAGCTTAAAACATTTTATTATATTGTATCTGTATGTGACTGTGATGATGAGATCAACAGTAATAGGCACATCCATATTCAGATCTTTGTTGATTTGGCACACAATAAGTATTCAAGAGCTTCGCGCCGTAGCGTGCCTTACACTTGGTGTGACGCCCGGGGCAGAAGTACGGAGTGATCGCCGGTGCAGAGGCACGGACAAGGAGCGGCTCCGATAAGACTTCAAAGCGGAGAGGGCAGGAACGAACCGAAACACACCCGAATGAGAGGGATTATGAGAATATGTTGGAATGGGACGATATATTCAAGGAGAGCTTTAAGGAATTGATTGAGCTATTTATACCATCAAGATGCATCTTCTTTTCTGGGGCTCATTGTGGAAGAATTCCAAGGTTAAGCGTGCTTGGCCTGAAGCAATTCTATGATGGGTGACCTTCTGGGAAGTTTCCTAGGAAGTGTGCGAGTGAGGACAAAGCACGCTAGAAAGGACTTGTGATGGTTTGTGGGGCCAGCCGTCAGTCTCGTTACACTTGGAACAATTCTACGATGGGTGACCTCCTGGGAAGTTTCCTAGGAAGTGTGCGAGTGAGGACAAAACACGCTAGAAATGATTTGTGATGGTTTGTGGAGCCAGCCGTCAGTCTCGTTACACTTGGAACAATTCTACGATGGGTGACCTCCTGGGAAGTTTCCTAGGAAGTGTGCGAGTGAGGACAAAACACGCTAGAAATGATTTGTGATGGTTTGTGGAGCCAGCCGTCAGTCTCGTTACACTTGGAATTGCAGTTGTCGAAGCCTCTAATATCGCACCTATCTGCAAATAAATAATGGCAAATTTTTGGAATATCTTGAGCCGATACCATCACCATCGATGATGATGAGAAACAACAACCAAAATCACTATCAAAGCTGCCCACATTTTCCCCATCTTCACTTCAAACCTAGCTAGCTTGCTACCTTTAAATTTATTATATTAAATCAAATTATATATGATAACAAATATTTTTGTACGTGTATTTTTTTGTTAGTTGTGCCTTCCTATATTATAACCGCAGAGGTTGGGGTTAAAAAAAAAGGGCAAATTGCATTTAAATTCTCGACCTTTTTTGAAATTCTATATTTATTTTCTAATTTTTTAATTTTTCAAGTTGCATTTATAACACATGTTTTTTGTGTGCTTGTTTGTCCCAATTTTATGTTATTTTTTGTTTACCTCAAAATTATATTTTTCTCTCTTATTACAAAAAAATATTTTTATCTTAACATACCATATTTTGAAAATTATAATATTTTATGTAGAAAAAATAGTTTCTTTTGTTCTCTCTTGCAAACTTTAATAATTAGCCAAATTGATTATATATTCAAATTAAGTTTCCAATAAAAAATTATGTATTTGGCCAATTCAATAATAATTTGTCATATTAAATTGGTAGTGCAAAACATTAATAGTGGATGGAAAATATACATTAATTCTAAATATTTATTGAGGTGTCCAAAGTCCAAATATTTATTCAAGTGTGCAAAGTCTAAATATATATAAGAATTCCTAGACCAATTGCGTGAGCCACAAAATTGACTTCTCTGTGAACAAGAACAACCCCAAAATGCGGATTTGCTGTTAAAATAGAATTACAGTTGCTTAATAATGCACCAAACTCCGAGTGATCATCAATTGATGATGATAACCGATCAGAATCTAGAGATTTCGCCAATGCAAAATAATCTATATAATAACATTCTTAAGCCATATTTAGATATTCTTGTCGTATACACAAATAATTATAAATACCATCGATTTTTTGGTTACTTAATTTATGAATCTAAAAAGAATAAAATAAGGATTTAAGATAAATAGGAATACTGAATGTAGGTTGCGCTACGTATAATCCTGCTTAAAAAAATTAAAATAAATAGGAGAAAAATATAAAACTATTTTGGAATGATATTATAATAGAGATTTATATTAGCAATTACTGATATTAAGTGCGGTGTAGTATATTTCCCACCTTGTTTGGTGGTGTAGTGGTCCCACCCTGCGTGGTGGTGTAGGGGTCCCACATTTATGTGAAGTAAAAGTCTCGCCTATATGGTGGTGTAGTGCTTTATTAAATTATACTTCCTCCGTCCACAATAAATTTGCCACATTGTGAATGACACGAGTTTTAATAATTTGTTGGTTGATTGTATTGTGAGTGGAATAAGGGTCCACTTTTATATAGTTTTAAATTGTGTTGTGAGTAGAAAAGTAAGTGAGGTGTGTGGGGTCTATTACCATAAATGGATGTGGCAAATTTTTTGTGGACGGACCAAAAAGGAAATTGTGGCAAATTTATTGTGGACGGAGGGAGTATATACATTGTAATTCTAAAAAATAATTCATTTATATCTAAAAAACGAATTACGTATCATAAGAAGAAACGTGAAAGGCGTATCTGGTATTTTCCCTATAATTTAATCATTAAACTTCTTATCTTTTTTTTTTAATTACATTAGACTTCTTATCTAACTTGGGAACGGAAGAAATAATTCAGAGATGATTTTTTTTTTTGAAAGGTCAGAGATGAATATTTTTGTAGATATGTTATTCTATTTTTTTATTTATATATCTATATCTATTTTATACTCCCTCTGTGCCATTATTCTTGTCTTGTATTCCCTTTTGGGTTGTCCCGTTATTCTTGTCCTGTTTCCATAAAAGGAAATATACTTCTCTCACAAAAAGTTATGGACTCCACCACTTTCTATCTTTTTACTCTTTAAACACCCTTCTCCTTAATACCCCTAATACCCCTGCCCAAAAGAAATGAGACAACAATAATGGGTCGGAGGGAGTAATTTGTATTCGAGTATTCTTCTAGTTTGGATTTACACATTCAACCCTCGGTGGCCGCCGCCTTGCTCTGCCCATTATTTTCCACCCCCAATAATCCTTCCTAAAAAAGTAAAAATAAAATAAAATAAATAAATAAATAATAAAAATCCAATTCTATCCATCTAAATTTAACATAAAGATTACGCCTTGCTTGCGGCCTTGTCAATCGTCCACGCACACACACACACACACACACACACACATATATATATATATAGAGAGAGAGAAGAGAGAGAGAGAAGGATACCGTACACACACTCAATTGAGAAAAGATTCTTCTAGATGCAATGGATTCGGCGCCAGTAAATTGGGAAGCGCTTGATGCTCTCGTGATCGACTTCGCGAAGTCGGAGCGATTGATCGATGACTCGTCGCCGCCGTCGCCGTCTTCGTCTTCTGAGTCCTCGCAGTCCTCCTCCTCGTACAGGTGGCGCCTCCTGATTTGCCAGATCAGGCGCTCCATTGAGTCCGGCGACATTGACTCTGCTATTGACCTCCTCCGAGTGTACGCCCCCGCCGTGCTCGACGATCACCACCTCCTCTTCCGTCTGCAGAAACAGGCATGCGCTCAATTTTAATTTTTGGTTTTTTTTTTCCTTACGTTGTGTAATTCGTTTTTTTCAATTTCGGAATTAGAAATTCGTTGAGCTATTGAGGAAAGGAACTGCCGATGATCGTGATTCTGCGATAAAGTGCGCGCGAAAATCGCTTGCGCCGCGTGCATTGGATGCCTACCCGGTACCCTTAACTATTTTCTACTTTTTTTTGTTTTTGCTTAGGAGTTTTCGTTTTGCTTGAGGGTGTTAATGTGGTGAAGTTCTTGTTCTCATACTTGGGAAGTTAGTCAATTGCTGATTCAATTTTCCTTTCTCATTCAAGGAAGCATATGAGGAGTTTAAACATGCTCTTCTCGCCTTTATTTATGACAAAGATGATCAGATGTCTCCTGTGGCAAATGAGGTAAGCTGAAATACATTGTGCTTATGAAAGAACTGCATTCTCTTATGTGACAGACCATCCTATTTCTTTAGTTGATGTTCATAGTAATGTTTGAAGATAGATCTATTTAAAGTGTTTTTATGAATAAATCTTCAAGTACTATGCATAATCAGTGTTGCAGAATGCAGCCAGGCAGACCCAGCCTCGGCGAATACGGCCAAGTCGGCCTTAAAATGTGGGAAGCTGCCTAGGCGGGCAAGGTGGGCTAGGCTCCCATTAGAAATTTCCTTCAAATTTAATGACCAACGTCACGTTGTTTTGCTCTAAGACTTGTTGTTTTAATTGACTGAAGCCAAAACAAATTAATTTAGGGTCTGCTTTAATTTGTAATTAAGAAATGCCCAATTCATATGATATTATTAGCTTACCATGTGTCCTTCTTGTTGATTTGCTTATTCAGTTAAGAGAATCATTGTAAAATGTGAAGATATGGATTAAGAGGATTGAATACTACATATATTTGAATATATTATTAGTGTTTTAGGTTTATAAAAAGCCTGAGAAGAAGAAAAGAAAATAAAGGTAGGCGTGTTGGCGCACTGCTCAGGCGGCCTAGGCATCCGGCCTCCTCTGCCTAGTGACACGTGTAGAGAGTGTTGCAACCTTGGGTATAATTGGTTCCAAATTCATTAAACTCTTGTTGGGTAAAGTTAATATACTTTCAGATGTGGTTTGAAGTTAAAAAATTGAATGCTAATTTGAGTAATCCATTATTGATTGGGAACCGGAAACCTTGTGTTTTTATCTAAATAATTTTGAAAACAAAGTTCCTCGCATGTCTTCGACTGAATTATCTGGTATATGTTCGAAGTTCCAACATGTTTTACAGTTAGGAATTAGGATGCTTTAATACAAGATTTCTGCAAAACCAACAGAATAATATTTATGTCATTCCTCTATATTTAAATTAGAAGATGAGAAATTGTAATCTGTACGTCGTATCATGCCGAAGAGGGTTTGTATTTCTCAAATTTGTTTACATGGTAAAGACTTGTGTACATCATTGTTGACATTTTCTTCTTGACAAATAGATATATCACAAGCACTGACGATGCTCTTTGGAACAGCCTAGAAAAATGATGTTGGATCATGTGTGTGGTCATGAGATTCCAACAACTGAGAGATATTTGTATAACTTACTGAGCAGACGAACAACATGAATTTATTCTATATAAATGCTAATGCGCTTCTTGTAATTGTTTCAGTGGGCTGAGAGAAGAAGGTTTGAGATTGCGGGGCTGCTCTCTTCTATTTTACGGGCTCATTTACAAGCATACGATCCAATATTTACAATGACATTGAGATATTTAATTAGGTATGTATTCCCTCCTTTCTATAATGTAATATTATAGAAATGTTGACTTGGTTTTACATGTTGTAATTGGATTCAAAATGAAGAGTTTAGGCAATTTTGCACAGTTTCATGTAGTGCACAAATTTGTGCTGGCTCATCTTAGTTTGAATTTAGTATGCTATGTTTAACTTTTGGCCATATGCAGTATACACAAAGGATTTTGCCTTCATCAAGGAGTTCCATCACCCATAGCCAATCTAACAGAGAGGCTACTCCTTGAGGAGCGTGACCCCCCTGCTACACCACAAGAGATTTTGTTTGAAGCGCCTCCATTTGATGAGGTGCGATACATAGAAAGTTGGTTTATCCAAATCAGGGTACCACCCTGGCCTCTCCAGGCAGCCAGCTTCACAGAAACTCATTGCTTGCTTTAAGAAATTTTTTTTTTTTATTTCTGGATTCACTAATGTTTGGTTCACCCATCAGGTGGACATTCAAGCCCTTGCTCATGCAGTTGAACTTACCAGACAGGGTGCCATTGATAGCTTGAGGTTTGCCAAGGGTGATCTATACAAGGCATTTCAGGTCAATGTCATGTGACTTAGTTTCCTAAGCCACAAATTGTTTATTAGAATTCTTTGTATAGATTACTTCTTTTGTTGAATAAAAGAATGTGCCCTTGTGGGCAACACCCTGTAGTGCATAAAATAACTGTGATATATTTTCCTTTTTATTTACTTTTAAAAATTAAAAAAAAAACTTGAAATTGTTGGTAGTGAGTAAAATGCTATCGATAACTTTTAGCCTGGTTTTTTTAACCATGTAATGTACCCGTAAATTTGAGGTTAACTTCTTGTGTGAGTCATTGTTAATGTTGAGCTATTGGCTTGAATTCTTTATAGCAATCTCTTGTAGTGTTCTTTGAACTGAGTGTCTATTGTGGAGACAAGTTATCATCTTCTTGTTGTTGTCTCTTATCTTCACCACCTACATGGATTTAACTTGGAGGATAACTAGGTCCAATAAAATCTCCAATTATTAACATACGCTTAAGATTTGTTGATTTTGTTTTTTTGCTTACACAGGGGTGACAGAATCTCACTCCTTCATCCTCCCCAACCCCCACTACCTACTTTGCTTAAAGCGATCTGCTATGCTCTGTTCTAATGCTTGGGATACTGCCCTCTTTTGAGAACATGAATATATGTTGCTAAAATTAGTTGGCGTAAATTTGAGATAATTAAACATACCCTTTTGCATTGAACTAGTGGTTGATTTTATTTAACCTTGATAGTATATCAGTTATCGATTGTTAGGAAATTTTAATTGGTACAATTGTATTTCATTTTATGTACTTGCAATGGAACATTACTGCTGAGTTCAATTTAGGGTAAAATTTAAAAAATGCTTGAACTTTGAGCCAAATATCAAAACTCTTTATTTTTGCAACTTGTCTATGGAAACTTTCTGTGTATACGAGGCTAAATAATCTTACATTTTGTT
This sequence comes from Agastache rugosa, assembly GCA_031470985.1. Taxonomy (NCBI): domain Eukaryota; kingdom Viridiplantae; phylum Streptophyta; class Magnoliopsida; order Lamiales; family Lamiaceae; genus Agastache; species Agastache rugosa. The sequence goes on along the minus strand of CM062606.1, from coordinate 35,328,725 downwards.
GGTTGTCACAGAATGAATTATGCCGGATGAAAATAGATATTTCAGTGCTCGATGAACTTGTTCATGAATATTGCATTTATAGGGGTATCGTGGACCCTGGTGCAACAAATTCAGGTGAAAGTTGTCTCGGATAAGTTGCTTTGTAGCTTGAATTAATATTTTCTGTTTTTAACTGTTTTACTAAATTCGTTTATTAACTAATCAATGACAGGATTGCATGTTGCATCTGGAACTGAAAATGCGGATAAATTGGAAGCTGGTAGCAGTTTATCTGAAAATTGTTCAATTGTTACTGACAGTGATATGTCATTGAGCAGTGCTCCGATGGAAGTTTCTCAGACTAAAATGGATTCAGTCAGCACACAAAATTCTGATATGGAAGTGCGATATCCCTGTGAGACGAACAGCCTAAGTGAAGATTGTAGTACCAGTAGAGTACGCCACTGTGGGGACAACAGAGTGTTGCAAAGAAACAGAAGCCTTGAAAGTGGGGATAGGGGCAAACGCAAAAGATGGAGGGGAAGAGATGAAAGTCTCGAAGTTGCTTCTGAAGATTTCACTGGAAGTTCCTTCAAAGATGGGCTTGGTGCTACTGCCTTATTTGGTTGCACAAACATGGTAAGAACATAGGATTAGGTTCTACTTCCAAAAAAAAGTTATACTGAAACCTCTCGTAAATGCTGTTATTTTGTAGGATTTGGAGAAGTCCATGATGAAAAATGTAAGCAATAGGGTTGATAAGTATGAGATTATCCTGGGTGTGAAGGAATTAGCTAGTGAGGGAATGGCTGCAGAGGTTGTTGAAGAAATAAATGGTCTAGATCCAGAGTTTTTTGCTGAGAACCCAACACTGCTTTTCCAACTGAAGCAGGTTTATGTCTTTGACAAGTTTCTTGATGCCATTATCTATCAGCTATAAAAGAAGGTGTTTTAGTGATTTTGTTTTGGCTGCAGGTCGAATTCTTTAAGCTTGTCCGTACAGGTGATCATCCTGGTGCATTGAAGGTCGCCTCATCTCATTTGGGCCCTTTGGCTGCTAAATATCAAGCTCTGCTAAAGCCATTGAAAGAGACGTTGTTTGCTTTGCTCCGGTCAAGTGAAGAACCTAGTGGCAAACACTTGCCTTTAGATGCCCTTGCAACTTCCCTCCAGGTATCGTGCTTCTTAACTAATTCTGTTCATTTAATATATGATGCTCACCTCAAGTTATGTTCTCCTATTTGTTTGTTTGTTTACATCAATTTTATTGTATGCTAGTGATTATATCTTTTTGTACCCTTTTTCTTGGCAATTAGGATAGTATTCGTGCCTTTATATTCATGATGACGACGTGGAAGTTGTGTACTATTCATTGGACTTGTAGGATTAGGATGTAAATGAAATAATAGGTTGAGCACTGCCCTCCACAAAGCAAAGGTAGTACTTTTTTTTTTGCCAGGGAGTGGAAAGAATCCTGGACCATGGTAAAGAAAGGTTCTACTAACAGTTTTGACTAGTTTTTAGGTTTATCGTTAGTCGTTACTCCCTTCACTACTTTTCACCTTTAGGATCCTAGCCACCCTTGCATACTAAATATATCATTCATTGTATAATGATGTCATGGTACTTTTCCTTTGTCCCACTGCAAAAGGTTCTGAATGGATGTTTGTCGTTTATTTATTTACGACACATAGTGTGTGTGTAGATTATTTTGTACATATGGATTTTTACCATTATCTGACGTACTGCCCTAAGTAGTCTGTTTTCTCTCTTGGAGTGAGCTTTGCTAGAAAGGAAAAGCACCAATATAATGAAATAAACGGCATCGCAATACTGATCTTTCATTCGATCTTATAAATTCTACCCTTCCTGGTAATTTCATTCAAGTGGAATCTCAAGTTTTTCTGTCGTCTTTCTTCTCTGATATGCTTGAACTATAGACAGATTGCTTACAACTATTAGGCTGGCTGTGTTTGTAAGATGTAAAAATCGAGCGACTATAACTATAGAACAAACCTGTGGTTTTGAATCTTTTGATATGAAAATATTTGAAGCTCTTTGCTGATATTTCCCTTTCTCATTGGTGAAACTTACACTCAAATCACTTTGTCTTAAGGTCGCAATCGGTAGGAGGTTTGGTATTGAAGAACCCCAGCTTATGAAGATCATAAGGGCCACCCTCCACACTCACAGCGAATGGTTCAAGCTTCAAATGTGTAAAGATCAATTTGAGGGCCTCTTATGGATCAATTCCCTAAAAGAACATGGCAGTCCTTTGTTAGGAGACGCTACTTCTAAGTCGACTACCGATACATGCACTCAAGGATCCTCTCCAGTTACAATATCCTCCAGCAGTACGAGGATGCAGGAAGATGGTAGTAGTTCTAATCAGATCTCTTCCAGTGATATCGGATGCGATGAAAATGCAATATTAAAAGTAATGGTGAGTTCTCAATTACCTATCTTTGAAGGTCTCTTTTAAGTCTTGAATGGTACCTATATATATATTCTCCTGTCTGGTTTCGCCTGGTTTTGCCTCGTTTTGCACAGTTATTTGCGGAAACAAAAATACTTTCGCATGTGAGAATATGTTGGCTAAATAGTTAAATATATTCTAAACTATCACCATTTTTTCAATTCTATCCTGAACTATTGATTTCAACCAGTAATATCCCAAACTATCAGTAAACTATGCAAATTTATCCCTAGACAATGTTTTTTGTACCTGGAAGTTAAGTAGGATAATCGGGAATGTGACATGGAAATACATGTGTAAAAATGAATTTTTTCCTAATGCCATATAAGCCTAAAACGACGTAGTTTTGAGGTTGGAAATAAAACAAAATACTTTGTTTTGGGGTTTTGTGGCATTAAAAAAATTAAATTTTACACATGTATTTCCGAGTCGAGCCAATGACATTCCCGATGATCCTACTCAGCTTTCACGTAACGGAATTTTCTTTTGCATAGTTTTGCATAATTTTGGGATATAATTGGTTCAAAGTTGATAGTTCATGATAGAATTGAAAAAAAAAGGTGATAGTTTGGGATAGATTCTGACTATTTAGCCGAATATTTACTTTTAAAACTTACGAGCTGAACAAAATGCTCTTGCTGGTGTCTGATTTCTAATTGACCGTTGTCTTCTTGCTGTATTTGCTGTGTTTTTGGTGCACCCTCACATAGTACTCTGTAAACTTACTGAACGGGAAAAACGGATGCAAAAACCTAACTGAGAATCGAATTATCTTGTGATGCCCGTATGTAGAATCCGAAGAGTTATTAACATGTGCTGTTGTTATTGCTTCAGGAATTTCTTGCTCTGCCCAGAGGAGATGCAATTCATTTACTTGCCCAGTATAATGGAAATGCAGAAACAGTTATTCAGCAGATATTTGCTTAACATAAATTTTATACATTTAAAGCAACAAAAATAGTCCATTGCTATTTAATTGGACTATTTATATATTGGTTACGCCTTCTTTGTGAAATTATGCCACTAGACAGATAGGGAAAATACTCTGTTTTGATATTTGTGAATAGACAAAAGACTTATCTTGGTGGAGAATTTTATCTTGGTTTAAAATTTTGGGATTGTATTATTTATTTGAGGAATAAATCATTATTCATTGTGAGAAACTGATCTATCCATGGATACGGTTGCACTAGTTCTCTTGTAAATGTTGTTTTTCTATAGAAAATCATTTTTATATAGCCACATTTATAGAATTATAAGATATTTTTACTACTTTAAGATAAGAAGTTTAATATTCTACTCCCTCCGTCCCACTAGACTTGTCTGATTTCTTTTGGACACGGGTATTAAGGAGAAATGAATTAGGGATAGAAGGTGCGTTAGTGAAGTTTTTAATTAAATAGTTAATAGGGTACAAAAGTCAAATAAAGTGGGTAGAGAAAGAGAGTGAATAGTAGGTGAGTAGAGTTTTAGGTTGAAAAGTGTAAAGTGAGTCTGATTAACAAACTAATTGGGTCCTAATTATTTCAAAAAAGGAAACATGACAAGAGTAACGGGATAACCCAAAAAGGAATACAAGACAGAGGGAGTAATATTTTTTTTTTTTCTATTTTAATGTTTCTTGTTGCTTGCTTTCATCTTCTTCATCAATTCTTCACGGATCTTGCTGTCTTTTTCTTTCTTGTTTTTCTTCAGACTGAAAATACTTTTTCAAATACAGCAAGTACAACATTTTTTAACTTGTACTGCTAGGACGATATCGTTTTATTGCTAAAATGATGTTTTTTTTTGTTTTTTTTTAATGCTGGTTAAATTATGAATATTGTAATCACAACAAATTAAAAAATTGTGTTGTAAGTGGTTCGTTTTATAAGCCGCGTTGTAATTATATATTGAGATAAAATTGTACAATATTTACATGAGTAAAAATTGTTGGCGCTGGATCATATCTTTTTTATCTTTCACCATCTTAAATAAGCGAAATTTACTATTTTCTGAAATTTATACACAGAAAACTTCAGAAATAATTAGATGAACCTAACCAGAAGCCAGCAAGGATTTAATTGCTCTCTCTATATATATAGGGAGAAGATCATATTTTTATATAATCCGGAGAACCATGCATTTTTATCACATCGGTTAATACAAATTGCATTATTTTAATGCACAAAAATATATTAATGAAAAAATTGAATTGTTGATCTTTTTTATGCACTGTCGAAATTTAATTAATGCATTAAATTATTGCAGGTTGTACATTAAAAATGTGTTAAATATTTGTGCATTAATAACTGCAATTTGTCCTTTGCCAATATTTGTACATTAAAGTATTGCATTATGTGTCATATGTAAAAGTCTTTTCCCGTAAAAAATAAAAAGCGATCTGAATCATTGATCTTTATAGATCTACGGTTATCATTGACTGGTGCATTATAATTATACATAGAATGTATTATCATAACAATGCATTTTAGTAAATCAAAAATGCATTATTACGACAATGCATTACAATAATACATAAAATATATTATTTTAATACATAAGATGCATTATTATTTTTTTACGGAAAAAGTATTTTGTACGTAAACCAATCCATATACATATATATTATTCATGTCATCATATGATATACAAAACTTACAAACATTAGCTATTAGTGAAGGAAAACCTTTGCTCCTGATCTTCCACCACTTAAGCAGCGACTTCGAATTACCATCGTCATCAAAAAATAAAAAACAAAAACAAAAATAAGGAAAGAGTATTTCTGGAATTTTTCATTTCTCCAGTTTAAAACTCCTTTTTATTTTGATCCAACACATAATCCATCCATCCAACCATCCATCCCTCCCTGCTCTATGACTGTGATTCCCTACACTACCTAAAATTGCCATCGATCGATCAGTTACAGACCTTATTCCTCTCCCCCGGTGACGCCGCAATCTCCATCCACGGCGCGTCCCGTTTCATCTGTTTCTTACGCGGCCCGCACACATCAGTGTTGTCGCCACATCCCCGCTTTTTCTTCACCACGACTCCGAACAATTTCATGCAGTTACCATTTTCGTCATCATCATCACTATCAGTGTTCCCGCCTCCGGCAGCCTCTGCCCCGAGATTCATAATGCGGCTGATCTGGTCAGGCGCCACCTTCACGCAATGCGTCAGGAAAGCTATCAGCTCATCACATTGTTTCTTGGTCTGTGCGAGCTCCGAGCTGAGCATTTGATTGTTTCTCCGCAGCTTCTCGTTCTCACCGGATAAGTCTGCAAGCTGGATTGAGGCCTGCGTCTCCAGCGAGCCAGGGTTCTTGGAGTCTGGAGACGAGGTCGAGCTAGAGCCCAAGTCTTCACCGGAAGTTGCTGGTGAAGCTAGATTGTTGGTGGCCCCAGCCTTTCCGTTGGTCGGATTCTGCATAGTTGCAGTTTTCCGGCGGCGAATTTGAGTAAGAAGCTCCTTTTGCCCTCGCTTGAAGTTTTCGTTGGCAAATTCCCATTTGTCAGGAACGGTTTTCCGGAAACCCTAATAAAAAAAATATGTAATTTAGTCAGAATACCAATTAAGTTCAGAAAGATCAGAGAATAATACATAAAATAATAAATTATAAACAATACGCCGTCGTCAATAAATGGTAGCCGTGACATAAGAACACTAAAATTGTTGAACTTGATGATTTCTTTTGATTATAGTTATCTATGCATCAATTTGATAACATATGCTTTTTTAATGAAAAATTTGATAAATATAAATGTGACTGTCAAGGTGATGCATGTAGGGGGTATCACTTCATCTCCATGAGGTAGGATCCGATACGAAATATCGACACAATAACAACACATTACAATAAGTGATATCAGAAGAATTTATTATTAAACGATGTGTCGACCTAACGTTAGTGCGGTTAATATCTAGATCAAAAGGTTTTTGGCCTTAGGTTCGAATCTTTAAATTTAATGTTATGAACAGAAAAATATTTAGTATTGATGCAACAAGACACAACAAAATAAAATTAATAGTCACATATATATCCTAAACACAAATTCTTCTCAACAACATGAGCATTATATCCAATAAGTCAGGGATATTATAAGATAAGACAATCACAAAAAATTCTAATTAAAACAATAAAAAAATGATTTTATTGCCATTATTGTACCAACGCAATAATGATGATATACATGACTAATAATGGGTTTAGTACTAACCTATTATTTCAATACAATTATATAAACTCATGTATTGTGCTACTAGTCGTATTAAGACTTGGCACTACAAAAATTTATGTAATTCAATAATTCAATAATATACCCAAAACTATATCAAGTAATATATAATATTTGCCAATAATTTCTCCATTTCAATAATCTTTTCATATTCTCCCTTAGCCAGTTTTCATCCTATCCTACCTAACCTTATCAACAAGACACATGTCCACTTCTCAATCGAACTCTAAATTCTCCATTTTAATATTGGATTCACATCTCATCTCATGCCAATTATAAAGTGTGTAGATAGTTCTAGCCCAGCACCAAATATAAGACTGTTGCACTATCAACATCCCCTTTTCACGACTTTAATTATGGTAGAAATAAAATTGACAACCACTAAAAAATACTACTAAAAGAAAAGGCTGACTTTTTAGATCCTTATACCGCTTTTTCATTTTTTCCAGCAGCCTTTTGAGAAAAAATATATTTAAAAAAAAAAAACTCAGATTTAATGAAATAATTGTTAAAAAAATTGAGCACAGTTTATATCCCCACCAAACCAATTGACCTTACTTAGATCTCTCTTCTAATGCAGAGATATTGTTAAATATTAGTCTATCTATCAATACTGCTACAAAAATTGCAAGTTCACAGCAAGAAGCTATTATTAACAATAACTTGAGGGAAATATTGGGTAACGTAATATGTTGAAACAAGTTGGAGATTGATTTCTTGCCTACTTCCCCACCTAAAACGTTCAAAAGGTCACATCTATGGAAGTATCAAGTTGGATCGACTATTACATAATCATGTAACATCTGTCATCGCATCTACATATGATTGCCACATGTCACGGGAAACGAAGAATCAAATAATAAAATTCACGAGAATGGTATGATTAAAATTTAGTCGTGCAACAATTATGCAATAGAGGATCCGGCTCGCTAAAATATTTCCTTAACAAGAATCAATCACTCCTAAATTTCAGCTACATTATCTATCTAAGCCATTTTCTTGCTAGTAATTTTCTTTCCCTCTTCTACACAAAACTACAAAAGAGCCTATTGTTGCAAAAAGGAAAATAATAATAATAATAAATCCAAACTAGATTTATACTCCTTCCATTTTTAATAGTATAAGACTTTTTAGTCTTTTATAACTTTTGCAAAATATATGACTTTCTAGCTTTTTTTTTAACATCCTAAATTCATAATTGCCCCTAATTAATTCACCTCAAATTCACATTTTTCACTATTCACTAATTTCAATTCATCATTTATTAAGGATAAATTTGATAAAATAAATTTTTTTTAATTTATGTGCACAAGTTTAAAAAGACTTATATTAAAATAGGAGGGAGCAGTAGTTATTAATCCCTCCGTCCCGAATAAGTATCCGATCAAAGAAGAAGTAAAATGAATCATTTTGCCTTAATTTATATACTGCCTCCGTCCCATCGAATATGGCCTATTTTCCATTTTGGGTCGTCCCACTGAATATGACTTGTTTTCCTTTTGGGAAAGAATTAGAGCTTACTTTAAGCTAAAAAAACACTTTATTAACTAAAAAATTATTTTATTAACACTTTATTACACCTAATTTCCTTTTTCTTAATCTCCGTACCGAAAACAAATAGGCCATATTCGGCGGAGGGACTACGTATTTTGGCGGTTCGGTACACCGACCAAACGAGCTATCTTATTTGCGATAGGCGGACTATCACCTTTTGACCCAATCATCTCTCTACTTCTAAAATAATCGCCCAACACATACATGTACGTGAGTGTGTGTGTGAGAGAGAGAGACACGTAAATCCAATTGGGAACAGAGAAACAGGAAAACAAGTAAAGACTGAAATCAACGAGCTAACACAAAATTAAGAACAAAAAAATGAAATAAAATAAATAAAATACTGCAAAACTTACATAGGTATTGAGCTGGCGAACAAAGCTGGAGAAATTATTGTGCTTGAAATAATTCGGCAATAAATCTTTGGAGAATTCCGCAGTTTTCGAAACCACGAACGCCGTCCCCGCCTCGTTCCACGAGATCACGTCGTCGCTGGCCGGATCGTCCACCAAATTATACGTCTTCGTCAGAAACGGCGCCGGAACTGACCGCTGCGCCATTTTTTTATTTTCCCCACCAAAATTCCCCAAACCCAAACTTTTTCCACCCAAAAACAAAATAAAAACTAAGAAAATCTAATTGATTTCCGTCGAGAAATCGTATGATTCGAAAAAACAAAAAAAAAAACCTAAATCAAGCAAGAGATGAGCAACTAAAGAGCAACAAGGCGGTGAGGAATTCCCAGCCCCAGCAGTAGAAACCGAAGAGGAAAACGCGAGAATGAACGACGTCGTCTTTGGGGAGCTCACCAACTTCCATTTGCCTTCTCATATTCTTCAATCTGGAGATGGATCATACCTTCTTCCGATTAAACTCTGCAATATTCTCTCAATTTTTTTTGTTTTTTTTGCTTCTAGAGTCGTTTAATCGTGGGGAATTTAAATAAATAGTGGGAGGCAAAGAAAATACGTACACATATATATAGAGAGAGAGAGAAAGAGAGAGAGAGAGAAGGTGGGGCGGTCTAAGAAAGTGACAAAGAGAGTTCTAGAAAGATTTAGAAACGTGGGGCCCGCTTTTTGGTAATTCTATTTCTATTCAAACATTTGCAACATCCAAAGTCCAAACCCAACAAATAGGCGCTGCGCTGCCTGCCCCAACTTGTTTTAATTTTAAGACTTTTAATAGCTAAATAAATAATTGAAATATTATTTCGCTCTGAATTTTCATGTGATTCCTTTAGAAGGTTCCCACCATGAATACAAATAAAAAAATAATAATAATACTATAACAAAAGATAAGATTGCTATTAATTATAAGCGTTCAAAAATTCGTCGTTGGCGTCCCAATTTCGGCGCTAAATCGACGTTCGGTTGGAAAATTGGTTAGGTGTTTTTGTAGCTCTGGTCAAGGAGAGTCTGGTTGCGGTTTCAATTTTAGTGACTGACGATAAGTTATACTCCCTCCGTCCATGATTCATTATCACATTGTGGACGACACGAATTTTAAGAAATTGGTGGATAGTAGTGGTAATAATGGGGTAAGAGTCTCATTGTAAATGTGAGTGGAGTAGTGAGGAATATAAGTGAACCTTATTACTATAAATGGAAGTGGCAAGGATATTGTGAACGGACTGAAATGACAAAAGTGGTAAGAATATCGGTGACAGATGAAGTAATTAACACTGCAAGAAAAGAAAGTTGATTTTTTAATGTGTAATATATTTGTTAACGTTGATAGTGTATGCATTATTTTATAATATTATATATGTTTGGATATAATTGTAATTTTTTTTAACAATAGTGTATAAAATGGTATTCTCTCATATAATTAATTATGGGAAGCATAGTTTTAAATTTGGCTAACTGTTGGGAAAATTCTAGAGTTTTGATTCGATTCCAAAACCCAATTGTTCTCCAACCTAGTAGAAGAATGTACAAACCTAAGTTAAGCTTACCAGCTCGTTTGTTTGAGCCTTAGATTTTCTAAGTTTACAGGTAAGGAAGCTGAAGACGAAAGACCAGACGAGTAATCACCGGACCCAAAGTCACCGAAAGGTTTCTTAGCCGAACAGAGTTCAAAGATCGAGGAGTCGACCGACTCTCAAGAAAAGAAGAGTAGATCCAGCCAAGGAGATCCAACGGAGCAGAATAAATTGAGCTGACTCAAGTCTAAGAGAGTCAGCTGAGCAGACAAAAATGGAACTAACACTGAAGTCGTCACTTCAAGTCAGTTTATCCAATCCAACTCTAAATTCAAAAACCAGCTCGAAAGACAGAAATCTCGGTGTCAGAGGAAGTCAATATACCTCGACCAATGAGGGATCGACATCTCAGCATCCTAGAAAGGCGAACCTAGGATCTGACACAGTGATGAAGACAGGTGAAGATACGCTCAACGGCAGATCGACAGATCAGAGAGTAGGTAAGATTCAAACGGCTCCTCCAACGGCTAGATTTGAATCTCTACCTATAAATACCAGTCTTCAACCTCAGAATCAGACACGAAAAACTCTCTACAAGCTTTCAACCTCTCTGAATCTCTCAAGTTTTAAAAAGCTCTCTAGCAGTTATCTAACTCTTTGAAGAACACTTCAATTCTTAAGTGTTTACTTTCAGAAACTGCTTTAGTTTTTCGTCTGATCAATAGTCAGAAATCATAGTAAATCCAAAGCCTAGATCTGAACGAGTTCATCTTCCAAAGTTGGAAACCAAAACCCTCCTTTACCCAGAAAAGGTTAGGTCAAGGTTACGCCCTCTCGAAACGCGAAATTCGAGTGTAAGGTTTTTCAGTACCCGAAAACTGAAAAGATATAGGCTTCTACAGTGCCCGTAAACTATTAGAACACAGCTCGAGGTAGAGCTGCGAAGTTGCTTGGTACTCGTAAACCAAGTGGTCATCCTTAGTGGATTTACCAGCTAAAACCTGGTCGTGGACGTAGGAGTTCTCTCTCCGAACCACGTTAAAATTCCGTGTTCTTTATTGCTTTATTCAGTCTTTGCATTTTATATATTTAAAGAACTAACCGCATTTGCACAACACAAGTTTTCAAAGCTTAAGTTCTCTGTCGTGTGACCGTAAACATTTGTTTCAAACCTGCTTAACTGAAAACTGAAACTAAGTTTTTCTGAGATTTTGTAAAGGGAACGAGCTAAGTTTTTCTTTCCACCACTTTCCGCACAACCAGCTGAGTTATCAGTCCAGCTGATCACCTTCTTTAGAAGTCAGCTGAACTCATAACTAAGCTCTCACTCAACTCTGTTTTAATTTGTCAATCGTTTTCAAAAATCCCTCTTCGGTGTATTCACCCCCCCTCTACACCGAAGACCTCGTTCCGGGACCATCACTAACAACACAAACACACACACACATATATATATATATATATATATTATAATTATATATATTTTTTTTTGGAGTTGGGGTGCAGTTAATACTATACATTTTACAATATACTCTCTACTTTTATTTATAAGCACAAAAACACACGGTTATTTACATTAGTACATATGCATCATATAGGAGAAATAATGAGTATTATATCTATTCTAGGCTTTAATAGAAGAAAAAAAAAGTCCAAACTTCTGTGAGGATTTGTAATTTTAGTTGATTCGTTAAATGTTGTCACATTTAGTTGCTATTTTGGTCAATTAGTCAAAATTAATAATTTGGAGCAAATAATTGGATTTTTCTGACTATTGGGCGCTTTTTTTCTATTATCAGTAAAACACTTACAAGATCATCCAAACACGTCGTGTTTTGTTTTTTCTGAAAGATATAGGTCTAATCCATCCTTCAACGTCACGTCTAATAATAGTTTTATTAGTTGGATATAATAATAGTTTTAAATTTAATAGAAATACTATTGCATACAAGATTAAATAATCAACTTATCACACAGTCTACATGGATTAAAGAGAGTTGGCAAGTAGAGAAATCCACACCGATGTCCGACGTGATACATCGATTTTGCAATCCCAAAAATTATATCTAAGGACTACAACGTTTGAATGAAGGGTGCATTTTAAACGTTGTGAGACATTAATTTCTGGAAATTTTGCAAACATTGAGACAATATAATATATTTCCCCTTAATTAATTATGAGCAAATGTTCCTTTAATTGCATAATTAAACTTCTTTTTTCTCTAGTCTGAATTCTTGGTGGAGGGAAGTTGTTTGTTTTGGTCTTACTTATAATTGAAGATGATTATGTCAAAAAAAAAATAATAATTGAAGATGATTATGTCAAAAAAAAAAATAATAATAATTGAAGATGATTAATCCATTGTGTAGTTATTGTGGTTTCATTTCAGTCTTTGGATGAATTATTATTAATAAATGAGTGGACGAATTATTGGTTTATTTGGAAAAGGCACTAATAAATTAAGTGACGCGTGGTCTATTTTCTAATTGAAAAGAGAAAAATTAATTCTAAAAGAATGAAAAAGTCTTTGATGGGGAGCTTTTTAATTTTTGAATTCTCACCTAACGATCTCCATGCAAGTATACAGTATTTTGTCGGATTATGATTTAATTTTTATTTTTCTTGTTGGAAATTAGTCTTTGCTAGCACACGATTAATTTACGTTTGCGGTTTGGATCATGTTCCTCTATTAATTTCACTATTTTAATGATATTTATAAGAATAGTACATTTGAGTTTGAGTTTCTGAACATCAAATACTTGCAAAAATGAGAATTTTACTGCACACAATATGAAGCAACTACGAATTACCTAGTGATGGCAATTATATCCGCGGGTACCCGCCCCTAATGGGGCGGGGATGGGGACAATATTTCGGGTATCGGGGCGGGGATGTGTATAGAAACTCATACCAGGGTTGGGTTCGGGGCGGGGCGAGTATATAGGTCCCCGCCCCGAAAAAATATTATAGTTAATGTATTTTTTAAATTGTATTTATATATATTATTAAAAAACTATTAATATGGAAATTCGGATTCATGATGTTGACCAAAAATCCGAATTAATTAGACGCATGTATATTGATACCTCTCCTCCTTTATATAACACAACTCTCCTTCCCCTTTTCCATCAATTTTCAATGTGGAACAACTTGTTTCTCTTCATTTCTCCCTCCTCTTTCATTATTCTTTGTCACACATCGAAAATGCAAGGAATATAAAATAGGAGTTGGCTTATAAATAAGATTTTCTTCAATAGAATTAACTTCATCAACTTTTGCTCTTTTTATTTTATTTTTTGGAGAGAGTAAATTTTGAATTCAAAATAAAGTTTTAAATTTTAAATTTTATCTCTTAGTACCCGATGGGTATCCTCCCCCCACCGGGTAATCCCCGACCTCGATTTAAACGGGTATGGAGTCGGGGCCGAGGGCAAATTTCTAGGGCGGGTATGGGGATGGGGAAGCAATCCCCGCCCCGAACCCGCCCTTTGCCATCCCTAAAAAATAAAAATAAAAACTCATCAAATACTCAACATACTCGGTGAAAATTCGGTTTCGGTTAACTGCGGTTTATCGAATTCCTAGTTCTATAAGAATTTGACTCTTCCAAATTTAAAGTGTATTTTACTAAGAGAGAAGTAAATTAGAATAACTTGATTTAGAGCTGGGAAAAGTCCATGATAGCCCGGCCCGAGCCCACCACATCAATAGAGAAATCAAGACGGGCGGCCAAAAATCCGTTAGGTCAAATTTTACATAGCCCAGCCCGGCCCGGCCCACGATTGATTTTGTTGAAAATTGTGATATATTCTTACGTGTAACTCGATGTTAATGAGTCTTGCCTAATTAATATTCGCAATCCTAGAATCCCTAGAAATTAATAAACTTTTTTTTCGAGAGAATAAACTTTTATTTTTTTTTTTGAGATACCTAGAAATTAATAATTAATCTTACACTTTGTAGATGTCCCCAGATTTTCTTAAGTTCTGCTAACACAGCTATTTCATAGTGCATAAATCTTTGATTATTCTTTTTTCTACAATATCAACATTTTTCTTGCGTGTGACAAGGAGAAATCGCTACTTGCTAAATTCTACTCTCATAATAACAAACACCTGCTAGATCTAGAACGAAAATTAATTAAATTTTGTGCGACAAGCTTGACCTATAATTCGGAAGAAATCGAATTTTAACGGAAACAATAAATTAGAGGATATATCTGAGTTTTTGTGTGTACAATATATGGATCGAATTGGGGTGTGAAGCTTAGTTGCTCTCTCTCTCTCTCTCCTCTCTCTCTCTCTCTAAATGTATTTACAAATCAAGAAAACCTGCAATAAATTTTGTCTGTATTTTTCCTCCTCCAATTTTGTAATTGCACAAGAGAAACAAAGAGCGTCAACGTTATACCCTTATCCTTCACATATACAACCAAACCCAATTCATGGCTCACAAACAACCAATTTATTATCATCATTCACACATATTTTCTTATCCAAAACAAAGAAGAAACAAAACAAAAAACCACTACACAAAACATACAAGAATTACAATAATCACAATTCTCATCAAAACCACCAACCAATTTTCTCTCTTTTTTTTGTTTTTTCCAAAATTCTTGAACAATGGCAGCAGCCTATCCAAGCACAAGAAAATCCAACACTCAAATCCTCCAAGAACTCGAGGACTTGAGCGAGTCCTTATACCAGACTCACGTGGCATCCACAACAACACGAAGAACTGCCTCTCTAGCCCTCCCCCGAACATCAATCCCGTCGGACGAGATTGGAGCCGACAAAGATGACCTCAACCCTAAACCGCGGTCGAGGCGGATGTCCCTGTCTCCATGGCGGTCTAGGCCGAAGACGGACACAGAGGACATCCACCGCAAGGATCCCAACAAGTCGCAGAAAGGCATACTTAGCGACGAGAAGCTTGCTACTACTGCACCTACAACTACTTCTGAAAAGAAAGGCATTTGGAAGTGGAAGCCTATTAGAGCCCTAACTCACCTAGGCATGCAGAAGCTAAGCTGCTTGTTCTCCGTTGAGGTCGTGGCGGCCCAAGGCCTCCCAGCCTCAATGAACGGGCTGCGCCTCTCGGTCCATGTCCGTAAAAAAGATAGCAGAGACGGCGGAGTCCAAACAATGCCATCAAGAGTCTCTCAAGGAGCTGCAGATTTTGAAGAAACTCTCTTCATTAGAAGCCATGTCTACTTCACCCCAGGCAGTGGAACACACATGAAATTCGAGCCGCGTCCATTTCTGATCTATTTAGCTGCAGTTGATGCAGAGGAGCTAGATTTTGGTAATAAAATTGTGGATTTGAGTGGATTGATTCAAGAATCTATCGAAAAAAGTTTTGAAGGCACAAGAATTAGGCAATGGGACACAACTTTTAACCTATCAGGCAAGGCTAAAGGAGGTGAGCTAATTTTGAAGCTTGGATTCCAAATCATGGAGAAAGATGGAGGGATTGGGATATATAGTCAAGCAGAAGGCCAGAAATCTGAGAAAACACGAACTTACTCGCCTTCTATAGCACGAAAGCAATCAAAATCATCCTTCAGCGTGCCTAGTCCAAGGATGACTAGTCGAGGCGAGGCTTGGACACCTTCACAAAAAGGAGCACGCTCAAATGATCTAGCCATGGATGACTTGAATCTTGATGAGCCAGCTCCTCAGCCTGCAGCCTCGCCTCCTGTGCAGAAGCACGAGAAGGTGGAGGTGAAGCCGGAGGAGGCAGAGGCAAAGGTAGATGATAATGACCTTCCTGACTTTGATGTGGAGGATAGAGGAGTAGAAATACAGAATGATGAAAACGAACAAAGTGAAGAGAGTTCAGACAGGAGATCAGTCTCGAGTGAGGTTGTTAAGGAAGTTGTCCAAGATCAATCCCATTTAACAAGATTCACTGAGCTTGAATCGATTGCTCAGCAAATCAAGGCTCTTGAATCCATGATGGGAGACGAAAAAACACTCAAAATGGATGAGGAGACTGGATCGCAAGCATTGGATGCAGATGAAGATAAGGTAACTAGAGAGTTTATTAAAATGCTCGAAGATGGAGATGATGATGATGATGAGTCCAAGTTTGCAGATGCTAGAACACAAACTTTTAAACTTGATAGCTACGAGGAAGATGAGAATGCGGAGGCAGAGGTTTTCTTACCTGATTTAGGCAAGGGATTAGGCTGCGTGGTTCAGACAAGAAACGGGGGCTATCTAACAGCTGCAAATCCATTCAACGCGGTTGTAGGAAGGAAAGAAACACCGAAACTTGCAATGCAGATGTCTAAGCCAATGGTGATCCGATCATACAAGGCGGGATTCGAGGTTTTCCAAAAGATGGCTGCATTAGGCCTCGAGGAACTGGCATCAGAGATGCTTTCTTCGATGGTGATGGACGAGCTATCAGGCAAGACAGCTGAGCAGATCGCGTTTGAAGGCATTGCAAACGCGATCATCCAAGGGAGGAACAAGGAAGGCGCCACCTCAAGCGCAGCACGCACCATTGCAGCTGTGAAATCCATGGCCACCATGATGAGCAGCGGGAGGAAAGAGAGAATTTCAACCGGTATTTGGAACGTGAGTGAAGACCCCGTTGCAGTTGAGGAGATACTCGCCTTCTCAATGCAGAAAATCGAGGACATGGCAGTTGAAGCTCTCAAGATTCAAGCAGACGTCTCAGAGGAACAAGCTCCATTCGATGTTTCACCACTCGATCCTAAAACAACTGCACCTAATGGGAAAGTTTACAACCACATTCTAGCTTCTGCAACCGCGATTGAGGATTGGATCAACGACAACAAGACGAAGAATTCAGGAGACGACACTTCGGATTCAGAGACCATAACAGTGGCAGTTTTAGTCCAACTGCGCGATCCCATTAGGCAGTTTGAGGCAGTGGGAGGCCCTATGGTGGCATTGATGCACGCTGCAGCTCGCAACGAGAAATTTGAGGAGGAGAAGAAATACAAGGTGTCGAGCCTTCAAGTAGGAGGCTTAAAAGTGAGAACTGCAGGAATAAGAACCGGATGGGATACAGAGAAGCAGAGGCTAACTGCATTGCAATGGCTGGTGGCATATGGATTAGGGAAGAAAGGGAAACGCGTTGTTTCAAAGGGCGGCGATATCATTTGGAGCATTTCATCGCGAATCGTGGCTGATATGTGGCTAAAACCTATCAGAAATCCGGATGTGAAGTTCAACACAAGGTGAGAATTGTTCAATTTCTATGAAATGTGGTGTAGATTCTGTGTTAGGATGGAGAAGGATTAGGTTTTTCGCCACTTTAACTTTGAATGTTTGCTGCTATACTTTTTGTGTTTGGGAATTTGTAATTAAGTTTCGAAGAAAGGTGAAAAATTTTCCGGTGAATAATTAAATATAAGAATTTGAAGAAATAGATAAATGCAAGAGATGTGAAATGCCGGAGAAGAAGAGCAGATTACCTGGATGTGATGGGGAGAGGAAGCGCCGCCTCCTGATTGGGTGGGGGAGCACGGCGGCGGGAGTCATGGAAACGGCGTCGTTTGGCAGCGTTGTGAGGGCTGTAAGCTGGGAAAGTTTCGGACAGCCGCTGGTCCATTTCCGGCGATTCGAAGTCGAATCCAAGCTCTACGGTCCTAATCGGTTACGCTCCTGCTCCGCCGCCTACGGCGGCCCTTCCGCCGCAGCCACGCCTCGTCGCGGCGGGAGTTGTTCTGTGTTTCGGTTGATTGGTGGGACCCCCACCTGTTCCATTTCCATTCCTTGTTTTCTTTATTATTTTTTCCCGCGAAATAAAGTGTTTAGACGATTGCAATTTTCAAGTGAAATCTTTTTTTTTTTTCCTTCTAAATATTTAATAAAGAGATTTTTATATAATAAAGTATTAATTTTTTGGATCCCTTTAAAAAAAAGTACTACATAGTTTTGGATTATATTTTAGATTAGATATTTCGATCAAATTTGATATAGTAACGTTTAAAATATGTTACTACTACAATATTGGAATGTCAATTTTAGTTAAAAGTCCTTTAATTCAGTTATGATTATTAATTTATTATGATTATGATTGGTGAGTTAACTGTAAGAAATTAAAATTCCCCATTTCTTTTTTTTCGTTTCTTTTTTTCCTGAGGGTAAAGTCCATGTCAACATTTTAATTTTTAGACATTGTGCTAAATTTTTAGGTGGTCCATCAATGATAAAAATAAGTAAATATAGGAAAGTATGGAGGGTATTATTGTACATAAAATAGAGTAGGACTTGTTTTTGTAGATAAATGAAAATAGGTATGTAGGACTTTATATCGTAGACGTAGTAAGTACTTAATTTTTAGTACAATTTGTAATTTAAACTTAATATATTTAAGAATAAATATCCAATTTTTATAATTTGTAAATTCGATCTACCCTAGTTTTTCTTTTGTCCAACAAGTTGATTTGGCGAATTGGCGCGTTCATTAACAACATGAATTAAAATTTTGTTATATATACACGACATCATCATAAATCTTTCAAAATAGTACTCCCTCCGTCCCATGATAAGTGGCTACTTTCTTTTGGGCACGGGTATTTAGGAGAAGAGTGTTTAAAGGGTAAAAAGATAAAAAGTGATGAAGCCCACATCTTTTGTGTGAGAGAGGGTGTTTCCATATTAGGAAAGTGGCCACTTATGATGGGACAGTCCAATAAGAAAATGTGGCCACTTATGGCGGGACGGAGGGAGTATTATTTAACATCTAATTTTTTTTTTTTTTGGAAATAAGGAGAACGGTAGAAATTCAACCCAAAAATTCTCAGTATTGAAGAACCATCCTTTGCCGACTATTTCCTCTTAAAATACATTGTTTCGAAAGATTTATTACGATGTAGTACGTACAAAATTGAATCTTAATCCAATTACCATAGATCGGAAAAAAATAGAATCGGTTGAATTTGAAAAAATTATAAAAGTTATATAATTATTTATGATATTTCTAAATTGCAAAACACAAAAAAAAAAAAAAAAAGCACACTAGCATTAATTTGCAATTGAGCCTTGATATAAAAAAACAGAACATGCCTATCAGTGATAGAGAGTGGGGAGACCGGTGAAAATGTTATGATATCAAATTATGGAAATATTAGTTCACCAATATTATGGTTGGTGGTTTAATAGTACTTTAAATCAAATAAAGTTTTTTTTTTTTTTCTGGCACAAAAAAAAGAAAAAGAAAAATAACTTAAAATTCATTCAACTCGAAGCTTGACGCACTGTGCAAGCAACCACTTGCGCCCATTGCCTCAACTTTGTCTTCACCGTCTGTGGATTATTTCCTAATATTCAACCAAACTCAATTATTAGTAATTAATTCATATTTATTTGCTCTTATTATTTAAGTTATGTAATAAATCTACATTAATTATAAAAAATATAAAGATAAAATCTACACTAATTTCTTAGTTAGACTGTTTGTTTAAATTGCTTGATTGTGATGTACGATAATTAAACGAATTATGTGAGTGTGTGTAGTGTGTTTGTTTCCTTTAGATCCTCTGTCCCCAACTTTGGTGTTCCACTTTGTCCCAAAATTAATATTTAATTATGTTTTTGTCATTTTTTTTTTTCTTCAATTTCAATCTATAATGTTTTAGTATAATTTTACAATTATTAATTAGGGTTCATCCATCATAATAAGATTTATATATATATTTTTATATTTAAGATTTATATATATATTTTTATATTTAATTTGCATTTTTTTTAATTTTTAATTGATTATTAGGGTTCATTATTCCAAAAATAGGATATATAATTTTTTTAAATTCTAATTTTTCATAATAAATGTTAATTAAGGTTTATTATATATTACTAAATTTTTATTTTTAAATAAATCTTTTTAAAATAATGAAATTAATAGTGGATACGGAGTGTGGGACACAAATTGGGACAGATGATCTCATCCGGTGTTTGGTGTGTGTGTTTATGTGGTTATTTTTGGAAAAAAAAAAAAGATAAATGCACGAGAATAATGTGAAGTGATGGAGAAGATGAGAGCAGAATGATTTTACCTGCGGAGAAAATGGCGTGGGAGCTGTGATGGGGAGAGGAGGCGCCGTCTTCAGATTTGGAGGGGGAGCACGGCGGCGGAGTCCCTGAAACGGCGTCGTTGTACTGCTTGTTGACGGCGTAGTAAAGGCCATACGCCGGGAATGTTTCGGACAGCCGGCGGTCCATTTCCGGCGAGTCAAAGTCGAATCCGAGCTCTATGCAGGCCTTGAGCTCATCGAGATCCTCGTCGGTGACGCTCCTGCTCCGCCGCTGACGGCGGCGGCCCTTCTGCCGCAGCCACGCCTCGTCGCGGTGGGAGTCGGGCGACCATGAGTTCAGTTTGTACAGAGTGGCCGCCGCGGGGGGGGCCGGGAGCGCGGGTTTCGGAGGCTGCGGCGGCGGAGATGACATGGAGCTGCGGCGGGCTACGGCCAACCCCCGCGGCGGGGACGGCGGAGATGGTGTGAGAAATTTGAGATGGTGTTGAGATGATGATGGACCTTTGGCTTTTATTTCGTCTTCGATGGGTGGGTCCCACACGCCGAACGCTGGTGGGTCCCCACCCATGATGACGAATTCTATGCTTCTATTATTGTTTTGGTATTATTATTATTATTATTATTATTATTATTATTTTTGTAATTAGTTTTCTATATACCGTGAGATATTATTTTATAAATATCTTCAAAAGTATTATCTATTACTAATACGAAAATAAAGTTGCTCCCTCCACAGTGCTCCGTTCAGATTTTTCTTTATTCTGGTAATTTGTCTAATTTTAATTCATATATTCTAATTTTTATTTTTATTAATTAAAAATTTATTAATTTCATATTCTTGTAATATCACATGTTTATCTATTAATCACATCTCATATTTATCTACCCCTCTATTTAATTAATTTCTTCTATTATACATATTAAAATAATAACAATTTCGGAATGCATTCTTATAAATCCTTATTTTATACATTCTTAATTCATATATAATAATCTATAGAAAATTTGTAAATAAGAATCTTTCTATAAAGACTAAATAAATATATTTAATCAACATGTCTACATGGAATCCTTTTCATTTTTCATTCATGTTTTTCTAAAAACTTCGATTAGTGATTTCTAGAAAATATATACATTAAATCAAATGTGGGATAGGTAGCTAAAGAAAATAACAATAAAATTTGAAGATGTAAGCATATTTTTTTCCACATTTTGACAAATATTAGAGATATCGATTTAACATAAACTAACGAGACGGTTCAAAATGTTTTTCTAAAAATTTCAATTAGTGTTTTCTAGATTGTATATACATTGAATTAAATGTGGGATATGTAGCTAAAGAACAGAACAAAAAAACTTGAAGATGTAAATATATTTTTTCTGTATTTTGGCAAAGATTAGAGATATTGATTTAAAGAGACGGTTCAAATATACTTAAAAGAAGGATTTTTACTAATTTTAATTAATATTAACTTTGTTTAATTTTTTATTGAGTAATTTAGCATAAACCAACGAGACGGTTCAAATAACATATAAAGAAGGATTTTTACTAAGTTTAATTAATATTACTTTGAAGAGGTAAACATATTTTTTTTCCGTATTTTGGCAAAGATTAAATATATCGATTTAACATGAACCAACGAGACGATTCAAATATACTTAAAAGGGAAGGATTTTTACTAATTTTAATTAATATTAACTTTGTTTAGATTTTCATCGATTAATTTAGCATAAACCAACGAGAGATTTCAAATAACATAAAAAGAATGATTTTTACTAATTTTAATTAATTTTACTTGGAGTGTTCATATTTTTATCGAGTATTACTCAACGGATTTGAGACGAGTATGTACAGTAAAGTTACTCCCTCCGTCTCATTATTCTTGTCTTGTATTCCTTTTTGGACTGTCCCGTTATTCTTGTCATGTTTCCATAAAAAGAAATATGCTTCTCTCACAAAAAGTTACTGGCTCCACCACTTTCTATCTTTTTACCCTTTAAACACCATTCTCCTTAATACTAGTGACCAAAATAAATGAGACAAGAATAATGGGACGGATGGAGTACTATTTTAACCGAGATTAAGACGAACATGTAGAAAAATTCCAAACAAATTTAGATTTAAAAAAAATACATAATGAATGAGTATACCTGATCCATTATAATTCCTAATTATAAATTTAGATACGTGAAATAATTAATTTTATAAGTTTGATTAATAATTAACGCGAACAATATCACAACTTTTAAATAAGATATAAAATTATTTTTAAAATGTATACATTCTTAATCCATATAAAATAATCTATATATATATATATATATATTTAATATTATAAAATTGGCAAATATTAGATATATCGATATAATTAGCATGAACCAACGAGACGGTTCAAATATACTTAAAAGAATAATTTCTACTAATTTTAATTAATATTAACTTTGTTTAGATTTTTATTGAATAATTTAGCATAAACCAACGAGACGGTTCAAATGACATAGAAAGAAGGATTTTTACTAATTTTAATTAATATTATTTTGAAGATGTAAACATATTTTTTTCGCATTTTGACAAAGATTAGAGATATCGATTTAATATCAACCAACGAGATGGTTCAAATATACTTAAAAAATGAAGGATTTTTACTAATTTTAATTCATATTAACTTTGTTTATATTTTTATCGAGTAATTTAGAATAAACCAACGAGACAGTTCAAATAACATAGAAAGAATGATTTTTACTAATTTTAATTAATTTTACTTGGAGTGTTCATATTTTTATCGAGTATTACTCAACGGATTTGAGACGAGTATGTACAGTAAAGTCACTATTTTAACCGAGATTAGGACGAACATGTAAAAAAATTCTAAATAAATTTAGATTTAGAAAATACATAATGATTGAGTATACTAGATTCATTGTAATTCCTAATAATAAATTTAGATACGTGAAATAAAATTAATTTTCTAAGTTTGATTAATAATTAACGCAAATAATATCACAACTTTTAAATAAGATAGTATAAAATATTTTTAAAATGTATACATATAAATTAAAACATAAAGTTATTTTCCGTCGAGTCTCGACGGGCTACTTACTAGTTTTTATATAATCAGTCTCTGTAAAGTAGTAATTTGCGATATTTAAATATTTTAACTTAGATATTTGGATCAAATTTGTGTAACGTTTCAGAAGTTACAAACTTCCAATACTTAATCTTCTTCTTAAAAAAAATTAGGTTACAATACTTTAAAAGATGTACTCCTTCCTCCTTCCATCCCAAATTAATATGCTCTTGTTTTTTTTATTTGGACGTCTCAATTTAATAGGTTCGGACTAAAATAGACACCCAATACATAATAAACATTCCACATAACTCAATAATTACATTATATGTCATTGTGACACACATAATAATACTTTAAAAAAAGTTTATCTTTCTCTTTCATACTTGAGTTGACATAAATACCCTAAAAAAAGTTACTTTACATTTTCTACTTTAATAAAAACAATTCATTTCCTACTTGTGGTATTTCTTTCTCTAGTCTATTTTTTTTTATCGCGGCAGAACACGATGATGAACTGAACAATGAGGCTATGGTTCAATCAACTTGAGTCATTGACCACGACAGAGAGCGACGATGAACCGAAATGATGATGCTAGGGTTTAGCCACCGAGCTCATTTAGAATGTATATAACTCAAACCCGATTAAAAAGTAATTATATTATATATCCAGTTTCATTTCAAACTCATATAATAATACTCACTAATTACATGTGTCAGCCCGTCAGAGACTAATCTATGGGACATATAGAGTTACTAATAATTGAAAGTGTGGTTCCTTTTATTTAGGCTATTTAATTGGTGAAGTCTCATAAAAAAATCAACGTTCTACGAAATTCATTTAGGAAAGTGATTTCACAACTCGAACTCATTCCAAACCTGATTAAAAGGTAATTTTACTATCCGTTCATGTCCAAAACCCGTATATTAATGCTTGATAATTATCCGAACCCGTTTAAATTTATAAAATGTCTAAATAATCAAATAAAAAGTTGTTACAATAATTGATTATTCATTAAAATTTTACAAAAATATGAAATGTAAAATTTAGAAAATTCCAAGTAGGTATGTCGACTAACTGTTTCATATGATATCACATATAATGTTATTTAAATATGATGCACAGATCAGCATGTCGATTAACGTGGCCATCCGTTTAATATGATATCACATTTACCTTTATTTAAATATATGCTAGTGCATACTGATAAATCAGTTGTAGTTTCTCTCATAATGGTTAATTTGTGGAATAAGTAAATTAATAATTGAAAAAATATGTTTTAAAAAAAATATATTTGAAATAATATAACTTTGAACTATTTATTTGGCCAAAATTAAATTGGCGGTCAATTTCAAATAATATTACTATCAACTACTCCGCCAATTAAATGTGAGTTGAAAATACACATTGCATCTAAGTATTACAAGTGGACATATTTATTTCTATATAGTCGATACGTACGATATTTAAAAATTATATCTATGTTATTAAATAAAACGTTAGACTTTATCTAAGAAAATACAAAAACTTAAGACTTCGAAGTTTATCTTCTAATCCTTTAATTCTTGATTGAACTCTAACTTTTATAGATTAATATATAGGGTTTTTAAATTGTTTATATATTAATTATCAGCTCAGAGAAAAGAAAAGAAAGATTATCAACTTTGATATTAAAATTAAAATATTTACTCCATTTGACAAATATAAGTACTATCCAAATTAATATTAGACAAATGAATGTTCCGAAAAAAAATATAACTCGTTATTACGCTAACTAATTAATTGGTCAAATTAAAATAATGGTACGAAACAATTGCGAGATGGAAAAATGTACATTATTTCACTCCTTTTATATAGGTTCTCTAGTAGATGAGGATTGCTAAACATTAGATTTGAGATTCGAGGTTAATAGAATATATGAATAAAAAAAACTCAAAATGAGAATTTAAGATAAATAAGAATATAGAATAGAGGATGCGCCAAGTAGGATTACAAATTAAGGAGAGTTTTTGAATAAGTAATCATTTGTATAATATATAGATAGATTTTGACAGATCAATAATTCTATATTGGTTTCCTAGTTCTTACATAAGAAAGGTTATTATTGGATCTTTTTATTTAATAATTCTATATAATATAATCACCTTTGAAATATTGTCAAATTGGCTTAAAGGAGCGGTTGTAAAATATGTGTGGCCAGCCAGAAACTGATGAGCATCAAAATGAGGACAAAAGTTTAATCAATCAACCTATACTTCTACTTCAATTTGTATTAAAATTATATTTTTTTAATAATTTTGTTAATTAAAGTCCATAATTGATACACTTGGTGGGTATAGTTATTAGTGAGAAGTGAACTTAGTTTTTTTTTTTTTGAACAAACATTACAAGAAATTTTAAAGGCCGTGTGACAGTGGACTTGAACCCGTAACTTTTGGCCCGAGCATTAACAACTCTACCACTGAGCTAACACACGCACACTTTTTCTGTTTTTTTTTAACAAACATTACAAGAAATTTTAAAGGCCGCATGACGGTGGACTTGAACCCGTAACCTTTGGCCCGGACATTAACCACTCTACCACTAAGCTAACATACGCACACTCCTTTCTATTTTTTTTAGTTGTTGCATAGAGGACCCATATAATAAATCTAGCTTTTATAGTGGAACTATACGCGTCACCGACTAAATAGTTGCGACTTGTAAATTGATAAACTAAAATAAATTACTATAACATAAAAATTTATATATGAATTGAGAAAATTATGAAGATACATTAACAACCACAAGTATCTCAGAAATTTCCATATAGAGCTTTGTTCAGGCCCGTCGGGCCTGATACATTAATCGGGCCTAATCGGGCCGATAAAAGACAGTTCGGCACAATTGGTCGGTTCCGTTGATTGGAGATCCTAAGCGCGAAGAACATATTAGGTTCGAAAATAATCTAACAATATCATTTTGTCCATATTTTTTTTTCATGATAATTATCCACGTTAATTTCAAGTTATCAAATTAGCTCCCAACTACTGAAAAACATTGGAGATGGTATATTTGAAAAAAAATAAATGATACTATTGTATTATAATTATTTCATACATGGGGAATTTATGTGAAAATGTAAAGAAGAAATAGGATAAAGATGTTTTTTTAAGGGTTAATGGCCGAAAAATTCATGAACTTTGGTCGAATTAGATTTTTTTTCACATGAACTTTTAATTTGGCCGAAAAATACACGAACTTTAAATTTAATCGCAATTTTCACACAATTTTATTTGAAAAAAATCGATTATGAGTTGGCAGTCGGATTTTCCAACATGACATAATCGTTTGATTACTTAAACGAGGTCGTTTTTGCTTAGTTGTGGCTCTAACTAAACTACGTTGTTAATTTGTTGAGAATTCTTACTGCCAACTCATAATCGATTTTTCCAAAAATCAAAGTTAACGTAAAAATTACGATTGAATTCAAAGTTCATGTATTTTTTGGTCAAATTGAAAATTCATAGCAAAACACTAATTTTTGCCAAAATTTGTGTATTTTCCGAGCAATAAACCTTTTTCTAAATTATCCATGTGCAGAGCCACCATTCAATTGCTGGAAATTGAATCATAGAGTAGATATTATTTAAAAAAATGATACTCTCTCCGTCCCATTATTCTTGTCTTGTATTCTTTTTTGAACTGTCTAGTTATTCTTGTCTTGTTTCCATATAAGGAAATATGCTTCTCTCATAAAAAGTTGTGGGCTCCACCACTTTCTATCTTTTTATCCTTTAAACACTCTTGTCCTTAATACTCGTGCCCAAAATAAATGAGACAAGAATAATGGGACGGAGGGAGTAGTATATGTACTAACCTATATTTTTTCATACGTTAGGTTAGTGTGTGATTGTGAAATGCATACTACTCTACCCAAGAGCAGAGATGGCAAAATAAGTCCGTCCAGACCTGAAATAGTAATTGCGAGTGACATGATTTCGGTCCGAACTGCCCATTTAGCCCGTTGTGGACTCGACCCGACCCCTAAAACTATATTATAAAATTACTTTGAGCCGGGCAAAATTATTATTTTATTAAATCGGCTCGGATTTTATCTTTTGGCCCGGTAGAATCGGGTCGGGCCGTATCGATACTTTGACACCTCTACTCAAGAGTTGATTTATTAGTATGACCTAGTAGTAGAGTGGACTATCTGGGACTGAGAGGTCTCAGGTTCAATCCCCACTGACGCCTCTATGTGCCGTCACACTCCGTACTCTTGGATGGTGTGGTTATGCGCTATCATAAGAAGGCCGCGGCGATTCTTGCGCATCAAAGATAGCGGTTGTGGGTTTCACGATATCAAAAAAAAAAAAAGAGTTGATTTATTAACAAAAAAATGAGTAGAAGTCTAATTAAGGCGTGGATCATTTAGCATCACCACCAAAATTCAAACTTTCAAGTTTCAACCAATGGATGACACCAGAAATGGAGCGAAGAGAAAATACACAAAAAATAGCTCAACCACAGAGACAAGAACATGTGTACGTGAAAAATCTTTATCTTTGGCTCCCAATTTCCGCGGCCCCACCGCCGTCTCTTTCACTCTCACATCTTTTACCGGCAACACTCGTTAATTTAGTTAAATTTTGCCGACTGAGATGATAGAATATTAGGAGCCATCATCTTTTTTTGCTGCACAATTATCGTGTTTGCAAATCGGAATATTTACTACTTTCCCGTGGATTGTATTGATTCTTGATTCATAGTAGAAGGAAGGGAAAGGAAAAAAATAATGAGTTCAGCTGTTCTCTACAATCCCATCAATCCCTCAGCAGCAGTTTCATCAAGAACGAGCTTTTTCGCAGCGCAAATCTGCCGCTCGCCGGGAAAGAAATCGTTTTCCGGCAAGCAAGAAAATGGGGTTTCGAAGAATTTGAGGACGACAGTGAGAGCTAGTGTTGCCGAAGCTCCAAAAGCGGAATTGGGAAGCTCGACGCCGCCGCCGGAGAAGAAGCTGCGGATTCTGGTGGCCGGCGGCGGGATTGGGGGGCTGGTTTTCGCGCTGGCGGCGAAGAGGAAGGGGTTTGATGTGTTGGTTTTTGAGAAGGATTTGAGTGCCATTAGAGGGGAGGGGCAGTATAGGGGTCCGATTCAGATACAGAGCAATGCTTTGGCTGCTTTGGAGGCCATTGATATGGGTGTTGCTGAGGAGGTTTTGGATACCGGCTGCATCACCGGCGATCGGATTAACGGCTTGTGTGATGGGGTTTCCGGCAATTGGTGAGTTTTTGCTAGGCTCAATTGCTCAGATTTTGAGTTCATTTGAGGAAGTTGGATTGTCACCTTATTGTTTGTTTGATTGGAGCTATATATATGAATGTTGATAATAGTTTGTTATGTGTGTGTGTGTGTGTATTTGAAAGTCACCTATTACATTCTTGAGGCTATGCTGATTAGATTTATATTTATATATTGAAGATGGATTTGTTTTCTCAAATGGCATGAAAATTTGAGTGGGGGGAGATGGCTATTTTCTTTTCTCAGCATTTGCTCCATTTTATGAGGCTCTTGTAATTCTCATTTTTTACTCTTTAATGTTATTCGATTTCGATAGGATGGTAGAATTGATATTAGTTTGTTAGATGGTAGTTTTGAACTATGGGACTAAATGAAATCCTAGTTTATAATGGAAATTGAAATTTTGGTTGCATGATTGAAGCTGTGGAATCCAATTTATACATATATTGAAATTCACCTATTACATTCTTGAGGTTATGTTGATGAGAATTATATATCTTAAAAATGTTTTCGTTTTCTGAAATGGAATGAAAATTTGAGTGGGAGGAAATGGCTGTTTTCTTTTCTCAGTATTTGCTCGATTTTAAGAGGGTCTTGCCGTCTTGTAATTCTCATTTGGGCTCTTTAATGTGATTCGATTACAATAGAATGATAGAGTTGATTATCAGGTACGTCAAGTTTGATACATTCACTCCTGCAGCAGAGAGGGGACTTCCAGTAACTAGAGTCATTAGCCGCATGACTTTACAACAAATCCTTGCCCGTGCAGTTGGTTCAGATATCATTTTCAACGAGAGCAATGTAATGGACTTTGTCGATGATGGTGAAAAGGTATTCTAATGTTTTTTCTATCTGTCAGGATACTGTTGATGATTCGAGCAGACTTCTAAATTTGATGGCTTCTCTTGATTCTTATATATCTGCATTACTAAATTCAGGTAACTGTGAAACTTGAAAGTGGACAGACTTATGAAGGCGATCTTCTTGTTGGTGCTGATGGGATATGGTCAAAGGTAGTTCTTCCTTTCTTTGATCATTACAAATCTATCGACACATTTAGAGAGAAAGAGATTGGAGAAGTAGAAACAAATCACAATTGCTTGGCATATATTGGTTATATTATGTGACAGTTCCCATCATTGTGACTAAATTTTCTTTCCTCTGGTTCATACATACTACATATATCGATATATGTGTATATATATATACATACATGTTATAATCTACTTATAACGCGATTGATGAATTTGATATAGGTTAGGAAAAACTTGTTTGGGCTAACTGATGCTGTATACTCTGGCTACACTTGTTACACTGGAATAGCAGATTTTGTTCCTGCTGACATTGAGACAGTAGGGTATGCTTCGTGTCTAATGTTTTCCTATCGATATTACTATCCTAGATCTGAATGAGGCTTATGCAAATCAACTATTTTGAAGGTACCGCGTATTTTTGGGCCACAAACAATACTTTGTTTCCTCGGATGTGGGAGGCGGGAAGATGCAG
Organism: Agastache rugosa; assembly: GCA_031470985.1. Classification (NCBI taxonomy): domain Eukaryota; kingdom Viridiplantae; phylum Streptophyta; class Magnoliopsida; order Lamiales; family Lamiaceae; genus Agastache; species Agastache rugosa. Next base: position 35,298,695 of record CM062606.1, on the reverse strand, counting down.
TGGTATGCATTTTACAACGAAGCACCCGGTGGAGTTGATGATGCTAATGGTAAATATGCTTCACATGATTTTCGTATTGATAATACGTTTTCTTTGCATCAATATGTAATTTTATTCTTGAAGGGTTGTTTCTTAGAGAAATCCAAGTTTCCTGCGTGTTCCTCATTATATTTATATGTTTTCTTGTTTCTGAAGGTAAAAAGGCGAGGTTGTTAAAGTTATTCGAAGGTTGGTGTGATAATGTCATGGATCTGTTGCTGGCCACTGACGAAGATGCAATTCTTCGAAGAGACATATATGATCGGTCTCCAATTCTTTCGTGGGGAAAGGGCCGTGTGACGTTGCTTGGTGACTCTGTCCATGCTATGCAGCCGAACTTGGGTCAGGGAGGGTGTATGGCCATTGAGGTATAGTTCGTTTTCAGAAACATTCGGAAAATTGTTCATTCAGAAAATCCAAGAGCTTCGAGTTTATTAATTCTTCATTCAATATTTGTTTCTGTTATGATGAATGATGCTATACTGGGAAACCTTATCTCATGGTTGCAGGATGGATATCAACTTGCACTCGAGCTCGATAAAGCTACAAGGCGAAGCATCGAGTCAGGAAGCCCCATCGATGTAGTCTCTTCTTTAAGAAGGCAAGAGTTCATAACTATGTAGTCACAAGCTCTCATTATCCTTCATTCAGATACAACAATGCTCAGAAACTTTTTTTCAACTTGCTTTATTAAGATATGAGAATGCTCGAAAAGTTCGTGTTGCAATTATTCATGGCCTAGCAAGAATGGCTGCAATAATGGCATCAACTTACAAGGCATATCTGGGAGTCGGGCTCGGGCCATTGTCGGTAAGAATTGTGGCATTCGCTTACTCAGAGCATGGAATGAAAGACCATGCTTAAGGTTCTCTAAAGTTGATAGAATTGTATTCTTTTTTACTTTCTGCAGTTCCTAACGCAATTTAGGATCCCGCATCCTGGAAGAGTTGGAGGGAGGTTCTTCATCGACATTGGTATGCCGTTGATGCTAAGCTGGGTTCTTGGTGGTAACGGGTAAGATTCGTTTCGTCTGCCTCCAATTCTTTCATGGAGATGTACACTTAAAGTTATGGTTTAACTCTGAATGACAACTATGAATCAAGGAAAGAATAAATAATTATCCTGTCTCGGATAATATGGTTGAACTATATGTAATAGGGTTAATGATGCACGACCTTTCAGTGAATTTTCGATTCAGACACGATATAGTTGAATCGTGTTTGTATACTTTGCAGCTCAAAACTCGAAGGGAGAACACTGCAGTGCCGCCTTTCTGACAAAGTATGCTACTAAAAAAACTGCTAAAATAGCTCTTGTTAGCCTGCAATTACTGTATCCTTGTTCGGGTAGTTAAACTCGTTTCTTCGTCTTGTGAAGGCTAGTGACCAGTTAAGGACATGGTTCTCAGACGATGATGCTCTAGATCGAGCTCTCGATGCAGAGTAAGCATACTACGTTTCTGAACTCATCTCCCTCCATTCAATTAGCTCACCTGCACTTTTTCGTACACAGTTGGTATCTATTTCCAATCGGAGATTCAACTGCAGCATCTGAAACTATATTCCTAAGCCGCGATGAGAAGAATCCTTGCGTTATCGGGTATGCATTTCTTGACTAGAAATCGATATTGACTTGTATAGAGACCGATTCTTTAGGCTCAACTCTTTTTGTCATGTTAGGAGTGTATCACATCCAAACTTCCCAGGAATGTCGATAGCTATACCTTCACCTCAGGTTAGACGGATGCTTGCGTACCTTACCTATTGAACGTGCTCGATTTTAGCTTTACTGGTCGCGTTGTTGATGAGAAAATCTTCCGATTTCTAGGTATCTAAAATGCATGCTCGTATAAGTTACAAAGAGGGGGCCTTTTACGTGACGGACTTGAGAAGTGAGCACGGAACTTGGATTTCGGAGTAAGTCGGAGATTGTTAGGGTTATATACTAGAAAGCATGCTTATTGCTTATGTATTAAATTGAAACCTTGTTTCCTCTGTTTCAATGAGAATAATGTTTTTCAGCAACGAAGGCAAGCGGTACCGTGTCACCTCCAACCTGCCTGCTCGTTTCCGTCCAACCGACGTGTTGGAGTTCGGGTCGGATAAGAAGGTTAGACTTCACCTCATTCTTGTCAAGTGTTTTTTCTTGCAAGTTGTTGCTACTTGAACAATAGAGACCTTCTTGTCGCGCCTTCATGTTTGCGTTTTTCCTTTTATTACCGGCTTCCAAATTTTCATTGTTGTTCGTCATTTCTTCTTGCTCGAGGAAAGTGACTGTAACCGATGTTTCTGCAGGCCGTGTTTCGTGTAAAGGCCATGAAAATTCCTCCGAAGACGACGAACAAGGACGAGAGGGAAGTTCTGCAGGCGGTATAGCTCTAGTCGAGACGAAACTTGTACAGGATTTGTTCGAGGCAGCCGAGGGCGTGTGAAGTGAAGCTGCCTAGATTTTGTTTAGTGCAGGAAAACTATCACAGCAGATTTATGTATAAAGTTTGAATGGCTGATTCCTAAGGTTAATTGTTGGGAGAAAAGTCATTTTTTATCATAATTAGCAATAGAAATACATGTATATAGATGGTGATAATCGTTAAGAAGTATAATTATATGCGTGGATTTAGTTTGTTATTTCACGTTGTCAATTAGCATAGGTTCCGTTAAACACCAATGCATATCACGTGTATATGATGTCATCGTGAGTGCATGACTAGATTTCTCCCCCTTCGGCCGTTGTCAGCAGCGGAAGGGGGGCTAATGCCCATAACTTTCGATGACTCGACGATTTGTAAGAATAGAAAGGAAAAAGAATGTTAAGGTGGGCTTTAGCCTACCCTAGACCAAGTGTGCCTCTGTTGAGTTGTCAAAGGGATCGAGTCATGCTGCCCTGGAAAATTTTCGGGTTGCAATTCTTTTAGCCATGCCCTGCCCAAAAAATATTGTGTACAAAATAATCCAAGTTGGGCAGGCCAATTTTGCCCGAAAAGTTTTTGCGTGGAAAATTATGTGACCTAGTTCGAATTGATCGAAGAACTATTGACATCTCTATCTCCGACTCTGTTTGTGTCTCTCATTTACTAAATGATCCGAATATTTCATTCGATGTTAGAAATTGGATCATTTAGCCATTAAAACTGACGGCACTATGGACAACGATGCAACTGCTGTGAAATTAGGGCTATAAACGAGCCGAGCATTGGTCTGCTCAAACTCGACTCAATTAAATATTCGTTTGCTCGAGTTCGAGTCAAGTTTTTGCCATCGTAATCAAACTCGACTCGATTCAAAATTAGCGAGCTCGAGTTCAACTCGTCAAATACTCGATAATGAGGTATTCGAGCTCGAGCTCGAGCCTGACCCGTCAAAGACTCGATTCTACATGCTAATCGAGTTCAAGCTCGAGCTCGCTTAAAGCTTGATACTTTACAAAATTCTAATTTTTTGGCTTTATGTACAAAACTCGATTATTAGACTTGCGAACAAGCTCGATTTGCATGCTCGTTTGTATGCTCGCGAACATGCTCGATTAAATACGAGTTGAGCATGTTCGCGAGCCTATCGAGTCGAGCAACACATTGCTCGAGCTCGGCTCGATAAACTTATCGAACTCGTTTTAGGCTCGAACTAAACTCGATTAGTTATTGAATCGAGTGCCAAACGAACTTTTCTAAATTATTGTGACATTTAAATTAAGAATTGTGAGCGGAGTCATTTTCTAAAACGAAAATTATTACAACGTAAAAGGAAACTCTGATACAATTATTGTAAAGGGATGGTATATATAATAACCACATTTCTAAGTTAATTTGACATTTTATCTCCTTGCCTAACTAAGAGAGAGAGAGAGAGTGAGAGAGAGAGAGGTGGGGTAGCACGTGAAGGGCATGGAATGGCGGTGGAGTAGAGAATATAGATAAGAAGACGCGGCAACGGTCAGTTCAGTTGGTGATTTAATTGACCGTTGAAGCATTTAATGCAATCATATTTTGGTCAAATTCAATATTATTACTATTATTTTTGTACTTCCTTTTATTCGTCTCACTTTCATCGTTTTCCTTTTGATTCCATTCTATTCACCAAATCAACATATAGCCGATATATTGGCTTTTCTTAATTCCTTGCTAATGTGTGTGTGTGTTTACAAGCTTCAAAAACATCATAAATGCTTCAAATACAAATAGTATTGGTCAATAGTACTCCCTCTGTCCCGTTGAAATTGTCATCTTACTGTTCGGTACTGTTATTAAGAAGAAAGGTAAAAAAAAGAAAATTGGTAGGTTCCATTACTTTTGAAGATTAATTATTATTTTTTTGGGAAAAGATGACAATTTAAATGGATAACCCAAAAAAGAAAATAGGACAATTTCAATGGGACGGGGGAGTAACATTCATGTCTTTCTTTTACTATAAAACGATTTAGTAAAAGTTGCCAACAAAGTTGCCTTGATCTTTCAAAGTTGAAAAGACTTAATTAATTTCCTTCAAATTAGGAGCTTCATAGAAGAGAATCACGGTCATAATTCAAAAGGAGAAAGCGCTCATTGTTTGTTCAAAATGTGTTTTGAGTTAATCATTAAGAGGAGCCAAAGCCAAAACAGTGATCCATTTGTACTAATCGACTCTATTTATTACACATTAAAGAAATGTTCCAGAATATTCTGTTTTATTTGTTTAATCATAAAAATATGAATAATGTATCTAAATTAATGAAGAAACAAAACATAATAGATTCATTACATTAAATATGAGATGAAGATTATATTATAAATAAATATATAAATTACAAATGAGCGAGCCTCATTGAAATTCCTTAATATGTTACAAAAATAAACTTCTATTATAGGGAATTTTTTATAGGACTGACAATTTTTGACACGATACGATAACCCGACACGAACACACACGAAATTAATGGGTTAGTGTCAAGTCTTATCGGATTCGGATCGTTATCGTGTAACCCGATATGAACACGAAATTATCAAATCGGGCTCGCGTCGGATTCATGTAACCTGTAAGATTTATTTATTATTTATTATTTATTATTTATTATTTTTTATTCTAATTATTGATTTATTATTTTTCCTAGGGTTTTAAGTTTAATTTTTAATGTTTTTATTGTCTACATAGCTTATAGTGTCGTGTAAAATTATGTTTTAATCGTGTCATTATCGTATCGTGTCAACACGATAGAAATCATGTAATATTCGTTTTTCTGTCGTGTTCAGATTTGAACATTTCGGATCGGATTCATGTCGTGTCGAGCAAATCCTTAACAGGTCGTGTTTAGATTTGGCCTTAACATATCGAATCATTAACATGTCGACACGATAACGACCCAACACGCACGATTTGTCAGGCCTAATTTTCTAAAGTATGGTAAATATAATATTATATTTATATTTTCGTTATAAAAAATGAGTACCAATTGTCAATATTTATAGAGACATAAATAAATGAATAATAATCGCTTTCAAGCAGAATTGAGAAGAGAGAGAGAGAGAGAGCCATAGTTGTTTGGTCTCTCAAAAGGTAAACGTGAATAAAACTTTGGGGTTGGATTGTCAGATTCCAAATACCAACGCCTCTCATAGTCTCATATCATATCATTTCATTTCATTCAAATTCTCTCTCTTTACTCCTTTTATCTAATCTAATCTAATCTAATCTATTCTATATACCCCAAAAAAAACACACCTTTTCTCTTCTTTTCAACTTTCTTTTTTTTTTTTTTGAGGTACTCTTCTTTTCAACTTCAAAAACCCTAAACACCAACAAAAATTTTCTTTATAGGAAAAAACCCAAATTATCTTCACACAATGAGACAAGGCTAGTACGACGTCGTCAAGCTGGGGGTGGAAACGACGCCGTTGCCGTCACTTAGCTCCAAAGCAATAGCTGTAGTGTGAAATGCCCCCTCCGCGCATCGGGACCCACACAAAGTACGCACACGTGTGCACGCCCCCTGGCTCGATTACTGTGCCACCCCTAATTAATGTTTTTTCCTTTTTGTTTTTTTCGAAAAATGTTATTACTACAACATAAATAGACTACAAAATAATTACACTCCACTACCATCTCTAGCTCCAATTCTTTGAATGAGAATTACTAGTTTAATTTTATATTTTTTAGGAAGAAGGTACCTAATGCGAATTGAGTATACTTTTGTTCAAAAAATTGTAAATTATATAAGAAAAAATAAAATATAGTAATAAAAAAAAGAATAAATTTATGCAGCCATATTATGGATAGCCATAACATGATTGAATAACAAAAAAAGTCAGTTTATTTAATCATTTTTAGTTTTAAATGACTAATATTTAAAATACTTAATTTGTACAAATTTATCTTGATATATTTAGATTTTGATATGACATAAATCTTGATAGATATAATAAAGATAGTACAAAGATTTTTGTCAATTATTTACACTAATCATGATAGAATTTAAGTCTAAAATATAAACACTAACATAAAATATATAATCATACTTTTTATATGAATCAAATATCTAACAAAATTGAATAATTTGTACTTAATCAACCAAATTATGACTAGCCACATTATGGCTGAATAGCATCACTTTAAAAAAAATTGATGTAATAGACTTGAACTATTGAATTTGAGATAATTATTCACAAAAATAGATCCTCACAAAGGGGACGATGATACTTGCAACCGTATAGTCCATATCACTTATTGATTATATTTTTTATTCGTTCAATCACTTATAAATCACATAAAAAACATTACAATAAGACAAGTGTTGCGACAGGCTAAAAAAAACACCCGTAAAGTACTCCTTCCGTTTCTGAATAAGTGTTCCGAGATAGAAAAAAAACGTATACCAAGATAATGGCAAAATGATTACATTTTACCCTAATTGTTACATAGAAAACTGAATAAGTTAACTTATTGTCTTGAGTTAAATGATAAATGTGACAATTTAGCCTAAATTTTTTGGTGACTCGTGACACTTATTCGGGAACGGAAAGAGTATATGTAGTATCCAAACTTTTAAACATTTCGCAAGAATACTCATTCTATAAGGATGAGGGCATTAAAAAGGGACTAATTTAATTTTTGTGGGTTTGTGGGTTACAAACACGAAATATAGTTTACACACAATTAAAATATATATGAGTAAATACACTAATTTAATCTGATTAGGCACACTCAATATATATTAGCTGTATGTCAATGAATCTAGAAACATGAAGAGCGGAGCAATTATGCGTTCACAACCTAATTATTCATCACCTTTTTCAGCCTTGCAAAACATATTTCTTAATTATGCTTTACACAAATTGAAGGAAAAATGATAGTAAAAGTTAGTAAATGAATTTCTTGTTTAATTAAGAAAAATAGAAGCAAAACACTCTTTATGTGAAAATGAAACAATTAAAGCGCGTTTGGTTTGTTGGATGAGATAAATAATGTTTGATAGGATAGTGTAGGATGTGATTATTTAAATTATTAGTCTTGTTTTGGATTGTTTGATTGTGGTATAAGATAATTGAAGGACTATGTGAGTGTGTGTGCTACTGTATGTTGTGTGCAGTGTATGTGTTTATGTGTGGTTATTTTGTAATTTTGTTTCATGGATTAAACAAGGATTAATAATCACCCCAAATTGGGATGATAAATTAACATCCATTTGAATGATTGGAATACGGACCTAATTATTCATCACGGATTCCATCATTCAAATCAAACGTGCGATTAGGTGATATTATATTATCAATCACACCTTATCAAGCAAACCAAACACGCAACCTTATAGAAATAATCTTTAACGGCAAATGTATAACAATATCGTTTTCATTTCATCAAGTATTTAAGTATATATACTAAATTTAAAAAAAAAACAAAAACAAAAAACATAGCGTGTGTCTTTTTCGATTTCCTAAACCAAATTGAGGGGAAAAAGAAAAAGGTAAATTTAGAAAACCGAAAACGAAAAGAAAAAAAAGAAAAAAAAAGGAATTTCGATATTTGCCGATTGCCCCTCCAACCTACGATGAAGTGGCGGAGGAGGATGATGACCGGTTAACCGATTCAGCCAGTTTGCCAATCCTCTCGGCCAACTCCGGCGGCAGCTTCACAGCCGGTTTCCTCTCCTTCTCCGGTCGGAAATCAAACCCCAACGCATCCGAAACCTCTTCGGAGCTCCACCCGGATTTCCGGAGCGTATCCGAAAACCGATCCGCTTTCAGCAGCAGCGCGTCTAGCACCGATTGATTGTCCAGCATCACCATCTCACCGTCGAAGAATCCCGACGCCGACACGTGGACAATCTCCGAGACGTCGGATTCCGCCCACCCGCCTGCCCTCAGAACCGACCCGATTTGGCCCACGTACTCGTCGACCCATTTAGGCATTTCGGATCTCGGCATGTCTATGTACCTATCCGGCGAGGACGACGACGAAGAAGACGAATTCGAGTTCCTCCGGCGGCGATCCACGGCGGCGTCGCTCCAGAACTCCACCCACCGCGGCGTCCGCCCGCCGGTCACGGCGTCCAGGCTCCTCCTCGAGAAGTTGGTCGAGGAACCGGCCGTTTTTCCCGTGACGGAGCGCTGCTTGGAGATGGAATCCGGGTCGGGGCTCCGGTGGAAGAGAGTGGATTCGCGATCGAAGAAGTCGGATAAATCGAATCCGCAGCAGAAAATCCGATTCTCGTCGACGTAAAAAATAGGGTTACCGGCGAGGCAAGGGTTGCAGGGGATGTAACAATGGTTGAAAATGGGGATCAAAAGCGGGGCCCGTTTCAGAGCATTTCGAGCTATTTTGAGCGCCTTCTCCGGCGAGGAAGGGCGCGGGCCCCATGATTTCGACCAGAGAGCATTCCGAGCTATGTGGAAGGAGATGGACGCGATCGGGAGGTCTATGGAGGCGCGGAGCTGAAGCCGCGCCGAGCCGGACGAGCGCCAGTCGGGGAAACCGGCTCCGACGGGCAAGCCGGCTGACAGAACGGCCTTGAGGTCCGGCGGGAATGCGAATCCGAACTCGGCTTCAGCGACGGCGAATTCCGACTCGGTCAGGCCGGGTTGCACCGGGATGCCCGAGCTCTTCAAGTGTGTTATGACTTTGTCAGCGAGAGACCTGAAGGAGAAGAGGCTGTGGCGCGGCGGGAGCGGCGTCGATGGAGCGGACGACGAGGCCCGCGCCGAGAGGCGCCGGAGGCCGGCTAAATGTGCCGGATTCAGACCGGTCATCCTCCGGTCCACGTCGACCATTGTTGTTCAGTCCGAAGCTCTTAAGCTGCAACAGAATGGAAAAATGATGGAACGCAGCTTTTCCTGAATCTCAGTTTATTTATGTTGAACCAGACTTCGCCGCCGATCTTAATTTTGTCACGGCAGAGGAAAACGAGGGCTCCTTTTACGAGTGTTATTGTAGAGAGAGAAAGGGAGAGAGTAGATTAGAGAAAAGTTAGAGAGAGAGAGAGAGAGAGAGAGAGAGAGATGGAGTGAAGCTGAAACTGAAAGTGAAGTGAAAATGTGGAAAAGGAGAGGAAGGAGGAATTTATAGCTGGGTGGTGGAGCGTGGGTCCCACCGTCAGATATTGGTCGATTTATAATTTTGGGGAAAAATGGGATTATTTTTATAGAAAAAGTGTTATTTAGAATGGATGGTAGCGACAGATAAATATTCCTAAGTAGTAAGTTTAAATAGGATATTTTAATGTTCTTAATTCAATTAAATAAAAGTTTAAGGGCCCAATTTCGACATACAACAGCGGTCAAAGAATCGAAATGTCTTGATTAGGCCAATTAATTTGGGTAATTTCTTACGTGCAGTTTGTATGCTAGTGCATAGGAACGAAATTTATTCGATGATTCGAATTACAGCTGCATATCATTTCGTCATACAGAAAATAAAAATAAAAAGATGCGGAATCTTTGTTCAAAATGTAAATCATCTAAATTTTCAGAAGGCTTAACATTATATATTTATACACTTAGCACCCTCATTTAATGATCATTTTATACTTTAATATCATTCTTTTTTTATAAAAGACTTTAATATGTAGAGATTCGACCCCTCTACTATAAAAACATAACATTATATCCACTAAACAACTCTGCATTAAAAGCTCATTTCCTCATCATTATGGAGTATCATTTTTTGATGTAACGTAAAATAATATTTTAAAAGGAAAACAATTCGTAAGAAAGAAATCAAAGTGTGAATTTTGCATAGAAATATATATAAAATATTTAGAAATTGATATATAATTAAGAAGTGAAATGATAAAGGAAGGAATGTAGATGGACAGTTGTTTTGTTTTGTCAGTAAAGTTGGAAATATCGATCACCAAGTTGAAACAAGCTTATCTATTGACGAATAATAATACCTAACAATTCAAATTATTCAATCGCCAACCAACGGAAAAAGAAAGCAAATAATTTTGTGCAATCATATATTGTACTCCCTCCGTCCCACAATAAGTGTCTTGTTTCTTTTCGTCGCACGTATTAGGGAGAAGGGTTAAAAAGATATAGAAAGTAGTGGAGCCCATACCTTTTTGTGAGAGAATGTACTTTTCATATTAGGTACAAAACACTTATTGTGGGACAATACAATATGAAAAGGAAGACACTTATTGTGGGACGGAGGGAATAATTATTTAGTCCCAAATTTTTATTTTTTATTTGAGACATATTCATGTTTAAAAAAATATAAAAATAATAAACTTGAACTTTCCCCCCAAAAAAAATTGGGACTGAATAAAGTGTGGATCGAAATTCATATCATATTTTGTCATAATCTTTGACTTTTTTTTTCTCAATATTGTCACATTTTGCAATTGTATTACATATATATATTATCACATCATATTTGAAATTTTTTTAGTGTCGCAATTTGGGACGAGTGCTATTTTTGAAAAAAAATGTTGAAACGTTGTGTACCAAAAATTAAAGAATGTGATATTATTGAAAAAAGGTAAAACAGTGTGACATTATATATTATTTAATCTATTTTATAATTATAAGAGATTTCCTTCAAAATGTTTTTTTTTTCACAAATAAACTACTCCTATTTAGTATATGAATAATTTGGATTACTTCACCCCAACACTTTTGATTGGTGATAAATCTAGGAAATCCAAATACAACTTTTTTCCTTTTGGTTCATCCTTCAAATAAATCTTTTGAATACCGTTATTATAATATTTATTTATTATTTATTATTTATTCACTATTTCGACCACCACATATTCGAAAAATAATTATATTTTAATCTTTCAAATAATTAGAAAAAAGGGTCTACTAGGATTTTTTTTGAATTCAAATACCTTGCAAATTAAAACACACTTTCAAATCGATTAAATAATTACCTACCCCAATCAAAGAGTTAGGATTTGAACTCATTTTAGTAGACTTTTTATGACACTACAAATCAAATAGCCCTCGACCCTTCTAAACTCAATTAATTCAAAAATTATTTTTAGAGTGAGAGAGGCCATTTATTCAAACCAAGCACGTGATGCAAACTCTGACACATGTTGATTTTTTTTGTTTTTATATATATTTATTCAAAATAGGCATTAATTGTATTTAATGATGTGTGATCAAATTGACTTTGATAATCAACCGAGGCTGTGCTCTTCACATGTGGATGTCACCTTAAATTTCGTTCCCTAATTAACAAAATTGACATTATAATTAATCTACACAATTGTAATAGATTAATGAATATTTTGTATAGTCATCGTTATGAATTTTTCAATTTCTTAATCATTAGGTCAACGCCATGTCTTCAACTTTGTAATTTTCTTCTAAGTTTCTTACCATTTTATACTTGTGATTAGATTCGCCACAAATCCCTACTATCCTTATCATGTGATAAATTATTATTTCCCAATTTAAATTGTTTATTTAGTCATTGTTTGTTATATTATGGGATATAGCATATATATATATATATGCTTAGAAGAGACATATGGAATTGTTGTATTCTTAGAATTTGGATAAAAAAAATCAACTAAAAAATCTCATTCAGAGTCGAATAAGTTTGTTAGTCTTGAAGTGATCGACAAATAAAACTCGAACATGACTCAACTGTTGAGTATTTGTGACATCAATATCTTAGCAATTAAAGGACATGGCAGCAATATCAAAGTTCCTGAAGACTTAGTTGCAAATACAATTCAATGTTTTATAGAGTCGGTTAGCAGCTAGTATATTAGATTGGAATCTATTGTAAACAGTAGACTTGTAAATTTATTGATCTTGGTAACAATTTCTGAGATACAAGAAAAAAAATATAAAAATTTTAAATAAATGTTGACGTGGGCGTATCAACACTACTCACGATACATATATTGACAAACGATGTGCGACATATCGGTCATATACATATGTGTGTGTGTGGTTATGATATCATCTCCTTTTGATTTTGCTCACATCAAACATAATTTGCTGTAATTTGCACACACAACACATACAAACTCATGAAAAGATGTTTGGATTTGTCATTGTGGGGATTAATGTGCACAACCCAAACTAATCACTCATCATCACGACAACACACACACACACACACATAAATATATACATATATATATATATATCCACAGCAGATTGAGGCTGGAAAAGAAAGCTTGTCCACATTACACATAACAAAGTCGAATAAAATTGATTTAACATATTAATGTAACAGACAAATTCATGCAAATACATAGATAAAATAGGACAAGAAATAAGATTTGTGTAGGGGTGTGAGGAGATCAAGGGGCCACTAAAAATTTGGCTGCGGAAGAAAAGCACCGCCGTGGAGGCGGCGGCGACCGCCGCACATGAGGCGGTTTTCGTGTCGACAGTGGGAGGCGGCATGGTGGGGCCGCCGTGATTTACCGGTCCGATTCGGAGATGGGCAGCGTCACATTCTTGTCTTCCTCCGCCCCACCATCCATGTTCCCTCTTTCTATACAATAACAATGGTCAATTAATGTAAGTACAAATGAAAAAGATGGTGATATTTCAGTTTCGATTTGCATGTTTTCACAATTAATTCAGTTAGGTGTGATCGAATACACACACACACATATTTATTTATATACGGTTCGGATCATCTGTCCCGTAATTTTATGTACAACTGGTGAAAATGGCCGGCCCGAACCGATTTTGGGTTGGACTGATAGCCACGAATGATTGTTCGTGATGGAATTTCGGGTTGGTTCGAGTTGGTCTGGCTCGGAGAAATACTGCATTTAGCTAGTTGGTTCGAGTTGGTCTGGTTCGGAGAAATTTACACTATAAATATATTTTTAGGTTGGATTAGGCTATAGGTGACCACGGTTCGGATCGGTTCCGGAACCGGAACCGAACCGCCGACCACTTCAATTTCGGTTCCAAACCGGAACCGTAAGTTTCGGTTCGGTTCGGTTCCGCGGTTCCAAATCGGAACCGCATATTTTGGGGTTCAATTTTTGTATTTTTTTTCGTTTTTTGCTACTTGTTCTTGTTTAATTGTAATTTTATGCATTCTAACATAACATTTAGGTGAAATAAATATAGATAAAAACATAAAAAAAATAGGAGGAACCGGCGGTTCGGAATCGAAACCGGCGGTTCTCAGTTCCACAACTTTGAAACCAAAATCGAACCGCCAATAATGCGTTTCTCGGTTCCAAACCGGAACCGGCGGTTCGGTTCGGTTCGGTTCCGGCGGTTCCGGTTCTTTTGGCCACCTCTAGATTAGGCTACGAATTATTCTGCCCGATGGATTATCAAGTCAGTGGGCTCGAGCCGACTTGGTCTGGCCCGACCTTTTGTCTGGTCTAGTTTTATGTGTTCCGCCATGCCCACTATTAATATCACTATTTTAATAATATTTATTGTAATTAAAAATTATTACTATTATTTAATGAAGCCTAATTTACATTAGAAATAAAAACTAAGCTTACAAAAATTATACTATACCCTAATTATGGAACAATCAATCTTAATGATTAATTATTTAATAAAAAAATGTGAATTAAATGTAAAAAATAATTAAAATAAATCTAAAATACAAGATATTAAAATAAAATACAAAAGACATTGATAGTGATGTACCAAAAATAGGATAGAAGATCATAAATGATTTATATATTAATATATATGCACTTTTATATTAATATGGTTTGGGTGGATGAAATCAGTTGGAATATATTCATGAACCAAACTCATGACAACTATGCATATGGTTTTTCGAAATTCTTTTGTGTTTAGCTGTTAATTAATAATGTTGTATTATACCTATCTTGGTAAGGACAAACTGGTTGTTATATATGTTTATTATCATGAAATTCCTATTTTTTAATTTATTTATGGACGTGCATTATGTATATATATTTGTGTCTTCTAGTGGATTAAAAATAATCATAATGTGTAACAAACTTTCATGCCTTCTAATGGCATTTTTCCTATTCATTATTTCAATTTAGCTTTCCATAAGTTTGAGTATTCCTACCTCTCAAAAAAAAGTTTGTATTCCCTTTCCTTCAAATACAATTTGTTAACATAATATGATACTCACTTTCCTTAAGTACGTACGAGAGATTTCGTCCTAATATGACCGATTGAAAATGTCATGACTAGCATCTCTTTCTTGGGAAGGTTCGATGCTACTCGAACAGACACTAATAATATTATTCGTGCGACTGTAATATATTTGAACATTATAGTATGAAAAAAAATAGGGACGATATTATTCGATTCATACGGGTAGCGTCGAATCTTTTCCTTCTCGTATTTTTGTCAACTGATAGACTAAAAGAATACTTCGGTGGGCTCCAAATTATTCCCAATCACAAGAAGTCTAAATCATGTATCCATTTGTCTAAATTTCTATCTAATCAAAAAGAAAAAATAAATCAGCTCCAAATGTAAAAATGACGTCATCATGACACCTTAAGCGCTATAGTAAAAATGAATTAGCAAGTTTAAATTAATTGAATAATTAATTTTCACAATGAGACAAAGCAGATTCGGAATTGTCTTTCATTCGAAGGCATAACTTGTATTCATGCGCTTCATATTCGCCCGGAGTTTGCTCCCAGAAATATAGCCATATATAACGGATTTAAGTAACGACTCCAATATTAATTAGAAACGTTCATAGTGAGTAGTGACTACAGGTTACCCTCGTCGTTAAAAAAAAAAAAAAAAAACGGCTTACACACTTATGATGGATGGACGCTCTCCTTTAATATCTTACTTTGTGTGCATGTGTGTGTATGTGAATATAGAAATACAAGTAGAAATTAAATACTAATTACTTGTGAGCTTAATTTAATTCTGAGAGATCCACCAGCCCATGTGCTCCATCAATCTTCTAATAATTAAAAAATAATTATAAAATTAATTAGTCCCTAGCTTAGTAGGAACAATCAATAATGGGTCGTTAAAAAGCCTAATCCAAATTTCTTTTCATATCTTCGCTTTTATAATTAAAAGCCTAGCTAGTCCATTTAAGCTCTCTTACTTTAATATACATAGTACATAATGATTTATAATAATCATTATATTAATGCAACAAACATTTAGAAAGAACAAGAAATTGATTAAAATCTTGTTTTTTTATTCAAAAGACATGCATGCATAATACAATCATCGGAGTTTGGAAGAGCTGGATATACATTAAGAATATATATATATATTTATATGTACATAATACCTACTATAAATAATGGACACTCTTAATTTCGATTTAAGGGTATATAAGAAATGATAAAAGATATTTTCCAATATATGACAAAGGTGTAGACAATATTAATGGACCAAAACTTGTCATGCCATACTAGCTCAACTTTGTCCAATCGATTATTCTTTAGCTACTTTCACACACTAACATATTATAATAATTATTTGTTGATTTTTTTTATTATTCGTTCATTTAACCCGATCAATAAAAGTCCGCATATAAAAAATGACAAACCACTTTAGAGTTTGGAAAAATGACAATCAAGTTCTTTAACTAGCCAAACCAACAAAAAAATTATTGTTGTCCCCTTAGGGTTATCAGTTGGTACTGTAAGCGAGTTCGAGACTAAAACGCTATGAAATTTGAATCATATCAATAGCTTATAGATTGAGTCCGATCTTTATGATACAAAGATCGTCTAATAAATTGCAGTTAATTGCATAAAGTGGGACACATAGCCGATCCACGAGCAAATTTCTAAACCCTAAACCCAAAACCCTAAACGTGGAAGTTTTAATTTTGTTTCACGCCAAAGATTTTAAGACCTCGGAGGTTGGGACATGCTGCACAACATCACGTATAATTTAATCTTCTAAATATTCTAAATAGACACCTATCTAACAATCTAAGCTAAAGATCATAATTGAAAAAAGAAGTGGGAATTGAAACGAAAGGAATAAGTGGGAATCTCTATGGTGGGACAGAGTCATGAAATGTGCATGCGTGTGACATAGATAAATGGAGATAGAATAAAGTTGAAAGTGTGATTTAATTAAGTTGTAGTAAAAGAATTCAAGAAAAAGTAATAGGATTAAAAAAAAGAACAAAAAAAGGTTGACATAGAAAATCCGTGTAATACACGGGATTCTTAATAATACATGAAAAGCTAAAAAGCCGTAAACAAAATAAAATCTGCCGAAAGATTCAACTACTTTGTGCTAAATATTTTTTTTTTATGTATGTTCCACTTTTTTCAATTTATTTCGTTAGCAAAAAAAAAAAAAAAATTGAATCTGCAGTTATATGTGGTTCACTTTTTGTGAACAAGACTAGATGTCCGTTATTTATGTCCATTTTTGTGTAAGTAAAGATTCATCATTCAGCGTGAAAATTAATTATGGACATCAAGATTTGTGGATTAAATTGGTTCTTAGTTCATATGCTAGGGATGAATCCTACTAAAATATATCCATATATCCACACACACACACATATATATATACATGTTTTACTAAAAATCATTTTTAAATGTTAAATTTGTAAGAACAACGATATCATTGAATCCTATTTTTCTGTTATATTAATTTTTTTAATCACGAACGTTGGATACGTATAGTAATTTTGTCATATAACTTCCACACCACTTTAAATTATAGATATTTTCAAATTTAATGATATTTAATTTTGTTACTTGTCCTTGGATATATATATATATATATATATATATATATATATATTTAGGAGATGGATCATATAAGAATAGATTTTAAAGTGAGAAATAAGAATAGATCTAAACCATCCATCATACAAGATCTAATGGATATGACTTAATCTTATGGTCAAACCCGCTTTTTTGACTTAATTAGGGTTAATATGGTTCAAAAATTAGATGCACCAGACAGTGTAACGGGATGCACCAGACAATGCACTGAGATTCACCAAAATATTTATAGTTTTTATTTTTTTTCTAACTTTCGTGCTCGATAGTGGCGATGGTCGCGGCGGCGAGTGACAGTAATGATGGTGGCGAGTGAGTGGTGGTGGTGGTGGGTGGTGATAACAAGAAAGACGAAAAAGATTTGATTTTAGTGTTTTGAAATAAACAAAAAAATGAGATGCATCACGTCCCCAAAATTGATGCATTACACGCACAAAATTGATGCTCTGGATAGCATTAGTAGTTGTATTTTTAGGATAAAGATTATTTGTATATGAGTCGCTCCCTATATATGAATAACTCCATATAGGATTTGGTTCATATAAAAACTAGTCCCCATGTAAAAAATACAAACTAATCTCAACTGTTGATCATGGTATGATCTATGGTTGTTAATAATCAAAACATGAAAATAGTATATAAAAAGCATGATTTTTATATAAGCATAATTTTTTATACAAAAAGCATGAATCAAGAATAGTAGTATTAAGCATCATTGTATATATTAAAAAGCATAATTATATATTGAAAAAAACATAGTTTGTAGTTTGTACGAAATGACCGGTTTTTATACTAACTCATCCCTATATATATATATATATATATATATATATATATATATATATATATATGTGTTTTACTAAAAATCAATTTTAAATGTTAAATTTGTAAGAACGACGATATCATTGAATCCTATATTTCTGTTAAATTAATTTTTTAATCACGTACGTTGGATACGTATAGTAATTTTGTCATATAACTTCCACGTCACTTTAAATTATAGATACAATCAAATTTAATGATATTTAATTTTGTTACAATTATGTTTTGTGTTTGGATATATATATATATATATATATATATATATATATATATATATATAGAGCGGATCTGGTAAGAACACATCTTATATGAAAACGTAAGAACAATACATTTTTATTATATCGGAGATGCATAAAATGCAAAAATTAAATGTATAAATTGCAGAAACTAAATGCATAAATATTTTAATGCATAAACTACAATAACTTAATGCATTAGCATTTCAATGCATAAATTAGAGTAATTAAATGCACGGTTAAATCTGGACCGTAGATCAACAAGGATCAAGGGTTCAGATTTGTTCTTATTTCTCACCTAAGAAAGTGTTCTTATTTGATCCGTGCTCTATATATATATAACTTAGATGTCATGTCTAAAAATAAAAACACCACACCCATAAGAAAATCCCAAAATGACAAAAATACCACACTTTTGTCCCAGTGGGGATGGCCTAGTGGTGGAATGGTTGTCTGTTGACCAATAGGTCAGAAGTTCGAGTACTCTCGACCACAAAAAAACCCTAGGTGGAGTATGAGTATTAATATTTGTAATGATACTAAAAAAAAAATACCACACTTTTATCAGTATTATTTATACTGGCCTTTTTATTCTCGGTCGGTTTTTTTTTCTTTTTTAAATAATTTTGATAATTTCCTGCATGAATATTTTCAGACCATAGAATATCTCATACTATACTTTTTTTACAAGTGTTGTTGAAAGTTATCGTTACAATCAAATTCAACCATTGGTAAATGGTGATTGAACTTCACAATTTTTCAGAAAAAACTGCACTACTAATACCTAAATTGTTAACCTTCTCATAATTACATCTCGATCTAACAAAAATATCAATTAAATATGCGAACTATTTAGATTCAGTCAGTGTAATAAACAAAATAATAATTTTACATAATTTAGATTCAGTCGATGTAGAAAAGCAAAATATTGGACAAAAATTAGACAAACCATGGATTGAAGAGCTTCAACAGAAATGACAGATAACAGAAATTCTTCATTAATCTCAGAGCAGATTTTACTTTTCAATACCTCGTTCGCCTTATTCCCCTGCAAAATGTTGAGACTGATGAGCCACCAAAACCAGATAACTGAGATATTAATTCGACACGCGCAAGTATCATATTACCGTGGAGATTTAGAGCGGGAGTAGGAACGAGAACTTGAGTATGAGCGGGAAGGAGAAGGAGATCTCCGGGAAGAACGAGAACGAGACTGAGACCGATGTCTCCGAGAACTCCTTCCCTTGCTTGGACTCCGGCTTCGCCTGTATCTTCTGGAATAGGAAGCACACAATTGGATTCATAGGCAAATATATGGGAACTCTCAAGTTGCAATCATGTTGGTTTCAGAAGCCATAAAAATTAAACCAACTCCAGTAACAAATTCTACGCAGATTGCGATGTGTATATAAACTGCAATTGACTTGAATGTGAAAAATGGAACCTGGGAGACGGGCTGTCGCTTCTACTTCGACTCCGTCGCTGATATCTGCTCACTCTACTAGTTTCTGCAAGTTTTTCAAGCCTCTGCCGCTCTTGTTCTCGTTTCTTAGCAGATTCAATTGCTGTGTCTTTTTTAACTGCAAAAAGTAGCGGTGCAACATTTAAATTCATGCAGAGCAGAGCAACCAGTGCAGAACAAACTAAGGGAGGATTTCCTATGCTCTCTCTGTTTTTGACAACACCGGATGATAGTGGATTGAGTGCTTCACTTCAAGAATCAGCATCAAGAAAATTATACTTTGTTTGTTTAGTTGTTTGCTCATGATCCGTTTAAGTCGTTCCTGAGGTGTTTCCTTCTTCTCCCCTTGTTGCTTAGAGACACCTCCACTACTAGTTGCTTTGTTCAACTTTGCTAGTGCAGAGGACGTGCTGCCAAGAATTGTAACGGATTCAGTAATTAAGCTTAAACACGTCTGCATGCAGTATAACACTTTTTTTTGTGATCGGTGGAGGGTGGGGGGGTGGGGGGGGGGGGGAATTGGACAGAGAACAAAATACCTTGGTGTGGTTTTCAATAGCTTTGCTTTTCTATCTTTGTCGAGGGTTACACCCGAGGCAGGGTCTACATGGAGAGCCTCAAGTATGTGACCAGATGATGGCCTGCAGCAAAAGAGAAGTATTAGAAACAGATTTTCACGTGACATCTCCGATGCAGTTATATAATGTCCATTCTGGGAAACAAAGCTTCAAAAGGAAGCTCCCTCCCTTATCTCCCACGCAAGAAGCTTGCAACCTAGAGATGATCTACTATAAACCACAAAAAAGTTTGTTCCAGGTAACAAAATGGAGGCTAAGCAGCAGCAGAGTAAAGTCTGTCAAGAATTAAAGGTCGAGTGCTCCGACCGGTTTAATGCATCAATTTGAGATGGAGGAGATGACGGCGGAGAATATCCTCCAAGCTTTTGCTCCTTCCCATCGCCTGCGCCCCCAAATTCAGTAATATACTCTATTTTTGGACCGCTATCTTTACTTCGGTGAGTATCATCATGATGCATTCCATGTGAATAGCGTCTGGATTGTGGAGAGTATGATCGAGATCTTGACCTTGATCTGTCGAGAAAAAGAGGGTAATTCATTAGTTAACCCAAATGGTTAATTTTTAAGGTAAAAATTGCTATATTTACCTCCTAGAACGCGAGTAAGCTTCATAAGTAGGACTACGCCTAGAGTCCCTGGAAAATATCAGGCAGAAGATCCTTTAAAGCAGAGCAAAGATGTTTCTCATAATATCTAGAACTGCATATCTGTGCATTTAAGAATTTTTTTAGCAATTACCGGTAGGGATCATGATGAAGAACTCTAGTTCCTGTAACACGGGCAGCTTCTCTTTCCCTCTCTCTTTCTATCTGAGAAGCTTTCCTTCTCTCCTTGCGACTCAGCTTCCTCTGTATATACACCATAGTGCAGGACGTTCAAATGTCTGACCTACTTATTCCCTAATTTTAATCCAAACATCAGACAAACTTACAATTGAAGGATCCCCTTTGATAACTTCTTTCTGTCTTCTTGCATCCTCTTTAGCTTTTTTATCCATATATACAAGCCATCCGTACCTCTTCACCCCAAATTCTTTAGCAATTGACTCCATTGCTTCATCATTACTATCATCACTATTGAAATCTTCCTCCTCCTCTTCCTCGTCTTCATCATCATCTTCCTCACCATCTGAATCTTGAAGATCTTCTTGTCCATCTCCGTCGTATGAAAAACCAACTTGAGAATAAGATCCTTTATTTGGTGCAGGCTGAGCCACATGAGGTCTATATTTATTGCAGTTGTCAGACATCGGTCAGAGAACCCAAATAACATGTCATAATACTTAAAAAAAAAGTTAATATATGAGAAACAAAATATATGGATGCGTTAATTAAAAACTATCTAAGGCCCAAATAAAATAAGAAGTAAAAATATCGCCTAAAGAAACGAACCATATTTACATAATATCCACATACCAAATCTATATTGCAACTGAATATGTAGGAGTTTGATATCATGTATGCCAAAAAGCACATGAGATGAGATGATTGACAAGGAGATAGTATAATAGATATATTAGTACCTCTCTGATCCAAAAGCTGCAGTGATCTTAGCCTCCATCTCTTGGTTAACGTGATGTAAACCCTCCTCATCAGTCACTGCCAAAACAAAATGTTAGTAATCAAGAAAGTAGGTTCAAGTTATCACATATCATCAAAGGATCTATCTTTGTCTAAGAAAAAGTTGTTTACCTAAAGATGATACACTTTAACATAAAGTAAAATAAAAGGTTGATTTGTACAAAACAAAAAAGTACCGACATCCTCTACGCCGATGCTTAATTAAGTCCCGATAACGCTCAAAATTAACAAACTCTTCTAACTCTTCCTCTTCATCAGTTTTCTCCGGAACCCGAAACCGTCTGGAACTACTATCACGTATAAAGTCAAGAAGAGCGCGACCATCAAATCTGAAAACATAAGAAGTTTATAGTTACTCTTCCGGTCCTCCCACAATATCCCTTGGTAATGGACTCAAACTAGTCAAACAAATGTTTGATGATACTTTTGGCATAGGTCGGCAACTAATTGCATTACCTGTCAATTAAAACATCCTGCTTCCCATTCCAAGGTATCCTATTTAGAACGAAAAAGGTTAGTTAATGTATTTACGAGCTAAATGAAAGGATGATAATCATTAGCAACAGGGGCTAAGATACAGTTTATACATAATACAAGCAAAAAAAGGTCTATACAACAAAAGACACCTAATCTAATGTCCACCAAAGAAAGAGATAACAACGATTAAGCAGAAATCAAACTTTTTTCTGGCCAATAAGACACCTCATAAGTTTATCATGTAAAGGAAAAATTCGGCATTACTTCACTAAATTAAAACAGTCAATACAAACCAGAATAAAATGTGAAGGCTCTATTATTAATTCAACCTTCTAGCAAAGGAAAAACCAAGAACAACATTGCAATATCCAAGTTCTGGCTATTAGCAAAAGTATCCAAGTTCCGGCATTCAATAGCGTGTAGGCGTGCAAAGGTGTATAGATGCAGTTGGAAGGTGAATGGCTAAGTAGACATAACACTTACAACAGTTCTCCTGCATTGGAACTCATATTACGGCTGAGCCTAACGACAATAGAATGATGTCCAGCGATGAACGCAGCAGCACAGAGAAGACATACATAAACATTATAACTTCATGCAACTCCATTTTCTTGACAAAATCCATATAGGAGCAATATAAATGATATACACAGCTATAATATTACCCAATTCTACGAATAGCTATGCCAGTCTAATCTCCAGAACACAAGCCGAGCCCATTTCTCAAATTAGCATCAATAATCGAGAATTTAAGTTCCCCACACACACACACACACACATATATACGTAGAGGAAGCTATCCTAAAAAAAAAATAGGGAAAATCCGAAATCGTACAAGCCCTGCTGATCCTCGGTTGCCTGGTATAGGGCGTCTTCACGGTGGATGCGGCAGCGGGATCCGACGGCCTGGATCGACTGCTGGGGGTCGCCGCGCCGCTTAGCCAGGTATATGGCGCGCCGCTGCGCCCGCTTCCGAGCCGCGTCCATCATGTCATGCACCTTCCTCTCCGACCTCCGCGCCTCGTGCCACATGTCGCCGGTTCCACTGCTGATTCGATATTCACTCCGATCAAATTCCGATTTTCAGATGAAATTGAAAACCCTAGGGTAGGATAATACTATTTTTTCCCCTAATTTTATCAAGGGAGTGAGAATATGAGCGACAGCAGGGGTATAGTTCTGAATTCTATTTTTGATTTGGAATTTTGGAGAAGATAAAGAATGTGAGAGGGTATTTTTGTAAAACCAACCCCTCATGCTTACTTGGATTATTGTTTCATAGAATGATATCGAGTCGAGGTAACATGCTATCGTTATTCGAAATAAATCAAAATCTCGATTTCATGCAATAGTTTACAAACTATACGTTTGACCGAGCTGAATTGGGCCTCGAGATTCTAGGCCCAATGAATTTTGGGTAATCCAATATGAACTAGGTGGGCTCGAAACCAAATCCAACTATTTTACATTTTTATGCCATAAATGATGTTACTCGATTAGTCGACCCCAAATTTTTCCAAAAAGCCATGGGTCCATGAATTTTTTCAAAAATTCGTGCAGCTCATGCCGATTATATCTGATTTTACCGATCTGATGCCGGTTTCTATAGCACTAAGTGAACCATGCCAAAGCCGATTCCCGATTTGACCGATTGAACCAGCTGATCCGGTTTGATGTTATCCAAACCGATTTTTTTTCAGAAACCCGATGGGGTCCACAAAGTAATTTAAACAATAGACGAAGTCATGATATTATACATGCCATGCACGCAATGTTTATAGAACCCATTTCAGACAAATTAATATCTAATAAATATTTAAATATAAATAATTAATAATCAACATCTCACATCTTGAAATTTAAAAGGTTAAAAATATAGTACACTCTAAAACTTTTTAATTATTTGGGACCAAGTGAAAAAGAAGCCATTCATTAATTAATCTCACTTCTATTTTCACAATTTGTGACATTAAAATCGCAAACTAAATCCTTTATTGCAGTATTGTCGGATTATCGCCATGTAAGCTCATGAGAATTCATAAAAATTGTAAAGTTTGTGTATGTTTCGAAAATAATTAAGAATAGTTTTTTAGAAAAAAGAAAATAATAAAAAATATGAATATATTTTATAATTCTTATTAATATGTTTAACAATAATCTTTATTTATGAATATACAGAATACTGCAATAGAAAATCCGACTCAAAATCGAAAATTCGAAAATATAATTCTTTATCGCAACTCCCAAACCATAACGATTCTTGGCTTCATTATTTTTCCCAGTTTCTTGCAACCTTCGCACCTTTCTCTTTTTCTTTTTTTCTGCCCCAATTTAATAGTAGAATAATGCATTTGACCTTTGAATTTAATCTGTCTTTTCTCAAATATCTTACGAAAATGCCGACGGTGCATAATTTTCCAATCACATCTGACCAAATTATACGCCGGCCTCAACGAAATTCTGCTTCTCTTCTCGTGATTTACACGATTGTTTTGTTTTTCGTAAAATCTCGCACAGAAGTAAGTTCTTGTACCCTAGCTTGAATTATTTCGCGTGATCCTATTGTGTTATACAAGATTTTGTTCGTTACTATTAAGTTATAGAATTGAGAAAGGAGATAGTTTTTGTTGTTTTTAGATTTCTGAGGTTTTTCCATTTGCATTTGAAGTGGGCTCTTGGTTGCAGTGAGTTAAGAGTGGTGTGATTTTGTGATTGGGGTTGGAAATTTCTTATCTTGTTCTTGAATTTGTGATTTTTGGTGGGTTTTGGGTGAGATCAGCATCTGGGTTTTGCTGAATTTTGCTAGTTTTTGCATTGATTGATTGGTTTGAGATCAAGATTTTTGAGTTGCATTTTGATTGTGAGAGGCTGAATTGATTGATTCTTTGCCTATGCATCACTGTTAAAGAGGGGTTTTGCTGAATTTTGCTAGTTTTTGCATTGATTAATTGGTTCGAGATCAAGATTTTTGAGTTGCATTTTGATTGTGAGAGGCTTAAGGAATTGATTCTTTGTTAAAGAGGGATTTTGCTAGTTTTTGCGTTGATTAATTGGTTCGAGATCAAGATTTTTGAGTTGCATTTTTATTGTGAGGGGCTTAAGGAATTGATCCTTTGCCTGTGCATCATTGTCACAGAGGAGCTTAAGCTTAATCTTAATCTTAATCTTAATCTTAATCTTTTTCTAGGTTTTATAGATTGAGGTCAATTTGTGCTGTTCTTTCTGGGATGGATTCCCATTCCCAGATTGAGATTAATGAAAATTCACCTCAATTTCCCGGCTCTGTACGGAATTCATCCGCCCGATTGTTGCATTCAAAGAATTCTGGTGGCCATTCTCTTAGGGAGGTTAATTTCAGTGAGCTGGGAGGGAAGCCGGTTAGACATGGCTCAAGGGGTGCTGAGTCTGAAGGGTTTAGTGCTTCTTATAAAGAGATAAATGATGATGATGCTAGGTTAATTTATATAAACGATCCCGAGAGAACAAATGAGAAGTTTGAGTTTGCTGGGAACTCGATCAGGACTGGGAAGTACTCTGTCTTGACATTCTTGCCTCGTAATCTGTTTGAACAGTTCCACAGGGTTGCGTACATATATTTTCTTGTGATTGCCATTCTCAATCAGCTCCCCGTGCTGGCTGTTTTCGGGCGTGGAGCTTCAATCATGCCGTTAGCCTTCGTGTTGCTCGTCACGGCCATTAAGGACGCGTATGAGGACTATAGGCGGCATAGGTCAGATAAGATTGAGAACAGCCGGTTGGCTTGGGTTTTGGTGGATGAAAAGTTTCGACAAGTGAGGTGGAAGGATATACGAGTCGGTGAGATCATTAGAGTGTGTGCGGATGAAACTCTTCCTTGTGATATGGTGGTGCTTTCTACAAGTGATAGCACTGGAGTTGCTTATGTGCAGACTACCAATTTGGATGGTGAATCGAATTTGAAAACACGGTATGCGAAGCAAGAGACACAAATGAAAAATCTAGAGAATGAGAAGATTAGTGGATTGATCAAGTGCGAGAAACCAAACAGGAACATTTATGGTTTCCAGGCAAATATGGATGTCGATGGAAAGCATATCTCTCTCGGACCATCGAACATCATTCTACGTGGTTGTGAGCTGAAGAACACGGAATGGGCG
Source organism: Agastache rugosa (assembly GCA_031470985.1). Taxonomy (NCBI): domain Eukaryota; kingdom Viridiplantae; phylum Streptophyta; class Magnoliopsida; order Lamiales; family Lamiaceae; genus Agastache; species Agastache rugosa. Next base: position 35,272,238 of record CM062606.1, on the reverse strand, counting down.
GTTGGAGTCGCAGTTTTTGCAGGGAGAGAGACCAAGGCAATGCTCAATAATTCCGGAGCTCCGTCCAAGAGAAGCCGTCTTGAGACATGCATGAACCGGGAGATAATTTTCCTTTCAATTTTCCTTGTTGTGCTGTGTGCAATAGTTTCCGTTCTTCACGGTATTTGGTTGAGACGACACATGGATGAACTGGATCTAATGCAGTTCTATAGGAAAAAGGACTACTCGAAGGGTGATGCAGAGGACGATAATTATCACGGATGGGGGTTGGAGGTATTCTTCGTGTTTCTCATGTCGGTTATCGTGTTCCAAATTATGATTCCCATATCATTGTACATATCCATGGAGCTCGTTCGTGTTGGTCAGGCCTTTTTTATGATCCGAGATAATAGGATGTATGATGAAGCCTCTAGGTCGAGATTTCAGTGTAGGGCCTTAAATATTAATGAAGATCTGGGACAAATCAAATACGTGTTTTCCGATAAAACCGGTACCCTTACTGAAAACAAGATGGAGTTTCAATGTGCAAGCATCGGGGGCATGGACTACAGCAGTGGGAAAGACGTCGAAAATGATCAAATTGGACATTCGGGTCAAGGTACTTTAACTACATTCTCTTCTTTCTTCCAATCGTGAGCTTTCAGTAGTCTCTGTGTACAAGCACATTATTATATCTTATTTTGTGTCAGGTGGTGAACAGATTTTCAGGCCAAAGATGAAGATAAAGGTTGATCAAAAGCTTCTAAATACGTCAAAAAGGAAGCACACCAGTGAAGGGAGTTTCGTTCATGATTTTTTCTTGGCATTGGCTGCTTGCAACACCATTGTGCCTTTAATTGTCGAGACACCAGATCCTGCTGTGAAAATAATAGATTATCAGGGGGAATCTCCTGATGAACAGGCATTAGCTTATGCTGCTGCAGCTTATGGGTTTATGCTTGTAGAACGAACTTCAGGTCACATAGTTATTGACATACAAGGGGAAAGACAAAGGTAAGTTATCATTGTTTTGTTCACATATCATAAGCTTAAGATTTTAGTGGACTTCCTACCTCATTGCAAAACAGCACTACTTCTATAAATTGCCACTATGTGTAAGCGTAGGTGGACAGTTTTAGTCATACTGTTGGAAAGTACACATCTTTGGATATGGGATTCTCTACAGATTAGCTATAGTAATATTTTTATTGAACATGCTTGTAAGATAATTCAAAACAGTTTGAGAGAAAATAGGAATCGACAAGAATAATTAATGAATGAATTTGTTGAATAGTGTACTATGAAAATTCTAGTTAGACCAGTAAAACAAGCTCTACTTGTTCTTGTTTTTATTGTTTCCTCATAAATCTCATGTGTCGGGTATCAACTAGCATATTTCGAATTCTTACTCTTTTTTTTTTCTTTTTGAAGGGCTTTTCCTCTTTCTGTTAATTGATTTCCTTTTCCTGCTCTTTGTGAATTTCTTCAGCGATTATTTATGCCTTCTCAGATACACTCGTTAATGGACAGTGCAGGTTTAACGTCTTGGGTCTGCATGAGTTTGATAGTGACCGGAAGAGGATGTCAGTGATATTAGGATGCCCCGACAAGGCAATAAAGGTTTTTGTAAAAGGCGCTGATACATCCATGTTCAGTGTTATAGACAGATCGCAGAACATGAATATGCTAAAAGCAACAGAAACTCATATTGAGACCTACTCGTCGAAAGGCTTGCGAACACTTGTTGTTGGAATGCGGGAGCTGAATTCATCAGAATTTGAGCAGTGGCAGTCATCTTATGAAGTGGCAAGCACTGCCTTGATGGGGAGGGCGTCTTTGCTTCGTAAAGTTGCAAACAACATTGAACATCATCTCAACATATTAGGTGCTTCCGGGATTGAAGACAAATTACAGCAAGGAGTCCCGGAAGCAATCGAGTCTTTGAGAACTGCAGGTATCAAAGTCTGGGTTCTGACGGGTGACAAGCAAGAAACGGCAATTTCAATCGGCTACTCATCTAAACTTTTAACGAGCAAGATGACCCAGATAGTAATAAACAACAACTCTCAGGAATCGTGTCGAAAGAGCTTAAAAGAAGCATTAGTAGTGTCTAAGAAGCTCACTGATGCTCTATCTGGAGGTTCTGGAAATGGCGTAGGTCAGCTTGCCTTGATTATTGATGGAACGAGCCTTGTTTATGTCCTCGACTCTGAACTTGAAAAAGAGGTAAGGCTCCACAGGTCCTTTTAGCTAACTTATAGGAACTCTCTTATTAACTTATTTTATTTATTCATGCCAATTGATTTGCAGCTTTTTGAATTAGCAAGCAAATGTGATGCTGTACTTTGTTGTCGGGTAGCTCCACTGCAAAAAGCTGGAATTGTTGCTCTAATAAAAAGTAGAACTGATGATATGACCCTTGCCATTGGTGATGGTAAGCATCATCGTATCTATCTTTCATAGTGCAAGGAAAAATGGAAGTATGAAAACAAGAAAATAACTCAGTTAGATTTTAATTAATCACTTGATTGAGCTGCTGGTTATGTTTCCTGTTTGACTTTCAGGTGCAAATGACGTTTCAATGATCCAAATGGCTGATGTGGGCATAGGAATAAGTGGACAAGAAGGTCGGCAAGCTGTGATGGCATCCGATTTTGCAATGGGTCAATTTAGATTTTTGGTCCCACTGTTATTGGTGCATGGGCATTGGAATTATAAACGGATGAGCTACATGATACTGTACAACTTCTACAGGAATGCAGTTTTTGTTCTTGTCTTATTCTGGTAAGTGTATGAGTATTTCGTATGGTCACATAATAACAACTCATTCACGTCATATGCTTTCAATTATACACGACAGTTGAAACATCAGTCATCTGGATTTCACGAATCTTGAGAAATGATTTTGGTAAAAATGATATTTTGTTTAGAAATGAGTCTTTGTTTACGAATTGGTGGAGAGAACTTTTGACTTCAGTTGTCTAATTAAGTCTGAGAAATTGCTGGGAGATGACAAAAATATATATTAGAAAATCTGCAAAGGTGTCAAATTATGTTTCACTACCGTAGATTTGTTTCTGGACTATTTACATTGGAACTGATAGGATCACGGTATAGATAAGGAACTTAAGGAAATTATGGCTTATTGACTATCATTTGCTTCCTGTCCAGGTACGCGCTCTTCACGAGTTATACATTGACAACTGCCATCACCGATTGGAGCAGTGTACTGTATTCAGTACTATACACATCAGTGCCTACAATAATTGTCGGAGTTCTCGATAAGGATTTAAGTAGAACTTCTCTGCTCAAGTACCCTCAGCTTTATGGTTCTGGGCAAAGGCAAGAAAGTTACAACGGAAAATTATTTTGGGTAACAATGTTTGACACAATATGGCAAAGTGCAGCCGCCTTTTTTGTTCCTCTCCTTGCTTATTGGGGAAGTAATGTTGATCGTTCGAGCTTAGGAGATATTTGGACGCTTGGAGTGGTAGTAATGGTGAATATACATTTGGCTATGGACATAACTCGATGGTATTGGATAACACATGCGGCCATCTGGGGATCTATTATTGCGACTTTCCTTTGTGTCATGGTCATTGATATGCTGCCGTTCCTACCTGGTTACTGGTACGAGTTCTCTACCTTACTATCTTTCTTTAGGGTGGCATGCTAAATTGGTAAAGGCTCGGAATTTAGTAAACATTTCCATCCTTGCTGTTCTAGTTAGATTCCATTTTTCAAATGTCATCATGCATGTCGTTTAGCCTTGATGTTGGAAAAACCGGCGTATATTATCCTGGCCCGAGTATCATTTACTTAGGAGGATTATACTATTTAGTAGTTTGTGTACATAAATAAATTATTAAATCAGAACTTGGAAAGAGAATTATTAGGCTCCTCCATGGGAGCATCGTAGTAGCTTTCTCTCACTGACTGCTCCATGTTGGTTCTTGCTCACGACATATCTGAGAGATCGAACATCCTAGTACCCTTTTATGTGTGTGTGTGTGTGTGTGTGAGAGAGAGAGAGAGAGAGAGAGAGATTTTCTGGTTGAGCAATATACATATATATGTCGTATATTTTGTTGCAACACTTGAACAGTTTCCAAATGCGTTCTTTATATTTCTTGTAATATATATAACCTAATCTTATAACAAAATTTTACTTTAAATGAGTTATAGTCATTCAAATATTCGATTTGATGCCCGTCTCTCGATCTTTAAACAGCTTTGCTCTCCGGCACTTAATCCTAGTTGAATATTTGTGCAGGGCGTTCTTTAATATTATGAAGACAGAATTATTCTGGGCGTGCTTATCTTTGATCACGATAGGCGCTCTCCTTCCTCGTTTCGCTGTGAAGGTTTTCGTTCAGTATTTCGGACACGACGATATTCAGATAGCACGAGAAGCGGAGAAATTTGGGAACTCAAGGAACTCACAAAGACAAATAGAGATGCACCAAATTTTTGATCTTCCACAGAGATGACCAATGTGGTTAGCTCTATTTTTTTTTTCAGTTATTATTTTCTTGCTTAAATGTGTGAAAAAAAAAAGAAAATCAACCAATCCCTTTTACTTCTACACAAAAAATTTCTGTAGCTTTTTAGGCTGTCCCTAGTTTGTTACCTTCAAAAATGTTGGTAGTAATTTAGGGTTGTATTCTTCCACTGAGGCTGTAATTGTACATTATTTATGATTTGCGTTACACTAAAGAAATTAATTAATACTTGTCACAAGGTAACATGTATAGAAATGCATTAGTACACTACATACGGCCGACTTTATTTTTTTATTTAATTTCAGAGTTATTTAGTTAGTCTTTTTATTAACAAAAATATGATTAAGAGAGAGAGAGATGCTACACACTCAATGGTGAAGAGCATGGCTGATAATTTTTTACACACAATCAGATTTGGAGTTGAGGTGTTGTCTTAATATACTACTCCCTCCGTCCCGTGATAAGTGGTCACATTTTTTTTTGGGTTGTCCCGGGATAAGTGACCACTTTCCTTATAAGAAAATATACCCTCTCACAAAAAGTTATGGCCCCACCACTTTCTATCTTTTTACCCTTTAAACACTCTTCTCCTTAATTCTCGTGCCGAAAAGAATGTAGCCACTTATGGTGAGACGGAGGGAGTACAAGACTACAATTTAACTTCATAAAAATCTCATGACAAAAAATCGAGAACGCTGCATATTTTTTACTCCCTCCGCCCACGATATCCTTGCCACATTATGGACGGCACAGGTTTTAAGAAATTGGTGGGTAGTAGTGAGTATTGTTATGAATGGAGTAAAGGTCTCACTGTAAATGTAAGTGGAGCAGTAGAGAATATAAGTGGACCCTACTGCTATAAATGGAAGTGACAACCATATCGTGGACGGACCGAAATGGCAAAAGTGGCAAAGATATCGTGGACAGAGGGAGTACTATTTTTAAAAACTAGAACAATTTTTACAACATCACTTTCAATGCGTTGAAAATCAAGGGTCAAAACTGAATCAAAAAATCACAGTTCATTCTCAAGCTAAATTGTACAACATCAACTTCTTCATTGAGAGCAAAAGATAAGGGTTTTATCTCAGATAGATACTTGTCTAGCTTCAATATCCTGGAGTCGGAGAGTAACGGCTCTCTTGTGTGCATCGAGCCCCTCGACTTCAGCCATAGTCGCTACATAAGGCCCGAGTTTCCTCAGACCTTCTTCTGTCAACGACTGAACTGTAATGTACTTCAAGAAGGAATCTAAAGACACTCCACCATACATCCTTGCATAACCGTATGTTGGTAGAACGTGATTGGTGCCGCTTGCATAGTCTCCCACACTCTCCGGTGTCCACGGACCCAAAAACACAGAACCTACACGACGTTCAATTTCCACATGTAAGCTGCTGCACATGTATATAATAGAGTACCGAGTTTATAAAATATGGGTGTACCGATGAGATTCCATACATTGGATTCGACTGTTTTAAGTTAATATGATAAAGAAGTTCGACAAGTTAAAGATGTGTTTTGCTGAATGTTAACAAGTTAAAAATAATGGTATCAAGCAAACTGCAGAAGATAGAGAGCAGTCACATGCATAATGATTACCTGCATTCTCTACGAAACATTCCCACTTCTCAGCATCGTTCACATTGATAATCAAATGCTCGGGTGCATACAAATTAGAAAAACCAATAGCCTGCCGATTTCAAACATAGCAGCTTTAGGAAAAAATATAAAGGTATCACAAAAGCAAGATATCAATCGGACAAAAAGCCTTGCCGTAAGGTGCAAAGCCAACATATTAGAAAACATTACAGAAGCAAATAATTGCTGAAAACTGCAAACGGTAGATATAAAATAAGACTATCCATAGGCTCAAATTATGCTTAGATAACGAGACCAAAAATATTGAATTCTCATTTTATAGAAGTTACGTAAAACATGCCCAACCAAAAGCCACAGTTATACACCTTATTCCTCTCTAAAAAGTAAAAACATAAGTTTTCATATTGTTCTGGGTGATGCTAAAATGTAATAAATATGCATACCTCAACCATATCTCGTGCATGAACAATAAAGCTGTGATTTAGTGCTTTTGAAGCAAAGTCTCCCCGAGGAAGGCTGTTACATTGCTTGCTGATTTCCTCCACGATTGCACTTACATCTACACCCTCTCCGGCAACTACAAGAACAACTTGGCTGTCAGGTCCATGCTCAGCCTGATATTATGAACATAGTTTTTTGGTCAGAAAGGAAACAGAATAGCATGATCAAAGGAAAGCAAGGTAAGAGACGTATCATCAAGTACATATCGACAACCATACCATTTAATAGATTACAAGATTTAACATTTTATTTTACTATCACCCAAACATTTTGCTGCCAGCAACCTCATGCTTCAATCAATTTATTTACATTTATTAAAAACTTGTTTTATTTTCCTGATGAACAGATTAGGCACTCAATAACTAAAGCCATGGAACTTATGACCAGACAAATATGAGGGCATTGGTGCAAGAGTCAGATAACATATAACTGGAAGCAATAATTACATAAGGGGGCAAATACCTGTGAAAGCAGATCTGCTGCTATGTGAACAGGGCTGGCATGCTTATCAGCAATGACGAGCACTTCTGATGGGCCAGCGGGCATGTCTATTGAAATCATAGCCTCACTGTTCTATTGAGGAGAAATAGCATTTAGCAACATGCAGTATCACAGAAACAGTCATGGTTTATTCAATATTTATTTCATAGATAAAAAGCATAAATACCTGGAGAATCATTTTTGCGGCAGTAACATACTGATTTCCAGGTCCATATATCTTTTCTACCTGCAGGGACAGCAGCAACTTGTTACAGATGCAAGCAAAACAAAGGATTTAATAGGATCAGGTTCGCCGCATAAAAGATCACCAAAAACATTCAGAGTGATACATTTTAAGCCCTGAAAACATTTTTCAGGGGAACAAGAATTAACATGAAGATAACTTCTTCACCCAAAACTAGAGTTGATATTCATGACCATACGCACATAGAGGTATTTGTGTCAGTAAGAAGGAAGTCGGACAATAATATAGAGGGATGTAAACAAAGACGAAGCAGATTTACCAGTGGTAACACTAATAGATATATGTGAAAAGCATAATGCAACTTTCATGGTATTTTGGGAATTCATATCAGCTTCATTCATTGGAGACCAAACAAAATCTGAGCTTGGGCTAATTCAAATGGAGGATTGCTTGTTGTTCAGAAGTACCTTAGGGCAAGATTCAGTTCCCCATGCCATAGCTGAAATTGCCTAAACATGACATAGTCAATTTTAGTAAAACTGTAGACATACGTAATGATAATATAGACAGTATAGTGCACACTGACCTGAGCACCTCCTGCTTTAAGAATATGAGTAACACCAGCTTTCTTTGCACAATAAAGGACCTCCTACAACCAGAGAAAAGTTGACGAGCCACAATAAGAAAACGACAAAATAAAAGGAAGAGTCATTACAAAGTGTTGAGATAAGAACCATATGTTACCTTACAGATGCTCCCGTCTCGAGCAGGAGGAGTTGCAAGTACAATTGTTTTGCATCCAGCAATCTGGGCAGGCTGATTTAACGCAACCCATCAGAAAAGATAAAAATATAGTCATGGTCTCATAACCTAAAAGCAAAAACGAAATTGGTACAAAGTTTCCATACAACTGAAAGCATCAGAGCTGTTGAAGGCAATACAGCAGTGCCACCAGGAACATAAAGACCCACAGACGAAATACATCGTGCCACTCTTTTACATCTGACACCCTGAAAGAATGGGTAGCGATCAGGCAAAAAATATAGGGGGAATGCATACCATGTAAACTACAATAAAAGCATTGCACTGCTTACTTTCATGTTCTCAACAATTTTTTCCACTGGCTTTTGGGCAGCATGAAAAGCGAAAATGTTATTGTAAGCCACATCAAAGGCTTCTTGAACAGCTGGATCAAGCTAATCAAATCAATACAGAATACTAGTTAGAAACATGAAACAAAAGGCAGATAGAAACGTATATGTCACACAAGTTGAGTAACGCATCGGAGCAAGGATTTCTAACATTATGCAGGAATATACCTCTGGATCTGGAAGGTCGCTGACATTCTCCACTATGTTATCTATTTTAACTTTGTCAAACCGCATTGTATAGCTGTTGTCAAGAAACCAATAGAAGAAAATGTGTGTCATCTTCAATCAGTTTAGCGACTAAGCTGAAAAAATCAATTCTGTTTTAAAAATTGTGTTAGCCGTTGGTCAGAAAATAATAAGCTGGTGTGCATTAAAGATTGTATTTTTCCTCGCATCTCAGACCAAAGATAATAATGAAAAGATATAGACTGAAAAAGGTACAAGAAACCTACTCCTTGACAGCTGCATCACCTTTACTCCGGATATCATCGACAATGGGTTGAACCTAGTACATATCAAAGTAATACAGATAAATCCCGAAGAATCTAGATAATTGAGAACTGGACATGATATATAATGGGTTCCCTTGGTATGTCAAGGAAACATAAACAATAAATTTCAGCTAAAAAGTGGGCAGCCCAAGGAATCAAGCCTTACCACACTAAAGATGGATGAAAAATCAATTCGAGGACGACTTTTGAGACTATCAACCTCAGTCCTAGAAAGGTCTGAAAGCCTATAGGACTTCATCGAACAATATGTAGCACAGCGAAACGATCCTATAATAAGTAGCAACAATAAGATGAAAGGAAGGAGACGGGTAAAAAAAGCAAATTCAATAAAATGATGCTCAATTGTTAATTAAATCATCAGTCTGTATAGAGAAATTGTAGAAAGATGCCGCCTCACTAAGAATAAGTCTGTGTTATGCATAATAAAGGAGTAAACTTGCTGAAGAAAAAACTATGTGAATGCCCCCGAAGTTAGAGATCAAAACAAAACAAACGAGTCTAGAAATTTACCTTGTTTTTTCATCCCAAACATTCTTATATAAGTAATATTTATTTTTCGAATATAATTACTAGGGCCCAAATCGCAAAATGCAGTAGGAATTTTGCCCCAATCGGACGCCATACGCAAACTTAGAAGATGCAGAGAAGAAGAATGAAGAAGACGACAAAGGGAAGAAGATAATAGCGGCCAGGGTTTTTTTTATGTTGTGTGGTGAGCCTAAATTAGTAGCAACAACAAGATGAGAAGAAGGAGACGGGCAAAACATGCAATTTCAATAAAGAATAAATGATACTAAATTCTTAATTATATCATCAGGCACAATAAGGAAATTGCAAAAAGATGCAGCCTCACTAAGAATAAGTCTGCGTTATGCCTAAAAGAGAAAACTTGCTAATGTAACTAAAAACTATGTAAATGCCCCCAGAGATCAAGATCAAAACCAATTGAACAACAAAAGACTCTAGAACTTCGGCATATCAAATTCACTCAAAACAACGAACTTAGGCATCTAACCCAAATTCAGGCTTCACCACCAAAACATATCAAATTCATAGCTATTCTTCAAACTAAGACGTCGTCGCGAACAATTACAGCACCATAAAACAGAAATTAAAAAATAAAAAGGAAACTCAGGAACTTACTTCGCTGAGAATAAGGCGATAATCGTTGAGGATTAATTCTTGTGGCAGCAAATAAACCACCGCTCCGATTGAAAGAAATGAGTCTACAGTCCATTAACACGAAACCTTCAATGAAATTGATCCATCAATTCGAATCGATTTCTTTCACGAATCAGACAATACATTCATTTCATTCGAAGCATTTCTTGCCTGTAGGATATACAATCGGGAAGCAAGGGTTTTTGAGCTTACCTTTGGAGGCAATGGAGGCTGCTGATTTTTGATTGAGTGAAGATGAAAGAGTAATTTAAATTCGCTCAATAAAATATTGCTACTTTTTTTTTTAAAGGAGAAAAAAATATTTTTGTAAGAACTGGTTATTTTCTTTCCAGACCGATAAATTGATCGGGTTCCTAAATTGGCAGCCCAGCCGTGTAAAAATAATCGGGCCGGCCCTAACATATTGGGCCCGGGGTCATTTCGGGTCGGACCGTATTAAAATTCAATCAGATGTCTATTTTAACAATTCATACCCGTCAAATTTTCGGATGTTACTAGGGGTGTCAAAAGAGGTCAGGGCCGGCCTAGTTTCGGGCCGGGCTGGGCGTCATATTTGCAGGCTCGAAAAATTTTTGGGTTGGGCCGGAGCATCCCGAAATGGGTAAAAGCCCGGTGGGCTCGGGCCGGCCCGGAAAAATTACACTACAAAACAGTTCTCGGGTCGAGCTGGGCGTCACATTTTCAGGCCCGAAAATTTTCGGGCCGACCCGGTCCGATTTTTCAAAAAATCCTGTGGAATCGGGCCGGCCCAGCCCGGCCCGGAATTTTGACACTTCTAGATTTTACGTAGATGCCAGAAGGATCGGATCAATTTTTAACAGCTCTAGTCTACTTATAATTATTAAATAATATTTTTTTTTTAAATATATAAAGGTGCATTAAATATGCTTGGAAATTGGAATATCATATACTATCATTTCATACTTGGAATATATGCCAGCAGGCATTATTAATTTTCTAGATTACAGGAATGGCAACAACTTATTTTGAAGAAATTTGTCCAAGAAGAAATAAAAAATAAAAAAATAAAATTCACATAACTTTAAAATGGAGATGTTGCAATATGCGTCCAAACGACTTTGCTTTGATGCCAACAGAATTTTAGATATTTTTGTTAAAATTCAACTTCTAGCATGCCATCATCAACATAAAATGAAGTTGATAAAATGTTCGACAATTCGAGTATTCACCTGTTAATTTATTCATATAATAATGTAATTGTGAAAATGTCAATAATTTATAGACAATACACGTCATTAGGTCATCATACAATTATTTTTTTATTTCATTATATTCTTGTGTATTTTTTTTAATAGATCATTATACTTTTATGTTGAGGGGCTCTCATGTACGATTGACCGCACCGATTAATCAATTAAAGTTTATTCAAATCTAACTTTGGATTAATAGATTCTCATTAAGGATTAATATACGACCTTCACAAAAATTCATGTGCGACCAATCGCATGGGAGACGACCGGTCGCGTGCGTGCAACACACGCGCCGCAAATGAACCTTAAGTCGGGCGCGTGTGGTACACGCGCCTCTCACGGCGCGTCCACGCACCCGACACTTTTTTTTTATTAGGCGACACTTTTAATCGTCAGACTTATTAGGACACTTCGAAGTGTCCTAATATCTATTTTTTATTTTTTTATTTATTATTATTTTTATTTTATTGTTTAAGAGTCGAGCGAGGGGAGCCGAAGGTCTCGGAGCGAACTAAAGGACATTAATGTTGCCACAGTCATTATCTTATAATTGAAATCGGAGGCGGAGACGAAAAAAATCGAAAAAAACAACTGAATTAAAAAAAAATCAAAGTTAACTGGTTAATCCGGGTTAAACCCGGTTTAACTCGGGCCAACCCGATCGCTTGGGATGCAACCGGTTGCAACAGAGTGTTGCTCTATGACCTTTAATTCATTGCAATATAAATCACTCCCAATATCTTCAGTCACCGAAATTTGCGGTATATATATTTTTATTATATAAAAAGTAACAATTTCTTTCATAATCACTGAAAATAATGTTAAATCTACTGAAAATTATTTGTACTTTCTCAACTAGGGAGTAAAGTTTTAATATAACAATGTCCTCACCTTTTAATTTATAGAAATATTTCCTCAAAAAAAATTATAGAAATATTAACGTGCCAAAAAAAAATTGAAGGCTGAAAAAAGACGTGACGTGATCTTTTAAGATGCAATAGTCGGAAAATTTTAAACGTGACTATTTTATTATAGATTAAAAATCAAGATCATTATCAAAAGTTCAAAACCTTTTCTAAGTTGTCTAAAATAAAATTGGGTCAACTTTAGCCAACTTTTCGATTATTAAGCCTTATAATAATGAGTACCAATTACTATATAATCATGAGTCACATAAAATAGCATGTGATGACGTCAATAGTAAACACTTTTGGGATATTGGATTTTCCATTTTGGAATGATCAACATTTATTAATAGTTGTTTGTGATAACTAGCATTTACTAATATTTATGTGAATATCCCAAAAAAAAATATGTGAATAAAGAATGAGTGGTGCTATTCGGTCATAATGTGGCTAATCATAATTTGGTCGATTAAATAAAAATAGATTAATTTTGTTAGATATTTGATTCATATAAAAAGTATGATTATATATTTTATATTAATGTTTATATTTTTTGCTTAAATTCTATCATAATTAGTGTAAAGATATTTCTTTCTTATTTTTTCGACAAAAATCTTTGTATTACCTTTATTATATCTATCGAGATTTATGTTACATCCAAAACCAAATATATCAATATAAATTTATATAAATTTAATAATTTTAAATATTAGAAGTTATTTAAACTAAAAAATTTAAATAAACTGATTTTTTTTTTGTTATTCAATCAAATTATGACTAGACATAATTAATGTGACTGCATAGATTTATTGATAAAGAATATGAGGTGAAGTCATGTTCAACACATTTTTTTTAACTCAACACATGTGTTCTAATATTAATTTAATAAGTCATTACATCTAAGTGAGTATCGTCAAGATTTCTCTCAAAAAAAGAGTATCGTCAAGATTAATTATTTGTGAAATTACCTAATTTAAATTCACTTAATATTAACAAAATAAATTTCGACAATAAGACTTTCGATTTTTAAAGTATTAATTCATGAAGATAAAGCTCCACATGTTATAACTGCAAAAGAAAAAAAAAAATGGAAAAATTTAATTTCAAAGTGTACGAATTAAAGTTATGAGCAAATACAAGTTGATGTCTCAAATGGACGTTTGCACCTTGTAATCAAAATCCAACCATCTATATATATATATATATATATATATATATATATATATATATATATATATTAAAATAAAATAGTGAAATTGCAAATCGATTGTATTTCAATTTTAATGGCAATTTTGTTAATGTGAATAATATTAGAAAATTCTCATCGTGGGTTATCAATAATAAATTAGGATTGTAAATCAGATAGTAGAAGATGGAGTAATTGTCAAATTTTGGATGGTTGCAGATAATATACTTCCTCTGTCCGCGATAAGTGTAGCACAATTTTCCTTTTCCGTAAGTCTGCGATAAGTGTAACACTTTCTATTTTAGGAAATGACTCTATTATTTTAAACCTCACAACAATTTATTGTGGTGGGTCCCTTTTCCTACTCAAAATTAATTTATCAATCATTTCTTGAAACTTGTGCCGAACCAATGCGTTACACTTTTCACGGACAGAGGGAGTAATTTATACATATTGAAATGGTCGGATAATAAATTTTAGCGGTCGAAAATTTGAAATATATACTATAATTAACCATTTTAATATGTGACGATAATGGTTACATACAAGACACAAACATATGTTTAATTTGCTTTCTTTTGGATTCTTGCCTATAAAAAAAGTCTAGAAAAAAACTCCCTCTCTTACCTATTTTATTATTTCATTTATATGCAATGTCATGCATCTTCTAATTATTTATTATTTATACCCATACTACCACTTTAAAATAAATGATTTAACTATATTTTTAATTTATACAAATAAATTATACTCCTTCCGTTCCGCTCATTTTGTCTAGTTACTGTTCGACACGGAGATTAAGGATAAGGATAAAAAAAATAGAAAGTGAGTAGATCCCATCACTTTTAAAGGGGTTTGGAGGGTAAATTAATTCCTTATTTGAAAGTAGACATATTAAGTCTAACGTTCATTTAAGGAAATGTAGACAAAATGAGCGGAATGGAAGGAATAATATAAAGTGATTTCCGGTCGAATTTCAACGGGTTACACACTAGTTTGAAATATATACTGCTCCATTTGTTCCGCTCATTTTGTCTACATTTTCTTAAATGAACGTTCTACTCAATTTGTCTACTTTCCAATAAGGAAAGAATTTATCCTTTAAAACCCTTTAAAAGTGATGAGACCAACCCATTTTCTATCCTTTTATCCTTATTTTTAATTTCCGTGTCGAACAGTAAGTAGATAAAATGAACGGAATGGAGGGAGTATTATTAACCATTTAGTAAATTTCAAAATCTAATCAAATTTACAAAAATCCAAATTCTAAATAGAGTTAATCGTATGGAATGTCAATTCAAGTTAGTGAATAATAATAGTTGTCCACCAATTTTTTTTTGATAAAATCTGTCAAACTTTGAGGTAAAGAGACTAAAATACCCTTAATTTCACATATTTCTCTTGTCTAACATCCAGATCCAGATCTAGATCTATGTATTCTCTCTCAACTCGTCGCCCTATATTCTATGTCTTTGAGTTCCACGATTCTCTCTCTCATCTACAGAATTTCTCGTCCAGATCGACGTGGTAAATTTCATTTCCGGCGTGGGTTGCCGTAATTTTCGTCTTTGGCATGGGTCTTTGATGGCGTCGTTTTTCTATTCGGAGTAGCTGGGTTTTATCTCCGGCGTGGGCAGCTTTCTGCGGTCATCTTCTCCAGGCAGCTTTCTCTGATGAACATATCTCCCTTTCTTCTTTCCCTCACAGTTCGACTCTCTTCTTTCTCTCTCTTCTATCTCTCACAGCTCGGCAGATCTGAAGAAATTCAGCATGGCCAATCTCTCCGGCACCGATGCAACTTTCCTCTATTTTACGGCTTTCTTCTTCTGTCATCATATCATCTCCATCTGAAAATTTGTTATTTGATGGTGTATTGTAGGTTGTTGGTTTTATGGTTGTAATATAGCTTTGATCGTAATAATGTATCTTGTATTTTGAAAATTTGCTTGTTTGATGGTTGCATTGTAGGTTGATGGTTTTTAATCTAAGATATCAATTTTGAATTTAGTGTATTAATTTTAATTGAGTTTTCTAAATCTAGTCTGTCATGTTATTGTCGTATTTTTCAGATCTTGTCGTCCTCTTCGTGCATATGTGTTCTTCCTGTATTTTCCACGTCACTGCGCGTCGCAACTTGGCACACCTGGTACAAATGCAATGTATTCGTACCAGGTGTGCCAAGGCATACCGCGCCTAGACTTGGCACACCTGGTACGGATACACACCATTCGTACTAGGTGTGCCAAGTCTAAGCGCGGTATGCCTTGGCACACCTGGTACGAATACATTGCATTCGTACTAGGTGTGCCAAGTCGCGGCGGGATGTGGTTGACCAAAGACGAAAACCATCCACGACATTAGATCTGAAATGTGACGCCATGGATTCCGGAGAGAAAGCTGTGAAATAAGGCAACGGGATCTAGAAGAATCTGGTGCGGCGGCAGATCTAGAAGAATCTAGTGCGGCGGTAGATCTGGAATATGGCCGGCAGAATGTGAAAATTCAAGGCGGCGAGGCGGACTGGATTGGAAGTACGACGGCTGTGTGACTGAAGGGAATGGAAGTACGACGACGCGGCGGCGGAATGAAAGTACGACGGCGGCGACGGCAAAATGAAAGTACGACGGCGGCGACGGAAGAAATGGAGAAAAATAAGATTTCTAAAGAGAGAATATTTGCAGAAAGAGAGAATCTGAAATTTGAAAAATGAAAAATGAAATGGGTAGATAAATGGTTAATAATAGTTCCAAGAGCAAATTGATCCAAATTTTTAAAAATTAGCTAGAATTTCTACAAATAATATTGGTGGACAACATTTAATTTTCACTATCTATATTAGTTATTCCAAATTTTGCATCTCTTCCAAATATGTATTGGCAAATTCACCACCTAGAGAGAGAGGAGGAGGGAGAGAGATCCAAAATCGATCGAACGAGGGCCCGTATGTTTTGGAGTATCCTCACATGGATTGGAAATGAGAGTGAGAGACATCATGTGCCAACTCAACCTTCACCTCTCTCTCTCTCTCTCTCTCTTCTCTTCCTCCATTAATGTTTATTTAACAAAAATCTCAGTCTTCAGGTGCAGAGAATTCAAAGCACCACACAATTATTTCTTCTTTCTATTGCTTTCACATTCCAAACTTCCAACACCGATTAAACTATTCTTAAAATCCCATTAACATAAACAGAGAAAAAAAAAATCAATACTTTCCTTCATTCGGAGTGACGGCAAACCTTTTTGTTTTGGGCTCATCCCATTATTTTACAATTTATCTGCACAAAAAGTGTAAGCAAAACAGGATTTCAGCAAAAAGGCAAGAACTTGAACTAGTTATGATGATGATAATCACCCTCCTTTAATTTCTTTATCTTGGCTCAATTAAAGGTAACTTCTTGGGAAAAGCACATTTCATTTTTGCTCCCTTTCATTTTCTCTGGTCCCATTTGTTTGGTACTCTGTGTGTGTGAGAGAGAGAGAGAAGGAGAGGGAAAAGGGAATTTGGGGAAATGCAACAACTGTCTAGCCATTTTGACAACGAAAGGCTGTGTTTT
The DNA here is from genome assembly GCA_031470985.1 of Agastache rugosa. Lineage (NCBI taxonomy): Eukaryota > Viridiplantae > Streptophyta > Magnoliopsida > Lamiales > Lamiaceae > Agastache > Agastache rugosa. The sequence goes on along the minus strand of CM062606.1, from coordinate 35,255,268 downwards.
CATGTGGTAGTGGAAGAAGGGAGTGGGGTTTTTCAGCTTCAAAATTTGGTTATGTGTCTGAAAAATGTCAGCATATATGTTTTTAGGGATGAGTATTGATTTGATCAGCCATTTTTTGTCTGTATAGCGACATCTGTGGTCCCTCCTTCGTGCCCATAAGCTTTCAGAATGCAGAAAATGGAGCTTTTTGGAGCTATTTTGCACTTGTGAATTGTGATATTATGTGATATCTGCCTGCTTTCTAGGGTTTGAGGATTTTGCTAAAATATGCAGTTATTCTTTGAGAGTTCTTCTTGCATTAGCCTTATGCATTGTGCTTGATTTGTTAAGTTCTTGAGCAATTAGATCTGGTTTTCTTGTTGTTTTAGCTCAGAATTTGTTAGTTCTAATGTTCTATCATATAATTTGATCTTTTGGAGGATGATGCAAAGATTTTAACTATATTAGGGCTAAATCTAGTCATGAGAAGGAATTCCGGGCCGCCGTTTAGGAACTCCGGCGCCTACACTAGTCCGGGGACGCCGGAGTACGGTGATGACTTGCCGAAGACGTGGAGCTCCGAGCGGGTCCCACCCCCCGCGAGCAGCAGCAGGAGGCACGTCTCCGCTGCTGCATTGATGCCCTTCAATAGTGGAAGGGCGGTGCCTTCGAAATGGGATGATGCCGAGAGATGGATTACTAGCCCGATTTCAGGGTACGGTGCCTTCAACACTGTTGCTGCTCAACCTCATAGACGGCCTAAGTCGAAGAGTGGCCCGTTGGGCCCGATGGGACTCGTGTACTTGCCAAACTACTCCCCCACCATGCCTCTACACGAGGGAGGCGGGGCTGTGAGGAATTTCATGGCGAATTCGCCTCTTACTACCGGTGTCTTCGTACCTGAAGGCTTATCTGTTCATTATGAGACTGAAATTGGTGCACAGTCTCGTTCGTTTTATGCTGAGGACAACGGGGCACACAGTGCTAGTATGCTCGGCTTGAATGATATGCTCAGCGAAACCTCTGAGCCTAGCTCTCAAGGTACGGGATCTTCTGTTCTCGCTCTTGACTGATCATTGTTTGCACATTGATGCTAAACTGTTGGAAATGATAAGTATTATGCATTGGCTGATCATCTATCGTATTTTGTCGTGCAATTGATTATGAATTCTCATTAATATGTTCGGCTTGAGTGATGTGAGTTTGAGTTGAGCTAGTCTTGAAACTAAGCCAGTTAGTTCTGAGTTGATGTTGATCTCCTTCTACGACTGAACCTAGCATATAAAATCAAGCAGGTAGACGAATCCCGATTACTTATTTAGGTGGCTGTTAGCCTTTTTTGTTTTTATCACTTCTATTAAGGATTTAGAATTGTGATTATGTTTGGATGGGTGCATGATAATGGGAATTTAAAGGTAAACAATATATTTTTGTAGATTCATCTAATTTCTGGCCTTTTCGATAATTGTGGATAATGCAAGTAGCTTTTGGTTGTTTCTTTTCGTTATAGTTCATTGGTGTTCGTTCACCTTTATACGAGTGAGTGATCGGAGTTTGAGCATATTGTATATTTGATTCTTTACTACAATATCATGTTGTTTTCTCTCCATAAATATCATATGTTAAATTCTTTGATGATTAAAATGAAATATAGGTATTCATGTCAATTGTATAATTCCTTTGGGGCTTGTTTACTTTAAAGAGATTCATATCTTAGTAATTTATCCTTTTGAAGATTGATACCCTAAATACCACTAAATGAATGGAAATTTAGGTACTCATTTCAATTTATCTTTTTGAGGATTAATTGTAATATATGATCATAAAATTAAAAAAGTACATAACTTTTATGTACTAAAAATAACAAATAAAAAAATCCATATTCCACTTCTTTATGTGATACAATAAACCAATTTGCTAATTCAAATCCAAAATAATCATGTATATAGACATAATTGGACAATTTCTAGCAATCCCCTATTATCTATCAAAGTAAACGAACCTCGATTTTTCATTTGACAGAGTTCTGCATGAATCGAATCTTCTCTAACCGAAAGGAAACCTATGATCAATTGATCATCCACTGTCTTTTTCTTGATTAACAAACTTAATTTGCAGATGAGAAACATGGTGGCAAGGAGGAAGAAGCCCTCGTTTCACGCAGGGATATGGCTACTCAAATGAGCCCCGAGGGGAGCACCCGTTCATCCAAAGGACGGTTATCATTTTCCACTCTACGTTCCTCAGTTCCTACTTTGCATGGAAATCCTGCAGGAAAAGATGATATTAGAGATGTCCAGGTGGACAAGGGCACCAATACTTCTAGGGGATCGAGGAAACAACGACTAGAAGAGATGGACTCGATTCATGTAGGAGATGAACCTACACCTTGGCATGCTACCGGGTCATCAAAAGACACGTCGAAGTAAGTTTATGGTTTACATGAACAATAGGAGCTCTTAAACTATAGCGATTACAAAAAAGTTTCTTGAAATTTTTGAAACTCAGAAATTAAAGGTATGAAAATATCATGAATGTTTTAATTTGTTTCATCAGGTTGCAGAGAGAGGAAGCGAAGATCATCGCATGGGAGAATCTGCAAAAGGCGAAAGCTGAGGCTGCAATACGAAAACTTGAGGTTCGTTTTCTCACAAAATCTGCTCTGTTCAATACAAACTATGTATCAGTTTTGCAATTTGAGCTGCATTGATGATGAGATTTGCATTCTAAGGAATTGAATTGATTAGAAGTGAAGCTGGCAAAACAAGCCCGGCCTGGCCCGATTTTGGGCCAGGTTGAGCCTCTAGATTTTAGGCCATAAGGGGTTTTGGGAGGTCCAGCCCGGCCCGACTCTTTTGAAGTACAAATGATTTCCAGGCCTGGTTGGGCCTCATATTCGACCCATCTGGCCCTCGGGTTTGCCAAAAGGTCCGATGGGCTCAGGCCGTACTGGGCCGGGCCGGTCTTTTGCCACCTCTAATTAGAAGGCTTATTTTTTTTTACAAAACATCGACTAACGAGATGTTTGGTCAGATGAAACTGGAGAAGAAGAGATCAGCTTCGATGGACAGAATAACGAAGAAGCTAAGAGGGGCGCAGACGAAGGCGCAAGCCATGAGAAACTCGCTCTCGGGCTCGGACCAACCTCCTCCATCTTCTCGCAGGAGGATTTCATGCTCTGTATATTTCAAGATTTGTTCTATCTGCAGCTGCTTTGTATGCACCAACAGATAATTCATAAATTGAGAATTTTTTTGGGCTGATGAGTATTTATAGATTTGAATTAGTTTGCAAACTCTCCAAAGAATCGAAAACATTAAAATTATTAACTTTATTCCGAAATTTTCTATTACCAGAATAAAGGAAGGACGATTTTTAAAGGGTTAATTTTTGCTATTTTGGGTCACTAATAGCGGGACAACCCAAAAAGGAAAATGATTCAATAATAGCGGGACGGAGGGAGTATTATTTTTCTTTTTTGAAGTTATCATTTTAAAAAAAATGCAATGTTATTATCGTAGTTAATAATTAATGATATTTCTCATATTACATTGTCCATCTTTCTGATCAAAATTGTCTCCCGCATAATTAATTATTTTTCTTGATTAGTAAGATGAACAATGTAATACAAGAAATATAAAAAATAATATAGAAAAATATTGTCAAGTGATTATGGAATCCATTGAGTTAATTATCTATGAATAGTTAGGCATGCATGTGAGCAACATATATTCTATGAGTTATGTTGGAAGAATAATTATAACTTGAAATTATTTTTTCATTTCATATAATTGGATGAGAATGAATACTACAATCTTGTACGAACTTATGACTCACAAGTCTCAACTATATATCAATAATTATTCCATCCGTCCCGAAAATTGTGGTGCGAATGGAGTGATACGAATTTTAATAATGTATTTGGTAATGGTGTTTTGAGTGGAGAAAGGATCCCACAATTTTTATGTGTGTAGATTATTAAGTGTAAATACATAGGCTTTTTTGTAAATATTGAGTGGAATAAGGGTTAAAATCTAAGTTAGTGAGTGGGATAATATACAAAAGAGGAAAACACACAATTTTTAGGAACGACCCGATATGATAATAAAATTATAATTTTCAGAGACGGATAGTATAAAATTAAAAAAAGACAAAGATGGAACAAATCATATTGAGGCGTCGATCATATTGTCCTGTTTCATAGGACAATAATGCGAATTTTTTTTATCATTATTTTTTTAGAATATGCTGAATTTTTCTTCCCACGAGAAAGTGACAAATGAACTAATCCTTCCGTCCCATTCGAAATGTCTCAGTTCTTTTGAGCACAGATATTAAGTAAAACAATGATTTAAATGATAAAGAGATAAAAGGTGGTGGAGTCCACACCTGTGAGAGAAAGTGGCTTCCTAAAATGAACGGAAACACTTCGAACATGACGACCCAATACGAAAAGTGGGATATTTCGAATGGAACAGATGAAATATTATATATAACATTGTATGTAGAGCGAGAAAAATGGGTCCAACCCGATGGGCCGATTGGGGGTATGGGGAGGGTCAGATAGGGATGAAAAAATATAGGGAAAAAATGTAGTTTTTGTCTCACCTTTAGGCCCAGTTGCAAATATGATATGACCCCATCTATCCGTCGGCTTGTCGGAAGGCGATGAGGGCCTGCGAGCCGACCATGCCGACAGCGGTGGGGTTGATGGCCAAGGAGACCCAGTCGTCAGGCCGGACCAGAGGGGCGATGAAGGCATTGGAGAGTGTGGATTAGGCCGAGTCGAAGTCCCAATGTTTAAAAACAAGATTGAAACAATTCACATTGGAATTAGGCTTTCATGTCATAAATTCGAGCCCGAAAATACAGGCCAGATCATAATTGCAACTTTTAAAAGATCAAGGTCTTTTTTACATATTTGAAAGGTCAGACCATATTTGTAATTGTCAAAATTAAATCCCCATGCCTATAACTCACTCTACAAAAATTTAGATCATCATAATAACTGTCAAAATTAAATCCCCACAATGAAAACATCAAACATTTGCCTCGTTTGCACTCTTCTTCCTTACATCACTCGTACACATATTCTCTTTCGGGTCGGCCGGTTCAACCCGGCCCGGGGCAGGCCGCACCATTTACCCTGTGGTTTGTTGGTCAAGGCAGCTGGGGCGTCCTTCCGACGCTCGACGCTGCCAAACGGCTCGACGCTGCCAAATGGCCATTTGACGCTCGACAAACGGCTCGACGCTGCCAAACGGCCATTTGGGAACGTGATGTCCAAATGCCCGTGAACCAATCCATTACGCAACAAATTTTAAAAATGATTGTGACCTTCACAACAAAAAATAACCGATCGATACATAAATGTTCTTCCGAATATAATATTCCCTCCGTCCCATATAATATTCCCTCCGTCCCACAATAAATGGTCAGAATTTCTTATTGAGCTGTCACATTATAAGTGGTCACTTTCCCAATATTAAAACTTCTTTTTTCTCACAAAAAGATGTATGCTCCATTACTTTATATCTTTTAATCCTTTAAACACCATTCTCCTAAATACTAATGCCCAAAAGAAAGTGACCACTTATTATAGGACGGAGGGAATATTATATTCGGAAGAACATTTATGTATCGATCGGTTATTTTTTGTTGTGAAACAAGTTTTTTTTTTTTTGATAAAAGAAGAAACAAGAAGTTCAAATCAAGAAAGCAATCTTCAACAAGAAACACAAAAAAACATCTTCACATAAAAGTTGAACGTCAGGCATTTGATTTCGAGTTCAAGATCGACTAGAATCTAACATAAACATACAAGACCAGCAAACGAGTTAACTACGAAAGTAGTGCTGGATAAATCAAATGGAGATATTTCTTGTTATGATTTAAGACAATCCACAAATCCGAAAACGACAGCAAATTAATTTTTCAAGTTTGATCAGATACTGTTGTCTTCTCAATTCTTAGTAAGGCCGATACCTTTGATCTGCACGCGCAGCAGGTCTTCCTCCTCCACCCATACTGCCGCCTACACCATAACCCCACTGCCAAAAAAATACTACATTCAGTCGGGAAAATATATCACCGTGAAGAGATGTGTAGAGGCCTAGAGGGTATACAAGATCACACATATGTGATGACACGAATAGAAGAAAAATACATGCTCTGCAAATTTGTGAACGAAGAAGAAATAATACATCAGTACTCACATCATCAAAATCTAAGCTCCCATACATCCTGCCGTAAGCGCGCACAGGTGGTGCACCATAGGCAAATGGCTCGGGATTATTCATCATGAAATTACCACTCGGGCCAGCAGCAGTAGTAGCAGCAGTTGCATCATCAACAGGTGTTGCTGAATCTATTGCAACCTGTAAAACAAATTATTAAGAACCTTATGATCGAACAGCTAAATATTATTGAGTTTGGAAAATAGGGTGACAACAGAATTGAGAGTTAGGGTGAGTAATGTTTATGGATCACTTGCAAAAACACTTGTACAACACTTCCGATCTCCCCTTCTTAGCTATATCTGATTCTTCTTCATTCTTTTGGTGCTATTATGGAAAAGAAAAAAATACAAACATAAAAAGACATGCTTATAGTACTGCAGAATCATCTAGTCCTTATCCCTCGATCCCTTAGCCCATTCAACTCTCTTTGTTTACATGTCTGTTGAAACAAAGAGTGAACTTATAGAGTACAAAGTATTATTTAATAGTTAATATTTATGAAGTGAGAATTGTGCCAGGAGGGAAAGGAGATATAATTCCCCTTAAATAGCTTAGAAAATGACGGCAAATATGGGTCAAAAAAGTTGTTAACCTCCTTTAGACAGAGCTGATGGTGTAGCAGTGAATGGCTAAAAGATACAAAAAAACCAATGCCTTCTTTAACCTATTATAAACACTTGGTCCAACTGCAAAGTTCTTAGTATATCTAGAATTCTAGATATATATCGGTCAGAGACGGATCACTCTGCACAATCATCATTTGATCCGTATGTTAGCATAAACTGCTTTTAGACATCTTAGAGTTCCTATAACCTTGTTGGCTTTTGTTTTTTATCAATGTACCACTTGAAAAGATATAGTACAATAATTCAACAGTTCATAGTTTAGTCGAGCATCAAAGAAGTCGAAACCTGATGTCCACATATCTCATGAGTTCTTCGAGCTACACGATCTGCAACACCATCATCAGCAAAAGTCACGAAACCAAATCCTCTATGACCAGTTCTCTTGGGGTCCTACAAAAGTAGAATGGTGATGTATCAAAATCTTGTGTCATGAAATGCAGTAAAGCACGGATATTCTTACCTTTGGAACATAAACATCTAAAATTCGTCCAAATCTTCCAAAATAATGGCGAAGATCTTCTACACTTGCCTCCTGAGGAAGCCTACCAACAAATATTTTTTTGCCCATTCCACGAGGTACGTCCCCTAATGAGGTAATAATCAATTGAGATCATATAACCGTAACTTAAAAAGGTAACAAGAATGTACCCTCAATAATTTACTTACTTCCTCCATACATGGATCCAGGAGGATCGTATAGGGTTGGAGCACCAATTGCAGCATATCTAGTAGCAGCATTAATATAAGCATTATATGCACCATATCCACCCCCACCCCCACCTTGGGGCATCCGGCTCACTGGCCTGAAATCTTCCTCCTACGATACAGCAAGAAAATACGACTTATTTCGTGCTATGCGCTAGAAAGATTCGGACCTTTATCATGATAATGGATCTAACAGAATAAGATGTCAATGTGGCTTCTTTTCTTTAATTATCATTAATTTGTATAATGTCATCATTACATAAAGCATGCCCTTGTCCACAAGCAAACATTCAGTTTATATGCACCCAAACCAAACTCTTCTGGATAACCATTTGCATTCAAGAATACTAAACAGGCATGCCTTTGTCTTCATCGAAAAGATAAATATTATTGGGGGAAAATATGATTCTTAAAGCTACCTTTGGGGTTGCTCTATCCACCACAACAGTTGAACCTCCCAACTCGTGAGTCTCAGCCATTAGATCATCGACTGCATCTGTGAATAGCTCGCAAATAAACAATGTTAATAGCAGGCACATTTAGCTTAAGACACTGATCAAATATATGGTATCAGAAAAAGCAGTTATTTAAGATTTCATAAAGAAGAGCTCCCCAATCCGGCCCTATTAAGTTTAAACATGCATCATTATTTCCAAATTAAGATTGTTCCTTCACTTCAAACTTAAGCACAACTTGGAAAGACTTGTTAAAGGCACAAAAGATATACTGGTCGAGGTGTTAAAACTTGGTATAAAGCTAATCTTCATACACATAGAAAACATCTCCGAAGCAACACAAACATTCTCCTAATCAAGCAATCTTACGTCACTACTCTCTAGAACTGGGCTGCTAATCAGTATGACATGCAAACACAACAAATCTGACACCAGAGAAAGAAAACAATATAGCCAACTCCTAGAAGTAAAATGCCAACAAAAGCAACAAACAAGATTTACCAGCATTTGCAAAAGTGATAAATCCAATTCCACGATGGCCTTTGGTAGATGGATCCTGAGAAATTGAATCAGTTGTCAGGTGCAACAACACAAAAATCAATTTCTTGTCGTAGAAATTGAGAGAACAGTCTAAACCTTTGGCATGTATAAATCTGTTATTTCACCATATTTCTCGAAATGACTGCAGAGGAAGACAACAAGTATCACTATTAGACTTCACCTCCACACAGATTTAAGAGTCACTAACTTAGACTAAAATAGAAAAATAAATATAAGTGGATGGCTTCATAAAAGTAAAAGTAACCTTCTGAAAACAGCTTCAGTTACCGATGGTGGAATCCTGGCCACAAATATCCTGGTAGCTTTCTTAGATGATGTTTTCATCTCCTCCTAAAAAGTAGATAATATGCTCAATAATAAAGTATAAGGAATCAAATTACTTCTGAGGCATATAACTGATAAAAAAGAATAAGTCAAACAATAAAAGCAAAATGTGAAGTCAATGATTTTGCAAATACGGAAGGCAAGGAGTTACATTGACAAAAAAATATAAATCGTCAATAAAATTGATCATTAAACAAGGTAACCTTTGGCGTGGCTATTTTGACTTCCAGCATCCTATTGCCAAGGAAATGCTCACTTGCTAAAGCAGCCTGGGCATGCACAAAAATAAGGAATCATTATGTGAACTGATGAGTGGCTCACAAAACACACTGACAAAAACCCAAATTATTCCAAATTAGCAGTGATACTTAAACTACATGTGAGAACTGGAGTTAACAATGATGTGTTCAAGATATGAATCACCTTTGCATCCTCGGCTGTCACAAATGTTGCATATCCAAAACCACGAGAACGACCAGTGGAACGCTCCTGAAATCACCATAGCAAAGAAGGTAAGGGACTCTCTTGGTATCACATCCCTATGTATCACATATTCCATGCGAGATAAAGTTGAAAACCCACACACAAAATAACAGGACATTATTTCTAGAGCTCAGGCATAGAGTAACATATTCCACGGTACTAGGAACAACGTTCCAATACAATTCAACACCAGGGGCACCTCAAATTTCCTTACCCTTCACGTAGTAAAAACCTTGGGAGAAAGTGGATAGCTTTCTAAGACGGAAGTTCACGACCTTAAGGTTCTAAGAAAGAAATTATAATTAACATTGTCATAGCTGCACAATTTGGAAACATCTTATAAGAATCCTTATATAAACCATGCAGTCAGGAAGTATGACATTACCCAATTCCACTAAAAATTGATCAAACCAAGATATGATTGACAGCGTAAACAGCAAGTTTAAATCTAAAATTCTAAAGCAATGAGTGGAACTAAAGAAACATGTTAAAAGCTACGAAATTTCACAGAGCTATTATTGCGAAGAGCTTCATTACATAAACCTAAAAGAACTGAGAATCTCCGTTGTATTTTTCCAGAAATAAACTGGATTGAAGAGAATCCATGTCATCACTCAGTAGCAATGTAGCATCAGATTAAAAAACAGGATTGAAGAGAATCCATTTTGGTTTGTTGTTCATCAGATCAAGTTGGTTTCACAAAATACGAGCATAAACATGAAACACCAAGAAGCTTCCAGCACGACAATTTATACATAAGTGAAAATTTTGAATCTTTTAGGTCTGTTTGCGTACACGAGCAGCTCTCACGAATAAAATGATACGAGCTTACCTTCAATACAATACAGTCCTCCAGCTCCCCGAATTTGGTCATGTATTCCCTCAACCCTTCAGTATCCACATCCCATGGAATTCCCAACACCTAGTATCGACACAGAAATGCACATCGATCAAATAGCAATTCTACGCTCGTTAAAACATACAATCTATCAAATAAGAGACAAATCTTGAAACTTACAACCAGCTTTCGATCAGTCATGATGAAAAAGAGCTCCTGCTATCTAGAAATGGCGAATTTGGGCAGCTCCCACAAATTTCTCTCTCTCCTCTCTCTCCTCTCTCTCTCTCACCAACTCTCAATCGCTCACGCACTCTTCCTGCACATAACAATACGGACACCTCTTTCTCACAACACACAATTACCATCATCATCATATGCCAAAGCAAACTCACCCAATTCTCAATTTTTCTTACACAATAATAATACCTAATCGAGAAAAACAAATTCACAAAACAATCTTGAAATTACTACAGAATGCTGATGTTCGCCGCTTAACTGACCTTCAGATTCGATAGGATTTCAAAACCCTAAATCGCTCTCCTCTCCTCTCTCTCTCTCTCTCTACCTCTCCTCTCTCCTCTCCTCGCGTCGCTCAGCTTCAGCTTTACCTACCGCCCCTCTAATCTAATTTTGTTTTTGCTATAAATATTGTCTGATTCTGTTGTATGAATCAAATAGCGACTTTCCCTCAGTTAATGCCTAATTTATTTACGACTTTTGGTTCAAAACAATTAAGAAAACATTTTCTCATTGTATATTTTTCTCGTGTATTTTGAGGCTAATATCTCTTTAATAATGCATCTCGCTCTTAAACATGAGAAACACGACTGGGCAGGTTCGAGTTCACCGTGGTGCGATATTTAAATTCAGTAAAAAAAGACACAAACTTTCATCTACTTAGCAATTTATGCCTGATTTTTGAAATTTTGCAATTAAAGACTTGATGTTTCAATTTTCAGCAATTAGGACTTAGCCCTTTTTTTCTGACGACCAGAGCATCTGACGTGGTATTTTTTATCCACGTGTGCATGCCAGCTCGACATACATCTCTATAAAAGTGGTGGTGCCGATGGAGGTATCGACGAATATGGAGTCAACATTGGTGTTGGTGGCTTGTTTTTCAATTCAGGCGGCGAAGGAAATACGAAACAAAAAAGATATGTTTTGGTGAATTTGAGATGAAAATTTTTCATCAATGGAAGAGATGATGGGAGATGGAGTGCAACAAATGATGAATATGAGGATTTTTTGCAAGGTCAGTAGGTTGTACTTTATGCTTAGATTGTAGTACTACTTGGAACATCTTTTGCTCATACTTCTATGGAAGAAGAAGAAGAAAATGGAATATATGGAAGAAGAAGAAGTAAAATACGATTAGGTTTCTTAAAGTTATGAACGACGTCCTTTTGATTCAATAGAGATGTATGTGCAGTTGACACGCACATGTGGTAGGGGTGAGCGCGATTCGGTTAACCGATCATTTATTATATAAAAAAATCGACCATACAGTTTTAAATTGGTTCGATTAACCACTAAAAAATCATAGATAAAAACCAAAAACCGCTATAACGGTTAACCTAAAAATCGGTTCGGTTAACCAATTATTCAACGGTTAACCATAATAAAAGAAAGTTATAAGTTTTTTTTAATTCATAGTATTAAAAATTCCCCATTCTAAAATATATATATTTCACATAATTTATAAAATACAAATAATAAACTAATAAAAATAATAAAACCTTAACACATCTCATATACCAAGTATAATAATAATAATAGTGTAATAAAAGATTAATTGGACAATCAAGCTACATTTATTGTCAATTTAAACTAATTGACAATATTGTGGAATAAAAAAAATTTAATGTCTAGTTCGGAAAAATAAACACATATGAGAACAAAATAGCAATAAAATAAAATTGATTAAATGTAATATTTATATGATAGATAATAAAATTATAAATATTTCATGAGCATCGGTTCGGTTCGGTTAACCGCCGGTTTCTATAAATACAAACCAAAAACCGAACTGGTACCATTGGTTTTTTAAAATTAAAAAAATTAACCGTACCGTCGGTTCGGTTAACCATATTTTCAGAATGATTTCGGTACGATTTGTCGGTCGGTTCCGTTTCTTCGATTTTTTTGCTCACCACTAACATGTGGAGATGCTTCAGTCGTCGTAAAAAGGACTGAGTCCGAATTGCAAAAGATTGAAACACCAAGTCTTTAATTGTAAATTTCAAAAATCAAATCTAAATTGCAAAGTGTATGAAAGTTTGTGCCTTTTTGGCATTTTTCCCGTAAATTTAATGTTACACTTAAAAAAAATAAAAAAGAAACACGACTTGGCAAGTCCCATCCACCATTCAGACAATCCTTTTACTATATTTAGAGTGCATCTTGTATTTTCCCCTCATTTCTTCAATATATAAATATAATTTTATCGATTCAAATTCGTTCCTAAATACATAAATAAAATTTTGCCAGCTTATTCTTAAAGTCAATTACAATGTAATATACTATATCAATAAGTTGCCAATCGAGTAGCATTGATGTAATCTTGAAGTCCATGATCAGGTAAACCTGGGAATACGAGGCCGATCATACGAATTATTACCAACACGAAGCCTTCCTTGTAATCCGGCCCGAACATGCGGGGAAGAAGAAAGCTTCTTACCACCTCCCACATTGCATCTACTCTCTTTATAACCATCGATTTCCAATCGAAGTAATTCTTCAATGGTTCTTCTTCAACAATCTGCATGTTCAAGTTTTAGATCAATACAATTATATATAGGCATGATACTCAAATTAATATATTCCAAATTATCGCAATTTTTTTAATTCCATGGTGATTTCGACTATTTAATACGTACCCAAACTAAAATAAAAATATGTTGACATGATTTTTTTAGTGCTGGAGATAGTTGACTGGGATAGTATCAAATGTGACGTGGCATTACACTGAAAATAAAAGTTTGACCGGAAAATGTGACATCTTCATGACATAAGCAATGAATTTTATTTTATTTTCCCTCAATAGTAAAGTGACGTCGTTTGACTAACTTTGAAAATTTTGAGTTGTTCATCAAACTTCAAATTATCCTAGCCAGCTCTCATGCACTGTTAAACATAAAATAATCATATGATAATAGACATTAATAATAAAATATTGTAATAAAAGTATAATAGACAAATCAAATTTTGTAAACAGTACTCTTTTATAATAGATATAGATTAATACATGCGACACTTGCGTTAGAATATTTACCTCTGCCTCATAAAGGCTATTGATGTAGATGCATTTGCCGAAGTGCTTAAACATCAAGGCCGAGCTGTCGAAGGGCAGCCTTGGCACGATATCGTGACTATAGACGAATCTATAGTACTCGACTTCGTGAATCCTAAACTGCTCTTCCATGAACTTCCCGAACCTCACATCTCCGACCCTTGGCTGTCCGAACGTGTAGACCGCGTCTAACCTTTCCAGCAGTCGGACCTCGTCCTGCATGACGAGGGCCGTAGCGAAGAGAACGGCGAGGGCCCCGCCTAGGCTGTGACCGGTGACGATCAATCTCGTGGCACGGTTAATCTTACAGTGACAGCTCAGCACTCGCGTGATGGTAGTGTAAGGGTTTTCTGGTTGAGTAATTTTGTCATTCATGAGGCCGAGGGCTTTGACGAAGCCGCCGTGAACTCTGCCTTTGATGCCTGCTAACTTGCACCAAGATATGTCACAGTCGGTGATCCAATCATTGACGTTGAATGGTTCGGTGCCTCTGAAGACTACGAAGATCGTGTCGGTGGTGCTGTCACGGAACAAGAAAGCTTGTGTTGTATCTCCTTGGTATGTGTCTGAAAATATAAGTAGATCTAGAATGTTATTACTTCTATGTGTTTTTGATATACCGCTCACCTTATGTGAGCACCTTTCGTGGGCACGGATCACTGTTCGTTCATGTTAACATTATTCTTTTTATTTTTTTTATTGTTTTATATTTCAATACACTAGAAATTAATATTTGAATCATTAAATTTACAAAATACATAAAATCAAAGCTCGATTTGTCGTATTATTCATTTATTTGAAGTTAGAGGGGAAAAACAAATAGAGCTTTGATTTTTATGTATTTTGTAGGTTTAATGATTCAAATATTAATTTCTAGTGTATTAAAAAAAGAATAAGAAAATTAAAAAGAATAATGCTTACATGAACGAACAGTGATCAATTCCTACGGAAAGTGCTCACGGAAGGTAAGCGGCATATCATTTTTCTCTCTTTATATATATATATATATAGGGATAAGATAAAGTGAGAACATAGCTTACCATCCCAAAAGCTAAATGAGCCAAGCAATTCCATCTGCACAAAGTGCCCAAATTAATACTTAATTAATCATAGTAATTTTTTTAATAATGCCGCGCTTTTTAATTTTGACAAGAGTGTTTCAACATTTTTTTTCAATAATTCCACATGATCGCAAATTTCGGTTTTCAAAACGTCGGTTCCGATGTGACACCATACGAACGACACCATACATCTATTTCCGCATCCAATCTAGCATGCCACATGGATTTTCAGATACCCGAATTTGGACTTCGTGACATGTGAAAAAATTTCAGAAATATTGTGTACATGAATTTGTCAAAATTTAGAAAAAGCGTGACATTATGGAAAAAAAAAGTTATACGTGGTGCATGATAAAATATGATATTTTTTTCCTTCTTGTTCTCGGAGATGGCAAAACAAAACTTACGGCATAACAAGTCAGATTTTACATCATTGTGCAACATCTCCTATTCCATATATACGAATGATTTGCTACGTGCAGAAAATTACTTTGTAAACATGCAAAATCATACAATTTTCGTGAATTTTTATAATCAAAATTTGATGAATTTTTCAATTTCCTTGACTCGTGGGGACCATCTGTATAGGAAATATTGCACGATGATGCAATAGTCGATCGAGTCGACTACATAAAGACACAAACAAGCACTACCTTCCATGTGTTTTCAACTGTGATTTGGATGTATTGATGGTTCTCGTAGGCTAATTTTGATGCCATAGCAGAGAGGGAAGCAAAGTATTTGTTAGTTCTTGGTTTAATGTTGTTTTCCAAATTTACCCTGCTATCTATAAGCCCAACTATTGATACAAAATTAGCACATTCTTTACTCGGCACCACCACCTTCCCTGCAAAATAATTAATTGACATAATTATATCAATAATTAAGGGACGAAATGGGACACGAAAAATATTGGGACACGTTCTAAATTCCAAACGCTCGTTTCGGCAGGGAGTCGCCGAAACTATACCACTTGAGATCATCTATCCCGCAAACTTCGTGTCTAACTTGTATACCAAATTTACATTTTTTTTAGTTTTTCTTTTATTATCTTGTGAATTAGTTTAATTTTAGAATATCAATTAAGGTTGATTATGCCCAATTAGGACATATAGTTATTTTTAATTTTTAGTTAATAATTCACCATTGAAGTTGTTTTTTATAATGGAAAATGTGACTTTTCATGGACATTTGTAGAATATATATGTATGAAAAATAAAATAATCATATCATAATAAATTTAAATAATAAATATAGATACGTAAAAAATAGATAAATCTTACCACAATTTTGAGGAAATTTAAATGCAAGAGGATTCTTATCTTATATCAAAGGGTTCTTATCACATATCAAATAAATAAAACGTATTTATATTAATTTATTAAACCACCGCAATAATTTAAATAAGTAAGAATATTATATGTATAATCTAATAATATATAATAGATCAGTATAGTATATGATATACTTTATTTTCCTATAAATAAATCTATAATAGGGGTATAATAGGCAAATCAATTTTAATAAACAAAGACACTTTTATAATAGTTATAGATTATAGATTATTATTATTATTATTATTGAATTCAACTCAAAGTAATAAATTCCTATATATTGACCTTAATTACCTGCTGAAAATTACAGACTCGACATATTGACCTTAATTACCTGCTGAAAATTACAGACTCGACAAACTTTGAGAGAAAAACAAAATTGCATGCTTGCAAACTTATTTTTTCTTCGTAATAAAACTTATATAGATATCTACTTCTTTTATATATATTCATCAATCTCTCCAAATCCAAGACAAAATAATTTCACAAATTTTTAGAAAAAAAATTATGAATTTATTTACAGGGGCAAATAAGCTTCTACTAACCTCTCAACAAGTTCTTGAAGAACACTTGGAAATTACTTGAATTGCAAAAAATGTTCAAACACATCTCCAATCCCAAACCCAGCAAAGACAGAGGCCTCTCGATATATTGAAGCAGTTTCTGAGCCAAGATTGAGGCAAAAACAATCCCTCTTTGCTCAAACATTTCTTCCCTAACTCGAACCGATTCGATAAAATCTTTGCATTCTCGTGTATAATCATGGGATGATAGAACACGAAAAATGCCCAGAATATTGGTGCGTCGAGGTTTCAATTTAAGATATTTTTTGGTGTAATCCATGATTATTTAATAAAATATGATACACTGCTAATATATGTTTCATGTTAATTCACATATATTACATATATACATTTATAGGCATGAGGATGGAATCTTGTAAGCTTAAGAGGGATAGCAAAGAATAGAAAGAGAAACGTTATTGCATTTCCCTTTGCGTGGGGCTTTACGTAATTGGAAAATTCTGCATGATTTGCATGTGGATTCTCATGGCATATATATCCACATGTGGAGTAAGTAAACACGAACGAGAGTTTACCCAATACGCATTTAAAAAACTACGTACTTATTTTAGTTTCGAAATATCTGAAATATTTATTTGAACGATATTAGCTACGTAAGTCATACTCAATTCTACGTACTTATATTATGTTGATATACTTTGGGTTTTGTGTATGTTGTAGGAACCCGCAACCGCTATCTTCGATGTGCATTGGATAAATCTCTGTCTTTAAATAATAGCATGCAAATCATATAAGAGAGGTAAATCACACTTAAAAAACTATGGAATATACTTGACCTTACAAAAGGGTTAATTATAGCATCTCTAAACCCTAAACCTTTAGCCTTTTTTTTCGATTCTATCTCAACCTTTAAAGTTTATATATATCAAGTTTATTCGGTATTCTTAGGCCATGTTTGGTACGCATTGTTAGGATATGATAAGATAGTTTAAAGTAAGATATGTATCGTAGATAAAGTAAGATATGTATCGTAGATAAAGTAAGATTGATATTGTATTGTGTTTGGTAGATAGATATGTATCGTAAATATAATAAATTGGTTGTTTGGTACATTAAATTAAATTCAAGATTAACTGTAAAATGACAATTTTACCCCTCACTCTTTCTCTCTCTCTATCCACCACAACCCACCACACCTCTCCCACCTACCTCCACCACCATCTCTTTATTCTGTCATTTTCTTTCTCTCACCGTTCCACTCTCTTTCTCACTCTTTCTCTCTCTGTCTACCACAACCGCCTTCTCCTTCGGCCGCCTCCTTCTTCCGCCGCCGCCTCCTCCTCCTCCTTCTTCCGCCGCTGCCTCCTTCTTTCTCTCTCTCTCTCTCTCTACCACAGCTGCCGCATCCTCCTTCCACAGCCTATTTCTTCCTCCGCCGTCTCCTTCTTCTTTCTCACTCTTTCTCTCTCTACCACAGTCGCCGTCTCCTCCTTCCGCCGTCTCCTTCTTTCTCACTCTTTCTCTCTCTCTCTCTCTACCACAGCCGCCGCCTCCTTCTTCCGCCGGGAGAGAGAGAAAGAGAGGGGGAAAAGACTTGGTACTTCTCTGACCACCACTCTTATATATGCATCAGAGGAGTGACGGCGGCAGCGGCACCCGGAAGAGCGGTGGTGGTGGTGACGGCGCCAGAGAATGGGTGGTGGCGGTGACGGGTGGTGGAGGGTAATTTGGAACTAATGTTTCTAATCTGTGGTACTGTAGTAGAGAGTGTAATTTATCTCTCCAAAATGGAGAGATACATATACCAAAGAGAAACAGTAAAATAGCACCGGGCTCAACTTAGTCACAGGCTTCTACCGGGCTCAATCTTGGATACCAAACGGGTGAATAAGCCAAGATACATAAACAATCTTGGCTTATCCACCCTACCAAACACCCCCTTAATGTTTATGGATTCAATTTTGGTTTGGGATGTTCGTCCATGTTTTCAATATTATCGTCGGACATTTAGTGACCGAGTAATTAACTCTAAAATTTATTCAACTCTAGTTTTTGGAAGTTTCCTGTCATTCCATCAAATGTCCGATGATTAAATTGAAAATATAGTCATAAAGTTTAGACCATGCGCCATTAATTAAGATTGAGTTTCGACGTTGAATGCATAATTTCGATTTGATGTTTGTTTAAAACATGATAATATAATTGATACGTATTGAAAAAATAATCATAATGTTTAATACTCCCTCCGTCCCGTAATAAGTGACTACATTATTTTCGGCACGAGTATTAAGGAGAAAGATGTTTAAAGTATAAAAAATTAGAAAGTAGTGGAGCCCACAACTTTTTGTGAGAGAAGCATATTTTCTTAAAAGGAAAGTGATCACTTGTTCCGGGACAACTCAATAAGAATATGTGGCCACTTATTCCGGGACGGATGGAGTACGTTTTAAAAATTGTGATAGAATTAAAAAAGGGCTAAAAATTGAGATATATAATATAATTAACACTTTATAAAATGATGAGAAAATTGGAAGAAAAAGAAATATGGAGAGAGAGAGAGAGAGAGAGAGAGAGAGAGTAATTGATAATTCCAGCTAGACGCATGTAATTATGGTGTCCAAGTCCCACTCTAGCAAACCAACAACAAACAGTCTTGATTGCCTCTCTCCTCAATTACTCAAAACGCCCAAACCTTCCAACCCCAACCAAATTTACCATGGCCTCCCTCCGCCACTTCCTCTTTTCCCTCTCTCTCCTCCTCATCGTCCTCTCCGCCGCCGCCGAATCCGCCTTCCAGATCTCCACCGACACGCTCGACCAATGGGAGACGACGGCGGCGGCGTCATTCTACGGCGAAGAATTCGGAGAGGAAGACGAATTAGCCGTGAATCGGCGCTCGCTCTTCTGGAACAAAGCGATCCACTACTACATTTCGTACGGCGCTCTCTCGGCCAACAGGATCCCCTGCCCGCCGCGCTCCGGCCGCTCCTACTACACACATAATTGCCACCGAGCTAGGGGCCCCGTCCATCCCTACACTCGCGGCTGCTCCGCCATCACCCGCTGCCGCCGCTGATTTGCATTTTTTGATGTTCGTATTTTCTGCTCAATCTTCTCTCTCTCTCTCTCTAGAAACTTTTTGCGTTGGTGTGGAATTGAGTTTTGAGGGGCAGTGTAGCAGATCTGTTGGGGAAGTGTGTGTTTGTGTGTGCGATTAATTATGTTGTTTATGATTTGTTTGTTAATATCAAATTAGTGTTGTAATGTTGAGTTTAATTATGCACTTAATCTGTCGTTATTGTTGTCTTTTGTCTTAATAATTAATTATAAAATGCCATTTCGTTAATATATTGTTGATTATTAATTTTTTTTGTCTTCTTCTATTTGATTGCGTGGTCTACAGTGAAATTAATTTGCTAATGCAACTTTAAAAATGTTCACGTGCTAATTAAGATCAAGTACTAATGTTTCAATGTTATAATTAGGAATTATTTAATTAATAAATCGTTAACTAATTAGGGTTAATCTGCTAAATACCACGTTCTCTGTTTTACTTAATTTGACGTCTGATGACAAGCTCAATTAAATTATAAAGAATAATATATATTTTTTGTATATTAAAAAAATAAGGTAACCATTTAACAGTAGCATTTAACTATGCACGATGTCTATTGAATTTCCTCTTACGGTTGCAGCTGTTTGATATTATGTCAACCACCTACCATTACACATTGCACAAATTTAGGGCTCGTTTGGTAGGTATGTTAAGATAAAGTAAGATAAATAATGTCAAGATAAATATAGTGAATGAGGGATGATTATTTAGTGTATCTTTGTGTTTGGTAGATAAGATATATAATGTAGATATGATAAATTGTGAATGAGGGATGATTATTTAGTGTATCTTTGTGTTTGGTAGATAAGATATATAATGTAGATATGATAAATTCGTTGTTTGGTATCTTAGTTTAAATTCAAGATTAAGTGGGAAATGACAATTCTACCCCCAACTATAATTAATTATTATTTTTAATATATCTCTCACTATTTCTCTCTCTCTCGCCCTCTACCCACCTCTCTCACTCTTTCTCTCTGTAATTAATTTTTCCTTTCTGTCTCATTATTTCTCTCTCTTTCTCCCCCATCTCTCATCTCTTATTCCAGCCACCTACCACCACTCCCCTATCTCTCTCGCACTTGCTTCCCTCATTTCTCTCTTTCCTCTGTGGAATCCGCCGCCTTCGCCCTCCACTCGCCGCCGTCGCCCGCCACCCGCCTCCGCCTACTCCCACAAAACGGCATCGGTCCTCTCGCTCTTTCTTCTCTCACTCCTCTCTCTCTCTCTCTCTCCTCTGTTCCACCACCATCCACCGCCGTCGCAACCACCACCGCCACCTGCCGCTGCCTACTCCAACAAAAAGGCATCGTCCCTCTCGCTTTCTTTTCTCTCACTCCTCTCTCTCAACAAAACGGTATCGCGACAGTCGGTGGGGGCGTGCGGTGGCAGCAGGGCGAGGCGCGGCGCGGCGGCGGCGGCGGCGACGACCAGTGATCGAGAGATGGTGGAGTTATGTTTAGGGCTTTTCCTAATTATTGTTAAATCTGGTTTCCTACCAATCAACTCTACTGTGTGAATCCGTTGGCCCATGGGAAAGAAAATAAATTATCAGATTGAATAATTATTTGCAAGGTTAAATTTGTCTACAAGAAAATTAGTCTGTATCACTGTTGAAGTTAGGCTTGTGAATCCGGCGGTAGGGGAGAGATTGATAAGCAGAGAGGAACAGTGAAATTAGAACGGGCTTTGCTGATATGAAGGGCTTGTGAGTTTATTAATGTGTGATACCAAACACTAATTTAGCCTAGTTATATAAGCAATATGGGCTTTATCTCCCCTACCAAACACATCCTTATAGTGTTAAACCTCGGATTGTTTAGTACTCCCTCCGTCTCATTGATAACGTCTCGTTTTCCTTTTTCATTTGTTCATTGATAACGTCTCATTCCAAATAAAAAATAATTAACTCTTCAAAACTAGTGAGACCTACCTATTTTCTACTTCCTCCGTCCCAATAGTAAGGTCTCACTTTCATTTTTTGGCTGTCCCAATAGCAAGGTCCCATTCAAAAAATGGAAATAATTAACTCTTCAAAAGCTGTAGGACCTACCACTTTTTCTCCATTTTTTCTCATTTTACTCTTGTTTCTTAATAACTGTGCCCAAAGCAAGCGAGACCTTGCTATTGGGCCGGACGGAGTATCTTTTTATTTTTCTCCTTAATAACCATGTTCAATAGTTATAGGACATTATCAATGAAACGGAGAGAGTATTTTAGTTGGTGGAACTTGGATGCAGTTTCAATTTGATAGAGACACGCGTGAAAATCGTAAGAAGCTCAGATTTAGATCCAACTTTTTGACATGTCTCAGCGCGATATCATCTCACACGAGACTCCACATATGATTTAGATGAAGGAGCGCTTAAGTATAATAGTTTAAAAAAAATGAATAAATAAATAAATAAATCCTTAAGTTTCCATGAATTCTCTAGCGGGCTCTATCTTTGGGGCTTGAAACATACTATTTGGGCCGATAAATTATAATTTAGCATTCAACAAAATTAATAATAACATACAATTGGACCGAAACTCTAAAATGTACGTGTATAATCGATTTTTTTTTTTAATTATGCACTTATATACAAATGCCTACTTATGCATTATTTAAATTATATTTACAGGCGTAAAACAAACAGGATTTAATATTTTATGAAAAGTTAAATGAATAATAAAAGTTAAGAAATCAAATATTTTAAAATCAATGAAATTCTAGGAAAAAGTTACGAATTTTAATAAAATATATTGGGGTCGCTACAAATAATAAAATAATAATAATAATAATAATAATAATACCAAGACTTCCAAAATGCAATAAATTATCAAATATGTGTGCGCGTATTGCGCTGCATTTTAATATATAATTAAATCAATTTTATTTTAACAAAAGTGAGGCAACTTTTGAAATAAATTACCACGTTCTGCGATAAATCCAATATTATATTTAGAAAATGAAAAGCAAATGTACTTACTATTTTCTAAATTTTTATTATTGATCAAAGTTATTGCTTGTAAACATGTGTAATGATGACAAGTGTCTCATAATTTTCTACTGCATATAGATTACTTGACTTGTGATAATTTGAATTGTCTGCTTTGTAAATGAAGATAAAAATCGTGTTTATAAATAGAATAAGGGCTATATATACAAATAGTTTGTATTTCTTCCGTCCCGCTCGAAGTGACACACTTTTTTTCGACACGATTATTGAGGAGAAGAGTTATTTAAGAATAAAGAGATAGAAAGTGGTGGAGCACACATCTTTTTGTGAAAAAGTAATTTTGTTTTTTGGACTGTATCACTTCGAGTGGGACGGCCCAATAAAAAATATGCATGGACTCGTCATAAGTATAAGGCTTTCACTCTTTTAGGCTCTCTCGTAAAAAATAATTCGTGTGTTTGTTTCGTTTTTCAAATATCTTCGCTAGGTTGGGAAATTCTATTAAGGGTGTACATGTAGTACACTCACCTCTCACATGAGAATATTTTAATAATATAATTATATTATTAAAATATTCTCATGTGAGAAGTGGGTGTAGTACATGTACATGTAGAATAGAATTTCTCAGCTTCGCTAATGGGTGCAACTGCAAGCTAAAATGCATTTTTATTTATTTATTTATTTATTTATTGCTTTAGCACAATCGTGAATAGCCGCAATTATAGTATATAGTTGCTACATGACATTTTGTTCATTTGTTGAGAAAGGTATCTTCCTTGTATGATGTTAGTTTACTTCTTTTTGCCTATGCAAACATTTGATTCCTACCAATCAAAATAATCAAAATCATGATTTTTTCGAAAAAAAAATTGGCCCCTAAATTTTGGAAGTGACCCATCTTGCAACTGCCGTTAAAAGCCAATCTCACTTGAAAATGACTGTTGGAGGCAAAAAAATATCATGCAAAAATAAAAATCTAATTTGGAATATTCAAATTCAAGTTGCCCCATCAAAGAATGGCCTCTTCGCTTCCCCTTTTGGCCGCCACCAATTAAGATTTCATTTTCCTTCTTTTAATCTTTATTTTATAGTTAGGGTGCGTTTATTTTTATGGTAAGGAAAAATGAAAGAAAATAAAAAAATTTCCCTTTAAATTTCTCATTTCTTATCCTTCCTTTTTCTATAGATTAAAATTTCACCTTTCTTATTCCTTCTTTTCACCAATGAAGGAAAATATTATCACACCAAATACCTCATGATAATATTTTCCCTCCTTGGATTGAAAAGAAGAATAAGAAAGGGTGACATTCTAATCTATAGAAAATGAAGGATAAAAAACGAGAGATTTAAATGGAGAAAATTTTCTTTTCCTGCATTTTTTCTTACAATCAAAGTAAACGCATCCTTAATAGATTAAAATTATATTCATGATGTGCTATAAACTCTATTTATATCTCGTTTTTTCTTTATAATTGCATCTATTATAAATCGAGAAGTATTTTTTTTTATATTATCACACCAATTATATCGTAAATTAGGAGGAACTGTATAAATCTATATCAGATTAATTTCTCGGCACATAAAAACTGAAGGGTTAATTGCCGGAAAAATCCCGACTTTTGGTCAAATTCTGGTTTTTCCCCTCACTTTCTAATTTGCAATGAAATTCCTCACCTTTCAATGTTTCTGATTTCTCCCCCGACGAACATTTCCTGTCAAAATATATTACGCGTGCCACGCTCGAAAAGGATGTTGTGCCCAATATATTTTCATTTTCAGGCATGCTATAGATCAAAATAATTTTGATCTGTTAATTTTAATTGATCGGAGATGTTCGCCGGGGGAAAAATCAGAAACATTAGAAGGTGAGGAATTTCTTCGCAAAATTAAAAAGTGATGGAAAAAACCAGAATTTGACCAAAAGTCGGAATTTTTTCCGACAATTAACCCGAAATAGAATAGGATTGTCGTAAATGTGATATGAAAATACATATATAAATTTTTTTTTTAATATCACATAAGTCCAAAACCACATAATTTTATTTATTGTTTACCTCAAAATTATATTATTTTGAACTTACATAACAATGAAACCAAAAAAAAAAGGTAGTAGAATAGACTCAATATCTGACTGAGTGTATAAAGTTTGAGGAGAATGAGTTAGTTGAGAAGTGAGTGGGGCCCACCCAGAATGAGAAGAGCCAGATTCCGCGAAACAGACTCTTATGCTTCTCCTGACCGCATTTCATGATCTCACATCTTTTTTGATTGCGATTCAAAACACACACACGCACAATTATTTCTTTATTTGTCCTAAATTAAACTATTATTAGAATTATTATTATTATTATTATTATTATTATTATTAGAAATAGGACGTTTGATTTTGACCGTCGGCTGCGTAGCTGCCGTTGGTCATATCCGGCTGGTGCAACTGAATTGATGCCACTAGCTACGTGAATTTCCGTTTTTAACCCCCACCTCCACCTCTAACTACGCTCTCCGCATATGGGTACTTTTGGTAAATCGTAGGATGTCGAAGATGGCTATTTATAGCCCCAACCAACACTGAATATTCCTATTTTATGAATTACTATATTATTAAATACATCTCTGGCTGACTATTTACAACTTTCTCCGTCCCGTAATAAATGACCACATTTCTTTTTTGGATTGTTCCGGGATAAGATGTCACTTTTCTTATAAGGAAATATGTCTCTCTCACAAAAAATTGTGGGCTCCACAATTTTCTATCTTTTTACCCTTTAAACATCCTTCTCCTTAATACACGTACCGAAAAGAATGTGGCCACTTATCATGGGATGGAGGTAGTATTTTTTTTCTTCTTACGGCGGTTTTTAGAGAGAGACACATTCGAGCTTGAAAGAATTAAATTAAAGTAAAATTAAGAATAATCTTAAGGCTAGTTTGGTTGGCAAGTACTGTCGTGCACGAAGAAAATTTGCAAACTTACTATTTTTATCCCAATAAATACACTGAAAATCGAAAAATTGAAAAAATTGCATTGATGAACAAGGGTAAAATAGAATGTTTGATACCTCCTCCGTCCTGCTCGTATTATCTTGTTATTATTCGGCACTGAGATTAAGAATAAGGATAAAAAAGATAAAAAGTAGGTAGGTCCATCACTTTTGAAGGATAAATCAATTTGAGTGAGACAACCCAATAAGAAAGAGAAAACAATATGAGCGGGACGGAGAGCATATTATTTCATACAAATTTTTGAAATATGATATGAGATGACAATTTTTATTTCAAAATATGATACTTATTCAGATATTGGGAGAATATTAGTTTGTTTTTAGTTCTTTTTTCTTTGTCAAACCTCATAATATTCATGTAATCCCTTTTCCACATTTTAGTCTTAGATTCGTCTCATTTGATTAATTAATTTTAAATAATTATACATGATATCTGTCTGCACTATCGTGGCTTATTATATGATTTATATCAGTTTTTTTCTATATTTATAAAATCATAAAAGTTAGTGATTGGTCCAACTCAGCAAGACCTCATTTACTTGAGGTCCGAATTTTGAAAAATCTTCACTTAGAGAGAGAAATCTTGAATTTTGACATGTGAACAAAATTAATCAAACTAGATAATTTACGAATGATAATAACAAAATTCGTGCCTGGGTACAAAATCTAATTGCGATCAACATTCTGCCAAAACTCAGATTAATTTGTTACACAAATGCAAATTAATCACGCAAATCAAACTAACCTCTATTTTGTTACAACATAATTAACATGAATTTAGGATTTGTGTTTCCTTATGTTTACATAGATATTATATTAAGTGCGAAAAATCGTATTCTTTGTCTACCTTCAACATTCAACGGCGCCGTATTATAATATCCCATGCTAATGTCATAACATTCTTTTTTTTTTGTTTTTCTTTATGTACTTATTTTTAGCTGGTTGCCATATACACACTGAACCTATAAAAAAAGATTATATATTTGTTGAAATAATTTATACAGATTTTTTTTAATGATTTTTTTTAAAGATTTTTTTTAAGTTGGAAGGGCGGCATGTGAGAGTGGGACCCAGACAAATTGCAAGTAGGTCGTAAATATTATGGCCTATGGGAAACTGTAATAGCAAGTTACCAAGTGGTTATACCTCAGATAATAATAACAATATTAATAATGATAATAATAATAAAAATAAATAAATAAATAAATAAATAAAAGTTAGCAAGTGGAAGTTTATTAAAGATGAGAGATCTTCAAATTGGCACGTGACTTACTCTTTGGTAATTGGACTCTATCAACTGTTCATAACTAACTTTACCTTTTTCCTTAATTTTCATCTTTTTTTTAAATGAGTAAAATATAACGAGTAATTTGTATATGTATATGGTTTGATTTTTTATAAATTATGTAGATTTCTTTTTAATTTTTATTTGGCTGATGAGTCGGCAGACATTACATTTTATTACATTTAAGTATTCTATTTTAGGTTCAATCGAATTTTTGAACTGCATACTGTGTTGTTATTACTATATTCTTAAATTATTATATGATACATACACATTTTAAGGATTTAATAACACCATATAAAAGTTAAATTATATCCAAATGTAACATAAAAGATAAAGTAAATAATATTTGCTGAAAAAATAAAGAAAAACTAAATAACGACCAACAATACGTAAAACGGTCAAAGCACAGATCATCATATATCTCATAAAGAATAATTATGAATACTAAAATAAGATTTTTTTTTGTTTGATTTTAATGATATAAAAATATTTTTCTTTGAAATTAAGAACAAATCTTATATAAGAACATAAGAACAATACATTTTTATTACATCGGAAATGTATAAAATGTAGAAACTAAATGCATAAATTACAATAACTTAATGCATTACTATTTAAATGCATAAATTACAGTAACTAAATGCACGGTTAAATCTAGACCGTAGATCAACAAAGATCAAGGGTCCAGATCAACAAATAATAAATATGCGATCCTCTATGTATTATAAAAATTAAAGATTAATTATAGATTATGATCTAATTTTTGGATCGAATTGCAAATATGGCCCAACTTTAGAATATATAGAAAATTCTAATATTTTGGAGGAGTTGGATAAATGACATGAGATAAAACCTTGATGACCTATACAATAAATTGAAATTGAAGAAAGTATATTTAGAAAAAACTAAAAATAGTAACAGTGTGACAGCAAAAAGTAGGAGGAGGAGCAAGCTCATATACAACTTTATTTTATTTTTTAGTTATTTAGTTTGTAGGTATTAGGGTTTGAAGTTACTCTTAGCTAATAATTTTTAATTAGGTCCGAGTTAATTATTAGGTTTATAATTATTTCTAACTAACTGTAGTCTTTAATTAAATAATTAGAGAATTATAAAAAGTACAGGATTTTACATAAATGGGTGGGATACGAAAAAAAAAAAAAAAACTTACAAGAATAATGGTTGAATAAAAAAAAGCATAAAAACTAAATAAAAAAATTATGAATGGGAAGTTGACTCGCCCTCCCGTAGTGGTACCACTATATTTTAAGCAAGTTCAATACATTAAATCGTGATTATTATTAATTAATAGTATATGAGTACTCATATGAAAAAGAAAATAACTTAATTTGTTAGACCTCATAAATTATATTTAAATCGACACAACCATATTCTAAAAAAATTTAAATATACGTGTCTCCTAATATTGTTAATTTGTTCTTCAAAAAAAAAATAAAAATAACTATTGTTAATTTGTTGCGATGTAGTTATCGTAATAACCTACACTCAATTCAATTCCTTGTTATAACTACCAATATTAATTTCCCGACATCGTGAAAAACGCGGACCGCACTTGTCCTAACGCGACCATTCCCCAAAAATTAAATTAAATTAATAATAAAAAATAAATAATAAATAGAAAAATATTACTACTCAAATTGTGTCTAAATTGAGTCAATATCCTTTATAATCCATAATTGATTTAGGAAGTATGAATAAAGCTGAGGTGATATTATTAGATTTTCTTTTTCTTACCAATAATTAATTAATTTGAGTTATTTATAGTGTATACTCAAACTTTTTGGCATTTTTTTTCCTTCTATTTTATCATAAGCTTTAAAACTTATCAATTTATGCTGACATTTTCTATATATCAATTCTATCATTAGAGTTGTCTATCCGTAGTCAAAACTCGAGATTGATTGAGAACTAATTTTGAAGTCCATGGTCTCGTCAATGTTTTCAATTTTCTATCAGACGTTCGATACCAGAATAATTTTTTAAAAAAATACATCAATTTTCCAATTCAATTACTCTGCCACGACATGTCTAGCTACAAAATTGAAAATATAGACACGCAGAGTAGACCATGGGTTTCAAAAGTTCTTAATCGATCTTGACCTTCGACGTCGAATGGTCAAACTCTTCTGGTAGAATTGATACACACTGAAAATATCATTATAGAATTGAAAGGTTTTAAAGGTTGAGATACAGAGACGTCAAATATTGGGATGTATACTATAATTAACTCAATTAATTTTGTAGTTTGCTAGTGTTTACTATTACTTGAACACCTTCACTATCAAACTCCAAAACTTATAATAAGAGTAGGCAGATACTATTTAGGTTTACACCAAAATTTAATTATATAGTTGTCAATATTTTTAACATTAAGAACGTGCCTATAACATGTGAATGTAACGTAGTCCACGCACATAAAATTAGGTGATATATATATATAGATATATATATATATATATATCGTCGTGTTTATACTTTCTAGTGACCCCACACATTTTTTCGACATCCCACCAACCAATCTTTGCAATGGCAATTTTCTTGCTTTAAAATGTTAGGTTGAGATCTATTTGTCTATATATATATTATTACGTTTTGTGCATGAAATGCAAGGGAGCACAATAATCAATTTTTACATATTTATATAAATTCAGTTTTATTTATTCATTTCCTCGAAATATTTTAAAATATATATGTATCGGTAGTTTTGACATTATTGTAACTTACTAGCTGAAATGTGGAGTAGGAATATTCATTATTCTTTCAACAAGACAAGATCATACTATATATATAATAAGTACATTTTTATTAATTTATGGTAATGTTGAGATGTTTTTGGTAGAAACAAAATTGTTATTGGTAGGCTGAAAAATATTTTCTCAAATAAAAATATTGAAATATATTTCCCAATCCCACTCCCTAAACATTATGAATGAAAAGAAAAAAGAAAAAATTGCAAGTCCGTTAGACATCCAACAACTCGATTTAATTACATATTAAAAAATTTATGTTATGTTTTTTTTTTCCTTTGATATACGGATGCACGATCTCGACAAAGCACTTTCTAATTACCACCAACAATCAAGCTATTATAATATATATACTAATCCAAATGCTAATCATGTGATAATATGGCATGGTACTGCTTAGAGCTGTCAAAATCGGTTCGACTCGGTTGATCAATTCTTGATTTTAGACCTAATTAGACCGAACCGACCTTTAATATGGCCGGTGGACTTAGACCTATCCAAAAATTTGCGTCCCGACCTGATCACCCCGACTGTTGTGATAGCTATATATAGAGTACTTACACGACTATATGTGTTCATCATGGAAATGAATCGGGAAATCACTATGTTAATTAAATTATATAAGCATGTCTAAAACACTATAATGGCAAAAGAAAAGTTTGTATAAAATGAACGGGTAAGCTTATGTATATACTAGCTTTTAGTTCTTATTAACCAAGATAAAGACTTCAATAATTATCTTATTAAAAAAAAAATAACAACATTTGTAATACCCCGGGTTTTATTATCTCGTTATAATTAAAATTTTATTAATTATTAAAGTTTTGCATTTCTTAATTGCTAATTTTCAATTATAAGATTTATGGCGCGATCCGTTTCTAAAAATTTATTTCAGAAATCGAGTAACCGGACCAGGATTATGGTTTCGGCGCCTGATTAATTTTTCGTTCGAGACCTCGGAATTGAGCAGCGTCTGCATTTCCATTCACTTACTTCTCGATACGAATTTTTTTTCCAAAAAGTCAGTTTTTGTCATTTTCGGATATTTCTATCGACCCGTCGCGTCTCGACTGTTTCTTATTTTCGAAAAACGAACCGACATTTCCGACAAATTAAAATATTTCGGATTCAATGGTCTCGACCATTTTCGTCAAAAATATCTAGATAAAGTCTATCATAATATTACCTTTAAATATCTCTTTCTCTCTCATTCACCGCCTCATCTGCCGTCCCATTTCCCCATAACAGCAAACACCATAAGCTTTCATTTCTTCATTTCTTCAAGCTTCAAGTTTCGATCACTCTTTCGTCTACCATCCGATTTCGATCCGAGTTCGATTTTGACAAGGTAGGAGCTTCTTCTTCATTCCCAACCAAACAAAATTTCATTCTTTCCATCTTTAAATTTTCGAAATTTTTGAAGGATGGTTGGATTGTTGTTCTAGCTTTTGATTAATGTTTATATGATGCTTAGTAATGTTTTTAATAAAGGAATCAAGTTTGAAAGCAAGTTTAAAAAAAAATAATAAATAAAAAGGACCGAAAAATATATGTACAATAAAGCCATGTATTTGATTTTTAATGAAGAAGATAATGATAGAATTGGAATCTACGTTAAAAATTAAGTGACGTAGAATTTTTCAGAATTTTAATACCAAGTTTTGAAATTGAGAGTTTAATTCCTGGAATAACCGAATTTGGACCGGTCAATTGGATTAAGTTGGACCCGGCAATTTGGATTAACTTAGTGGACGTCAATTGGATTAACCGAAATTGGACCCGGCCAATTTGGATGCTAACTCCAGACCAATAATTTGGATCTCCAATTGGATTAACTCAAATTGATCCAACAACGATTTCCCGGTATGTTTTCACGAGCCGGCTCGGTTTTCCGGCCAATTAGAGCTTTTTTCTTAAATTTTCCGGTTTTCAGCCGGCTCGGTTTTCCGGCTTTCGATTTTCCGGCTTTTTCCAAATAGCTTGATTTTCCGAACGGCTTGTTTTATCCGATTTATGATCAACTTGTTTTCGTTGTTTCTTTCGTAAACTCAAAAGTATATATTAAAGATTAATCAAGTTATCAAGTACGTTATCGTATGGTTTCTCTCGATCTTTCTCTAAGATTTGATTATTTACGATTAAAGGAGGACATCATACATAGAAGAAAGGACGGAAGATTGAAGCCGGGTTTCCGTTACGTAAACCATTAAGGCGGGCTTTTCTATTATACAAATAAAATGTGGCTATTCGGTTGCGAATAACTCGAGCTTCGTTTTTCTTATCGCTTTAAAAAGCATGTTTTAAAGTGATTGTCTTGGCATAAAAGAATTTGTTTTGTGAGTTCTATTATGCCTATCCGAGTTGGTTCGCCAACTAGTAATCGATCGGATTCCCGAGTTAGCCAAGAGGTGCTTTCCAGAATTAGTGTACACGGTAGCCGAGCGTGGTACTGCTGATGAGGGGTAGCGGCCACGGTGAGGAGCGACCGCGGAAGAAGGCGTCTTCTTCCCGGCGTTATTCGATTTGGTCATATTGAATTAAGAGTAAGAAAATGCTTGCAAGCAATTATGAAAAGAAATTTTAGTAAGCACGGGCCTTTAATGAAAAACCCGTTGTGTTATCTTTTGAAATGCCTGATAAATCCATTAAATCTATTATATGTTTTGGCATGTGTTCACTAAGTACTTTGTACTTAGCCCTGTATATGTTTTTAAATATGCAGGTTGAGTGACGGGTGACGGCGGAAGTTGAGTACGTGGTTGTAAATCTTTAATAAAGCTAGTCGAGCCTCGATTTCACATCTTCATATGTGGAGTCAATCTACGTTCTTTTTCCGCTGCAAACACTCTAATATGTTATAACACTTTTTGTTTAAGTATTTTGTACTTGAAACTTGAAACAACTTGTTAGTTCTATTTGAGAAATCCTTCGAGATTGTCTCGCGTTATATAATCAAAGTTTACTTCTATGTATTTCCTTGATGATTCAAGATTTATCCCTCAGTTATTTATTAATCCCCTTTCTTCCCCGCTTCTTAATTCTAACCCCTAGTCACACCCCGGCTTAGCCGTCCTTCGGGATTTGGGGCTGTGACAACATTATCCCAGGAATATGGGATCGGACATATTAATTATATATAACAAAATTAATATATGCATCCAGCTTTCAGCCCACGGCTTAGCTGTAGCATCTGACATGAAAGCAAGAAGAAGTAATTTTCAAATATTTCATGTGATTTCATATTATGACATTAATATATAAAATAAAATCATAGTTGAATTCCTCAATTTTTCATCCAAAAACAGGGTTCCCTAGTTCCAATATGGTGGGCCCTTTGATAATCTAAACTTCAAGCATGTGAATAAGATATATATATATATATATATATATATATATATATATATATATCTATCGCGGATCAAATAAGAATATTTTTTCAAGTGAGAAATAAGAACAAATCTGAATCCTTGATATTTGTTGATCTACGGTCCAGATTTATCCGTACATTTAGTTACTGTAATTTATGCATTTAAATATTAATGCATTAAATTATTGTAGTTTATGCATTAAAATATTTTATGCATTTAGTTTCTGTATTTTATGCATTAATTTCCAATGCATTAATTTCCAATGTAATAAAAATGCATTGTTCTCACGTTCTCATATAAAGACGTGTTCTCATCAAATTCGCTCCATATATATATGTATCATATATTAGGATATATAACATAAAAATTAAATATTGAATCCAAATGTATTTTCTAATTATTGCCTCTTTTCCCTTACGGATTTCTATAATCATTTGAGTCTGTTTAGAGTTGTCATCATGGGCTTCTTTCGAAGATATTATTGAAAAGGGGAAACTATAATTATATAAAAGAAAACATTGATTTCATTGAAAAATGAATTTAAAGTTTTGAAATAAGTATAACATAAGATTTCGCAGCTATTCAAGATTCCGCCACTATTTGCAAACATTAAATTACACAATCAGCCAAAGAAATTGAGTTTATTTCTTCAACTTTAAAAAGTTGATTCAACTGTCATTATCTATCAATTAATAATTAAATTAAATTAATTAATTGAAAATTAAAGAAGAATAAAGCCGCATGGGTGTAGCTCATAATTTAATATCCCGACCCGGTTCATGTCGAATTTGCCGGTCCGGTTTTCTCAGTATATTGGCAAAACCTCCAACTCTTACCAAACCTTGCACTACCTACTAACAATAATAGATAAGGTGTAAGGAATTATGTTGCCTTCGGGATACTGTCAAACAAACGAGACCTTATTATGCATGTACAGAAAAATTATCTTTCTTACTTAAAAGGTTAAAATAATTTCATTTTTCTACATTTATTCCGAGTCATATGTATTTTGCCATGTTGACCGAGGCAGTCCAATCTAATGGCTCCGTCAACCAAATTTTAACGAGAGTCAGATTAGAATAATGAAAAAAATCAAATATTATTGGGACATTATTAATAGTACGTACTCCCTCCGTCCCGTTCAATATGACCCGTTTTCCTTTTTGGGCCGTCCCATTCAATATGGTATGTTTCCTTTTATGGAAAGAATTAGAGCTTACTTTAAGCTAAAAATCACTTTATTAACTAAAAAGTTATTTTATTAATACTTTATTATACCTGATTGCTTTTTTCTTAATCTCCGTACCGAAAAGAACTAGACCATATTGAACGGGACGGAGGAATTAGTATTTTAGACCAAAGATGAATAATTTGGAATGACTTGATGAAAGTATCATTGAGATTTGACATAAGATATCCTCGTCATTTGGACCATATTTCTTGAATAAGGATGTTAGAAAATGCAAGTTGCGTGCAAGTATTTGACTTAGAAAGTTAAATAATGCAAGTCATGCTCACCATATCATTTTATGTACATTTCTAAGTTAAAAATAGTTTAGATGCAATGGATCTCTCTTTTAGGAAAGTACACCAATAATTTATCTCCAAATATTATTAGAAAAAATAGAAATTCCTTTTTCTATGTCACGAGGCTTTTTGGGAAAATTTCGTAACCATAACTAATTAAGAATCATATAGGTGTCACAAAATTAGCGGTTCTCATTATAATTGTAGGTTTGAATAGAAAAAAATATGTAGGACTTAACTATTATTAAGATATGATTTGGTACATTCGATGGATTAACTACATATCTAGAAATTTTTATTTTTTCTTCTTATTATGAACCATGAAATTGAGATTCACATTCTTAAAATCTATATTACATCAAATGCATCCACTTTATATAGTAACCTACATTTATCGTTCTCATATATAATTGGAATTATATACAAATTAATTAACAAATAAAAATGGACTTAGTGTCGATGCATCTCAATCTACGTTTAAGATGTGAATATGCATACACATACATTGCATGTCTACACCTTAATTAACAAGCATAATATCAAAAAGTTTGTAATTAATTTGAACGTAAATTACATTTTAATATCAAAGTTATTGACATTTTAATAGAAATGTTCCGAACTAAGTATAATTACACTCAGATACTAACTATTACAAATCTTGAAAAAAAATCCCATACGTGAATTTCTGGAAAAAAAAATCCTATACTTTTCTTTTTTCGTTGTCTCATTAAACTTGTCAATAAGAAACCAATTAATTCTTCAAAAATAGTGGGACCTACCCATTTTCGATCTTTTTATCATTTTACTTAATACTTGTAACAAGACATTCAGTGGGACGTAGGGAGTACTATACTTTAACATGAAAGCTTTATGTCGTCGGAGATTGATGTCCATCATATTTAGTTAGTTTTGTGACAGCTCGAGCATATAATCATAATTATAATTATATTTAGTTCGAACATTATAGCTATAAAGTCAATAATTTAGATATTAAAGTGTAATTTTACCATTAATTGAATAATTAACATTTATTATACTTGCAAGTATTAAGATTTTCCTTCAAAAAAATCAATTATCAAGTGGTAAGTTGCGAAATTCCCAAAATGCCCTTGCAAGTGTACCAAAAGTGTAGAATAGTTGACTTATCCAATCCAAACTCCACGAGCCGCAGCAACGCCTTTTCAAAACAGATTTGAGTCTTGGTTTTGCTAATTACCTCATCAATTATGTTCTTTAAACACACTTTTACTTCATTAAGTATTTCGTAGTGGATCATGATCTCGAAAAGGTGTAATCTCGTTCCAAAACTAAATACCTCAAGTTTATCCAGTAAGATCCACTTTAAATTAATAACATATTTTCTAAATTTTTTCAAGATCATGAAATAATTATAAAAATATAGTAACTCGTGAATTTTGAAGTCCCAAAAGTCATGCCTAACAAATCACTATCCTTAAAATCGAGATATTTTATTTTCAATAATAATAATAATTAACCACGTTTTATTTAATTTGGCTACGCTGTGTGAGATTCCCGCGAAATATCCTTCCGTCACCACGTGCTTTTATTTTTAGCAACCACAATCTTACACACGTTTGCGTCACCTATACATACAATTATATATATACAATGAATTTCGCCCCAAGAATTTGCCCTATAAATATCAATCCCCCTTTTTCACACGATTAGTATCATTTCATTCCTCTGTTTTATTCTCTCTCTCTCTCTCTCTCTAAAAATCAAATTGAACTCTTCGAAATTCAGTTGAAATGGATTGGTTTCGCGGCGAAAGATTAGGTCACGGAAGTTTTGCGCAGGTGAATTTGGCGATTCCCAGAGGCCGGAGCTCGTTTCTTCAGCCATTAATGGCGGTGAAGTCGTGCGGCGTTTCTCTCTCTTCGTCGCTCGTCAACGAGAAATTGATACTGGAAGAGCTCAGAGATTGCCCGGAGATCATCCGCTGCTACGGCGACAGCTATTCCTGCGAGAACGGCGAGAAATTGTACAATGTGCTGCTGGAGTTTGCTTCCGGCGGCTCTCTCGCCGATAAGCTCAAATTTTCCGTCGATCGGACATTGCCGGAGTTCGAAGTCCGGCAATACACCAAATCTCTGCTGAAAGGACTGAACTATATTCACAAGTTCGGATTCGTTCACTGCGATATTAAGCTGCAGAATATTCTGTTAACCGCGGACGGCGGCGTGAAAATTGCTGATTTCGGTTTGGCTAAGAAGGAATCCGGCGGCGGCGCCGCCGGATGCCAGCTGCGGGGAACGCCTATGTACATGTCTCCGGAGATGGTAGCCGGAAGCGAGCAGGGGGCTCCGGCTGACGTGTGGGCGCTGGGGTGCGTGGTGGCGGAGATGGCGTCGGGATCTCCGGCGTGGAGTTGCTCCGACGTGGCGGCGCTGCTGATGAGAATCGGCGTCGGCGAGGAGGTGCCGGATATTCCCGGAGTTTTAACGGCGGAGGGGAAGGATTTTCTCGAGAAATGCTTCGTTAAGGATCCGAGACGGAGATGGACGGCTGAGATGCTTTTAAATCATCCGTTCGTTTGCGGTGAGGAAACGGACGGCCGCGATGCGTCGAAAGGCGGAGAAGGAAATATGGCCTCGACTTCTCCTAGATGTCCCTTTGATTTCCAAGATTGGTCGTGTTCAATTACGTCTTTGCCCTCGCCGTCGGAGTCGTGGTCGTCGTCATCGGAGAATTCGGGGTGGTCCGTTTCGACGGCGGCGGAGCGGCTGCGGGGTTTGGCGGTCAATGTCACTGAGAATAGTCCTGATTGGTCTGTTTCCGATGATTGGGTCACCATTAGGTGACGGAGAAGAGTTTGATCACAGGAGTCAGCATCAGATTTTTTTTTTAAAGATTTTTCTTGTGCTGGGCACTGATTTTTTGATCAATTTATTTATTTATTTATTAACGTGTATATAGAAATAGAAATAGAAATAGAGATAGAGATTCACAATGAATGGATGCTGGTTATTGTTAGCTGCATCTATCTATCTGACTTGCAATTGGAGACTCAAATTATGAGCCGCAAAGTGTACAGAACTGATGCTTTTACTTTGAGTAGTAATAGTGGAATTATGGTTCAAAATTACTGGTCATGTCTCCGAATAACTGTCGTGTTTTGAATTAAAATTTAAATTCAAAATTAATGAGTTGCACTTTTGTGCAGCATTATGCACATACATCCTATCCGACCCGATCAGCCCCGCCCCGGTCAACGTTTGATCGTTGACTTTTACGTTTTTTTTTCCGCCTTCGGCTCTAATTTTAATTTCTAGATAATGATTGTAGCAACATTAATGTTTTTTAGCTCGCTCGAAGACCTTCGGCTCCCCTCGCTAGACTCTTGAAAAAAAAATTATTGACCGAGGCGGGGCGGGTCGGTACGTGGCACAGTTTCGACAGTAGAGACATTTGTTCGAGAACGAAAGATATAATTTCATTTTGGTTTCAGCTAAATAGTACTCCCTCCGTTCCTGATAAGTGTAGTCCACTTTCTTTTTTCGTCCGTCCCCCATAAGTGTGGTCCTTCCTTAAATGGATATGACCCATTTAAAATTTTACCCTTTTACCTCTAAAAATAACTAACACTACAACAAAGTGGGTCACATTCTCCACTCACTACACATCTACCTAACATCCTTCTTAAAACCCCCCGTGCCCCTCCCTCCGGACCACACTTATCAGGGACGGAGGGAGGGAGTAGTATAATAGTAGTAATTTGTATTCTAATTTTTAATGTCATTTATAGTCACAATTCAGTTTATGTATTTTATTGGGGATCAATTAGTTTCTCTTCATATTTTAATTGTTGTTGGGAAATGGGGAGATTCGTTCATTGAATTCTCTCCCCTGATATTTTATGCCCAATTGCTCACTGCTCTGCTTTTCTGCCGTCCAAACTCAAGTTGCTGCTGTATCCATCTTATATGGATAATTCATAATATTTACTATTCCATTATCTTTATTTTATTACGCATCTTATCTTTTCAGATATAAATTATTTTGGTTTTTGTTTGTCGCACAATAGTAAATAATATTGAGGACTTTTTAACTAATGTTTCTTGATTTTTGTTTTACAAGAGTATTTTAGTTTCTTGTAGTCCTATGTTTTCATGTCTACGAGTATGGATCAACTTTCATAAGTCATATTATTCTCAATAATACGATTTATTTTCTTTCCTTTTCATAATAAGGGTAAATGCACGTAAATACGATTTATTTTGTTTCATTAGCCCTCGCCAACGGAGTCGTGGTTGTCGTCGGAGGAGAATTCTCGAACTTGTCAGAATATCTTCATATATTTGTGATAATTTGAACCAACATATTACAAGATACTAAGGAGGCAAATAAGCACCGTCGGGCATTGGAGTTTGCGGTGGGAGATAAGGTGTATCTCAAATTCAGACCGTATCGGCAACGCAGTCTTTTTACTAGGCAGAATGCTAAGTTGGCTCCTCGTTTTTTCGGTCCGTTTGAGGTAATTGCGCGTATTGGCTCAGTGGCGTATAAATTAAAGTTGCCGGATGACTCGAAGATTCACCCGGTGTTTCATGTATCGTTGTTGAAAGCTGCGGTGGGATCTGCATTGCCGCCGTCTGCGTTGCCCGAGGAGTTGTTAGCAGTTGATCCCCCATTTGTTCCGATTGCCGTGTTGCAGCGTCGTACGGTTTCTCGCGACGACAACACTGTAGAGCAAGTTTTGGTTCAATGGCAAGGGTTCGGGTTGGAAGAGAGTTCGTGGGTGGATGTGGAGGTTATGTTTGGCCAATTTCCGGACTTCCGCCTTGAGGACAAGGCTGTTTTGCCGATGGGAGTAATTGGTAGAGATCCGCCGGGAGCGATTAAAGTTTACTCACGGCGCAAGAATAGGACCAAAGATGCGGCAGCAGCAGCAAATTAATTTATTAAGAGTTTGGTTTGGTTAGGAGTTCTTATTTTAATTGTTAAGTATATTTACTTTATTTTGGGCCTTATGTTTATGCATGGGCTTTAGTAGGGCATAGTATTTATACTTGCCTTTCTAAGTAATTAGGTTTATGGTTTTGGATCATTGAATTTTAGCAGCATACGCTGTGGACAGAACCTTTCAGTTTCTGTGGCCTCGTTTGAGGAGTTTCTTTATTTTCTTTCTCTATCGTAATTCAGTTCTGAGTTTGCTTCATCATCTTCGCTCTATCAATTTTTGGTTAAAGAGCTAAAGATTTAACCTTTGACATGGACAAATGTAAATCTCTGTGGTTCAATCTTCCATTTTAAAGTATGAAGACTTTAGCAAACACAAGAAAGATAAAGTAAATTACTTAGTTAGTTATAATGACAAGAGATATTTTACTGCCAGCTCCTTCAAATTGATTCTAATCACACAGTAGGTGAAGAAGCAACAGAAAAGCTCAAGAAAGCAAAAGAAACCTTTTCCTCTATTTCAATCAATGGTTTGAAAATCACGAATAATTGAAAAAGGAGGAAATATTACCCCATTTAACCTTGACATCACCATATATAATTATATATATGGTAAAGGTTCGTATAGAAATATCTCTATTTTGGTCATTTTATTTAGACCGAAGTAATTTCATATCAAGACTAGAGCTGTCAAAATCGGCCCGGCCCAATTTTAAATAAATATTTTTAAAATAGTAAAATTAATAGTGGAACACAAATTGGGGACATAGGATCTCATCCGGGCTGGCCACACGGTGGCATTGTTATAATAAAATCATGTATTAATTTAATTTATTTATTTCGGGCTCCGTCGCAGCCATCAGTTTCAAGGGTGTAGATCATCTCTTAGCTAGTATATATGTGTGATATTGTTATGTATATGTACGTTGAAATCATTCATTCGATGGTGGGTGTAAGTTTCTAGAACAGTTGGATGGCAAAACAACCTTTCTACATGGGGATTTAGAGAAAACCATATACATGAGGCAGCCTGAAGGTTTCATTTTGCCAGGAAATTGTTGGGCTTGGTCTTGTATTAATATAAAAGGAGTTTATTTTTGTCCCATATCGGTTTTGTGATAAAAAAAAGTAGGAGCTTCCTAATGCTATTTATTTAAGAAGCGTGGATGTCTATGATACAAGTGCACCAAATTATACACTTTAGTCTTGTATTTGACTCTAGTTAAATTTCCTTGTCTTGTCTTGTGAGAAAGTGTCTTATTCAAACACTTGTACTAGTGTAGGGGTGTCGAGTTTTATATTTCTTTGGTGGTGGGTTGTGGTTTTTCTCCAGTTTTGGAATTTTCACGTTAAATTCTTGTGTTAGTGATTGTTCTTATTTCTTCCTTTTTTTTCGTGTTTGTTTTGCCCTTAAGATGAATATGAACTTGATTTTTAGATATGTGAAGGGTTCTACAAGTTATGGGATTCTGTTTGAGAAAGATAATAATTTTAAAGGGGATCCATTGAAAGGGTTTGTGGATTCTGATTATTCAACCAACATAGACTTTAGAAGGTCTCAAACATGATACATTTTTACTCTATATGGATCTGCTGTAAGTTGGAGATCAATGTTACAGTCTGTTGTAGCCTTATCTACTATAGAAGCAGTTCGGTTCCGTGGAATTCTTGATGATTTTGGGATTTCACAGAAACATGTTGAAGTGTATTGTGATTAGCGCTGTCAAATTCCCGGGCCGGGCCGGGCCGGCCCGAGCCCGTCGGGCCTTTTGGGATAATCGGGCCGGGCCGGGCCAAAAAAATTGCAAGTGCAATTTGTTCGGGCCGGGCCGGGCCCAGCGGGCTTTTACCCATTTCGGGCCGGGCCGGGCCAATTTTGACACCCCTAATTGTGATAATCAAAGTGCGCTGCATCTGGCCAAACCTTAGGT
Organism: Agastache rugosa; assembly: GCA_031470985.1. Taxonomy (NCBI): domain Eukaryota; kingdom Viridiplantae; phylum Streptophyta; class Magnoliopsida; order Lamiales; family Lamiaceae; genus Agastache; species Agastache rugosa. The sequence continues at coordinate 35,213,983 of CM062606.1, read as the reverse complement.
ATTTCACGAGTGATCTAAACACATCGATTTTAGGTACCGTTTTATAAGAGATTTGGTGAACAAGGGTGTTGTGAAGGTAGATAAAGTTGCTACTGAGGACAACGCAGCAAATGTACTAACTAAGCCTTTGCCTATAAGTATATTTGGGCATTGTCTTAGGTTAGTGGGAGTTCTATCTCAGTAAGGTTATGAACTGTTGGATGAGATTGCATTATCCATATATGAACAAGTCTGCAAGTATAGTGTACAATATGGTGAAACTAGGAAATTCTTTCAGACTATCGACAAGGAATTCAAGGTCCCGGATTTCGGAAAGACGGGCATTACAGCAAGCAACGATCTCAATGAAGAAACTCTGGATGCTTTAAACAAACAGGTAAGTGTGTGCATCTCTTAGATTATGGGCTGAGATCAATGTTCATCCTACCATTGTCCCTTAATTCTATTTTTTTGATTAATGATAGATTACAATATGTTTGTGTAGATTTATTTTATGAAGCTTCTTTTTAATATTTGGCATTTTTCGAATCTTTAAGCCTGGGCATTTGGTTATCACCATCTTTTTTTCTTACATTACGTTCCTTGAATCTAAAACAGAGCAAGCATCCTATGAAGCACATACAAGGGACCATGTATTATTTAACAATTTGCACTTAATCTTACATTAAGAGTGTTAATTTCTGTGCTTCGAAGCAAACGTTAACGCATTTTTTCACCTTATATTTAAAGAGGAGCAATAACAGAAACGATTTCAACAAAAAGAGCAGCAGCCCTTGCCCTCAAATTTTTATACTGGAATCAAACTTAAAATTACAATTAAGCTGCTGCCAATAAAATTGCAGAAATTAATTTTTATTTCACTCATATGACAAATGAAGAAGCATTAACGACATAAACTAAATTGAAAGGAACAAAAAATACAACCAATTAATTAATGGGGAGATGGAGTGAACCAGAAAGGGGATGGGTAGATCTTTTTAATGCTGGGTTGGTCGCAGGGATAGAAGCAGGGCAAAATAGTCCTTTCCTTATAATCGAAGATGCCGACATCGTGGCCGCCGTACATGTGATCGGCACACATCGACGGCGAAACAAACGGCTCGCCCTCGGTGAAGTAAATGGAATCGGGCTTCAACTCGGGAAACTCGGCCGCCCGCACGGCCAACGAGTGGTTGAGCCCGACGAACAGCACCAGACCATCCAACGAGTCCATGTAGCGCAATTTGTACCGGCGGTGGTCGATGACGTGGATGTCGAAGCCGATGGTCCTGTGCGGAGAGCCACATGTCTGTTGGACGAAACGGCGCTTGACGAGCAACAGCTGGTCGGTGTGGTCCACGTGTACGAGGTGCCGCGTCCGCCGACGCGTGAAGCGTTGTTTGAGCTCCCGCCGCTCCGCGGCGGAGCGGGCCAAGAAGGGGTAGTTGTGCTTGTTATGGCTGAATTCATCTAAGGGCAGCCGCCATTCCTCATCTAGAGTGAAACGATAATTATCGAAAGCGCCCCATGCAACCAAGTCGAGCTCGTCGTCGTCCTCGTCCTTGTACTTGACCTCTAAGAGGCCAAAGAATAGTTTCTCCGTTGTTGAATGCACAACATCAACGAATTCAAAAGCTTCGGAGCTCCAACCAATGGTAGTCTCCCAGTAGCTGCTCCGGCCAGGACCGCAGAGGGCGAGATGGCCGGAGAAGAAGGTCATCATGGCGCGGCAGTCCGGTTGATGGGGAGGAGAGGAGAGGATCACCTTTCTTACCAAGCACTCGTCCTCTCTCTCTCTCTCCAAGAAGGAGTCGGGGATGTCCGAGGTGTCTAGCGGCGGAAGCTTTATATTCTCACCGGTGATGGGGTTTGAGAGGAAGAGGCGGCGGTCGCCGCGATGATTGTACAGAGCTAGCCAGCCGTGCGACGATCCCACGAACAAAGCGTCGTCGTCTGGCGATTCCGATGATTCTGACTTCTTTTTCAAGGAGACTACTTTCTTTTGAGCGAGGCTGTAAAAGTTGTAACTCATGCAGCCTTTCTCGAATGATGGCGGTAGCATCAGCCACGGCGACGATTCTCGCCGGAGGGATGAACCGCCGCCGCCGCCGCTGCAACCCCGAATTTGGGAAAGGGATATCCGCGGACGACGGAGACAAGAGGAAATCAAACCGCGTATAGAGGAAGACATTGTGTGTACCGATCGAAATCAATCTATTTTTTAACCTAGACTAGATAATTAATATCGATAAAATTATAAGATCAAATCCTCTAAACTATTCATCTAGTTCCTCAACTTTCAATAATATCAATAAGATACCTCAACTATTGAAATTACTGTTTTCTGTTAACAGGAGGTTTAATTCCAGATATATTTTAATGAAAATATAAATAAAATGACAAGATGACGTCATAATTAATTAATTAATTAAAAAAGTAGAGAATTAGAAACCCAAACTCCATTTTCTTCATCTCCTTCGTCTTCAATCTTTCTCCCACCTCCATCATTCCATCTTCAATCTTTCCGATCGTCATCTCCGACCAATTCAAAATCACCTCAATTAATCCGATGACAAATCATTTCTTCAATTTTATCAACAAATTAGATTGACTAGACCAAACCAATTTAATTTACCATGGAAGAAAAAGAAAAAAAAATGCACAACCACGCGAAAAGAAAATTAGGGATTTTACTTTTCAGATTCTGGCGGTGACGAAGAGCGGGGAACTGGAATCGACTGCGACTGCGGAGTATTGTCGCCGGAAATTTGAACGAATACTGTAGATGGAAATTGGAATGAATGATGGAGACTGGTGGAAGAAAGAATATAATAAATGACATAAATAAACACGTGTCATTATATCTACTTCTCAATATTACACTTACAGGAAATTCGATCAGGGTGTACATGTAATACACCCCTCTCACATGTTAATATTTTATTAATACATTGTTTCACTCACATTATAATATTTTATTATTATAATTTATATTAATAAAATATAACATGTGAGTAGTGGGTGTACTACATGTACACCCATAATAGAATTTTCCTACCCTTACAAACTCGACAATTTACTGTTTTTTTTAAGGTTATTTTACAACGGATTATGATTTTCCTTTCAAAGTTTTAACTCTCAATTTGGTAATATATGGTGAGATTCAAACCTGAGATATTTAACCTGAGGTAATAACAATTATACTGTTGGACCAATACACCTATTAACGTGAATGGTTGAGGTCACATTATTGATCAATATTTCAATATTACCCGATAGAGTGAAGTAATGGAGTGAATATATTTTGTGAACCCAAAAATTCTCTAAATTTTTTAATTTGGCGTGATTGTTCGTAGGTTGTGAGGATTTTTAACAAAATTAGTGTTTATCTCGTCGAAAATTGATGGAGAACTACATTATTAAAAGGGTTAATTGTCAGAAAAATCTCGACTATTGGTCAAATTCTGATTTCCCCTCACTTTCTAATTTTTCGAAGAAATTCCTCAGCTTTTAATGTTTCTGATTTTTCCCCCAACGAACATTTCCGATCAATTGAAATTAACAAATCAACATTGTTTTGATCGATAGCATGCCTGAAAAGGACAATACATTGGGCACAACGTCCTTTTCAAGCGTGGCACGAGTAATATATTTTGATCGGAAATATTCGTCGGGAGAGAAATCAGAAACACTGAAAGGTGAGAAATTTCTTCGCAAAATTAGTAAGTGAGGGGAAAATCCAAAATTTGACCAAAAATCGGGATTTTTCCGACAATTAAACCTTATTAAAATAAAGTACATTAATAAGGTTGTTTCTTCGATTTTATGGTACTTCCTTTAACAAATATTTTTATTTTTATTATTATTTTGCAATATATAAGCATGAAAATTAATAATAATTTAATATTATTTCGGAGTGATAATTATATTTCGATAATTGATCAAAAAGAGTGTTTATTTGATTTTATTTCACTTTCTTTACTTGCAAGAAATCAATAGAAATCAAACTATTTTTTTTACCTCACAGTCTGTCAAATATTTCATTATATACGATGTTAATTATTGTGAACGTCTGATCATCTCGTCACAAAGTCAAATTTCGAGAATTATTCATACGTGCATATATATACAAATCCAAGAAATGTAATTGAGAATATGTATTTTTGAGATTTTTCTTTTATTTACATCAATTTTAAAATTTGTTAAATTAAACAAATTAATATTGACAACTAATAATTGATCAAATTAAAATATATATATATATATATATTAAAATAAAATAGTAAAACAATTTTTAATTTTGGCACCATTTTAAAATCAACAATTAATTCCAAATTGATTTGCAATAAATTTTGATGGAAGATTGAGACAAGTATATTTTCATTTGTAATTGATCACATATTATTATGAATGAAGATATATTTTGTTCTATATTGATGTTATACATTACATTGATGATTTGAACAATTTAGGAAATTAAAAATTAATTAATTTTTATGTAACAACAATATAAAGTTAAAAATTAGATATGTATGCCTATAAAGTTTATTGTTTTAATCCAAAACTAATTTCACTCAAAATAAAAATTGAAAAAATATATATTATACTACATAACTGTATTATTGGTTGATTTTTGTTCATAAAAAACGTGAAAGTCTAATTTATAGTCGATCGTAAATTTTAACTAAATACATTATATGAGGTCATAACATGAAGGAGGTTGAATTCACATTTTTTTAAAAAGTGAGAACGATATGATATGAAGGTCATTAAATAAAAGAATTAGGGGCTGAAAAAAAATAAAAAAAATGCTATTTTTCATAGTTTTAAAAGGAGTGCTATATTTAGTATTTTTCATTTTAAAAGTGCTATTATCCTACAATTCCTCAAAAATTAATACAACAACTAATATTATATTTTGAGTGCTAAATGTAATTTTACTTATAAAACATCTAAAATAATGATAATTATAGTTTCCATTGCATTTACAGGATTAGAATTATCGAATCTTATACATTACATATCCGAGCATCGCTCGGGTCGGAGTTGTCAATAAAAATAAAACTATTTATTTGGCCATCAAATTAATTTGCCATATTATATTGGTTGTGCAAAATAATTGCGGAATGAGAAAATACACATGGATTGTGAGTATTTATAAAAGTTTTCCGAGAGTGAAGTTTTATTAAGAATCAATATGGGATGAGAAAAATTTATATTAAATATACATTCATGGAATAAATGAATAAAAATGCTCAAAATAAGGATTAAAGATAAATAAAAATACCGTCACGTAGAATCTCCAATTAAGGAGAGGGCTCGAATCAACAATTGTTTCAATAATATATATATATATATATATATATATATATATATATATATATATATTTGTGAACCCAAAACTTGTTGAGTCCGATGTATTAATTTTAAAATGATACTTATTTCTCTCCCAAAAGGATTAAAAAATAGAGTAAAAATTTGAAATAGCCACTATAGATAGTGGAAAATAAAAGTTGTCCAAAATTTAATTTAACATAAATTCTGTCAGATTTTGGGATTTTTGGACAAATTTACCCTTTTCTTCCTTCACAATCAAATTTCACACACACACTCTATCTCTCTCTCTCTCGCGTCTTCCCTCTCACACTGAAAACTTTAACTTCCGTCTCTCTACCACCACCGATCATACATCACGACGGCTCCGCCACTGAAATTAGATCCGAACATTCCAACGTCGGCGCCGCCTCACAACACGTCGATCTCAAACACAAAACATTAGATCCTGTCCAAAATCAAATGTCAAAACATAGATCTGATGGTCGCGCTGTTACAGAAAAGCAAAGATCTAGATCCAGTCACGGCGGCGCCGATTTAGAAAATCGAGAGCTAAAATCGTGGTGAGATTGGTACGAAATGGATTCATTCGTACCACTCGTACCAATTTATGGTGCACCACTAGTTGGTACGAGAGGGACGAATGAACTCATTCGTCCCTCTCGTACCAAATTATGGTGCGTCACTAGGTGGTATGAACGGTACGACTGGATTCATTCGTACTACTCGTACCAAGTTATGGTGCGCCACTAGTTTTTACGAATGGGACGAATGCATTCATTCGTACCAGTCGTACAAAATAATTGCAGCATCGTGGTACACTTGAGACGAATGTGATTTGTTCGTACCTTTCGTACAAAGTTCGTCGGAATCTGCTGCTATTCCAAATAACGAACAACAGCAAAACTGCTGCAAAAATAGCAACAAAAACACCCCCGAACAGCCTTCTTCCCAAGCACAGAATCAAGCAACGTGTAATCCAACTCCAATCAGACTCACGAATCGCGAAGACCACCACAATAATTTTGAAAAATCAAAATTCCACGGCGAAGAATTGGACGAATTTGTTAGAGATTAGGTTGTGGTGCTGCAGATCGGAGAAGAATTGGGAGAATTTGTTAGAGATCAGGTTGTGGTGCTGCAGATCGGAGAATAATTGGGCGAATTTGTTGACGTTGCGATCCCAATCTCGAGTGGTCCACATCTCGCGGAGCTTGGGGTCGCTGACATTGGAGGTAGTCGTCGTAGGAGGAGTAGCTGGGGCAGATCTTCAGATCGGAGGGAAGGGCGGCGTCGGTGGCGGCGGCAGACGGTGGAGGATTGCAGATGCCGATTTGGTAGTAGCGGGGAGAGAGAGAGAGATGCGAGATAGAGAGAGAGAGAGAGAAAATGAGAGATTACGTGTGTGATATTGAAACAAGTGAGAGAATTATACTCAAATTAACAAAAACTTTAAATTAAGGGTATAATGGTCTCATTACATTAAAATCTGCTAAAATTTATAATAAATTAAGTTTTTGACAACATTTATTTTTCACTATTCATAGTGGATGTTTGACATGATAAACTCTAAAGAATATATATATTCGCAAACTCACATCATTCAGTCTTATTTGTGCTTCAATAGTTACCAACTGGAACTGATGTGACCGATCAAACAAGGATATAATTATTGAATTTTCACCATATTTCAATTTCGTATATTCAAGAATGAAGTTTCGTTGGTTTACTGTGGTAGAATAATAATTTATTTATATCAAAACAATTTAAAATTATTGATGAATGTTCCAATCTTAATTCTCGTACGTTTCAAATGGCACTTCAAATCTTACAATAGCAAAAAATCGAAATGTCCCAATAACAGGATATTATATCATGTTACTAGACGTCTAAATTTTGAGGACAAATTAAGGTCGAAATGAAGACTAATCTTGTTGATATTTGGTGCTAAAATCTCCAACCTTTGACCATTGTTGCAAATTAAAACTTTTAAAACGTCACATTTAAGTCCCAACCTTTATTTTTATAGCAAATTCGTCTCTACTAATTTAATGGACTGTTTGTAAATCCAATAACAAACATTTGTAGTGATTTGCAATTGAGACCCAATCTAACAATTTAAACCTACTCAATTTTTTGTGGGAGATTAGGGATGAGATTTATACGTGTATCTGATATACAAAATCCAAAGTTAGGTGAGGACTTTTCAAGTTGATTGTTTAGATATACTTAATACTAAATATATTAAGTATAATAATAAAATATATGAATAAAAATTGTTCAAAATAAGAGAGATCCAGATTAATAAATATTATTCTTTTGTCATATTAGTTTATAGAAATACCAAAGTAATAACTATTACTATATTAATTTATTTATGGGAAAAGTGCAAATACCCCCCTCATGTTGGCAGTGCTAGGCAAATACCCCCTTGAACTTTGTTTAGGTGCAAATTCACCATTCCCTAAAGTTTTCAGGTGCAATTAACCCCTCGCCGTGATGGAAACGACACTTCCGTTGGCAAAAAAAATATTTTTGATTTGTTTTTATTCTTGTGGGACCCTCACAATTTTCAACGGTTATATACTACATAATTGGTGCTAAAAGCTCAAATTAGGAAACAAATTATTTCGAACCCTAGCTCACAACTATCAAAATTCAGGTGAGATTTTCCGATAATTTGCACGAAAAAGGATGACGAACCACTTGAAGAAGATGAGATCGTCAATATCAACAACAAATAGTTGGCTTGGATTGCAAATTATTGTAGAACTTCGCATGAGTTTTGATATATAGTTGTGAGCTAGGGTTTTCCTAATTTGAGCTTTTAGCACCAATTAATTCTTGGGAATTGTAAGGGTCCCACAAGAATAAAAATGAATTAAAAATATTTTTTTGCCAACGGAAGTGTTGTTTCCGTCAAGGCGAGGGGGTAATTGCACTCGAAAACTTTAGGGAAGTGTGAATTTGCACCTAAACAAAGTTCATGGGGTATTTGCCTAGCGCTGCCAAGATGAAGGGGGTATTTGCACCTTTTCCCTTTATTTATTTTCGTGAAGATTATGTTTATTACATGATATCATCATTACTATTTTTTGGTTTCATAATTATATTTCTTAATAATTTATCAAATTAAACAAATTACTATAGACAACTTAATAATTGCTCAAAATTTTTTTTTTAATAAAAACAAAACCATTTATTTGGCCAACTAATTAATCGGTCAAATAAAATTGATTATGCAAAATAATCTTGGGATGAGAAAATAGATATGGATTTTGAGTATTTATATATGCTCTCCAAGAGTAGTCTTATTAAAAAACGATGTGGGATAGAAAATTTTATATTAAATATAATAAATATATAAATAAAAGGGTAGTGCTATTTGGACACACTGTGACCAACCACACAAGCTAAAAAAGGTAATATAGGTTTTGAAAAAGGAAATATACCCTAATTGGGGAATCATAAACCCTAAGGGGAAATGTGATTATTTCCATTTTTATAGTTAACTTTCCTTTTTTTTACGCGTGTGATCGACCACAGTGTGACCGAATAGATTTATTGTAAATAAAAATACTTAAAATGAGAATTTAATTAACCGCCACTTCAAGTGGAGCTAAACTAGATTATTAAATGACAAAGTAAATTAGGAAAGAAGAATATCTTTGTTACCAACAATTGCCCCGCACATGTTTGTTAAGTCTACCACTGGAAGAATTTTTTTTATTTTATTGAGGGAAAACTTATATTCCACTAGAAGATTTAATTAGGCTTACAAAGGGGATCAATTGAGTTGCAAACATACACCGTAAAATTAAGTTTGTCTATTTAATAATCAGTTAATTCGCAATATTTATGTAAAACTTATATGATATGTAATTTTGATAAAAAAAAAGTTTATAAAAAAATGAATTTAATAATTAAAAACTGTATCGAGCTGATTTGCAAGTTTACAAATAACTAGGTAAGAGATTAGTATAAATAAATAAGCTTCTAGCTCAATAATTTACGAACCAATTCAACCGACATAAAACTGCATATAATTGGAAAGTTGGCTAGGACTATTGTTTAGAAAAACGACGTCGTATCATTTTTGGCACAATTTCTCTCACTCCTAATCACACTCGACTTAATTTTCAGCTTCACAATTAGTGCACATGTAAACTAGTGGTTATAATTCTTAATTATCTCTATATTATTATATTATACCTTTTTTTAGGATCATACATCAACTACTCTGTTATTCTCATGCATATATATTGTTTGTAATATCGTATATATACATTTTTTTTAGCAGAAGTAATATATATGGTATACCTAGAGAGTTATTAATTTTATTTTATCTAAATTATTCTATTGTTTTGCTTACTTATACATATAACGAATATGAATATTTAGTGTATGTAGTTTTTTTTTTTAACAAATTTAGTGTATGTAGTTAATTTAGATAGAGTTAGTACATGTACAACATTATAATAATATATATATATATATATATATATATATATATAGGATTTGGTTCATATAAAAACTAGTCCCTATATAAAAATTACAAACTAATCTCAACCGTTGATCATGGTATGATCTATGGTTGTTAATAATCAAAGCATGAAAATAGTATATAAAAAAACATGATTTTTATATAAGCATAATTTTTTATACAAAAAGCATGAATCGAGAATAGTAGTATTAAGCATCATTGTATATATTAAAAAGTATGATTATATATTGAAAAAAATATGATTTGTAGTTTGTACGGGAGTACTGGTTTTTATACTAACACATCCCTATATATATATATATATATATATATATATATATATAGGGATTGGATCATATAAAAACTAATTTTAGTTTGGGAAATAGGAACACACATCCTAGTCATCCATCTTTGGAGATCTATGGTTATAGTTAATTGCTGATTTTATGTGTAATTAGTGTGAGTTACGGTTTTTTTATTGGCAAACACTTCCATGAGACCGGTCTCTTATTAGAGACCGGATCCGGGTCGACCCGACCCGGAATAAACCAATAAATAGATAATGTTCACCATATTTAACAATTGAAACTGCTAGCCTAATGGTCAGTGCCTTTGCCTTCATAACTTCATGTCGAGGGTTCGAATCCCGTATACAACATTTTGAATTTTTTTTTTTTGCATTGTGAAATCTATTGAGACACTTTATAAAATATTTTAAGTGTCCTATTAACTGTTTTGTTTATTTTTTCAAATTTTTTCGTTTTTTTTAAAATTTATTTCTTCCAATAATATTTGTTATTCCCTCCGTCCCATGATAAGTGACTACTTTCTTTTGGGCACGGGTATTTAGGAGAAGAGTGTTTAAAGGGTAAAAAAATAAAAGCGAAATGTTCTACATCTTTTATGCGAGAGGAGGTGTTTCCATATTAGGAAAGTGGCCACTTATGATGGGACAACCCAATAAGAAAATGTGGCCACTTATGGCGGGACGGAGGGAGTAATTTTCAGTTATGGTTTATTAATCCCTAAATATTACTTTTCTTCTTGTTAATTATTACCTTATATCTTGACAAATATTACTTTGAAAAATAATACTTTTGTTTACGAAAATTGTTACATTGAAAAATATATTACTTTTCTTTTCGTGAATTATGAATTTTCATCCCGACAAATATTACTTTTATTTACGGCAATTGTTCATTGAAAAATAATATTACTTTTCTTCTTGTGAATTATTACTTTTTATCCCAACAATTATTATTTTTGTCTACGACAAATATTACTTTGAAAAATATTACTTTTATTTACGAAAATTGACATTGATAAAATATTATCTTTTTATCATGAATTATTACTTATTATCCCAACAAATATTACTTTGAAAAATATTCATTTTGTTTACGATAATTGTTAAATTGATAAAATATTACTTTCTTCCCGTGAATTATTACTTTTTATTCCATCAAATATTATTTTGAAAAATATTACTTTTATTTACTATAATTGTTACATTGAAAAAATATTACATTTCTTCTAGTGAATTATTAATTTTTATCCCGAAAAATATTACTTTTGTTTTCGAAAATTGTTACGTTGATAAAATATTACCTTTCTTCTCGTGAATTATTACTTTTTATCACGACAAATATTACTTTTGTTTACGATAATTGTTACATTGATAAACTATAACTTTTCTTCTTGTAAAATATTACTTTTTATCCCGACAAATATTAGTTTGAAAAATATTACTACTTTTGTTTACGATGATTGTTGCATTGAAAAAATATTACTTTTCTTCTCGTGAATTATTATTTTTTATCACGACAAATGTTACTTTGAAAAATATTATTTTGGTTACAACAATTGTTACTTTGAAAAAATATTACTTTTCTTCTCGTAAATTATTACTTTTTATCCCGATAAATATTACTTTTGAAAAATATTACTTTTGTTTATGACAATTGGTACATTGAAATAAATTATTACTTTTCTTCTCGTAAATTATTACTTTTTATCTCGATAAATATTACTTTTAAAAAATATTACTTTTGTTTACAACAATTGTTATATTGAAAAAATATTACTTTTCATCTCGTGAATTATTCCTTTTTATCCGACAAATATTACTTTTTGAAAAATATTATTTTTATTTATGACAATTGTTACATTGAAAAAATATATTTTTTCTTCTCGTACATTAAAACTTTTTTTCCCGATAAATATTACTTTTGTTTCGGTAATTGGTACATTGAAATAAATTATAATTTTTCATCTCGTGAATTATTACTTTTATCTCGACAAATATTACTTTAGAAAAATATTACTTTCGTTTACGATAATTGTTACATCGATAAAATATTCCTTTTTTTCTTGTAAATTATTACTTTTTATCCCGATAAATATTACTTTGAAAAATATTACTTTTGTTTACGATAATTGTTGCATTGAAAAAATATTAGTTTTCTTCTCGTGAATTATTACTTTTTATTCCGATAAATATTACTTTTGTTTATCACAATTGTTCATTGAAAACTATATTACTTTTCTTCTTGTGAATTATTACTTTTTATCCCGATAATTATTACTTTTGTTTACGACAAATATTACTTTTATTTACGATAATTGTTATATTGATAAAATATTACCTTTCTTCTCGTGAATTGTTACTTTTCATCCTAACAAATATCACTTTGAAAAACATTCATTTTTGTTTGCGACAATTATTAAATTGATAAAATATTACTACCTTTCTTCTCAAGAATTATTACTTTTTATCCAACAAATATTAATTTGGAAAATATTACTTTTATTTACGATAATTGTTACATTGATAAAATCTTACATTTCTTCTCGTGAATTATTACTTTTTATCACGACAAATATTACTTTTGAGAAATACTACTTTTGTTTACGACAATTGTTACATTGATAAAATATTACTTTTCTTCTTATGAATTATTACTTTTTATCACAACAAAAATATTACTTTTGAAAAATATTACTTTTGTTTACGATAATTGTTACATTGATAAAATATTACTTTTCTTCTTGTGAATTATTACTTTTTATCCCGACAAATATTACTTTTGTTTAAGATAATCGTTGCATTGAAAAAAATATTACTTTTCTTCTCGTGAATTATTACTTTTTATCCTGGTAAATGTTACTTTCAAAAATATTACTTTTGTTTACGATAATTGTTACTTTGAAAAAATATTACTTTTTCTTCTCGTGAACTATTACTTTTTATCCCGATAAATATTACTTTCATGAATACTACTTTTGTTTAGATAATTGTTACTTTGAAAAAATGTTACTTTTCTTATTGTTAATTATTAGTTTTGTTAATTACAATTGCTACTTTTAGATAAATTATATTTTAAAATTATATCGTGATAAAAATTAATAATTAACACGAAGTAAAGTAACATTTGAACGTATAATAATTCATCTAAATACCAATAGTAATAATTTGATGCGATGAGAAATATTAAAAATAGAAAAATAAAGTAAAAGAAAAACGAAAAAAAAAAGAAAACGAGAATTATCAATAAAATAGAAAAATATAGTAAGAAGAAAAACAATAGCAATAATTTGATGTGATGAGAAATATTAAAAATAGAAAAATAAAGTAAAAGAAAGAAAGTAAGAAAGAAAATGAGAATTATCAGTAATATAGAAAAATATTGTAAGAAATACCAATACTAACCATTTGACGTGATGAGAAATATTAAAAATAGAAAAATAATGTAAAAGAAAGAAAGTAAAAAAGAAAATGTAAGAAAGAAAATGAGAATTATCAGTAAAATAGAAAAATATAGTAAGAAATACCAATAGTAACAATTTGATGTGATGAGAAATATTAAAAATAGAAAAATAAAGTAAAAGAAAAAAGAAAAAAATAAAATTATCAATAAAATAAAAATATATTGTAAGAAGAAAAATAATAGTAATAATTTGATGTGATAAGAAATATTAAAAATATAAAAATAAAGAAAATGAAAGAAAGAAAATGAAAATTATCAGTAATATTGAAAAATATAGTGGAAATCAAAAATAAAAATAAAAATGCTTGCTATTGGGATTGAACCCCACACCAAAAAGATTTTGGAATCTTATAGTAGCGGCCCAAACCACTGGGCTACCTTCTCCAGATATTTTATAATTCCATCAGTGCAATATATATACAATAACACAGAACTTTTAGGAAAAAAAAATAAAAATTGAACAACGGGTTTGACCCGTTTGACCTGGGTTGGCCCGACCCGGATCCGGTCTCTTACTAGAGACCGGTCTCACAGGAGACCTACCCTTTTTATTTTGTGTGGGGTAATAAAGTACATGGTTGTTATCTATTTATTCAAAATCCCTACAATTTTGGGACTTTATTTAGGAATGAATTATTTGATTTGGACGTATTATTCTTTTTTTATAGAATTACGGTTTATTTATTCAATGTTTCTATTATATCCATAATTATTATGAGAAATATGTAAGTATATATTTGATTATTATTTTTGGATGAATTAAAGAGCTATTCATATACTAATGTAGCATTAATTATATTATAATATTGCCTCATAAAATTATATATTAAATATTAGATGCTTATTAATGTCATTATGCGTGCTTTATAATGTAGATTAATCTTAATTCAATTATCTTGTTATATAACTATTTGATTTATTCTTTTAAATAATTTTAATGTTTAATAGTTCAACTTTCATGCTTATATTTATGAAATTTCATGCTTAATAATTTAGGTTCCATGCTTACATTAATGAAATTTCATGCTTAATAGTTCAACGTCATGCTTATATTAATGAAATTTCATGATTAATAGTTCAACTTTCATGCTCATATTAATGAAATTTCATGCTTAATAGTTAAACTTTCATGCTTATGTTAGTGAAATCGTATTCTTCCAGTTAACATAACATAAGCATGACTTAATTTTAAATTCTAATATAATCATAACTAATTTCTCATATGCTTTAATAATATTTTTAATCATTATCTATCTCATTGTCAATTTTCAATAATTATATTTGATTTGAATTCATAACACAAGTAACAAAACTTATATAACAAAAGGAAAATTTGTTATAACTTAATTAAATTTCTTAACTTAATTAAAGAGATATACTAGGGTAAATTACGCAAGAAAAATGGGGTATTACATTTCCCTTGCTTTTGACAGTATCTTTCGGTGGGGCCCAATCTCTCAGGTCGTACGTGTAACGATCGGCGTCCGGCTCTGACACGTGGGGGGACTGCTAGGCCTCTGAATTGGGGAGCGAAGTGTAACTGGTATTCCCTTTTTGATTGGATTGATAGGCCTCACGTAATGCACTCCGAGCACGTCGTCCATCAGTATGGACCTCCAGTAATGTGTCTCATTCTCTGCTGCGTCTGGCTTAATGGAGTCGTAACAGACGACTCCTGCACGAAACTGATCAACAAGATACACCTGCAAGGCTGGTACCATTATCCATCTCAAACAACGAGGAATGACAGTGTCTGTGTTGGTCCCAAGACGGATACCTTGGTGTAGAGGGGGGGTGAATACACCAAGATTTAAAAACTTTTCCAATTAAAACTCTTTTGAGTGAGCCTACTGTGTTCGATCCAGCTGGAAGACAGCTTGATTGACACAGCTGGTTGTGTGTGTGCGGAAGTTGATGGGTTTGGAAAATCCGTCAGTTGCTTCAATTATATTGCAAAGCTTTGTTTCTCTTTTTAGTTAGTCAGTTTATGCAGCTTGAAAGAATGCTTATGATGAGTTAGCTGAATGCATAAATAAAGCAATAAAGAACAAAACAATTTTAACGTGGTTCGGAGTAACACCTCCTACATCGACGACCAGATTCACTGGTAATTCACTACCACTTGGTTTCCAAGTACCAAGCAACTTCACAACTCGAACTTGAGTCAAGTTCCAACAGTTTACGGGCACTGTCAAGCCTAACCTTTCGCCATGGTACCGAAAACCTGACTTACAGTTTCCGGGTACTGTAAAAACCTAACCACTCGAATTACACGCTTCGAGCATGCGTACCTTAACCTAACCTTTTCTGGGTTTGGGTTTGGGTATGGGTTTTCCAACTATGAACGAGTTCTTACAAAGAAGAACAAGGAGTATGATGAACTCGTTCAAACTAGGCTTAAGATATTTCTATTATAATCTATTCTGCCTATGACTGAATATGTGAACAACTAAGAACACAACAGACTGGCTGAGTGTTCTTTAGAGATTTGGCTTTGAAGATCGTTGTTCATTTATCTGTTGGCTCTTTTTTGTTTCTTCAGTCGTCTCTCCTCTATCTCTGGTGGAGGAGATATATATATATATATATATATATATATAGATATATATATATATATAGGTGGAGATTCAAACTAGCCGTTGGAAAAGAGCCGATTGAATCTTACCTGCTCTCATTGGCTTCTGGCCTTTCACCTACTAAGTAGGTCTGCATCTGCAGAAGCTATTTCTTCTCTGATTTGACCGCGTCAGATAAGATCTTCTGATATCGGGATCTTGTCTTGGAGAAGGTCTTCGTCTCCAAGCTGCTAAGCGTCTCTGCTGTGTCTTCAGCGTCTTCGACTCTGCTGCATTTCGACTCTGAGCTGTATCATCAACTTGAGCTGTGTCTTCAACCTGACCTGTGTTATTAACCTGAGTTGTGTCATCGTCACTAAGCTGGGTCTTTTTACACTGAGCTGGGCTTTCGACACTGAGCTGGGTTTCCGTCACCGAGCTGGGTCTTGATACTGCTGGGTCTTTGACTCTGCTTGGTCTGCTCTGCTGAATTCCTCAGCTGTGTCTGCTTAGCTGTGTCTTCTGCTATGTCTTCTGCTGTCTTCAGTGACTACCTGAAGACTTAGAAAGTCTATAAGCTCAAACAGGTGAGCTGGAAAGAGAACACTTGGGCTTGCGCAATCATCTACTCGGTTGGGGTCAGCTGGGTTTTGGTATCAAATCAAAACTCTATTAATTTTTCCAACAGTCTGATATGGGGGTAGAAACCAAACGAGCTAAACCAGGAATAGCCTCGAACATCCAACACTGTAGTACACACACAGGGCCGTAATCATGGTACTTGGGTAACATTTTAGACCTCTTCATTTCTAGACTTTTGGTATAGTTCCTCAAGACTTCAAATGTACCCGTCCCAAGAGAATCTGTTCCACCCGTCGAGATCATCCACCAATACCCAATGCCAGGCCTCCACATTTCTCTAATCATCACCACCTAACCCGAAAAAATAAGCGAGGAGAACATTTGCTGCCCGAATATGGAGCTCGCCATCAGGATTATCTATTCTATCCCCTTTAAGAAACCGGCTTCGCAGCTTGCTAGCAGATATAGGCTTTCTGTCACAAAATCTTTGATAAGCCTCCACATTATCCGGTGTGTGACCCACATGTGGATCAAATGAACTAGCTCCGAAATATAATCCCGACATTAGGGCGTACTCCCGAGGTGAGAATCGGATATTTTTGTCACCGATACGATACCATGTATCGTACTGCAATGCACCGAGCACCTCTACCTCTCTAGATATGAGCATGTGTAGCGTTTTTCCGCACTCTTTGCCCAATGGCCATCTCATAAGATGCTCGAACCAGCCTGCTGTGAATCTATCCAACAGTACTTGACCTCCAACAACAATAAGTCTCTGCCTAATCTCTGTTATTATCCCACATTTGTAGTACATGTTAACCCTCGGATAATAGCGTTGAGCATCTTCTCGAATCTAGATCCAACCAAACTGATACAAATACAATACGATTCAAAAATAAGAACAGAAACACGCTGGAGAAAAAAAAATATTGTACTGATAGGAAAAATATTGTATCGATGGAACTAACATCAATATCCATCGGTATAGTAATACAACCGATCGGTACACAATTTATCAAACTTATAAGTCATTGTCGTAACATAAATCAAATGATCATGTTTTTTAAATTTATAAATGAGTTATATATAATTGAAAACATAACACCAAGTGATCTTATTTGTTAAATTAACTATTAAGCATGACTAAAAAATATAATAAACACAATACAACGTGACTAAAGCACAAATTATTAATTATTAATTAGGGGTGAGCAAAACAAACCGAAAAACCGAACCGAGCGACAAACCGTACCGAAACCGTCCCGAAAATATGGTTAACCGGACCGACGGTTTCGGTTTATTTTTCTAATTTTAAAAAACCGAGGGTAACGGTTAGGTTTTTATTTTTATATATAAAAACCGACGGTTAACCGAACCGAACCGAAACTCATTTCAAATTATAATTTTACTAATTATATGTTATAAAATTATTATACCAACTAATTATATGTTATAAATTATAATATTAACTAACTTAATTTTACTACTTTGACTTGAATACATGAGAGTGTTCATTTTATTATTTATACTTCTTTAAATGTATATTTCGAATCCACATTTTAAGATATGAATTTTTATTTTTCATGCTATGAATTATAAAAAAATTGAAAGTTTTCTTTCGACATGGTTAACCGTTGAATAACGGTTAACCGAACCGATTTTTAGGTTAACCATTATAGTGGTTTTTGGTTTTTATTTTCTACATTTTAGCGGTTAACCGAACCGATTAAAAACCGTATGGTCGGTTTTTTTTTGTGGCAAACGGTCGGTTAACCGAACCGTGCTCACCCCTATTATTAATAAATTTAAAAACCTAGAATATCCGTGCTTCATTTATTTCTTTAATCATGATGAATATAAGATTAAACACAATAGCACATGCTTAAATATTCAATTAAACATAGATTACCACGACATTATAAATACTATACACGTGCTTAAACAATCATAAGCATCATAAATATTTGATTTTGTCCCAAACAATTATATAGCACATAAGCATATCACGTAAATATCATAATTAGCACGAAATTATCATAATTAATCATCATATTTTTAACACAATATCAATGATATGTTGAGAAAACTGTACCGATAGGCTGAAAAAATGGTACCGATAGGTTAAAGAACTGTACCGATAGATTGAAAAACTATCGGTACAATTTTTTCAGACGTCGTTGCTCTTCAAGTTGGTACGAAGAACTAACCTCTTGTAGATGTTGTCGATATTCAAGTCGGCGTTGATTCTCAGATTGTCGTCTTGAATTTGATGACGCCATGGATTGATGAGAGAAGAAGGATATGGGGGTACTGGTGGGATGGAAGGGATGAATTCTCTGGATTTTAGGTGTACCGGTGGTGTGAATTAATTTTGATGTACCGATGCACTTTTATTGTTGAAGAAGGGGGTACCGCCAGGGTTTTGTCTTCTTGTATTTTGTCTTTGAATATCAGTCAAATTAAAAAAAAAAAAAAGATTCTTATCGATGGCAGGCGGTGGGTGGGAGTTTAAATCCCTAACTTTAAGTGGAGTCAAATCACAATATTTTTTCTCTTTTTTTTATCTCTGAAAAGTAATATAATTGTGAACAAGTGGGTATAGCTTATACGTGTGGGTACACACTATCTTCATGCTAGATAGTTTAATTTTCCTGTATTAAATAAATGGGAGCCCATATTGGTTTGAATTGGATTCAGGTCCAAGTAAATTAGGGTAATAAATACGGAAGTGGACTTGTGTAAGGGCAATAATGTCGTTGCTGATTCGTTCCTTAAGTATGTTTGCAAGGGGCGGCGGCCGTATCTGGAGCTCGATAAAGTCCGGCCATGGCTGTCGGATGCTGATGAGCACGATGGGAGCACCCTCATCATCATCATCGCCTTGGCTGATGCTACCGCCCGGCCGAGACAGCAGCAGCGGAGACATCATCCACAACTTCTACAGCCTCGCAGATAAGAAACACCGGAGTTTCGACGGCGGATTCTCCTTGGAAGACGGCACCAGATTCGTCGGGTCGTCGCACGGCTGGCTTGCTCTGTTCAACGCCCGCAGAAACCACCTCTTCCTCACAAATCCCCTCTCCCAACGCCGCATAGATCTCCCTCCGGTCGACAAATTACCCGATCCGGAAATCAATCTGACCAACGGCCACGCCAGCGTCTCGAAGGTGATCCTGTCGTGCTCCCCCGACGAAGGCGACGGCGTGTGGCGCGCCTTGATGGCTTACAGTCCGGAAAACAGGCTGGCGTTATGCCGGGGCGGCGGCGGCGGCGGGTGGAAACGGATCGGGAGCGACGAGTACAGGTACAAGGACTACGGGAAACTTACAAGGGAATACAAGGATTTCGTATACTGCCGGCCGGGGAAAAGTTTCGTCAGCTATCCGTCGTTCGAGGGTGTTAATTATCGTTACGACGATTATAGTCTTCATTGTATTGAGTATTGGTTTCTCGGCGACGCTGATGAGTATCCGGAGTGTATGACGATTTACAGACCTAGTTGGATTAAGGAAATTCCCAAGGAATTTAATATTAATACCATTTCCGGAGAAATTGGATTCAGCTTCTACCTTGTTTTCACGGAGCAGATGAATCAACTGCTGTACGTGGTCAGGTTTGTGTCGGATAATAAAACAGTTCGATTTATGGTTTTCAGGATTGATAATGGACGCGGATTTGTGAATAGAGTGAGGTTGGTGCGGCCGGATCAAGCTGGTTCCTTGGACGGCCTCGCCATCTTCATCGGAATCAACCACTCATTCGCGGTCACCGCCGCCGACTTTCCTAACATTAAGCCTAATTCGATCTACTTTGCCTCGCCGGATTCCGTCCGTTGCGAGATATTTGATTATGAAAGCCAAACTGTGTCTCCTTGCTACTATCCCTATCCATCTCAAGTTGAAAGCAGCATTGCCCCACCGCCTTTGTGGTTTTCCCCGACTCCATCTTAGGTTTGTTATTCCTTTTCTCACTCAGATCATTTTCTTAGGACTCGACTTTTAGTTACACATGTATACCATATTTAGAGCATGCACAATGGCGGGTCGCTCGGCCCGGTCGATTGGCTAGCGACTGCCACAAGAGACCTACCCCCGGTCCCTCCCCATTGTAGTGACCGCATGGGTCGCAACCCAGGTCGGGTTAGCGACCGAGCAACCGACCTGGGTTGCTAATATTTTATTATTATTTTTATTTCATGTTTAATAAAAAAAATATATATATTTCATGTTTAATTTTTCAGGTTTGATTTCCAATGTTTCACTACAATATGGTATTTTAATTATAATTATTTTTATTATTAAAACAAATATAAAACTTAAAATTAAAAAAAATATTTCATGTTTGATATAAAATAAAAGTAAAGAATAGTTTTTCATGTTAAATTTTCAGGTTTAATTTTCCAATATTTCAATACAATATGGTATTTTAATTATAATTATTTTTATTATTAAAAAAATATAAAACTTAAAATTAAAAAAAATATATGTTTCATGTTTAATTTTCAGGTTTAATTTTCCAATATTTCAATACAGTATGATATTTTAATTATAATTATCTTTATTATTCAAAATAAATATAAATAATATTAAAATATAATTAAAATAATGAGAGACCTAGGTCAGAGACCGGGGTGAGAGACCTGCTCCATTGTGCCCGATTTAGAGACCGGTCTCTCAATCATTGAGGTCCCACAAAAAATGCATAAAATATACTCTCCCATTGTTCATTGAGGTCCCACAAAAAATGCATAAAATATACTCTCCCATTGTGGGTGCTCTTAGGAAAAGAGTGTTTAAAGGGTAAAAAATAAAAAGTGGTGGAGCTCTCATCTTTTGTGTGTGAGAGGATGTTTCTATATTAGGAAAGTGGCCACTTATGATGAGACAGCTCAATAAGAAAATATGACCACTTATGGCGGGGACGGAGTACTTAATTTGTTATTGCTAACGTCAGTCAGTCAACAATTGTAGCGATTTTAGGACTCTTTGACTTAATTTTATGTTTGGTTTGGTCTGGTGTGGCCGGCTCCCTTCTTCATTGTTTGGAGTTAACTAGGATGGTAACATGTCGGTTTTTTTTAAGGCCGAATTGCCTGTAAGAATTGCCCGTAAAATGTTGAGAACTTGAGACTTGAGGGAAACAAGATAGAGAGGAGAGAGATAAGCACAAATCTGGTGGTTGTGGTGGTGGTCGTCGGCGGTGGTGGCTAGGTGTAGAGAGAGACAGTTGACCGAGAGGAAAAGAGAGATGAGTGGGCGAAGATTTTTTTATTTTATTCCTTTAATCATGTGAAACGACATGGTTTTGTTCGTCAATTGATTTGGTCATATCTGCAAAATAAGAAGAAATCGAAAATTGGATATTTAGTTATTTACCATGCAAAAGGTTAAATCTTAATCTGGTGTGCAAAATTAGAATTTCTTGAAAGTCAAGTATTGCCATTGTAAAAACTAATTTATAAGGAACTAACCATAAAAACTAATTTATGGTACAATAATAATTTAAAAGAAAAGCCTAACATCATTTACGAGAAGGATTCAAAGTAAACGTTCAAAATTTCAATTGTGCACACAGTAGAACATTTACACGCATTTAGAAAATACCGTCCACAGAGTTTATTTTCCTTTTTAAGATATGATCCCATCACTCCTAAGGCTATAAACGAGTCGAGTCGAGTCGAGCCGAATATTAATTTGCTCAAACTCGACTCGTTTAAACATGCGGTTGCTTGAGCTCGAGCTCGACTCGAGTTTTTGCCATCGTGATCGAACTCGACTCAATCCAAAATTTGCGAGCTCGAGCCCGACTTGAATTCGACTCGCCAAATACTCGATAACGAGGTATTCGAGCTCGAAGCTCGAATCGGACTCGTTAAGAATTCAATTATATTTAAATTTAGCTCATCAACTTATTAATCGAGCTCGAGCTCTTGGTACTCTAAAATTAAATCTATTAGTGCTGTCATTTTGGGGAGTGGTTATGGATTGTTATTTAAAAGCATATAGTATTTGATGGCAAAAGTTCAAGCCTTATCCGTTACAAAAATCTAATTTTTTTTTGCTTGTATACAAAACTCAATTGTAGGCTCGTGAACATGCTTAATTAAATACGAGCCGAGTATGTTCGCGAGCCTGTCGAGTCGAGCAACACAATGCTCGAACTCGTCTCGAAAACTTATCAAGCTCGATTTTAGGCTTGAACTCGACTCGATTAGTTATCGAGTCGAGTGCTGAACGAGCTTTTATCAAGTCGATCGCCGAGTAGCTCACTTGACTCATTTAAAGCCTAAATCACTCCCTTATATTTTATACCTCATACAAATTCAAAATAGTGGACCTATTTCTCCACTCAAATACATATTTACCTTACTTTTCTTAAAACTCGTGTCACTCTAAATGTACACTATTTGTGGACAGAGGGAATAGTAATTACTCTATTTCAATATCTCTATTTTTATTCTTTATATTGAACACCACAACAAAATCATTTCTTTTCCGAATCTGATATGTCACCAAGAGTCTACTATATAGTGATCTTCTGTCTCTCAATTTCATCCCAAGAACTCCAATTGATTAACGAATGTCTCTGACTATGTTGAATTAATTAGTTTCCATAATCTCCTTCAAGATGATGGCGGCCAAAACGGGCAAGACATATATATGCTAGAACTATTTTGAGTTTCTGAATAAGATTTTAAGAATGTATGCTCTTTGCAGGTAATATGAAAGTAGTTTGTTTGGTTTTCCTACGTCTTTTTCTGTAGAAATTATTGTGGAAGAAATGCTAACTTTATTATTACATCTTGAAGAATGAGACTATTCTACATCATCGATTAAGAGAGCAAGAGATGTGATCTGTAGAAGAAACAGAGGAGGAATAGTTTCTCATCATTTTATGCTCTTCACTACAGAAGTATTAAATTTGACTTTTCTTAATAAAAAAATTTGTACATACATGTATAAGAATAATTTATCAAATATTGCCAATATTTAATGGGCCTTCACAATTGCTTGATTTAATAGACTGCATGGAATAGTTTTCAGGAAGAGAAACTATGTAAAATAGCCACTTAAGTTAATAAAAATAAAATAGTAGTCACTAAGTTAATATTATGTAAATTATAGCCACTATTTGTATGAAAAGACTAGTTTACCCTTTAAGTTGACCCGCAACGCGAACATGAAGCGAACGTATCTTCATGCGTTTCGTTCAATCATGAAAGACGCGAATAAGATCTACTCGCTCCATTCGCGCCTTTCGTTTTCTAGTACATGTCGTGGAGCGAGTGGTGCGAACGGTGCGAATGGAGCGAACGGTGTGAGTTGAGGTGGTGCGAAAGAAGCGAGTAGAGCGAATGGAGGTGAGCGAACGGAGCGAGTGGAGCGAATGATGCGAGTGGAGGTGGTGCGAACGTTGCGAATGGAGATGGTGCAAGTGGAGCGAACGGTGCAAATGGGGGTGGTGTGAACGGAGCGAGTGGAGCGAATGATGCGAATGGAGGTGGTGCGAACGGAGCGCGTGGAGCGAGTGAAGCGAACGGACGAATGGAGGTTGTGCGAACGGAGCGAGTGGAGCGAATGTGAAGGTTAGGATGATGATGGTGTGAATGATGCGAATCGGAAAAAAGAGTATTATTCGTAAGAGTGACTAGTATTTATATATTTTTAAGTTAGTGGCTACTATTTTGTTTTACTAGTACTACACACCCGTGTGATGCACGGGGTAGATTGAATTTTATTATTTATGTAAAATTATATAAACATGATAAATGAAGTATAAGAAATGAAAATATTAATAAATATTACTCCCTCCGTCCCATGATAAGTGGCTACTTTCTTTTGGGCACGGGTATTTAGGAGAAGAGTGTTTGAAGGGTAAAAAGATAAAAAGTAGTGGAGCCCACATCTTTTGTGTGAGAGAGGGTGTTTCCATATTAGGAAAGTGGCCACTTATGATGGGACAGCCCAATAAGGAAATGTGGCCACTTATGGCGGGACGGAGGAAGTATAAATTAAATTTTCATTCAAAATCCATAGATTTATAAATTCTGGAAACTTCTTAATAAACAATGTTTGTTGTACTTGCACTATTATTATTTATCTTTATTACATATCAAGGTATTCAAATCACTTCATCTCCATACTCTAATTGTCCATGAGAGTATTGATTTCTTAAGAAAAAACATCACTTGTGATTGAGATTGTCTTAATTTCTCTTGATTTTCATGGCATGCAAATTGCAAAACATTTAAAGGGAATTGTCTTCGTTCAACGTGGATCTGATGAAGTTAGTGACATTCTCATAATCAATATATATCTTATGCCCTGAGTTACTTTTGTTAATATCTTGATATCAAGAAAATGATCTATAAACTAAACGCATGTCATTGCACAATTTGAAAAAAATGATTGATGTTCCTTAACAACATATGTGCTAACCTTCATATTCTACTTGTGGTTAGGCATTGAAAACTCTTCAAATCATTCAGAAATTCAGACGTGTGGACATCGTTTAGTAGATCAAGAATTTCATTTGAGCTTCATGTGTGTATAGATGAACACAATCGGAAAATGTTAGCATCATACAACATCACTCAATTCTCTTTAATTAATGTATTAATATTGTTATGGAGATTATACCAACTGGTGTGTGTGTGTGTGTTAGGTATGTGTTTATACGTATATGTACATGGGATGTTGGTGAAAGAGTGACGCTTCTTATTCCTTATAGCATATTCAGATTGGAGCCAATAATTGTGTGCACCTTAGTCCATTTTCAGATTATTCACCTCCATAAGTCATGCCCCATAGGGATGGGACCCATCACTTAATTGACACTTTCACACTATATCTATCTTTCGATCACCAATTAATAATATAATTAAAAAAAACTCTTAAATATTTTAACTTGCTAATTACTCGGTAATTATCATTTTAAGAATATTATGATGGAGATGTTTTAGGGTGTGTCCAAAATTAATAACTAATGATCAAGATAGCGTGAATTGACTGATCGGGCTCCATCTATTGTGTCGATAAAATGTTGCTATTTTTTATATCAACCAAGATTCGAACAACGTCAGTAACTATGATTACAATCCAAATTAATTGACTAACGACGACGAACAATACAGCAATGACACGAGAAATGAGATAAAAACTCAATTAAACCTAAATCGACGCCTAGAATCTCTGAAGACGATTCGACTGGAATCTATAGCAGTTCAACTCCGAATGAGCTGAAATTTTAACACAAGTTATAAATTGAAAACAGAAACAACATATCCAAAATTCAGCAAAAACTCACGAGTAGAACTCAAAAACGCTCGGTGCTCAATTTCGGTCCGATTTAGGGTTTTGGCCAGAAAGGAATTTGCGGCTGTTTTGAGATGGAGCGACGAGGGTGGATGAACTGTATGATATGGACGAAATATGATGGTGGTATGAAGGTGTGGATGATGGACGAAGAACACGAGAACAAAGAAACGAGAAATATTGGAGGTTTACCTCAATACGGACCCCAAATCGACGAACGATTGAAACACGTATCACGGAAGCAATTCTCCAGCGGCGTAGTTAACCCGAGACCCATACGAGATCACGAACGAACTATAGATTTCAGATTCAAAGGTGCCAAAATCGAATCCTACCAAGAACTAGGGTTTGTGAACTTTGTAGAACACGTGAGACAAAGTCGAAAATAACTTTTTCATTCAAAACTCGTCTGCCGAACAGTACATACGAAAATTAATTAAATACTAGGCTAATTCTAAGCTAGGTTCGAAAATTACAAGGCCTTGGGCTTGGTAATTTCGAATTCCTTAATTAAATGCAACTGGGCCAATTAATCACCTAAACATGGTGTGATAATTGGGCTACTAATTAACAATGTAATAAAATTAAAATATAGTCCAAAATTCGAAAAATTCACAAAGTCCAAAAAAATGAATTGGGCTTCCATTCTCTTCGATTTTATTCGACCCTTTATGCTTCTCCATCATCAATCTTCAATACTTGTGAAGTTCACCAACTTGTATTGATTAAATCCAACTACATCGTCTTCCAGCTTCTTTTGAATGTAGCACTGGAAATAACCTTGCAGCTTCTTGGCTCTTAATCTCGTCACTGGACCTCTAAGCTGCAATTCCGAATTTAAGTCTTCAGTGCTAGGCCCGGTCTCATCATAAGCATACGTACTTATTGTATGTCCCATCACGGTCTTCATATATGTTATTTTTCATGTATGCATACACACAAGCTACTTCAAGTATTATATTGTACATATACGAAGATTCATACATGAAAGTTATTCTTCGTGTATGCTACAAAATATGCCGAGAATTTTAAAGAATATTTTTGAAGAATATTTTTTATCTTTGAGTTTCAGGAATGACAATTTTGAGTTTTTCCTCTTTATTAAATGTCATTTATTTTTTTAAATAAAGAATAAACAATTACAGAAGTTCAAATAGTGATATTATATGAAATAATGTTCTAATTAATTTTTTTTTGAAATTTTATAATATTTGAAAATTGACTAATTATTGAAAATTAAATGATTAAAATTCTAAAATTTGATAGAAAATTAATGAACTATAAATTTTCGATCATATTAGCGATGTTATGATTATTTATAAAATGAGATGATTGAGCTCACCACTTGATAAACTAAATATTCATGCATGGCATGAAATAATTAAGGATTTGTGAATGGTTGTGAATATGATGAGAAATTAAAAAAAGAAGAAGATAAAAGTATAAAGATTTGATACCTCCAAAGAGATCTGGCTTCGAAATCTCTCAACGAGAGCACCAATTGATACGGACACGATTTGTGAATCGCATCGAGATTGCGTCACTTCGAGTAAGAACACCGACTCCTATATATTGAGTAAAAAACTCAATTTTGTTATCAAGGAGAAATACAAAAGCCCTAACAATAAATAGAGAATAAATCCTATACGAATCCTATAGAATCAAACTATCTAATTAGATAAATCAAATCATTATTAAACTATACTTAGGGAACCTATCAAAGCCATAGTTGCAATCTCACAGCAAGCTTTTGGAGACAGCAAGCTATAAATGGTAGTATACTTGAAGATTCAAGACCAGGAGATAAAGAAAAAGAAAATCTCTATGAAATCATTTCACTCTCAACATGAGAAACAAAGAAACAGAATAAATGTCGACATTGAGATGAGCATGGATTCGGGGGCTACAGCTAGAAACTTCACTTTGATACAGTTGTAGAGAAGATGAATTTGGAAGCTATAAGAATATAAAAGTATATTCAATAATATTTTAATTATTACTCTCTCCGTCCCATTAATAACGTCCCATAACTTTTGGGCACGGTTAATAAGGAAAAGAGTAAAAAGATAGAAAATGGATAACTCTCATCACTTTTGAAAGGTTAATTATTTCATTTTTATGAATGAGACGTTATCAATTAGACAGATAAAAAATAAAAATGAGACATTATCAATAGGACGGATAGAGTAATATTTTAGGATAATTCTAAACATAGCCCCCATTTTACGAGTTAAAGGTTTTTTAAGGACACTAACTAAGGACGAGTGCGTTTTAAGGACAGATTTTGTGCGGGCCGACTTTTAAGGACATAAACTCTTAAGTTTTACGTCCGTAGGCCTATTTTAGGCCCGATCGGGCTGAAACGCGCGTGCTTCGCACGTGAATGCTTATGTGGACATAATTTTACACGTGTAATGCCAAATCACTCAATACTCACTCTCTTTCTCTACTCACTCTCTCTCTCTCTAAATTAAATGTGCTTCCATCTTAAACTTGTTTCTCCCAAATTGAAGAACCCTAACCCGACGTCTTCCATGGAGAATCCGGTGGATGTGACCTGTCACGGTGAAGTCAGAGCCGCGCTTCGCACATCGTGGAAGGAGCCAAATTCGGGGAGAAGGTTTCTGTGTTGCTCCAGATCGGGGGTAAGAAATTTGAAACTCAATTTTTTTTTTAGATTGATTACTGTTGGTCCAAGAAAATCTTGAGTTTCATTTATGTTGTTAGTAGGAAATGAGTTGGGGTAAGAATTTTTTTTTGCAGACTATTTCGCACACACACGATTGGTAATTTTTTTTTTTTGAAGATTGATAAATGTGCATTTTGGACGTGGTACGATCCTCCAATGTGTCCCCCGTTCAAGGGCCATCATTCCGGGGTTGTTAAGGAGGATTAATCGTGCAGAAGCAGAGATTGTGGAGTTGAAGAAAATGAAGAAAAAATTGCAGCTTGTTCTCCTCGTACTGTGTTTTCTCCTAATTTGGAAGCTTATGTATTAGTGGATTGGGCAGCTAGTGTAATTATATTATCTAGTTTATGTATTAGTGGATTGGGAAGACAATGATTCAATCATTTTATTGGCAAGAATCTGTAATGATTCTATCATTTTGTATGGGAATGAATCTGCAAAATTATCTATCAAACAACTGCAAAACTAAAATTATTGAAAGTAGAAAGGAGTAAAATGGTGAAAAGGGAAGCTGTCATTAGCAAAATAGTGCACACATTAGTGCAAATGTCATACTGCATACACAACAACAATATTGTTTAGCTTGCTGTGTGAGTTTCCAAAACACAAAACAACTAGGCAAAAACAGCATACATATACATCACAAAATGCCAATTGTTTACTGAAACATCCACAGAAAGAATGAAATAGAGCACCACTCATTTCTTCCTTGCTTGTAATTCAAAGAATGCTCAAGAATTTCTTTTGACTTTCCAATATAAGTGGACCTTGATTCTTGAATTTGTCTTGAGTGAGCCGTTGTAACATGGATGGTCCCGGTATAGGGGCAGATTTTGATTGGGATGCTTGTGTAGGGACCGGAGTTGGGTCCTCTTGCTCTTCTTCTTCATTAGAAATGTGAATGGAGGGTGGGAGCATTGAAGTACTGCGAGTTAGTACACCGGCCACTTGATGATGAACCACCCGGCCGTCCACCGCCTCTAGTAGAATCTTTCATCACCTAAGAGAGTAATTAAAAAAAAATTAGAGAAAAATTTGCACATAAATAATGAAATCGAGTTGAGGGCAAATATAGCACCTTGTCCCCGCCACATGTCACCGAATTGTGACCTTCAACTCCACATCCACCGCACTTGATGCTGCTTTGCTTTCTTCTCAGTTTGGTCCTCTTCTGCTGCAACTTCTCAGCCTTCTCATATGGTGCTTTTCTTCTGGCAAAAGATTGCTTACCTTTCCCTTTGTTCATGTTTGGAGGCAATGGTGGAATATATATGCTCTCACCCCACAAGGCTACACCATTCACACCCTTGATGATTCCTGCATATGCTTTCTTATAGGTCTCCACTGTATAGCAAACATGTACATAGTCATCCCTATTTAGCTTGCTGTGGTTGAATGCGCAGATGGCATGTTTGCATGGTATACCACTTAAACCCCAGGATCTACAGCTGCAAGTCCTAAGATTTAAGTCAACTACGAATTGGTCTCCATTACAACACTTAATCTCATAATCATCATGACTGCCTTTGAGTGGCCAGCACTCATGGACTTTATCAGCATTGGCTTCAAGTAACTTCTTAACTCTAGGGCAAATTTTTCCATTCCATCTTTCAGCTGCTGTTTCACTATTCTTTTGAAACCTAACCATTAACCATTCTCTTATCCACTCCAACATGGTCAAGATGGTCATTTCCCTAGCTTCTAGGATAAAGCGAGAGTTGAATGCCTCACAAACATTGTTGAGTAACATGTCACACTTAGAGTTCTCATAGAAGTGAGACTTACTCCACTCGCCTCGAGGCTTTGAATCCAACCATTGCCATGCATCTTCACTTAATTCTCTCAACTCTTCCATCCTCCTCTTCCATTCTCCAACAAGTGGTGGACTCTGCACATCTCCACAAGGCATCTTTGAATTTACGCCCCTAAACCCCGCTACTTTAAAATTCTCATGCATATGCCTAACACAAAATCTCGTGTTCGCAAGAGGAAATACCTCACCCATGGCTTGGATCAAGCCCTTCGTTTATCGACATAAATGTATACAACCGTCATCGAAATCTGCAGATCTTGCTTTAACACGCCTAAGAACCACTCCCAAGTCTCTCTTGTCTCCTACCGACCACGCCCCAAGCAATGGGGTATATGTCGTTGTTAGCATCCACCCCAACAACCTGTAAGCAACACCCCTTTATAAGCAGTCTTCAAATGGCAACCATCTATCCCAATTATGGGCCTGCATCCTAGCTTGAACCCTTTTTTCACTGCATCAAAACAGACATAGAATCTGTCAAACCTAGACTCACCATTCTCATCATCTAAGGCTCCTATAATGACAGTGGACCCAGGGTTAGTCCTTCTTAATTCCTCTGAATAATCCCATAATCTTGCGTATTGCTTATCAGGTTCACCATCCAATTTTCTAAGAGCTAATTTCTTAGCTCTGTATGCCTGTTCTCTCGTTATATCACATCCTAGTTCCTCCATTGCATCTTTCCTAAAAGCTAAGACCTGTCTCTTCGCACGTATGCGCGTAACAAACCTGCTCAAGTACCTATCACATAACCATGAAGTTTCATATTTGCCACATGGAAAGTTGCATCACATTCATGTTCATCATGGTACTCCCTGATCTGAAAAATATCCTCATTCTTCATTTTTGTCAGATGAAGTCTCCAAGGACAATCTTCATCTTTACATTTTGCATAGCATCTTGTAGGTGCATTCTTTGAAAAATATAAAGACCTCTTTGTTTTGATTGCATGAGATCGCATGCACTTTTTAAACATCTCCTTAGAGTTAAAAATCATGCCTACACAGAAATCAGGTTCAAATATAGTGACAGGATTAAAAATAGGTGGTGGCCTCTCACATTCACCATCTGAGTCCTTATATTCATCAAATTCTGTGACCACCACATCAGCATCTACATCACTCTCCTCATCACTGCCTATTCTTTCATTATCTCCTATGTCTTTTTCCACAAAAGTCTCAAACAATAAATCATCATCCTCATCCTCTTCCTCCATTTTGTAGTCACTATCTTCCTCATTCTCATCACCCTTCTCATTTCTACTCGACCCCTCAGCAGGAGTAACCAGCTGAACTGGTATAAATTGACTGCCTAAACCCTCAAATATAACAGCATCCCCATCATCATTTTCATCCATCACTTCATTATTAGTTTCAGACCCATTTTCTTCTACATAAAACACTACCTGTCTCACTGATAGTGCACTTAAACAATAATCTCTAACTTCATCATCAGAAGACAACACCTCAAACATATTATCTTTTAAAATGTGAATCTTAAACTCCCCATCAATTAACAACCACTCAGATAGACTATTACTTATAGATTTTAAGGTTAACTCCTTAGCAACTACTTTATCCAATATCATTCTTTCACCACCAACATACTTAGCCTTAGGGGATTTCACAAACTTGCCACTGTGATGAAACACAACTGTCAAATAAATATTTGGGGGTTCTGCAACAAAACAATTAAACAATTGAATAAGCCCTAAATTACAGTGTTACACAAACCAATATAGAAACCAACACCCAATAAAACAAACACAAATTCATGGCCTACAATCCACAAATAAGGATAAAAAAAACCAACAAGGAATATTTTTTCAAAAAAATAAACACTGGGGACCACACATATTCATTACAATATTGAATGGTCCAACTGACCCAACACCATCCACCACCAAACATAACATAAACAAACACTTTAAACCTATTCGGGACCACAAACATGATATTCCCCCAAAAGAAAACATAATAGAAGCGACAGAGAAAGATAGAGAGAAAGAGAGAGAAGGTTCTTACTGTAAATCGGTGGAGGCCGATTCAAATGTTGTTTCTCCCTCACGCTCACCATCGCGCCTCGTTTTAACCAGCTACAAACAAGTTTTAAGGTTTCACCGCTGTGCTTACTGATTTGGGAAGATTGATATGGGTTTCTTCAAGAAATTAGGGCTCTTATCGTGAATTAGAGAAAGAGAGTGAGTATTGAGTGATTTGGCATTACACGTGTAAAATTATGTCCACATAAGCATTCACGTGCGAAGCACGCGCGTTTCAGCCCGATCGGGCCTAAAATAGGCCTACGGACGTAAAACTTAAGAGTTTATGTCCTTAAAAGTCGGCCCGCACAAAATCTGTCCTTAAAACGCACCCGCCCTTAGTTAGTGTCCTTAAAAAACCTTTAACTCCCCATTTTACTCCTTATAACCCCTTAATTAAAAAATAATTAAAATTATAGTAAATGTACAATTCTACCCTGTAGCCCCCAACAATTTTAATTAATTGATAACTAAAATTATTCTTAAGAGAATATAATTTCATATTGTTCTCTTTCTCTTCCGATATTAAAAAATTTCATAGTCAAAACTGCTCGATACAGTAACTTAATGGAGTAAATATTGTGAAATATACTTCAAGGTAGTCAATTAACTAACAAAATATTCAATGAAAATCATTAACCAATCTACACATCAAACACACGAATTTTGCCCAATAGCCCCAATAATTATGGAAAGAGCAAGAGAAGATGTTGCCGTCGATGTTCTTCTGCACTATCCGCCTACTTGTTTTCCTCGTAGTCGCCGCCGACATCTTCGTCGTCTTCCCCAATTATGAACATCGCGATTAAGGGGATGAATCTGACGTCGACTGCGCCACTCGCCATAATTCGACGTCACAATCAGGACGGAGAATCCTCATGGCAAAGTAGGCATCTATTATTTGAAAGGCAACGTAATTAATGTCTTCTACAACGACATTAAGCTGACCCACGGTGTTTTGCTGGTTTTTTACCAGTTGAAGAAGAACGAAATTCTAATTTTATGTTCTTCAAATATCTAGGTTTGGTGGTTATTGATTTTAGGGGTTATGTTTTTCAAATCGACAAATTTTGTGTGTTTTATTGTGGCTACATATTCCATTCAATATGTGTGTTTTGTTCATTATTAGAAATTTTAATTATTAATTAAATATAATTATTAAGGGCAAGGACAAAATTCTATATTTACTATAATTTTAATTATTTTTTTATTAAAAGAGACTATAACGAGTAAAATGAAGGCTATGTTTAGAATTACCCATATTTTAAATGGGGGCTACGAAGATAAATTTTGGGTGTTATGTTTAGAATCAACCATATAGATTGGAGCCCACATTGTTTTGAATTAGATCGAGCCCAAGTGGATTAGGGTAATACATACATACGGTAGTAGACTTGTACAACGGCATGTCGGTGCTGATGCGTTCATTAATCTTCCATAGTATGTTTGCAAGGGGCGGCGGCGGCCGTGGCCGTATCTGGAGCTCGATAAAGTCCGGCCATGGTGGTCAGATGCCGATGAGCACGATGGGAGCACCATCATCATCACCTTGGCTGATGCTGCCGCCCGGCCGAGATATTCGCAGCGGAGACATGATCCACAACTTCTACAGCCTCGCAGAAAAGAAACACCTGAGTTTCGACGGCGGGTTCGCCTTGGAAGACGGCACCAGATTCGTGGGGTCGTCGCACGGCTGGCTTGTTTTGTTCAACGCCCGCAACAACCACCTCTTCATCACAAATCCGCTGTCCGGTCGCTGCATAGACCTCCCGCCCGTCGAGAAATTGCCCGATCCGGAAATCAACCTTCGGAACGGGCGCGCCAGCGTGTCGAAGGTGATCCTGTCGTGCTCCCCCGACGACGGCGATGACGAGTGTCGCGCATTGATGGCTTTCGGCCCGGGAAACAGGCTGGCGTTCTGCTCGGCCGGCCGCAGCGACGCCTGGACTCCGATCGGACGGCTCTACCTGTTTCACGGCAATCCTTACAAGAAATTCGCGAGGAATTACGAGGATTTCGTATACTGTCCTCTGGGGGAAAGTTTCATCTGCTCGCCCTATGACAGTCCTTTTTCTCATTGTACTGAGTATTGGTTTGTCGGCGATGATGCTGACGATCCGGCGGTGGCGACGATTGACAGGCATGAATGGAGTGAGCAAATTCCGGAGGAATTTGCTACTGAAT
Organism: Agastache rugosa; assembly: GCA_031470985.1. NCBI lineage: Eukaryota > Viridiplantae > Streptophyta > Magnoliopsida > Lamiales > Lamiaceae > Agastache > Agastache rugosa. Next base: position 35,179,239 of record CM062606.1, on the reverse strand, counting down.
TTGGATGTTGCTTCTACATACCACACCTTGTTTTGGTGGAGCAACTGAATCAATTGTTCTACGTGGTAAGGTTTGTGAAGCATGATTATCCGCACGAAACAGTTCGTTTTGCGGTTTTTAAGGTTTACGATGAACACAGATTAATGAATAGATTGAGGTGGGTGCGGTCGGATCAGGGTGATTCCTTGGACGGCCTTGCAATGTTCGTCGGGATCAACCACTCCTTCGCCGTCACCGCCGCCGACTTTCCTAACATTAGGCCTAATTCGATCTACTTCACTCATTCCAATTGGAACTTTACCTCGCCGGATTCCGTCGACGGCTGCGACGATATTGGGATTTTTGATTTTGAAACCCTAACCGTGTCTCCTTGCTGCTGCTGTTATCCATCTCAAGTTGAAAAGATTGTCCATCCGCCTTTGTGGTTCACCCCGACCCCACATTAATTCTGTTCTCTCTTTAGAATTTCAGTTTACATATACTCTCTTCATTTTTATTTAAAAATTTGTCCTCTTTTTTTAATTCATTCTCTCTATTTAAAGCCCATAAAGAAAAGTCTTATACTTTTGTAATTATTGGTTAGAATTTAATTGAATTGTATTGTGATTTGTGGACAAGCCTATGTTATAAGCTTTGCTCCTTATTATTGTTAGATAATATAGTGAAAAATCGAGTCTTCTGTCTAATGGGGACCTGCCAATGATGTGAGTGTGCATTACATGCAATCGTAGATTTTATAAAATAGTATTATTATTTTAAGTAGTAATTATAATTAGGGTTAATTTGCCTAAAATACACCACCTTTTTCGGATTTTGAAATTTAATATGACTTTTAAAAATTCTCTGTAAATACATCATCTTTACATCCGTTTGAATTTTGACATGAATTCCAAAATCCCCAAATTTGCATTTGACGTGGCTACCGGAATTTTACACGTGGAATTTCTTTCCGATGAGAAAAACGACGTCTTTAAAATTGTTACGATGGTGAATGAAATGACATCAAATATTCTGAAAATTATACGATGGTGAACGAAATGAAGCCTAATTTAGAGCTCCTGTTCAAATTGTTAAAACGATATTGTTCCATCCTATTCATATAGTCACGCCAAATATGAAATGTCACGTCAATTAAAAAATGACACGTCAAATAAAAATTACCACGTCTGTCGCCGGAGGTTCTCGCCGTGTCAAAATTCAAACAGATGTAAAGTGGTGTATTTATAGAGAATTTTTAAAAGTCATGTTAAATTTCAAAATTCGAAAAGGTGGTGTATTTTAGGCAAATTAACCCTTATAATTAATGCATTGAATTGATTTGAGTGTGCATTACATGTAATCATAGATTTTATAAAATAGTATTATTATTTTAAGTAGTAATTATAATTAATGCATTGAATTGAGCACGATAACAATCAGTCAAAAATGAAAGTACAATGTTCATTGTGGAGAAAGAAGAGCAAGCCAAACCAAAACATTTAAAAAAAATAAAATAAATAAACATAAACCGTAAAACAAAAGGAAATAAAAAATTTAAGAACTTAGAAGCATACGTAAACATAAAAATAAAAACTTAAAGGCAAAAGTAAATAGAAAATATAGAATAAAAAAGAGAGCAGGGGATTAGAGCATCTCCAAGAGTTTCTCTATAATAGAGAAATTTTTTCTCTATCATAGAGAAAAGAACACACACCATCTCCAACAATTACTCTACTTCCTACTCTATTTCAAAAAAATCATATTGTTTCTTTAATTTTACACACTATATTAATCTTATATTAATGATAAGGTATAAATTAATAAAAAATAAATGCACAAAATCAAATAAAATTAAAATAATATTTTTAGTTATTTAAAATTAAAAGTTTCAATATTTCTATATAATCCAATGTACGAGCCTCATTAAAACCTCTCATATTGAAATCATCGAGAGACACTGCTGATTTCAACTCAACAAAAAATGGAAGCAAAAAATTGTAAAATGGATTTAGATGAATTGAAGAGGGATGACAATATTTTAATGGTTGATTTGGATACAATTTGTGATGCAACACGACGTGAATACTTCCGTTTGGAGCAAGAAAAAGTTCTTCTTAAGCGAGAACGTTTCCAACAAGCCGATTCTACAACTTTGAATATGTTTAGGAATTTATTTCCGGGTCTTGAAGGTGATGGAAGTGGTGGAGACGATCTTTCTAAATTTTAGAATTCATATCTTTAATTAATGTTGTTGGAATCTAGTTTTTTATTTTCGTATCTATAAATGTTGTTGGAATCTAGTAATATATTGTTGTAATGTACTTGAATCTTATTTTTAGTTATTTATGTTGTTGGAATCTAGTAATTTTATATTCCAAATATTTTTAATATACTATATAGTATAATTTAATATCTAAAATATAATTAAATGTCATATGTTTAATGAAGTACTACTATAACTAAATGTAATAAAAGAAAAAGAAAAACAAAAAGAAAATTATAGAGAAAGGAATAGTGTTCCTCTACTAGTAGAGAGATACTATTCATTTCTCTATCATAGAGTAAAGGAATAGAGTTATCGTTGGAGAAAAAAGAGCCTCTAAAATAAAGATTAGAGCTATTTTAGAGAGCTATTGGAGATGCTCTTAGAAGTTAATGTGTATGAACTTCTCTGTACTTCTTTTCATGGCAAATAATTTTACTAATTAACAACTTCAATCAATGTATATAAAAGAATTATTACCAGATAAATTGGACTAAAATTTACAAGGGATATATATTACACACCAACAGACTATTAAAAAAGTGACAGTAAACAACTTAGTTAAACTTAGTTCTGTCTACATGAAGCATTACGGTTGTAGTAAATTTTTTTTGGACTTCCTCGAGTCAATTTTTTTTGATAAGTATTGCCTTTATCTTTAACTCGTTTATTATTTAATCGAGCCCAATCTAAATTTATCGAATACTTTCAAAGGTTACTATGCTATTCGAACTAAATTAAATCTAAACAAGTTTTTTAAATATATAACTATTACCTTATCTTAACCCATTTATAATTGAATTGAGCTAGATCTTAATCCATCAAATATTGTCAAAGCATACGAGACTAGTTGAACTTAATTAAATCTAAACGAGCTTTCTAAATTTATAAGTATTACCTTATCTTTTCATTCGTTCATTATTGAATCGAGCTCGATCTCAATCTATTTTGCTGTAGTAAGTAATCATTTAAAGAAAAACAATAGATGGACTACAGCCAAAAAAATGTCTGAAAAGTGCAGCACACTTCAGAAAGCCATTACCTAAAAATGGTATAATCCCAAGATCGACATAAAATTCTAGTAGCTCAAAGTATGACTATAACTATAAGTTCCAAGCTATAATTTCCCTAATTAAAACATTATATGTCTGTATGTCATCTTTCTTAAAAAAAAACCATAGCACAGCATTAGCAAAGGGAATCTATGAAATCTGATTGGATAATGAAGGGAATTTAATTATTCTTTATCTGTTTCCTAGAAGAGACTTACCTAACACATTAGGGGCTCGTTTGGTAGGGGTGATTAGGGTGTATAATATGTCTATGACACCCTAATATCTTGTTTGGTATGAAGTATACGGCCTTTTATAAAGTTCGGGCCCGTATGAATAATACTTACTTTTGTTGTTATGTATACTACCTATGAGGTGGTATAAATAATACTGCAACTAATTATAACAATAAATTACAATGATTACTATGTGTTGCAGAGAATTTAATACTTCATACCAAACGGAATATTAATTCTTTATATTTATAAGACATCTCAGTCAAACATATCAGGCTTTATCTCATACTTTGTACCAAACGAGCCCTAGAAGTAAATGATCATGATCCCTTACTCCTAACAAAGCTAAATGAATCATTTTTTTAAGAAATTCAACCTTGTACATTTACATGACAGAAATATCTAGCAAACTTTACTTTCATAATAATATGGGAGCAGAATGATCTAGTACCGAGTAGTTTAATTTGTAGCAAACTCTATAGTTAGAAAACAAAAGCATCTAAGTCTAAGGCCTTAATGTAAGCAATTAAAAATACCTAGTTGTTTTACAAGATTACACAACAACAACAACAACAACAACAACAACAAGAATCCCAAGACATATCTGTTCTAGTAGGAAAAGATCTGGTCAGGATAATTCCATAATCCAACCATCTCCGATATCTTCATATGAATCATATCCAAGTAACAAAGAAAAATATCCCTAACACGTTCTTTCGTCCATATATTGAATATGAATCCTACTGATAGAAAAAATTATCTCAAACATGTTGTGATAACAACAAGATTGGATCACGAATGCCTCTAATTCAATTGCAGCAAGAAAACTAAGACTTAACAAGCTAAGAAACTTATAGAACCCTAGCTGCATGAATGTAAAGATTGACACAGTGATTTTACGTGGTTCGATCTTTCGGATCTACGTCCATGGCAGGTTACCGGATCTTTCTATTCACCAAGAACACCACCAGATTACAGATCTACAGATTTTAGACGAAGACAACACAGAACTCACAAACCATGCAACAATGGCTAACTCCTCTCTTCTCTCTCTGCATACTTCTGTTCTCTCTTTTCTCTCACGCATAATGAATAAGAGAATGTAGAACTGAATTCTACAGCTACAATTCTATATATACAACTCAAAGAATCAACACCTCAGCTGCAGCAGCACGTGAGAAGGAATAAGTCGGTTAAAGCATAACAACCTCCTTTCTCTTTGCTTCCCAATACTTTATGTATTTATTCTGAAGTCCTTGATCCTTCAAGTATATAGATATGTAGTCATAGCAACAAAACACAATTTACAATTAAGTATAACATGAGCTTGAGAATCATCTAGAAGCAATTTTAGAGCATCACCAAAGATTTGAAGTAATTTTATTTTTCTTCTCCCTTTTCTTCATCTCCTCCTTTTGTTCCAGTTTCCTTCAGAGCTCCACACCAGTAAATCTTTAACTATTCTATTACTCAAATTGCTACAAGGTCTGTGTTAATATTTTAGATTAGACAATTATAAGTTTTTTCTCTAACAAAGAGGATTATTCATAGTAAATTATGATCTAAGCTACCTCATAAATTCCTATAATGCTAAAAAATATAGCTAAGAAATACTATATTTTCACCAAACAATAGATAAAAATGAAGCAGATCATAATTTACTATAATGCTATGGACAAGAACGAATATACATAACATGCACATTTATCACACAATAAAACAATACAGAAGAAAATATGTCGGCTCAATCAGATTAATTCAACATAAAATAAGCGTGCAAAACCATCCCTTCCCCATATCACCCAAAAAAGTTCCTAAAATGGTAAAAGAACGTGGGGAGTAACTAACATGGGATGTTTACTGTATGATCAGCGTATTGGATAGCCGTGGAGAGCTTTTCAGAGAATGAATTATTCCGGGCATCCTCCAGCGATAATGGGAACGAATGGAAACTGATGTGTCTATTATCAAACAGAGAGCTATTCTAATCGCCCTTCAGGACCCTCATCCCGCGGAGACCTCCGAATCCTTGATAGGAGCAGGCAGATGAGGGGGACCTCAATAGGTCTCCCGTACCCAACAGCAGGTGTCTGGATGGGCGTTGACCCCCTAACGCCCGACACTTATGCTTTTTGGCAGAATATTGCGCAGGAAAGGACGATGACTCTGGCCAATTATCGCACGACAGCTGGCAGCGCATTCATTAAAACTCAGGCGCTGTCTTTCTCACCTCGAGGAGCATGGCCACCGTATAAATACTCTCCCCCATCCTCTCAAGCGGACGACTTCCCTCTCATTCTACTTTCCCTTCATTTCCCGCGTCTCTTTACTGTTTCATCCCTCAAATTTATGCACTAGCTAACTTGACCTTCGGAGGTGGTTCACCGGAATCACACTCCGGCCAACCACTGGTTTCAGGATATAATCGAAGATCATGCTGGGGCAAGGCGCAGACCACCCTCCTGGGGTCCAGGTCTTCGAATCAAGCCGAGCAGGTAAGAACACCTTTGAACTGAGGTTTTTTTTCCTTCTATAATTAGCTGCTGGGATGTTTTTAGTCGCAGCAGAAACAAATTTGGAATTAAACATTTTTTTGTAGAGGGCTTGCAGGATTCTTTCCCAACCCATGATAATGTGCATGGATTCTTTCCCAACCCATCATAACGTCCCTCGTCATGGAATAGAGTTGGATCCGATCTGCCAGTTATGTGGAAAAAGTGAGGAAACAATATGTCATCTATTTTGCAATGTCGACAGGTATTGGATGTGTGGAAACAAAGTCCGTTGCGATTACAAGATTATGTTGCAACACAAGGGGCAGATGGTTTTGCTTGGTAGAGAAAAGACTAAGTTCAGGGGAACAAGTTCGATTTTAGAAGCCATAGCTCTCTGATATGGTGTAACTAAAGCTTAAAGTTATGGACTATCTTGAATCCATGTATGAAATCTACTGTGATGTTCTTGTGGAAGATATTAAGGAGATAGCTAGGAATATTGAATGTACTTCCTTTTCATTTGCTAATTAGGGGTGAGTATTCGGATTACGGATCGGATTTCTGCTAAATCCGATCCGAATCCGAAATCCGAAATTCTGAAAATAATTAATCCGATCCGATCCGAATGATCCGAAAATCCGAACCGAAAAAATCCAAAATTTTAACCCTAAATCCGATCCGATCCGAAAAATCTGAAATCCTCTAAACAAATTCCAAAATATCCATAAATTCGAAATTAATATAAAGAGAAAAATATATAAAGATAAACAGAAAAATAAAGATAAACAGACACAAAAAAGACAGAATAACAAGATATGCATTTGATAATAGATTAAGCCTAGAAATTAACATCCTTCTATTTTTCCATAATTCCATTTGCATCTCGCTGATGTTGATACGTGTAAATCACATCCCTCAAAAGGACCTAACAAAACTAACACTAACAGACTAATAGATTTAAAAAATTAAACCAATAGATATCAATAGAAATGGAATTACAAAAATAATTTAAAAAATTAGAGATGAAGATTGGAGGGTAGGGTTTGAGGTAGGGATGGGTGTGAGTGGGACTGTGGGAGCGGCTACTACTGATTGATGTATGCGGCAGCGGTGGTCCGGTGGAGAGGCAGCCAAGGAAGACGATGGCATCCGGCGGGCGGCGGGGGCTGGCGACACGCGAGGCGAGGCAGAGGAGAGGAGCAGCCGAGCAGATTTGAAATGGGGATGGGGTGTGAGCGGGATTGTCAATTGTGGGAGGGAGCGGCTACTAGCCTACTACTGTATCTTCCTTTTTAGTTTTAGGGTTTTAGAAATTAGAATTTAGATAGACATTAATAAAAATTATATATATATATATATATATATATATATAATTCGGATTTCGGATTTGTTCGGTTTTTTAAAGTTCGGATCCGATCCGAAATCCGAAAAAATCCGAACCGAATTTCATATTTCGGTTTGGTTCGGTTTGGATTTTCGGATTTCGGTTATTTTGCTCACCCCTATTGCTAATGGAAGCTGTAATAGGTTAGCTCATACTATAGCTAAAGGGCCTAATTTGATGTGCTTTCAAGAAACTCCTTCTCATCTTGTCTCCTTGGGTTTGTGAGGATGCAAGAGCCGGAAAGTTGACTTAAAAGTTTATAAATTTAGAGGCAATTAATAATTTGGATATTAATCAATAACTTTCACTTCATTACGCACTCATAAATGTCATCCTGAAAATCTAAAATGTAACTACTAACAACATATTATTCAAACCCAAATTGTTATCATTCCCATCATCAGCTGCAAAGTGCAAACTCATCATCAACAATACAATACTATCACACAAAACACTCTTGTCTTATATATAGTTGAATTCAAGTAAACATACTAGAATAGGAGTAATTAGGAATAAATTGAGAGCATCAAATACTGAAAAACAAAAACAAAAACCAAGACTAATTTAAACTAAGTAATGTAGGGGTGAGATCCTCGGCCACGGGAGTCGGGAGTAAACCAGAGCGGAGGTGGGTCGATCCTCTTCAGACTTGGGGGATCAGTGGGGAAAAAACACGGGGAGATAGTCTTGTTCTCGCAATCGAAAATGCCAATATCGTGCCCTCCGTATAGAGAGGAGGGATGAGCCCATTTCGAATCGCGGCCAACAAATATGTGCCAATAATAGCCACTACCGTCAACAACATCACGATCATTCGGTGGAGTATGTATGGTGTCATCGGTGAAGTAGATGGAGTTGGAATTCAATTCATCAAATTGATCGGTCTCCATCACCAATCCATGATTGATTCCAATAAAAATGGCCACATTATCCAGGGAAACCTTCTCATCCATCAACAATTTCCCATCATTATCGATCATATGAATATCGAAAGCCACAGTTTTGTAGGGATAACTATTATCCCAACCCTTGCGATTCCTAAAGTAGATATCTTTAACAAACTTACCAGTGTCGCCGCCGCGGAATTCGACTCGCTCCATCATGTGCCGCCTAATGAGATAGAGTTGATCCGATGGCTCCGAGAATACAAGGTACCTCCGCTCACTCACTCCCGTCGAGTCTCGAACCAACCGCGGCAGCTCGTTTAACGAATGCCTCCTCTCAATCGTTGGAGACTCGGGATTGCTAAGATCCCACACCTCCACATCCGAAAGATTTGGAACCCTAGTATCATCAAAACCCAACTTATCTATTTCCGGAGAATAATTTGTGGTGAGGCAAAACAAGTATCCCTGCTTGCGGGAATACACGAAATCTCCATAACATGTTACACGATCCTCCGTGCTAATGGGAGTCCAGGCTGGACTCTTGTTGAGCAAGGAGAAAGCTAGGCTTCCTGCAGGACCCAAACTCATCGCCGGTAAGTAGGCAGCGAGTGTCTTGGCAGCGCGTGTCTTGGCTGGAGGAGTTGCAAAACTCATGACGGCGCGGCACTCATCTTCGTCGTCGTCGGGAGAGCACGAGAGAACCACCCTCGACACAGTGTTTTCAGTGGGTGGGAGAGTTATGCGGCGGCCAGAAACCGGATTGGTGAGGAAGAGATCCTTGGTGCGGTCGTTGAACAGAGCCAGCCAGCCGTGCGACGACCCCACGAATCTAATGCTGTCTGCTGCTTCCAATGGAAATCCGCCGTCCAAACTCACCTGTTTCTGCTCCGCAAGTTTATAAAAGTTGAACTGAATGCCGCCGCTGCTCCCACGGTCGGGCGGTAGCATCAGCCAAGGCGGCGACGGCGACGGCGACGCTCCAACCTTGCTCATCGTACTCATCACCATCCGACCGCCTAATTCACTACCATAACCGCAGCCGCCGCTTGCAAACAGACGATTGAGGATTGAGGGACGCATGAGCACAACACAAACTCCAGCCGCCGAACACTTGCTTTTCACATACTATCTCTATCCTTTGACCCTAATTCACCTGTGCGTCATATTGGTTCCCTAAATAAAATAAAATAAAAAAATATGGGCTCAATGAATCCATATCTATTTATAAAGAAACTAGTTTCCCCGGTAGGGGTGTAAATGAGTTGAGCTAACTCGTGAGCTACTCGGGATCGACTCGAAAAATACTCGTAATCGATTCGGTATTAGTCGAGTCGAGCTCGAGCTGCTCGAGTTCGAGTTTCATTATACTCGGCTCGATAGGCTCGCGAGCCTAATCGAGGCTAAAAATGATTTTTACAATTTTATCCTTCTATTATTACTTAATTATAATTTGCATATGCATGTAAGAAACGAGCTTAAACGAGCCCGAGTTCGAGTTCAAGCCCGATAAAGATTCAATAGTCGAGCTCGAGCTTACCGAGTTTGCCATCGAGTCGAGCTCGAGCTCGAAAATATCAAACTCGGTCGAGTCGAGCTCGAGCTCGAGCTTTAGCATGTCAATACTCGACTCGACTCGACTCGTTTATACAATTCCCCGGTGCCATGCACCAAAATATTTACTCCCTCCATCCCGAATAAGTGTCGTATTTAGGAAAAAAATTTGTGCCCAAATAAGTATCGTATCGTATATTTTTATGCAAAAGTTATGTGAAATTTTTATGTTTATCCTTTAAATTAAGATAAGAAGATTATTTTTTCAGTTTTCCATGCAATTATTAAGGGTATAGAATTAATTTGTCCACTATCTTGATATACGCACTCGTGACACTTATTCGGGGATAGAGGGAGTATATTGAGAATATTAAACATAAGTAAATGTTCTACTTGACGACGGGCAATAAGACATTCTACAAAGATTTCGAAAAACATTTGGAGAATGGTAAATATCCACCGATACCTACCATAGTACATAAACATTCTAAAAGAGAACAGAAACATGCTGACAAAAAGTACAGCCAGCGTGAGTCCCTCATCCGACTTTTGGATAGTACACCACCTGGGAAGCACTTCATCAAACTCGAGAAAATATTTGAAACAGACAATGGCTGACAATCTAGTGAGGCTACGAGTAGTGTGTGAGGGGAATATGATGTACTACTCGACTGATGATAAACAAGTGGACTACAATGTCCAGCTGAATAAGATGCAAGCTAGAAAACAAGTGGTGTACAATTCAGTATGACATAGAAGCAAATTAACTTGTACGATATTATAACAGTCTTTATTGACACATTTTACATGTCGCAATAAGTCAACTTTCTTGTAGTGATAAGCGGTGATCTTTCATGTTGCGTCCATGTCATCATTCTGGTTGTCGGAAAAATTGTGAAAGTTCCATTTGCAAAAATTAGAAATGTTTGTGATTTAATTTGCCTAACTGTAAAAGTCATGCCAAAACTGCAAAAACTCCTAAAGTTTGTGATTTAATTCACCAAAACCCCAATTATTTTTGTTGACTTTAAGATTTTTATTTATTATTTTATTTATATTTTTGAATGATAAAATTATACTAGTATTATTTTACACATGGATGCCATATCAACCAAGATTTGCCAAGTCAGTTAAACTACCGATTCTGTTAGTAAAAAATGGACGGAGGTTAGAAAAGGATAAAAAGTTGACACTATACTATTATAGGTATTATTGAAACATTATTAATAGTATATGATATTTTCAGATCTATCTATACATTTTAATACGATTGCGGATTCGAACTCTCTCCTTACGTGACGCTCTCTCCTTTTAGTATTCTTATTTATCTTTAATTCTCATTTTGAGCATTTTTATTCATTTATTCTATGTATATTTAATATAAATTTTTCCATCCCACATTAATTCTTAATTAAACTTTACTCTTGGACAACCTATATAAATACTCACAATTCATGTGTATTTTTCCATTCCATAATTATTTTGCACAACCAATATAATTTGGCAAATTAATTTGTTGGCCAAATAAATAATTTTATTTATATTATTAAAACGATTGCGGATTCGAGCTCTCACGTGGCGTTCTCTCCTTTCAGTATTCTTATTTATCTTTAATTCTCATTTTGAGCATTTTTATTCATTTATTCTATGTATATTTAATATAAAATTTTCCATTCCACATTGATTCTTAATTAAACTTTACTCTTGGACAACCTATATAAATACTCACAATCCATGTGTATCCATGTGTATTTTTCCATTCCGTAATTATTTTGCAGAACCAATATAATTTCGCAAATTAATTTGTTGGCCAAATAAATAGTTATATTTTTATTGACAATTTTGATTTGATCAATTATTAAGATGTCAATATTAATTTGTTTAATTTAACAAATTTTTAAATTGACGTAAATAAAAGAAAACTCAATTATAATTCTCGGATTTGTATGTATATATACACGTATGGATAATTCTCGAAATTTGACTTTGTGACGAGATGATAAGACGTACACAATAATTAACATCGTATATAATGAAATCTTAGACAGATTGTGAGATAAAAAAAATAGTTTGATTTCTATTGATTTCTTGCAACTAAAGAAAGTGAAATAAAATCAAAGAAATACTATTTTTGATCAATTATCGAAATATTATCACTCCGAAATAATATTAAATTATTTTTTATGTCCATGCTTATATATTGCAAAATAATAATAAAGATAAAAATATTTGTTAAGGGAAGTACAATAAAATCGAAGAAACAACCTTATTGATATATTTTATTTTAATAATATAGTTCACCGTCAATTTCAACGGGATACACACTAGTTTAGTTAAGATTATGTTGTTCAAAAAAATCACCCACATGAAAATAATAAACATACATGTGGATTTTTATTACTAGCATAATTGATAAAGGATAGATCAAGTAGAAATCTAATCCCTGATTTGACTGCAGTCTGCACAAGTGAATTAGGTAAAAAGATAGAGTTAATGGCCCAAACTAACCCCTTTTTAAACTTAAAGATAAAAGAGAAAATGTACATTTCTAGTCAAACAACGTAGTAAAACATAAAAGTTGGCCACAAACTTAATTTATACAAATTATGGCAAACATTTGCCTTTTCGGACCAAAATACCCTTACTTTTTCTCTCTCTTTCTTTTTCTCTTTCCTTATTTTTCCTTTCCCTCTCTCTCTTCTCATTTTTTTCCTACTGATGTTGCGTTCTCTCCTTCCATTTTCTCTCTCTTTCCATTCTCTTATTTCTCTCTCGTTGCCACCACCGCGATCGCCTCTATTTTTCCACCGCCGTCTCCTCCATTCACGAGATTCATCCACCATGTCGTCCATCCTTCACCATCTCTCCTGCGATTTTCTCTCTCCCGAAGCTTCTCATTGGCATCGTGCTCCAGATCTACAAATAGATCCATAGATCCAGGTTATTTCTCCTTCCAATTATCACAATTTATGTTGATCTAGAGTTTTTTTGAATTTTTGTTGTATTTTTCTTATTTTTGTTTTATTTTTCTTATTTTTTGTTGATTTAGGGCTTTTACGTGTTTGATTCTCGATTATTTATGAGGTTTTCATATTGTTTTGATAATTTTTGGTGTATTTGGGTTTATTTCTGGATGATTTGGATGTATTTTCGCTGATTTCTGTTTCGTTTGTGTTGATTGAATGAGACTGCTCCTTGCTGTCAAAACTCATAGGTACGAAATAGGTGTATTCGTACCAGTAGTAACTCGTACCATGTAAGAATTTCATAATTCGTACCAATAACGCAGCACAACGAAATGGTACGCTGGTAAGAATTATGAAATTCTTAGCAAGTACCATGTAAGAATTTCATAATTCGTACCAATAACCAAGCACAATGAAATGGTACGCTGGTAAGAATTATGAAATTCTTACCAAGTACCATTTAAGAATTTCATAATTCGTACCAATAACCAAGCACAAAGAAATGGTACGCTGGTAAGAATTTCATAATTCTTACCAAGTACCATGTATGAATTTCATATTTCGTATCAATAACCAAGCACAAAGAAATGGTACGCTGGTAAGAATTACGAAATTCTTATCAGGTAAGAATTTTTGAATTGTCGTAATTCAATTCTCGTAATTCATGTTGATCTAGAATTTTTTTGAATTTTTGTTGTATTTTCTTATTTTTGTTATATTTTTCTTATTTTTGTTGATTTAGGGCTTTTACGTGTTTGTTTTTCGATGATTTATGAGGTTTTCATATTGTTTTGGTAATTTTTGGTGTATTTGGGTTAAAATCTGGATGATTTGGATGTATTTTTGTTGATTTCTGTTTCGTTTGAGTTAATTGAAGGAGGCTGCTGTTTGCTGTCAAAACTCGTCGGTACGAAATTGTGAGAGCCCGAATTTTCGTTGTTAGAATGTGCGAATTTCAGACTAAGTTATCTTAGGTCCTTATTCCCGGATTTTGATTTAAGAAAATAAATTTAAATTTTTAGAAGAGGAAAATTTTCTTTTATTTGAAAAGAGATTTACTTCTAGAAAAAATGAAATCAAAGGAATTTAAAAATTTATTTTTTTCATGTATTGCATAATTTCATATTTAATTGATTATGCTATATGGTATGATATAATTGCGCAAATTTAATTCTTTATGTGATTATATGTTTTAGATTAATTAGAAACAATTAATCTTATGTGATAAAAATATAATTGTGATAATGTGATCTATTTTGTATATTTATCATTTAATTCTTAGAAAATTCCATCTATGAATCAATATTCGATATTGGACTCGTTAGAATCGAAATATTTATTCCTATTATAATACTCGACTGAAAATACGATTCGACTAAGGATCGACGCGTCACAAATTATATAAGCGAATAAAGAGATAAATATATAATACACTATTATATATGTATATGTGTGTGGAGAAGTGTATATGTATATATATATATATAAATAGGCTGCTGTGTGCGTGTGTATATTTATATACAAGAGTGTAATATTATCCTATCTTCTACTCTACAACTAGTACTACTTATATACCATTCAAGACAATTACTAGATGACAAGAAAAGTAAATGAAATTTTGAAAATATTTGAGAGAGAGGGAGACGGCAGAAGTCATGTACATGGGGAAGGAAAAGGGAAGTCCACACTTTGTGTATTATTGAAGCAAAACTCATCATGAAGGCTAATCTACAGTAGACCCTCCCCTCTCTCCTTTGCACTTCGGCCAATCCTGCTTCCCATTTTAAAAAAAATTTCTGCCGCTCCATTCAAAATTATGGCAGACTCATCATTTCCTTCATACTCCCTCATACACTTCATATCAGTCATTTTACCATCCAACAAGGCAAGAGAAAGGAAAATATAAACACACGTCTCCCCTATTTTTATCACTCTGCGTAACATACACGAAAGCCCTTTTCTTTTTCTCTCCACACAGCACCACATTACAGCCACCATCCTCCTCATTTTCCCACCTTGTCACGGCCGCCGTCGTCGCCGTCGGGACTTCACGGAGAGGCAGAGGAGCAGCAGCAGCTCAACAGTGGGAAGGAGAGTGATAGATTACGAGATCGAGAGGGAGAGATCGAAAGTTGATAGACTTGAAGGCTAGGTATCTTGATAACTCTCTTTTTCTTTCGTGTTTTGATGTTTATGAGTTTAGTTGGCGTTGAATATGTCGGGAATCGACCCCCGTATGGTTCTTAATGTATAATCTGCTTAGTTTACAAGATTCATGAGCTTTTATTCGAGATTTAAGTCTTGAAGAAAGAATGTCATTTCGTTTTTGACAACATTTTTGCCGTAACATGTCGATGACTTGTTTAGTGGGTTAGAGTGTTCGGAATCATCTGGAATTTTTATATGTTATTCTATGCCGTGTCCTTTATATGTCTGTAAAATTAGAGACCTTTCTATCGAGTATTATAAGCATAGTGACTCCTTCATTATGGTCGCGCGAACAGCTCATTTTCAGATCTGCGCAGTCGAGATTGGACGAGCATATCTTGCTCGTCGGAACTCGTATTCACGAACCGCTTTTTTCTGCATAATCCAGACATCCCAAACTTTATGTTTATATAAGCCTTGAATTTTTACAACAATCGAACAAAGTCAGTTTTGAAGACGAACCTGACATATGTGCATAGACTCATTCTGAAAAGTATATAAATACACTGTTTTCGACCCATGTTCTATCAAGTATAACTCTCAAACCTTTGGTTATGTTTATATGAGGTTAGTTCCATGTTATAGTATGTAGTGTAACCTTTCCAGAATGATAAGACACGCACATAAATGTTTACTGATCAGTCCGTTCTCGTACGTCAAATATGACTGCTAGAATGAATTTTACGCACACCAACTGTTTGACAAAATGTGTAAGTGGAGTTTCTGACTTCATGAGATGTAAAATGCGTGTGTACTGCCCTATCTTTGTTTGAGCATAATTTCCAAACCACTACATATTTTTATATGAGACCACTTGCATGTTAAAGTATGTCATATAATATTTCCAGAATGATAAATCATGCTTATATATGTTCCTTGATCAGTATGTTATTTCGCATCAAACATGGTTACTTGAAAGTACTGAATGCATAGCAGGTGTCTGTAAAAATGCCTCAGTGAAGTTTATGAGAATTAATTCCCATCTTTGCGAGATTTTATGAATCTTAGTATGAAAAATGACTTGTATGATCAATATATATATTTTAAGTACATGTAAGCATATGTGCTAATTATATATAAATATGAATGTGAGTTTACTAATTATTTTTACTATGATATATGATTTAAAAATGATTAATTGAGCATGATTATTTGATGAAATGAACTATGTGAAATTCATATGTGCACTACATGTCATTGCATTAATTTTTCAAATAAAATATGTATATTATGGACTCTCGATCCATATTTAAGAATAGAAAATACGAGGAGACCCTCGTTATGTTTTTTCTTAAGTTTTTAAATAAGGCGGGAATAGGTAGACCTAGTACGTTGTTGTAAACGCCGTTAATTTTTCTTCTTGATTAGAAATCTAAGATTGTTAGACCATCTTGTAGGAGACATCGGTAATAGTACTCAAGGAACGAATTTATCTCTCAAGAAGTGAAAGGTGGGTTTCATGTTTTCAAGTGTGGGTTAGATTCCCACGAGGTAACTTTACGGGTTTTAAACTCTAACGCTTTTAAATTGATATGCATGCTAAATGTTTTATCTCCATAACTTGTGGTTACTCAAGAATCGGTATTCCCGTTTCTCTCGGCAAGAATTTGCCACTTATATTACGATCGGCCTTGAGCTCCGATCGTTGGGAAGTGTACACGGTAATCGAACTTGGGAGGAACCGAAAGATGTTACCCCCTTGTCTCGCAGTAAAGGACGGTTCAATTGAGCGGAGTGGCTCCCCCACTAATTGTTCCGGGATAGTAACACAAGGATGCGAGTTTTTAAGCGCCTGCAAACTTAAAAATGTGAGCTTCGGCTCGGTTATATATTTTTAACATATATAAAGGAATTATTTTATTTATCAAAAATCCTTTATATAGAATGAGCATGCTATATTTATCTTTTTTTAGTCAAATGTTTTTAAGGGGCAAGAAATCCATTGAGTGCTTTTTGTACTTCGCATTGTTTTCCTTAATGCGGGATGGTGACGAGCCGAGGCGGGAGTGATGGTATCCGATATGGTCTGGGTGATGACTTTTATTGTCGTCATCTTTATTTTGTTGCTTGCACTGTGGTGGTCCCATATTCGAAATATGTAATTCCTTAACTCCCCGGACAAACTGTACTATTTATTTTCTTTTCGCCGACTTCCCGATCGCGGGTGGTCGATGACAACTCTTTTGACGCTTCCGCAATGCGAGGCCCGAAGTCCTCATACTACGGGCCTATCTATCGTTTTGGTTTGATAAACTTCGAACTCTATTTTGAAAACTTAGCAAAATATTTATGTTCTCTTTCGAAAACCCAATGCATGATTTTGTTAATTCTATGTCGCCTTGCATTGTCGAATGTTGTCCCACCGGCGTCGCAACCCGGCCATCCGCTTAGACCCGGGGGTCGGGGCGCGACAGAAATAGGTGTATTCGTACCAGTAGTAACTCGTATCATGTAAGAATTTCATAATTCGTATCAATAACCAAGCACAATTAAATGGTACGCTGGTAAGAATTTCATATGAAATTCTTACCAAGTACCATTTAAGAATTTCATAATTTGTACCAATAACCAAGCACAAACAAATGGTACGCTGGTAAGAATTTCATAATTCTTACCAAGTACCATGTATGAATTTCATATTTCGTACTAATAACCAAGCACAAATAAATGGTACGCTGGTGAGAATTATGAAATTCTTACCAGGTAAGAATTTTTGAATTGTCGTAATTCATGTTGATCTAGAGTTTTTTTGAATTTTTGTTGTATTTTTCTTATTTTTGTTATATTTTTCTTATTTTTTGTTGATTTAGGGCTTTTACGTGTTTGTTTCTCGATGATTTATGAGGTTTTAATATTGTTTTGGTAATTTTTGGTGTATTTGGGTTAAAATCTGAATGATTTGGATGTATTTTCGCTGATTTCTGTTTCGTTTGTGTTGATTGAAGGAGGCTGCTCCTTGCTGTCAAAACTCGTTGGTACGAAATATGTGTATTCGTACCAATAGTAACTCGTACCATGTAAGAATTTCATAATTCGTACCAATAACCAAGCACAACGAAATGGTACGCTGGTAAGAATTATGAAATTCTTAGCAAGTACCATTTAAGAATTTCATAATTCGTACCAATAACCAAGCACAAAGAAATGATACGCTGAAATTCTTACCAAGTACTATGTATGAATTTCATATTTTGTATCAATAACCAAGCACAAAGAAATGGTACGTTGGTAAGAATTATGAAATTCTTACCAAGTAAGAACTTTTGAATTGTCGTAATTCAATTCTCGTAATTCATGTTGATCTAGAGTTTTTTTTAATTTTTGTTGTATTTTTCTTATTTTTTTGTTGATTTAGGCTTTTATATGTTTGTTTCTCGATGATTTATGTGGTTTTCATATTGTTTTGGTAATTTTTGGTGTATTTGGGTTAATTTCCGGATGATTTGAATGTATTTTTGATGATTTCTATTTCGTTTGTGTTGATTGAAGGAGGGTGCTGCTTGCTGTCAAAACTCGTCGGTATGAAATAAGTGTATTCGTATCAGTAGTAACTCGTACCATGTAAGAATTTCATAATTCGTACCAATAAGCAATGTACGCTGGTAAGAATTATGAAATTCTTACCAAGTACCATGTAAGAATTTCATAATTCGTACCAATAACCAAGCACAACGAAATGGTACGCTGGTAAGAATTATGAAATTCTTACCAAGTACCATGTAAGAATTTCATAATTCGTACCAATAACCAAGCACAAATAAATGGTACGCTGGTAAGAATTATGAAATTCTTACCAAGTACCATATATGAATTTCATATTTCGTACCAATAACCAAGCACAAAAAAATAGTACGCTGGTAAGAATTATGAAATTCTTACCAAGTACCATGTATGAATTCACACTTCGTACTAATAATCAAGCACAAAGAAATGGTACGCTAGTAAGAATTATATTAGTACCATATTCTATTTTTTGTTGCTTTAGGTTTGAAGGTACAATGGACATCATAGATGATTATGTGCAAGATTTTGGATGAATTTGGTCATGACGTCCTATAAGATCTCAAGAAATCAATGTTTTGGTTGGGACCATCTATTTGTTTCAACACAGATGAAATAACACTTACCGTAGAGATTGAATTGGTGAATGAACAATTCTTAGTGATTAGTGAATGAACAATTCTTATTTTGTAAATTATTTGCTACAATTTCTGGTTTGTAAACTATTTGCTACAATATTAGTATTATTAGTACTTTTGTTCTAAATTGTATATGTTCTGCAATTTGTCTAATTTAGATATGTAATTACTTGATACGAATAAACTTATTCCATACTACCAATATATCGTGGTACAAAATATTTATTTTCGTACTAAGTTACCATGGCATCACCTGGTAGTATAGTACAAAATGATCAATTCACACCCGCTTATCACTCCGTATCAGGCTGTTCTTAGTATGAAAATATACATTTTGTACCGAAGTTGTAACCTGGGAACTCAGTACGAAATTATCATATCGTACCGCGTCAAGTTAACAAATGATATATCAGTACGAAATGATTAATTCATAGTTTCTTACAACCCTTGAAACAACATCAGATGGGTACCACATCACAAAGTGGTACATCGGTACGAAATATTGATATTCGTATCGGTACGAAAACACAAAAATTTTACCTCGTTGTCTCGGTGATGAAGGTGGCGGCGGCGGATTGGGAGGTGGATAGTGGTACGATGGTACGAAAATACAAAAATCGTATCTCGCCGTCGCGGTGGCAGCGGCGACGGTGGTGGCGGATTGAGAGACAAATAGTGGTACGATGGTACGAAAATACAAAAATTGTACCTCGTTATCGTGGTGGTGGCGGATTGGGAAGCGGACAGTGGTACGATGATACGAAAATACAAAAATCGTACCTCGCCGCCGCACTGGTGGTGGTGGAGTTGGTGGAATGGGAGGCGGATGGTGGTATGCCGGTACGAAAATACAAAAAATCGTACCTCATGGAGGCGGTGATGGCGGCAGTACGAATTTAAAACATCGTACCTCAATTGTTACGAGGTACGAAATGTATGTTTCGCTCTATAACGCGGTACAAAAATCGACATTTCGTACCCCACTTAACAAAACTGTAACGTAGTGGCGCGGTACAAAATTAAAATATTTCGTACCGCGATATAAAAAGTTCTAATTTTGGTAGCACGGTACGAAATTCAGACATTTCGTACCGCGATATAAAAGTTCTAACTTTGGTAGCACGGTACAAAATCCAGACATTTTGTACCGCGAAATAAAAGTTCTAACTTTGGTAGCACAGTACGAAATCCAAACATTTCGTACCACGATATAAAAGTTCTAACTTTGATAGCACGGTACGCAATTCACACATTTCGTACCGCAATACAAATTTGTAAAGTTGGAAAGCAGTACGAACTTAAACATTTCGTACGCCTTACCAAATCAACACTTCGTACCGCGAAATACAAGTTCTAACTTTGGTAACACCGTACGAAATTCAAACATTTCGTACCGTGATATAAAAGTTCTAACTTTGGTAACACCGTACTGAATTCAAACATTTCGTACCGTGATATCAAAGTTCTAACTTTGGTTGCACGGTACGAAATTCAAACATTTTTGTACCGTGATATGAAAGTTCTAACTTTGGTAGCACAGTACGAAATTCACACATTTCGTACCGCGATACAAATTTGTAAAGTTGGAAAGCGGTACGAACTTAAACATTTCGTACGCCTTACCAAATCAACACTTCGAACTGCGAAATAAAAGTTCTAATTGGTAACACCGTACGAAATTCAAACATTTCGTACCGTGATATAAAAGTTCTAATTTTGATAGCACGGTACGAAGTTCTAATTTTGGTAGCACGGTACAAAATTTAAACATTTCGTACCACTCACTTGTATTTCGGTACGAAATATATATTATCGTACCGCACTACCAGGTGATGATATGGTTAGTTAGTACGAAAATATTGAGGTACGAATGTGGGGACGGTACGAATTTGATGTATTGAGGTAAAAGATGATAGAGGAGAGAGAATGTAAAGTTATGTGGAAAAAGTAAAAAGTATTATTGGGAAAACTCATCATGAAGGCTAATCTACAGTAGACTCTCCCCTCTCTCCTTTGCACTTCGGCCAATCCTGCTTCCCATTTTAAAATTTCTGCCGTTCCATTCAAAATTGTGGCAGACTCATCATTTCCTTCATACTCCCTCATACACTTCATATCAGTCGTTTTACCATCCAACAAGGCAAGAGAAAGGAAAATATAAACACATGTCTCCCCCATTTTTATCACTCTCTACAGAATACACACAGCCACACACACACGAAAGCCTTTTTCTTCTTCTCTTTATACAGCACCACATTACAGCCACCATCCCCCTCATTTTCCCACCTTGTCGCTGCCGCCATCGGATTTCACGGAGAGGCAGAGGAGCAGCAGCAGCTCGACAGTAGGAAGGAGAGTGATTGGTTTCGAGATCGAGAGAGAGATCGAAAGTTGATAGACTTGAAGGCTAGGTATCTTGATAACTCTTTTTTTCTTTCGTGTTTTGATGTTATGAGTTTAGTTAACGTCGAATATGTCGGGAATCGACCCCCTTAATGGTTCTTAATGTATAATCTGCTTAGTTTACAAGATTCATGAGCATTTATTTAAGATTTAAGGCTTGGAGAAAGAATGTCATTTCGTTTTTGACAACATTTTGCCGTAACATGTCGATGACTTGTTTAGTGCATTAGAGTGTTCAGAATTATCTGAAATTTTTATATGTTATTCTATGCCGTGTCCTTTATATGTCTGTAAAATTAGAGACCTTTCTATTGAGGATAATAAGCACAGTAGCTCCTTCATTATGGTCGCGCGAACAGCTCATTTTCAGATCTGCGCAGTCGAGATCGGACGAGCATATCTTGCTCGTTGGAACTCGTATTCACGAACCGCTTTTTTCTGCATAACCCAGACATCCCAAACTTTATGTTTATGTAAGCCTTGAATTTTTATAACATTCGAGCGAAGTCAGTTTTGAAGACGAACTTAACATTTGTGCAGAAAATCATTCTGAAAAGTGTATAAGTAGATTGTTTTGACCCATGTTCTATCTAGTATAACTCTTAGACCGTTAATTTTTTTGTGTAAAATGAATTTCATAATGTTCAAGGTTTTTGGAATGGTGTGTTGTTCACCTAGATGTTGCATGTACAGTTCGTGGTGAGTTCATGAAGATGGCTAATTGAATAAATTTTACGCACACGAAATGTTTGACAAAATGCGTAAGTGGAGTTTCTGATTTCATGAGATGTAGAATGTGTGTACCGACCTATCTTTGTTTGAGCATAATTTCCAATCCGCTGCATATTTTTATGTGAGATCACTTGCATATTAAAGTATGTCATATAATCTTTCCAGAATGATAAGGCACACTTATATATGTTCTCTGATCAGTCTGTTATTGCAAGTCATATATGGTTACGTGAAAGTACTTTAATGCACAGAAGATGTCAGTAAAAATGCCTCAGTGAAGTTTATGAGAATTAATTCTCATCTTTGCGAGATTTTATGAATCCTAGTATGTAAAATGACTTGTATAATCAATATATATATTTTAAGTACATGTATGCATATGTGCTAATTATATATAAATATGAATGTGAGTTTACTAATTATTTTAACCATTTTTACTAGGACTAGTGTATAGCCCGTCGAGCTTCGACGAAAATTATTTAATGTTATAATTTAAAAGTAAAGAATTATTAAAATATACTCTTCCCGTCCCGTTATTAATAATTCTTTAATTTTTTTTAATTGTCCCATCACGGTCAATAACCTTTTGCTTCATATATGCAATTATTTAAAATTATTTAATCTACCATCCATTTATATAATTTAAAGTAATTGATTATTTATTTTTTAATATGAACTTTATACAACTTATAAAACATCACTTTTATATAAAAATATAATAATAAAATGTTCTCGTGCATAGCACAAGGACCAGCAACAACATATGGCGATTTCCCAAATTTCGACATGCTACCCAAAAAAATATGCTTAATTACATCTCTAAGTACTTTTATTTCTACCTGCTTGTCCACATTTAACTTTGAAATTTCAATATGTGATATAGACATATATTTTGTTATATAGTATAGATTAATGATTTTTCTTTTAAAATATATGTACAATAGGCGAACACTCATGCTATGAATACATTAATTCTCAATATAAAACTCATCTATAAATTACAAATGTTCTTTAACTATTCATGAACATGTAAATATGATTAATCTTTTCTCTCCAAGTATTAATGTTAATGATTTCATTCAGATTTTTATGTGCCGAATATTTTATGAAAGATAAAATAAAAATCAGTATCTAAATATCTTATGATCATATATGCATATACACCATATATAATGTGTTTAGTTTTAATTAATATATTGCGTTATTTTTTTTATTATAGAGAATGTAGAATATGTCACATATGATCCGAATTAAGGAGAAGACTCGAATCCGTTTTCATTAATTGATTTTTTTAATTTTTATATAACTCCTTTTATAAATAATTGACCAAATTAAATTTTCTCATAAAATTAAAACTATTTATTTGACCAACTAATTCATTGGCCAAATTGTGCAAAATAATTGCGGAATGAGAAAATCACATTGATCATGAGTATATAAATATAGGTTCCCCAAGGGTGAAGTTTTATAAAAAACGATGTGGGATATAAAATTTATGCTAATAAAAATTTTTTTTAGTAAATATAATAAGAAGATACAAATTAAAGATTTTAAAATATATATATAAATATGATAATATATATACTCACATGACTATTCTAGGAAAATCTCGATACACGTTTAACAATCTCAATAAAATAATATTATCAGAAGATTATATTCCATATATATATATATATATATTTATGGAAGTTTTGATAATATTAAATAATAAATATATGAATAAAAATATTTAAAATGAAAATTTAAGATAAATATGAATAACGAATGGAGGTTGCGCTACGTAGGATCTCGAATTAAAGGGATGACCCGAATCCGTAATCGTTTTAATAATATATGGATACTTAAAATTGCTTTGTAGTATTGAATTTTCTATTGAAAAAATATTTTATGTTGCATTCTTTTTAAAATAAAATAGTATATTTATGTGCTATTAATATCATTATTATATTAAAGTAATCACCATATATACATAATAGCCACCGATGCTATCTTGATATACATATGATGAAGATGATATTAATAACTTATGAATCTATGTATTTAAAAGTAACGAATTTGCTAAATCGTAGGAAAATAAGAAAATCACATATTTTACAGTATGGAATCAACCAAATATCTTAAGAGTTTATCATATTAAATAGCCATTATGGATAGGGGAAAATTAATATTGTCAAAAACTTAATTTGTTATAAATTTTGGCAGATTTTAGTATAATGAGACAATTGTACCCTTAATTTAATTATTTGAGTATATTTCTCTCAATTCTATCATTTCGTTTTTTATTATCACACGTATCCCCTCTCTCTCTTTCTCTCTCTCTCTCTATTTGCCTCTGCTACTATCCGCCGCCACCATCGACCCCGCCCTTCCCTCCGATCTGAAGATCCGCCTCGACTACTCCTCCTACATCCGCCCTCCCCTTCGATCTGTAAATCTGGTTGCTGTCCTCGTTGTCGCCGGCGACGAACTCCACCACCACCAGCTGGTTCTTCGCCTTCACTAGATTATGCCCTTTCAGACGTCCGTCGTCTTCGACGCTGCCCTCCCCTCCGATCTGAAGATCCGCCCCGACTACTCCTCCTACATCTGCCCTCCCCTCCGATTTGTAGATCTGGTTGTTGTGCTTCGGTGTTGCTGCTCACTTTCTGGACTTGCTTGTGGCGGCCGGTCTTTTCGACGTCGGCGGCGGCGGAGGAGGCTTTGACGGCGGAGCTGCTGCGGCTGCAGGGATCTAGTTTGAAGATGGGGTTTTGTCTTGGTTTGGACGGTAGGGTTGGGAGGGTGGAGAATTGGGGGTTGATGAGATTGAGAGGAGTTGTTTTAGTGATGGGAGTGAGATAATGTCTGTGACGTCTTTCGACGAAACACCGGTGTCGGGATCAGTATGTAATAGCCCGCTTTTTCATAACCAATTCTTGTAATTAATTAAGAGCTCGCCTGAGATAATTAAGCTACTAGAATTTAGAAAGAAAATAAGTTTCGGCAATTTAAATTTTTTTTTCGGCAGCCCTAATTTGCCGAATTTAAAGATTTTAAGATTTTATCTCGTCTGGGCCAATCCGAAATGAGATGACGAAGATGATTATGATTACGTGTTTATATGTTTGAATTTATTTGAGAAATATGTGTTTAATTAAAAGATTTGATTTCTCCAGAAATCATAAATTGCTCCGGTAATTTTATATTTATTTTCAGACTTTATTTCCAGAAATTTCTTGAGAAAGCTTATATTAGGGTTTGGGAAACCCTAATAATTTTTATAAGTTTGAGAGATTTTTAATTAAAGTCGTGATGATTGTTTATTTGATGTTTGATTAATTAATTAGAGAATTAATTAATCAATTAAAGTAAGAATTATATGCTTAATGTTTAATTAATTAATTAGATTTTAAAGTAATTAATTAAGCTAATTTATTAAGCATAATGCTCCTAGAAAAATAAAGCTTGTCTTATAAGCTTTATTAATATTTTCTAATTATTTTTAATCTAGCAATATCAAGAGGGAATATTTGTTAAGATATTGTTAGTATTAAAATTAATTCATAATATCTTAATTAAGATATCCTACACTAATGTTTAAATTTTTAATTAATTTGGGAGTGACACCTCACCATATCCCAACATAATGATGATGGAAAGATTAGCATGCTACATGCATTAAATTAAATACAATGTATTTAGTCTACCTATTTAATTAGTGTGTTAGCATCTAACACTCATCATCTTCATCTCTTTCTTTCTCTCTAAACTCACGCAGCACACACACACTAACACACACTTACAAAACTTCATTGAAGTACCTTCATCAAGCTCAAGAAATCAAGGGTTTTAGCATCCAATTTATTCAAGAAGGTTAGATCTATGCCTAATCAAGCTCTTAGCTCAAGATCTAGCATAAAATCCATCTTCCTTCTTCCTTTAAAAATTTTGAAATTTTTGATGATGATGGTAGATGATCTTGATCTTCAATTATCATGTTAAATCCTTGATCTAGATTCCAATTCTACCATTAAATTAAGATGAATCAAACCCTAATTCTATTTTCTAATTTTTCAAAAATATTGAATAAATTAGGGGTTTTTTTATTCTTGATTTAGATGATTAAATTGATGAATTATATGAGCTTATATGATGGATATAAGCATGATTAGTGATTAAATTGAGAAAAATTTGATCAATTTCTTATTTATTTGGAGTTAGCCGAAAATGAGGGCTAAAATATTAAATGTTGATTTTGAGGTTCTATGCTTAAATTGATGTTTAATTTAGGCTTATATGATGTCATTGAGCATGTTGATATATGAATTTAATGAGTTGAATTCCCCCTTGCCTTAATTTGGAATTTATTTAAAAATTAGGGTTCCTAGGTTTGGGAATTTTTTATGTTGAATTTTTATGATGAAATTGATGATGGATTTGAGCTTAGAATGATGAAATAAGCTTATGATGAATTTATGGGAATTTTGAAGGTCATGTGATTGATTTTCAAAAATTAAAGTTTACAAAGATTTTGGGGCTTTTTGATTTAAAGGTGTAATTGGTTAATTGATGATATAATTAGCCTCTATAATTATATCTAAGAATGTTTTAAATTAAATTGGAGAGAAAATAATTTTCTAAACCATAATTATGAAAATTTTGAAAGTTTTAAGTGTAGGGTTTTGAGTTTTCTCCAATTTATTTAAGTAATTATGTTATAATTGAGGTTCAAAATTTAAATAATCATGTTTGAAAGTGATTAGAATGAAATTGGGAATTTAATCCTAATTTTCCCAAAAAGGCTGAAAATTATATGTATTAAAAGGCCATGTATTTGATTTTTAATTGAGAAAATAATGATAGAAATGAATTCTACGATAAAAATTAAGCATCGTAGAATTTTTCGGAATTTTAATACGAAGTTTTGAGAATTTTCTATTTTCGGGCTATTTTTTGAAGTCAGAGGTTTATACGTATAGATGATCTGATTTAATGATGTCATTAAGTAGTTATGTTCATTATAGTATAAAAAGTATATGGAATTAATTTGAGAATTTTCGGAGTTCGTTTGTCGAGTCAAAAATATTTTAAGTTCAAAGATATGAATAGTAAATAATAAATTATATGCTAAAGATGATGTTAAATATTAATTAAATGCTAATAATGATTTTAAATTATTAATGACACGATAATGATGAGTTAAGTGTTAATGATGTGTCATTAATGAGCTTATATGTCAAGGACATATTTTGATAATATAAGGTTAAGTTTAAATGTTATCAAAGTGCTTAAGCATTAATGATGTGCTTAAGTAAATAATTGAAGAGCTTAAGTATTAATAAAATATTTATATAAGTAAATGATATGTTTAATAGTTAAGGAAATGTTTAGGTGTTGATGATATACTTGTATGATCAATGATAAGCTCAAATGATTAATGATGTAATAAGTATAAGTTTAAATGTTAGTGAAGTGCTTATATGAAGAATGATGAGATTAAATGATTTGAGATGTAATTATATATTTGTTAATGATTTTATGAGCTTGTAATGTATTGATAATTGATGAGCATTATGTTGTGAATGGTATGTGACATGTGTATTTGACTAAGTTAATTCATTGAGATTAGGTTGGTTAATTAGTTTATTATGAAGTTAAGTATAAGGTTAAGAAGTAAGAAGCAAGGTTAAGTAAGTTAAGTATAATCAGAATGTTAAGTATACGAAGAAGAGCCCTAGAATTCTAAGTTGTTATAGTAACTTAGAAATGTCGAGAAGACATCTCTTAATCCCTTGTTATTCCTTTCTCGCTCTTATGTCTAAAACGTAAAATTCAATGAAGGCTCGAGCGGGAACGTGAAGTAAAAGGGAATCGAGAAGAAAGAGTAAGTAAAGGAAGCGACGAGTCAGGTGGGCTTTCTGAACTTACGAAGTGATGAATGTGAAATTATGATTATATATATGTGATGATTTTAAAGTGATTGACTTGTCACTGTTTGAAGTTTTTGTATGATACCATCTACCAAGGAAAGACGAATTCGGTCCTACGAAAGGGGTAGGATTTGTGTACACTATTTTGTAATCGGGAGCCTTCCGAAAGGAGTGGACGATTATAAGTGTTTGAGAAGGGGGCCTACTTCTCAACACTCAAAAGTTATAGTAGATGTGGTACATACATGTTAAAGTATTTGACTCGAGTCACTTATAATGAAAGAAAAGGTTTTGGCAAGCACAAGTTTGTTTTTAATATATATACTTGTGTTATGATTTATGGCAAGTTTTCAATCTATAGCTCTAAGTAGCAAGTTTTCAATTATTTTCGGCATGTGTCCACTGAGTACGAAGTACTCAGCCCTGCATGTTATTTTTAAAATGTGCAGGTTTGCTCGGATGGAGATGGAAGGGTGCTGGGACGGACTTATGTTGGTTATACTCTTATCGAAAGTTAATTAAACTAGAGATTGGTTATATGTCTTCATACATGTAACCCAGTATGTCTTCCGCTGCAACGTTTTGAAAACCTTTTGATTTTTGATGTCATTATGCTTCTTATGGTATGTTTATCTAGAACATTGTTACCTGACTGTCGTACTTTGATACGAGATGGTGTAGCTTCTTGACCATTCTCATTGATATTTTATTGAACTGGATATATAGTTTGCCGCTTCGGAATAATGATGTTGTTGCTTAGTATTTGATTGATCTTCGTTCGACTTGAAAGCATGATTTATTGGATGTTTGGTTCTTGTTTGATAACTTGGGTCGTTATCTTATCCTTTGGTTAATCATAAATTGTGTACGTCGCGGGACCCACCGGCTTAGTCATCTTCATTCTAAGTCAGGCTTCGACACAGTGCATGTAGGAATGGTGTATGTTCCTTTCAGCCTCTCGACATGGCCGTTTTTTTAGGCTTTGATGTATGGAATAAACTCGAACTCGGGCTCGTTCTCTGCTGCAGCCATTTGTGTTTGTGTGTGTGTGTGTATGTGTGTGTTTGCGAGAGAGAGAGAGAGTAGATATAGATTCAGACATAGTGGAATTCATTGTTGTGTTTTCCTCCACAGATTTTGTGCAAATGTTTTGGAATGTCGATGTTTTGGTCCACATTTCACAACTTTTGTAGGATAAGTTTCTTAGTTTACACTAATAATATTCAACAAAAATTGAAAATTATGTGGCCATGGATTGGAGAATTGATGGAGATTTTGCAGTTCTGGTTAAGCTTGGAGATGAAATTATTGATAGAGGGCTGTTTGTGAGGTATTTTTGTTGTTATTTCTGCAGCAGTAAATTATTTGGAATAGCAGCAGATTCCGGCAAACTCTGCTGCTCGTTATTTGGATTAGCAACAGATTCCGGCGAGCTTCTTCGCTTATTAATGGCAGTTTCCTCAAGTTGATTTTGTTTTTTAACAGTGTTACTGACATTGGTACGAATGATACGATTCGTACTATTCGTACCATATTTTGTAGTCATACGATTCGTACGCAAACTCTTATTCGTACAATATTTAGGCATACTTTAAAGCATATTTCTCTCTTACTCTATCTAGGGGTGGCAATCGGGTCGGGTCGGGTTCGGGTCGACCTGATTTCGACCTGATCTGTTAAGGCCCAACACCTGTTAAGGATATGCTCAACCCGAACCCGAACCCAACCCGAAATGACTAAACCCGAACCCGACAGAACCCGAAATTGACACGATAATATTCGGGTTGACCCGACACGATAATGACCCAAACCCAAATTTAAATGATTTAATAAGAGAAAAAATATTTTAAAATAAGATTTAATAAAAGAAAAAGTATTTTAAAATAAAATTTAATAGAGAAAAATAAATAAATATTCAAAAATTTAATATCTTTTGATGACTTGGAAGGAAAAATAATATGTCATCAATTTAAAAGCTTGATTTGAATTAAATAAATATAATATTAAAAAATATAATTCCTTATCGGGTAACCCGAACCCGACCCAAAATTTTCAGGTCCTTATCGAGTCAACCGATAAGGACCCGAACCCAATAAGGCTTGACCCAAACCCATTAATTTCGTGTCAGGTTTTCATATCGTGTCGAAAATTGCCAGCCCTAACTCTATCTCTTTTTTTTTCATGGTGGTCAGTGGAATGACCACGACGAAGTGCCATAATTTGGTACGACTGGTACGAATAAAACCATTCGTCCAATTCGTACCAAGAATAAGGGCAAATCTGTCCAGAAATCCGAAAGTTAGACAAAATTTATGATAAATTAAATTTTGAACAACTATTAATTTTCACTATCCATAATGGCTATTTGACATTTTTACTCATATTTTAATAATTTTCTAATACTAACTACTAATATAATTATTAATTTTTTAATATACTATATTACACTATTGTTCTTAAATAAAATATTTAATAGGGATATAATAGGCAAATCAAATTTTGTAAACAAGACACTTTTTATATAGGTATAGATATATGGTTTTAAAATGATTAATTGGGCATAATTGTTTGATGAAATGCATATTTGAACTATGTGAAATTCTTATGTGCATTACATGTCATGGCATTAATTTTTCAAATAAAATATGTATATTATGGACTCTCGATCCATATTTAAGAAATGAAAATATGAGGAGACTCTCGTTATGTTTTCTCTCAAGTTTTAAATAAGCCGGGAATAGGTAGACCTAGTGCGCTGTTGTAAACGACGTTAATCTTTTTCTCTTGATTAGAAAACTAAGATTATTAGACCGTCTTGTAGGAGACGTCAGCAATAGTACTCAAGGAACGGACTTATCTTTTCAGAAGTGAAAGGTGGGTTTCATGTTTTCAAGTGTGGGTTAGATTCTCACGAGGTAACTTTTCGGGTTTTAAACTCAAACACTTTTAAATTGATATGCATGCTAAATGTTTTATCTTCATAACTTGCGGTTACTCGAGGATCGGTATTCCCGTTTTTCTCGGCAGGAATTTGCCACTTATATTACGATCGGACTTGAGCTCCGATCAAGCCAAGGTAGTGTACACGGTAAACTGGACTTGGGAGGAACTGAAAGATGTTACTCCCTTGTCTCAGTAAAGGACGGTTCAATTGAGTCCTCACTAATTGTTGCGGGATAGTAACACAAGGATGTGAGTTTTTATTGATGCAGCACTTAAAATGCGAGCTTCGGCTCGGTTATATATTTTTAACATATATAAAGGAATTATTTTATTTATCAAAAATCCTTTATATAAAAATGAGCATGCCATATCTATTTTTGAATTAAATGTTTTTAAGGGGCAAGAAATCCATTGAGTGCTTTTGTACTCAGCCCCTTGCATTGTTTTCCTTAATGCAGGATGAGCGACGAGCTGGAGGCAGCAGTGACGGTATCCGATGTGGTCTGGGTGACATTTATTGTCGTCATCTTTATTTTGTTGTTTGCACTGTGGTGGTCCCATATTTGAAATATGTAATTCCTTAACTCTCCGGATAAACTGTACTATTTATTTTCTTTTCGCCGATTACCCGATCCCGGGTGGTCGATGACAACTCTTTTGACACTTCCACAATGCGAGGCCCGAAGTCCTTATACTACGGGCCTATCTATCGTTTTGGTTTGATAAACTCCCGAATTCTATTTTGAAAACTTAGCAAATTATTTATGTTACAGTTTGAAAATCCATTGCATGTTTTTATATCGCCTCGTGTTGTTGAACGTTGTCCCGCCGGCGTCGCGGCCCGGCCATCCGCATAGGCCTGGGGTCGGGGCGCGACATGCATTCCCAACGGCAACACCAGGCCTCACTGCACCCGCATTCAGCCTATAATTCCTCTAGCTAAGGTCTGAATTTTCCTCTCATTGTTTGTGTGTGTGTGTGTGTTTGTTGGTGAAATTGTGGATTACGTTTTGAGTTTGGGAGAATTTGGGGACAGGTGAGAGGCTTGCCTTTCAATAAGTATTCATGGCTGACGACACACAACTCGTTTGCTCGGACCGGGACCACATCGGACATGGGTTCTGATCTCCTTGCGCCGACCAATCAAGACGATTCCATTACTGATCAGCTCAAAGTAATATTATTTCTTCTTGTTGTTTTTTGCTGTGGTTTAATTTGAATGATAGGCATTGCTGTTTTATGCTGAAATTTCGAGTTTATCCGACTAAAAGTGTGATTTTTGCTCTTAGTCAGTTATGATCATCTTGGAAACAGATGATGGGACCAACTATTTTTCTATCTTTTTACCCTTCTCCTTAATAACCGTACCCAAAAGAAATGGGACATTATGAATGTGACGGAGGAAGCAGTAACATAAATCATCTTCCGCTGGTTCAGGATTCCAATTTCCACTGGAAATCCTTACCAACCAAAAGAAATAAAATAAAAATAAAATAGAAGTCATTCGTAACCGACGATTTTACATTCTTCGCCGGATTATCTAAATCAAACAATACTTTTTAAACTTACATATGAAACTGAATAAAACTTAAAATTCACAATTAAAATATCCTGAAAATTCAAAAAAATCTATCTATTCATGTATTTGTGACTGTATGTTATTTTTATCTATAAATAATAAATTCAAGGATTGAAAATATAGACATACCAAGAAAAGATCAAATATTTACTCCAAAAAACCATGAAGAAGGGTTGAGAGAGAGAGACACATTAACATTAATTACACTACAGACATCCATTTTTAAAGGATCTCTCTCTCTCTAAATCTCTCTGCTAAATTTTAGGAGTCCCAAACCAAATGCAGGCATGCAAAAAATTGACCCCTTTGTTTAAGTTTCCTGCCCTATCGTCACCTTTCTGAATCCATTTCTTCATCTTCTGGTTTTTTTTAGGCTCTCAACTTGGCGCCATTAAAGCTGTTCTTCATCGCAGCTTTCCTCTTCACCTATTCTTCAAGCCTCAAGGTAATTTCATCAAAAAAGTTGCATTTTTTTCCCTTCGCATCTCCGATTCAATTTTCTGGAAATTTCGATGTAGATTGGCGAAACCTGTTCGAGCTCGAGTAGTAATTGCGACGGCGGCTTGAATTGCGGCACCTGCATTCCCAACGGCAACACCAGACCTCGCTGCACCCGCATTCAGCCTATAATTCCTCTAGCTAAGGTCTGGATTTTTTTCTCATTGCGTGTGTGTGTTTGTTGGTGAAATTGTAGATTACGTTTTGAATTTTGGAGAATTTGGGGGCAGGTGAGAGGCTTGCCTTTTAATAAGTATTCATGGCTGACGACACACAACTCGTTTGCTCGGACCGGGACCACATCGGGCATGGGTTCCAATCTCCTCGCGCCGACCAATCAAGACGATTCCATTACTGATCAGCTCAAAGTAATATTATTTCTTCTTGTTGTTTTTGTTGTGGTTTAATTTGAATGATAGGCATTGCTGTTTTATGCTGAAATTTCAAGTTTATCCGACTAAAAGTGTGCTTTTTGCTCTTGTGGTTGCTGTACTTTAGTCAGTTATGGTTTGTTTTGCTGTAGTTTAATTTGAAGGAGAGGCATTGATGTTTTATGCTGAAATTTCGAGTTTATCCGACTAAAAGTGTGCTTTCTGCTCTTGTGGTTGCTATTTCTTTAGTTAGTTATTAATTATGATTGATTGTTAGGCTGCTTTTATTGATAAACCAAACTGCAACTTTGTCAAGATTCTTGGAGGTGATAATGCAAGAAATTTTATTAGGTTGTCACTCAAATTTGGGCATGGATTAGAAACTAAGGCATCTCGACTCTTTTTTGTTCAACATTATCCAACTTGAGGGTGCTTAGTGATATGGATGCATAAATGTATCTTTGTAATCAAGGGCTGAGAGTCGTAGTATTCTATACGGAAATCCAAATTAGTTGCAGATTTCTTGAAGAATGTAGCAGATTTAGAAGTTTTAAGAATTTCCAAAGTAAAATTTGGATGAGCCAATCTCAGTCATTTTCGTGATTTCCTTTTACTGAAACGTTCATGAGTGGATTCGGTATTGATTGGTTCCCAAGCATATCTCTGCCATGTCATCTTAGGCATTTAGTTGGAAGTTCGAGCCCTGAATAACTGCGACTGCAGTAGTTATGAGCTGATGCTGATGACCTATTGCTGCAATTAGAAATAAGATTATAAGATACAGATTATACTGAATTACTTATTTTGACTTTGTGTTAATATCCATTTTCATGTGAGCAAGATTGGTTTGTTAAATATAAGATCTGTACATTTTGTAGAATGGTGTTCGAGGACTAATGCTCGACATGTATGACTTCAACAACGATATTTGGTTGTGCCACTCCTTCGGCGGGAGATGTTTAAACGTGACTGCATTTGTAAGTATGCGGGTGATTTATATTTGTGTACTAATCTGCTGAATGTGGCTTCTGTTGCCGTTACTGATATATTACAAGTCTTTTTAATATATTTTAACCCCAGCAACCTGCTATTAATGTACTGAGAGAAATTCAAGCTTTTCTTCACGAAAACCCAACAGAAATTGTCACCATTTTCGTTGAGGATTATGTGGCATCTCCACAAGGCTTGACAAAAGTGTTTAGTGCATCGGGGCTCAATCGATACTTATTCCCACTCTCTCGGATGCCCAAAAATGGTGAAGATTGGCCAACGGTGGATGATATGGTAAAGAAGAACCAAAGGTTGGTAGTCTTCACCTCTAAATCATCCAAGGAGGAATCTGAAATGGTTGCGTTTGAATGGAACTATGTTGTGGAAAGTCAATGTGAGTTTTACTAATCCCTCAAATCGAGCTGAAGTGTGCTGTTTCTGTATTTGATTGAATCTCGAGACTGCATCATGCATACGGTCTCTCTCTGGTAATTCCAGAAAGCAACCTATCCTACCGAGACTTGATAGCTCAACACATTTCGGGGCCGTTTACTTCATGTGATAGGATAGATAGATAAAAATAATGTAGGTCAATCCACCGTTTACTTTGATGGATTGATTACTTTTGAGCTTATTTGATCATCTAATCCTTCATATAGTCAATCCTATGTTTTATCAATCTATCCTATCACGCAAAGTAAATGACAGTCACCTGCTTAATATATTATAAGACGAAGTACAACTAATGAGTTCGTACATAAGTTGCTTCCACTGTATCTCTTTTCATTGATTAGGTGGCAGGATTGAGATATGAACAATTTTCTGGGTGATATGATTGTTGCTTTCATTATATTCAGAGGCGATACTGAGATATGATTTCTGCAGACGGGAGTAATGGGATGATCGCTGGATCTTGTCCCAATCGTGGAGAGTCTTCCCCCATGAATACACCTACAAGATCTCTGGTTCTGATGAATTACTTTCCAAATAATCCTAATGCATCGGAAGCTTGTGTGCACAACTCTGCTGAGCTTCTCGGTATGATGAGGACTTGTTATGCAGCAGCAGGAAATCGCTGGCCAAATTTCATTGCCGTTGATTTCTATAAAGTACGTGTCAATGGAGTCTCAATGGGTTCCTCTTATCAAAACCACTTGACCACAAGACATTTACATGAAATTGCAGATTATTTTCGGCTGTTGACTCTAGTTTTTTATTCTCTTCTTGCAGATGAGTGACGGAGGGGGCGCTCCAGAAGCTGTTGATGAAGCGAATGGGCACTTAACATGTGGCTGCGACAGCATTGCTTATTGCAGAGTACACTTTCGAACAAAAACTCTTATGATTTTGAAAGCATGATCGTTGAAATGTTTGCATCTCATCAACCAATACTCGTTCGTGTTTTAGCTCAGTGCCTACGCCTTTTGGATGTGTATCCTAGCGTATATCCCCTCGTGCAAGTGTTTAACATGATTTCAGCTCTATTCCTAAATAATATAGGCTAATCCATCATTTACTTTGGTTGAAACTTGTATTCATGACATGTGGCAGGCAAACGCAGCATTTGGTATGTGCGACGTCCCTCTACTTGCACCTCCACCGCCAGCCCAGCTGCCGCCCTCAGGGCTGCCTCAACCACCTATGAACAATTCTCCGATTAACAGACCTCTCCCTCTTCGCTGCTTCGTTTCGACTATCTTACTCGTGCTTCTCCTGCTGTGCCTATAACCCAATCACACCAACCATTCCTTCATTGCATTGGTTAGATAGTCCATTTCTTGCTTTTGCAGATCTTGGAGGTAAGATTTCTGGGTTTGTTTGTATGTTGAAAAAAGCTTCACCAAAATATGTGAGAAACAACTTAGTTTTTTTACCACTTCTGCACATATATGGTTTTGACTACCAATTTGTAACGCAGATTGTTGTATGTTGTAACCGTAAAGATTTACTTCAAGAATGATTGCTAATTATTCCCTGCAGTTATTATAGAAATAAATTTATTATAGGCAAAAACTCTTGTACAGCCGGCCGGGCCGACCCGGCCCGCCCTGCCCCTGTCAACATTGACCGATCAATGGTCAACGTTGACCGTTGACTTTTTATTTATTTATTTATTTATTTATTTTTTTCAAGAGTCGAGCGAGGGAAGCCGAAGGTCTCGGAGCGAGCTAAAAAAACATTAATATTGTCACAATCATTATCTATAAATTAAAATCGGAGCCGAAGGCGGAGGAAAAAAAACATAAAAGTCAACGTCAAATGTTGGCCGTTGACCGGTCAATGTTGACCGAGTCGGGTCGGTCAGGTCGGGTCGGATGTATGTGCATCCAGCTGCACAGGAGTACAACTCTTTATTATAATATAATGAATCATGATTAATATTCATTACTAATAATTCATTTTATTACAACAGTGAATTTAATTGATTTTGAAAGAATTGAAAAATCCTGCCTAGTTCCTTGAAACTGTGCAACAAGACAATTTATTACAACAATACATTGTATTAAAAGATTAATTTATATACTCTTAAAAAAAATCAGTTCGTTCTAAAAAAATATAGATATACTCCTACATTATTTCTAAAAAAGTTATCAAGACCCAAGTTCTAGCGACGGCAAAATTATAACCTGAATGATTTAAAGTGACTTAGATGCAAACGACATCGTCTCTTGTCGAAAATTTTAGAAAATAAAATATATGAATAGAAAGGAAATTATATTTAAGTATTTAATTGGGATGTCATATTCCATACGTTAATATTATGAATCATTTGAGCTGGATCAAACTTAAAAATTATTATCTATTACTAATACAAAAATAAAGTTGTCCCTCACGTAAATTAAAACATAAAGTTATTTCCTGTCGAATCTTGACGATCTACTTACTAGTTAAATTTATAAATAATTCTAAAGATATCAATAAATTTTCACCACCACATATAGGCGGGACCTCTACAGAGTCTACACCACCACGCAGGGTGGGACATTTACACCTCTACACCACCACGCACGGTGAGACAATTACACCTCTACACCACCATATATAGGCGAGACCTTTACACCACCACGCAAGATGAGACAATTACACCACCAAACAAGGTGAGAAATATAATACACCGCACGCAACATTTACACCACCAAACAAGGTGAGAAATATAATACACCGCACGTAGGCGAGATTGAACCCAAAATCTTTTACTAAGTAGAGTCTCGTGGTGCCTCAACTAGCCACTTGAGCTAGACCTCATTGGCCGTTGTTTTAATATTTTAAATCGTTTATTTTCTAAAAAAAAAAAGAAAAGGAATGTGGGCCCGACCCATGAAATTGGGGAAATGAGAGTTCGGCCCGACCCGCCGGCCCGCTAAGAATCTGAATTGGGGAAAACGAATCATTTTGGCGCCAAAAATCACAACTCCCGCCATTGATAATAACATACCCGCCTCTCTCTCTCTCTCTCAACTCTCTCTCTCAAAGCATCAGATCTTCGTCGGTAATCGGAGAGAACAAGACAACGATGTCGGACGAGGAGCCAGTAACAGCCGGGCGGCGGCGCAACCGTGGCGCCACCGCGTCGGCGCGTTCGGAAGCGCTCGAGCGTCTCAAGGCACTCCGCCGCGGCGGCCGCCGCGAGCTGGACGCCGGCGGCTTCCAGATCAAGATGGAGCAGCCGATCTATGACACGGTGGATGAAGATGAGTACGAGGCTTTAGTCGCTAAGCGGCGCGAAGAAGCCAGGGGTTTCATTATCGACGACAATGGCTTAGGGTACGGCGATGAAGGCCAGGAAGAAGACTGGTCGATCGCCGGTGGGGCATTATCCTCCGAAGAATCTGAGGGGGAATCTGAGAGGTCTAAAAAGAAGAAAAAAGTTTCCAATTCGGAGAAGAATGAGAAGGAAACGGCTAAGAAACCTTCTGCGTTGGCGTCTGCGGCGGCCTTGATGGGTAAGCAAAGGATTTCTAGTATGTTTACTTCTTCTGTATTTAAGAAAGATATACAGAAGAATGTTTCGTGCGATAGTATTGTTGATGATGTGATTGCGGAGTTTGCACCTGACGAGAAGGATAGGGAGAGGAGAAGGAGAGCTAATTCTAGCAATTTAGGTTTGAATAAATCCAACAATTTTGCACCTTCTTCTGCTATAGGGATTTTGCCAGTTAAAATTGAGAAGCCTGTTGTAATTAATCATACAATTAAGAATGACATTCACGAGACTAACAGCGGCGGAGGCGGCGATCTGTACTTTGATCATTCTGAAAAGGGTAATAATTTCATAGATGAGGGTAAAAGTACTGTTGAAGCCGAGAAAGTATCCAATGCTGCTGACATGATTAGGAATGAGGAAACGAAGGAGAGCTACGAAGCTGTAAAAAACGAGAAAAACGACATCTTGGTGAGCAAGTCTGAAGGGAAGGAGGTAGAGAAAAAGGTGTATTCTCTCAATGCAAAAAGTGAAGAGGCTAAGGATCCAGCTCTGAGTGCCAGTGTAGGGTGGCAAGCAGTAAGTGCTGGTATCCTTGATTGTAAGGGGTCTGGGCTCGGAGAGAATCATGCAACAAGCAATGAGGAGAAATTGGACTTTGAAGTGGAGTCTGACGGATCATTGCCTTTCTATATACTCGATGCACACGAGGAGTTCTACGGTGCTAATGGCGGGAATCTTTATCTCTTTGGAAAGGTATGCTTTATTTACATTGTCCGGATCTTGTGTATTCTAATCACTTTGCATTTTTGGGCTAATTTACAGCTGATATTAGAGTAGTATTTGAGTTTGAATTGGACTTCATGATGATATATGGACTCTCTCTTCAGATGAATTGTAATGTATTTACTTTTGCTTCTCATATCTGGTTGTTTCCATCCTTTATGTTCTTTTATGTTTTGAGAGTGGCAACGGGTTAGGCAGTTCAATAGGGATCTTTTCGTTTTTTTTATAACTTGTAGATCAAAGTAAATGTACTCCTGATTTAAGCAAGCTCTCCTGTGTAGCTTCTGTGTTTTCTCACTGCGAATGCGTAATGTATCATTAGTTTTCTTGATGT
This sequence comes from Agastache rugosa, assembly GCA_031470985.1. Taxonomy (NCBI): domain Eukaryota; kingdom Viridiplantae; phylum Streptophyta; class Magnoliopsida; order Lamiales; family Lamiaceae; genus Agastache; species Agastache rugosa. Next base: position 35,139,609 of record CM062606.1, on the reverse strand, counting down.
TTGAAAACTAACTGTTTGAATAGAATAGTTATATTTTGACAGAATTGTGTGGAACAAAGAGGTTGTCTGTTGATATAATTAGTTTCATGATTTAAATTTTTGATAACTAAGCAAAGAGGGTTTACAATAAAAGTTATGCTAGTGATGATTTTGTGTGAATTCTTTGTTATGATTGTTAATGATATTGCTCCCCATGCATACAGAGTTACACCACATATATATGATTGATGAAATGATCATTTTGTTCTGCAATTCTCACGTGTCTGTTTTTGACTCATTTATAGGAACAAAATGACTATTTTCCACACGTTGTTATTGAAAATTATCCATAAATTTCCTTCATATACGTAGGAAATCAAGAATTATGTATGTTATCTAAGATATGCGTTTGTTGTTGAGGAATATGAGGTGCTTTTATCTGGTCACTTTTTCCCCTTCATACAATATCCTGGTTGCAGCCAAATTATTCCCGAATGTGCTGGAACTCTGATGCTTTATGTGTCCTCAAATAGGTTCTTTCATTTGCACTAGTTATTATACAATAGTTCATTTTTTGAAAGACATTGATAACTAAATTAATAATCTAGCATCTGATGATTGTGGCTGTATCTAGGTCAAATCAGGAGGTACATACCATAGCTGCTGCACGGTTGTCAGAAACATGCAGAGATGCGTGTATGCAGTCCCAACTGTTCCTTTCATACTCAATGACTCAATTACTGAGCTAGAAAAGAATGTTGAAGAGTCACGTACATCCCTCATGGCTTCTAAGGATGCAATGGCAAAGCATGGGAGAGATAGTGAGAAGACCAAAACTTCATCCATAGATCTTAAAGACACAATTGCAAAGCTAGAGAAAAATTTAGAAGAGTCTCAAGCAGCTCTACGAGCTCGACTTCATGTACTATGATGCCATGTAATTTTCATATTTGTTATGCATTCATACTCTTGCTGATGTTATTTATTTTTTAGGAGTTGGCGTCAGAAATAAAGGCCGAAATTACTAAGGAGTTACTGGAACGAAATGTCTCAACTTTCAGCATGGCACTTGTCAAGGTTGGTGAAAGGCCATTTGTTGAACTAGATTTATTGTGTTTGCATGAATGACTCCTTGTTCTGTCACTATCCTGCTCAATCCTGAAGCACTCACATTCTGTTTTCTTTACGTTTTGCCTAGAGAAACTATGCATTTGAGCGATCAGACGTACCTCATGGGGAGAATTATGTCCTGAAGATCAATTACCCATTCAAGGTATACTAAAAACCATCTGGTAAAATCTGTTCTTCTATGAATTAAAATTCTCTACACTGTATCTAGTTTCTCTTGGAGATTGAGTTGCAACCATTTTGAACACTGCATGTGAGAAGATTGAGAATTAATCGAGGCCTATATCACCGAGTCACTTGGAATTCATGACAATGATTTTTGTCCTTTCAGGATGCACCGCTACCATCAGATCTTAAAGGAAAAAACTTCCGCGCTTTGCTTGGAACTCACAATAGGTATTAAAGAAATGATTTCTCATTCTGATTCTTTAATAGCTTGAAGAGCCATTGTTAATTGTGCTCAATGGATGCATAACTGATGAGAACCTTCTTTGATCATCTAGAAGAAATACATACATGAATGCTTTTCTAGCTCACCAGGTGCATTATTGTGTGCTCATAATTTAGTAATTTGGCCACTCATCAACAATTTTCTATCTTTGATCTTGGTGAAGAGAAATTTTCCTGAATTTTGTTCAAATTTAATTTTGTGGTAAATTTATTTGTGATGAAGGTTATGTGGTTACTAAATCTTTACACTTCTTAGTCCATTTTACCGAAGGAAGGATTCTTATACTTGATGTTGTTTGCAGTGGACTGGAAATGCTCTTAATTAAAAGGAAAATAAAAGGACCATCATGGCTATCAATTTCAAAATTCTCCAGCTGCACAGCTTCTCAACGTGTGAGGCTTTTAACTGATATTCATGTTGAATTACTAGAACTTGCTGTGTTCATCATGTGATAGGTTATTATTCCCATTCTGAACAGGTGAGCTGGTGTAAGTTTGAGGTTACCATCGATATCCCAAAGGATATTAAAGTTTCATCAAAGAATATTTCAGAGATTCCTCCAGTAGTAGTCACGGCTATAAATTTGAAAACTATTATCAATGAGAAGCAGAATGCAAATGAAATTGTCTCTGCATCTCTCATCTGCTGCCACAGAGCTAAGGTATAGCACATGAAGTCATGTTTGATGCATTCGCTAGTCTGTTACAGCTGTAAAGTAGATATACTTCTTGACTGATCAAGCAACTGATTTACACTGGAGTCACACAAGCAAATCTAATAAATGAATGATGAATCTTCCAGATTGATACTCCCATGGTAACCTCGGAACGGACCCGCCCAGGCATGCTCAGCCATTTTGCTGCTGTGCGTAAACTTGAGGGAGGCATATTTCCAATGGGCTTTACTAAGGAGGTAGCTGAGAGAAATACAAAAGCTGGGTCAAATGTTATTTGCTATGAAAGCAGGTAAGTTTTGTTGCAAATTGTGTCCGAGGCTCAGTTTACCATTCCCCTTCAACAGACTTTTCAAGAATTGTCATGTTAATTAATTTCCATTGACTGATCTTCAATGCCTCTACAATTGGCACAGTGAAAGGGCTCTATTAAATCGTTTGATGATTGAATTGCACAAATTGGATAGCGATGTTCTAGTTGGGCACAATATATCTGGCTTTGACTTGGATGTCCTTCTCCACAGAGTCCAGGTATGGCAATAAATTTTAAAACTGAAAATATCAAGTTTCTGGCTTTTCGTGGAATGTTTTTCCTTTGTACTGTAATGCCCTAGGAATTTTGATATTCATCTGTGTGCGAGGCTATTTGAGAAAGAATCAGATATACATTTATCTTCTTAATAGTAAACAAACTCATTTGCTCCTAAAATTTGCTATGTCTAAACGTATTTTGTTTGAGTCGGATCCTGTTAATCACTTGGTCTCATCGTTACATTTGCAGGCTTGCAGGGTTCCCAGCAACATGTGGTCTAAAATAGGTCGTCTCAAACGCTCTGCCATGCCCAAACTTCAAAAAAAGGGGAGTTCAGTATTTGGTTCAGGAGCAAGTCCGGGAATCATGTCCTGCATTGCTGGCCGTCTCTTATGTGACACTTACATTTGTTCTCGGGACCTATTAAAAGAGGTGTGTTATTGTGTTTTATTATTTAGTTATTATTATTGTCGCTTACAATTCATTTGGCTTTTGCTTATTCCAGGTGAGCTATTCCCTGACACAACTAGCGAAAACACAGCTAAAAAGGGACCGTAAGGAAATTACTCCACATGATATCCCACAGATGTTTCAAAGTTCTGAATCACTTATGGAACTTGTAAGTCCATGCTCTGTCTGAAATCTTTATCTCGTTTGAAAAATGTAATAATTAATGTGTGTAGTACCAGTCAGAACAGTTTAGGCGTGCCACCTTATCATATTTGTATGCATCACAGTTCTGTATTTTAACTATCGAGAATGATGGAGCCTGGACTACCTCATAGCATGAGTCTAGCCTAAATACTTAGGATAGTTCTTGCTGTATATGTGGAGTGCTCTAGTTCTCTGTGCACACCCTCATGCTTCAGTCACAGATTAGTTCCTTGACAGTGTAGAATCATATGCCTGTTATTAGAGTCTCGGACACACCTCTTTTCTGATTTTTCAAAGATCATAATGTACCCATTACATCTGTTTATCTAATACTGCAGTTTATGTTTCACATTTTTTCAGATTGCGTATGGGGAAACTGATGCATGGTTGTCAATGGAACTCATGTTCCACTTGAGTGTTCTTCCCTTGACACGTGAATTGACTAACATTAGTGGAAATCTATGGCATAAAACTCTCCAGGTGAAGTTTTATTGTTACAATCATCATATATTATTCCTGTTACCAAAAAATTGACTTTATAACCGAACCGACTTTGTAAAATTTCAGGGTGCTAGGGCTCAAAGAGTGGAATATCTTTTGTTGCATGAATTTCATGCCAAGAAGTTTATTGTTCCGGACAAGTTTTCTGCTCAATCCAAAGAAGCGAGGACTATAAAACGTAAAACCAGTGCTGGCATTGAGAACAATGAGAATGTTCCTGATGATACGAATTTGGATGAGGCTCCAGAAGATTACCATGGGAAGAGTAAGAAGGGACCTTCGTATTCCGGTGGATTAGTGTTGGAGCCAAAGAAAGGACTCTATGACAAATATATATTACTTCTGGATTTCAACAGTCTTTACCCTTCTATTATTCAGGTTAGTAGCATTTGTTTTGTTCCTATATCTTAGTAGTTGTTTACCCTTTTTAGGATGTTGAATCACCTTTCTTTTTTCTCTCTGTTTCTTCAGGAATACAATATTTGTTTTACTACAGTTGAAAGATCTGCTGATGAATCTATTCCCCGTCTACCGTCTGGTAAAAAGACTGGACTACTACCGAAGGTAAGACATCTTTGGATTTGTGCAGTTGCTCAAGTAATTTATTCAATAGCTAATATATGCACATATAAGTTGTACTAAATGGCTGCATTTGCACAGTTGCTTAAATATTTGGTCGAGAATAGAAGAATTGTAAAAAGGAAGTTAAAAAAAGCAACTGGTCTTGAAGCTCATCAACTTGACATACGGCAGCAAGCTCTAAAGCTGACAGCAAACAGGTTTTTCTTCTTAACTCCTCTTTGTGCTTCTATCAGTTACTAGTTGTTCATTTTTTTCAACTAATTGTTACACAGCATATATGGATGCTTGGGATTCTCCAACTCGAGATTCTATGCAAAACCCCTAGCAGAACTTACAACACTACAAGTAAGGTTTGTTAATTGGTAACTGATTGGAGATGAAGATGCTATTGTCTAACTTATATATCTTTTTGCAGGGAAGGGAGATTTTACAGAGCACTGTTGATCTTGTTCAAAATACTTTAAATCTAGAGGTCAGTCTTGCACAAGGTTGCTTGGTTTTCTCTTTTTAACTGCTACATAGCGACTTCCTTAATGTTGTTTCATCTAAGCAGGTTATTTATGGAGACACTGATTCAATAATGATATATAGTGGACTTGATGATATTGCAAAAGCTGAATTTATGGCAAGGAAGGTTATTGATGAGGTGTGTTTTGGATCTTTGCTTCGGTCAGTGGAATAGTGTTTTTCTGCAACTATTCCATGACAGTCAATTCAAAATAGAGGACATTCCTCTGTTTCATTTGACTGGATTTCCCTTTTTGTTCTCTTTATATATATTTTTTAAACTTGAACCTAGAATTAGAAAATAGCAAGTAATCCTTATTTACTGGATGAGTTTCATCTATTTCTCATCTGAACGCATAAACATGTATTGATAGGTTAACAAGAAATACAGGTGTCTTGAAATTGATCTTGATGGTTTGTACAAAAGAATGCTATTGCTCAAGAAGAAGAAATATGCGGCTGTCAAAGTGAATTTTAGGGATGGTAGATTGGATGAGGTAGCCTTTTACTTAGTTTTCTGGTTTTGTTCACCTGAATTGTCATGTTTTCAGTTGCATTATCCAATTGCTCCTGGTACAGGTTATTGAGCGTAAAGGTCTTGATATGGTTCGGCGTGACTGGAGTTTGCTGTCTAAGGAACTAGGAGATTTCTGTCTCAGTCAAATATTATCTGGCGGGTCTGTTACTTTACACACTCTGTTACTCGATTAGGTCTACGAGTTTGAATTTGCTTTTGTTTAATTGTCTTCAAAGCTGACCAGATACGTGTGACTAATGCTTTCAGGTCCTGTGAGGATGTTGTTGAAGCGATACACAGCTCTCTCATGAAGGTACTTTCTGATTTTGCTTTTATGTTCTCACTTAATATCAAGGTTTTAGATGCTTCTGAGAGTTCTCTTTCTTGGTTTTGTGAGTTGCTTACGTGTATCTGTCACAAAATATTATAACTTATGTATTAGTGTTTGCTTTTCTTGTTTCACAATACATGCTTAAGCCTATTATGGATGAAAACTTTGGTGTTTTTATATAAAAGTCGTGAGCGTGCTTGTTGTATGCAACTGCAGGTACAAGAGGAAATGAGGAACGGACAAATACCGCTGGAAAAATATGTAATCACGAAGTCACTAACCAAACCGCCCGAAGCATATCCTGATGCCAGAAGTCAGCCTCATGTAGAAGTAAGTTCTAAGCATAACAAATAATTCAAATCGTATTGTATCATCCTTCCACATGTGAAGTATCTCTTCTTTGATTGTTAGGTTGCACTTAGACTGAAGAGAAGTGGTTATGTCACCGGTTGTTCTGCTGGAGACACAGTGCCTTATATCATTTGCTGTGAGCAGGTGCACAACTTGTGTTTAGTTTTCTCTGCTTTTTCTTCTATAAACTGTGGATGTAATACATGTCAATTGTAACTAAACTATTCAGCACATAAATAGAGTACATGATTACTTTTTGCGTGACTACATGCAGGGAAATGGTTCTACTTCCTCAGTTGGAATTGCCCAACGGGCAAGACATCCTGATGAACTGAAAAAGGACAATGGGAACTGGATTATTGACATTGACTATTACCTAGCCCAGCAGGTTTTGCCTTGCCTTTGCTTCAGTAGCAGATGCTATTGTTGGTTCTTCTAGAATGCTGCATATCTTACACTGCCTAAAATCTTCAACGAATATTGCAGATTCACCCTGTAATATCTCGTCTGTGTGCATCAATTCAAGGTACAAGTCCAGCACGTTTGGCTGATTGTTTGGGGCTTGACTCATCAAAGGTAAATGACATCTGTGTGTGTGTCATTTCATAATATACATGTATGCATGTGTATAATTTCAAATTGGTTATATCACGCTAAACTGAATTGAATCTAATTTCTCAGTTCCAGAGTAAATCAAGTAATTCTTCTGTCAGCAACGATCCTTCGAGCTCACTGTCATTTGTATTTGATGATGAAGAGAGGTACATGTCTTGATATGAAATTAGTTCTGTCTATCATATGCTAAATTGATGTTCAATGATGAAAATAGAGATGTTCCTACCTATATTAAGATTAACCATATATATGGTGATGTAAATGTCAAATGGGTGTTATATATCCTCCCTTTCCAATTATTCATGGTTTTCTAATCGTCGATTGAAATAGAGAAAGAGGTTTCTTTTGTTTTCTTGAGCTCTTAATGCTGTTTATTTATCTACAGTAAAAAGTGAGTATTATCAGAATCAAATGGTTTTTATTGAATGTCTAAATTGCAGATATCGTGGTTGTGAACCTTTGGTTCTATCTTGCCCAAGCTGCTCGGGCACCTTTGGATGCTCGCCTATACTGACCTCAGTTTGTACATCTATCAATACCAAGCCCGAAAACGTGCAAGCAGGATCAACCAATAATTTCTGGCACACATTATGCTGTCCCAAGTGCCCGGAAGGAGATGGCGGGAAAATATCTCCTGCCATTATAGCTAACCAGGTGATTTCCCTTCTCTTTCTTTGTGTTTATGACTTTGTTTAAACGCATGTATGTGAAAATGGAAAATGGGAACTACAAAGATTCATCTTTGTCCTTGTCAAAGGTTTTATTGTAGCAGAAAGCTAGAGAACTTTTTAGTTCCTTAACCAAAAATAAATTTCAATACTAAACCTATCATGTAAATATAGAAGCTTTCATCACTAGTAGCATATGAAAGCTAATTATTATCAGAAGTTTGGACAAGTTAATTGAGGTATCATCACCACCGAAAAGTTTTCCCTCCGAGCTGACTATGCATGTTTTTCATCAGGTGAAACGACAAGCTGAAAGATTTGTGTCCATATACTACAAGGGCCTGATGATGGTATTTACTTCAACTACGAATCTAACAGCTGAAAATGGATTTCAGATGCAACGTATTGCCTTCTAAACTTTGTTTCATTATATAGTGTGATGACGAAACTTGCAACTACACTACACGCGGAGTGAATCTTCGTGTACTGGGAGATTCCGAGAGAGGAACAACATGCCCAAATTATCCTCGCTGCAATGGACACCTTATAAGAAAGGTTTTGTGCCTCTAAACTTGTCGTCTGATAAATTGGAGAAATTGAAATATTGGTCTGATTTTCTTTTTTTCTTGAATCAGTACACTGAAGCAGATTTGTATAGACAGCTGACATATTTTTGCTACACTTTAGACACCGTACGCTGTATTAGCAAGGTATGATCTTCAACTTCCTACGACTCGTGCATTTGTAGTACTAGGATTGGAAATAGAGCGAACTAATTTTTGAAACACGTCGTGTTTTCAGATGGAGGCTGATAAAAGATTGGCCGTGGAGAGAGAAGTAGCTCGGATCAGACCTCTGGTTGAAAGGGCCGCATCGACAGTGGAGAAAATACGCGATAGATGCGCCTACGGGTGGGTTCAGCTCAAAGACTTTGTTGTTCTAGTTTAGCTTGAAAGTAATGGTATTGTTATTCTTTGTTTTTGATAATTGATATTCATATGCCATTTGAATGGATGAGAAATGAGGTATATTTTAGTGTGAATATGAAGAAGTATTACTATTAGGAATGAGTTGTTGCATTAATTTACAGCAGCTGCAATAGCTTACTGAGCTCAATTATATCATTGTATATGCCAAAGAGTTACAAATATTTATATATTTTCATCTATCAGATAAATGTAACTAATTCATAATCATTTCATAAAATGCATAATCACCTTAAATATAAGGGTTAGTTGCTTCATAATCATTTAGTAAAATACAAAATTATTGTCAAAGGTTGGAGATTTTAGCAGCAAATATCAACTAGATTAGTCTTCATTTCGACCTTAATTTGTCCTCAAAACTTAGATGTCTAGTAACTTGATATAATATCCTGTTATCGGGACATTTGGATTTTTTGCCATTGTAAGATTTGAAGTGCCATTTGAAACGTACGAGAATTAAGATTGAAACTTTCATCAATAATTTTAAATTGTTTTGGTATAAATTAGTTAATCTCCATTTATTAATTCGTCTTAATCTTATTCTACCACACTAAAACAACGAAACTTCATCCTTGAATATATACGAAATTGAAACCACTTTGGTGAAAATTTCAATAATTATATCCTTGTTTGATCGGTCACATCAATTCCTGTTGGTAACTATTGAAGCACAAATAAGATTGATTGATTTCAGTTTGCGATTATTTTTTTTTTTAATTTTTTGGGAGAGAAATACGTATAATTTTAAAATTAATACATCGGACTCGACAAGTTTTGGGTTCACAAATCAGTTTATAAACAACACATTGACACCTTTCCCTTTAAGCAATATAGTATTTATCCATTTTGTTAAAAAAAAACTCAACCTACAGACCATCACGCCAAATTAAAAAATTTAGAGAATTTTTGGGTTCACAAAATATATTTACTCCATTACTTCACTCTATTGGGTAACATTGAGATATTGATCAATAATGTGGTGACCTTAACCATTATGTTTATAGGTGTGTGTTGGTCTAGCGGTATAGTTGTTATTATTTGAGCCCAAATGTCTCAGGCTCGAATCTCACCATAGCACGATATTACCAAAAGATATATACAAGGCTCGAGTCTCACCATAGCAACGATATTGCCAATATATATATATATATATATATATATATATGAGGCAAATATTATAATAGTCACTTAAGTTAATAAAAGCAAAATATTAGCCACAAACTTAATTGTATATAAATGTTAGTCACTCTCACAAAAATAACCCTACATAATTAATTAATATAAATTTTTAATTTTTTACATGTTTTACAAAATTAATTACATTTTCCTTCTTCTTCTTTTCACTCCCATTCGCACCACCTCCGCTGCCGTCTCCACCGCTCATTCTCCACCGTCTCCGCCGTTTTTCCTCTACCACCGTCGCACTTCTGTCGCCCCTCCTCCGCCTCTCCACCGTTTCATTCGCCTTGCCGGTCCACCGTCTCCGCCGCTCACCGTCTGCACCCATTATGAATCCATCTCCAACCTCACATCTCATCCTCCACCTCCACCGCCTCGGCCTACCCCGCTACACTGCTCCGACCTCCGTTGCATCTTCGCCGTCGTATCTCCGCTGTCCAAATGTCGAACAACTCCGATAGAAGTGAGTCACTAGAAACTGAATCCGATGAAGAAGAATACGGGAACAATGTAAGTATATGTATTGTGAATATCGATGAATTTTGATGGTGGTGGTTGATCGAGCTGAGTGGTGGAAGAAGCGAGTAGATCACCTCGCACCACGTAGGATGCGAGTGGATCTACTCGCGCCTTGCTTATACGTGGGCGAGCGGCTCGTGCGCGTTGCTCGCTCATGTCCACCAGAGTCAGGACGAGGCGCGAACGGGGCGAGCGAGGACCGCTCTCCCCGCTCGTGCCTCGCTCACACCACTCGCACGTTCCACTCGGACCACTCGCACCACTCGGACCACTCGCACCACTCGAGCCGCTCGCACCACTCGCTCCACTCGCACCACTCGTTCGAACCACTCGCACCACTCCCTCCACTCGTTCGAGCCACTCGCGCGAGCCACTCACGCCACTCGCCCCACTCGTACCACTCGTCCCACTCGCGCCACTCGCGCCACTCGTACCACTCGTACCACTCGCCCCACTCGCTCCACTCGCTCCACGCCATGTTCGACACCCGAAGCGTACCGGCGAACGAAGGTGCGACTGGAGCGAGTAGATCTCACTCGCTGCATGTGCGCCTTTCAAAAATCGAACGAACGGAAGAGAGTAACTCGTCCTACCTCCGCCATCACCACAGCTCCAACATCACCACACCTCCAACGTTGCAACTTCGATCAACTTGCCCTACCTCCGCCGTCGATAGTGATTGCCTTCGTCGGACCACTTTCATCACGCCACCATTATATATTGGTCTCCGGAAACGGATGATAGAGAAATAGAGAAAGACAGTGGCCGGAATTCGATGTACGAGATAGAGAGGGTCGCCGGAATTCGATGAACGAGAGAGAGGGTCGCCAGCGATGAGAGAGAGAGGGTAGCCGGCAGATGAGAGAGAGAGAGAGTAGAAAGAGAAGAGAGAGACTTTGTTTAGTGATATTTTATTTTTATTTCAAATTAAATACAAAAATAAGTATAAAATGGTAGAAATATAAGTTAAAGGTTAAAAAAGTATTTTCAAACAAATAGTGGCCAGTATTTATATAACATTAAGTTTGTGGCTAGTATTTTGTTTTTATTAACTTAAGTGGCTATTCTACATAGTTTCTCTCTATATATTCACGTTAAGACATACTTGTCCTACAATTGAGCGAATAAATTGGCGGGATCAACCACTAATTAATTTCACATAGTCCGGCCGATATAAAACATCCCAAATATGTCCTCAAATGACTTGTATAAAATTGAGATGATCTTTCTCGAGATAAAATGTTCAGATTTAATTATCAGTGACTAAAAACTATTAGATGGAATAACAAATGGAGTCATTTTATGTTTGTAAGCTTGCAAACTCGATTTGCATTATGACCACAATTCATGAGGCAATTAGCAAAACCAAGACTCAAATCGGTTTTCACAAGGCGTTGCGGCTCGTGGAGTTTGGATAATTTGAATTAGTAAACTAGTCTATATTCTTGGTACGCTTGCAAGGGCATTTTGGGAATTTACATAAGAGAAGGCTAAATATAAGTGGTGAATGCTCCATCTATCAAATGAGTTATGAGAATCCTTGGCATGTCTTTGGTGATTGCCCTTTTGCTTAGGGTTGATGCAAGAGTTCTCCGTCTCCCCTGGCTTGTGCAAGTTGAGGAAGGGGAGGCTATGGGCTTGTGTGAAGCTTTGTCATGGATTAAACGAAGAGGTCTGACACAAATTGAGTTCGAGATGGACAGTAATCTGACTGTGGATGCGCTCTGTTTCAACTCAAAACACCTTCGAATTGACTCGCAAGAGAACGAGGTCAATGTAGGGCGACAAGCTGACCCAAGTTGTATTCCCAAGGAAGGCTCAACAGGGCTAATGCCACTTGTATTATTCACACAGAAAATAAATAAACAATCCTAAATATTCTAAACCAGAGAATTTGAAATAACGAGAACTAAACTAATCAACGGAAAAATAAAATGAGCAAATAAATAACAAGAGAAACAAGAAGAAAGAAAGTGTTAGGGATTAGATTATTCTCATCGATTTCTTACCAAGCTTATTACAGATTAATTCTATTAATTTATCAGGCATAATCAACTTCAACTTAGGGTTAACATCAATAGCTTTCGCGTCAATCCGATAAACCCTAAAGACTAAATTACACGATCAAGATTAATAATTAGACATGCGTTTCCGGTCAATCTAATGTTGAAAGAATCACAATCGAGCAGTAGAATCATCCATCGATCTCATCCACTACTTAGAAATATCGAATAGTGATCAATTATCCAATATAATGAAAATCAATTCAATCAACGGAGAATTAATCATAGAACGAGCACGGATCTAAACAATTCGAATATCTAAACCCTAAACAAGAAATTAGCTAAGCATAGAATAAATCATTGAATAATAATCACAAGAACTCATCGATAATATTGCAAGAAATAGCGGTAAAGAAATCCTTACAATAAAATGGGTGCAATCCGACGATAACAATCCTCAATACTCAAGCCAAGCAAAAAAGAAAAAGAAAAAGAAAAGGAAATGAAAAAGATCTTGCTGCTGCTGTCATTCCCGTTTTTGAAAAAATGTGTCTCACCTCAAAAACCCTAGCTGCTGCTTTATTTAAATATTGCGCAAGAAGCAGGCGTTACTTCATGTCCAGCGCTCGCTCGATCTCGCCGCTCGCTGGATCAAGATTTGCGAACAACACCCTCAGCGGCGGCTCAAGACCAGCGACCGCTGCCTGCTGGATTCCAGCACCGGCTGGAATCCAGCGGCCGCTGGGTTGCTGCTGTGACACCGGCTATCTCCTTCAGCTGAGGTAGAGCTGCTGCACTTCGCATGTTGTGGTGTTCTTCGCGTCGAGCTACTGCTGCTCTCTTGTTGCCCTTCTTCAACTCTTCTCCAGTGGCAACTCCCAGCGGCAGCAGCTCCAATGGTGGTCGGGCTCCAACAGATTCCCGCGGTCCGTGGTTGGGCTCTTCCAAGACTCAGAGATTCCCACAAAGCATGGTTGGGCAAGACTACCGGCGAGATTCCCGCAGCCCACTGGTTGGGCTCAGCCGACTCATTCCGCAGCGCTCGCTCGCTCACTTCCAGCGCCGGCTGCTTTCTTCTCCAGCTGCTGTTCCTCGCATGTTGCTGCTGTAGTCGAGCTGCTGCTGTCCAGCGTGAGTTGCTCGTGTGCTGCTGCTGTGCGTGGATGCTGCTGCCGCTGCTGTTCTTCCTCAGCTCGTCTCCTGATGTTGTTCAGCTTCCAAACATGATCGAGAGAGTGTGGTGCTATCCCAAGAGAGAGAGCTGCTGTCCAACAATGATCAAGAGCTGCTGCTCGTCTCCTCGCCATCGTTCGTAGCCGCCGCCGCCGTGGTCGAGCCGTCGTTGCCGTGGTCGAGCCGGCCGTCGTCCGCCGTGAGCGGGTCAAGAAGTTCGTATCGCTCGTGTGCTGCTCGTGAGCTGCTGCTGTCGACCAAGAGAGAGAGCTGCTGGGTTGCTTCTGTTCTTCTCCAGCTCGTGGTCGAGCTGCTGTGGTTGTTGTTCTTCTCCAGCTCGTGTCTCCTTGGGCGCGCTCCCATGGCCACTGCCCGCTGGTTCTCATCTCGCCCTCTAGCTCGCTTCTCTAGCAATACTTTTCATCCATAAACTCGATAACCTACACTAACCACATGAAAAACCAAAAAGAATAAATTAAAGCCAAAATACGAGTAAAATAAACGGGAAACATAAATGCAAGCACGCAAACACGATAAAATAAACACATAAAAACGAAACAAATAACGACTAAACACGCTCTCTGCGAGAAGATTTGATTTTTCCGAATTCGGTTCAATTATCACGGGTTGCGGGTCCATTTTGGGGTCTATGCCTACCTTTCGTGTCATGCACATTCGTTGTTTGGTGAACTTTGTAGCTCACCGGCATGTTAAATTGGCTAGGGATTTTTCTTTCTGTCATGAATGGGATGAACCCAATTGCTGTGGGTGGTCTTTTTCTATTCCGTGCACATGCGTTTAATAATATTTCTCTTAAAAAAAAGAAAGAAAAAGAAAATGGAGTTTGGGTTTCTAATTCTCTACTTTTTTAATTAATTAATTAATTAATTAATTATGACGTCATTTTGTCATTTTATTTATATTTTCATTAAAAAATTTGGAATTCTTTTCAAAAAAAAAAATTGGAATTAAAAATAGTAATTTCAATAGTTGGGGTATTTTATTGATATTATTGAAAGTTTAGGAACTAGACGAATAGTTTGGAGAAATTAATCTGAAATTTGATCTTATCATTTTATTGATATTATCTAGTCTAGGTTAAAAAATAGATTGATTTCGATCGGTACATACACAATGTCTTCCTCTATACGTGGTTTGATTTCCGCCGCCGCGGCGGCGGTGGCGGGCTCTTGTCTCCGTCGTCCGCGGATATCCCTTTCCCAAATTCGGGGACTCTCCAGCGGCGGCGGTGGCGATTCATCCCTCCGGCGAGTTTCGTCGCCGTGGCTGATGCTACCGCCATCATTCGAGAAAGGCTGCATGAGTTACAACTTTTTCAGCCTCGCTCAGAACAAACTAGTCTCCTTGAAAAAGAAGTCAGAGTCATCGGAATCACCAGACGACGACGCTTTGTTCGTGGGATCGTCGCACGGCTGGCTAGCTCTGTACAATCATCGCGGCGACCGCCGCCTCTTCCTCTCCAACCCCATCACCGGTGAGAATATAAAGCTTCCGCCGCTAGACACCTCGGACATCCCCGACTCCTTCTTGGAGAGAGAGAGAGAGGACGAGTGCTTGGTAAGAAAGGTGATCCTCTCCTCTCCTCCCCATCAACCGGACTGCCGCGCCATGATGACCTTCTTCTCCGGCCATCTCGCCCTCTGCGGTCCTGGCCGGAGCAGCTACTGGGAGACTACCATTGGTTGGAGCTCCGAAGCTTTTGAATTCGTTGATGTTGTGCATTCAACAACGGAGAAACTATTCTTTGGCCTCTTAGAGGTCAAGTACAAGGACGAGGACGACGACGAGCTCGACTTGGTTGCATGGGGCGCTTTCGATAATTATCCTTTCACTCTAGATGAGGAATGGCGGCTGCCCTTAGATGAATTCAGCCATAACAAGCACAACTACCCCTTCTTGGCCCGCTCCGCCGCGGAGCGGCGGGAGCTCAAACAACGCTTCACGCGTCGGCGGACGCGGCACCTCGTACACGTGGACCGCACCGACCAGCTGTTGCTCGTCAAGCGCCGTTTCGTCGGTGGCGCTCCGCACAGGACCATCGGCTTCGACGTCCACGTCATCGACTGGCGCCGGAGCAAATTGCGCTACATGGAAGGCTCGTTGGATGGTCTGGTGCTGTTCGTGGGGCTCAACCACTCGTTGGCCGTGCGGGCGGCCGAGTTTCCCGAGTTGAAGCCCGATTCCATTTACTTCACCGAGGGCGAGCCGTTTGTTTCGCCGTCGCTGTGCGCCGATCACATGCACGGCGGCCACGATGTCGGCGTCTTCGATTATAAGGAAAGGACTATTTTGCCCTGCTTCTATCCCTGCGACCAACCCAGCCTCAAGAAAATCTACCCATCCCCTTTCTGGTTCAGTCCAGCTCCACATTGATTGTGTCGTTGATGCTTCTTCATTTGTCATATGAGTGAAATAAAATTTATTGGCAGCAGCTTAATTGTAAAAATAAGTTTGATTCCTTGTTTCTTAAGCAAATTGTTGATTCAAATTCGAGTATTTCCATGTTATATGATGTAGGATTAAGTGCAAGAATGTTGTTTATGTTAAATAAATGGTGCAAACTACCTCATCGTTTGTCATTACCTAGTAAAAAAAAGGGATTTATTGCCCCATTTATTTGCGGGAGGAAAATTAAAATAACCATTTTGAAAAAGTAGAAATATATTCTAATCATGAATCTTTAAAAGATAAATACTAACCAAAATTTTTACATTTTTACTATTTTACCCTTATACATGAAAGTATACATGACATACACGAACACATACACAAATACATATATGATAGTCAAATATTTTTCTAGTGACCTTTTGCGGCGAAAATTTTCCTGCGACTTTCTGGCGGAAATTCCGGTGAAAATTTTCAGGCAACTTTTTCCGGCGAAAAACAAATTTAGAAAAAAAAAATTCCGGCGAAAAAATCCCGGCAACTTATCCTGCGAAAAGCAGTTTCAGAAAAAAAAAATTCCGACGACTTTTTTCGTCAGTTTTTTCCGGCGAAACACATAAGCATAAGGAAAAAAAAACACACACACACACATACATGTATTCGTGTATATCATGTATGAATTCATGTATATCATGTATGAATTCATTTACACCCACACACACTTACAAGTATTCGTATATGTATTCGTATATGGATTCATGTATGTCGTGTATGGATTCATGTATGGATTCGTGTATGGAGTCATGTATGGAAGGGCAAAATTGGAATAGTGGATATTATTTATTTTTTAAAGATTAGTGGTTATAATTTATTTTTACTTTTTCAAATTGGTTACTTTTGGACATTGTTTGTTTATTTGCACTTGAATGACAAATATTAAAATGAAGCTCCATAAAATTGTAAATTACTCAAAAATCTACACAAGCATATTGAAATCTATCATTAATCCCAAATGGAACTAAGGTCAAGCAAATCTACCAATTTATTGAAGCATCTTATTTGTACAAATTTATTGAAGAATCTTATTTGTACACACGAACAAGAAGACAAAGAATGCATCATCACCCAATCTGAATCTACAAATCATGTTTGTCATGCAAAGCAATCACAACACAAAACAGATTTACATTAATATTCAAAAAATGCAAGAAAAACACAGCCACTTACTATCAAAACAAAATATTCAAGCCATTTCAATCACTGCAGCTCTCCCACAGGTGCTTCATTCAGCCACAGGAAATGTATGAAGTCGTATAATTTCGCGCTCACGCTAACCTGCAACGGTAATATATACAGTGTCACAGGATGCCAAAACCGTAACCCCTCTCGAAGTGCACACTAACTAGTGTTGTTTGATGGATGTACCTTGTATGGTGTTGGGTTCAACCTCCTCATGTGGTCGGGTCGCATTTGGCCTAGCTGGTCGATGCACCATTCTCTAATCACTTTGATAGGCCGTAATTCTTCCCTATCTTTCCCTGCATACGGACACAATATGAACTTCGTCAACATGATGAAATTTTCCTATAATGCACACAATGTATTCTCAAGGTTTAATGGATATGTAGATGGCATAAAGCAGGAAGGTATATGTGCATACATGCAGGCTTCTATCAAATTCGTCGAACTTATTCTTAGAAATTCTGTTGTTGGAAATGAAATGTATGTAGGCTAGGCTTGTATAATTCATCAAAGTCCAAGTATTGTATGATCATGATTGTGAAAAGTAACGATGGATAATTTCCTTTTTTTGGAACCATTGATGGGACTGGATAAATCACTATATCAGTGTCCAGTGTAGCATGTTCGATATTAGAAACCAAAACTGTACCTGATCTACCGGGCCAAAAACACTTCAAAAGCTCCTCTACACGCTGTGGAACCACGTAGGCTCTCTTGGATTCGTTAAATGGATGGCGACATAATATCCGTTCACCTACCTATTAGAGCAGAAAATTGACAGGATGAGGAGCTACACTTACATAAAAAGCACTTGTTACTAATCATTAAGTAGTTATCGCGCATAGCACTAGAACGAAACACTGTTGGAACTTGTATTTCATGCTTATATTCAATTTCTTAAAAGTATTGATCACATTATCTTTACATGCGATGCGAAGAAGGCATGGTATGTTCCTCGTAAAATAATTTGGCTACTGGTATGTTCTGACTTGAGACTTTTCTCAAGAGGCATACTAAATTTACTGTTCCGGGCTAGGACAGAAGTTCAGATGAAGTAAATCTCGGCAGCCGATCGAAAATTGTTAAGGCTGAATATATCAGCAGCATTTTTCATTAAAGTAACAGATAGGAAAACAATCCAAAATTCTAAGGAGGATCTGATCTATTATTATGAAAGAACAAAAGAAAGAACCTTTGGAGGCGGTTCGTTTTCCCCAGTCATAATGTCCACAAGAGGATAACCTTCCTTCCCGTATAATCTGTAGCACCTCTTTTTGCATGGAATAGAGACCTGAGATGAAAGCCCAGTGAGTCTCCAAAATTAGTGAACGTGCAGCGTCGTGAGGATTAAACAAACCTTTGAAACATCTTCGGAAAGCTTGATGCGAGGCTGATTGTTTATTTCGACCAACTTGAAGACAACACCTAGGGCAGGTTGAGCATAGCATGTTACCAAATGAGTTCCAATTCCAAAGGAATCGACTTCATGACCCTGATCATATGAAGTTAACCATGCAAACTATATATAAGTCTTCAACAACATAGCATTCATAAGAATTGCGAGGAATAAACACAAGAAAGGGACAATGGTAGGAAGAACATTCATCTCAGCCTAATCTAAGTGATGCATATTATCCTTCCATGCACACTTACCTGTTTGTTTAAAGCATCCAAAGTTTCTTCATTGAGATCGTTGCTTGCTGTAATGCCCGTCTTTCCGAAATCTGGGACCTTGAATTCCTTCTCTATAGTCTGAAAGAATTTCCTAGTTTCACATGACAGGTAGGCAAGATCACCAGAGTCCAATCTAACACCTAATGCTTTATAACTGCAAAAAGGACGATTAATAGTTTTAAGTGTGGAAAGAAAAATGTAAATATATATTACCTAGAGACTTTGAAAGAAAAACTGGAATATAATGCCACTTTACAACATCTTACAGACACGGGCATGTGGCTTAGAGTTTATAAATATGCCACAAGAACAAAAAAAAAGCAGACTTCTTGGATGCACCCTTCAATAGTAAACTTAACATACTAGAAATATGTAATCAATTTTCTAATTTTTTCTGATAAGTGAAATACAGAGAGAAAAAAATACTGAGTAAAGATCTATTCAAACAGTGTTCAGAACATTAAGATCATCCCTACTGTAAACCTACAAACAGGGGAATTGCTACTTTAGGATGGAAAAAACCAATTTACACTTTATGAACCCTACAAGCTGGCAGATACACGAATCATAATATACAAGTACTTAGTCAGGTATATACATGCCTCTTAAACTCACCCTAAGTCATATAGAGCTAGAGCAACCGCACAGAAATTAGGAATACCACTTCGCATGACCTGTTCAGATGAGTTACAAAAGCCAATATTAGGGGAGAAAAGGTAAACTAAATTAATGATATACACATAAAACATGGAGACAATACTGGTATGAAGCATGATTTCTTTTCACATCATTAGCTATCAGATGGTGTCTAAAAGAAGAGGTTGACTGATTATAGTAAATCACTAGAGGTTAGCAAGAGTTCCTTGAAGAACGTCGAACAATAATTGAATTAGTATGACATGTATTTCCAGGCAACAGACATAGAATCATCATATATTGTACACTATACTTGCAGACTTATTCATATATGGATAATGCAAGTTGAAAGGCATCTCATCCAACAGCATAACCAATGAAAAGCTATCATCTTTATATACCCCTTAAACAACCTGCGGAGCAATATGTAGCCCCAATAAAATGTAGTGTATTACTCAACACCAACATTATGAGCCGTTAGAAAATCCAACGAACAAGCATATAGACCTGTCCTACTGGACAGAATACAGTAAGCATTGACAAAATCCAATGAATGAGTAATAGTTTTCACTTACATCATAAGTGTCCACAAGTGCCAAAAAGTTCTTCGGAAATGCTAGAGCATATGAGATAAAAGCAGCTATTTCACTTTGATTCGTCTCACCAAAAATCCCACCTAATAAATGCGACCGCTGAACATGGAGGGTTTGAATCAATGAATATAAAAAATGAACATAATAATTCTCAACATGTCTTAAGATGCATGAGCATATGGCTATGACTTTGAGGACCAGAAAGACATCTATATTTTTTTCATAAGGTCCACCATATCAACCAGAAGACCATAATCAATTAGAAACCAAAATATATCCAAAATTTGAGAGGATAAGGTATATGACGCATAAATTCCTCTACATGCATAAGTGTTTAAAAATATATTCATACCACAGTTGGCCTAGCACTTATCTTTTAGCTATACAAAGTAGGCTCTTTGTTTGCCAAAACGTGATAAAAACAGCATGTACCTCACCAAAAGAAAAGGCAAGAGCACTTTCTTCCTTCATTCTTAATCAAGGTTATGTAAGTTCTAAGTTAACTATTTTAATTTATAAAACTTTATATAAGTTGGTAACATTTCAAAATGCATCCAAGTTGAATATACATTTTAAGTACAATGTAACAATGCCTGATGGCAAAATGATGGTGAATATGAGTTTTATCAGACAATTTAGGGTTGTTGAGGGAAAGAAAATGGACTATCAAACCAATAATGAATGAGTGAAGATAAAAACATGGTAAACCTAAGTATAACTTCATCTTACCTTTAACTTGCTTAACCATGTCTGCACCAAAATGACAAAGTCCACACAAACATTTGAACCATCAGAACTCTTGAGTGACTTCTCAGTGATCTCCTCAGAACTCTGCATATATCACTTTATTTTGTAAGATAACAGATGACAATTAGACGACCTAGAGAATTTGGAAGTAATTTTCATAACGAATTGCTAAAGACCATTTTTAACATACATAGTGCTTAAAGTACCTACCATAAATGAGCTGACAAAAGCATGAGAATGTGTTCCACGGAGTGGTATTCCAAATAATTTTCCAGCAGAAACATTGCTGTCAGTACCCAATAGACAAGATGTATAAACCTTAATATCAATAATCACGATTAAGACAAGATGGATAAACCTTATAAGTAAACTAGAACAGATAAATAAGATCTTTAGCCAACCCCAAGCAGTGGGATACACACTTTATTGTTGTCTTTTGTGACATTGCAACATAACTTTGGGTGCTTGGTAATTGAGGGTAATGGAAATGGGAATTAAGATAGTGGGGAATGAGCTTGTAAGATTTCTGATTGCTTCCACTTTTTTTGGGCATGGTTGATTCACTTTTATGGAACTACTATGGAAGTAAGAGTATAATCGAGGAATCGTTCCTCTACGCTGAACATCCACTTTCATTTCATTCCTATTTCCCCTTTCCCTGTCAGTCTTTTTGTACATAAATTATTTCTGGTTTTGAAGATTATATAAGTAATAATTGCTTTTGTGGCTAATTTGAAATTATTCTACCATGGCACAACATTGAATATATTGTCAGATTTACCAGAAGGATTTCAGTGACCTAAAAAACAGGCAGTACAATTTATGTTAATAGTAAATCACCTGGTTGCATCAAATCCACCCATGTAGCAATACTTTGATGCCCCAATACCCCCATCAGGTCCCTGCAGAAATAAAAGGCAGACAACAAAATGATGCTCAGTAACAAAGATCAGTCCTTCAAAATGAACGAGATCAACAATTTATATGACCTGGGCCCGTCGCAGCCCAAATTCAAGAAGAAGTTTGGACTTTCCAGCAACAAAACGATGTCTTGCAGCATTAGTAGCAACCAATGATGCAAAATTGATAAGATTGACAAGTGGCGTTTCAAGCAATTGAACCACCTTAATAGACGATGCAACAATAATCAGTAATACAATATCGGCGAATAAACTAATCAAAAGTGAGCATGAATAATGACTTTATATAAGTATACCAAGTAGTACTTACAGCCACTGGCCCTTCAATCCTCATTAACGGTATCTTTGGAAATACAACACATCCTTCAGAGATGGCATGTATCTCCATATCAGAACAATCTACTTGCCGAAGGTAGTCATAGAAGCCAATCTAAAGTGAAACATCAATAAGTAACTTTTGTAGACTATAGAACATGTTATGGGAACAAATGTTCAGCTCATAATATTGTCTTTAATACACAAGAAAATCAATTTTCAGGAAACATAATAAATTACATAACTGATTTCTTTTCTGTTAATTTAACTAAGCAGTTCAAGAAAATATTAAAAATTGGTAGCAGCAGAATTCCCTAAAGAAACCAAAACAAAAAGGTCTCGAAGTCTGGCTGAATAAAGATCAACAAATAAGCTACATATTCTTCATAAATGAGGATTACTTAATTCCGTAAGAGTTTAAAGGCTTTACCGCTAATCTCAGATCATAGTTCAACTTCAACCACTATGTATCTAAATTAATTATTTACAATAGACTGAGCAACATACTGAGAATTTGGCTCAACAGATCACAAGCGTCACAAGCATTTTATCAAGTTAACATCTTAAGTAGCTGAACACTTTATGGCCATATATTCAAGCTTCAATAGGGATCTTATCACAACCAAGTTTATATGAAGTTCTTAAGTTGTGTATGTAGCTTCGCAGCTAGATAATCCGTCTTATTAATATTTATTTTTTGTCTAGCTATCAATCGTAGGATAGCATTCTATAATGGAAACCAAAAGACAATAATAATAATATAGAGTAACAAAACTTATTAAGCTAAGGATTGATGTAAGAGAGATGTGATCTTTACATATAAAATGCAATTCAGTAAATCGCTTAAATATATTCTAGTAGAGATGAATATAAGGATATATACAGTTTGACATCAGGTAAACCAATAGATCAAACCTCGCAGGATGCAGGTAAAGAGGCCTGAACGAAAGAAATCTCATCCTCTGTGAATCTAAAGTTTGCAATTAACCTTATACACTCTTCTAGGCCAGCAAAAACTGTGTATTCCCCACCAAAGGGGTTCCTTCGAAAGTACAAGTCAAACCTAAAGAGAACATAATATCACATGTAAGAAAGAGTTCAAACACGTATAAACATTCCTTTCATAATCATCAGGAATTGTTTCCTATGGTCTAATCTTGTAGCACCAATCCTATCTGACGAATTATGACCTTTGAGGATAACTTGTATTATCAGCATACACGACACGAGAAAAGATACTTTAACATGATTTAGCCCAGCATAAGAACCTGCTCATATCCACCAACCTAACCAACTATTGAAGAAATCCATCGTTTATGCATGTGCACAACCACCTAAAAGAATTGAAAAACAATGTCTTCTAAAGATGAAAAATCCCCATAATTTTTCCAAAATGTAGATACTTATCAATTGGAAATCCATATAAAAAAGCATAAACTTTGCATGTAGTAGCAGTCTAATTCTACTGTAATGCTGCGTGTCTCGGACTTCTTCACAGTTAAATACATATAAACCGTTACTCGATCAAGGTATGCTTGACACTTAGTAATAAGAACTATTGAACTTAGCCGCTCAGAAGAAACCTGACTTCAAGCAGTCTTTTAAATGTGACAACTATAAATAGAGTATCCAAGTTAATATAAAGACATAAATACTCAAAATTGCAGGCATTGAATCCACATAATTCCACAATTCACCAATACTTAGCTGATGATCAGATAGCAAGTGCAGAACAATGTGCCAAAACCACTAAAGTTCTCAGACAATTTTGAATTTCCAAACAAAAATCAAATTAAGCTAACACAGTCCAATCTGGCATTACAAATTCAGTATTATTTCAATAAGGATGCAAAGAGGAGAGAGAGAAAATGGAAATTACACAGCGCGTTCGTTGTGCTTGCCGGCTTTCCAGTAAGCATAAGCCATGGTGAACTGATAGAGATCAGTGAGTAGAGGCGTAACCATGGGATTAGTGGGGCCATCGATGCCGAAAGCTCCTTTCTCCGCCTTCGTAGGACCATTCACCGCCGCCGCCATTTCCGAAAACTACAAACGCAAATCGTATTAGAGAAAGCTCGGTAGTGCAGCTAACTATATATACATACATATATATATATATATATGTAGAGAGAGAGAGAGAGATACAGGTATATACGCATCAAAACTTCGACGAGGCGGCTGCTTCTCGTCACAAACGATGAGTAGAGCTGATGCACAGAGTAATTCAATCCTCGCCTCAAAATATATATATATATATCAACTGATTTTGTGTGTGTGGGAGTGTGTGTTTGTATTCATATAAGTATCATATTCAAGTGAAACTAAAGAGAGAAATTAAGAAAGTAATGAGTTGCGTCGAGACAAGAGAGAGATGGTTTGTGGTAGGACTTAGGAGATGATAGATACACAAACTCTCTCTCTCTCTCTCTCTCTACTTCTCTCTCACACACACACAGATACTCATGAGAAGAGGGAGGGACCGCAAATTTGCGGACTTTCATTTGCTACAAAGCAGTCGACTTCAACTCCTACAAAGTCGTCCAAATCACACGCGAACTCCATCAGAAATTCCTTAAGACTCCGCGCGGAGTCAATCAACTTCAAAACTTCACAGATTTTCCAAACTCTTTAAAACTCCCACAAAGTCTTGATTGAATACACCTCCTAAATTTATTTTTAGTCTGAATGGCTTGTAAAATACCAAATTTTTAATAAATTATGGTTTTGCACATTAAGTAAATATTATGTGTGGTAAATACTAAACTTTTAATTTCTTTTGATTTTACAACCGGCAAAGTGCTCCCGCGAAAATTTAATTAGAAATTTAATTACATGGCAAAATAATGTTTACATGGCACCTTTGTGGCAAAATAATGAACATGTGTGTCATTAAACGTCGTTGTTTTAATTATTAGATAAAAATCAAATGCCCTAATTTTATCTCACCTCAATATTTCTTCTCTTTCTTCCCCTTTCGTTCTTTATTTTGTCACAAAGTTGTCATCATGTAGTTGTCACACATACATTATTTTGCCACGTAATCAAATTCTCATTTAAAATTTTGCCGGAGCACTTCGCTGGTTGCAAAATCAGAAGAAATTGAAAGTTTGGTATTTATTAAGTAGAATCTTTATCTGGTATGTAAAACTAGAATTTATTAAAAATTGGATATTTTACAGGTCAATCAACCTTATTTTTATTAAGGCCCCGTTTGTTAGTGATTGGAATTTTTTGTGTGAAAGGGGATCATCTTCTTGTTTCTTTTTTCTGAGTTATAAAAGTAGCCGAATAACATCAAATGAGATCTTCCCTAATTTTATTTCATCTTATATTGCATGGGTTATATTTACGATACATGACAATTTTATAATTTAAGCATACTATATGGGTTTATTCCGGGTATATACTTATGTGTTAATCATGGTTATTTAAGATAGTGAATAATAAATCTTAGTTACCAACATAACTTTTACAGATTTTCGCAAAATTTGATGTAAAGGGACTAAAATACTCTTAATGAAATTTTTGGTACGATTAGGACGAATTATTCGTTTTAGTCGTACCAAGTGTTAGTGTCAATGACTCGGTACTTTTGGAATGAATGAGGATGAATTAGCTCATTTATCGTACCGAAAATGTGAAAGTTGACTACCAAAACAAAAGTTCAAGAACTCAATTATACAGAAGCACTCACGTATACCCAAAACAAAAGTTCAAAAACCCAACTAAAGAAAAATAAAAATAAATTCAATAATCTATTTTGTATGCTTTAGTCCTAAATAATACCTAAAATACTAAAATTTGGAAGGATAATGAATGTTCATAATCATTTGTGGCTCGAGCCACTGCCAATTAGGGCTGTAAATGAGTCAAGCCGTTCGTGAGCTACTCGGCGATCGACTCGAAAAAAGCTCGTTCGGCACTCGACTCGATAATTAATCGAGTCGAGTTCGAGCATGAAATCGAGCTCGATAAGTTTATCGAGCCGAGTTCGAGCATCATATTGCTCGACTCGACAGGCTCGCGAACATGCTCGGCTCGTATTTAATCGAGCATGTTCGCGAGCCTACAATCGAGTATGTTTGCGAGTCTACAAACCGAGTTTTAGTCGAGCTTGTTTGCGAGTCTAATAATCGAGTTTTGTACATAAAATTAAAAAAATAGCTTTAAGCGAGCTCGAGCTCGAGTTCGATTAACATGTATCGAGCTGAATTTAAATATAATCGAGTTCTTGACGAGTCTAGCTCGAGCTCGAGCTTGAATACCACGTTATCGAGTATTTGACGAGTCGAACTCGAGCCGAACTCGAGCTTGCTAATTTTGGATCGAGTCGAGCTCGATCACGATGGCAGAAACTCGACTCGAGCTCGAGTCGAGCTCGAGCAAGCGAATATTTAATCGAGTCAAGTTTGAGCAGACCAATACTCGGCTCGACTTGACTCGTTTACAGCCCTACTGCCAATCAATTTCTTTTTACTTTTATCAAAATTTTCAAATTATTACTCATCCGTCCCACTCATTTTGTCTTGTTACTGTTTGATACGGTTATTAAGGAAAAGTAAAAAGAGTTAAATTGGTAGGTCACATCACTTTTGAATGATTAATTATTTCTTTTTTAAGAAATCTACAATTTAAATGGAAAAGTAAAAAAAAATAAAAATTCAATGGGACAAAAGAATAATATTTTGTGCAAATTGCAATACAAAAGCCCATATCAAAAAAAGCAAAAAGCAACAAAAATGTCCTTTCGATTCACCGATGATTCTCTCTCTCCCCTTTAAAAAAAACAAAATAAAAATGATTCTCTCTCTCCCTAAAGATTATCGTCCCATCAGTGTTTGTAATGTGATTTTTAGGCTTACCACGAAAGTCTTGGCCAATCGACTTAAGAACATTCAATGATATCATTACTCCTAACCAAAGTGCTTTTTATTCCGGGTAGATTAATTTTTTATAACGCCATGACTGCTTTTGAGCTCTTCCACTCAATGAAAAAGAAAGCAAATGGGAGAGAGGGGGTTCTACTTCTAGCCCTCAAACTCGATATGAGTAAAGCCTACGATCGAGTTGAATGGCCTTTTCTTAGGGCGTTTATGATAAAGATGGGATTTTGTGAAAATTGGGTTAAGGCCATCTCCAGCACTGCTGGAGAATGGCTACATATTATTGCTCTATTTTAGAGCAAATATCATCTCCAGCCCTGCTCTATATTATTGCTTTATTTTAAAGTTTTGAACAGTGTTGCACTATATTTAGTGCAACACTGTTCATTGCTCTATCACTATTGCCTTTTTTTTAAAATATGTTAAATAACTAATATGTGATAAAAAGTGATTTTTATATTATGAAATAATTAAATATAAAATCACACTTTGCACCAACAATAAACTTATATATATAAATTTGCTTAAAAAATACATTTTCATAAAAAAAATACAAGACAAAATAAAAGAAATTAATTAATGTAATTACTTCAAAAATTATGAATATAACTTATGTGTTTATGTAATAATGTGGGACGGGTACTTTTTTTCTACTCATTTGAAGAGTGTTAATGAGGCCTATTTCTCAAATTCTAATTTGTATAAGAATTATTAGGTTTGTAATTTTATTTATTTATAAGATTTTTTGTACATTAATATAATTTTTTTCATGTTATTATTCTTCATTAATTGACATAAATTATTCATTTTTTGAAAATTAAACAAAAAAAATAAAAAATTCTAGAATATTCTGTTTTTGTGTAAAATATAAAGCAGACTGCTGGAGATGACTAGCTGTTTTTGTTGTATATTTATGTTAATTTTGCATTAAAATGGTGCAAACCATTGGAGATGCCCTAATACGATGCTGAAGCGTGTTAGTTCTGTTCTTATTATATACTCCTTCCGTCCCAATAGCAAAGTCTTATTAAGAAACAAGAGTAAACGGAGTGCCTACTGCTAGTTTCTTTCCGGAAAGAGGGCTCCGTCAAGGAGACCCGATTTCCCCGTATTTGTTTATTTTATGTGCAGAGGCTCTTTTAGCACTTATCCAGAAAGCAGAACATGAAAATAAAATTCATGGTTTTCGATCGTGATTGAAAGGATCCGTAAGAAACTCAAATCATGGAAGGAAGAGACTCTATCCATTCCATCGTATTCAATGAGCTGCTTCTTGTTTTCAATAACCTTGTGTGAAGATGATGAAACAAGCTAAAAAATAATCAATCCATCAAAGTAAATGGTGTATTAACCTATACTATTTTTATCTATCTATCATATCACCCAAAGTAAACGCTCCCTTGCAGTTCAGGTTGCGGGGAAGAAGTCGAGTTGGAGCCGTACTGTGAAGTTGTGAAAGATGACATTCTGGATATGACTAATAGAGTTGAGGTTGTCGGTTTTAATAGAGTTGCTCATTTAATTGCTCGTGGCCCAAGTTTTGTTGGAGTGAGCAAATGTGTTATCAATGGTGTTGGACGAATCTTGTTGATTTATAAAAGTATCTTTTTTTCAAAAAAAAAAAAAATAGAAAAACCATTTAGAGCATTCACAGTGGCGCCTACTTATTTTGTGGGTCATAGTGGACTCTCATTGTCTATTCATAATGGCGCCCTCCAAATTTATAGGGCTCTCCCACTTTTTTTTGTTTCAATTATATAAATAATTTTATTTCATAATTTAAATAATAAGTATTTTTAAATGCAAATTTTATTAAATAATTGAAATAACATTATAATAATTAAACATGAAATTAAAAAAAAGAAGAAACTAGTAAAATTAAAATTTTAACATTTGGAATCGGGATCCATTTGTAGCTAAAAATAGAAGAAATGGAAGAGAGATTGAGAGATAAATGTAGAGAATGAGGTGAAAATGAATGAAATAATGTGTTGTATTTATAAGTAAAAAAATATAAATTAAACTAAAAAAAGAAAAATGGAGGTAGCCGTTTGAGGGCCAACGGCTAAACCGTTGGCCACTCATGTGCCGCCACCTCACCTCCTTCTTCCCTCCGCCCACAACACCAAAAGTGCGTAATTGCGCCATCCGCCCTCAAGTGGGCGCCAATGCTGCAACCCTCCAAATTTCGTCCGCCCACAACGAGCGCCCACCTCAAAATGGCGCCGCTGCGGGTGCTCTTGATGCCATTTTAAGTTTTGTTTTAAACTTGATATGGTGTCCCATATGTTAATAAATGGTCTTTTTTTCTGATATTAATATTGAGAAAAGACACTATCTTTTCGCTCCCTAGTCAATTGATGTGGCTGGACTTAATAAATAATTGCAGACGAACAAAGGGTTTGGTATTATCAAAATTATCATTGCAAATAACATTGTTTTCTTGAAGAATTTATCCTGTTTTCAGGTGTATGAGAGAGAGAGGGAGAGAGAGAGGACCTGTAAGGAGGCTACAATATGCAGCACATTTTAACATCAATACCACAATCCATGCATTACAATCTCACTTGCTCTTACCATTAGATATATAAAAAGGCTTCTCAAAAATAAAAAATAAAAGAAAATAAATAGCTAGGTAGCGATACAAAACACCGGTACCAGAAGCTCTCCGTTCCACTATGATAACGGCTGGTTTTAACTTCGAATTTCGAAAGAGGGAAGCAAATAAGAGGCAAATATTTCACATATTCTACTGTAATGGGAAGACTGGGTTAATAACATAATTTGTTAGTAGAATGTCTGTCTCCTTCAAATTAGATGTTTCTGTTCCAGAAGGGATTGAAGATGTTGCTTTTCCTCCTACAAAATAGATAAGCAATATGTTAAATTTGAATCACATTTCCTTTTTTGCCCTTGCAGAAATCGAGCAAAATATGCTTATGCACAAGGGTATAAGAATAAAATAACCGGCATGCAGAAAAAATCTTGAATTACTACCAGCAAAGCTAAAAGTTCTATTCAAAGGATATGCAGATTCAGATCCTACCGGCAGAACTACTTTGAGGGCGATCCTCGATCAAAGGCTGACGTGGCAACACCTTCTCCTTCTTCTGGAAGAAGGTTGATTTGCATCAGGAAACATTACATTCCTCTTGAAATTTTGAAGATGTGATCAAAAGAATGAAAAAACTTACTTGAAGTGATCTCGAGAGTTGAAACGCTCCAAAGTGATGCTGCTGCATGGATAATTCTACTTCCAGTGAAGTTTTTGAACCAAACATACTCGAGAAATCAGGCGCGAGCTCCTGCTTAACGCAATTCCCAGGTAGTGTCACTAGCGAATTGGTTGAGATATTTTGGTCCGTGCTGATATCTTTCATCACATTAACATCTAAATGACTATCAGTGTCGTAGACATCCACCCTCATTTGAGAAATTTGATTGGACTGCAGCATTCCCGGCAGGCAAATAGGATAAAGGTTTAACCCATTTCTCATTGTCAACATCTACAAGAATCGGACTGAGGTAAGGCGCATGAAATTCTATAGCAATCCAAGAATAATATTACAACAGATTAAATACAGAACTCGTTCCCTTCTGTAAACAGTGAGGATTATATAATATAGCTAGGAAGCAAGTTTCTACCAAGCTGAGGATTCAATCTGTCTCACTATGAAACGGTCCAATGGCTCAACGTTCTATTTTGGAAGTTGAATTTACACGATTTAGTGCTAAACAGACAACATAGAATCGAAATAAAGGATTAATAATATAATGACGACTAATCTAGGGGAGGAAACTCATGATATACTATAGTCTACTCCAGAATTGCTACTAGATGATATATGACAAATTTCATCTATATATTCACTTGCCAGAATTCAGTTGAGACGACGAGAGACAAGTAGGACACATACATATGCTCGAGCTATTTCAACATATTCAACTATTTAAAGGAATGTAAACATAACAACCTTAAAAAACCAGCATTTACAAATCAGTCATGCATCAGTCCTGCTGGACACTTCTAGCTATCTAAATAACGAATAGGCAGGCGCTTAGCTTTTATATCGATCCAAAATCCAAACTAAGCACACTTCCTATCCGCACTACTTATTATGAAAAATGGTTGCATTTTGTGGAAGCATTGCAGCACATATAGATCAATCAACTTTCAAAACTAGTAAAAAAGATAACCACTAACTAAAACAACTTGCAATTAACATCTAGTACGAGCTATTTGAAGAACAATGTTAATCAATAAACTCAGATACTTGCAAGGTGGAGTTGGTATAAACAATCTTCTAAAGACCAAACACATTTAATACAAGCAAGTAATGGCTACGGTAATTATCTTTGGCCATTTCTTCCAAAACTAGCTTTTCTTCTAATCTACTACCTCTGTCCTCAAATAAGTGTCCCAAACCGTCAAAATTTTTGTCCCCAAATAAGTGTTCTATTGTAGTTTTCAATGCAAATTTTAGGCTAAAAAAAAAATTGTCACATTTACCTTTTGACTCAAAGTAAAAAGTTTACTTTTTTCTGTTTTCTATGCAATAATTGTTTTGGTATACATTTTTTGGCGGTTAAGGACACTTATTTGGGCCGAAGGGAGTATAACAGTTGAGAGCTTGCCTGTACTTGGAGCTGGAGCTGCTTGAGGTACTCGATAGCTTCATCGAGCATCGAAGCCTTGTCCGTCTACAGAAAATTCGAGCAAATTTAAGGAATTAAAGCCTAATATAAGCTATCAAATTGTAGGAATTTCTTCAGAAATCGATTATTCGATTATGGAGACTGCTAGCACTAATTAGCCTTGTTACCTTGTTTGAATTTGGAATTAGATTTTGCAATGCCTTCATTTTCTCATTAATCCTGCTCCTCCTCCTCTGTCAAATCCATCAACAATCTCAAAATTATCCCCTTTTCCAATTCAGAAAAAAAAAATTAGATAAAATAACCGATTGCAAAAGAGAGAGAACCTTTTCAGAGAGATTATGCACCTCAGCTGCTCTGCTTCTCTTCGTAGAGCACCGCGGCAGCATCGCCTTCGCCGCCAGAGCTTCAGCAGTCTCCTGCACTTAATCAAATCAACGTGATCTCGCCTCTCTCTCTATCTCTCTCTCTCTCTCTCTCATGCAAACAACTAAAAATACCAAAAGAAAACGACAGATCTTCCCAGCCATGCAAAATGGAGATGAAGTAGACAGATATAAATTGAGTATCAAAAACACAGAAATTATCAAAAAAAAAAAAAAAGTACCTCGCTCTCGTAGTCACAATCATCCGTTTCATTGTCCAAATTTCCGACGGAGGACGGCGACACGTTCGCGGCGGCCGAGAAGCCGCACGTAGAGCACGAATTCAACGCGGAGGACGGCTCCGCCGCAGAGATCTGGCCGAGCATCTGCTCCGCTGCAGCATGATCGGGATTCGGAACGAGAGATTGCTGCCGCAGAAAGGAATGCGGCGACGACGACGACGACGAAGAAGAAGAACGGAGGAGAATTTGCTGGAGGAAAACAGAAATCTCATCCGGTTCCTGAGGAGAGTAATAATTGTTTGCAGTATTATCGTAGAGATTCGCCATTGAATATCGGCAGAAACATGGAACGACAGCCGGTGGTATATTTTGCTTGAAACAAGGGCGGACTACTGCACAGGCGCAGAGAGAGAGAGGAGAGAGAGAAGAGAGAGAGAGAGAGAACTCGTCGTCTGTTTTGCAGCAGAGCAATTCTGATGAAAAGCGCGGCTTTTGAGTAAGGGAAGAAGCGCGTGTGTTTGGCTTCATTTATTTAAGAGCTCAAAAAAGACTGCAAAAAGCCACGTAAAGTGTACAGTGTACTATTTTTGTGTGCGGGCAACCGAATGAATGAAATTTTTTTTAAGTTTTCTGATCCAATTAAACCCTCGTCGTTACGGAAACAATGCTTCCGTAAGCAATAAATTTATTTTAATTTATTTTTACCACCCATAAAACCTCCTACCAGAACTATCATCGGTCCATCTCGGTGCCTTCACCTACGTTTCTTCATCTCCACACTTACAAAATTTCGATTTTCCTTCGTAGTTCAATTCTTTGTTTGATTGTCGAATACAAGTGCTTGTTGACAAACCACTTGAAGGATATGATCTCATCCTTTTTCGTGCAATATCAACAATAAATAATTGGTTTGAATTGCAAACAGTCGGAGAACCTCGCCTGAATTTTGATAATTGTGAGCTTAGGTTCGAAACAATTTTTCCCTTAATTTGAGCTTTATTAGAACCAATTCTATAGTATATAACACTGGGAATGGTGAGGGTTCCACAAGAATAAAATAAATCAAAATAATTTGTTTGTTAAAAGAAGTATTGTTTCTGTCACGACGATGGTTAATTGCACCTGAAAACTTTAGGACATGGTAAATTTGCGTATAAACAAAATTCAGGGGGTATTTGCACTTTTTCCTTTTTTTAATCCTTTCTTAAAAATCACATAAAAAATCGAAAAATTCTCGGGACGATATTTCAAACCATTCTAACGTCACATAAATCTAAAATATCGCCCCGTGATAAAATTATTGATCTTGTGTATCTTTTTTAGTTTATTCATATTATCAAAATTATATTAAATTTTACTATAACGTTAAAATTATATGAAAACATCGTTTCCATAAACTTTTTGATTTATTATCTGGTATAAGAAATATTGGTGTGTATACCCATCCTCCCATAATAAGTGTTTTATTTTTCATATTGGGTTGTCCCACAGTAAGTGTTCTATACCTAATATAAAAAATATCTTCTCTTACAAAATAGTATGTGCTCCACTACTTTCTATTTTTTTTAATTGTTCTTCTTAATATGTGTACCGAAAATAAACAAGACAGTTACGGTGAGTAAGTTTTTTTTTGTTCATATTCTAATTTGATTGGTAAATTGATAGATTGCGATGGATGGGTACGTGTAGCTGTTAATGGTCACTTTTGGTTACAATCACAGTGATACGCAATATATTTGACTGGTCTCCCCCTAGTTATAGCACTTCTCATTTGGAAATTATTCTTCTTCTAAAATAAATAAATTATTCTAAAATAAATAAATACTCTTTAATGTGATTCAAGAAAGAAAATTATTTCTATTACAAAAATATTTGGGTTCCACTATTTCTATCTCTTTGTTCTTTAATCACTCTTCTTTTAAAACATTTGTGGAAAAATAAAGTGAGGCACTTCAAGCAAAAAAAAGGGAATGTTAAAAGCAGTCATAGCAGCTCACTTATAATCACTTCTAACTCTAAATTTATGTTAAAATAATAAAAAAAAAATGAAATAAAAAGTCAATCCAATAGATCTCCTAAATTGAGTGGACCCCACAAAAATATTTATACCTCCTTAAATTTTTTCTCAAATTTATACCTCCCTAAATCTACTTTTATCTTACAAATTGAGTTGGGTCCACCATTTTTATAAAATAATTAATGGAAATAGGAGAATTGCTGTATGCATTTGTAAAATATAGGAAATATATAGTATAAGAGAAGCTTTCGGAGTAATTTTAGGAGCAGAATTTTGAGAATTCTACTGGGAATGTTCTAAGTTATTATTCTGATGTACCCCTTTGTTGTGGTAAAAACTAAGAAGTGAAAGAGTTTACTCTTTAAGTAATTAATTATTTACAATCAATATCTAAATATATGGCAAAAAAACCACAACAAATATCCTAATAAATCTCGTCTGTGGATTTAAATAAACAAATAATTAGGATATATTTCTAGTTAACTTGTGAGGAAAAAAATTAATTGTATATGTGGACTCAATATATCGCATAATATGCACATCATCATTTATGAGCACCTACCAAGCATCGTTGCCTTTCTATAATGTTTTTTCTTATTCATTTCTCCTTATTCTATCAATTCGGATCTTCTATAGAATCATTGTGCATCATGTATATTGCATCTATATATATGATCGAAACATATAAAAATCTACCAAATTCTACTAATGAAAATTCTTATAAATTATTTATACATGCATGCTATTACTAGTTTTTGTGAATTTATAATTTGGCAGGTTGTTAAAATTTTTTGACATGTGAAGATTATCAGTAAATTTATTTGGAGATATTGCTCAATGATACAATAGAAGATGTCACTCGACATCGTATATCTCATTCAACACTCAACTTTCACTTTCTCATTCATGCAGACATAATTTTAGATAAATTAATATGTACGTGCATATATTGATTCTTATGGAGGAGATCATTAAGCCACACTAATATTGCTTAATGAGTTAATGTTAAAAAAATAGTCTTAGTTATAATGATGATATCCAAAATGCATGCATTTTTCAAATCAATATGAAACTATATAAATATTTCCGATTGTGTTATCAATTTCTATCATTGTACTTACTAATTTCCCCTAAAAAAATCATTGTACTTACTAATATTTTGAAGAAAAAATATTATTCCATAATATGAAAATAATTATAATAATATCAGTTGGTCTTTCAAATAAGAAGATTATATTTGAAAGATTTTCATTGAAACATAACCTTCATTTTCCAGCATTTCAGAGCTAACACTGAGCCTTGATGCTTTAGAGCTGATACTGAGCCTTCATGGAGCTCAACTTCGAAAGTAGGTATTATCAGACCTTCACAGTTAGAAAGACGAAAATGCCCCTCTCCACGGTAAGCCTATAAATACGCCATTTTACCCTAAATTGAGGCATCTTCTTCTCTACAATTAATATTTCACACACACAACACTCTTTTGTTTCTATTTCTCTAAATGATTGAATATTGACTTGGCTGTCGGAGAATCTACGTCGGGGTCCTTCCCCCCGTTTCTGTTTTGCAGGTTTTCGATACGATTCTGATGGGTAGAAGATCAATCGTTGTGTTGATTTCAACATGTTCATTACATAGAGTATTTGCTAACCCCTATGTCCCGCTATTTATGGCTCGTTACTATTGGACAAGAAAATTAAGAATAAGATGTAAAAAAAATAGAAAAATGGTAGGGTCCATATTTTTTGAGGGGTTAATTTTTTGCTATTTTGGGTTCGAGACATTATTTAATGGGACAACCAAAAAGAACAGTGAGTCATTAATAATGTGACGAATGGAGTATTATATAGTTGCCGCGTAAATTATCACCTCAAAGCTTATAAATACTAGTATAAGATACTTATCAAAATTGCAAAATGACTTAGAGATTTGAGGAACTTGATTCGATTAAGCAAAAACATGTACTGCAATGACATGCTGGATGAGATTCTTTGTCTCCAACTTACTTCCCACTATTAATTTCTCTATTTTAAAAATAATTACTACCTCCGTCTCGCCGAATATGGCCTATTTATTTTCGGCACGGAGATTAAGAAAAAAGGAATTAGGTGTAATAAAGTGTTAATAAAGTAACTTTTTAGTTAATAAAGTGTTTTTTTTTGTCAACAATGTACGACTAAAGTGTTTTTTTAGTTTAAAGTAAGCTCTAATTCTTTCCCAAAAAGGAAACAAGTCATATTCGGTGGGATGGCCCAAAATGGAAAACATTCGGTGGGACGGAGGAGTATTTAAAAATAAAAAATTTGTATTATATAATGAACCTTAATTAACATTTATAATAAAAAAATAGAATTAAAAAAAATTGTATACCCTAAATTTAGAAACCCTATTTGGATGGATGAACCCGAATTAATAATTGTAAAATTATATTAAAACTTTATAGATTGAAATTGAAGAAAAAAGAACAAAAACATAATTAAATATGTATTGTGGGATAAAATGAAACACCAAAATTGGGACAGAGAACCTCAAGTGTTGACATGCAGTCACAAAGCCAGAACTTTAGTACTTGTCTATATTTTTTTCTAAATATAACTCCAATAATTTTATGGAATATAAAAAACATACTGTACTAAATAAATTTAAACCCTCAATTTTCTTATGAAACGTAACTAGCTTAAAAAACACATACACAAAGTTGAGCCAAACACCTTAACATTTAATTAATTAATGACAATTATGACTGTTTTCAGCCTCACAAGTGGAATAATGTGTAGCATTTTTTTTTTTTTTTTGAGATAAATGTGTAGCATTAATATTAACAAACATTGAGGTGGTACGTACGAAGATAATTAATATAGTCAAGCGTGCAACTACACCACTTTTTATTTGTCTTTTTTTAATAATAGTACGTCACAAAATTCAGTTTAAATTAATTATTTAATCAGTAAAACAGAATAACACACCACTTTCCTGACGTCACCTTATGCGGCCTTTTTCATTTCCTCCACCATCAACGCGTCACTTTTTTATTGGTTAATTAATACCATAGGATTCTCCATTACAAAACATTAATCATCACTCTTTGTATTCAATTACGTCTTGTAATAATTACGTATAATCCATAATGTCTCATGCATTATAAGTTTATTCAGTCTATAAAATCAATGAATAATGGAAACAAAATATGACATCCAACTCCCGTGCATGTAACTAGGGACGGATACAGAAAAAAAAATATTGAGGAAATCTGCGATGGGACGGGTGGATGTTCGGTTCAGTCTTTGTAGCTTTTCAGTATCGAGAGTATAGTCCATTATTAGTAGGGGAAGAACTAGAATTTTTTTTTCGGGGGCTCGCTATTGTGTGACATGCGATATTTTTTTTATAGACATGTTGCCATTAAACTCAAATTTTAATTATATTTTTTTAAGAAATTAGGTAATTTTTCCTTGAAATAATTCTCCATGCCCTAATGCAACGGAACCGATAGTATAACTTATAATATCACGATTTTTTACTAGTGTAAAAAATATTTAAAAAAAACACACATTTGGGATGGTTTCGCTTTGACTATCAGGCCATCTGACTATGCATTGATCTTGACCTTATTTAATATTATACGACGATCGACATGGCACAATGAGTATCCCAAATAAGAATAACAACTAATCATATGTTAAATTTTGTCTTTGTACTAGACACGATAATATATTAAACTTCAAATTTTATCTTAAAGATATATTAGGATAAGATAAAATTTTATATTTGAAGTAGAGTATGTCGGACCAAAATTTTCAAACGCTGCTTATTACTCCCTTCGTCTTCAAATAAGTGTCCCGAGCAGCCAAAATGCGTATACCAAAGTAGTGGGTAAAAATGACTCATTTTACTGCTAATTATTGCATAGAAAACCGAAAAAAATAAACCTATAGTGTGAGTCAAAGGGTAAATATGACGATTTAACATAATTTTTGCATAGAATTGTATAATAAGACACTTATTTGAGTACAAAATTTTTGGCTGCTCGAAACACTTACTTAGAAACGAAAGAAGTACTCCCTCCGTCCCGCTATTAGTGGCTCATTTTCCTTTTCGGGTTGTCCCGCTATTAGTGGCCCGGACCTAAAATAGCAAAAATTAACCCTTTAAAAGGTATGTACCCTACCATTTTTCTATCTTTTACACCTTCATCTTAATACCCGTGTCCAAAAGGTATGAGCCACAAATAACGGAACGGAAGGAGTAGTTATTTAGGGTGTCTCCAACGATGGGTTCCAAAATTTGGAACCCACCAAATACACCATTGTGCAAGAAAAGAAACTGGTTTTCAGTTTTGAAACTGGCTTCAGCAGCAGAAAACTTTGACTTTTTTTTTCCTGTTTTTTTGCCTTTTTCATTTCGAGTTTTTTAATAGTTTTTCATAAATACGGACCTATTAGCTCGTCTAAAACATATCGAACATATATCTTATATTAAAGATCACGACGAGAGCTTTTATTCGACATAAAAATCGTAAAAATCCGATTTTGAAACGAGCAAATGATGATATTTTAAAGTTCAAAGCTAAAGTAGTGTGTATTATAGTGGGATCCTTTAAATAGTAGATACTGATTTCATTGTTGGAGACGGTGTTAAATAAAAAAATAGGTGAGTTCCAAAAACTGACGTAGCACTCATGTGACGGTTTGGAAGCTGAAACTTGTTTCCAACCATTGGATGCACCCTTATTTTACGTAGACTATTGTACATGAACGACGATATTTGCGGGACGACGTCACCGCGGGGTCATCTAATGTGGTGGTGAATCTCAAACACGGCAAGCAAAATAGCTAGTAGAGTGTAGTAGGGGTTGGAATATGGACGTGTCGATAGAAAATTAATTAAACACACACCTCACTCTTTGATATGTGTGATTTTGGACCACACGATCTATTGATCTGACGGATTACAATCCCCTCTGATTTGATCATGTACCGTTGATTTGACTAAGTGGGGCCCACATAAAAGGGGAACTCGTCACATTTTTGCATTTCCAATGATGTGGTTGGTGACTTCAAATTAGTCTACGACTCATTATTTCTGGTTTGCTTGTTTCAAAGATTCAGTTTCGAAAACTTTGCAGATGGGATGAAAGGATTTTTTTTTTTTTCACGCATGCGAAATAGAAAATCGCTTTTGTTTTATATTACCTCCGTCCCATGATAAGTGACTACTTTCTTTTGGGCACGGGTATTTAGGAGTAGAGTGTTTAAAGGGTAAAAAGATAAAAAGTGGTGGAGCCCACATCTTTTGTGTGAGAGAGGGTATTTCCATATTAGGAAAGTGGTCACTTATGATGGGACAACCCAATAAGAAAATGTGGCTACTTATGACGGGACGGAAGGAGTAATTTTTTTTTTCCGGAGACAAGAAGAACATGAAACTTTTTTTTTTAATCCAAAAATTGGTAAATTTAGTTCATATTTTTCAAATATAATACTCCCTCGTCCCTAAAAAACTTGTGAGCTTTTTCATTTTCGTCCGTCCCCAAAAAAATTTGTGGGCTTTCATTTATAAATACGACCCTATCACATTCCTTAACCTTTTGACCTTCATTCTATATTTATGTACGAAAAATGTCACTTTCTTCATGCACACAACTTTTTAAACACTTTTTTGTGTGAGATCTTTTCTCCATTCAAACAATCTTTTACTCCCTCCGTTCACAATAAATTTGTCACATTGTGGATGACACGGGTTTTTATAATTTGTGGTTAATTGTATTGTGAGTGAAATAAGGGTCCCACTTTTATATAGTTTTAAATTGTGTTGTGAGTGGAAAAGTAAGTAAGGTGTGTGGGGTCTATTACTACAAATAAATGTGGTAAATTTTTTGTGAACGGACCAAAAAAAAATTATGACAAATTTATCGTGAACGGAGGGAGTACTAATTTTTCTTAACTTGCTGCAATTTTTTTTTTTTTTTGGGATCGGGGGAGTAACTGTCGGTCATAATAATAATAATAATAATATTGTGGGCTGCAGTTTCTAAAGATAGGTAACAGTTGAAACTTCTATTTTTGTCCATTTCGGAAAGACAAAATTGTTTATGGCAAATCTTTAGAGAGTGTTGGTCAAAATTATTTTTCTTGAACAGAGTAATTGCCGAACTCATTTTTTTGAATTATACAAACTACATTTTCTGAAAAAGAACCTTTTTTTGAGATCAAACTGAAAAAGGACCTTTATAACTAGAGGTGTTCAACGGAACCGGAACCGGCGGTTCCGGCCCGGAACCGAAACCGTAGTCAACGATTTTCAAACCGGAACCGTGGTCAACGGGCCGGTTTCGAACCGGAACCGTGGGGTAGACGGGCCGGTTCCGGTTCCAATGGTTCGGAACCGTGAACCGGCGGTTCCGGCAATTTTTTTTTTTAGTTTTAAATTATATTTTGTGTTAATTCATGTTAATTATATCCCTTAGGGATAAAAAATGACAATTACAATGGTAAATTGAATGAAAAAAGCCAAAAATAATTATTATAATAATAAGGTTCGAACATGAACCGGTGGTTCCGGTTCGGAACCGTGGAACCGTGTTTGAATAATTATATATTTTCATTTGTAATTGATCATATAAAATTATGAATGAAGATATATTTTGTTCTATATCGATTTTATACATTACATTGATGATTTATGAGTTTAAATTACAATATAATTTATATTTTCAAAGATAAAAAAAATAAAAAAAATTAGGCGGTTCGGACCCTAAACCGGCGGTTCCGACCCGGAACCGGAACAGTCCAATACGGGCCGGTTCCGACCCGGAACCGTGGGCTATGGCGGGCCGATTCCGGTTCCAATTTTCTCGAACCGGAACCGGCGGTTTCGGGCCGGTTCCGAACCGGAACAGGCCCGTGAACACCTCTATTTATAACACATACATACATACAACCGGTTCAAGAGGATTATGTATTAATTTACATAAGAAGATGTTAAATGTGTGTTAGTTTTCTGC
Organism: Agastache rugosa; assembly: GCA_031470985.1. Classification (NCBI taxonomy): domain Eukaryota; kingdom Viridiplantae; phylum Streptophyta; class Magnoliopsida; order Lamiales; family Lamiaceae; genus Agastache; species Agastache rugosa. The sequence goes on along the minus strand of CM062606.1, from coordinate 35,098,558 downwards.
AATATCTTTGCATAATATATATACAAGACAAGATCAAATAAAATTTTTCTCCAGTAATTAAGTACCAATATAAACAATTGATCAGTGTGTGATCTAAAAATTATCATAAAAAGAAATATTATTGTAACAAATAAAAAATCATATCATAAAAAAACATCATTTTTGTGTTGAAGGGTGAAACAAAAGATAATTCTTTCCTCTCATATTGTGTCAATCCATAAAAATAGACACTTTACTTTTGCAAAAATGAAAAATACACACCCAAAAGAGAACAAATGAAATTTGAGCATGTTTGATATGCATGGACGAATTTAACCCTTGATTGTGATGTGTTCCCATCCATTATTAATAAAGTCTTACATATTTCTTACACGTGTAAGATATGTGTACTTGTTTCTCGAAATTAACTGTCCAAATATACTAATTCCTAAAAAGACTTTGTTGGGAACATAATAAACATGTTTTGAAGTGATACCAAAATCCAGCTGACTCCAACCGAATAGATGAATGTACAAACCTTGTGCTGTTTCTAGCTCACTTGTTTAGAGCTATTAGGTTTTCTAAGTACAGGTTCAACACATCAGAAGACGCAGCTGAGCAACAAAGCTGGACACAGCTAAGCTGACACAGCAGAGCAAACTCAGCAGAAAGAAGACAAGCTGGATTGGACAACTACGCTCGCAACGTCATCTCCTCAACGGTGACGGACGCTTATCTCAGCAAGATCATCAACTGCGAGACAACTAAGGGGATGTGGGATATTCTAGCCAAGCTGTGTGAAGGCTCAGAGGAAATTCAAGAGAACAAATTCTCAGTTGCATGCCAGAAATTCGACAATTTCAAGCAACTCCCGTATAAATCTATCGAGCAAATGGAGCTCAGATTCTCCAATCTCGTCATCGAGATCGAGACGATCCGAACTGGGAAATATACAGTTCGAGATAAGAACTTGAAAGTTCTTTCAGCTCTCTCCTCAGAATGGTGCACACACAAGGTGGTTCACCAAAGCAGAACTGATCTTGGCAGCATGGAGACGGAAAAATTGTTCTCTATCTTGAAAGACAACGAATTTGATCTGGGGATCACAAGCGGTGAATCATCCAACCGGATGAATGAAACAGAGCTGACTCCCAAGGCAAAAGAGATAGCCTTCAGAGCTCAATCAAGATGATCGTGAAGGGTCATCACGACAAGCAATTCTACCCAAAGAGAAACCCAGCTGAGTCGACCTCTCAAAGAAAAGATAAAGGATCAAGTCGAACAAAACTAAAGAAGATCAAGAGTTTTCGTCCGACTAAGAAGATGAAGCATTTCATTGAAAATGCCTGCTCCATGGGATTCTCAAACCCAGCTGTTGAAGAAACTGAACTTACCCAGCTAGCTGTCTGGGACCAGCTGTGAAATGCAAACACAGCTGAACACATAGCTGAATACATTGGTCTCAAGAGAAGAATCGAGAAGAAGCAGATGAATCAGCTGGATTTAGGACATGTGTCTACTAGCTACAAACTGAGACCTCATCAAAGAAATGAGCAAATGTTGAGAAAATCCGCTCGTTAAAAGGAAGTAGGATGCAGCTGAAGAAAGAAAGTCACCTACTATCAAATCAAGAGGGAACTCTACATAGCTGGAAAGTCAGCAAAATCAAGAAGAATACCCAGCAGGATGCACTCACCAAGAAAGACTCAGCTGGAATCTCCAGCTGAAGGGAAACCTGATCTAACGGAGAAATCATGTTGATTCTCTAACCCAGCTGGACATGGCACAACTGACTGCATGCTAAAGAGACCTCATCGAAGAAGTGCTCAGCGACTTCAAGAGATTGCTAGAAATCCTTGAAATCTAGTCAGCTGAGAATTCGGAGCTAAGGAATGAGCACAAGCAGAAGAATGAAGGATCGGGTGAGTCACTGATCCAGCTCTCAAAGAAAGATACCTTGCTCAAAGAAAAGACAGCTTAGTCGAATCAGCTGAAGAAGGAGCTTGAAGATGAGAAAACACAGCTGATCAAGTAGTTGGAGATGACCAGAAAATCAAAACAAAGAATGGCTCCCGCCAATGCAAACACAACGCTGGAACCAAGCCAAGAATGTACCAAAAAGAGGTCAGACATCATCAAGCCAGCTCTCCAAGCTCAGCCCCGCCAAAAAGGAAAACTGCTCGGCAACCTCAAGCCCAAGAAACACAGCGACTCCAAGCTAAACACAGGGCTCAAAAGGAGCAGAAAATCCAGCTGACTGGAATCAAAATCAAAGACAGAAGGTCATCCAGCTCAGACATCAAGGTCAACAAAAAAGACAGCTGTTAACCACAGCTGGTCATAAAGCTGGAAATCAACCGAGCTTATTATCAAGATTCAGATTCCAACAGAAGAGATATCAAGCTGGATATCAAGTTGACAGACTTCAGTTGAGAAATGAACCTCATCAAAGAAAATGGACTTCAAGCAGTCAACAAGGTCCAAAAAGGAGAGGATCCATTAAAGGACCAACCAGAAGTATCACTCAGAAAGTATATAGATAAATCTGGGTTGCCAAAGGAATTTGGGCTCGGGACCACTTAGGTCATCGCGCAGGGCGCCATGAGTTCAATCCGAATCTTCGTTCCGCTTCCAGAATGGTATTATAATAGAAATTCTGATCCTCGAAGCGAAAGTTACACCCGTTTTAAATTCTGCCGACGACGATCCATTTCGCGATCTTTTGCCATCAAATAATCAGCTGCAACTCGTTCCACATCAAGCTAGGGGAATCAAACCCAGCTGATAAAATAATTGGAATATCCAATTGAGGGGGAACCTTGCAAACGGAGCCTTCCATCAGAGGAAGAAGGTCAAGATGACTCACTCCAAACTGAGTCATACAACTGAGAAATACCATCAATTGGTATCAGCTGAAAAAGAAGAGCCAAAAGTGCATCAATTGGTATCAACTCCAAACTGACTGGAGTTACCAAGAACGGAAAGAAATTATTGCCAGAACGCCGCCGCCAGACCTCGACTCTCCTTACTCTCACTATCTTTTTGATGAACCAAAAAAAGGGAAATGATTGAACATAAAAACGGAAATAGAAAAGGGAAAAAGATTGAACAGAAAAGGAATTTAGAAGATGCAAATGGCGGGCTGGAAAAGCAACTGGAGAAAGAGCGCAAACTCTCGTCAAGGCATGCGGAGCAGCCAGGAAGAGTTTAGTTAGGATTTTTGTTTTGTGTTTTTCTATAAAAGTTTGTAAAGGTTTTGGCATCATCAAAAATGAGGAAATTGTTGGGAAAATAATAAACATGTTTTGAAGTGATACCAAAACCCAGCTGACCCCAACCAAGTAGATGAATGTACAAACCTTGTGTTGTTTCCAGCTCACTTGTTTAGAGCTATTAGGTTTTCTAAGTACATGTTCAGCACAGCAGAAGACGCAGCTGAGCGGAACAAAGCTGGACACAGCTGAGGAATTCAACAGAGCAGACCAAGCAGAGTCAAAGACTCAGCAGTATCAAGACCCAGCTCAGTGACAGAAACCCAGCTCAGTATAAAAGACCCAGCTTAGTGTCAATGACACAGCTCAGGTCTAAAACAACTCAGGTTAATGACACAGCTCAGGTCTAAAACAACTCAGGTTAATGACACAGCTCAGGTTGAAGATACAGCTCAGGTAGATGATACAGCTCAGAGTCGAGACGCAACAGAGTCGAAGACGCTGAAGACACAACAGAGACGCTTAGCAGCTTGAAGACGAAGACCTTCTCCAAGACAAGATCCCGATGTCAGAAGATCCTATCTGACGCGGTCAAATCAGAGAAGAAATAGCTTATGCAGATGCAGACCTACTTCGTAGGCAAAAGGCCAGAAGTCAATGAGAGTAGGTAAGATTCAAACGGCTCTCTTCCAACGGCTAGTTTGAATCTCCACCTATATATATCTCTTCCTCCATTGAATAGAAGAGACTGGAAAAACGACTGAAGAAATAAAAGAGCCAGCAGATAAATGAACAACGATCTTCAAAGCTAAATCTCTCAAGAAACCCAGCCAGTCAACTGTATTCTTAGTTGTTCACATATTCAGTCATAGGCAGAAAAGATTAGAATAGAAATATCTTAAATCTAGTTTGAACGAGTTCATCATACTCCTTGTTCTTCATTGTAAGAACTCGTTCATAGTTGAAAAACCCAAACCCAAACCCTTCTTCCCAGAAAAGATTATGTTAAGGTACGCCTGCTTGAAGCGTGTAATTCGAGTGGCTAGGTTCTTACAGTACCCGTAAACTGTAAGATAGGTTCTTTAGTACCCGAAAATTGAAGGTGTAGGCTTGACAATTCCCGTAAACTGTTGGAACACAACTCAAGTTCGAGTTGTGAAGTTGTTTGGTACTTGGAAATTAAGTGGTAGTGAATTACCAATTAATCTGGTCGTGGACGTAGGAGTAGTTTCTCCGAACCACGTTAAATAGCTTTGTTATTTACTGCTTTGTTTATGCATCCAGCTAACTCCTCATAAGCATACATTTCAAGTTGCATAATCTGACTAAGAGAAAAGAAAAACAAAGCTTTGCAATATATTTGAAGTAACAGACAGACTTTCCAAACCCTCCACATTCCACACACAGTCAGCTATGTCGATCAAGCTGTCTTCCAGCTGGATCTAACACAGCCAGCTCACTCAAAGAGTTTTAATTGGAAAATTTTTTAAACCTTGGTGTATTCACCCCCCTAGCCAGCTCACTCAAAGAGTTTTAATTGGAAAATTTTTTAAACCTTGGTGTATTCACCCCTCTCTACACCAAGGTATCCGTCTTGGGACCAACAGACTTCGTCCTTATAAACTTAATGAAGATTCCACTTGAAAAATTGAAGATTACTCTCGAGAGGGATCTGAAAAATGAAGATCACACTCGAAAAATTGAAGATCACAGTCGAAAAATTAAAGATCCCTCTCGGAAGAGATCTTCAATTTTCCGAGTGGGATCTTCATTTTTTGTATTTTTTTTAAGTTGTGTCAATTATTTGTCATAAAGTGAATCCTACCAAGGAGATGATTGTAACATTATATCTGTACCTATTATAAAAAAGCGGATTCTTATAAAATTGGATTTACCTAATATATCCCGCTTATTATATTTATTTTAAGGGCAATTATGTAAATCTATGTTAAATTTATATTCTAATTAAACTTATGCATAAATTCCTCATATACAGTACATGAATTATTCTTCTAATAAAACTCTTCCACGATATACTCTATAAATTACAAGCCGCATTAGAGATTTTTTAATTTAATCAAAAGAAGAATGCAATTTAATGCATATTTGTACCTCACTGTAATTGTTTCATTATCTAGAGATAATACAAAAATGCATTATACATATTACGTACTAAATGAGGATAACAAGAAGGTAGAAGATTTTGTGAGTTTTCAAAGTATATAACATCACTCATGCTAAACGAGTGGTTAGACGTGCAACACACGTACTCTCTACTAGTAATAAAAGTAAAGTGTGCATAATAAAATTTTCCCCATATTTCTTTATATATAAGGAAACATTATTGTATATATATAAAGAATATAAGGAAGCATTATTATCTCCAATTGACCATTGAGTCTCAAATCGGTATTAATTATGTGATCATCAACATGCAATTTTTTGAAGACGTGATATTTTCGAATTTGCCAGCTCGACAGGCTAGACCAAAAATCAATATTAATCATCTCAAAATTTCAGTCGAATTCACAGCCATTTTGCTTTATATTGTGTTCAAGGCAACAAAGGTCTCAGTCAGTTACATAAGCAACAACTGGATTAAGACCGAATTAACGACGAAAAAACACGAGATTAGCCAGCTAACCTGCAAGCTTGTGTTTTTAGGCATCTAAGTAGACTCAGATCAGATCTCTCTTCACTTTCAACATCCTCCTCCACCATCTCCAGATGCAACGAAATACGAAGTTCGGACCTCGTTCCATCACCCCAGTATTTTCAATTTCCAGGAGAATGCATCTGAGTTCTGCACTTCTTTCTGTACATTATAAATGTAACTGTCCAGATTGAAGGCATGCTCATCAATGGTGTCAACGGACATCGAATCGACTGCCAACTTCACTGCTGCAGTTTGTGACAGTTGAAACTTCTCAGCTGTGCGTTGCAGTTTCCTTGCAGTGTCTTCCTCCCCGAGCATCACAAGGCAAATTAACAAAGATTTAAGCTCACATTTTGCTCCTTCAGCCAGAGACATCCCCTTCAAATGCTCGACTAAAGCCGTCTCCTCATCAGCGCTGCACAAAAACAGGAGTTCCAAAATCAGAAAGTTTAAAAGAGATTGCATGTGTGTAGCCAAGATGAGCATCTATAGTTGCATCGACACTGTACCTTCCAGCTCTAATCTTCCCCCTGTTCCGTTGACGACCTCTTCCCTTAGTGGACGTGCTGATGGTGGTAGAAGCACTCGAACCTCTTCTTGATCTGCACATAAATGGAACGACACTGAGACATGTCATACTGATGTCGTATTGGTGGTCTTGCCCACTCCCAAGAAGAATAGAGGAGTTCGCTTATTTAGATTTTTTCGGATGTACACAAGCCAATCAAAACAAGATAAGGTTTCTGTTACTCGTGCGATGAATATGGCTTAAATTTCACGAGAAAGTCCAAAAGGAATCTATAGCTGTTAATGATTAAAACAGAAACTTACCCAGTGGTGTATGCACTCATTCCACTAAAATTACTGCTAGCTTGTGAAGCAGTTTCATCGTCAAGATAGCCCCCAGATCTCTCGTCTGATTTAATCGTTGCAGCAAGTAATAATCTTCTCTGGCGAACAGCTAAGTAACGGGTCAAGTACTTGCCAACTTTCTCCACCCCTTCATTGTATTCTCCAACCAGCACGCTTGCACACTCAAGAGAAGCATCCTTCACTAGTATAACAAGATCATCTCGTCTGTGCAAGAAAGCAATCCTCAGAGCCTCTTCCCAACTCCGTGCATCCACCAAGAGGCTAACACCGTTATAAACATCGCAGCAATACTCCAAGAGTATTTTTGCAGCATCCCGGGGTTTACCAAGTGCTTGCAACTCCTCACTTAGATCCCGTGCCAGTTGCAAAAGATCGTCCTTTGCAAGCTTCATAAGGCCAGCCACAGTCAGAACCCCCGTCCAATTACCACCAGCACGATATGCGTTCAATGCCTTTTCCAAACAGGAGCAGCACAAATATGTGGTAGCAGCATCCTCAAAGCATTTTGCGGCGTTAAGATGATCTCCCCATGCTTCGAGCACCTGCTGTCTCTTTTCAGGACCGACAATCAACTGAAGCCCCATTGGATAAAGCTCCGGGACTTTACTCATTAGTTTCATGGAATCTTCATAATAAGGGTCCCCAGCAGAAACAATGTGCCTCAAAGCACTTTCATACCTTTGTAATTTAAGGTCAATGTTGTATTGCATCAAAAGTTGAGGCATACGTTCCAATTCTTCAAGAAGTGGCAAAAATTCTTTCGGATCCTTCTGTGAATTTAACGCAACAATAGCAGCAAGATTCAAATCATAAAGGCCTAAAGCAGCTTCAAAAACTGCCTCAGACTCGGAAAGCCATAACAGATGCTTCAAAGATTCCTCCGAAGAGGGATAAGATAGTCGCTTCGGATCAGTAGCTGCAGACAGCTCCAATTCTCGGATTATTTTTATTCTCCTCAAAGCTTCCTCGAGAGCTGGGGGACTACTTCTAGCCAAAGTAGTTAGAATGCAAAGCTCTCTTGCTGGAGTTTCCTCAATTTGATCCTCAAGGGCATTCCTTATGGCCATCAAAACAGAGGACACTTTATCATCACCATCTACACCCTTTGGTTCACCATATCGTAAAACTTTATTCTCCTTAATGCACGGTAAGGATGTATAATTTTTATAAAGTGTCTCCATAACATCTTCAGGTTTAATGGCACAAACAAACTCTGTTACATAGTTCAGGTTACCAACCTGCACGACAAAGTCTGCAACTGACCCAATAAAGGCTTGCCAACCACAATGGTCGACAATGATATTAAAATCAATCCTGTGTCTTCGTACCATATGCAGGGCATCTTTAAACCGCTTATTAGCCAAAGCATTGATGATAGAAACAAGAACTAACTTCCTGGGATACACAATTTCAAGATTTCCTCGAAGAGTTTGTAAGATCACAGCAGACTCATCACCATGGAGAACGCCTACGATTTGTGCTCCTTTTTCCCATACGTTGATAAAAATGCTTTCATTTTCTCCTTTTCTGTGTTTTGCAATAACAGGAAGGAAATTCTCGTAATTCTTTTCCAGTTCCCCGTGCACAATATCACCAACATCAACAATAAATAGTAAATCTTGTTTAGTGGCAATCACCACATGTGTTATCATCCCATCACCTGAATTTGAGTAAAATGAAAAGCTACTGCAGTTGTTACACAAAATACTTCCTTCAAGATGCAGTCTTCCATTGTCATCAAGTCCTAGAAGCAACGGTTTCTCTCGTGTATAGCCTCCAAGTGGGGCAATATCCATCCATGGGCAGGATGACAGGAAATCCATCCCATCACATCTCTGAAGACGGTCTCTGTTCAAACTCAACTTTGAAGCATACTCAAATACTTTTCCACCTTCAAACTGAATATATGCAGAGCATCTATTAAGAGGATTAGACACTATACCAACAACCAACCCTTCAAGATAGATAGGATGCAAAGTTTCTGCTTGCCAACCTGAGCATGTCACGGAACCAGAAATGCGGTCTTCAGAACATCTTATTTCAATTCCCTGCAGGTAATACCCTGAACGAACATCCCCATCTAGAGAGTTTCTTTTACTGCAATGACCAGAACCAAAACGGGTGACGCCAAGAAGCACATGGGAATCCAACCAAGCAAGATGTAGCAGAGGCCCAAAGTTTACAACAGAATATGAAGCTTCAACTCTGAATGTCTTGCCTTCCAGCTCATCCCATTCATCAAGCAAAGGAAGCTCCACAACACACAAGCTTCCATCTGATAGAGATGCAGCCAGACGATTTTGGGGTGTTCTTGAACAGATACTTACATCCCTAACAGCACTGGGAAATTCTAAGTCGAGAAAGTACATAGGAGGCGGCATCAAGGACAAAGATAACGGGGTCACCAGAACTTTTGAACCATCAATGACGCATGCTATTGAGTTTCCCATCACAGCTGTAACCCAGACAAACTTGCAAGTTACGATTCTGCCATCAAGAGTCCAACCGATCAACTTTAGTGGGTTCGTCAAGTCCCACATAAACTTTATTCCGTCTTCCTTTGAATATCTGATCTCTTGCTTCAAATACCAGCGGTTATTACTAAAGTGCCATATCTTCAGGGTGTCAAATGTTTCGCCTCTAACAACAGCAGCAAGAAGATCAGAGTTACAATTGAACTTGAGAAAGTCTAGGGTTACATCTATTCCCTCATTGATACTGAATGAGCTCCTCTCTAAACCGTTTTTCTCATATAGAACTATAGATGGACATTTCTTTTCTTCTTTCTGATCATACACGGTGGCAATTTTAGCTCCACTCTGATTCCAGTCAATTACAGACCCCACGAATGGCTTTGGATCCGAGACAGAGTGGAGTGCCCCAGAATCACGCTCCCAGACTTTAAGCTTCTGATGCAAGTGCCCAGATTCATGGACCTTGCTCAATGAAGCAAAAAACTTCCCATCACCTCTCCATGAAATTAAGGCCTCAGTGGAAAGTGCCGAGCCATCTGCTACACAGTTGAATGAGTAAGGTTACTATAAAGAAAAACAGATTCTCAGTTCAGCATTGTTAGCATTGAAGTTATCCTTCTTCCAAAGTTCATTCATTTTTCATAAAGAATTCTTTTTGCTACAAGTACTTAGTTTCAAATGATGCAGAAGCTCATCTAAAGTAGAAAATGCCTACAATTATAAGATATAATAAGGAAGGCACAACATCACCCCTTGGGGTTGGCTAATAGCTTAGATGTGGAGTGGGGTGAAGTCGACTGAAGTCATGACTTCAAACCCACCAATGTCTTCTATGTGGTTAGCAGCAGGAGCAGGGCCAGTGTGCACCCACAAATAGCAGCTACGGTTTTTGTCTTCGTTGCAAAAAAGAAAAAAAGAGGTCGAAACATCATCGACAGAGTAAAAAATCATTGCTTCTGCACTCTGTTAAGATGCAAGTTTGGAGTGTTACTAACATAACATGGTCCAAAACAATTTTTTCCAACACATTCTAAACCCTCCGAATCACCCTTTCTATGTTGATAAAAGAAACGCCCTCCAAGTTCAAGATCTTAAGGCCCCGTTTTCAAGATCTAAAACTTTTTTATCTGGTTCCACCTAGTTTTTATGTAATAATTTACTACAACCAAAAATAACATCGTTATCACTTCGACCTCACATATTTATTTTTTATGCATGAATTTCCTTGACCAAATTCCAGCCAGAATCATTGGTGGCCCATATATACTATTGCATCTTAGATACGAGAATTTGGCATTTACATTCTAAAAGCCTTTCCTTCAAGAGCAATATACAACAATATTCAAACAGAAGTACTCGAGTAAGGTGAATGGCAATACATTACATAATTCAAATCAAATTTGAAATGAAAATATGGAGAAAGGTCCTTACGTACGTCAACACCTTCGGGCAAATCATCAATAGGCATCTCATACAATAGATCCCAATCAAGATTCATAACTAGGATCTGCCCAAAACCAGTGATTATAGCAAGTAAATCTCCATCTGGACTGGGTGAAATGCACGTCACACCACCTTCCACCTGGCCAACAATTTCAGTCGCATCATCATCCACCGAATACAGTAGGAGATGTCCGTTTGAAGTTCCAATTATCAAAGCTTCCTTTTCCATGAGATAATCCAAACAAGTAATAAGGTCTCCAGTTTTCATATCCAGCTGAGTGGAAGCAGCAGACGAGCTCTTGTTCCATGCTCCTTCAGCCTGAAAAAAAAAATTCACGAAAAAGAAATAAATAAGAAAAGAGAACAAAAAGAGAATGCTGTAAATTGGCAAATTGGTGTTAACACACTCAACAAATGCTATATGAACTCCAACAGGCAACATGACTACTGCATAAATCCCAACGATAAACTCAACAATTGAAAAATATGAACAGACAATCGTAATATGATCTCAAATCGATGGAAGCAATCAACAATGGCAGGCGATTAAAAGTGCGAAGAACAGGGGCAAATACAATATAAGCAGTGAGTAGGAGAAGGGAAACAAAGAGAAGAGCGAAGAGTTCTTACTTGAGGCGAAGGAATTTGAGTTGTGTATATGAAGTTGGCGGAGGAAGCGAAGAAGAGGCGGCTGCGCTCGATGTCGACGGCGCACAGCCGTAGTGATTCATCTCCCTTCTCCTTCCGCAACTGCACCTCCGACCACACCTCCCACGAAAGCTTCAAGTTTTTCATGTTGAAATGTCCAGAAACTGCTTGACACAGAGAATTGAGAAAGAAAACCGCGGCGGCAGAATGGCGGAGCAACCGCGGCGGCGGATGGGGGAGCAACGGTGCCGGAAAGAGAGTGAGGGTGAGGAACGCGGGAGCGAGCAAGTGTATTGAAATTAGGGTTATTTGTAACTTCTCTAAATTAGTACTAACAACTTATTCTATATAAAAAAAATCCAAAAAAAAAAAAAACTTTAACAAATTAATTTTAAAAATTAGAATATCATATTTTGTCACGTTCTACATATTTTGTAATAATTTCATACTAGTAAGTAGTCCGTCGAAATTCGACGGAAAATAACTTTATGTTTTAATTTATATGTATGTATGTTAAAAATAATTTTATATCTTATTTAAAAGTTGTGATATTGTTCACGTTAATTATTAATCAAACTTAAAAAATTAATTATTTCACGTATCTAAATTTATAATTAGGAATGATAATGGATCGGGTATACAGTATACTCATTCATTATGTATTTTTTTTTAAATCTAAATTTGTTTAGAATTTTTCTACATGTTCGTTCTAATCTCGGTTAAAATAGTGACTTTACTGTACATACTCGTCTTAAATTCGTTGAGTAATACTCGATAAAAATATGAACACACTAAGTAAAAATTAATTAAAATTAGTAAAAATCATTCTTTCTATGTTATTTGTACCGTCTCGTTGGTTTATGCTAAATTACTCGATAAAAATCTAAACAAAGTTAATATTAATTAAAATTAGTAAAAATCCTTTTTTTGAAGTATATTTGAACTGTCTCGTTAGTTCATGTTAAATCGATATGAAAAAAATATGTTTACATCTTCAAGTTTTTTTGTTCTTTTCTTTAACTACCTAAATCCCACATTTGATTCAATGTATATATTTTCTAGGAAGCACTAATCGAAGTTTTTAGAAAAATATGATGAAAAAATGAAAAGGATTCCATGTAGACATGTTGATTAAATATATTTATTTAGTCTTCATAGAGAGATTTTCATTTACAAATTCTCTATAGATTATTATATATGAATTAAGAATGTATAAAATAAGGATTTATAAGAATACATTCCGAAATTATTATTATTTTAATATATATAATAGAAGAAATTAATAAAATAGAGGGATAGATAAATATGAGATGTGATTAATAGATAAACATGTGATATTTCAAGAATATGAAATTAATAAAAATAAAAATTAGAATATATATAAATTAAAATTAGACAAATTACCAGAATAAAGGAAAATCTGAATGGAGCACCGTGGATGTGGCAGCTTTATTTTCCTATTAGCTATAAAAATATGAACACTCCAAGTAAAATTAATTAAAATTAGTAAAAAAATCATTCTTTCTATATTATTTGAACCGTCTCGTTGGTTTATGCTAAATTACTCGATAAAAATCTAAACAAAGTTAATATTAATTAAAATTAGTAAAAATCCTTCTTTTTAAGTATATTTGAACCATCTCGTTAGTTCATGTTAAATCGATATCTCTAATTTTTGCCAAAATGTGGAAAAACATATGTTTACATCTTCAAGTTTTTTTGTTCTTTTCTTTAGCTACCTATCCCACATTTGATTCAATGTATATATTTTCTAGAAAGCACTAATCGAAGTTTTTAGAAAAACATGAATGAAAAAATGAAAATGATTCCATGTAGACATGTTGATTAAATATATTTATTTAGTCTTCATATAGAGATATTCATTTACAAATTTTCTATAGATTATTATATATGAATTAAGAATGTATAAAATAAGGATTTATAAAAATGCATTCCGAAATTGTTATTATTTTAATATGTATAATAGAAGAAATTAATTAAATAGAGAGATAGATAAATATGAGATGCGATTAATTAATAGATAAACATGTGATATTTCAAGAATATGAAATTAATAAATTTTTAATTAATAAAAATAAAAATTAGAATATACATGAATTAAAATTAGACAAATTACCAGAATAAAGGAAAATCTGAACGGAGCACCGTGAAGGGGCAACTTTATTTTCGTATTAGTAATAGATTTTTCATTTTTTGGATTAGCAAACAACATTTTAATAATTCTTTTATTAATAATATTATTATTTGGAATAAACTAACTTTTAAGTTCTTAATTATTTATGTAGTTGGTGTATAACATGGATGATACATGGAAAAAAAATCCTTGAGTTCGGCAAATATAAAGTGGCGTCAATGGAAGTCAACCCTCTATACAAAACACACTGTTCCATATGAGAGTATGCCTTAAATGCTTTATAATCATCCACCAAATGAAGGAATTTCTCCAGAAGATTGAAACTTTGGAAGGATTTTGTCATTATTCGTATGTCTATAGCATCTCGGATAAGATTGAGTATTACTTTTAACTATTTATGTAATTATTAAATCTAAATATTTTTTAAATTTCATGTATGTTCTAGAAAAAAAAGTCAAGAGCTGAAGGATCGACGAGCATGGAATTTATACCCCCATCATCTTTCACGCAAAGGATATTCTGGATTACGTGAAGAAATGGTGATATTTTAATATGTTGTATACTTTTCAGTAGGTTATATATTTATTGTATACTAATAATTTATCGTTTCTAGAAGGATCAATTGACTGGAAACCCACAAATGGATAGAGCACTTTTGTGGAAGAAAGCATGAGAAAATTATAAGGAAGGGTGTTTGATGGTGAAATGTTGACAAAAACAGTTATGAGGATTGTAAAAATCAATGATTGAATCTGCTATTAATATGATTTCAAATTTATTGATATTGACCTACTTGGTTTAAATGCATTGTAGGATGACTACATACGACAAAAGGAAGAAGGTGTGCTTTGTGAAAACGGGAGTGACGATATTATCACGCAAGCACTTGAAACGCCCGAATATTCTGGTCGTGTGAAGGGTGTTGGGGTTGGTGTCACACCAACACTTTACTTCAATCTCAGTAAAGGAACACGTGCTGGAGTGGGGAATGTTGTGCAGGAAATGAAAAAAGAGTTTGGGAAACAAATGGCAGAAATGAATGCAAAGATCTTAGAGCTTCAACAACAAATGATAAAGAAAGAAATTGAAGCGAAAGACAGTTGTTCGGTAAAGAATGAAATGGCCAATGATTTTAACGAAGTGGAAGAAGTTCTTCGTGACAATGTACCAATTGTCAAAGTACGAAAAAACAAGGTATATATGAGAATGTATTGGGGCTGGGCCCTTACACACTTGTTTAATTTAATTGCCAGAGAAAGAAAAATATTAGGAGCTAATGTTATTATGCCAACTAGTATTACGACCCGTACAATGCACGGAAAACACCATTTCATTTGTTATTAAAAAGAAGTACTAATTTTACATAAAAAAAAGTACTACTAATTTAATTATCCTATAGAAGTTAAAATAACAATAAAAAAATAATTTATCTTTCGTTATCAAACAAAAAAAATAAAAATAAAGCAAGTCGATTAAAAATGCATAAACCAAATTGAGAAATGAATGTGAACTTGTGTTGTATCTATATATTGTCTAATCGGTTTCTTTCCTGCCTAATAGAGATTTTCGTATTAAAGTATAAAATTAATAAAAAAAATTGAATGTTTACATTGATTGTATAATGAATATGCAAGATTAAAATTTGATTGGTATTCATTCGGCTTTGTGCATATGCTCAAGTTGAGGAGCTAACTTGGTCAACTCAACTCAGTTCAGGAGCTAGCTTGATCCATTCAGCTAGCTCTCGGCTGGGGAGCTAGTTTTATCCAAACTCCATTCAGCTAGCTTGGTCCTGTCTCCAAGCTAAACTTCATGCCCACAAAATCGAGGATGGTCTCAATCTTTCTCTCTTGGCACCTCTTAGCCAATTCAATGGTGAAATAAGGAAGTTGGAGAAATACAGAGTTGTTCTCCCACATTCCCTGAGCTAACATCTGACTTACATCCATGGCAAGGAGGACCACGCTAAGCCAGCTGCGATCAACAGACATGACTTTTACCATCACTTCAATAAGTCTTCTTGCGTCTTTAAGCACTATCATCTGCTCCGATAACAAATCTCCATCATCAATTTTTTGCCTGCAGAGATGAGCCTGCAGCAGAGCATACGCCTTCATATTCGGACCCATCTCTGAACTTACAATGGAGAAGCGCTGCTGCATGTTTAGCCCAAGTATCAACTCTTTATCTCCCGGTCTTATTGAAAGTTGTTGCTCATACTCGGAGGCTGCAGCCAAGCTTTCAATAATACCCTCCAATTTTGGTTTACAGGTCAGAGAAGCGAAGAGCTGAATCGTCTTGTAACTAGTATGATAGTTAGCAGCAATGGAACCAAGATCTCTAGCCGATAAAATGTCATTCTCGATTCCAACAAAGTCATGTGCTATTAGATAATCAAAAGTATTGCATAGAAGACTAAGAAGGTATCCAGTGTGAAGCTCAGAACTGAAACCTTCAAGATTATAATATCTTGGGTTCATAGACAGCCTCTCGTAGAAAAATGTCCAAGTGAGGCAATCACTCACGTCATCCATGTTTCGGATGACTCCAGCTACCACCTCAGCATTCAGACTATCATGCAGATAATGATGCAAATGACTTTCTGATGAGATCCAGCCAAGGCATTTTCGAGCGGTAATGCCAAAGCTTCAAGAGATGCCATTGAAGATATTCCAGCTCGAGATTGCTTGGTTACTTCTACCATGATGATTAGTTGATACAGCCCGTAGTCCGATCCAAGTTCCTGTTGGGCCAATCACGAGAGCTCGAGCAAAGAAGTTTAAGAAAGTGCTAAGTGGATTGGTTGAAAAAGTTTGGGCTCAAGAATTGTCAAAGAAGCCCATTGGAGAAGATGGAGATGGAAGCCCAAGATTAATCAATTTAATATCTTATGTTTGGGCTGATCCATGAAGACTCGTAGTTTAGTTAATTAGTCGTTTTTGTTATTTTATTTGTTATTTTCGTGGGTTTATTTAGGGTGACCGAAATTAGGTCTTAGTTGAGTCAGTTTTGACTTTTATCCTTTGTTTTGACTAAGGATTTGTTTCCTTATTAGATTAGGAGTTATTTTCCATGTTTAGTTTCCTAGTTGAATTAGGTATTCACCTCTATATATAGAGGGTTTTGTTTTGGACGAAAATTAGACAACTTTGAATCAGAAATCTAATTGATCGATTTGTCACACTTTTCGTGCTTCGGTTCACGTTTCTATCGGTTCTTGGTAGAGTTTGTTGTTGGCAACTTCAAGCTTGAAATCAATTGATTCGTTCGTGATATCCAGTCGTATCCGGGTTAATCAAGCCACGAAGAATTGCTTCAAAGGCGCGTTTCGGATTCAAGTCGATCCGGGGTTCGTTTCGGGTAAGTTCTTCATCCTCTCTTCGTTCCCTTCGTTTCCAGCCATCACAACCTTGTTCCATCCTCCATATACTGTCCATATCATCCATATATTCACGCCAAGTCCAGATCTTCTCCCGCAAATCCGCTGTTCCCAAGTTTTAACCTAAAATCGATCCAAAAGTCCGTCCCGTGCCAAATCTCAAACCCCTCGTGCGAATTGGCTGAATTTTTGATATGTTGTTACTGACTTTAATTTATAATTCGTGTTAAAATTTGAGCTTAATCGGAATTGTTTTGCTATAGTTTCTAATCGAGTTTCAGTCTAGGGTTTTTTTAATCGTTGTTTGGTTTTGTTTCGTGTCTTGTTCTATTTCTTGTTTAATTTTAGGTTTAGATCAGTTTGTTAGGTGTTTAATCTCTTTTTATTTAGTTTGTATTTTGGATTGAATCGACCTTTTCGTTGACGTTGTTCGAGTCTTTGCTTCCGCGTAATTATTGGCCGTATCATACGGAAGCAAAGACTCGAACAACGTCAACGAAAAGGTCGATTCAATCCAAAATACAAACTGAATAAAAAGAGATTAAACACCTAACAAACTGATCTAAACCTAAAATTAAACAAGAAATAGAACAAGACACGAAACAAAACCAAACAACGATTAAAAAAACCCTAGACTGAAACTCGATTAGAAACTATAGCAAAACAATTCCGATTAAGCTCAAATTTTAACACGAATTATAAATTAAAGTCAGTAACAACATATCAAAAATTCAGCCAATTCGCACGAGGGGTTTGAGATTTTGCATGGGACGGACTTTTGGATCGATTTTAGGTTAAAACTTGGGAACAGCGGATTTGCGGGAGAAGATCTGGACTTGGCGTGAATATATGGATGATATGGACAGTATATGGAGGATGGAACAAGGTTGTGATGGCTGGAAACGAAGGGAACGAAGAGAGGATGAAGAACTTACCCGAAACGAACCCCGGATCGACTTGAATCCGAAACGCGCCTTTGAAGCAATTCTTCGTGGCTTGATTAACCCGGATACGACTGGATATCACGAACGAATCAATTGATTTCAAGCTTGAAGTTGCCAACAACAAACTCTACCAAGAACCGATAGAAACGTGAACCGAAGCACGAAAAGTGTGACAAATCGATCAATTAGATTTCTGATTCAAAGTTGTCTAATTTTCGTCCAAAACAAAACCCTCTATATATAGAGGTGAATACCTAATTCAACTAGGAAACTAAACATGGAAAATAACTCCTAATCTAATAAGGAAACAAATCCTTAGTCAAAACAAAGGATAAAAGTCAAAACTGACTCAACTAAGACCTAATTTCGGTCACCCTAAATAAACCCACGAAAATAACAAATAAAATAACAAAAACGACTAATTAACTAAACTACGAGTCTTCATGGATCAGCCCAAACATAAGATATTAAATTGATTAATCTTGGGCTTCTATCTCCATCTTCTCCAATGGGTTCTTTGACAATTATTGAGCCCAAACTTTTTCAACCAATCCACTTAGCATTTTCTTGAACTTCTTTGCTCGAGCTCTCGTGATTGGCCCAACAGGAACTTGGATCGGACTATGGGCTGCATCAACTAATCATCATGGTAGAAGTAACCAAGCAATCTCGAGCTGGAATATCTTCAATGGCATCACTTGAAGCTTTGGCATTACCGCTCGAAAATGCCTTGGCTGGATCTCATCATTCCCCCCTGCTCAAAAGAATTCGTCCTTGAATTCCAGCTCCCAGTATGAATGAAAAAATATTTTTCGATCTCAAGTAGCACGTCTTTTAAGTAAATATGGTCAGGGCTGGATGATTCCTTATCAATTGACTGATCTTCACATGGAACATCAACATGCTCTAACTTCAGTTTTCCTTCTTCTTTCTCCAATGAATAGCTCGAAACGTCGTCGAAGCTAGGGCTAGGGTTTGGTAAACTTGATTTCTCTTCGAGCTCAACTTCAACCTCCACTTGAGAATTTGAGACTTCATCTATCTGACAATCAGAGTTAGCTGTATCGAGCTCAATTGGCATCTTCTCGAAGTCTTTCTCCTCAATATGCACATCACTAGAAAAGACAAAATCATTAGTAGCACTGTTCTGATGAATCAAAAGATTATCCAACTTACGTTGATCAAGTGCTTGATCAATGCATATGGGCTGGGACGCAATTGTAGCTATACTTATCATGTCTGAATTCAACTGGTGATCCGCGTCATCGGATAATGTAGGATCCAATTCTGCAACTTCAGGTACTGCCACAACTGCAACAGATGCATCTTTTTGACTGGATTTGGCTGCATACATCGAATCTTCAGAAAGGGTGACAGTTTCAGTGGCTACACTCAGTTTGAGCTCATGTTTACTGGCTGATTCGAAGTAGATAAATGCATCACATTGGTTTGGACACTGGGTTTCAAAGTGACCCCATCCTTTGCATTCACCGCAATGCATATCTCGGACTCGGATTGGAGTGTCAATCGACGACTGATTGTAATTGTATGGTCGTGTAGGATTAGCTCGAATGGGAGTGAATGAGCTAGCTTCAGCTCTGCGACTGGGCTGTGGTGCAGACTGCTCAAAATGACGAATGGACTGTCTGGACTGAGCTTGGAATCGTTGTGGTTCAGATCTAGGTGTAGAAGTTTTAGTTCTAACCCATGGATCCTTTGCACTTGGCGTTGCATGAGATAGTCGTCGGCGTCCATATAAATCATTGAATTGATCAAATTTGACCATGATTTGTGCCATAGTATCTTTCATTGCTTGGCAACCTTTTTGGATACTTTGATCTAGGGCATCAAAGTGATTCTTGGCGTCCCATTCAGACTGGGTGCCTGAAGACTGAGGCATCTTGCCTGGATCCATAAAACCTGTACAGTGAACAAACAAACGTAAAAGAAATAAAGGACCTCACAGTTCCTCACAATCACTCGTTTGTTCTCTCAGATTTGTACCACTCGTGTATGTCACTCAATGTATAAGATTGAAGAAAAATGGAAACTGTATTAACTGCACAAAATGCCCCGATAGAATCTGTCGTCAACTCTTTAGCTTTAGTCAAGAGCTCGGACTTGACTTCCAGAGGACCACGGGATAGCAATGAGACCACGAAGATGGCTGTAATGGGAAGTAAAGGCAAGGTGGGGGTGTAGGAGAAAGGGCTTGAACAAAAAAACAAGAAAAAATTCAAAAAATCAGAAAAACCGAAAAAGTTCGGAGGGCGATTTCACCTAGAAGATGAAGGAATTTGGCCAAAAAAGCCTATATGTCGCAGCAAAGTCTTGCTCAGAGCGTCGTTCCGCTTCCGGAATGGTATTATGGGCAAAAAACGGGCTTCGGGAGCAAAAGTTATAGTGAAAAGATGAAAATTCGAAAATTGAAAAGGAAGTTGGATTGGGATGGGATTTCCGGTACTAAGGGCTATAGGATGTTTGGTTATGCAAGGAAATAGGTAAGGAAGGCCGACAATCAGAAGGAAGTGGATGAATTTCAGATGGAAAGTTGTTACGAATTTGACTTCAATTCAAATAAGGAAACAAATTTGAGCCAAATCAAGAAAGTAATAACTCCAAATCCTAATAGAACTAGGACAGTCAAAATTCAATCCCAATTAAAAAAAGATGACCGAATATCTAAGCCACCAAAATTCGACAACCCAGATTCCAAAAAAAAAAACAGGCGAAATAAATTGCAAAACGACGTCCTCAATCGTTAGTCGACGAAGGACAACTCTACCCAACAAAGAAGACACACGACTCAAACAAACTGCAATCAAGATTATGAAGATTCAAGACAATAAAATTCACGAATTCTGTGATCCAATCCTATGGCTTCGACTTTTCTATTTTTTTTTTTTTCGTTTTCGTTTTTTTTTTTTTTAACTTAGTCGATCACTTTTGCCCCTAGAATGTCACACCTAATTTGGATTGAACCACGACCAACAATAGCTGACGTGGCTCTGATACCAAAATTTATGATACGGCCAATAATTACGCGGAAGCAAAGACTCGAACAACGTCAACGAAAAGGTCGATTCAATCCAAAATACAAACTGAATAAAAAGAGATTAAACACCTAACAAACTGATCTAAACCGAAAATTAAACAAGAAATAGAACAAGACACGAAACAAAACCAAACAACGATTAAAAAAACCCTAGACTGAAACTCGATTAGAAACTATAGCAAAACAATTCCGATTAAGCTCAAATTTTAACACGAATTATAAATTAAAGTCAGTAACAACATATCAAAAATTCAGCCAATTCGCACGAGGGGTTTGAGATTTGGCACGGGACGGACTTTTGGATCGATTTTAGGTTAAAACTTGGGAACAGCGGATTTGCGGGAGAAGATCTGGACTTGGCGTGAATATATGGATGATATGGACAGTATATGGAGGATGGAACAAGGTTGTGATGGCTGGAAACGAAGGGAACGAAGAGAGGATGAAGAACTTACCCGAAACGAACCCCGGATCGACTTGAATCCGAAACGCGCCTTTGAAGCAATTCTTCGTGGCTTGATTAACCCGGATACGACTGGATATCACGAACGAATCAATTGATTTCAAGCTTGAAGTTGCCAACAACAAACTCTACCAAGAACCGATAGAAACGTGAACCGAAGCACGAAAAGTGTGACAAATCGATCAATTAGATTTCTGATTCAAAGTTGTCTAATTTTCGTCCAAAACAAAACCCTCTATATATAGAGGTGAATACCTAATTCAACTAGGAAACTAAACATGGAAAATAACTCCTAATCTAATAAGGAAACAAATCCTTAGTCAAAACAAAGGATAAAAGTCAAAACTGACTCAACTAAGACCTAATTTCGGTCACCCTAAATAAACCCACGAAAATAACAAAAACGACTAATTAACTAAACTACGAGTCTTCATGGATCAGCCCAAACATAAGATATTAAATTGATTAATCTTGGGCTTCCATCTCCATCTTCTCCAATGGGCTTCTTTGACAATTCTTGAGCCCAAACTTTTTCAACCAATCCACTTAGCACTTTCTTAAACTTCTTTGCTCGAGCTCTCGTGATTGGCCCAACAGGAACTTGGATCGGACTACGGGCTGTATCAACTAATCATCATGGTAGAAGTAACCAAGCAATCTCGAGCTGGAATATCTTCAATGGCATCTCTTGAAGCTTTGGCATTACCGCTCGAAAATGCCTTGGCTGGATCTCATCACTTTCAACTGGGAAAGCTTCATTAAGGAAGCTCTTGTAGTATTCCTTGTGTGGCCCATGACAGAGAATGATGCATTTTCCAGAGTTATCTACGTAAAGTCTCCCGGCACGACCCATCATCTGCTGTAAATCAGCAATGGAATAATCGCTACAGACATTTTCCCTACCACCAAACCAGCCGGCAGTGAGACTCCCGAGCACATGGAACTGGTCACCATACACACTTGAATTTGACGTTCTTCAAACAATGTCTTCACAATTTCTTTATCTTTACTGCATAACCCCTCGTGCAAATAAGCTACGCCAAACTTAATTGTATCCCTCAACGTAGATCTGTCAATGTTGTCCACAGAGGGGCCCAACTCTTGTAATCGGAACCTGTTTTGTTGATTGTCCTCAATCAAATATGTCATTAAATCTATAGCAGCCAGATGGGCATGCTTTCTGGTAGGAACAAATACAATGACTGGATCACCATTCTTAGCATGTTGCAAAATTGCTGTGTACACAGGCTTTGTCATGGCTTGAATCGCTTCTTCAGGATTAGCAATGTTAACACCGCGGATGTGTATTTCCAAAGGGACAGGCCTAACACTAGGAGGGAAACTGAAAATACCTTCAGGCCCAGCCCCAATCCATTCTCCCAAATTTTTGGCATTTGCAACAGAACTTGACAGTGCAACGAAACGAATTTTGTTCTCCGGCTGACTAGCAATGAACCTCATCCGAGAGACTAACGCCTCCAGGACGTGCCCGCCTTGATTACCAATCAAATGTAGTTCAGAAATGATAAAAAGACTAATGCAGGGCATATACTTCCTATAACTCGATCTGCAAGAAAACGCATCCCAATACTCAGGAGTGCTTATGATTATTTGGCCTTTCGTGTGTAGAAACGTAAAGTAGAAACATAATTGGGGTAAATTTTCTGTGTGTTTTATTCCTCTACTCAACAGCATATATATACATAAGAGATATCTATATTAGGAAACCTATACAGCCCATATACAATACTACCCTAAAGCCCATATAATTGAATCTATTTCTAACACTCCCCCTCAAGCTGGAGCATAGATATTAATCATGCCCAGCTTGTTACAAAGATGATCAATTCTAACCCCATTAAGAGCCTTCGTGAAGATGTCTCCTAGTTGATCTTCAGACCTCATATATCCTGTAGAAATCAGTCCTTTTTGAATCTTCTCACGAACAAAATGACAATCAATCTCAATGTGTTTGGTTCGTTCGTGAAAGACCGGATTAGCAGCAATGTGAAGTGCAGCTTGATTATCACACCATAACTTGGCTGGTATAGGAACCTTCAACCCTATCTCATTCAGAAACTCATGCACCCATAGTATCTCGCACACGGATTTAGCCATTGCTCGATATTCAGATTCTGCACTTGAACGTGAAACCACCTTTTGTTTCTTGCTTTGCCATGAGATCAAGTTTCCTCCATAGAAGACACAATAGCCAGAAGTAGATCTCCGATCTTCTTTTGACCCTGCCCAATCAGCATCTGAGAAACACTCGATCCTATCATGACCATGATCACTATACACAATTCCGCGTCCAGGTGCTCCCTTCAGATAGCACAAAATCTGCTCCACTGCCTTCCAATGATCAATAGTTGGTGATGACATATATTGACTTACCACGCTTACAGGATAAGCAATATCAGGACGCGTCACCCGAAGATAATTCAACTTTCCAACCAATCTTCTATATCTACCAGGATCATCAAATAGCTCACCTTCTTTCGTAAGTTGTAAATTTGGAACCATTGGAGAGCTACATGGTTTGGCCTCCAACTTTCCTGTTTCAGAGAGTAAATCCAGCACATATTTTCTTTGGGATAAGAAAATCCTTCCTTTCCTACTCCTGAGCACTTCAACTCCTAAAAAGTATCTAAGCTCTCCCAAGTCTTTGGTATTAAACTGAGTATGAAAGAAAGCTTTGAGGGATGCAATCCCTTCAGAATCACTACCAGTGATCACAATATCATCCACATACACAACTAACAAAATAATACCACCTTTTGAATGCTTGTAGAAAACAGAATCATCAGATTTGCTCTTCTTCATGCCAAACTTCTCAACAGCACGAGTAAATGTACCAAACCATGCACGTGGACTCTGTTTCAAACCATACAAAGACTTTCGAAGATAACACACCTTATGAGACTCCCCCTGAGCAACAAAGCCGGGCGGTTGCTCCATATAGATAGTATCATCAAGATCACCATGCAAGAAAGCATTCTTTATATCTAACTGGTGCAAGGCCCAATGATGAGTGGCTGCCAAAGAAATTAATAGACGAATAGATGTAAGTTTGGCAACAGGTGAAAAAGTGTCACAATAATCGACACCATAAATCTGCGCATATCCCTTGGCAACAAGACGAGCCTTCAACCGATCAATGGAGCCATCAGGATTAACTTTGATAGTGAACACCCACTTACAACCAATGGCTCGTTTACCGGCAGGAAGATCAACCAAAACCCAAGTGCCATTACCCAGCAAAGCATTGAGTTCCTCAATCATGGCAGCACGCCAGCCAGGATGAGCTAAAGCCTCCTCAACAAATTTAGGAATAGACTCAAGAGACACAACAAAAGCTTGAGAAGAAGGGGACAAACGTTTGTATGAAACAAAGGCAGAAATATGATAAGTGCAAGAACGTTTACCTTTTCGAAGAGCAATAGGAAGATCATCACTTGAAGGAGGATCTGTCGACGAAGATATTGGTTCAGCGGGACACGATGTAGATGCATGGGGAACCAACTCAGCAGTAGCAGGTACGGAAGGCGGACGACGACGAGTGTAAGTCTGGATGATAGGAGGCCTAGCAGAGTCAGAGGGAGGAATAACTGGAGAAGTGACGGTATAAATGAGGAAGTCTGTATCATCCTCTTCAGTAGGAGTAGGAGTGGAGTCGGGAGAGAAAGGTATATGTTCTGAAAAGGAGACATCAGTGGAAACAAGATACCTGTTGAGACTAGGACAAATAAAGTTCAATGGTCTGACGCCAATCCAAATAATTTGTAGGACTGAGTTTGTGTTCTGTGATTTTTGTCATCACAGGTACAACATCAGTTGCTACAGTTAGCTTTTCTCCAGACATAGTGAGGCACCAAATCAATCAAATGAGATAAACTCCAAATAGAAATCGGAATTCCAAGCAAAGGTCGAATCTGTACCGAAACAAAATCCAATACCAACCTGGTATCGACCCAAACAGGTACACGAATCGAAAGAGAATGTCGAGACGGATCGAACGAAACTGATCGGAGCAGATTCCGGCGTCGCACGCGCCCTCACGCGCCGGAAACGCGAACCCATGGGCAGAACGGCGGCGGCGCGTGTGACCCACACGCGCGGAATCCGGCGACCAAACCTCCGGCGTAGGTTCGCCAGACGGTGGCGCTCCTCCCCGTGTCTTTGGAGGTGTCGACCGATATGCTCCAAACTCAAATGGGTGGTCTCCCTAACGTGTCTTTGAAACCCTAATTTTTTTTTTTTTTTTCTGAAAAATTTCCCAATAATCAAACCCTAGATCGAAAGCTCTGATACCATGTAGAAACATAAAGTAGAAACATAATTGGGGTAAATTTTCTGTGTGTTTTATTCCTCTACTCAACAGCATATATATACATAAGAGATATCTATATTAGAAAACCTATACAGCCCATATACAATACTACCCTAAAGCCCATATAATTGAATCTATTTCTAACATCGTGAAAAGTTTCAAATCTGTGTTTGTGTCTCCAGTTAACTCAACCACCCTCATTCCAAGACTTCCAAATTTTTTCTTCCAATGTTGATACCTTTCCTTTGCAAGAGCTTCAACAGGAGCAATGTAGACGGCCAGCATGCTTTGAGGTGCTATCCTATGATTCCTCAAAATAGCAAACTCAGCGCATATGGTCTTCCCACTGCCAGTCGGTGCAGCAACCAAGACATTATCTTTTGTGTGATACAATTTAGTGAATACCTGTGCCTGAACAGAATTGAAACTCCTGAATTTTCGATAGAGGGCTTGATATGCTGGTTTTATCAAGGCTTTAGTAACAGATAGGAGCTTCAAATCCAGTATCTCCGTGGGAGGAGGATGCATCTTAGGCAAAATGATGTCCAAGAAAGAAACCTTAACAGAATCACTATCCTCTTCCCCTGGGTACCACCTATCAGACAACACGTGGATGTAACAGTGCAGAGGCAGTGGTTCATATATAGGAATAGTGAAATTAATTGTGTGATCCTCATCTACGTATTGTTCCTTCAACATGAAATATTCGTGATGAAGAATACGTTCCTCATCACTATCCCCAACGATGATCCAAAAAGGCTCCTCATAGCCATGAACCTCTTTGTCCCACTGGAAATCTGGTTTTATTCTTAGTTCAAACTTTAGAACAGAGCGAGTAATGGGTCGAACATGTGAAACCAACGCTAGTTTTGGAAACTTCAAATTCTGACCACTCCCTATCCTCATTTCTATCTGTTTACAGAGATCTAGAGCCTTCACTGCCAATTTCAGCCACCCCTTTTTCAGAACTATCTCAAAGAGGGCTCGCATTAGACGTCCACTAATCTGCAAAAGCAATGATAAATTAGTTAGAACTTAGAACTAGTTAGACCATTAACAATTACAATATTACAAGGAAAGTAAAATATAAAAGACTGAGGCCTGTACCTCAGATATGTTAACCAAATCAGCTTTCAATGATGGTCCTTCAAGCTTGAACTCCATAATGAAAGCTTGAAGAAGAACATTAATTTTGGTACTCTTTTCTTTGGAACTCTCTATGATTTGAATTGGGACATGGTGAACAAGATTGGCTAGCTCCGACTTCTCGTCTTTTTTCACATTAATAAAGTTAAACTCTTCACTAAGGGAGATGAGATATAAAAGCTCACTCTGACCCATTGTTGGCTTCAAATACTCATTGTATGTTGAAATAGTCCCATGCTTTAGGATGGCTGTATAATCAGGTTCTATATCCATATTATCATCAATAATCTCCATTCCCCTGAGTTTGTTCTATCTACCAAAACCTAATATCAATCACATGATCAGTACAATGAAATTCTATAAAGAAACTGGCACCTTATGATAACAGTATCAGATCAAATATAGATTTGCATAGTTTAGTAAAAATACATATATAAGTGAATGTTGGATCAAAACAAGCTTACAAAACATAATATTATCACAAGTTAGATTATGAGCTTCTTGTGAAACATCTGGCTTCATTTATGAAGTCTGACTTTCGTATTTCAAGTCAGAATATATAAGTTAAGGGACAGTAACTCTTGTAGCTTCTTGCATAGATAAAGGAAAGATGTTTTCAGAAAAAAAATATAAAGAAACAGGAATATGTGTGGATAACAAACAAGGACAAATTGAAATCTGCAGGCTAATCCATCACTACAAAGTGTGAGGCATGAACTTGCATTCGATTAGTGTAAACCAAAATATGAAAGACACTGGAGAGAGACAACAAGATCTTAAAGTCTAATTCTGAACTTCGATACTCAATAGTCTAAACGAACAAACCTTTGGTATCAAGTTCCATAGCTATCATCACAGTTAATAGATCAACTCTATCAGTAAATCTATACACGATTAGGGAATTTCGCAGGCTGATCCATCAGGTCAAAGATAGCATATGAGCTTAAATTGGAGAAATGCAAAAGCCATTAAACGAAAGAGTTGGGGGAAGATACATAATCGTTATTGATATATCAACAGACAGCGTTAGAGGACAACTGTCTGAAGTGCATCTCAAGTTGATAATTTTCTATCAAGCAGCAATATCAACTATGATCTAACTCAAAAAATACTAAAGCATGTTCACATACTGAGCAAAAAATCAGCATTCCTTTATGATAAGTATTGGTAAATCTAGAAATGGAAATGAATTTTCTGGTAAAAACATACAGGTTGGGTGAATAGCAAAATCCCGGCAATTCCTGCAGTAGACAAGGAGCTTCTTCTCCCCTTCGTCACCACAAGCCAGACAAACAGTAGCCTGAAATGATATTTTCTATAGTTAAAACTATGATCACTTTCTTAACATTCATTTGGTGCTAATGCTAAAATGCATCAGAGTTTGGTAACATAAATGAAATACAAATGCAACTTGATCTCTAGAGTCAACCTCAATTCCCCTAACATGATCTCTAGAATCAACCTCAATTTTCCCCCAAACATCGATAAAAAAAATGGCTAACTCAACAACGCAAACACATTAAGTAATTAACCAACCCCATAAACAATACTAATCGTAGAATTCAATATGTTTCCCAAATGAATACACGATTCACTTCAACACTAGTTATCAACTTAGGCACATCCCTAAAAAGAACTTCACACGAAAAGAAAAGGAAAATTGTGCGATAGCTCAGATTTTGAAATCCATCAGTGAGATTAAGACAAAAATCACGCATACTTGCTCTGAAAAATGAAAATTACTACTCCAACACATCATATACAACATTTTCTCAGGCTCCTTTCTTCCTGTTTGATTTTCACAGAGTATATTGATCGGCTTTTTATCCTAGCTATGAAAAAGGCACAAAAGAGCAGAGCCATACCTTCAAGCAAAAAACCGGGTGGCGCTCTGCGAAAAGTTGCACAACTGCGAGAGAGAGAGAGAGAAAGAGAGAGAGAGAGCCCTGGGATGTTGGGTGAGAAGCGGAGAAGCCATGGATGAACTAGGCTTCAAAATGCAAACTCCATGCACCAGAAATTGAAATGATTTTTAGGGGAAAAAAGCAGCTTGCTTGCTCCAAACTTGGAGCAACACTATTCATTGCTCTATTCTTTTTGCAATTAATTTTATTGTTATAATTATTATTCCTTGCTATATTTATTATTTTTTGTGTTCTTTAATTATTTTGTTCCAAAATATTATATTATAGTTATATTTCTAAACATATTATACCAACATTAAAATTACATAAAATTATTTAAAAAATACATTTAAATAAAATACAAGATAAACAAAAAAAATTAAAAAAAAAATACAATTACATAATAAAAGCATAAACACAAAGTCGATACATTTAATTTCTAATAAAGGCCATCTCTGGAACGTCCCACCCCATCTGAAAATAAATTTTGAAACATATCAGAAATACTAGTATTGGCTTCTTTGGCTTGTTACCGCTTTCGAATAATATCTTGTTGCTTTAATCGGAAGTAATCACATGTTTCAGGATCATCAACCGTGACTAAAAGTAGAATATTCTGTTTTTGTGTAAAAATATAGAGCAGACTGCTGGAGATGACTTACTGATTTTGCTGTATTTTTGTGCTGAAATTGTTGTATTTTGGTGCGAACTGCTGGTGGAGATGGCCTTAATTATCCCAACAGCCGCTGTTGTACGGTACCGCTGCCACTATGTCGCCATCGTGCATGCTACCAAGAGATTGATACATTAAAATGGAATTAAAATGCATGAATTGAAGTGCATTGTTATTAAAATTAGATTCCAGTAATGGAGCACATATTCTAGTGATGTTGATAAGGTTAATATGGTAAAAGTGAAGAGTTTGATATAGTATTAATTAAAGAGACAAGTTACGTACTCTGTTGTTTGAGATTTCCAAAAGTCAAAAGAGGTCAAAT
The DNA here is from genome assembly GCA_031470985.1 of Agastache rugosa. NCBI lineage: Eukaryota > Viridiplantae > Streptophyta > Magnoliopsida > Lamiales > Lamiaceae > Agastache > Agastache rugosa. Next base: position 35,068,899 of record CM062606.1, on the reverse strand, counting down.
TAATACTTAATTAATTCATACTATAACGACGTTCTAGATCTAGTTCAATTTATACCTTAATTGGATGATATTGTGTTAACTTATTAACTCCATTTAATTAATAACAATAAGGATAAACGCGAATTTAAATTGTTTTAATTTTAGTTTATTTTATATTCGTTAGGACCTTTCAAAATTAAACAAGAATGAAAGTATAATGATAAAGTTACCGTTAAATTGATGGGAATATATGCACAATTTATTTAAATATTTTAATATTTTTGCACCTTAACATGTATTTGTTCCTCCACGTAAACTTTAATGGAATTTTTGCACCTTATCCCTTATTGGTATTTAAATTGGCCCAACAATTGACGAAATACAAATCCATCTTCTTGTGACCTTCTGAGACTTACATAAAGCCCAATTTTTCTTATGCTTTGATAAATTATTGGTTATGGTTCAAATAAACACTCAGGGCTCGTTTGGTAGGGGTGATTAGGGTGAATAATATGTCTATGACACCCTAATATCTTGTTTGGTATGAAGTATACGGCCCTTTATAAAGTTCGGGCCCGTATGAATAATACTTATTTTTCTTGTCGTGCCAAAGTGGTGCCGTGGCATATGCAACATAGATGGTTGAGAGTTCTTCAAATGTTGGAAAGTATGAATTTCCAAGTTTCACACATCTTTAGAGAGGGAAACCGAGCAGCAGATCATGTGGCAGATATGGCGGGGAATTTTACGTGTCAATTCATACAAATAAAAGCTTGGGAAATTTTACGTGTTAACACGAAGTTTCAAACGCTTTATTTTGGTGGGGACATTCATTCTGCCAGGACGAAGACTTCGGTGGAAGGCGGTTACACTACATTCTCTGCCGAAGGAAGCGTGACGAAGCGCCCAATCGGTCAAAAGGCGGCAGCGCGGTCAAGGGAAATGGCAAGAAAAAAGAGACTGGCTCCTCCGAGGTCACCGATTTGATGGAGGCAACAAAAGCCACCCTCACCACTATTGTTGAGGCGAAGCACGAGGGTCTCGATATGAAGATCATTTGCCAAGACACATCGAGAATGACAATGGAGCAGCTTGATATGCATGCGAGGGCAGTTGCGGAGATCAAGGCACGAAGAAGAGCTCTCGATATGAAGATCATTTGCCAAGATTAGAATCGCATCGTCTCACAGAATCGTTTGAACGAGTTCATCATACTCATATGTTCTTCATTGTAAGAACTCATTCATAGTTGGAAAACCCCAAACCCAAACCCTTCTCCCCATAATAAGGTTAGGTTAAGGTTTGCTTGCTCGAAGCGGTTAATTCGAGTGTTAGGTTCTGTAGTACCCGTAAACTACAAGTTAGGCTTCAGCAGTGCCCGTAAACTGTTGGTTACGTTTTGATACAGTACGCGTAAACTTGTATCCAGCTCGAGAAATTGAGTTGCAACGCTTGTTGACTGAGCGTAAATTCAGTGGTATCCTTTAGTGGATTTACCAGAGGTTTCTGGTCGTGGACGTAGGAGTCATTCTCCGAACCACGTTAAAGAGCTTTGTTCTTTACAGCTTTATTTATGCATCCAACTGACTCTCATAAGCATGTTTTTCAAAGTTGCATAAATTGACTAATATAAAGAGAAACAAAGCTTTGCAATATATTTGAAGTAACAGACGGACTTTCCAAAATCCACCACGTACATCCGCACACAGCCAGATGTGTTGATCAAGCTGACACCCAGCTTGGTCGAACTCAGCCAACTCAGTTAAAAGTGTTTTTACTTGGAAAAATTTTTAAACGTGGTGTATTCACCCTCTCTACACCAAGTTATCCGTCTCGGGACCATTATATATATATAATCAAATATTTTTTAACATCGAATCGAATATCATGATTTTGAATTCGCATTTGATAACTAATCGAATAAAAAATAGCATTGTGGCAAAAAAATTGCACCCACTTGGACCCACAAAAACTAATTAAATATTGAGCGTCCACCCATTTTTGTACCCACCAATGCTAATGCTCTAAGAGGTGTAACCAATGTGGATGCTCTAAAGAAGAATACAGATCGATAGAGAGGATTAGAGCTTTTGATTTCAGTGATTGAATGTTTTCGATTCATACGACGTCGTCCATTATTGAATAATACGATATCGTCTGTTTACTAATACCACACGGGTGCCAGGCAGTGACACATAGACATAAATATACCACTTATATAAATCTCCAAATTAATTCTCGCCAGAATCCGACGTTGGAAGCAAAATTAAAAGGAAAAAAATAGTTTGGAGATATACACGCTGAATCTTTTACTGGTGTGCAAAACCAGAATTTCGAAAAAGTTTGGAAATTTAGGGGCTATTTGCCCTTTAGACACGTTTTCTAAAATAGAAATAATTATCTCTATAAAAGTTGTAAATCATACAACTTTATCTAATTTATACCTTTTCTTTAATACCCGTGCCGATAGTATACTTTGATATGGTATAGGTCAGAAGAGATGTGACAGGGCCAAACCCAGCCCATCTCAGAGTATAAATAGATGGTGAGATGGGCTAAGCCCAACACTAATATTTGGAATTCGACGATTCGTTTCCAATATTATATAAACGCATACTGTTGGCTGCGAACATAGGATTCATTCATTCATTCTCCAAACAGCTCAGAGAACAAGGTTGTCTTCACAGAGATGGAGCAATTTGTTTAGGATGGTGAAGGTATGCATGTATGTATGTGATTAATTATTAGATTTTTGAAATTCGTGCCTGATTAATTACCTAATCAATTAAAGTTAAAGTTATGGTTGTTGAGAGACACAAACTAGATAATTAACTAAAGGGTTAAGTATCAATTAACCCCCTAACGTACACACTCAAGTGCGGATTTACCCCTAACGTAATGTTAGGGGCTGCCATCACCTTAGCGTAAGTATAAGTGGAGCGAAAAACTCCTCTAGTCACAAAATTACTTTTTGTTTCATTTTTTGTTTTTATTTTTTTGTTTCCTTCACATAAACAAATCATCAAACATCTTCCATGACTTCGGCCACTACATCTCAAAGGCATCTCAGGCGAAGATCAGAGGCTCCTTGTTAGCACCAACGAGTTTCTATGTATAAAATCCTACTTGCTCAAAGCCATTAATTAATTCTTTAATGTACATTAAGGAATTGAATTGGATCATGTATAGTATATAAGGATCATATGACGACAAATTAATAATAAATCTTCTAATTTAGGAACAGAACTCTAGCAGCCATGACCATAGGTAGTGATGTGTCTGATAAGCTTATCGTTCTCTTCGAGAGACCACAACCCCCATTTTACTTTCTGTTTGTTGCAACGGTATTGCCCAATTCAATCTAATTCAATTGATCATTACTTACGAGCTTAATTAAAATCACTTAAGAGAGGAACTGTCCCCCAATGATGAGAAACTTGTTGGTGCTAATGAGGGTGCCTCTGATCTTCGCCTGAGATGCCTCTAAATATTTTAGATGTACTGGCCGAAGTTATAGAAGGTGTTTGATGATAAGGAAACGTAAAAATAAAAAATAAAATGAAAAAATAGTGATATTGTGATGGGAGGGGATTTTTTGCTCCACTTAGATGTACGTTGGGATGCTGACAAATACAAGAGTTAGATCATGATGGTAGCATAAAAATAGCATACAAATTAAACAACAAACCTTGGAGCAGAAACATGGAGAAGCGGCATGTGGTGGGGCAAGAGTATTCGAGAATTATAGGGAAACAACATTAGGCATGACTGCAGAATGTAATTCCAACCTCCATGACTTATCACTGCAAGATCATTGAGTTCTAAAAGTTTCTCTTTGTATTTGCTACAAAAAACAGAGCCTTGAATCAGTTTATTACCTCTTTAACTGATTATGGGGATTGAACAATGAGACTAAAGAAGAAATAACATGATAAACATATACAACAAACAACGCTGCTCCATTAGTTTGCAAGATAAATTTAAAACATGATTTTGTCTTAAATAATATCATGGAAAATAATAGATAGTTGGCCTCGCAACTGAAAAAGAGACCAATGCAGAGTACAGTCTTGATTCTCATAGACGATCAAATTAATCTAGCTAGAAATATGTGAAAGAATTCATATATTATCAAGCGAAATCTCTCACAAATTCATGATGGATATGCGACATGAATATAATGAGATAAACCTAGAAATTAAAATAAATACCTATAAGAAATCAGAACAAAGGCTATGAAGAAGATTGACAGAGCCCACCTTTAACTCTGAACATGTTTCTTTCTTCTCTCATGTCAACGAAGTCGGCAAATAAAGTAGGCATGGTTTGAAATAATTTCCTCGGCAAGGGAAACATAACGGCTCACTTCATCATACCTAGTAGCTTATTCTGACGACGTTGTTGCACCTTACTCCTTTATTTGCATAAATCGACAGAAAATTTTATGAGTTAAAGAATACAGATTTGAGAAATAACGATGGAATAGAAAGATGAATGATCATTTTAATTGAAAAGATTATAAGATTGTGAGAGAACGTGTAAGGGTGGAAGAGAAAATGGGTTGATTTACGCAAAAAAACTGCTCAACTGCCTCTATTTTTTTAATTAAATATGTTCACATAAAATTATGTAGAATTCATGACCTTGAATTTCATGTAATTCACAAAATTGCCACTTAAATTAATTCCAAAAAAAAAGATCTTCAAACAATTAGGCCATGTTTGGTAGGCCATATTAGCCAAGATTGCTAACATATCTTGAATAATATGGCCGTTTGGTAGCTAAGATACGTAAACTAGAAAGTCCGATATTAATCCAGGCCCGTTGCTATTTTACTGTTCATCTTTATAAAACACATCTCACCATTCTGGTCAGATTGCTATGCTAAATTCAAAAGTGCATAAGATTAGAAATAAAAAGACAAAAACACCCTTCAATTCTCCTTTCTCATCTCTCTCCTCCATCTCTTTCTTTCTGCAAAACTGCAACAAAACTACAACAGCTCCGTCAGCGGAAGAAGGAGGCGGCGGCGGAAGGAGGCAGCGGAAGAAGGCGGCGGCGACGAAAGAAGGAGGCGGCGGCAGCGGAAGAAGGAGACGGCAGAAGAAGGAGGCCGAAGAAGGAGGAGGCGGCAGCGGAAGAAGGAGGCCGAAGAATGAGGCGGCGGTAGCGGAAGAAGGAGGCGGCGGCGGCGGAAAGATTGAGGCGGTGGAAGAAGGCGGCGGAAGAAGGAGGCCGAAGAATGAGGCGGCGGCAGCGGAAGAAGGCGGCGGCGGCGGTGGAAGAAGAATGCGGCGGCAGCGGAAGAAGGCGGCGGCGGCGGTGGAAGAAGAATGCGGCGGCAGCGGCGGAAGAAGGAGGCGGCTGCAGGGAGAGGAGATTGGGGAGATGGAGGTGGTGGCGGTGGCAGACAGATGGGAGAAAGAGAGAGAGAGGGAGAGCAGGTGAGGAAGAAAATAGATGGTTATGGTTGTGGATTGCAGAGTGGTGGTGGTAGGTGGTAGGATGAGAGAAGAGAGAATTGCATATGAGAGAGGTAGAATATAAGTGAGACGAGAGATATTGTAGAGAGAGAGAGGTGAGAGAAATCATTAATTTATATTAGGGATAAAATTGTCATTTTCTATCTAATCTTGAATTTAAATTATGATACCAAACAACCTATATATCATATCTACGTTACATATCTTATCTACCAAACACAAATATACGATATCAATTTTATTTTATCTACGATACATATCTTGCCTTAAACTATCTTACTATATCCTAACATACCTACCAAACGAGTCCTTTCTACTAGATCTGTGAAGATATATGGCCGTATTGAATTTTAGACAGGAGTTTGGGTAATATGGCCAAACCCAGCCCATTTCAGAGTATAAATAGATGGGCCAAGCCCAACTCCAATATTTGGAATTCAACGATTCTATTTCAAAATCTTGGTCCGAAGAAGTTGGCACTTGCTTTTTTGTGAGCGTGTGTGGAACGCGCCAGATGTGCGAGTGGTCAGCGCATGTCATGTGCAACCGACTTGAAACCCTAATATTATATAAACGCGTACTGTTGTTTGCGAACATAAGATTCATTCATTCATTCATTCTCCAAACTGCTCAGCTGAAATTCCGTTCCAAACATCTGGCTGGCCCGGCGAGAGAACAAGGTTATCTTCACAGAGATGGAGCAATTTGTTTGGGATGATCATGAAGGTATGTATGTATGTATGTGATTAATTATTAGAATTTTGAAATTCATGCCTGATTAATTACCTAATCAATTAAAGTTAAAGTTATCGTTGTTGAGAGACACAAACTAGATAATTAACTAAATTATTGATTTGATTGTATAATATTTTCTTCAAAGTTTTGTTTTGTTAGCCTTTGAGTATTGAATTGATTCTCTTAACTCGGCTTTGGGTAGATATAGCTAGATTGTTTTGTTTGCCTTGCTAGCTCATTCAATTAATCCTATTTTGATTTGATATTTAGTTAAAAAAATATAATATATTCTGTTAGTTTGTGGTTGTGCTGATTTTATCTGTTGATGATTCAATTTATTTGTGCTGATTTTCCCTTTTTTTGTTTATGGCATTTGATTTTGCACACTTACACTGTTTGTTTTTTCTCTTTGCCCAAAATCAAATGCTATGCTGGATAAATCAGATTAATGGCTACTTAATGTTCCCCTGTACGTACAATTCAATTCTGATATATATATATATATATATATTATCTCAGAAGAGAAAAAACTTTTTCCTCAAAGTGAAGAGGCACCAGATGAGGCACACACACACACTCGAGATAAGAAACAAAGCAAAGTTGTTTGCAGCTTGGGTTCAATTATGGGAATACGAACTAAAGACGGACGGATTTTGACACCAGAAGAAGCTTTCGAATTATTCAGACAAAAGTTCATTGGAGGAGGTCGCATAAACATTGACAAACGAATGGAGGAGTTGAAGATATACGACTCACCATCAAATGTCAATGTCAATGCCAAACCAGGGTATGGTTTTTCTTACTGTTTTCTTTCTTGTTAGAATATGTCTTGCATAATGTTTTCTTTCTCGCGTGCACGGATGAAAATGTATGGTTATAAAGTATCAATGGGACTGATGCCTTCCTTGTGGTGAACAAAAGTTTAACTTAGTATCACCCAATTGGATATTGGATATAGAGGAGTTAAGGATGTCAGATCTTAGTAGTTACATGCCATTTCAGAATTTTAGACCCCTACCTTTGTATGTGTGTGTTGGGTTGTGATATATACAGTAGATATTTTGATATAAAACCTGTAACTAGTTTTGTTTTGTGTTATTGTAACAAATTCGGACTGCCGATTGGAAGATACTATTGCCTGGCTATGAATAAATATTTGGACAGAATAATAGTATCGGATTGTAGTTTTTGTATGTAATGTAATTAATCTAACATTCTTGTTCCCAAAAAAATTCAAGCCAAATCATTTCTTTTGACCTTTACTAAAAAATCAATTCTGCTATATGTTCTGCTTCTTCACTGTTGTTTGCACCTTATCCCATTTTTCTTCCATTCAATTTTCTTATGCTTTTTAAGAAAAAAATTAAGACGTCCTTTATATAATTGAGTATGCATTGGCCTTGTGCTGTTAATTAGATTTAGTCTCTATGTTTGCAGGCAAAGTAGCGATCCGAGAAGTATGTTGGCAGCTCTAGAGAAGGAACTGGATGGGGGCTGGAATTGCGTGATTTTCAATAAAAGGGTTAGGAGTTAGAAGTTTTTCTTATTTCTTTTTTTTTTAATGTTAGGGCTTTAAATTCCCGCCTCCTGATCCTGAAACACCCCAAAAATGGGATATTGCCAATGAGACGATTGCATTCAACATATGTAGATAGATAGAATCCAGGAATTAACATTTGTTTGCTTTGCTGTAGTTGTAGTTCTACTATACCTACTCATGTTGTTTGGTTGTGTGGTTTCTTTTATATGTAGGCCCAGGACTTGAAGAAGACCAGCCAGAACTTGGAGACCAACACTCCTACTTAGGGCTGTAAACGAGTCAAGCTGTTCGTGAGCTACTCGGCGACCAACACTCCTACTCTTGTTCACAAGGCTGAGGATTGACATCTAATCACATCTTAATTTTCGGATGCATCATCTACTTGGGTTGACCCCTTCAAATCGGTTAACTTGTTTTGGCATTTATAAACTTGAGTTAATTTTCTGTTGTGTTGTTTTGTAACATGAGAATTGTCTGTTTATAATGTTCACTTGTGTTGAAGCTAAAAACCCCAGCATTACAAATCTCTAAATGTGTTTGAGGCACAGAGTGTCGATTGGGGAGGATTCCCGCGTTTATATCTGGAATTATGATGATCCGTGCATCTAGACATCCAAACAAGCTAAATTCACCCGTTCCTGTGAGTTTCGTCTCTGAAGGTGCATTAGTCGGAATCAGTCACAGGAGACAAGGTTGCAGTGTGTACTCCAACGAGTGTGCTCTGGAATGTGATTACCTCGAGTCCTCACCGAGGATATGGGACTCGGACCGTTTCTCCCTTGCAAACTGGTTTTCCATGGATACCTCGTCTAGGGTATCTGCAACGTGGCCCGAAGAGAAACTTCTATTATCGAGCTTGCCATCCACAGAACATGACTTCAACCATGCAATGCTTGTGGCTATCTTTTCCATTACCAGCAGCAGGTGCGATGGTTGTGGTACTAGATTTTTTTTTTTTTTTGGAATCAAACATTACAAGAAATTTTAAAGGCCGCGTGACGGTGGACTTGAACCTGTGACTTACGGCCCGTGGTTCTGGATTTTTATCCTCGGCTTGGGGTCTTGTGTTCGTGACAGCGAATTGGAATGGTACGATCAAGACGTTCCATAACTATGGATTGTCAATCAGAAACCTAGGAGTGATCATCTAGCTACTTGAGCTCTGCAAACTTCAAACGAATAAGAAGCTTCATTTGTCAAAATGCAGCTATTGAGCAAAAGGGAGAACGGATAATTTGAGATGCGGCAGTGCAGAAATGCAATAGTGGCGTGGATGCAGCTATTGGAAGACACGGTCAATCGGGTCGGGTTGGGTTGTTATCAGGTCGACCTAATAATGACCCGAACCCGACCTGTTAAGGATTTGCCAAACTTGAACACAAACCCGACACGAAAGGCCTAAATCTGAACACGACACGAACTCGAATTTGATCCGAATTCGTTCGGGTTGACACAATCCGTTTACAACCTGATTTGATAAGTTGTACAAATTAAGACACGAGAAAAAATCACAACATTAATAATAAAGAATTTGCAATTTTACACCACTATTTCAGTTTCAAATTGAAGAAATACACGGAATTTTCGGGTCCTTATCGGGTTGTGCAGATAAGGACCTGAACACGATAAGATTAAACCTAAACCCATTAATTTCGTGCCGGGTTATTATATCGTGTCGAAAATTGTCAGCTTTAAATCCATTGTGGATGAGTACTTAAGTTTGGAGTTCATCCTCCATCTTTGAGCTAGCTTTTGGGTCGAGTTAGGGCTGCTCGATTGAGTGCTTAACAATTTGGTCTGACCCAAAAGCTAGCTCACGAGTAGAGGATCCACAATTGCTTGTGGATTTGAGGTGGGATCGTAACAATTTGATTTCTACATTGATACAAGATCAAGATTCTTGGTGTTAGTTTTCCTACCAAGTTATTCTTTTAGAGTAAATAAATAAATATACTCAGTTTTTCATTATCGTCACTACAATTCTATGAAATTTTCAATGCAGTTAAGTTTGTCTGAAACAGTAAAAATTCAATCTTGTCATGCTGATCCTCCTCATCGCCTTCCAATTGATCAGACAATGCCCTACCACCAATAAATATAAAAAAAATAAATTAATCCGATTAATTCATTGCTCATAATCACACACACACATACACACACAAAATCATAATTACGATTAATTCAGAAACATCTTTTTGCCTTAGCCATAATTACTGTTTTGTGAGTCTGTGACAAAGATTTTTCAAATTAAGGGTTCTATTTTAGAATTGGGATTTGATTTTAGGGTATTTATCGTTTTATTTTATTATTAATATTTTGTTTTATTTTTATCCGATTTCCGAATATTCATACTTGCTATAAGAAAATATAATTAATGTCATAATTTTGGATTGTGTATAAATAGTGGCCAACTCTTGTGAATAATCTGAATTTTTTGTTTTTCTATCGTTTTTGGGTGAACTAGTAATCCGACGGGAAATAACTTTTATGTTTTAATTTATGTGTATATATTTTAAAAATAAGTTTATATCTTATTTAAAAGTTGTGATATTGTTCGTGTTAATTATTAATAAAACTTAAAAATTAATTTTATTTCACGTATCTAAATTTATGATTAGGAATGATAATGAATCGAGTATACTCATTCATTATTTTTTTAAAAATCTAAATTTGTTTAGAATTTTTCTACATGTTCGTCCTAATCTCGGTTAAAATAGTGACTTTACTGTACATACTGGTCTCAAATCCGTTGAGTAATACTCGATAAAAATATGAACACTCCAAGTAAAATTAATTAAACTTAGTAAAAATCCTTCTTTCTATGTTATTTGATCCGTCTTATTGTTTTATGCTAAATTACTCGATAAAAAAAATCTAAATAAAGTTAATATTAATTAAAATTTGTAAAAGTTCTTATTTTTAAGTATATTTGATTCGTCTTGTTGGTTCATGCTAAATCGATATCTCTAATCTTTGCCAAAATGCGAAAAAATGTTTACATCTTCAAGTAATATTAAAATTAGTAAAAATCATTCTTTCTATATTATTTGAACCGTCTCATTGGTTTACGCTAAATTACTCGATAAAAATCTAAACAAAGTTAATAATAATTAAAATTAGTAAAAATCCTTCTTTTTAAGTATATTTGAACCGTCTCGTTAATTCATGTTAAATCGATATCTCTAATCTTTGTCAAAATGCGAAAAAAATATGTTTACATCTTCAAATTTTTTTGTTCTTTTCTTTAGATAACAATGGCGATTGCAAGGGAGGTTGCATCCGATTCCCGGCTAGCTTGGTATTGGGGTAGGTCTGTATAGTACCTATTGTTTCAAAGTAATTTATGTTTATCAAGAATTTAGTTGTATTATTGAACCAAGGCCTTGATTTTCTGTATTTTCTTTTATGATCAGCCACATTAACATTCTCTCCCCATTTTTCATTCAACAACTAGGATATCTTTTACATTTTTTATATGTATATTATGCACACCATCAGCTATGTATGTGGGTAATTCACTTGCCATTCCGATGGATTCTATTTCCACCATGCAGATTCCCATTTCGTTTAAATGCTGGAACTGCTGCTTGATGACCTGGATTTAGTGTATGCTATGTTAGATATATATCTGTAGATCAATGCACAGACTATTGAAGTTTTTGGCTGTGGTTTTTATTATTTTCTTAATTAGTTGCTTCTTATCATTTGTGTGTTTAGGTTTCATATTTCACCAATCAACTGTTCACAATGTACTGACTACAGTAGATTTCTCCATCATCTCTCCTCTTTCTCTCTCCAAATTTCCTTTCATAATTTGTCTTCTGTCAGATTCAGTTATACAACAGTTCTTTGGTTAATGGTAAGGCTTTGCTCTTTTTGCCTTTTTTCAGAGCTAGGATGTAAAGTCAAATCAAAATAATATGTGAAAATCATACAGAACAAGGGAAGGAGCCTAGGAAAAAGTGATTTTCAGAGCAGTATGCATGCTTTTTTAAGAGAGTGATGCTATTAGGACATAAATGTCCGGACATAATTCGGCCCGTTTAAGAAAATGGAGCGGGTCGATCCATTTTACTTATTTATTTAATTTTATAATTAAAAGAAAATATGTAGAGTTACCGTTTTATCCTTTACCCTTTACTATTTTGTAATTACTATTATAATATTCCTTTTTCCGTTGTTACATAAGTAAATTGATGGAAACAATAATAGAGTGGATTGGAGAAAAGGAGATGAATAAATTGTGATTGGAGAATCCACCAATCCAATATCATCATCTACTTTTGGTTTAGTTTCTTCTTCCTCGGGAATTTATATTTATGTCTATCAGTATCCACCACTCTGCTTTTTCAAGTTGGATTAATTTGCATTTTCAATATTTATTCATCACTATCATTTACTATTATAATCTTCCTTTTGGTTTAGGGTTTCTTATTCCTTGGGAATTTTTATTCATCACTATCAAAACGGGTCAACCCACTCCATTTTCTTAAACGGGCAGGATTATGTCCGGACATTTATGTCCGAAAAGTATTATTGTTTTTAAAATATGGGCTAATGCACATTTTTGTTTTCTTTTCTTGTGAATTTTTTTTTGGGGATTTGCCTCTCTGTTTATAACTTTTGTTGAAGTGAATCATGTACTCATTTGTGAAACATACTGAAATATACGATTTGTATTCAACTATTCATTTGTGGGACTGGTTATTTACCTAGTGTGTTTGCATTGTTGAGTTAGCCATATTTTATCGATGTTTTGGGGGGAAATTGAGGTTGATTTTAGAGATTATGTTGCATTATTATTTCATTGCATTGTTCCGTTTGCCATTTTTTAATCGATGTTTAGGGGGAAATAGAGGTTGATTCTAGCGATCATGTTGCATTATTAGTGATCGTAGCTCTCATTTGTTATCCACACATATTCCTGCTTCTTTATGCTCCCTCCGTCCCTGATAAGTGTGGTTCGGAGGGAGGGGCATGTGTTTTAAGAAGGATGTTAGGTAGATGTGTAGTGAGTGGAGAATGAGACCCACTTTGTTGTAGTGTTAGTTATTTTTAAAGGGTAAAAGGGTAAAATTTCAAATGGATCATATCCATTTAAGGAAGGACCACACTTATGAAGGACGGACGAAAAAGGAAAGTGGACTACATTATCAGGGACGGAGGGAGTATATTTTTTTCTGAAAACATCTTTCCTTTATTTATGCAAGAAGCTACAAGACTTAATGTCAAAGCCTAGTTTTGACATTAGTTCACATGATATTATTCTGATTTGTAATACAAAAGCCAGACTTCATAAATGAAACCAGATGTTTAACAAGAAGCTCATCATCTAACTTGGGAGAATATTATGGTTTGGAAGCTTTTTGATCCAACAGTCACTTATATATGCATGTTTACCTTTAAGAAGTTTTTGTATTTGTTTGCACTATGTCACTACTACCTCCGTCCCATGATAAGTGGCTACTTTCTTTTGGGCACGGGTATTTAGGAGAAGAGTGTTTAAAGGGTAAAAAGATAAAAAGTGGTGGAGCCCACATCTTTTGTGTGAGAGAGGGTATTTCCATATTAGGAAAGTGACCACTTATAATGGGACAGCCCAATAAAGAAATGTGGCCACTTATGACGGGACCAAGGGAGTATTATTATATGACAATCTTGGAATGTGCAATGAAATACTACTTATCTTATATCAAGAAAATGAGATATGATTGTGATTTAGATTGGAATCCAGTCAATTTAATGAAGCTCTGCATAAAATCTCTTTTCTGATTTGCTAACTTTTTCTCCAACATTTTACCTTCATATTTGGATTACTTGAGTTTAACGTTTTGAATCTTTTAAAGTCAGTTTTCTTTTTTTTTTTTCTTTCATAGCATTTATTCTGAGTCTACATTTTTTTCTGGCTTCTTGAAGATCACTACTATGTATATTTGAGGATAATTAGTTATGTTATAACCCTTTATGAAGTGGCATCACTTGAATTACTAAAATAGTCCAATTATTTGATCCTACATAAAAAAATTATTTACTTACATTGTGCTTGCAATTTTGAGTGTTGCTGCTACTATTCCTCACCTCTCTTCAGTATTTGATTAATTTTTAAAATTAGAAGGGTATGGTTTAATATCAAAGCAGAAAGTGAGATCATATGTATTGAAATTTTAGTTCATCTATCCAACAAAGCCTGCTCGAAAGTCTCTGCCAATCATCCAACATTCTTCCTTCCATGTAGAACACCTCTCTCTCTCTCTCTCCCCCAAAATTTTGGGAGGCGATTTAAAATTTGATAAACAATTGAATTGTATATAGTTTGATTCAAATTTTACATGTTTTTGTTTGATGATATGTATTGTATGCATCAAGCCAAAGGAGGTTTCCTTCTTGTTACGGCATTTTCAAATGTTGGTATTCACATAGCTCATTATGGAATACCTAGCGAATATTGTTGAAATGGATTTTAACCGAAATTGTATTTTCAAATATATAAAAAATGGTTGTTTAGAAATGTTTAGATCGTCTTCTATCAAAACTGTGAGAAAATTAATAGTAAGTTTTTTAAGCTATAATTATGTCTATAATTATATATAGTGTCTTTATGTTTACTTATTAAAAGATTTGATATACTAAAATTTTAATTTTTTTTTTGTCAGACTATGGATGTCGTGTTTCTAATTTATTGAATGATTCGACAATGAATAATATTGATTTGTTTCTTTCCTTTGTTTTAGGGAAAAAAATATTAATGTAATATATATATATATTACTCAACAGTTACCGAATATGTTATGTACAAAGAAGTTTTTCGAAATGTTTAAAATGTAATATGTTGTAGTATTTGTTATTGTTATTATCGAAAATATTGTTATTTTTGTACTGAAAATCTAATATATAAATATTATTATTTTCCTTTGCTGAAAGAATTTTTATAATTAATATATTTTTCTCCTTATTCATGTATTGATAATTTATAAATTATACTCCCTCCGTCCCATTATTGTTGGCCTGTATTCTTTTTTGGGCCGTCCCACAAAAGTTGGTCTGTTTCCTTTTTGGGAAATATCCTTCTCTCACAAAAAGTTGTGGGCTTCACCACTTTCTATCTTTTTACCCTTTAAACACCCTTCTCCTTAATACCCGTGCCCAAAAGAAACGTGCCAACAATAATGGGACGGAGGGAGTATATTTTTATAATGCATTTCACCGTGCAATGTACGAGCGCGATACTAGTTTGTATATGTATTATGTAGTATTTCCTTGTTCTATTTTCCTTCATATAGCCAATTTTAAAGGCTATGGATAGAGGTGCCCATAAGAACCGAAACCGTCGGAACCGAACCGAAACCGAACCGCCTGTTCCGGTTCAGAATCGAGAACCGCATCGACGGCGGTTCGGTTCCGGTTCCAAAATTGCCGAACCGAGAACCGCCGATTTTGGTTCCGAACCGCTGTTTCCTCTTTTTTTTTATGTTTTTATCTATATTTATGTTACAATTCATATTTATTTCACCTAAATGTTACATTAGAATGCATAAAATTACAATTAAACAAAAAAACATATCAAAAAACAAAAAAAAAAACATAAATTTTGAATCCCAAAACTTGCGGTTCAAGTTTGGAACCGAACCGAACCGAAACTTGCGGTTCCAGTTTAGAACCGAAACCGAAGTGTTCGGCGGTTCGGTTCCGGTTCCCTTGGGGCAGAATCGAGAACCGCCGGTTCGGTTCGGTTCCGATTCCGGAACCGAACCGAACCGTGGCTACCACTAGCTATAGATGGATACTTTTAGTTGTCGCAATAAATTTGTGTTAGACCGTCCGAAGAATTAGGACTTGTGAGACAGTGCTTATATTCGGATCCTAGTAAAAGAAAAAGGCGTTGGTATATCTCTCATGGACACAATATCACACTCCTACATCTCAATAATCGCACAATCGTACAAATGTAAAATAATTGCTTAAGTAATGAAATTGAATCTTGGGATTTTTAATATTTTGTGATTTTCTGAATTTGCTTGATTGCGATTAGAGATTAAATTTGTTGTTTAGATTTTATAAGATATGGATCAACTATGTCATTTGGTTCACACATATTGAGGTTTATGTAAAGATCAATGTTTATTATCAACGAATTGAGTTTTTTATGTTGTGGGCTATAGGTAGAGCTGGCAATTTTCCGGGCCGGGCCGGTCCGGCCTGAGCCCGCCGGGCTTTTTGGAAAAATTGGGCCGGGCCGGGCCAAAAATCCTCTGGGCATTTGTGGAGCCCAGCTCGGCCCGAAATCGGACCAGCACGTCGGGTCGGGCCGGTTTTGACAGCTCTAGCTATAGGGTTGGAATAACATTATTCTTTTTAGGTTTGTTTTGTGATTTTAGGTAGATTTTTTTGAGATTGTAGGGGTAAAATAGTACAATTAATATAATTTATATTATATTTTTAAATAGGTGCTATAGATAGTAAAATGAAGACTAAATTAGAATCACCCAAACAAAAATGAGGTAGTATTTTGCAGTTACTCAAAAATGTAGTTTACAAAAATAAAATTCGTATATTATGCAGAAAATGTAGTATTAAAATTAAAATGTAGTATGAAAATCAAAATTGAAATTTAGTCACTGAAAAAATATATGATAGTTATTTATGCTAGACATGTATGTATGAGAAAAAAAAAGTCACCGAAAAATTTGAGTTAGGATTTAGGATAATTTTTGCTGGTTTTTTTTTTTGCAAGAGTTGACCGCGACCGCCACTGTTGGAAAATATGATGAAGATTATAGTTGGAAGTGAGAGTTAAGAGAAAGAGGTGAGAGAAGAAGGATATAGAAAATAGGTCAATTCATAGTTTCTGCCCGAACTTTCGTCATATTTTATATTTTGTTTTCAACTTCATTTTTTTGTTAAAAGACCTCCAACTTTGAGATATTCTCCAAAAATTCCCGAACTTTCAATATTTGGCTTGAACTTTCAACATTTTTTTTTCATTTTGTACCGCCTTTTTTATTTTTCTCGCAAAAAATCCTTAATTTTGAGATACTCTTCAAAAAATGCCTGATCGTTTAGAAAGAAATAAAGTACTTTCTTTATATTTTTATTTTGTTTAAAATTAATTTAGAATCCACATATTACATACGGCACGTTGAGTCCACATCCCATTGCAGGAAAAAAAAAGTATTTTTTGAAGAATATCTCAAAATTCAAGATTTTATACGAGAAAAATGAAATTGAAGGCACAATAATGAAAGTTCTACTAGAAACTATGTATTGGCCTAAAAAATATAGATAAAAGTTAATAAAGAAATAAAAAAAGCGGCCTTAGTTTCGCGCTAAAATAAAACTGCTAGCTCACAAACTCTGTTTCTGAACTCTCTCTCAAAAACAAACTTGTTCTATTTCTTTCATCATCTACCATCAGATGTTGCCGCATAAATCTCGCTCGACGAAGTAATCGAAGGTCTCATTTACCTTCTTTTGCTATCTTATCTTTCTTGTGTTTATTTACTTTATTTTAAGTTATGGAATGTTTACGCATTTGTTCATCGTTTTTGGGTGTTTCTTGAAATTGTACAATTACAAGGGCGATGAGTTAGTCTAGTATATCAGTGTTCTTTTCAATTCTTTACCCTAATTGTAGGCGGTTCTAAATTTGGGAATTGATGGAGTTGAAATTTGAGGGAATGTGATGTTCTGGACGAACAGTAGAATATATTTGCTATCTTATTGTTCTTATTCGATGTTTATTTACTTTTTTTCTTTCAATTATGGAATGTTTACTCATTTGTTCATCGTTTTTGGGTGTTTCTTGAAATTGTGCAGTTACAGGGGCGATGAGTTAGTCTAGTATATCAAGTGTTACTTCAATTCTTTACCCTAATTGTAGGCAGTTCTAAATTTGAGAATTGGAGTTGAAATTTGATGGAATGGTAGATATGTGTGGCAAGTGTTGATAGAGTTGTGCAGTGTAAATTTTTGCATTTGCTATAATTTTCATTTTGCAAGATTAACAAATGTCTCTTGGTTTGATTTGTTAGTTAAATTTGATTCTTGAAAATGAAATGTGGTAGAACATATAGATTTGTGATTGTTTTTTTTTTCCTAGGGTTACTGATCGTTTGCTTGCTATTATGTTTTGGTAGATAGAACAAATAATGAACCATATCACAGTGATTGACGAAATCGATTTAGGACCTGATAATGCAGCCATGCCTGAGACTATTTCTAAACACAATGAGCATTTGAACCCCACCATGGGTTATGTGGAGCTTCTAAATCTCATTTCCTTTAGGAGGTGATTGGTATGATGGAATGGGACAAGGAATGAAATGATTATTCTTATCTCCATTCCATTCACTTGTTTGGTAAACCATATGGAATGGAATCAACATTCCATTAGGAATCATCATTCCTTTCCCATTGGGATTAGCCATTTCATCCATAGCCCATGGTATTAGCCATTCATAATCCTCTCATATATATATATATATACCTCTCATATATATATAGGGTTCAGGTAGAAACTAAATGTATAATGAAACCTAGAAACTTTTATGGACCGTCGATTAATACTTTATAATCAATGATAAAAAAGGTGACATGTGTCAGCATGCTACACTAATAAAATATTTATTCATTTCTTTTGTAATCCGTAAGGTTAAATTAGTAAATGTGTGAGCTAGTAAAAATCCCATTATGCAGGATCGGCGGTAATTGGGGGATACGCATAATTTTAAGAGTTTTCGAAAAGGAAGATTCTTAGATATGGTTGGGTTATTGAAGATAAGATATTCTGTACAGTATAAATCTATAGTAATATTCCTAATTTCATTATGCAGTACCCTAATTTTTTATCATCTGAATAATGATAAAATGTATGTAATTGTTATGCATAATTGTTTTCTGTAGTTTTTGTGGTCCCAATTCTTTTTTTTTTCTTGAAGTGTTTTTAGACTGTACGTTTGGTTTTATGAATAATGTATTTTTGATTATGCATATGTATATTACATGTGATGCATTTTTACTGTATATGCATATTTATAATACATGTAATGCATATTTAATATGTTTATATCAATCTTTGTATGCATAATATTGAATTATGCATTTATAAGAACATAATTATACATTATTGTCATCGATTTGTCTGTAATGATACTGCATACGTACATTTGAGATAATGCATAATTAAGATTGTTTTTAAATTTTTAATTGTACATATAGAAAATCTTGATCATGCACATACTTGCATTTGTGAATTTATCAATAGATATAATTAGAGGTGGCCAAAAAAACCTAAACCGGCGGTTCCGGAACCGAAACCGAACCACCGGTTCCGGTTCGGAACCGAGAACCGTATCGACGGCGGTTCGGTTCCGGTTCCAAAATTGCGGAACCGAGAACCGCCGGTTTCGATTCCGAACCGCCGGTTCTTCCTATTTTTTTATTTTTTTTACGTTTTTATCTATATTTATGTTACATTTCATATTTATTTCACCTAAATGTTATGTTAGAATGCCCAAAATTACAATTAAACAAGAAAAAGTAACAAAAAAATGAAAAAAAATTGAACCTCAAAACATGCGGTTCCGGTTTGGAACCGCGGAACCGAACCGAACCGAAAGTTACGGTTCCGGTTTGGACGAAACCGAAGTGGTCGGCGGTTCGGTTCCGGTTCCGGAACCAAACCGAACCGCGGCCACCTATAGATATAATGACATGCCAAGTTTCAGTCTCGGGTTGACACAATTGTTCAATCAAGTGAGTACCGTGCATATTGAGGAACACAACTCTATATTGATCATGCGCATTTATAAAATCTGTAATTCATATTCTATAACATTGAAATTAAATCAACAAATAATATATAATTGAACATAGTAACCTACAAAATTCATCAAAACAAAAATGCAAAGATATCAAGGCCCAACAAATATTCATATGGACGGAAAAAATGGAAACACAAAAATGCATGTTTTATATATACTTAATATGAGATAATATGAGAAGAACTAACACCAGAAATGCATAAAAATAATAAATTAAAACTAACTGACATTTCGAGTTAATATATATCACCGACCCAGAAAAGAAGACTGAAAGCTAACACTAGAAATGGATATGGCAGTCAAAAGGAATTAACTAAAGATGAAAGAGGTTGAGACGTGATAGACAGAGTATAAAAGATCAGTAAATAGGAACTAATTAATTGTTAACTACATTTAAGGATACGGCGGTTACATCAACAAAATCAATGACAATAGCACCCTTTTTAAATCAAATTATCTACGGTGTATAACTATTTAATATAAAATTCAATTAATCTACAACCATTGATCTACAAATATCTACAGTGTATAAAAGTTTATACATACTACAGGGAAATTAGTTTCTATTTGAACTCTCCCCTATATATAGGATAGGATATATATATATATATATATAGGGGATGGTTATACTAGAAATATTTCCCCTTGTGTTAACTAGAAATAAATCCAGGCCATAGATTCTAAAGATTTGAAGGGTGTTGATTGATTGGCAATTTACGGTGATTAATAGTAAGAAGGACTCTATGGTAAAAGAACATCAGTTATATATCTTCCAAAGATTTGTACGTGTTCAATATTATGGAGGAATCTCAATATATATCTTCCCTAGATTTGAGGAAAGAGTTCGTATCAGAATTTATATCTTCATTCAGTCAATATATATCATATTTATTTACATCCCAGCATGTCATTCTGCAAATAAATATATTCTGCATCGGTGAGTTGCGACACCTGAAGGAGACGGAAAATGAACTTGTAATAGTAGAAGGAAGAAAACAATACATATACGAACTGAATACATCCATAGAAGATTCAGTATAATGTCTCGAAAGGGTGGTGGAAAATCGAAGAAAACTGGTGATGGTGAGATTCAATAATTATAGCTTTCCAAGTTTCCAACTTACAATATTTCTATTGCTGGATTAAACATAATAATTATTGTTTTTTTTTGTATTACTTAGTGCACACCATCCTTTTTCCGAAATGGTTGGAGTTAAAAAAATATTTAATGTTTTTTTTTTTTGTATTTGCAATTGTATTTTCATTGATTTATTATTGCATAGTATGTTTACTGTTGTTGTATTACGGTTGTCGTTGATTTGTAGCAAAATTTGTAATGCATTTTTTCAGATGGAAATGTAACATATAAAAAATTATAAAAAAACAATATTTATTGCATATTACGTTTACTATTATTGAATAATGCTTGTTATTTATTTGTAGCGAAATTTGTAATGCATTTTTTTCCAAAAGAAATGTAACATATAAAAAATTATTAAAAAATATTTATTGTTTTTTTTTTTGTATTGCCCATTGTATTGCATATTACGTTTACTATTGTTGTATCATGGTTGTTATTAATTTGTAGCAAGATTTGTAATTTTTTTTTTCGAAAGAAATGTAACATATAAATAATTATAAAAAAATATTTATTGTTTTTTATGTATTGCCCGTTGTATTTTAATTGATTTATTATTGCATATTACGTTTACTATTGTTGTATCATGGTTGTTATTGATTTGTAGCAAATTTTGTAATGCATTTTTTTCCAAAAGAAACGTAACAAATAAAAAATTATAAAAAAATATTTATTGTTTTTTTTTGTATTGCGCATTGTATTTTAATTGGTTTATTATTGCTTTATATTGTTTGTTATTGATTTGTACGAAAATTAGTAATGCATTTTTTATGATTGTTCTGTTGTATTACTTATTGCATTTTAATACAAATGTTATTGCATATTACGTTCACTATTGTTGTATGATTCTTGTTATTGATTTGTAGCAAAATTAGCAATGCATTTTTCTTGTTTAACATATTTATCCTATTTTGTACAGGTGAGAACACATGCATAGAAAAAAAGACGAAAAGTCGAACACCAACAAGAAGCTTGGCGAAAAAGCGAAAATGTTTAATTGAAGATTATGAATTTGATTGTCAAACGGCGCATATAAGAAAGTGTCTTGTGGAAGAGAGAAAAAACAAAGGAAACAATGATGATGGTAATGTTTTGTATCCAAAATTAAAGAGCACAAAATCTAAACACTATACGCGCCTTACATTCCGCTCTTCTGGATGGCCTTCGCCTCTTTTTTTTGTAACATGACCGAGCTCATTTATTTCGTCACATTCTGCATGTTTTGATCCCTCTCGGTTGCAGTATACATATCTTAAAACAATCACATCATCCTTCGATCTTGTAATCGGTCCAAGGCGGATATCAAAACCACATTCAGATGCATACAATTTATAAAATGTAATGCCTTCATCTAACGATGGAAATTTCATGCCAACATGAGGCTTCAAATTATTTTCACAATCTGGTATGTAATATTTAGTTCCTCCAGGAGATGCGTCAATACGAATTCTATTACTTTCGGTGCATGCAGACATATCTATAGGAATAAAGGTAACAGTCAACATATATTCAATTTATTTACAAACTGATCGAATACCTCCATGAATGATTCAGTACAGTGTGAGATTATCGAAGCCTATGTTATTGTTTTTTATTTTTATTTTTTTGTGTTAATTATTGCACACTAACGTTCGTAAGAATATATAAGACTAACCCATAATGCTGTCGCTCTATCCTATACGAGTTCAAGAGTACATGAACAATCAAATAAAGATGAGAAAGTTCAAATTTACAAGGTGAATGCATCTCCATTCTTAAGTCCACGACAAATAATAAATATAAAAAATAAGTTTCAAAAACATACCTTTAAAATGCATGAGATGAGGTTCTGATGAAGCTTCCATGGAGAAATAAAGAAGCTTTGATGGAGAAATGATGTGAGAGAAAAAAAATACGTTGATGCAGCAAAAGCAGTTACATTATAATCCCACAAATTAAGGTTGGTCAAAATTTACGGTTCCCACAAATCAAGGTTGTAAGCATTTAATAATATGAGATTATACTTTTCTACCCTTATTAGTTATTTTTATATATCCGAAAAATAAATAATACACCATAAAGATCCTATTAATCTACACCTTTTATTTATTAAATGGACGACTACGATTTATTTCTAGTTAACACGTATGAATCTATTTCTATTTGATCTCTTCCCTATATATATATATATATATATATATTAATATATTATTTGATCAAATTATTCATTTAAACTTTATTATTTTAACAAACAATTTTAGATATAAAATTTTAGAGAGAGAATTGAGAAAAATTCTAGAGAGAGTTTTATAGAGAGGAATATTCTAGAGAGAGAAAAATTCTAGAGAGAATATTTAGAGAGGAAAATTTTAGATATATGATTCTAGAGAGAGAACATTTTTAGAGAGAGGAAAAAATTATACAGAGAAAATTTTGGAGAGAGAAAGTGCTATCGAGAAAAAATTATAATGATAATAATTATACTCCCTCCATCCCAATCATATAGGCTGATTGGAGTTTTGCACTAGGATTAAGAAATTATTGGAAATACAAATTATACAAGCAAACTTCCTACTATGACCTTATTTATTGTTTGATTATGAATTAATGTTAAAGTTAAAAAAATACATGAATTCAAGTATTCAACCTGACAATCATCCTTTTGAATTTAACAATCATTAATTTTTTTTTAATACTCAGTATGGATGTCTCAGCCCGGCCTAGAAATTAGATGACATAGCCGGTGGGTCCCACGACTTACACAATTTATGATTAACAAAAGGATTAAGATAGCGACCCTGCTATCATTCAAGAACAAACAAGGCAACTCATGCTCGACAAATCATCAAACTTGGGATAATTAGGACATGCATAACTCGAGATTAATGAAACGAACATTTGATCTCTTTTTAAAATGTGCATATCATCAAATACAATCTCAAATCAGCTCGGAAATCAATAATCTCATCAACCAGATTAATGGCAACAACCATGAAGGAAATGAGCTGATTTTCAGGATCAAGAAAGCACGATAAAAATCAGTTGTAATAAGACTGAAACTTCCAATATAACGAATAACTGTTATATAGATAATTAGGTCAGCTGGACTTCAAAATAAGATAACAAACATAGTTCAAGACTTCAGACTTCAACACTTCATCAAACTTATGCAAATCTCAACATCATAATCTTGCAGCGGAAAAACGAGAGATTATATGTATGAAGACATATAATCTAGGTTCTAATCTCATCAAAATGACCTTTATCAAACAACAACAACAACAAATTCGTCCAGCACACGATCATCTTCATCCCAGCTAACCTGCACATTTTAGAAATAATAGGCGGGGCTGAGTACATTGTACTCAGTGGGCACATACCAAGATAATTTGAAAACTTACTGAATACAGCTATAAATTAGACTTGCCGGAAGACATAGCACAATTCAAACTTGTGCATGTTCAAAAGAATATATAAATATATATATATAAGAGTATGTACCGTGTCTACAATAAAATAGTGCTGAGAAGCAGGCCTCCTTCTCAAACACTTGTAATCGTCCACTCCTTTCGGAAGGCTCCCGATTACAAAATAGTGTACACAAATCCTACCTTGCGTATAGGGGTGAGCATTCGGATATTCGGTTCGGTTATTACATAAAAAATAACCAAACTAAAATTTCGGTTTTTTCAAATCCATATCCAAACCGAATTCGAAACTATTTCGGTGACCGAACCGAAATATCCGAAATAACCAAATTGGTATTTCGGTTAATTCGGTTTTTCCACTTTTTTTTTAAACAGTTTTCCTACATTTTTTATATTCATCCAAACCATCCAAACCACCAACAACAAATAAAGTTTCAAATCTTCACAAACCACCAACAACAAAATGAAAATAATCCAACAAATAGTTAAATTAAAAATCCAAGTACCAACAAAAACTAATACAAAGTTCAATAATCAATATCTTCCAACAAATACTAGAGCACGAGCATGTTAATAACTTTCAATTTAGAGTAGTATTCAATATTTTAATTTTAATAAATTAAATATAAATTTAAAAAAATATAAATAGTATATATATAATTCGGATTTCGGATATTTCGGTTTTTTAAACAATATAACCAAACCGAAATCCGAAATCCGAAATATTAAAATTTTGAAATCTGAATTGACCGAAATATCCGAAATAACCGAACAGAAATTAATTTTCGGTTTCGGTTCGGTTCGGTTTTTGGTTTTCGGAACAATTTGCTTACCCCTACTTGCGTAGGACTGAATTCGTCTTTCTTTGGTAGACGGTATCATACAAAACTTTAAACATTTGGCAAGCCAATTACTTGAAAACATCACACATATATATATAGCATTCATCATTTCTTGGTTTAGAAAGCCCACCTGATAACTGAAGCTTTGGACTTAACCTTTAACGAACCTGAATCCTCGGATTCACACTTCCACTCGATCCTTCATTCGAAATAGAATTTACGAATTCAGAACGAGAATTAACTACTATCGAATAAACGAATTCGATATTCTTAACTTCTAATTTACTTCGAAATTCTACGTCGAAACTCGACGAAACTCGAGAATTTCTAACTTAACTTCTTAAACGCTCTTAATCTATCTTAACTCATCATTAATCATCAACCATCAATCAATATCACACTTAACACAATATTCATGACAATCGACTAAATCGATTTTAATCATTTTAACGGATTCAGAAAATTCTCAAATTAATTCCTCACACATTTTACAACATTATATACATATTCACACATTAAATTCTCACATTCGACTCGATTAAACATATAAACTCCCGACTCGGGAAATTCAATCAAAAATAGAAAATCTTTATTACTTTGAATTAAATTCTTAGAAAATCACACAATACTTTATTTTTAATGAGAAGTTCATAAATGCAATTAGTTTCTTAATAATAATTTAATTAATAATTTATTTTATTTTATTAATTTTCGGTTCTTTTTATTTTAATAAATCTAAAATTCTTTTCTCTTCATTTTAATTTCTAGCATGCTTATATAATTAACATAAACTCATTTCTTCGATTAATTTAATTTAATCAATCATCAATTTATCAACCCTAATTTAAGAACCCAATTTTCGAATTAAACTAGAATTTAGGGTTCATCAAGCTTTCTTTTGATTAATTCTTGATTAATCAAACATCATTAACATCATATAACATCAAATCATCCATCAATTACATCATACTTCATCAACATTTCAAACCCTTATTTTTAAACATTTAAATTTCGACATTTTCCATAAAATAAAAATGGTTGGGAATTTATACTCACTTCCAACATGAAACATGCTTAGAATAATTAACTAAGCTTATTTATAACATCAAATTAATCATACAACACATGAATCAAAAACCCCTAATTTCTCATATATTTCAAATTTCTTGAAAATAGATTTAGGGTTTGCTCATGCTTGATTTAATCACATAAATGATCTTCTAACCATGAAATAATCATCATACTACAAGATCAAAATCATCCAATCACTTTCCCAATTTCTTTCAAAAATTTCGAAAATATATAGATAGAGAGGAAAGAGGATGATTCATGCTTGGATCTTGAGTTAAAACTTGCATTAAATATATAACCCACCTTAACTAATAATTTGGAGTTGATTTGATCTTGAATTTGAGCTTAAAAATGAAGCTTTAATGGAGGAAAATATATATGTATATATGCGTGTGTGTTTGCTGGAAGAAGCAGCAAAGATAGAAGAAGAAAAATGAAGGAGAAGTCTTAATTTATACAATTAATCTAATCATTAAGCTAACATAAAAGTCAAACAATCTTATGTCATGACTTATGTCATAATTAAGATTATTTAATTAATTAAATGTTCAATTTAATCAATTAAATACTAAACTTGCTAATCATAACTTCAATCTCTTATTTCTTGATTTAGAAAAATCAATTAGGGCATCTCTAACCCTAATGAAAATTCTCGGAAGAAAATACTGAAAAATGAATCATTTATGAAACAAATAAGATTATTTCTTTTAATAATTAATTATAAATAAAATAAATTAAGAAAATTAAATTCATAATTTTCTCCATTAAAAATCATCCATAAATGCACAATTCAATAAACATAAATTCTAATTCGTTTCGGTTAATCCGAGACGAAACAGAAATAATTAAATTTCACTTTTTCTGTAAATATTAGGATTGCCGAAGGAAAATTATTGAAAAGGAAATTTTTCTTCATCTTCATTCTCTTAATTTAATTAAAGAAATACTAAGATTAATTATTCAAGAAAACGGGGTATTACAATGGAATTGTAAAAAAAGTGCATAGAAACATCAAGGTAAGAAGCAATATATAATTAGATTTCTAATCAACATTTAATGAGTCAAATCTCATAAAAATTAACACTAAATTCTAAAAGGGTTAATTATACTTTATGGCCCGACCTTTCGCCCCGTATTTACTTTATGGCATGACCTTTCAAAATATACAATTTTGGCCTGACCTTTATCTCATTGTGAGATTTATGGCACGTGACTAAAAAATCGGCGACGGAAAGATGATTAGGCCGATCGGAATGTGATGTGGAAATTACCGTGTGCACGTGGCATTAATTGGAAAAAAATTAAAATATTGTTGCTCTATCACCCTCTCACTCATCTTCCCCACCTGCGCACCACCAACCGACATTGCCGCCATGTTCCCCGCCCCACTCCTCCGCAGCATTGATATCTCACACACAAAAATCATAAGCCAGAGCAATTATCACAAAACAACAATTCATTCCATTCATCTCGGAAAATTATCCAGTAAAATATCAATACTCAAAAGAAAAGACCAAAATGCAATAAGATCAAATCAATTTCATTTCATTCAAAATCAATCAGATCCAGTTTCGCCACCAGCACTCTCCCAAATTAGGGCACTTTGCGAATTCGAAGAACATGGATTCGAGGAGCCATTTTGAGAAAAATGTATTAGAAAATGAAGAAATATGGGTGATAAAATTGCTGATCTGCGTGACAAGAAATATGGGTGAGATTTGAAGATCCGTCGAATTCTTTATGAACTAAGATATTATATGCAATTATCCCTTTATTCTATCGAGGGTTCTTGCAAAAAAAACATAAAAAAGCTATCATATTTACGGAGTTGGAATTTGATGAAGGAATATAATTTTGTACGATGCATTCACAAATCACAAATCTATTAATATTACATTAATTAATGGAAATGGTAATTTGCAGAACAACCGAGCGCGCCACTGTGGTTCCACGAGAGAGGAGCTGCAGCAAGAATTCAATTTTATTTTATTTTTATTTTTTTTTACTTTTGATCCCATGTGGCCAAAGTAATTTCCATGTCATATCCCTAAAATCCTAATCATTTTTCCGTTGCCGGATTTTTGCTCCCGTGAAATAAGTGTCTCAATTGGGCAAAGGTCAGGTCATTTTTTAGTATTTTGAAAGGTCAGGCTACAAAATAACTACGGAATGAAAGGTCGGACCATAAAGTATAATTAATCCATTCTAAAATGACTCTACATTTTTCTATGAGTCAATCCAAGAATTGAATAAGGATAAATTAGTAAATGAGTTAAAAAAAATATTACTTTTTATAGAAACCGGCCTATATATTTGGGACATTCGGAAAAGGAAAACAAACCTATATGATTGGGACGGAGGGAGTAATAATTTCTCTCTGATATTTTCTATCTTTAGATTTTTCTTTCTCTAAAAATTTTCTCTCTAAAATTTTCTTTCTCAATAATTTGCTCTCTAAAAATCCTCTTTCTACAAATTTTCTCTCTCTAGAAGTTTCTCTCTCTAAAAGTTTTCTCTCTATAATCTTATCTCTAGAATTTTTCTATCTCTAAAAATTTTCTCTCTCTA
The DNA here is from genome assembly GCA_031470985.1 of Agastache rugosa. Taxonomy (NCBI): domain Eukaryota; kingdom Viridiplantae; phylum Streptophyta; class Magnoliopsida; order Lamiales; family Lamiaceae; genus Agastache; species Agastache rugosa. The sequence continues at coordinate 35,040,317 of CM062606.1, read as the reverse complement.
ACATTTTTCATCTAATATTATTTTGATATAGAAGAAAAGGATATAAAATGCTAAACAAATAATGATTCCATTCCTTTCTTTAATTCTTGTTCATACCAAGCAAAGGAATCAACCAAGTTTATCATTCCATTGCTACATTCATTCTATTCCTACATCTATTCCATTCCTACAGCATTCCATTTCATCATACCAATCACCTCCTTAGCAAAGAGTTCAAGGACATCACTGTGAGACAAGATGAGAAGTTGGAGCTAGCCGATCTTGCAGCCCAGGTCCCAAATCAGATCACAGAGAGTTTCGAGGAAGCTAGTCGCAAAATTAATATTCTTTTTCACCCTTATATTTCTCAGTTGAAGCTTAAAGGACCATCATTGATAGCTGATTCGGTTTGTATCTCTCAGGTACATGTCTCAGTCTTTTCTATTTTACTTTCCTTGTTCTAACTAGTTCTAAGTAGGGGTGTCAAAAATGGCCCGGCCCGGCCCGACCCGACGGGCTGGCCCAGCCCGAAACTGGGTTGGGATGCACATTTTCAGGCCCGAAGCATTTTCTGGCAGGGCCGGGCATCACATTGTCAGGCCCAAAAATTTATCAGGCCGGCTCGGCCCGGCCCGAAATGGGTAAAAGCCCGGTTGGCTCGGGCCGGCCCGGCCCTGGACATATTACACAACAAAATTATTTTCGGGTCGGGCAAGCATTTTCGGGCCAAGTCGGGCATCACATTGTCAGGCCCGAAAATTTTTCGGGCCAGCCCGACCCGGCCTGAAATGGGTAAAAGCCAGGTGGGCTCGGGCCGGCCCGGACATATTACACAACAAAATTATTTTTGGGCCGGGCTGGGCCGCACATTTTCAGGTCCGAAAAATTTTTGGGCCGATCCGATTTTTCCTACAAAAAGCCCGCCCGGCCCGAGATTTTGACAGCCCTAGTTCTAAGTAAGTTTTTATTGCTTTTGCATATTAGTGAACGTCTAATGCGAGCCTTCTTTGAGATAGGTCTCAAAAAGGGATGGCTAATTTGTCACTGAAAGCTCTAGAGTTGTGTAAGATGATAGACATGAGGACATGGAGTGGTAAGAACTTGTCGAAGTTTCCACGACTAAACGTGGTAGCACATGCTCGACCCATTACTTACTCTGTTTTAAAGGTTGAACTGACAATAACACGGGATTTCCAGTGGGACAACAAAGTTCATGGCTATATGGAGCCTTTTTGGATCATCGTTACGGATTTTGACAAGGAACATATTCTTCACAACGAATATTTCATGTTGAAGAAACAGTACAAAGATGAAGACCTATTCACTAATTTCTTTCACACCGCAAGTGCACGGGTGTAATTGAGCATAGTGAAGCAAGGTCGTATTCCACAGAGATTGTATTAATTCTAGCAAGTGCACGGGTGTAATTGAGCATAGTGAAGCAAGGTCGTATTCCACAGAGATTGTATTAATTCTAGCAAGTACCACTTTCAATTGTTATTCCACTATTTAGACTTTTAAACTCTTAGATTTGATTATACTAATGATGCAAATAATTAAATAAAAATAAAATAAACAAAGGCAAGGAAAAATATTTAGGATTAAAGATAAAGAGAAAATATCTCAAGGTTTCGATTTCAATGAATACTCGAATTTAAATTCAATTCAATCAATCAATTGGTTTGTCAGACTCGGCTTTTACTAGGACGATCATAAAATTAGCCTAAACCTACTGTCGTAGCGCCTAGACCGTGGATTACATGCGAGAATTGTTGTGTCCAACTAATAATTAAACATGTAACTCCCAAAAGCTTCTTAGATCTATTGCCCTCACACAAATCTCAAGATCTTTCGACTATATTGAAGAGTATGTCCTATATTCTAGATCAAGCATCAATTCTCATCTTTCGAATATTGAATTAACACATCAAATATGCACACAAGATGACCAATCAAGATAGCATGAAAAAACACAAGAATATAGAAAACAAAAGAAGGTCCCAATTGATTAATTAAATCAAAATCAAATCCAAATAATTCACCTACTCTCTAACCCTAGGATAAAAGAATTTAGCTACTCATATTCATGATCAACAATATCCCACAGAGTTACTGTTACAACCTGAATATGATCCCGGGCCGGGCGGGCTTTTTGGGATAATTAGTTTGGAGGCCATGAAGTTTGAGCAGAAGCAAGAGCTATTGCAATTGTCCGACTCACAATTGTTGGACATTTCTCGATTCTGGAATATCTCTTAGATTATAATGAATTTAAACTAGTTCACTCTTTTTGATGTGATTGTTTATATAATAAAGTGATCAATGATGTAACTAATTGTTCTTTTATGAATTAAGCTACATGTAATTATCATAATTAGTACTCTCATTTGTGTAGATTACAGTTGTACTGAATTACACTATATAGATGCAGACAAATATTTTCTGGTAAGCTTGAGGAATATAAATCTTGTTAAGCAACCAAAAGGTTCTTCCTCTACTTTTCTGTTTATGCATTCAATTTCTTCCTCTTGCGCTTATTTGAATTCTTCATTTTGTTGGATTATTCTAAATTCTCGTCGATTCATTCTAGTGGAGTTTTGGTCACTATTGATTATTAGGTAGTCGAGGTTGCAAGTGTCCTACTTTAAATGAAATATAAAGTCTTCTCACTATTGCTGGTGCATTTGATATGTTTTTGTTAATTTTGATATGAAATATGAAGTCTATATTTCTGTTTCTGCATTCAATTTCTTCCTACTGCGCTTATTTGAATTCTTCATTTTGTTGGATTATTCTAAATTCTCATCGCTTCATTCTAGTGGAGTTTTGGTCACTATTGGTTATTAGGTGGTCGAGGTTGCAAGGATCCTAGTTAAAATAAAATATAAAGTCTACTCTCTATTGATGGTGCCTAGGATATATTTTTGTTAATTTTGACTATCATATCTGTGTAGATTATGTTGTAATGATTCTCATTTTCAATTCATGAGTTTGCATGAGATTAAAGTGTGAATATGAGATATAAGATTATTAATTATTTGAATTCTTCATTTTGTCGCTTCATTTTGGCTTCTTCTAGTGGAGTTTTGGTCGCTATTGGTTATTAGGCAGTCGAGGTTGCAAGTGTCGTAGTTAGTTCAAATGAAATTATACACTAGTCTACTCTCTATTGGCTATTGCTGGTGCATTTGATATTATGTAATGTTGCAACTCTAAAGCTATTGTAAGTGCATGGCAAAAGCTTGACATTAGTGGGAGGAAATGAATCATATTTTTTTTCTTTTTATATAATATTGGTGGACGTCGTATACCACCAAATAATTCCTGCAATTCGTTCAGAATTAAATTAGTATAACAATAAGCAGGGTCGAACCACAGAGAACGAGAATTCACCTATTTTTCCTATAAATCTAATTTTGGTGTAGCCACCACGCCTTAAATTGAGATAAATTAATTAAATACTAGGAAGACAAAGAAATTAATTAAAATGGCAAACGAGAATATAATCAAAAGAAAAGTAATCCGGCTTCGAATAAATCCACACTAGTCTAGACTCTGATCATCGATGCAAAGATTAATTAATTCCCAAGAACCAATCAGTTATAGGGTACCGTGAACGCAGCGGACATACCCCAATTCCTACGTGCTTTATCGATAGTTAGCTGTAGACGCCAGACCTAACTATTTCCCTTATTAAAACACAACCTAGCTGGAGACGCCAGACCTAGATTTAATGCTCTAATAGCTTTTAGATCTGAAGGAACCCAATTTAGACGAATTACCCAAGAACGCAAGTAATAACCCGTCTACCAATTTATTCCTACTACGAACATGGTAGCTTTATCACTAATTAGCCCTATTCCAACAATTACGGATTGGGGGAACTAATTGACTGTAATCCAATTAAATCTAAGTTGATCAGGCTTACATAAAATCGGAATTAACTTTAAACACAAGGAATAAATCGAAACCCTAGGAAATTAATTATGCGAACAATTAGATCTCACAGATTAATAAACTAGTGCTTCAATATTCTCGCCGAATTAAAGAATTAGCTACGCATAATATTGAAACTAAACATAATCAAATAATAATAAAAAGAAAGCATAAAAAAACCAATCTATTAAATTAAAAGAAAACAAAGAAATTGTCACCAGGATACTCCAATGAATCTCGAAACAATGATCCCAACTGAAAACATCAAAACTAAGGAATAAAGCTAAACTCTCTATCTAAAGAAGAAAAGATAATATGAAAACTAAACTAATTGCCATTCTTCCTCACGTCTGCTCTCCCTAATATGGCGGTCGATAATCTATGCGACTAAAATAAAATAAAGGTAAAGTATATTCCTAATTAATCTCCTAATCCTAGACTAAATAGATAACAGCTGCTCCACCAAAAATAAGGGCTTGGGCTTGGGCTTAATTAGGACACTTTTAATTAGCCCAATAATAATAAAACACTACAAGTTAATATCCAAAATTTAATTACAGCCCATCTCTTCCTTGCATCTTTAATCCACAGCAAAATCATGCAAAATATACTTCTTTTCCGATTTATCTCGTCCAAATCCTTGCACTCATAAATTCTCCAAAATCCTGCACAAGACACACTAAAACGTGCATTATACTCGCATAAAATGAAAGAAAATCCCAACTTCTGAACAACCAAAAACATACACATCAAATCTCCTCACACTTGAATCATACTTGCCCTCAAGTATGAAGAGAAGATAAAACTAAATCATCAAACATGGTTGTTCAGAAACATCAAACCCCCAAGACTCAAAACAACGACTCAATAAAAAGAAAAGAAGAATGGAAGGTAAGAAATGAGACACGAACAACTAACTAGACACACAAAACAGCCAAGTAAATACCAACATGTCCGACTGCAAACTACTTCTGCAAGCGAAAGTCAAGCAACAAACAAAAGATTCTCAACCATTAAATGAACGAAACGTAATCTCAAGTATGCCTCATTATCATCAACTTAGTCAAAATCGGGCAACAATCAAACATCTCACAGATTCACTCATTCACTCCCTACACTACTCCAGGACAGCCACTCATTCACTCCCTACACTACTCCAGGACAGCTACTCATGAACAAATTTCACTCGATCACGAAATAAAGTGGCCAACATGTAACTCAAGAAGGACTTTTCTCATTTGGCGTAACGGGGCTAGGGACCATTCAAAATTTGGAAGGATCTAACAGGGATTCCTAGGCTTCAGAAAATAAGAACAAAGTATCATGCATGTCTAAACTGAATCATCATCCATGAATAATAGACATCACAAGAAGAACAAACTAACTCATTTGGGCTAAACAAACTAACCATCAAACTGTTTGTCAACTCAACTCAGGTGCATTTTTTCTTTCTTTTTCTTTTTTTCCTGTTTTTTTTCGTTTTTCTTTTTTTCCGTTTTTTTGTGTCAGCACCTCTTTTTTTCTTCAAATTTCGAACAAACATACAATTCATCACTTCAGAATACATTCCAATGATAAGCAACACAACACATGAGTTACAGCTCCTCTCCGTTTGGCAAACAGAACCAAATATCAACTTTTTCATAACAGAAACTTCAGCACATGGTTCTGTCTGGGCAGACTGAACGTACAAAAATTGCCTTTTTCACTAAAATCACATATGGATGAATTTTCGAATTTGAAACATGCACAATAGGGCCAAGAGAAAGTCAAAAATAGCTTTGGTTAAATATTTAGTAGCTCAAGTCAAAGAAATGGTCAAGGCTTCAAAATGGCTCACTAAGGGTTAATATAAGGTTGGGCAATGAAACTCAGGCCAAAATTGATTCACCCTAATGCCTTCTATCATGCATTACAAAATGACACACTCGATATTGCAACCTTGTGAATTAAATTCTCTCAGAAAGAACAAAGTAGAGAGTGCTCTACTATAATAGGCTCAAATCTCATTTAGTGTAGGTTTAAAAATTCAATTATTGCCCTTTTTCGTCATCCCAAGTATCATTCAAAAATTCTTCAAAAATTAATTACATTCCACCATTTTACAGCATATTGAATCACAAGTTCATCACACAACTCAAACAAGTAGAATGCGTTTACAAAGTCAAACAAATCTGATAATACTTGGCTTTACTTGACACAAAAATTCGACTCAATAATTAAAAAAAAAACATAACAAACAAACTAACGTAAACACACAAAGACAACCTCCTCACACTTAAGCTTTGCTTGCCCTCAAGCAAACAAAGAAAAAGCATAAACAAGGAGAATAAACACAAAGACGCAGATACAAAACTAAAAGAAAGATAAATTAAAATAAAAACAAAAGAAAAAATAAAAATAAAAATAAGAAAGGGAAAGAAATCACCCATGTTGTCTTCTTCTGCATTTAGGTGGCTTAAGCTCCAACTTGGGTAGCTTCACATCCAATGGCACTGATCTGTCGCAGGGGTCCTGTTTGCGCAAACTGGACCTTTTTCCAGAATCTTGAGCAGCAAAACCAGTCGCCTCTTTCATCGAAGTTAGATCTAGCTTATCATGCATTAATTCAGTCTCAAGGTATTCTTGGACATGAGGGTCAATCACATCAGTGACATATACACTTTTAACATCAAGAGGATTATTCATGGTATCATCAATATTGAAAGTGAATTTTTCTCCATGATAATCCAAGCAAATAGTACCATTAAAGACATCAATGACCGACTTAGCAGTCCTTAAGAAAGGACGACCTAATAGAACACTAGCTGAATCATTCGACTGCATATTACTCATTTTCACCACATAGAAATCAGCAGGATAAACAAAATCATGCACTTTCACAAGAACATTCTCCAACAAACCTTCAGGATAAATACATGATCCATTAGCCAACTTCATCACAACTTTAGTATCTACCAACTCCACACCAGTTAAGCTATTATAAATAGATAATGGCATGACGTTAACAGATGCTCCTAAATCACACATAGCATGCTTAAGCTTTGTACCTCCAATGTAGCAAGTCAAAGAGAACATACCTGGGTCCTTGCATTTGGGTGGCAATTTCTTTTGTATCACAGCTGATACGTTCCCACTCATCAAAATCTTCCCAGAATCCTTTGACTTTCCAGCAATGAAATCCTTCATGAATTTGCTCAACGGAGGAAGCTTGATCGCTTGAAGGAATGGAAGATTAATCTCTAACTTTCCAAATATCGACATGTAGTCCATAGGATCTTCCTCCGGCTTCTTCTTCGCTAATCTTCTGGGAAAAGGAGCAGGTATCACAATATTAGGATCATATAAACTTAAAGGTTTATGTACCTTAGTCGGCTCCTCCGATGCAATCTCCTTTTCCTTTTTATTCAGCACAACTGTCGGATCAATGTTTTGTTTAGGCAAACAGAACGTATTTTCAGCTTCATCTTCTGCTAGAACCTCAGAATCGTCCTGTTTGGCGGAACTGGTTCTCTCTTCAGATCCGTTTCTCGGATTCTTTTCCGACTTCTCGATTGGTAGCTCTCCTAACTCCTTGCCACTTCTCAATATGATAAAGTTTACATGTTCTCGAGGGTTCACTTGAACTTGTGATGGTAATCGGCCTTGGTTTCCCTTGAGTTCATTCATAGAAGCCGAGAGTTGAGAAATTTGACGAGCTAATCCATCTATGCACACTTTTTGCTCATTTTGAGTTTGTTGGAGTTGCTGCATATTATCTTGCAAAAATTGCTGCGAGCCAATCAAATCAGCCATCATCTCTTCAAGGGACTTTCCTTTCTTTTCTTGCGAAGGAGTTGGTGGTTGCTGAAATCCTCTTTGATGAGGTGGTCGGTAGTTCTGTTGATGCTGTACTTGTTGAGGTTGTTGCTGCACTTGATTGTTTTGATCGCTCCAACGAAAATTAGGATGGTCTCTCCAACCTGGATTATAAGTGTTCGAGAAAGGATCTCTCTTTGGTGGTGGATGATCATACCAACTTTCAAATGAATTTGCTTGAGCAATGTGATTCTCTTCGTTCAATTTGCACTGCACCGTTAAGTGGCCCAAATTACCACACATACCACATGGTTTCTCCGTCGGTTCAGCACTTGCAACTTTCTCAACCACAGTATTCAACATTCTTTCCATTCTTCTCATTCTCTCATCGAACTTCTCTTCAAAATTGGAGGAACTTGCTTGTGCAGCTCTCTTAAGCAAACGAGGGCTAGGCTCCTCGTATTCTCTTGTTGCTTCTACCAAGTATTGAATCAACTTCTTAGCTTCACTCACCCTGCAATGCGAAAATCCGCCTCCACTTGATGAGTTAACTAAATTCTTCGTGTCAACGGTCATTCCTTGGTAGAAGTATTGCAACAAGTCTCCATCGGTGTACTTATGATTTGGACAGCTATCCACCAATCTCTTGAATCTGGACCAATAAGTACTCAATGACTCATCATAGTCTTGTTTTGCTCCACTAATTTCCTTCTTCAACGCATTAGTCTTCGTTGGAGGAAAGAAATGCTCCAAGAACAACCTCTTCATGTCAGCCCATGTAGATATGGAGTTTGGCGGAAGGCTTGTGAACCAGGCGTTCGCCTCTGCCGTCTGAGTGAAAGGAAACGCCGCTAACTTGAATTGTTCTTCAGTAACTCCAGCTGGTCGTTTCTGCACCTTGCATATCTTAACGAACTCACTCAGGAAGTTGTACGGGTCCTCTCCTTTTTTACCATAGAATTTAGGTAAAACATTCAACAATCCCAACTTGATCTCGATCGACGCCTCCAAATCTGGTATGAGTATCGGTGTCGGAGGATCATCTTCCAGATGGCTCGAAAGCTCACTCAGTCTTGGATCTTCATCTGCCATGTCGCCTTCAATAATCGCGACGAAAGTGGACTCAACTTCTTCCTCGGCTTCTGTTTCTGCTTCAGAAATACCTTCCGTTTGGGCAAACGGAACACTTTCAGCTTCTGGAACACTACTGTCAGACTCGTAAATAGCTTCCGTCTGGCAGACGGATTTCCTTGCGTTTCCAACAGATTCTGCTGCTTCTTAAGCTTGGCCTCCTTCCTCAACCGTTTCGCGAACTTCTCAATTTCAGGGTGATATAGAAGGTCCGGGTTAGAGGCCCTGCTCATAAACAACAGAAAAGTAACCCAAGATCAATAGGAAAAATAAATTAATAAACACCGTTCCCCGGCAACGGCGCCAATTTGGTGGACGTCGTATACCACCAAATAATTCCTGCAATTCGCTCAGAATTAAATTAGCATAACAATAAGCAGGGTCGAACCACAGAGAACGGGAATTCACCTATTTTTCCTATAAATCTAATTTTGGTGTAGCCACCACGCCTTAAATTGAGATAAATTAATTAAATACTAGGAAGACAAAGAAATTAATTAAAATGGCAAACGAGAATATAATCAAAAGAAAAGTAATCCGGCTTCGAATAAATCCACACTAGTCTAGACTCTGATCATCGATGCAAAGATTAATTAATTCCCAAGAACCAACCAGTTATAGGGTACCGTGAACGCAGCGGACATACCCCAATTCCTACGTGCTTTATCGATAGTTAGCTGTAGACGCCAGACCTAACTATTTCCCTTATTAAAACACAACCTAGCTGGAGACGCCAGACCTAGATTTAATGCTCTAATAGCTTTTAGATCTGAAGGAACCCAATTTAGACGAATTACCCAAGAACGCAAGTAATAACCCGTCTACCAATTTATTCCTACTACGAACATGGTAGCTTTATCACTAATTAGCCCTATTCCAACAATTACGGATTGGGGAACTAATTGACTGTAATCCAATTAAATCTAAGTTGATCAGGCTTACATAAAATCGGAATTAACTTTAAACACAAGGAATAAATCGAAACCCTAGGAAATTAATTATGCGAACAATTAGATCTCACAGATTAATAAACTAGTGCTTCAATATTCTCGCCGAATTAAAGAATTAGCTACGCATAATATTGAAACTAAACATAATCAAATAATAATAAAAAGAAAGCATAAAAAAACCAATCTATTAAATTAAAAGAAAACAAAGAAATTGTCACCAGGATACTCCAATGAATCTCGAAACAATGATCCCAACTGAAAACATCAAAACTAAGGAATAAAGCTAAACTCTCTATCTAAAGAAGAAAAGATAATATGAAAACTAAACTAATTGCCATTCTTCCTCACGTCTGCTCTCCCTAATATGGCGGTCGATAATCTATGCGACTAAACTAAAATAAAGGTAAAGTATATTCCTAATTAATCTCCTAATCCTAGACTAAATAGATAACAGCTGCTCCACCAAAAATAAGGGCTTGGGCTTGGGCTTAATTAGGACACTTTTAATTAGCCCAATAATAATAAAACACTACAAGTTAATATCCAAAATTTAATTACAGCCCATCTCTTCCTTGCATCTTTAATCCACAGCAAAATCATGCAAAATATACTTCTTTTCCGATTTATCTCGTCCAAATCCTTGCACTCATAAATTCTCCAAAATCCTGCACAAGACTCACTAAAACGTGCATTATACTCGCATAAAATGAAAGAAAATCCCAACTTCTGAACAACCAAAAACATACACATCAAATATTATGATAAATCATTATATATGTTTTTGTTACTTTTGACTATATATCATATCTGTGTAGATTATGTTGTAATGAATGATTCGGATTATTTTGAATTCATGTGTTTGCATGAGATTAATGAAAGTGTGAATAGAAGATATAACACGATTAATTACCTTTTGCAGATTTTGCAGGTGGGTCCGTGACGAGTCTCTTCGGGCCAAGTACAAAGAGAAGAAAATATCTCAAAGTGAAGACATGTTGATGGAGGAAAAGGAAAAGGTAAAGGAAAAGGAAGAAAAATCGGAAAGTGAAGATGTACTCCGAGAGAGATGAAAGAGAGAGAAGAAGAAGAAGAACCTTAAATTAATTATATATGTTTTATTCCGATACTATTTCCTTTCTTGTTAGATTATTACTAATGTGTGCAAATTTTATCTATCGTTATGAAATGGAGAGTAGACATGTGTCATAACCTTTTGTCGGTTCTAAATTTTAAGAGCATCCACAACCCTTGCACCCCCCGTAGGGGCCTTGATGGGTTGTGGTCATCATTGCGCCTGTTGCAGCATTGGTGTGGCTTGATGGAATTAGTTTTGAGATGTTGGATTTTTCATTAATTTAAAAAAAATTGAAAATTACATTAATTTAAATAAAAATCGAAAATTACATTAATTGCAAAAAATGAAAATTAAATTAATTGAAAAAAATTACATAATTAAAAAAAATATAGAAATTTCTCCTCCAACCCTAGCGGCCCAAATCACCTCCAAATGTGCTCGACCAAATCATTTGTGAGGCGTGCGGCCATTCGTTTATCCTTCTCGGCAAAGTGTTGCGCCACCACTTGTTTCATGGTGTTCACAATTGAGAAATTTTCATCATCGGTGCCATGGGACAACTCCGACGAGGAAAACGATGTCGAACTTGCCTGATCCGAAGATATTTTTGTGTGAGAAAGAAAGAGAGAAAATAGAGAAGATGAGAATTTGGTGTGAAATATGTAATGAAAGGGGAGTGATATTTATAGAGTGGAAATTTTAATAAATAAATAAAAGAAACAACAAAAACAGTTGAGATGACAGTTGTTGCTGGCGACGACAAAAAAATGCCCCACCGACTAGCCGTTGGCTGCCAATAATTCAAAATCAGATTTTATTTTTAACTCCACCAAATCGATCAGAACCGGCGCGATGGGGCGGGTTGCGGCTCGATGAAGGGGGTGCGACAACGGGATGGCTCGAGCCGGAGATCGAAACAGCCGTTGCGCATGCTCTAATAAATCAAAGAATGGGTCAAGGAATTAAAATACAAGTATATCATATATTTGATGACGTGTACAATCAGTTTTAATTAACACTAATACTTTTTGGACATATATGTCCGGACATAAAATGAATATATTAATAATCTTAACTTATAATTTATCAAATAAAATAATGGTGTTGGTTAGTACTCTAATGTATTTACTTAATTAATCTAAACCGCCATTTTTAAAGAGAGAAATATGAATTCAAAAAATATGAAATTAAACTAATAAAGTTATTTTGTGATTTTCACTAATCTTTCGGAAATACTATTACTTAATAGATATTTATGCATTCACTTGAATTAGATTACTCAAAAAATAATAAATTGAATGAATGTGGAGAAATTACAAAATTAAATAAATAAGTTAACGGATTGAACCGATTCATTTACCTAAACTAGCTAGATTATGTTCGCACATTTATGTCCGAATAGCATCACTCTTTAATTAAGGCCAAGTATGTTTTAAATTTAAATAGTTATAAAATCTCAACAAAATGATCTTTAATTACGTACAATATGGCAAGTTTGGTGAAAAGGGATCAAAAGATTCAAAACAAGAAAAATTGTAGCAACCAAGGGATCCAAATTAGTTAATAGTTTTTAGCTAGATTAATTAATTGGAGACAAAAATTATTTCTTTTGTCATTGACACATACATATTATTATTCGGATAATTCCTAGTAAATTTTTTTTGGATTGTTTGTTTAGTTTATTTTATCACAAAGACTTAGTGAATTTGGGTGCGATAGATCTTATCGTAAGGTTAGATAAATATGACAGTTATTTTACATAATTCAAATCTAACTGCACCGTAAGACCAACCTCATTCTAATCCACCTCATATTTTATTGGGTTAATTGCCGGAAAAATCCCGACTTTTGGTCAAATTCTGATTTTTTCCCTCACTTTCTAATTTTGCGAAGAAATTCCTCACCTTTTAATGTTTCTAATTTTTCCCCGTCGAACATTTCCGATCAATTGAAATTAACAAATCAACATTATTTTGATCGATAGCATGCCTAAAAAGGACAATACATTGGGCACAACGTCCTTTTCAAGCGTGACACGCGTAATATATTTTGATCGGAAATGTTCGCATGGGAGAAATCAGAACCATTGAAAGGTAAGAAATTTTTTCGCAAAATTAGAAAGTGATGGAAAAATCCAAAATTTAACCAAAAATCGGGATTTTTCCGATAATTAATCCTATTTTATTACTAGTACAATTGAATATTGAATATTCCGAAGAAAAGAAATGGTTGTAGATTCTACAATGACGAAAAGATGACAACACTTTAACATGATTATGACTCTATTGTTTGTTTCTGCCATTCTTTTTCATTCTTGAAAGCGTCATAACTACCCTCCATTTCTCACACACACACACACAATTCTTGACGATTTCTGCGACCCCTTTTCATTTCCATCTTCATAATTTCCTCTCTCGTGCAGATTCTTGAATTCGACAGAAGAAAAAAATGAGGGGAAAAAATGGAGATGAAGAAGCCGATATTGATCGGCTGCCTGTCGATTTGTTGGCCCATATATTCTCTCTGCTCACTTCCTTCAAAGACTTGGCTCAGTGAGTTGGTCAATTTATTTCGAGTTCTGTTCTTGATTAAGCTGAATTGTGTGTTTTATGTGTGTGTGTGTGTTTATACTTTATATGAACAGGGGCAGCGGTGTGTGTAGAAAATGGAGGCAGGGAGTGAGGGAATCGCTGGCTCGGAAGGAATCACTGAGTTTCTCCGGGTGGAAAATGGATGACGAGTCGACGACTCGACTCGTTCATCTAGCGTATAGCCTCAAGGAGCTAGACATGTACGCTTCAATTTCTTGATTTCTACTTATGATTGTCTTTTTTTTTTTTAATAATTATTTTGGGTTTGATTGAGTGTATGTGTGTGTGTGTGTGTATGTTTTTGTTGTTTAGATTGATTTTTTTTTTTTTGTGGGATGTTGTTATGAAAGAAATTAGGAAAATTATATTGCCCTCACATGCTAGATTGCTCTATTAGTAGAAAAGGAGTTCTAGACAGGGGCGGACGCAGAAATATATCTGTGCATGTGCTAAAATTGAAATTTTCCGACGAAGAGGGGTGGTGAAATAATTTTTTTTGTAAAATACATAAGATTTAAGGTTGAAAAAGGAAAATTCTCAGTTGGGGGTGCTTAGGCCCTCGTTCTAGATTCAAATCAATTTGGAATTTTTGGAAATAGTAGGATATTCTGCATGTGATGATCAATCAAATAAAGCTTCTTATTTTTCTTTCTTTTCTTGGTGATGGATGCCGAATGTCGAATTGGTATTGTTTGATCGAAAGCCTCTGCAAATTCCTTTAGGTGAATTGGAAATTATGTTTGCAAAAGTCCCTAGTTTTGCAGTGTTTGTGTATAGTTCTTTTGTGTTAGTTTGAAATCATACAAAATAGTAGAGAGAGAGAGAGAGAGATAGATTATATATGTGTAGCATACCTGCATATTGATTTGCTATGGAACCATGTAGATCAAGGAGCCGTTGGGGCTGCCAAATTACGGATCATGGACTGAAGCAGTTATCTATGGCGAAATGTATTGGAAATTTGTCTTCGATTTCAATGTGGGGTTCGACTGGAATTACAGATAAAGGAGTCGTGCAACTGGTATGCCATCGTTGTTTTCTCTTAGCTGACTGTTTTTCTATAACATGGCAGAAAATTCATGGACTTTTTCCATCTCTTGTTGTTTTCTGCTTTATCATTTTCAGTTCAGCTCACACTTTTCGAATTCTTGGTGCTTAAAAGGAATCATATCCCAGTTAAAAGAAATATATTTGGGAAGATATGTTATCTTCTATCTTTAGAGTTCTACAATCGAAAAAAAATATAGAAGCGATCATCTTGTAGGCCAGCATATTTATTCACCATACGTTATTTTGTCTTTCCATGCCTTTATGTTTAAGGATTGAAGAGCATTGCACTTGTTGATAGTTCTACTGTCTTTATCTTGTAACTGTACTTTTTTGCATAATTTTCTCGTCGTCTGTTTGGAAGTGGACGATGATCTCGAGTTTATGAATTTTTGGTGTATCAGATGTATCTAAGATACCATCATCTCACAATATACAATAACTATCAATTTTTGGATAGAAATTCTACCAGTTAATTATATAGTCTTGATATACATTGTTGAATACCTTTCGTCATTCCTAACACTAACCTTTCTCGTCGTGTATTTATATTCTTTCGTCAATGTTGATTTACGTATTGATTCTGCCACAGATTTCTAGAGCTACTTCACTGCATCACCTAAACATTGGAGGTACGTTTATTACGGATTTGTCCCTCTTCGCCATTGCAGATAGCTGTCCTCATCTCAAGGTACTATCGATGTTTTCATACTCTCATCAACTAATCAAGAGGCTATAATCTTTCATTCGAAGCTTAAATGTTGGTAATTTCTTTCTCCAGACTATCGTCTTGTGGGGTTGTCGTCATGTGACTGAGGACGGGCTTCTTGCTCTTGTCAATAAGTGTCGTAAACTAGAGTCCATAAACGTATGGGGAATGAGGGTTCCTCTAGACTGCTTCATCGGTCTGCTCACTATTAGCCCGGCTCTTCGGATACAGCCGAAAGGGATACTCATACACGACGAAGCTCTTCATGCATGGCCTGTCTATTGAGGATTACATTACATACATCTGCAGTTTGCTTCTCAAACTCAATTCTTGCAGCTTATGAGGTAATTCTTTCTCTCTGTATTTATTGATGTAATGAATAAAGAAACATGATTGTACCTTTCACTCATGAAGAAAGGCATGCTGGGGTTGCTTGTACCATTCTGCATTGTATGTATAGATTGATTTGTATGTATAGATTGCTTTGTTATGATGTTATTTGTGATATGTCAATAAATTGAAGGCATTGTGAAGAAATTATTTGAAAATTTGTGTAGTTTTCAGCAGTTTGCAAGCAATGGCTATGATGAATACATAACATTGACTTTTTTCCATTATTACATTGCTTTTTAAGGATGAAACCTTTTCCAATTCCAATAAATTGATTAAAATATGTGAAAATTTTTGGTTGCTTGTAATGGATAAATTGCTTTAGAGTTTAGATGTATGAATACGTTGACTTTGCGTATTATAATTGGAATAACTGAAAATTTTATTTTGAAGATATGGGCATGATCAACGGTATTGTGATATAAAAATAATCAAGAATTAGAGGTGGATTAAGAATAATTAGAGTTTATTAATCTTTAATTAAATTTAATTATACATAAATTAAATTAATGAATTAAAATAGAAAACAAAAAAGCAATCAATTAGGGATGCCCGCACCGTGCGGGCGGCCGTACCCTAGTGCAGCCCAATGTAAAACATAGTTTCAAACCTTTCCTTTTATTAGGGGAACAAACGAGTTTATGAACAAAATTCTTTCCACACATCATCGTCTTGTTTGGTCAATCATCGTTGTTCTAGGTTTGAACCGAGCTATAATTATTAGGTTCGGTTTTGTCAATACCTAAAGTGTAGTCTAGAATTGAACCGAGCTATAATTTTTAGGTTCGATTTTGTCAATACCTAAAGTGTAGTCTAAAATCGAAATCACTTGATACTTTTTGGTCCAATTTTGCAATTTGGTCCTTGTGATAAACATATAGTTGAATACTCTAATCAAGCAACATAATTTGATTTAATTTGAATAATTAATCGCCTTCTGCAGAAGAAATAGTCATGTAAAACTCAACAAGGGCCATATTCATTTCATTTTTAATATATATCTCTAAAATCAATAGTCATGCCATTTTTGAATTGGCTAAATTGTTAAATAATGAACATCATTTTTGTGTTCAATGTTGACAATTATGTTGCTTCATTTCATGAGTGAACTAATCTCAACAACAATTCAGTTTGACATGATCTTGCAAACTGGTCAAAAAAAGTTAAAACAATTCTATCAAATATTGTTCTCGAGTCGATGAAATGAAACACGAGATCAGATAGAAAATACGAGATATCTCGTCGCGCAAGGAACCAGCTCATCAGCTTGTTTAAGCTCAAGTAATATATACCAAGTCAAGACATATCCATACTTCTTTCACAATCTCATTACAAATATCTGATGATAGAAGCTGCAATATCATTACAAATATCCTCAATAATTGAAAAGGAATAATTGCAATACTTTAAGATTACAGTAAATGTTTATATTCATGTCTTACAATGCCCTATCCATACTTCTTTCACAATCTCTACAACCACCAGAACCTTGAAACCCGAAGATCAGCAAACGGATATCATTAAGAGGTAAAATGATACCAGAAACTCATGTCACAGGCGCATAGAATGGAACAAACGTGTAATATCGAAGAGGAAGACCAAATATAGAAAGTGCCAAGACCTCATCACCTCATAACACTTATGGCTGCTCTCTATGCAAAACTTCGTTGTAGATTCCTTAATGTCTGTTGTAAGAGAGTGTCGTCTTATCTAGCTAACAAGCTTGAATATTTCTCATCTCAACCAAATTAGGTACCCTATTCTAAATTCAAAACTTCAGAGGCTGCAGCATTAGACGATCCTAGGTTTAATTCATTGCAGCACCTCATAAGAGTTCCCATATTTCGATTTTCGTCACAAAGGTTATGAGGACTGGTAATAAGAACAGGATTAATATACCAGGAATATTGATTGCCGAGGCATCTCCTGATAGCTGAACGGACCCGGAGAAGCTCCCAGCAGTGGCAGTAGCCGAGGAACTCGTGTTAGGCATACCAACAGCTTTGCAACTTCCAAACGGTGCTCCAGCCTGCAATAAGTTCAGATTGAAGACAGCTATCTCAATTTTAAATTAGAACTTCACGATTCTATCAAATAAACACTCTTGTAAACCAACATAAGTTGTCAGTCTTCCCAATGGGAGATGAAGTAATTCAGAAGGAAAATTGTCCCATCATTGAGAAAAATTGTTGCATGTAGGAACCATAGCACGGATGTACTTAGCCCGTAAAAGAATTTAGGATGAGCAATTGTGCTGCACAGCATGAATTGAAACCTTGCTCATCAACAACTCGATAGGAACATATACTATCTCGTTATCCAGCACTGAGTTTTGAAATGCACGCAAACTGCTCTATGCCTAAAGCTTTCACCAGAAACCAACACCAAAGATGGTTTCTAGTGCAAATTTGTAACGGTTCACTATCTATTATATGTTTTAACTCATTCATAATCCTCTGACAAACAGGATAGAGGAAGTCAAGACTTAAAACTATGCATTCTTTTAACTTCGCAATGTATTCAAAGATTGACCTCAACTGCTTTCATTATCTAGTTATCTGACTCTAGCCATCAACACTAAAATCCCTTCTCGGTACATGATATGGACAAACCTGGCAAGCAGAGACGGTGGCGCACCCACATAATGTATGGCCATTCATTCGATCCAAATCATCAAATACCCCTCCTCCATCACTTCTCTGCAAATGACCAAA
The DNA here is from genome assembly GCA_031470985.1 of Agastache rugosa. NCBI lineage: Eukaryota > Viridiplantae > Streptophyta > Magnoliopsida > Lamiales > Lamiaceae > Agastache > Agastache rugosa. Next base: position 35,021,997 of record CM062606.1, on the reverse strand, counting down.
TTATTACTTTAAGAAAAGGAATTATTGATTTACCATTCAAAGTTCCACTACCATGTAAAAGTTCACTGCCACAAAATTGGGCAACGCATTCCCAGCAGCTTTGTAACAAGTCGCCACCATATCAGCAAGTGGTGCAGAATGCTCCTTGCAAGCTTCATTTTGAACCGGAATAGTTGGGAAGTAGTTCATCAGAAACAGAGAGGCACTTTTCGAGTTAAGTGGCTTTGATTCCTTTCTGTTTGGGCACGAGCCAGGTACCACCCCCGGATCTCCCGCTGCAACACAACATCAAATGAGGACTTGCGATTAATTCACCACCAACCAGCGACTAATTCTATACTTACCCTCATTTTCCACCATGTACTTCCACTGATACGCAATTCCTTCAGTCGCCTCTTTAGAAGAATCAGAAGTAAAAACTAGCAGCCTATGGTTGTCCTTCACCATGGTGTTGACAGTGGGCCAATCCGCACCTTTCTTTGGCATTTTGGTAACGGGATACCAATATTTGTCCAAACCAGCATCAGTAAACACCCTTGTCAATCCTTTTGGTGAATGAACATAATCCTCGATTATGATGGTAACAATCTCTGAGGGGTTCTGTGTCAAGAATGCTTCAACTTCTTTCAATGTATTGATTGCCGGTTCCTACTCATTTCGTTTTCAACAAAATAACCAGCATCACAAAACCACAAGACTACAAAACATCAAAGATCAAAGTAGAGCAAGAATAAGAGGCCATAGTAGATTACAAATGCAGTGAAGTTGTAGCATTGGCCGCGAAACGAATGGCAGAGCCAGATATCATTCTCAAAGTCATACATATCCAGCATCAAACCCCTCACTCCATTCTACACAATAAACCAATTCCCAAAAACAAGATCAACATTATGATCATACACAACACAAGCAATCACAAAAACATAAACAAAAAAATTCAAAAAAAAAAAATTTGAAAAGAGCATACCCTCAATTGATTAGTAACAGAATCTTCTTGATTGTAGAAAGTGATTCTTTGAGCACCAGTCAACAATGGTGCATCCACAATAGAGAAAGCATTATGAGTCACCAGCCATGAGTACTTGTTAAAGGGCAATCCACCAACCTATTATCACATTTTACACACACACACACACTCAATTCACAATCACTATAATTTTAAATAGCATGAAATCAGCAATCAAAGCATAAATAACACGTTACAATGGAAGTAGGGATTGGAGCTTGGCCCCTGATGCAGAAAGGCTGGTTTTTTCCAAGTGAGGGGCAATTCCCACAGTAAAGGCCCGGCCCGCAGTCGGTGGCGGTAGAGCATGATTCCAGAAGCTGCGAGAAGTTTCCGCAAACCAATTCAGCTCAAATTGTAAAGAAAAAACAGAGAAAATGAAGGGATCCGGAGGGTTATAGAGAGAGAAAGTCGGGAAATTGAAAGAGAGAGAGAGAGAGACCTGACATTCGCCGTTGGAGCAAGCGGTGGCGGCGGGAGTGAGGAACAGAGCTGCGACGATGAGTAACGGCCAGTAATGGCTCCCGCTACCAAATGCAGTGCTGCATGTCCTCTTCATACTGGCAAACAGAGAGAGAGAGAGAGAGAGATAGAGAGAGAGAGAGGAGTGTCAGTCAGGCCGACGTAAATTAAAGCATTTTGGGTCTGCGAGAATTATTAAACAATCACAGAAATCAGAATTATGAATTATATATATATATATACACAAACCCCTACGACAGAGATTGTGTTTGCTTGATTGCGTAATTGTGTTACAGTGCCTCTCCCTTCTCTCTCTACTCTCTCTCTCTCTCTCTCCTAAACGAAAAAGATGAAAATAAAAGTGAAAAGAGAAAGGAAAAAAGAAAGAAAGAAAGAAATACACTGGTGACTGGTGTAGTCATTTATGTTCAACTATATATATTTTTAAAATTCAAAAAAACTTCATATAATTTTTCTACTAAAGGAGGGAAAATAAGGATCAAACTCCACTATGAAATTAATTTACTAAATTTATTATGAGTTTTTAATTATTTTAGAAAACTTATGTTACTTTATGTAATCATTAGTTTCCATTTGGATTTTGATTTATCACACCAAACAAACAAACAAAAAACGGAGATCGCATAAAATTGGTTTGTTTATTTTTTTACTAGTATATTTTAAGAATGAAAGATTTTTTTAAGAGTAAAAGAATTTAGAGTGAAAAACCCAAGAAAAATCCGACACATATGATCGGAACTGACAAAGAAAAATTGGACATGTTTGTAAAAGATAATATTATTATTGAGGCAGTCACATGGTGGGGATTTCTTGTCAATTTTATTTTTTACTCCATTCCACCACGAAAAGTGTAATTAATTTGTTATTTTGGATCGTTCTTTATAAATGTGGTATTTTCATTAATGAAAATGACCTCACTAACTTTTTAACATTTTATACTTTACAACAAATTAAATATGTGAGTCCACTTCTCCTACTCAACAAATATTTACTTATCTTTTTTTAAAACGCGTATCGCACTCTCCGCACCAGACCAATCCATGACTGATGGAGTAACGTATAACTTCCAACTGTTATTTATCAGCTAATTATAATCCGTCTAATAATGATGACATTTGATTTCGTGGAACACTTAAAAGTTCAAATATTAAATTAAGAGCCGCAATAATTATAATGTAATAAATAATAATTGACTATTGCAACGAGTTAAAAGAGTAACAGTGAGAATCTTGGTGTAGGGTTGGCAAGAAAATTGCTGCTATAGGTAGGTGTTAGAAATGAATGCAAGTGTCATTTTTTCAAGTTTTCTTTTTTCCCAATTTTTTTTAAAATGATTTTCTAATGTGAAATTTAGGGGACTATCACTCGAACCTAATTGAAAACCCTAGGGTTATTGAATGGAGAAAACTTTAGAGTAAGAAATAATTTTTTTTTCCACGAAATTTAGTGATTAGCGTATGCATTTTCCTCAAAATCATGAACCCTAGAATTTCAAGCTAGGTTCAAACAATATCCCCCTAAATTTTTTATTCTAATTGTTCTATTTGTCACCAAAATGCTAGGTGGGAACAATGAGCGATGGAGATATTTTTATTTGGGTTAATTGCATATAAATACATGAACTTTGGACATTGTTTCATTTGCCGATAATTTTGATTTCCGCCCAAATTAAAACTGACTTGGCGCTTATATGGCACGGTGGCAATCGGGCATGTGCAAATGTCTCTTCCGTCTGGCAACTAAAACTAAAACGACACCGTTTTTATAAACTCAGTACGACGACGTTTCCTACTTCAATAAATATCAAAAGTGTGTATTCTTCCATTTCTCAACTTATACTCAATAATAGGGTGAAAATTAGGGTTTTAGGGCGAAAATTCCACTAAAGATTGAACAAACAGATCACGAATTTGAGGAATTTTTTTTTAATTGAACACTAGAAATATGTAAGGACAAAACCCTCTTTAACAAAATCACTAGGAAACCACATTGTTCTAGTCTAATCACGTCGTCAGTTTGAAACACGTGGGCAACCACGTGTAAGCGCCAAGTCAAATTCAATTTGGATGGAATTTTTTTTTTTTTTTGGCAAAATTAAACAATGTCTAAACTTTGTGCGCAATATGGATTTTCATCAAAAATAATGTTTACATGCAATTAACCCTTTTTATTTTTATAAAATTTCAATAATCAAAACGCATGATTTCTAATTTTTATCTAAGTTAATGCCATATGGAGCCCACATCGCCCGAGCATGCTGAGTCAGCCAACATCTAATAGTGTCGTCCACTCAAAATTAACGGCGGTTAAATTAGAATTTAAAAAAAAAAAAACAAAAAAATATTAGATACATTGAGAATATTGATAGTATGTCTTTTGAGTAGAAAATTGATATATGATAGAATTAGTCCATAAATAAAAGTAAAATATAACATCATTAGAATCTGAATGAAGAATTTCTCAGAGTATTTGCTCAAGACAGCAGAAGTAAAATGTCATGAAATGAACTTTGCTAAAAGAATGGTAGCAAGAGATGCATTTTACATAAGAATTTTTAAATTACAAAAAATAAAAATAAAAATAAAGAAGAAAACATGGGAATACCTATGGCTGTATTCTTACCCCCTTTTTGCAAAAAGAATCGATTTTTAGGTTACTCTGGAGATTGTTTGCCTTTCTTTACCTTTTCATCTCCAGCAACTAAATGATTAGAAATTTCAACCACAAGTTGTTCAATCGTTGACAAAAATCTTATCTTTGAGTTAAGTGTGCTTTTTGGCGCGGCCGGTTGGAGGCGCGCCGTCGTCTCTCTTGGTGCCAGACGCCTCAGGCTTTTTCGCCCACGCAGGAGCTCTGTCTGGCTCGTATCGATAATCATAAAAGATCTCCTCTCCAGCAGAGATCCGTTCTTTCGCAAATATGCCCACTCTGTGATCTCCGGCCACCATGATCACCTGCCACGACGTTATTCGAATAAATACAACCATAGATGGGCAAATCTTGAGCATATTTTGCCACTCAGTTACCTACCTTAGCATAGCAATTTGGATCTGGAGAATGGTTGGCGAACTTCAGCTTGTCGCCCTTGCGATAAGCATCGAGCACAAACTGTCCATCAACCAAAAATCATCATTTTAATATGAATTGGGTGAAAATTTACTATGGAAATAATTTGGCAGCATGAGTGTTGTCGTGCCTGATCGTTTAGATTGAAAAGAAATGAAGAATTTTCGCGATCATATATCTTCCCACGCTTGTCAGCTTCACGATGGGAAATAAGTTCTCCAGTATACTCTCCAAGGTATTCGTGCTTGGATACACTATTCTGCAGTTGAAGTTTGGGTGAGTTATGGATCGGGAGAAAACTTATTCGAGCAACAAGCAACATTATTTTCTGAAATTACCTTCAAGAAGGCTCCCCAGCCAGATACATCAGATCTTCCCAGCAAAACCTAAAAATGGAATCAACAAGCTAATATAAGGATCTGATGTTCGTCATCTATCATCTAAATAGGGAATCAAGTATAGTTCATGATTAGAAAAACAGCAACAAATGACTGAGTGCATAATTCAGTCGATTGAGTAACAGGAAACGATGTGAACTTAGCATTCACCATATCAGCCCTAATTGAAAAAGTAGAGTAAAGAGGAAAGCGACAAAAGTACCTTCTGCTGTTGTTTTAGAAGAAGCTTCATATTCCTGCACTCGTAATTATCACCTCTTTGAGAAGGTACCCCAAGGGTGCCATCACCACAACTGTCAAGCCAAGCCAAGTCAAATAGTCAAATAGTATAACTATTTTGCATAATGAAAATCAATCTTAAGAAAGTACATAATCTTGAATATCAGAATCCACCAGATATTCAATTATGTCAATGGATAACAAGACTGATATGTGAGATGTAAATATGTAAGTGTAGAATGTATATCATCCGTACTCATAAACCCAGCAAATACATGTATAAAGCCAAATATCCAAATTCCCTGTGCCGAAAAGTTTAAACTTATTAAGAAAATCTTGGCAGTTACTTTAATGATTGTTAAGTGTACAGTTGCATGTCCCCAGAAAAAAATAGTGGAGGTGAACAAAGTCTTCACTTATATACCAATGCAACTAAAACACAATGCTAGTGATGACGGCAAATTAGGGCGCTCAAGTTAAAGCCTATTCCAAAAGTGTTGGGAATTCTCTAGTGAACAATCACTGGGGCTTTATAATAGGAAAATTAGTTCTAACTGGCATGCTTCTGCATAAGGATAAATAAAGCAGCCTGCACTTTTAATTTTCAATTTTTGTTCGGCATCAATTGAGTTCTAGGCCTCATGCCACGAAAGGGAGAAAAAAAATCAAAACATGCCACACCTTATCCAGCAATTCCGGCAGACATCTGGATCACACTCCCTATCAGCAGCAAAGCATGGGCACTGACGACTTCGACACTGGCTCTTCGCACAGTGACAACCTCTAAAACGATTCTTGCAACTCTTGGGACATCTGACAAAGAAAATATGATAGGGGTCAATAGATATTGGCACTTCACCCAAAATAGATTAAATATATTTAAATGGATGTGTTTTCAAAAAGTATCAAATTGATAAAATAAATAAAATACACGTAATAACAAGAGAGAAGAGAGCTATGTCATTTTACACCACAAGTATGTTTCAATACAGGAAGCAAAACTGAATCACAGGGACTGCAGTCAGCTCACCCGCAGTATTTCTCACAGCAGGTACCATTAACAAGACAAGGGCACGTTTTCCCACATGCAGTTTGGCATCCACATGGACTATACTGCCGACAAGGCTGGTCCTTCCTTTCAGAAATCCGTTTCCTGAAAGATTGGTACCCTGCAGATTTCCATGTGTACTTTAGTCGACGAACTCTTCCTTTTCTGCGTAAAAATTTTGATCTTCTCCGTGCACCACCACCCTAAATAAAAAATCATTGAAATTTGTTTCTCAACACCATAAATCAAAATAAACAAGAATGAACAGAAAAGGACTTACCGCAGTCTCATTACCATCAGCTTTTAGACAGCCATCAACAAGGGCCATCTCATCACCATCTTGAGAGAATATCAAGTTCTCAGAATGATTCATGAATTTGAAGATCTCTGAACAGCTCTTCAAGCCACTCATGAGATTCCTAGCAATCAAACAACTGCAAGGCATACATAGTCCATCCTCAGCGCACAGTGATGGTGTTTAATGTAACCAAGCAGCTGAGCAAATATTTGATGTGATGCTAATCTGAAGTGTATAAGCAAGCAAGCTTGGTTTAACTAAAACAAAATATGAATCATGAAATTTATGTTCTGCATTTATTCCATCAAGGCATCAACAAATGTAATAGCCTGCTAGATTTGAGAGTAAATACATGCAGAAGGAGATTTTCATACAAATAACTGCAAGCACAGAAGGGTGGAAATAGCTAGCAAAATCAAGCAAACCAGAGTTGGAGTTTAACCTGTTTCGCCCAAATATCTGAATACCCTTTTCATACAGTGCTTTTTCAAATGGTTTCCAACATTTGTTGTCAACTAAATCTTGTTTATACATATTTTCATCAACAAACTCTTCTTTCTTTAAGGTGTCACCACTGCTAGTTACAGGTTGGTTGCTCTCACTCTCATTTGAGGCACCACTAGCAGACTCTTCCTGCAAAGATTTGTCAAAGTCTAGAACTGGAGACTCCTTCATTCTGGACTTTCTAGAACTTGTAGATTTGACTTTTTGCGGAGTACTATTATCTTCATTTTCTCGTCGATCAGAATCAGATGTTACCATTTTCTTCTGCTTTTTCTTTTTCGCAACAAGAACATTTTCAGCTATTCTCTTGCTACTTCTTTTGTCAATGCTAGATTTTCCAGCAGATGTACTCTTCACTGATGATGTGATATCATTATTAGGTTTAACCTCTGATGAAGAAGCACTTTCACTCTGGCAGGACTTTGATTTCTTCTTGAGAGATGTACCTCCTTGCTTCCTTTTTGGAATTTGCAAAGAGGCAGCATTAGATGCAGGGGCAGCTTTTTCTTCAAAACTTGCCTGCCTGGAGCTCAAGCCTTCTGATTCAAGGACCTGACGTTTGTGAGTTAATGAGTCCTAGAGAACATAAGTAAAATAAAATAAAGAAAAAAAAACTACTTAAAATGTTTCTAGTCTAAAAGATTTTAAAAAATAACACACAATATTACAGGGAAGGTCCATCAGAATAAGTATCAGTGTACATAATCAGAACCGAATGCTTTTAGCCTACCAGTTAAAAGATAAGCTAAAAGAGCAACGTGAATTACCGGTATTTATTACTAGCCTTGAGGATACAATAATACTATTACAGAGGGCAAGGTTCATCAAACAGAAGGCATATGATATATAAGAAGAGTACATATCATTATAGCATAATAGATAAAAATATAAAGTAAAAGCAAAACACAGAATACCAATCGATGGCAGCTTGGACCACATGGTTCATTATCTACATCTGGACAAGACCATGGTAGCTGTTTCTCCACCTGAAGAGAAAAAATATATTAGGATTCCGTCACCACTAGTAACAATTTTGATCTATAGTGTCCAGAGACTAAGGATTTACAGGAAAACTCAGATCCTGAGAACACCCATGCAGTCTACAATCAAAAACCTGCCACATAAGGGGGGGGGATAACTTAGAATGGAGAATATTATGCAAAATGATATAAAATAAATAGTTGGTTCCTGATAAGGAAAAGGGATAATAAATTAAATGAGTCATATTTTTTGCTTACTAGACAACGGCGGCAAAACAGATTATCAAATGAATCCAAAGCAGCATCAAGATCTTTATCAATATAGGGATTCACAAAGCCTTCAGCATTTCCATAGTTCACACGAGACATAGTATTGTTATTCTTGATATGATCTTCGAATCTTGCCTGTATAAGATGTTCTATGGTGGTTTATCTCTGTAAAGCCAGCAAAACACGAATGGGAAACAGCTGGACCAAAGTTCTCACAATGACCAGTTCTTTTTCTTTTTCAGATAATAATGGAGCACAAATGCCAACAGAAAAGATGAAGAGATGCAAATTGGTCAGCCGTCGGCAAATGAAGTGCATACCTTCAGTTCAGTAGATTTTCTAGATAAACTCTGGCCCAACAATTCCAATGTCATATCAGAATACCCCATTTCTTTTATGGTCATTCTAGCAAGTAGAGAAAACAAATAGTTATTACTTCCATTCATTTCCAATGCAGCCCAATTCTAAACAAAAAACACAGCAGGATATGAACTCAGAGATTAAGCACTCACCATTTCGAGGGTAAAGAACAAATATAGAAATGCATAAAGTACAATTTTTTTTGGTTACCAGAACAGTATAAAAATACAATATCGTAATATATGACCTTAAACATTGAAAAAGTATGTCTGATTAATGGAGTTCAATAAATGAATTTTATAATTTAAAGAGAAATCACAATGCGACATTTTATCACAATGTGACATTTCAATGAGAAGTCATTTTGGCCAATGTTTAGCAAAGAGAAAATAACAAAGTGATAAAAAAAGTTGGGGTGCTTCAAGCAAAAAAAGCACGTGTAAGCACACTAAAAATAAATAAAATGAAAGGCCAGAATGAGTCTACAAAATATACCAACCGCAGAATATAATCTTCAGATTCTACGAACTCTTTCTTTTCTTCTTCATCATCAACCGCTTCTTCTTCACTGTCACTACAAATTAGAGCTTCACCACCATTCTGGTCATAATAAATACGCCTTCTGCCAACCACAGACTGGTCCTCTGTCATTCTTTGGTTTCTGTACAACATAACAAAATTACCACATTAGAGAACCTAAAATAGAAAATACCAGCATAGGTAACAAAAGAAACCAGAAACGTGCATGAACACAAATAATGATGGCTAAACATGGGGGTTACCAACTTAGCATAAAATATAGACAAGCATCTCAGAGAGCAAATATCGTTCAAAAATGAAGAATAATACTTATAGAGCAAAACTTGAATGAATCCACAAAGATTCTAGAACTACAGGAGACATAAGAAATTCATAGCAAGGCTTTTCTCACTTCATTAGTTGAAGTCTTGAAACAGGAGCATGAGTGGGGGAAAGCAACGAGAAATCAAGCAACCTATAAGTATAATGACAGAAAATGTTCCTTGTGTAAATCAAGCCAAGAATACTTGACTGTTGCTTAATGTTAAAGTGAACCGCACTGCCAAAATCAATCAGAATCTGAATACCAAATTAAACAAGTAATGAAAGACGTAAACAGGACCTATATATACAGCACCGTATCCTATAAACTTTTATCAAAATCTCTACAGAGTTAAGCTTTCATTCCAAAAGTTATGCCCCTAGAATTTTCCACTCATAAAGCATTTAAAGGATGAGTCCCATAGTTTCAGTTATTGCAACATGAAATTGATGATTACTCATGAATCATCAGAACTGAAGCAGAAAAGAAGTGTTGTTAAGAGAAGCATTATTGCATTACATTTTTTTCCGCCATGCACATCACAATATGTACTCACCTATCCAAAAATATCCATGTTGTATATGGTGGCAATTTTTTCACTTCCGGCAGCTTAATAGGCCGGACAGCATTCTTGACTGCAATACTTGATCCTAATAGAATTGCTGAAGGGGCGTAACCATCTTCTTGGGAGCTACTACTTTCATTATCTCCATTGCTTGTGCCAATACCATTATGCATGTCAGTTGCATCTTTCTGTCTCTTTGCCAGTAAATCTACACCTCCATCACCACAAATAATCTTAAAGTTTCTTCTTTCCATTGATAGCTTATATAGATTTTTTGTAACATCAAGCACTTTCTCAGCATTTTCTTCAATCCGTCTCTGAGAGGCCAAAGAAAGAACAACTAGGATAGTTAGATATTAACATAAAGTTAGCAATCATCAGTAGTAAAAAATCATGCATTTCATAAGTGCACCTTTATGTAGGCAGAGCGGTTGGAAGCAACTTGTGCCTTTAAAGATTCAATAACATCTATAATTTCTCGTGATGACGAAGTTTCTTGCTGATCAGATATCTGTCCAAGCTATAAAAAATCGAACAAGGTGCCATCAGAGATCCAATTTGAACGTGAGTAAGAAGGATATATATCAAGGCCTATTTATCTATCAAACTATGCAGTTGAGACAAACTGCAACAAGGAACAAGATAAGATTTAAGACTAAAATTACTTCAGTCCTCAAATTCAGTTGCTTGGAGTGAGAAAAGATGGTCGCCAGGTGGACACAGTAATTAATTCTAAAGTCTTGCATTCTTACCAAATAAATTTTTTTCCTAATGACGCACACTATTGAAGATGAAAATAAAAATCAAATCTTCCAATCATCCTCCATAAGAACAAAGTATGTGCTATCAGATTATCCTATAGCTATAGGTAAGAATCTCCACAGCATATTATGCTACAACTTTACGTCAGCATTCAAGTATAATAAAAAACCACTTCTTTCACAAAAGTAGACCATTTTCTTACTATATATAAAAAAACAAGCTTAATGTGAATTGTGAAGTGAGACCAAAGCATTAAATTGAACTCCTTATAACTGATCATCAACAAAAAAAATTCACTCCATAGCTCAAGGCAGAACCAACACGAATCTAAGCTTCAGCCATCCCAAAATCACAATGCACATTCCTATTCCTATTCCTATTCCTATTCAATCTTCAGTCATCATTACCCAGAATATAAAAAGGGAAAGAGAACATTATTAAAGAGCTTAAAGGAAAACAGCTGTCATCTTCCAATTCTCATTCACCCAAAAAAGAGCTGAAAAAACAAACTTGAGCCACAACACGCAGAAACACAGAGTGGCGAGCGGAGAAAAGAGGGACGATTACAGTTGGGTCCGATCCGGAGGCGGAGGCCGACATTGCCGGAGGAGGAGCAGATAAGGCGGCGGGGCGCTCGATCCGGCAATGGGGGTCGGATTGCAGATCCGAGTCATGCAAAACGGGGGGGGAGGTGGTGGAATTGGGGATTTGGCGCTTGGAATTTGAAAACCCTAAAAATGGATATTGAGGAGGTGGCGGATGTGGTGGGCCTGGGAAGAGGGGCGCTTTTCAGCGTTGGTCGCTTCTTCATCCCGCCCCTTTTATGTACTTTCCCTTTTACTTTTCTTCGCGGCGGTTCTCTCTCTCTCTCCTCTCTCTCTCTCTCTCATCTCACCATCATGCACAATGTCCCAAATTTTATACTTTAACCACAAATTATAAAACTAGGGACTCACTCTATTAGAGGTGGTCGCGGTTCGGTTCCGGAATCGGAATCGAACCGGCGGTTCTCGGTTCCATCCCAAGAAATTGGAACCGAATCATCGATCACTTCGGTTTCAGTTTCGGTTTCAAATCGGAACCGCAAGATTCGATTCGATTCCGTGGTTACGGCTGTTCCAAATCGGAACCACATACTTTAGAATTTAATTTTTGTATTTTTTTCGTTTTTGACTACTTTTTATTATTTAATTGTAATTTTATGCATTCTAACGTAACATTTAGGTGAAATAAATATGAATCGTAACATAAATATAGATAAAAACATAAAAAAAAGGAGGAACCGGCGGTTCGGAACCAAAACCGAACCGAAACTGGGGGTTTCGGTTCCGCAACTTTGGAACGAAATCGAACCGCCGTCAATGCGATTCTCGATTCCAAACCGAAATCGGCGGTTCGGTTCCGGTTTCGGAACCGCCGGTTTCGGTTCGGTTCCGACGGTTTCGATTTTTTTGGCCACCTATAACTCTATATATATGTATGTAATATATGTTGAATGGGTGTAGAAGTGTGATTTAATTGAATCTTTGTTAACATCGCCTATAGCAAATATATATATATATATACCTTAGGATAATCTTTGAGATATTTATTGATTTTAGGCTTTTGAACATTGTAAAGATAAATTATAGCACTCCATTTTAAAAAGATAAATTCTGGCACTTTTCAAATTTTTTGGACTTATTTGCCCTTAATTCTTATTTTCTTAATTATCATTTTTTATTAATTCAAACAATTTTTTTTACGGATTCACACATTTTATTATATGAATTCACACATTTATTTTACGAATTCATGAATTCGCACATTTATTAGTGATTTAACACATTTTGTTGTGAATGCAAAAAATTTTTTTAACGGATTCACACATTTTATTATGTGAATTCGCATATTTAATTTCACGAATTCACACATTTTGTTATGACTTCAAACATTTTTTTACGAATTCACACATTTTATTATGTGAACTCACATTTTGTCCTATTATATTTAGTAATAAGAAATAATTATTTTGTTTTTGAAAAATGAAAAATCTGAAAAAATAGAAAGAAGGGCAAAAAGGTCAAGAAAGACTAAAATTTATCTTTTAAATGTTGGGTACTAGAATTTATTTTTGTGATCTTGAAAAAGCTATTATTAAAATTCACCCATAATCTTTAATAATTCGTGTCGGCTCGTTTATCATAAAATTGTACTTTAAATGTATAGTGGTTATCTAGCTCAGTTTTTATGGGCTCGTTTATCATAAAATTATACTACTTCAAATGTATAGCAAATGGGTGTAATAAGTAGTATGCCTTGTTTATATGGATGCAAATAATGCAACATTTTGTTATATATTGGCTACTAAAATACCTACGTGTTATTATATTTTGTTTTCGTTACATGATAGACCATAATTGGAACATGTAAGCTTCTTTTTTTATGTGAAGGAATATAACCTAAAATTATATTGTGTTAATGTTCAAACATGTTTACCGTTTAGCTTATACTCCCTCCGTTCCATTCATAACGTCTCATTTTTCTTTTTCATCTGTCCCATTGATAATGTCTAATTTCCAAATAAGGAAATAATTAACTCTTCAAAAGTGGTGGGACCAACTACTTTTCTATCTTTTTATCTTTCTCCTTAATAACCGTGCCCAAAAGAAATGTGACGTTATGAATGGGACGGAGGGAGTACTTTAAAGTGGATAGATCCATACCTTTGATACTTTCATCTAATTTTTGCTTCAATACGAGATTATATCGTGCCATATGATTTATATCGCAACTCGAGATTATTGAATGATGCTGATAAAACATATTCCCTCCGTCAACGATAAATTTGCCACAATTTCCTTTTTGGTCCGTTCACAAAAAATTTGCCACATCCATTTATAGTAATAGACCCCACACACTTCACTTACTTTTCCACTCACAACACAATTTAAAACTATATAAAAGTGGGACCCTTATTCCACTCACAATACAATCAACCAACAAAGTATTAAAACTCGTGTCATCTACAATGTGGCAAATTTATTGTGGACAGATGGAGTACATCGTTTTATGAGGTGACAAGTGAAAAGGTTCGCGTCTAATTCCAATGTAATATTTAGATTTTTAAATGCTAAAAATTCGGACTTAGAATATGACTGTGAAAATATTAAAATAGTAGGTACAAATTTATAATCTATTAATTATCTGGATAATAGTGAAAAAACACTAAACGTTGGCATGATTTTTTATATATGCAGCCAATACTATACATTACAAAATATAAAATAGGGTTAATTATCACTTATAGCCCGACCTTTCACTCCGTGGTGATTTTATGGCATGACTTTTCGAAATATTCAAAAATGGTCCGACCTCTGCTCTATTGTGATACTTATGACCTGGGACCGAAAATCCGACGATGGAAAACTGAGTGGGGCGGGTAGATGATGATGTGGATATTCTTACCCCAATTTTTAAAGAATATTCACATCATCATCCTACCGCCCAACTCAGTTTTCCTTCGCGGAATTTTCGGTATCAGGTCATAAGTATCACATTGAAGTTAAGATCAGACCATTTTTTAATATTTCAAAAAGTTAGGCCATAAAATCACTATGGAGCGAAATTCGGGCCAATAGTTATAATTAACCGTATAAAATACAACCAACCTCTTTAAATAAAGAGTAATTGGCACATACTAGCCCGTTTAGTATGTGTTGCCAACTGGGCCCACAAGATAATAAATCCTTAATTCCTCAAATATTATATAATTTCAAAAATAATATATCCACAAACCGGACTTTACCAGCTTCGGCAACAGATATGAAGGCGGTCGGAGTTCCACGCGCCTCCGCGTTTCCCGCAGTTCTATTCAGCCATCGCCGCCCCACCGTTCGCTGCTACTCCTCATCTTTCCCGGGTATATTAATTTGCTCCGCCTTTTTAACTGTATGTGTAATTGTATACAAATGAACAATTTATGCGCTGCACCACGCAGTTTACACGCACTACTGTGTGTAAGAATTTGGGTTGTTCGAATGCAGACCATGCTAACTTCATAAAAGATGTCGCCGCCGCAAAACCGCCGGAGCATTTGAATCAGCTTCTCAGAATACTTCAGGTCAGAGGTATATTTTTTACCACTACTCATGCTTTACTCAATTTGCTTGTGAATGAGAAAATATTCATGTTTTTTTGGGAATGCTACACCATTTGAACTTAATCAGATACTACATATATCGTGGAACTGGTGGTAGGTGTGTGTGATTGTGTGTTAATGGAATAGATGTAGTGCTTATTAGGGATAGCAAGAAATTTTCAGATATGACAGTTTCTTCTGGATGGTATTGAAGTTGCATAAGTTGGCACTGGCATTACGCGACTATAAAGTTTCGACTATTTGTTTTGGAATGTCTTATTTAGCCTGAGTTGTAAAAGTTGGCATCTTTTGCTCTGTGTATTTCTGGATGGTGTTGAAGTTGCATTAGGTTGGCACTGGCATTGCGTGATTATAAAGTTTCGACTATTTGTTTTGGAATGTCTTATTTAGCCCGAGTTGTAACAGTTGGCATCTTTTGCTCTGTGTATTTCTGGATGGTGTTGAAGTTGCATTAGGTTGGCACTGGCATTGCGTGATTATAAAGTTTCGACTATTTGTTTTGGAAGGTTTTATTTAGCCCAAGTCGTAAAAGTTGGAATCTTTTGCTCGGTGTATTGGGGTTAAATGAGAGTGTTGATTGGTCCTGACATCCTCGTCGTCGGGTATAGGGTCAAATCTGGTATATTTGTTGTAGTAGAATCTTTGAACTAATGTGTATGTGATAATGTTGTGGAAAGCCCCTAATTAGTTGTGCATCATTAATGAAAGTTGAGTCCGTCAGGTTTCGATTTATTGCTCGGGTTTGTATTGGCTGTGGTTTGATGAAAAGCTTGAATCTTGTACAGTGTTTGATTAGTGTATGTATGGTACGGGTCACATCTGCTTACTTATGCAGCTATGCTAGGAGTGAATTGTATCAGTTGTCTGTTGAAAATTTTGTGATTTCCGTAAATACAATAATCTTTGTCAATTACACCGTAATAGGTGAGCAAATTATTTCTCCGGGAGCAAAGCAAGGTTTGCTTCCACTTGCTGTTCCCCTGTCTAAAAATAATTCAGGTGCGTCAATGGGGAAACTTGAGGTTTTTATGGAAAGAATTGTTTTCTCAAAATGTCGATGTCATCTTGATTTCACTGATTATAGGTTCTGTAACTGCGTTGCTGCGGTGGCCAACTGCTCCTACTGGGTAATCTCCATTTGTTATGAACAGCTTGTGTTATATTTCTATTGTTAATCTCTCTTTCGAATATACAAGGATGGAGATGCCAGTAGTAGAGGTTCGTGAATATGGGGTTTGGCTTTTGGCTAAAAACGTGAGTAATATGTGGATGTTCTTGTTGTATTATGTTAGAGATGTATATAATTGATGAAATTCTGTTTTGCAAGGTTATACTGTATCTTTTGCTGGTCTGTGATTGCGTAAAAAGCATTAGATTTAAACTATATCTTGCCATTCTCTTCGGAAACAGGTTGAGCAGTATATCAAGAGAATCTTAGTGGAAGAAGATTTAAAGAACCCTCAGGAAAGAAATGAGGAGTTATTTTTTGCTAAAACTGATGAGGGAAATAACTTTTATGAGAAGGGTGATTTTGTTGCGTCTCAGCTTCCGAGTATAGAGACATATCTTTTGAAGAAGGTAGCCCAAAAAGAAAATTTTCTCCGTCCCAATTGTAGCTGATTTAACAAACCATTAATTCTATTCCAGGTAGGGTTGTTTCCAGACATATTAGAACGCAAAGTGAAGCAGCATTTTGACAAAGGAGACGATGTAAGATAATTTTGAAAAAAACAGCATTTCTGAGTGAACTGGCTTTTATTTCGTTTTGGTGATACTCAGCACATGCTGGTGTAAGGTCTCAGCTTTGGTGACTGGAGAGTTCTATACTAAGAAGGAGCACTTTCCCGGATTTGGGCGTCCCTTCGTGTTTAACGCAAAAGTTCTGCTGAAGTTAGTATTTTTTTCCTTAACAGTACATTACGACATAAAGCTATGCTGGCCTCCAGTTGTGCTTGATTAATTTTTATTCCTCACACAGAGTTGGACGAACTTCAGAAGCCAAGGATTGTGCAAGGGTTGCTCTGAAATCACCGTGGTGGACACTGGGCTGCAAGTATCAGGTTCTGTCATTGAACAGTCTTTGCTAGTAATTTGCTATTTCATGCTTCCGAGCTGATATTTTATGTTATACTCGTTAGGAAGTTGCTGATATGGCTCAATGGGATGATGAGCAAATTGAGTATATAAGAGAGAGGGTGACAGATGAGGGAAGACAAGAGGACTTGAAAAAGGGAAAGGAGCCTGCTCAGGTATTGAATCTTGCAACTTGTATTTTATCGAATGGTTTCTTACTGAAGAATCAATCTACTTGCAGGTTGCACTGGATGAAGCTGCTTTCTTATTAGATTTAGCATCAGTTGAAGGGACATGGGATGCATGTGTGGAGAGAGTTGCTGACAATTACAGGCAGGGTGGGCTTGATGATATTGCCACGTTTATTCTTTACAAAGATTAATTTTCTATAGGAGCACGGATTTTCTATACCTAAGCTATTTTGGAATTTATTTTATGTACTGAGTTTTATGCTGGCAGTAAGCTAGTTTGCTTAAATTTTGTGAAACATGCTTAAGAAATTATTCTACATTGCTGAAAACTGAAGTGAATAAAAGTTTCTGCAGACTCCTTTCAGATTATGATTTCTTAATCCTAACACAATACATTGCAATTGCTCTTTCTCCTGTGTGTATTATATTATCTCGTACAGCAAATCATAGATGATCAGCAGACCAAAATATTTTATTCACAAGCGGCGTTTCTCCTACAAAGTTGCACAAAAATTTCCAGCGCCGGTAGCACTGATATTGGGTATTCTTATCCTCTCTTCACTCTCATCTTTATTTTGCGTTAGTTATATGCAATCCATCTGTCTAGTAGCTAAATTTACAGCAAGATACACAAATATATTGAAACCTTTGTTTGTAGTTCACCGTTCACCCTCTAAATAGGCAGTATAGAAGAATGACATTTCCCATATGAAGCAACAAGGAACAGCAGGAATAGAAGTGCATTTTTTAGCTCCATTGTTGCATTGCAGATTAAGAGAATAGTTTTTTCTTTCTGTTACCTTTCTTCTGCCACAGAAATAATTTCTTCAAAAAACTTCTGCCCTCTTTTTTCTTTCGAGGGACAATAGCCATGGAAACATTTGCTTTTGTGTCCGCCTCGCCTTTGATACCATCAGAATTTGTAAAATTGCTCCACGACTCAGTTGCAGCATTGGAATTCACAGAAGAATTGCTGTTTCCATTTTGAATATGATCTGTGGTAATTAGAGATGCACCAATGTGATCATTGTCTTCTGCTAGCATGTTGTCTAGTAGAGACAATCGCTTACTAACGCTTCTCTTAGGAGTTGAAGGTGTATATATAACAGTATCAAAAAGAGCTGTATCCCTTGGTGAAGACAATGCCTTCAATTGCTTTCCAAGATTTAGGATAGTTTCTTGACACTCGGCCAATTTCTCCGAAGCTGCAGTGATCTCCCAATCCTGGTAAATCCAACGCTAAGTAAGAGTTAAGAAACTGTAGGTGCATTATGCATGAAAAAAAATTTTTACACTTTAAGCTACCAAGACAAGCAAATTTCCTGAAGTTCAAAATGATGAGAGTACTTCTAGTGTAGAGTTATTCTCTCGAGTACAAGACGGAGAATCATATGTGTATGCAGCAGAGTCGAATGACTTTCCTTACATGTTATATGTAGCCAATGGTAGTGGAATCATAGATACTTGTAAATGCTTCTACATGCCTGAATGATTTGTGGGGCTTTTGAAATTTGTGTTTCTTAGAAGAATATGATTGAATTTGCAACAGCAATCTACGATGATGCAAATTTTCTGATCTTTGCCGATCATTTCTAAGTCCTAATGCAAAAGAATGGATGTCATAGACTTACATCTCGAAGTTTCTTTTCGCAGGGGTTTCCATCATCCTGACTTCTGTAGCTTCTCTTGCTGAAATGGTGAAGTTAGAAAGAGAAAGCACAAAGATGTGTTTCCAAAGAAATATTAGCATAAAACATACCTTTTTGGCTGCGTCTCTTGGTCATTGCATGCTTCTTCCTGTCTCTCAAAAGAGTTAATCTTATTTCCCAGATCATTTTCTTGACATGATATTTTTTCGCAAGCGTGTCTCTGTTCCTGATTAGCTTCCATAAACTTGGTCTCGTGATCCTCTATCATCTTCCAATATTTGATTTGATGTCCTGTATTTCCTATAGATTGCACTGCAGTTTCTTTCTCGGATTGATTCTTGAAAGATTCAGCCATGACAGTTTGTGATTGAGCCCTTCCGGAATCAATAGTCAACAAATCTATATTTGCTGGTTCGACAATTAATTGTTTCGCCTCTTCTCTTACTCTCTTAGATTCTGTTGAGTGATTAGCTGGTCCACTTTCAAACTCGCTCTCACTCCTTGATTCATCCCACTCCAGACGACTCCTCATTGCATCCTTCATGCTCGAAACATCTTGAAGGGAAAAGCAGTGGTTCATGACCCAGTCCAAACTAGAAGCTACAAGTTGAACAAACTGTTCGAGATTGGCTTTTCCATTCAACAATTCGTTGCAAGTTTGGAGAAATTGTTGCAGAACTTCAGATAGTTCAGCAGATTTCCATTGAAACACTCGAACCATGTAGCCTGTTGGCGTTGCCCAAGATGCTGCCGTACCATTTTCTTGAGGTAACATATTTATTCCTTCAAGTAGCTCAAGAATCTTGCATATCTGTATGCTCACATTATTCTCCAATTTCTGATCACTCTTTGTCGTGGTTGAAATATCAATGGCATTTCCTGTTTCTGATGCTTCTAGGTTGAAAGATTTATTTGAGGCTTGCCTGCTTACTTTCGGGGAATGTGTCGTTGCATCAAGATGGCTTTTACTTACTTTTCCATTAAAATGAATCGAGTCGGAGCTATTATGCTCCAAAGCAACCTTCATATCCTCCAGTACTTCACGAGGGCTTATTTTCAATGCTTGACAGTACTCCAAAAGCATCTTCAGTAAGTCATCCAGTCGCGCTGGAAATCTGTCGGCTGAAGTGTTTTCAGACTGAATATCAGAGCTATGAACTGGTGGAACGATCTCAGTAGTGATTGTAGGCAACGGACGCCCTCCAGACGGACTTCCTGAGGCACCGGTAACTCCATTACCTTCCTCAGAGGAATGATGGGAACTTGTGGCTGGATAATCAATGGAAACTATGGCCAACTTTTCCATCTCAGCAAAGTCATCCATGAGATTCATTTCTGGAGTTTCCATGTACCCGTTGGATGGCGTTCCCGACTGTTTCTCATTTTTGAAATGCTCAAGCTCTGATATTAATGCAGAAGCCCAGGAATCAGCACAGCTAGCTTTGTCATCACTGCCCAAATCAGACAGTGCTGCCAGAGAAGGCTCCTGCTTGAAAAATGATCCTTCGACTCGTGCATCTCCTCGTGATGACCTGGATGATGCACGAGCATACTCGTTTCTGAGAAACTGGGATTGGCTCGATTTTCTGTTAACTGCATACTGAAGATTTCTGTTCTGTTCCTCCATTATAAGCAGCTGCTCGGTCAGAAAACTGATCCTCGTATCAGCTGCATCATCGACACGAAAGTCAGCCGAATTAATCATGTGAGGATTCGATCTTCTCCTTCTAGTTCCAACTTGATCATTTCCAAGCATTTCGGCTTCATTCTTCATTTTTGTCAACGTTGCAGGGCCAGGCAGGCGTCTGCGCACGAGGAGACGCAGCCTCTGACACTCGGACTCTAATTTCTCAATTTTCTTCAGGCTCTCCTGGTGTTGCTTCTGAGCTATCTCTGCTGTCCGGCGATTGAACTCTGTCTCCTCGCTCCGGATGTCGAGTTCCTTCTCGAGAACACGAACCTCGTAGCTGAGTGAAGCTTTTGCTTTCTCGGAGGAATCCACTCTGAGCAGAAGGGCATTCAGATCAGCTTCGACCTGAGTTCTGTACTTGCTTAGCTCTTCAATGGCCTTCTCCTTTGATGATAGAGCTCTATGGAGCTGGGAGTTTTCGGCTTCTAATCGAGCAATCTTCTTGACGGATTCTGCTAGCTTCTCGTTCGAAGCAATCCGTTTCTTCTCAAATTCTTCCGATGCCTTGATCACAGCACCATGGATTCTTCTCTCCTGATCTTCTCTCACGTAATGCAGCTGCTGCATGCATTCCTTCAGCGCTGCGTCTAGCTCGCGTACTCTTTCTTCCGCTGCAGTTCTCTGGCGTAGAGCGTTGTCGAGGTCTTTCTTCGAAGACATGGCTTCCCTCTTGGCTTTCTCCCACCCTATAAGATGAGTGATTTCATGAGAGAGAGAGAGAGTCCCTCTTGGCTTTCTCCCACCCTATAAGATGAGTGATTTCATGAGAGAGAGAGAGAGTCCCTCTTGGCTTTCTCCCACCCCTATAAGATGAGTGATTTCATTTGAGAGAGAGAGAGAGTCCTCTAGGCTTTCTCCCACCCCTATAAGATGAGTGATTTCATGAGAGAGAGAGAGAGTCCCTCTTGGCTTTCTCCCACCCCTATAAGATGAGTGATTTCATGAGAGAGAGAGAGTCCCTCTTGGCTTTCTCCCACCCTATAAGATGAGTGATTTCATGAGAGAGAGAGAGTCCCTCTTGGCTTTCTCCCACCCCTATAAGATGAGAGAGTCCTCTTGGCTTTCTCCCACCCCTATAAGATGAGAGAGTCCTCTTGGCTTTCTCCCACCCCTATAAGATGAGTGATTTCATGCCTTAATAGAGCATGGGGTGAGAGAGGGTAAATTTGATGTCTGCATGCTGGCGTTCGTGCGATTTGAACAATATTGTACTCATTTTTAGTTATTTTTTTTAGATTTTAACAGTATTGCTTTTTTTTGAACAAATTTGAACAATATTGTACTCATTTTTAGTTAATTTTTTTTGGATTTTAACAATATTGCTTTTTTTTAACAAATTTGAACAATATTGTACTCATTTTTGGTTATTTGTTTTTTGGATTTTAACAGTATTGCTTTTTTTTAACAAATTTTAACAGTATTCCTATATTGAACAGTAACCCCCAAATTTATGGTGATATTTTACAACCAATCACACACACATAAATTGAGAGAGAGAGAGAGAGAGAGAGAGAGAGAGAGAGAGAGGATCACCTGCCATAGCTTCTTGAGCAATCTTCACCTGTTTCTTTGCTATATTATCACCTGAAGAAACATTGAATTCTATTTTAATTTAACTGCAGAATTGTAACGTTATGATGAATCAATGGTTAATTTTAGTCAAAATATATCCTAAACACCTCAAATTTAATTTTCTAGCAATTTTATTCTGTTTAATGCATGTTGCTACATATTTCATGACTAACACGAACTTTGGTATTTTATTGCTATATTATATTTTTCAGCCAACAATTTTCACAACAATTCTTGTTAAAAGAACAAGGTGAGACGAAATCTAATGAAAGGGGAAACACAAAATAAAATAAAATCAATAAAATAAGCCGCAAACACTAATCATGATCAAAGGTAACAAATCATGTCAAAAATTACTTCACACGAAATATTTAAAACTGGATTTTTAGCATTAAACACAAATAATTGCAAATAAATGAATTTGAGAGATGGACCTTAGTTTCATTTTCTTCTTCCGCCTTCATTCATTACGGCTATGGTTTTTTTCTTTTGCTTCTTCAAAATCGAAGGATTAAAATCCAAAAAAATATATTATCACTCTCTGAATTTCCGAACCAGAAAATTTACAGAAATGGAAGCATAAATCCCAATGCAAAATAAAGCAATCATTTTTATACAAATAAACAAACACTTCAACTCGCGCACACACGCATTTCCATGCACATAAAAGTTACCAAGCTTTATACAGAAGGAAAAATGAATAAAAAAGAAAAATAAAATAAAGAAAAAGATCCATATATCAATAACATCACGCAAATAAACCAGAAAAAGTGTAAATTAAAGAAGAAATAATTTGATAGTAGTAATAATAATAATCACATGATCCCGATGACTCACCGGCTTCTGATAACTTCTGTGAGAGCAGAACACAGCAACATAGCCAATTGCAAAGATATCCAACATATTATATATATATATATATATATATATATATATATATATAATATTCTTAATGTGCGAGAATGATGTGTAAAGTGTAAAGTGTAAAGTGTGTGTGTGAGAGAGAGAGATAAGGGTCGGGTCGGATCGGATTTGGGTGAGGGTGGTTCAGATCATTTGTCCCAACATTTTAGTGTCAAATATTTTTGTGTCTCTGGTATGCTCCACTGTTAAATTCAATAACAAAAAAAGAGAAATGTAGGAAAATAGCAAATTAAAAAGTCTAATTTTAGCACATTTTGAAAAAAGTAATAAAAATAGCACTTTTCCACCTTTTTTGGCTTCCTCCCCAATTTCAAATATTTTTTGTGTGTGTAATCAATTGTCAATTGTCAATTATCAAATTTTCAAATGTGAAAGCACAAATGTTTACACGTGCTTTCACAGAAAAATATTTGTGAAATCATAATTATATGAAAATCACACGTATAATAATATGTGAATTTCACAAATGATGTTCTGTGAAAGCACATATACACATTTGTGCTTTCATAATTATCTGATGTGATTTTACATTTAAAAATTTGACCATTGACAATTGATTTACAAAAAAAAATGTGAAATCTGGGATGAAGGACTAAGATGTCAAGAAGTACTATTTTTATTACTTTTTCAAAATGTGCTACAATTAAACTTTTTAATCCATAAAGTGTTATTTTCATACTTCTCCCAACAAAAAAATTATTTATTATAAAATAAAAATTATTACTAATATAATGAATCGTAATTAACGTTTATTACTAAAAATTAACTTACAAAATTACATATCATGATTATGGAATAATCAATTATAATTAACCAAAAACTGAAATTAAATATTAAATGATAATTATATATACATACTAATTGAATATACACAATTTCCTAATTAATAATTATTGTAAAATTAAACTAAAATACACAAAATTAAAATTAAAAAGGAATAAGAAGAGGATAAAAAATATTGAAAATAAAATAGAGTCGGAACACCAGAAAGTGAGATAGAAAATCCTAAATGGCGAGACGTGAGAGAGAAAACGGATATCGGCCGGGTTGCTTTGACCCGATGGGTGTAGGGTCGGGCGTCAGTATCATTTGTCATTGTCAATTTTCTTAATCAACCATATAGGAAACAGGATATTTAATTCAGGGAAAAATATAATTAATTTTGGTAGATAGAAAGGTTTAATACTTTAATTTATTTTTCATCTTATAAATGGTTTCATCTTTATTTTTCGATCAACTGTATTTATGAAAAACTAATTTTTTTTTACGCCAAAATGAATGAGTGGTCGTTGGAAATGTAATTTCTCAAACCAACAGGTGTGGTCGTCCCTTCAATAATATTTTGTATATAAGGTTAAATTATTACAATTATATAATATAATATTGTTATGTTCGTAATGTAATGTTGTATTTTTACGAATGAACTTCGGAATATGTTTTGATCAAATTATGAATTGAAATTTATTTCAATATATTTGTTGATTCAATCAGTATTGTACTCCCTCCGTCCCGCCATAAGTGGTCACATTTCCTTATTGGGATGTCCCATCATAAGTGGTCACTTTCCTAATATGGAAACACCCTTTCTCACACAAAAGATGTGGACTCCACCACTTTTTATCTTTTTACCCTTTAAACACTCTTCTCCTAAATACCCGTGCTCAAAAGAAAGTAGCCACTTATCATGGGACGGAGGGAGTAGTAGTTAGTTAAAGTACGAACGTGTACAGGAGCCACTACACGTATTTATTAAAAAACGATGGTACGAAAACGTGTGTCAACAATTCGATACACATATCATCCCTATATGTATCTTTAATTTTTTAACAAAAAGTTTAAACATAAATATCTTCAAATAAAATAGGTTACACACATTTGAAAATTAAGTTAATTGAACATTAAGTCAGTTTTATCCAAAATTATTTAAATTTCTACAAAACTCAACAATAATATATTTGCCTTATGCAATATTAATAAATTTAAATGAAAAGTAAACAACAAAAAAGTTGACATATTTTCTAGTAGAAAAGGCCAAATAAATACCAACTCAACTTTGGGTAGGAGTTGGTTGATTACTTTAATTTTCTTGATAAAAGTGAAAGAGCACCATATGGCTTTAAGTAATTAATTAAGTTTGACAAATTGCTGCCTTTTCATCATTAGATGCTCACACACTATGATTCTTTAATTAATTACATATGTTAGTGCGTTATTAAGCAACCAATCATTGAGTTTAATTAACTAAAGTAATTTACTTGTCATAAGGGTTTGTGTAAGATGGTCTCGTGCGTTAAAGTTTTTTTTTTTAACGGAAAATCGCTTTATGTAAATCACTGAGAATATAATAAAACGAAATCATGTAACCATTCAAAAAAATCACTAATCCAAACAGTCGAACTTAAGTTGCGTTGTGCAGCAAATCACACAGTGAATGAGTTGCTAAGTTTGTAGTGGTTCGATTCGGTTTCAGAATCGGAACCGAACCGGCGGTTCTCGATTTCATCCCAATGGAACCGGGACCGAATTGCCTATTACTTCGGTTCCAAATTGGAACCGTGGGTTTCGGTTCCATTCGATTCCGCGGTTCTTGCTGTTCCAAACCAGAACCGCATGATTCAGGGTAACAATTTTTTTTTCGTTTTTTTGCTATTTTTTCTTGTTTAACTGTATTTTTATGCATCCTAATGTAACATTTAGGTGAAATAAATATGAATTGCAACATAAATATAGATAAAAACATAAAACAATTAAAAAAATTAGGAGGAACCGGCGGTTCTCGATTTCATAACTTTGGAATCGGACCGAACCGCCGTCGATGCGGTTTCGGTTCAGTTTCGATTCGGTTTCGGTTCAGTTTCGATTTGGTTCCGGTTCCTTTGGCCACCTTAGTATAAGTATGGAAGACTCCAATCAATAACTCATCCCGAAATCAAGTAAATGCAAAATTGCGATTGAAGATTTGAGGGTATTTTTGCAATTAGTGAAATATAAGTGCAATTTGTCAAATCAGTTATTTAACATAGTATACATACATCTCAAAATAACAACTTGTATAATATGTTATATAGTTTACTTCAAAGTAATATAGGAGAGTTAAACTTTGAATTTATTCAGTGTAGCTATCAAACTATAACCTTCTATAGATAATATAACTATTTTAATTTATGATAAATTGCCTGTAAATTCTAAGTTTCATAATTTTTGGTTTAGTTCCTCACTAAAAAATTCATCGTGATAATTCCCAAACTTTCTAATTTGTCTGATTTTACAACCAAAATTGGTTTTCTCCAAATTGTGTGCTGATTTGGCAGACGGAAATTCCTACGTGTCCTAGTCGGCCGACGAGTTAATATTTATCTAAACAATAAATTGCTCGTGAATTTCTTAACTTTACACAAATTCTGTTTTTGCTTCCCAAAAAAAATAATTTGTGCGACAATTCCAAAACTATCTAATTTGTCTGATTTCGCACCCAATATTTTGAATGGCTTCCCAAAGTTGAGATGAAATCTTAAGAATTTGGTAGAAATTCAAGATATGAGTTTTAGCTCCAATTCAGCACATAATTTGGGGAAAACCGATATTTGTTGCAAAATCAGACAAATTAAAAAGTTTAGGAATTTGCGCATAATTTTTTTTTGTGGGGAGCAAAAATAGAATTTGAAAAAAGTTAAGGAATTTACGGACAATTCATTGTTTGGATAAATATTAACTCGTCCACCGACTAGGACAGACAAAAATTTCCGTCTGCCAAATCAGCACACAATTTGGGGGAAACCAATCTTGGATGCAAAATTAGGCAAAGTAGAAAGTTTGAGAATTATCACGCTGAATTTTTTTGTGGGGAGCAAAACTAGAGTTTATGAAAAGTTCAGGAATTTACCTTTTAATTTCATATGTAGTTTATATAAATTTTATTTAATTAATTTATATCAATCCAAATATATTAATCTATAAACAAATAAAATCACCTCTACTAGCTCTACTTTCTATCTGTGCAATACTTTCCCTAGAAGAGAAAACTACAAATTAAAACTTAACAACTCAAAAGAAAATTAAAAATTAAAAGATGGGAAAAGACAGAGTGAAGTCGTAATTAATTAGGTTTGTGGCCGTGACATTACTTGTTATTTTTTCCTTTTCAACTTTAAGCATGGTTATGCCGTAAATTGGTAGATAATTATCGCAAATTGTTGACGGTAAGCATGTTTTTCAAACTAAAATTACCCCTTAATTACATTTGATTATTGATAATGATAGCCACCTTACCTACTAAGACAAAGAGAGCTTAAGGGAGCTGATTAGGACAGTGTGTCGCCTTAAAATTTAAGTATTACTACTATAACTTTTAGCTTACAAAGTCAGTGACTTGTTTTTTTAATGACGAGAGTAACCTGCAACCACTGTTTGAGTTACGTACTGGATAAATCCTTCAATTATGGATAATAGTCTGTAAACCATACATATATAAGACGTGAACTGTATCAGAAAAATCTGGTGTGACATGCTTGAC
The DNA here is from genome assembly GCA_031470985.1 of Agastache rugosa. Classification (NCBI taxonomy): domain Eukaryota; kingdom Viridiplantae; phylum Streptophyta; class Magnoliopsida; order Lamiales; family Lamiaceae; genus Agastache; species Agastache rugosa. The sequence continues at coordinate 34,994,444 of CM062606.1, read as the reverse complement.
CTATAAAGTATTAGTGAGATTCGAACATGAGACATTTTGTCACAAGAAAATCACTGCATCAATAGACCATCCTTAGGAGAGTTAATGGCTTGTTCTATTAACTACTACTAGTGTTCTTTTTTTTAATATATTGATGATAACACAATTATCTTTCAATTATGTTTTGCTTGATTATAGCTACAATTGATGTCACCAACCAACAAAAGTTGGTAGAAAGAGCAAAAGAACAATAAAAGGATGGCATTTGTTATTCATTCACATCTCCTAATTCCTTTTCCTTCTCCTAATTCTTTAATACTCATTAGCTTTTGGAAAACATAACAATAAATTGAGTTTATTATTATTATTATTTTGGTACTTGAAATGGCTGTTGTCACTTGTTACATCTCAGTATCCAAATTTAGTGTGGCTTGCCTATCAAACGAATAAATTCTAATAAATGTTAATTAAGTAATTATTATTATACTCCCTCCTTCCCGAAAATTGTGGTGCGAAGGGAGTGATACGGGTTTTAAGAATGTGTTTGGTAAAGGTATTTTGAATGGAGAAATCGTCCCACAACTTTGCGCGTTAGTGTGTAATTGTGGGCCCATATATAAGTTTGTTTTGTAGATATTGAGTGTGAATAAGGTTTAAAATCTAAGTTTGTGAGTGGAATAGTGTCCAAAAGAGAAAAGAACACAATTTTCAAAGACGGCCCGATAGTAATAAGATCATAATTTTCGGGGACGGATGGAGTATACAAGTATCATGTAAATATAATGCATGCATTCTAATACTACTAATCCCATCAAAGCAAACCCCCAATTACTGCTCCCCCATCCCATTGAACTTGTCTCGTTACTATTCTGCATGGTTATCAAAGTAGAAGGGTAAAGATAAAAAATAGATAGGTCCCATCACTTTTAAATAGTTAATTATTTTCATTTTTGAAATGAGACAAGATTAATGAAACCACCTAATAAGAAAAACGAAACAACTTCAATGAAATGGAGGGAGTAATATTTTTACACCAAGCCCAATACCACCCATCGGCCCCGAACTAATAAAAACGAACGCCACACTTTTTTATCTCAATAAATAATAAACTCGATTATTGTGGGACCAATTCATAATTTATAATATTAATAATAATAATAATAATAATAATAATAATAATAATAAACAAAATAACTTGAAAATAATTCATGACTTTTTTCAGAAAATATTTTGACTTTGCCTTCCATACGGCATCTAGACTCATTATTTTTCTACAATCGTAAAAAATTGGGATTGGGCTTGCTCGATTTTGAGCGACTGGGCTATATTAACCATAGGCCCAAAAAGGTAAAGTTGGCCCATCCCATATTCGGGTCAAAGGCCCGAATTTTTAGGGCGGGTTCGGGCCTCTAAAGTGGTTGACCGAATTTATTTCGATCAACCTAGTACGATCTGATATCTCACGATGATATCATAAATTTGGCTCGGCCCAAACCACTTGCGTTGACAAATTCGGTCACCAATATTTTTTTAAAATGACACTAGTAGTTAAAGTTTTTAATATTTGTTACTTATTTATCAATACACATTTATATAAAATTCTTAGACCAGATTAGTTACAATGAGAAATCATATAAATGTCTTGTAAGCTATGGTATATAAATTAGTTTCGAGTAAAAGACTTATCAAGACATACACATATGATATATAGTTAGAATAACAAGTGTGAATGTGTGATAAATGGTTTAACATTAGATGATCAAACAAGTTCAAAAGTAATCAATCCATCAAAGTAAACAGTGGTTTAACCTATGCTATTTTTAAATATCTATCTTATCACCCAAATAAACACCCCCTAATTGGCATGCATAATGGATAACGGTTTGTAGCACAGGCCAACGGTATTCGAAAAATACCCAAAACTGCTCCTTCTATGATGGTCAGTAGATGTGTTAAAATCCTAAGATTTGTAATATTTTTTCGAATCATAAAATACAACTTAAGCTGGCTCAAACATAGGATGGTTCGTGCTAAATCCACAAATCGAAGGCTTAACTTTCAATTGAATTCTACCCAGTTTTGGACCAAGTAAATTTTGATAATTCTGGTTGTTGGTACATGGTGCACGCTTCTGTGCATGTTAAGGTGAAACCCTAAGAGCATCAGCAACAATTGTGCCTCTTAGAGGCAGGATAGCTAGTGATCTGGACCACCATTGTGCCCAGTGCTGCATTGGTTGGGCAGGATTGTTAGGAAATAAACACGCACACGCACAATCACGAAAGCGAAAAGAACACAAGAATTACCTAGTTCGATACACTGTATCTACGTCTGGAGACGATGTCAAGCCAGAGTTTTCACTATATTTTTCGGATACAATTTACAATGGGAGCTATATATACATAACAAACAAATCAAGCCCTAAACTAGCTAGTTAGACTAGGAAACAGCGTGGGTCCAAAAATAACGTGTATGGCAGCCCAAAAAATTTGGAATTGTGGTCCATACTCCAACAAGGATAGCAGACATTAGGGGTGTCAAAAATGGCCCAGCCCGAAACGGGGCTGGGCTGCAGATTTTTAGGCCCAAAACATTTTCGGGCCGAGCATCAAATTATCAGGCTCGAAAATTTTTCGGGCCAGCCCCTCCCCGCCCCGCCCGGAAAATTACAATACAAAACTATTCGGGCCGGGTTGGGCAGCACATTTCCAGGCCCGAAAAATTTCCGGCCCGGCCCGGTCCAACCCGATTTCCCCAATAAAAATTTCTTGCCCGACCCGATTTTCCCAAAAAGTCCGGCGGGCACGGACCGGGCCGGCCGGGATTTTGACAGCCCTTAGAAGACATGATGAAATTAGTTTTGTGAAAACTGAATTTCCATTAGTTACAATACAAAAATTACATTAATTAAAAATTAGAAAATTACACTAATTAAAAAAAATCACGCCCATCCAACGGTCATATGCCGTTTTTCTTTCTTTATTTTAATTAATTACTTCTTCTTTCACATAATGCCTATTCACTACCCTGCTATATAGTTATAAAGTAGAAAAATACTACACCTTACATGCAAGCAGGATTAAATCCAAGATCTCTTTTTAATGAGAGATTTATGGTACATCGACTAACCACTCGAGCTATGCGTTATCGGCGATACAGGAGAAACACTTGTATTTATTAATATCCCTATAATTATAAAGCATTATCACTGAGTCAAACGAAGTGCAAGAAAGGTAACCATCGTTTCAATTTAATTGTTAAATTAACTGTTTTAATTACATAGATGAGTCCATGCGAATGCGATAGTTTTTGTTCATATCATTATTAATTAGGTTTTAAATTTTAACTAACTATTTGAATTACCATGGATTACGATTGCGAGGATGTCAATAATTTGTTCATGTCATTATTCACTCCCTTATCAACAAATCTCATTCTTTCGAAATATTAAGTTAATTGAAATATATATATATATATATATACACACACACACACACCATATTATCACGTTTTACTCGAATAAAAATAAAATAATAGAGAATAATAATAATAATAATAATAATAATAATAATAATAATAATAATAATAATAATAATAATAATAATAATAATAATAATAATAATAATAACCTGCAGAAAGACCCTAAAATCAAAATCCCAATTCAAAAATAGAACCCTTAATTTGAAAAATCTTTGTCACAAAACCATCTTTGTCGGCTAAAGAAGAAAGAAAAAATTATTATGGCTAAAGCAAAGCATCAAAAGCCCAAACCTAGCAAACCAGCAAAACAAACCCACGTAATAAATCAGTATTACTGCTAACACTGATGCCATTTTTGTTGATTTTTTTTTTTCCAGTTTTTTTGGGGTTCTGGTTTTTTGATGCTGTTTTGTATTGTAAACAGAGCAAAAAGCGCGGTGGCGGAAGGCAGAACGATGTTTCTGAATTGCGGGCGCAGCTGGATGTTTTTGGTCTGAAGATAATTCAAGTGACTGCTGATGGTAACTGTTTTTTCAGGTGCGTTTGTTTGGTTTTTTTTTATGATTTTGGAAGATTAGATGAAATGTGTGCGTGTGTGTGTCTGTGTGTGTGATTATGAGCGATGAATTTAATCGGATTAAATTTTTATTTTTTTGGTGGTAGGGCATTGGCTGATCAATTGGAAGGCGATGAGGATCAGCATGACAAGTATCGAAGCATGGTGGTCGGATTTATTAAGGTGAAGTAATCAAAATTCAAAATTGAATTTTTGCTGTTTCTGACGAACTTAACTGCATTGAGAATGTTGATTTTTTTTTTATTATTATTATTTTTTTTCATTTTTTGCATTAGGTATTATAGTGATGATGGTGGAATAGTGTTTTTCTTTTGGTATATTTATGCTTGCGAAGGTCGTTGTATTGAGTTCGCGACTTGATTTCGTTTCTGGCTTCTTCTCATTGAGGATTTGTTTAAGAATCTGTGTTTGGTAGAGTTTGTGTAGAAAACTTTCAGAAGCCAAAATTATGGAAACAAGGTTAGATTGCCTCTAATATCTTAGTGAGATAAATGCCAGGCCTAGAAAATTCACTGCAACAGCTCGATATGGTGGTAGCGACTATTTATAGACATCGATGCATTAAATAAGTTTGTTATAACGTAGTTTTGCATATAAGTGCCATATTACTGATTGATGAGTTACATCTAATAGAGCAACCGTGAAATGTTTGAGCCTTTTGTGGAAGATGAGGTTCCATTCGACGACTACTGCCAATCCATGGGGGAGGACGGTACGTGGGCTGGGCACATGGAATTGCAAGCAGCTTCTCTTGTCACTCGCTGTAACATATGCATTCACAGAGTATGTTATGGTTCCTTGTTTATATTTTACGTTTCATTGTTCAAATCATGGAAATGGGCATTTCAAGATTTTACTACTTTTCAACGGCACCAGTGCCTTTTTGTGCTCAGTTATTATGGAATATTATGTTAGGTTTTGTTGTTTGAGTATTCTTTTAATTCAATTATTTGCGCAGAATATGTCTCCGCGGTGGTACATACAGAACTTCGATAAAGTTGAAGCTCAGATGATTCATCTGTAAGTACCGTCAATAATCCATATTTAGTTATGGAAACTTTAGTGAAGCCAATTGTTTTATTTTTATTTTTAAATTTATTTTATTTTATTTTTTTCATAAGAGGTGAGTATTTTAACCATACAATGTGGATACGTCATCTTGTGAAGGAAATGGCTTTCAATATCCATTGTCCCATTATCTTAATACTGACTAACATATTGGGCCAAATGCATGTGAATATGTATACACAGTCTAGTTTCATGTTAATGGATTTCCTTTTTTGTGTTTGAGACTCTTTTACTTGTATTATTACTTGTATTATTCTTATGGATCATAATTATATAACTAATTTATCATGCACATTTATTAGGTTTGAAACATTTTTTTTGACCAATGTATCCAAATCCGGCCTCTTATTTCGGAATACTTTAAGAAAATAAAGTACCAAATTTAAGTTGCATATTTCAAATCATTAGGTCTTGCCGCAACTCAATATGCTTTCCTAATCCCTACCAAATACCCGTCTAACAAACAAATTAGTATTGGGAAAGTTATGGCCTTATCAACCTGGTTTGAAGGGAGTTGACAACTTCTCCATCTATGTGGCAAGTTGTTTGTACGATTAGTCGATCTAATCACTAGAAAGAAAGGAAAGCAGGACATTAATAATGGGACAGAGGGGGTATATTTTAGTGAAGATTACTGCTTCATGTATAACATCTCCCTGCCAGAGAGTTTCCAATATTATTCTTTTTATTGGGAAAAAAACTCTGTACATGTCTCCGTTTCAACCACTTTTATGTACTTGGTGGATACGTAAGAGAGGCGAGACCCCTATTTATTGGAAAACAGTGTAATAGTGTATGATGTCAGTGTGCTTATTCAATGGACCAATTATTTTGACGTGAACTGTTAGGAACCGACAAAAAATTACTGCTTCCATCCCACAATAAGTGGCTCAAAACTTTTGGGCACGGGTATTAAGGAGAAAGGTATAAAGTGGTATTGCCCACAACTTTTAAAGAGATATTTATTTCCATTATAGGAAATGTGCCACTTATAATGGGATAGCCCAATATGGAATACAAGACACTTATTGTGGGACGGAGGGAGTGTATTTAAGAATGAAACGTGATTGATTTGATAAGGAAGTCAAGGGATTCGAGATGCAAGATTAGAGTGACATAGCAATAGGTTACTGAAAAATGAACTGAAAACAATAAACTCTCAGGTAAACAAACAATCAACTTTTAGGGTTCGCTTGCCTAGCACTAGTGACGATCTTAACTCCGATAAAGTTTCACAATGATCCCAACTACTCTACCCTCTGACTAAATAATAATCTGAAAGTAAAAACATGAAACCTAGGGTTCCGGGGACAATAGCCCAACCTACCCTTTTATTCAAACTATAATCTATTCTAAGATCTTATAAGATAACTATAGAAAAAATATAAAAAATCTGGCCTGGTATAGATTACGATGCCTTCATTAGATAAACCACCTGGAAAAAATCCCAGATAAATGATAATATAGATTATGAAGGTTCTGGTATTTTGTTAGTAACATTTGAAGCCAGTTTTCAGACTTTCTTAAATCCTGGTATATCATTATTTATGAACCAATATTCCGCAATGTAGTTTTGATTTTATCTCTCCCACTCCAGAAAGAAGTTCCAGCCGATCTTCTTTTTCATGTATGTTTTCTTCTCCATCTCTGAGCTCGCTTACTTTTGCAGTTCTTACCATGATGGAGAACATTATAATAGCGTGCGCTCAAAGGAAGACACATGCTCTGGACCAGCTAGGCCAATTGTTATAAAGGTCTCTCTCGTTGGTTTCAAGGACTTGTACTTCATGTTTAACTCATATTACTAGTTTCTAAAGGAATTTAGAATCCTCATTTAGCACATATTACCTTATTGTTATCTTTTTTTAGCTAGAAGCTGATAACTTCTAGCTATGTCAAAAAGGGTGATGCTGATCTTTCAGCAAAATCCAATCAACCAAAAGCAGCTATAGGGGAATGTCGAAGGAATGCTTTATGCGAAGACTCTATCAAAATGGTAAAGGCTGGAAGTGGATGTGAAGATGCTACAAAAGTTGAAAAGGTGATATGGAATATCACAAACCAGATATGAGCTTGCTATATATTTACTTCGGAAGGGGTATGCTCCCATAACAGTTATAATTATAATGTTTGTTTTCATATAATTTCAATCTAGGCTCTACAACAAGTGGCTGGGGATGTTGATGCTGCAATAGAAGTCCTTGTGGCTGAAGAAGGATCTTCAGATCATATAGTTGCTGAAGTTGAATCTTCTCCGCCACTCGAAGCTTCTAATGGAAATGGTGGGCTGTAATCTTCCATTGCTCACCTTTGTTACTCTATATGTGTTAATTGTGTTTTCTATGCTGCTTGAATATTTTTATCCTTTCTTGTATCTTTGCACATGTTATGCTTGTTTTTTAAATTCTATAAAACTAATTACGAATAGCTAATGAATCTGTTAAGAGTTTGAATATTTGGTAAGTGCTATTACAATGTTCAGCAAGAAATTAGTCTCTTTTCTTTGACAATTATAGTAGTATTATAAATGAGATGGGTACATATACTGGTTAATCAAGATTTGCCCTTTCCAGATTGTGTATTCTGAGAAGCATCGTCTTCATAGGCATTTATTGGCTCGTCAAGGTGAATAATGATGCCAGGGGTGTAACCGCCCACTCACACAAGAAGAATGAAATCTTCGTTTTGTGCTTATTTTGAAGTCAGTATCACTTTATTTAGACTCATTATTTGTAAGATGTGATTGAGCTGTGTGATTTGCCACATGCTTATGTCTAGAAATACTTTATGTTTTGATTAGTTTTTTCATCTATTCCTATCATAGAGGATCAAGTTTACGCACCGTAATAGATGCTGGAGTTCTTCGTATACCATAGCATGCTTTTTTTCTCTTCTCAATTGGATTTTTGTGATCATTCTACTGTCTTGGCAACATATTTACTTGCTTCATGTTTTATATTGGGGTTTTCCAGATGAACACCAAGCTGAAAACTCAGATCAGCATAGGTTAATGGTTCAAAACACAACATTCGAACTGGAATTATCTGGCAATGATGTGGAGACAAATAACAAAAAAAATCCAAAAGCTGATGAAAAGGTTTTATCACATGCAAGACACTGATGCCAAATTCTGAAGTACTTTTATCCTCTTATCCTTTGTCTGAATTCTGTGTGAGTTTGCATCGCTTTATTGCTGCAGAAAATCTCAAGGAACAAGGCTTGCCCGTGTGGCTCCAAAAAGAAATACAAGTCTTGCTGTGGTACAGTTGCTGGGAGATCATCTGCCAGATTTCCAGTGTATGACTTGTAATGCCTCTTTGTTAATTCATATCGGTTAATTATTTGGTAAATCATTACAAGCTGCTCCACTTGGCTTGTAAAATAGGTGTTATGCTCATTTATTGTCAAATTGATTCTTCTCTAGGATGCCACATTAAATGTCTCAGGATCAAGACGTGATCCTCATGGCTGCTTTGGTTTCAGTTGGAGGCTTAATATATCTTTCTGGCCACATTAAATTACTACTACTACTACGTTTTGTTAAGAGATAGTGCTTGAAAAATAGCCACATTAATAGAAGATTGCGTACTTCATTTTTCATAGCAAAACATATACGACAAGCAGAAAAAGTGCATTTTTAGGTTTCTGTCATAAAAAACCTGTAGGTACAGATGGGAAAATAGAACACCGTAATGTGAATGAATTCTTCCGACACAAGGCAGCAAAAAGTTGCTCGAAACCATTGCATATGCACTTATATGAGCTGCATTCGTTGGCCAAATTATATTGCATATTGTTTTGATGAAATGCTGCTAGACACAATTGATCTTGTTATATTGTTCTGTACTGCTTACTGCTGTGTTTGGAACTTTGAAATCTGACGACTCTTATTTTAGGTATAAATACACTTTGTCATCCAAAACACTTGTTAACTCACTCATGTATTTTGTTTGACTCTGTTGTAATATCGACAGTAACCAAACAGTTGACTATGGGAAGAGCCGGAAGGACAGAAAGCAAATTAGAAAAGGTGGAACAACTCTTCCAAGTTCCGTTCATTCGGATGGAGGGCCGCCCGACATGGGTGCATTATGCATCTAACCTCATCTTCCAGATAGCCTTTGCATCTATTCCTCTCGGTAATTTACTGCTACTGTGTTATGTTCAATAACTTATCTTGTCGATGCGCATACATGAAATGTCAATGGCTTTCCAACTCGATGCCAAAGTCTTCCTATTAGAAATTATCATGCATCATTGCACATGTCATGCACTGCATTCATGATATAAACTATATGACTTTGATTTACCACAAAATACATAATGCTCTCTCTCTCTCTCTCTCTCTCTCTCTCACTGCATTCATGATATAAACTACAGGACTTGGATTTACCACAAAATACATAATGCTCTCTCTCTCTCTCTCTCTCTCTCTCTCTCTCTCACTGCATTCAGGATATAAACTACAGGACTTTGATTTACCACAAAATACATAATGCTCTCTGGGGTATGTCTTCTTCCCCGTAGACAGAGAGAGGCGTCTTATGCTCCATTGTCTCAATTTGATGGTTTTCCATAAAAAGCGCGATGTAAACTATTATTTCTGTTTGGAATTTATGGTTTGATTCGTATCTTTTATTTGTCCGTCGTATTGAAACTCGAGAGAAGGATTGATGTTATTGTCCTATTTTATACTACAGGCTGTGTCTGGAGCTAATTCTGCACCTGTGACAAACTGCAATTGAGGAGATATTGCTTTAGAAGGGGATATCTTATTCCTGCAAAGACGAGGCAGGAAAATCGCAGATTCGTCCGTCGCCCAGCTTACTAAGTACAGTTACTTTCCGCCTTAGAATACCTTTAGATATGTATTTTTGATGACTGAGGGTAACGTGCAACCGCTACTCGATTTGCAAAAAATGATCATACCTTTAGATTTGGTTAGAATAGTAAACTATGAAGTTTTGACCCTTTTTGTTGTGTGATATATAGGTTCCATATATAGTTGTTTAAAGTGTAAAATTAATCATTGCGAAGTGGAAATATAGTTGTAATTATTTCGGTTCTATATGCGGAAAAAAAAGTTTTAATTATGTGAAGTTGGCTTTGCATTGTGAATGAATTGGGCCGGGCTGGGCTTGGTCTTGGGCTTTTTACCAAATCATGGGCCTATCTTGGGCCATGGGGTTTTTCATAGTGGGCTTAGGTTGTGCCCGAATGAATCCATTACATATATTCTTATATTTTATCTAAGTAATATTTAATTGAGCCAAATAGAGTCGAGTCAAGTAGTGGTAAGCTCGAGCTCGATTAGAGGACTTGAGGTACAAGCTAGACTCGATTGCAGACTCGGCAAGCTCGAGCTTGATTAGGAAATTTGAAGCACAAGCTATAGCAAATTTGACAAGTTCGTGCTTGACTCGGTTATTTACTTATATATGAAAAAACAAATCTAAATTTGTTATGACCGAGCACTGTATATATCTTATACCTTGTAGCTTGATCAAACTCGACAAGACTTTATAGCTTATTGATCGAGCTTGGTATTGTGGAACTCGAGTTCGAGCTTGTACTAGAAAAGATCGAGCTTGACATCACAACTCGGTCAATCCCGAGTGAATTTCTATTTATTTTTTAGTCGATTCCAAGTAGTTCTGAAACTAACTTGACTCACTTACACTTCTATCTCGGAAAAATATGTTAGAGTTTATGTAGAAAATCTTCTCTTCCAATCGACTTAAAAAAAAAAATCTCCAAGATAAAGTGGAAAATTCTTGGTATTACAGCAATTTATAACATTAAAATTAAAGTTCAGAAAAAAAAAAAAAAAGTGTGTAAAGGACAGAGAGCAGAAGGAGTGGATGCTTTATTCTAAACTTATAAAGTAAGATACGACAAAAAACAATGACAAGATTGATTTGATATCCATATATAAATAGGCACTAAACTAAAGACATATTTATGATTTCAGGAGGAAACTAATTTTAGCAAAAAAACATTTTTTTTTTTGGAAAAAAGCAAAAAAATATATTGGGTTAACTGTATTCAGACAATGTTTTCCTTCGATCATTCACGAAAGTGGTGTAAGAATTTTTTGGCATCTAATTCTCAAAGCTTTTTTTAGTAAAGTTATGGAAAACGAGGAATCTATACTTTCTTCGTGAGGATTAGAATTCTTTATTACTAATATTTGGCACTTTTAATATTTGACAAAAAAAGATCAGTGTTTAATTTTCATTTGGAACCTATGGAACCATAAATGTTTAATATAAAGATTAGAAAAACATTTTATTTACTTTTGTTGGGGTGACTGAGTAATAAAAGAAGCCTTGAGGGGGTTGATTCTGTATGCATGAGGAAGCATGGGGCTCAAACGAATAATATTTGTTACAGTTGGTTTGTACAACTCAGCAGGAATCAAGATTCATCTTGACTGTTGGATTGGAGGGTTGAGATTATCTTTTCCTTCTGATATAAAGGTTTAGGTTAGACCTGCCCAAACTGGAGGGCCCGGCGGGCCTAACCGGAACCGGCCCGCCGGTCAACGGTTTTTTAACCGGCCCGGCAGTCAACGGGCCGGAACCGTAACCGGAACCGTGAGCTCAAGGGCCGGTTCCGGGCCTGCCTTCGTTCAAACCGTGACCGCCGGTTAAAACCGGCGGTTAACCGGAATTATTAAAAAAAAAAGGTGACGTGGCGCCGGTTCGAACGGTCAAAACCGGCGGTTAACCGTTGGAACCGCCGGTTAACCGGCGGAACCGGAACCGCCGGTTCCAACGGGAAGAAGACAGCAAGCACAGCAGCACAGCAGCTGCATCAATAGCAGCAGCTCAACGGCTAGAAAAATAGCCGTTGCTGCTGCCCTCTCCCCCTCCCTTCCCCCCATTTTACCCTATAAATACCACACTATAATCTCTCAAATAATCACACCAATTCTCATATCTCTCTATTTAATTTCAAGCATTCAATCTATTATTTGTTGCTCAAATTCTTCATTTTTGTGTTAATTTTGTGCTCAAGTTCTCAACTTCTCTCACCACACACTTCACCAATCCATCCATAACAATATTCCATAATGTCGACCTCCTCTCGTGTCGATAAGGGCAAAGGCGTTGCCGAAAATCAAGATGATGCTCCTCGTCGATCCAAAAGAGGAGGAAGATCGGCTCGGCAAGCTCGAGCAATGGCCGCCGAAGAAATATCAAGGGCGTATGCGGAACAACTTCAACAACAAGAGGATCGAGAGTTTGCCGAGCAAGTTCATCGTCAAGAGGAGGAGATGCTTCGGCAATCTCAAGAACAATCCAACGAAGAAGAAGAAGAAGTCGAAGCGCCGCCAAACAAACCGACGGCTCGACCTCTTGTGTCGGATATCTTTACTAAGCATTTTAAAAAAATGCCTAGAGCCCCGGCACCTAGCGACAAGCCCGGAGATCCTCCAAAATACAACGCCTATTGCAACTATTGCAATAACGTCTACAAATGGACGCATGGAGGAGGCTATGGCACACTAAGGCGATACATGGAGACGTGTCATCCGGGAGAATACGAGATTGCATCAACACAAACTCAAATTCGTGGCACCGTTTTCTCGGCGACGGGTACGTCTTCTCACCCTTTATTTAAATATGATCATCCACATGCCGAAGATGTTATGGCTAGATATTGTGCTATGGAAAAACAACCTTTTACATTTGCCGATAAAATAACCTATCAAGAAAGTATAAAAGATGCATATTGTCCCGCCGCTAAAAAAATTAGTAGAAGTAATATGCTTAGACGAATTAGAAGACAAGCTTTTGATAAAAAAATGGAATTAATGAAATATTTGATAAACTTAGACCATAAAGTTTCTATTTGTGCCGATATTTGGACGGATTGTTTTCATCAAAATAATTACATGGGAATAACATGTCATTGGGTTGATGATAAATGGATACTACAAAAACGTTTAATTGCATTTAGGGAGTTCGATGATCCACACACGGCCACTAATATTGCTTTAATAATTATAACCGTTTTAAATGAATACCAATTGATTAATAAAGTATTTTCGGTTGGTTTTGATAATGCATCCGCCAACACCGCTAGTATTCCCGAACTCATTGAAGCATGTAATCCATCTTTCCAAGGAAAATATTTTCATAGTAGATGCATTTGTCATATTTTGAATTTATGTGTTCAAGATGGACTTGAAATTTTTAATGAATCGGTTATGCCAATTAGAAAAGCCGTTGCCCTTTTGCATACAAATATAACTTTAGGTAAAAAATGGCAAAAATATTGTCGTCATAAGAATATTCAACATAGGAGTTTTGTTAGAGATGTATCACATCGTTGGAATTCCACTTATGAAATGCTTAATTCTACTTTAGAGTATAAAGATTATTTATGCGAATTTTTTAGAAAAGAATTTGCGACGGTTCAATTGACGTTATTACTTTCTTATTGGGACCAATGCATGGATTTATATCAATTGTTAAAGGTTTTTAATAATGCCACCGTTCAATTATCGGGTGTTTATTATTGTACTTCCGTTCGTGTGTTGGAACATTGCATGTATATTACACTTAGCTTTAAAAATTGTTTTAGTAAACCCAATTTGCAAGATGTGATTTATTTTATGGTTCAAAAATGGCTAAAATATTTTAGAAATATTCCGGATGTTTTTCTAGTAGCTAAGTGCTTAGATCCTAAATGGAAATATGATGGTGTTTGTCAAATGTTAGATATTTATTATAATGCTTTTAAGCAAATGGACTTTTTAAATGTACGAATTGATGGAGAAATAATTTTCTTTGATATTCCTAATGTTACTTAAATAAAAGATGATTTAGAAAGAACTTTAAGATCTCTTTTTGCCGAATATAGGATGACTCATGGTATTGATCTTGACATGAATGCACCTATTTCTTCTACTTCTACCTCTTCATTTATACCACTTGATTTAAACTCCTTAGATCCCTTAGTTCAACAATTAAGTAGCATGTACCAAGATAGATCTTATGAACTCCCTAGGGGCCAAGGTAATAGTGAATTAGATATGTATTTGGGTTGTCGTTTTGTTTTTGGTGTTGAAGATAGTGCTCCACAAATCGACGTGATGAAGTGGTGGTCAAAGAGAACGGAGTATCCCGTACTCTCTATCATGGCGAAAGAGTTGTTTGCCGTCCCCGCATCCACCGTCTCGGTCGAACAAGCTTTTAGCATTGGCGGACTCATGTTGGACCAAAGAAGATCAACGATGAAACCAAGAAACATTGAAGCCACAATGTTGCTTGATGATTGGTCGAGGGCCGACCTTAGAGCTCAAGAGCTCGATTGGGATGATCGCGACGAGAGCCCAAACGAAGAGTTCACCGAGAGTGATCGATCGGTGGACGAGAACTACTAGGGAGTAGAGAGTAATGTAATGTAATCGAACTACGTGGACTTTGATTCCTCTATGAGGATACGTAGGCAACTCAATTTTAATATTAAAATTGAGCTCAAGTCTTTTTTTTCCCTTTTTTTTCATTTCAACTTTCAAGTGTTGTAATTTCAACAATATTAATGAGAAATGATTTAATATTTTTATTCAATGACTACTAAGTAAAATTTAATTTTTTTTGCTTATATTGTCTTAAGATATATATATACAACAATTAATTACAAAAAAAAATTACAAAAGTTGAAAAAAGTGCTCCAAAAATACAAAAACAATCTTTAATTTAATTTTCAAGTACTTGTAATTTCTATTTAGTCATGTTTATTTTAATTTTCAAGTATTAATGAAAAACTAGTTCATTTTCATTTATGTTTCATTTTCTTAATTTTCAATATTATATATATATATATATATATATATATATAAGAAAAAAAAAATTAAAAACCGGGCCGGTTTTTAACCGGAACCGGCGGGTTTTACACGGGCCCGGAACCGCCGGTTAAAAAGCCCGGCCCGTAACCGTGTACAGTGTACACGGGCCGGTTACGGTTCACTCTCCGGTGAAACCGTAACCGGCGGGCTCGGGCCCGGAACCGCCGGTTCAGGGCCCGTGGGCAGGTCTAGTTTAGGTTCATGCAGTTAAAGTAATTCTGTTTTGATTCTTCTTCTGAGATAAGAGAGAGAGATAGCAGAGTATAGACGAAGAGAGAGAATTCCTTCTTGAGATTCAATTCTTGTGATAAGAGTTGTAGTGAGTTCATTTCGTCTGTAATCTCCATCCTTGTGAAGTAATAAAAGCTCCGGAAATTCTTCCGTGGACGTAGGCCATTTCTTGGCTGAACCACGTAATCGCTCGTTTCAATTTCATTTCTTCATTGTTAATTGATATTCAATTTACAATTTGGCGCCGTCTACCGGAATTGATCCACAACCAACGGCTGTAAGCGGCGAAGAGAAGATCGCTGCTGGATCAAGGAGAAAGAAAAGAGCGCGATAACTGTAGTTATGGCGACTGCAAGATTTGAAGCTGAGAAATTCAATGGATCCAATGATTTTGGATTATGGAGAATAAAAATGAAGGCTCTGTTAATTCAACAAGGCTTGGCTGATTTTTTTACGCAAGAAACTGATACGAAGGGAAAGACAGAAGCTAGTGATGCGATGGCGATCGAGGTGAAGAAAGTGGAGCTTGATGCTAAAGCTCATAGTACAATCATTCTTTGTCTCAGCGATAAGGTTCTAAAACAGGTATCAAAAGAAACTACAGGTTCTGGCGTTTGGAAGAAATTGGAGGATCTTTACATGGAGAAATCGCTTGCTAATCGGCTATATTCTAATCAGAGGTTGTATTCTTATAAGCTGGTAGATGATAAGAATATATTGGAGCAATTAGATGAATTCAACAGAGCTGTTGATGATTTGGAAAACATCGAGGTAAGATTGGGTGACGAGGACAAGGCAATAATCTTGTTAAATGCTCTACCTAAATCGTTCGAGCATCTCAGAGATGCCATGCTATATGGCAGAGAGAAGACCATCACTCTTGATGAGGTCCAGTCGGCATTAAAGGCAAAAGAATTGCAGAAAACTGCACCTGTAAAAGGGGATTCAGCTGCAGAAGGATTGAACGTTAAAGGCAAGTTCAAGAATTAAGGGATTGAAATTCAAGAAACCAGTGGCTGAAAATAAGAAAGTTTCTCATCAAAAGGACAGAGATGATGGTGATAAAGAAACTAGAAGGTGCCACCACTGCAAGAAACCGGGCCATATCAAGAAGAATTGCTATTCTTGGAAGAGAAAACAAGCACAAAGATCTCAAGAACCTGATTCTGTGGATATTGTTGAGCAATGCCAAAATACAGAAGTGCTCAATATCATTAATCATCACATAGGTGATGAGTGGATTCTGGATAGCGGATGTACATTCCATATGTGTCATGTTAAGGAATGGTTTTCAGAGATTGAATTCACTAATATGGGGTCAGTAGTTCTTGGAGATAATGGGACCTGTGCAGTCAAAGGAATTGGAAGCATAAAGCTCAGGACATATGATGGTGATGTCAAGATACTTAGTGAAGTGAGGTACATTCCAAAACTGAAAAGAAATCTGATTTCTTTAGGATTACTGGAAAAGAAAGGTTTTAGTTGGAGATCTCAGGATGGTTATCTTTAGAGCTGTCAAATTACCGGGCCGGCCCGAGCCCGCTGGGCTTTTTGGAAAATCGGGCCGGCCCGAAAAATCATTGGGCCTAAAATTGGGCAGCCCAACCCGGCCCGAAAATTAAATTGTAGTATATTTTTTATCGGGCCGGTCCGAGCCCACCGGGCTTTACCCATTTCGGGTCGGTCCTGGAAATAGAGAGCCCAGCCCAGCCCAAAATCGGGCCGGGCCGAGCCCAAATTGACAGCTCTAGTTATCTTATTGTTGAGAAATTTAACAAAACAGTGTTGAAGGGAATAAGAAATCATAATTTGTATCATCTTCTAGCTACTACTGTTGTCGGAGAAACTGAGGTTAATATAGCTGAAGAAACTGAGATTTGGCATAAGAGGTTGGCTCATGTAGGAGAGAAAGGTATTAAAGAATTGCAGAAACAAGAAATTCTGAAAATTGAAGCACCAGTTAAACTGAAAGTTTGTAAAGATTGTATTCTTGGTAAAAGCCAGAAGAAACCTTTTCCTACATGCAGAATAATCTCAAGAAAACCTTTAGAATAAATTCATAGTGACTTATGGGGGCCAACAAAGATCAATACCATAAGTGAAGGGAGATATTTCTTGTCTTTGATAGATGATTTCTCAAGAAAGCTATGGGTGTATGTCCTAAAGAGTAAGTCTGATACATTTCAGAGATTTGAAGAATGGTGTGCTGAGGTTGAGAATGAAACTGGTTTAAAGATCAAATATCTCAGAACTGACTAGGGCTGTAAACGAGCCGAGTCGAGCCGAGTATTGGTCTGCTCAAACTCGACTCGATTAGATATTCGCTTGCTCGAGCTCGACTCGAGCTTGAGTCGAGTTTCTGCCATCGTGATCAAGCTCGACTCGATCCAAAATTAGCAAGCTGGAGTTCGGCTCGAGTTCGACTCGTCAAATACTCGATAACGTGGTATTCAAGCTCGAGCTCAAGCTAGACTCGTCAAGAACTCGATTATATTTCAACTCGATACATGTTAATTGAGCTCGAGCTCGAGCTCGCTTAAAGTTAATTTTTTAATTTTATGTAAAAAAACTCGATTATTAGACTCGCGAATAAGCTCGACTAAAACTCGATTTGTAGACTCGCAAACATACTCGATTGTAGGCTCGCGAATATGCTCGATTAAGTACGAGCCGAGCATGTTCGCGAGCCTGTCGAGTCGAGCAATACGATGCTCGAACTCGGCTCGATAAACTTATCGAGCTCGATTTCATGCTCGAACTCGACTCGATTAGTTATCGAGTCGAGTGCCGAACGAGCTTTTTTCGAGTCGATCGCCGAGTAGCTCACGAATGGCTTGACTCATTTACAGCAAGACTGACAATGGGCTGGAATTTGTGTCAGAAGAGTTTGATAGTTTCTACAGAAAGAAAGGGATTAAGAGGTATAAAACAGTACCTGCTAACCCTCAGCAGAATGGAGTGATTGAAAGAATGAATAGGACTATCCTTGAGAGAGTTAGATGTATGTTAACCAGCTATGGATTACCAACTAAGTTTTGGGGAGAAGCGGTTAACACTGCTTGTTATTTGATCAACAAGAGCCCATCTTCAGCTGTTGGTTTTAAGGTTCCTGATGAATTGTGGAATGGAAGAGCTCCTGATTATTCATATTTGAAAGTGTTTGGTTGTCAAGCATTTGCTCACATCAAGCAGGATAAATTACAGCCTAGAGCTTTGAGGTGTATAATGTTGGGTTATCCACAGGGTGTGAAGGGTTATAGACTGTGGTGTGTGGAATCTGGGAAAGCTATTATAAGCAGAGATGTGACATTTGTTGAGTAAAAAATGCCATATCTGGATCATTCTGATTTTGAAGAAGTAAGGAAGGAAACAACACAGTTTGAGGTGGAGCCAGCTGATAAGGAGACAACACTTGAGCATCAGGAAATGGGAAATGAAGAAGTAGCTGATGAGATGGAAGATAATCCAAGTACAGACCTCCATGAAGAAGATCTAACTGATTACCAGTTGGCCAGAGATAGAGTCAGGAGAATTGTACAACCACCAGAAAGGTATGGACAAGGAGACATGATTTCTTATGCATTAAGTGTGGCAGAACAGATAAGCTATGAAGAGCCAAAATCATATAAAAAAGCTATGAGAAGTCCTAAGAAAGATAAGTGGTTGATAGCTATGAATGAAGAGCTGGATTCTATGTTTAGAAATAAAACTTGGATATTAGTTGACAGGCCTAAGAAGCATAAATGCATTGGGTGTAAATGGATCTTCAAGAAAAAGGTGGAGGTGCTGAATGGAATAGAAACAGTGAGATATAAAGCAAGGTTAGTTGCAAAGGGATATACACAAAAGGAGGGTATTGATTTTAATGAAGTGTTCTCTCCAGTTGTAAAGCATTGTTCTATCAGAATTTTGGTGGCTATTGTGGCTCAGTTTGGTTTAGAACTTGAGCAGTTGGATGTAAAAACATCATTTCTAAATGGAGATTTGGAGGAAAATATACTGATGGAGCAGCCAGAGGGTTTTATTTTACCTGGAAATGAAGGTAAAGTATGTTTGCTAAAGAAATCGATTTATGGTCTCAAACAAAGTTCAAGACAGTGGAATAAGAAGTTTGATGAACATATGCTGAGTATTGGTTTTAGAAGATCAACTTATGATAGCTGTGTATACTTGAAATTCTCTGCAGATTCTGTGGCTACATATCTTCTTTTATATGTAGATGACATGCTCTTGGCAAGTAAGAGCAGAAAAGAGATTGATCAAGTAAAGCTAGATTTGCAGTCACAATTTGAAATAAAGGATTTGGGTGAAGCAAGGAGGATCTTGGGCATGGACATTTTCAGAGACAAAATGAGGAATAAACTATAGCTGGTGCAGAGTGACTATATCATGAAAGTGTGCTTAAGAGATTTCAAATGAGTGAATCCAGAATTGTGCAGGTGCCATTAGCACAACATTTCAAAATGTGTGTTGATCAAAAGCCTAGTGATGGTGCAGAGAGAAGGTATATGAGTAACATTCCTTATTCAAGTATTGTTGGCAGTATTATGTATTGTATGATATGTACTAGACCTGATCTATCTCATGCAATAAGTGTGTGTAGTAGATACATGTCTGAACCAGGTAAACAACATTGAGAGGCTTTGAAGTGGATACTCAGATATATGAAGGGTTCAGTTCATCATGGGATATTGTTTGAAAAGCAGGACAAGATTGATGGAGATCATTTGTTGGGATTTGTAGATTCAAATTTTGCTGCTAATCTAGACACAAGGAAGTCTCAAACAGGTTATATTTTTACTTTGTTTGGATCTGCAGTTAGCTGGAAATCAGTTCTACAATCTGTGGTTGCTTTATCCACAATCGAAGATGAATATATGGCCTTGACTGAAGCTGTAAAAGAAGCTCTGTGGTGGAAAGGGATAATTGCCGAGTTTGGAATCAATCAAGAGGCTGTTGAGATTAGATGTGACAGTCAAAGTGCTATTCATTTGGTGAAACATCAGGTGTTTCATGAGAGAAGTAAGCATATTGATGTTAGGTATCATTTTGTGAGGGATGAAGTGAATAAAGGAAAGGTCAAGGTAGTGAAGGTTGGGACTGATGAGAATGCATCAGATATTCTTACGAAGTCTTTGCCTTCAACTAAGTTCAAGTATTGCCTTGAGCTTGTAAAGTTGCTGCCTTGGCAGCTTCAATGATGTAGAGAAGGAGTTAGCCCTGTAATGGGGCAAAGGTGGAGGAAATCTGGATGTTTTTATTACACACTCAAGGTGGAGATTGTTGGGGTGACTGCGTAATAAAAGAAGCTTTGAGGGGGTTGATTCTGCAAGCATAAGGAAGCATGGGGCTCAAACGAATAATATTTGTTACAGTTGGTTTGTACAACTCAGCAGGAATCAAGATTCATCTTGACCATTGGATTGGAGGGTTGAGATTATCTTTCCCTTCTGATATAAAGGTTTAGGTTCATGCAGTTAAAGTAATTCTGTTTTGATTCTTCTTCTGAGATAAGAGAGAGAGATAGCAGAGTATAGACGAAGAGAGAGAATTCCTTCTTGAGATTCAATTCTTGTGATTAAAGTTGTAGTGAGTTCATTTCGTCTGTAATCTCCATTCTTGTGAAGTAATAAAAGCTCCGGAAATTCTCCCGTGGACGTAGGCCATTTCTTGGCTGAACCACGTAATCGCTCGTTTTAATTTCATTTCTTCGTTGTTAATTGATATTCAATTTACAACTTTCTCGTATCGTTTGGAACCTATGGAACCATAGAAATGGGATAATTTTCGAGAATAGGTCGAGTAGTTGTGAGGATCTTATCGAGATGATTAAAGTGAGGTTTTGGTTTTGGGTGTCAAATTTTCTTCTTAGCTTTGCTTGTTTTAGTTTGGGTGATTGGATTTGTAATCCATCTTGTTGTCTTAAGTTCTGATTTTACTCGTTTTTGTAATTGTTGAGCTTTGTACCTCATTTATGGGTTGCACCTCTCGTGCGTGTTGGAGTATGGAGCCTGGAATGAAGTGAATCATACCACGATTCTGGCGATCCAACTATTTTTGGGATGCCGTACAAGTGTATTTTTTTTAATATCATTACAAATATTAATACTCACACACCCCACCTAGAGTTTTTTGTGGCCGAGAGTACTCGAACCTCTGACCTACTGGTCAACAGGCAACCACTCCACCACTAGGCCATCCCCACTGGGACGTACAAGTGTATTTTGGGCTCTACGCAGTTTCCTAGTATTACTAGGATTATGGCTCAATTGTTTGCTATATATATAGTTATTCTCTCATTGTAATTGGTATCCGAAAATATAGTGAAAATCCCTGGCTTGGCATCGCCCCCAGACGTAGATTCACATCGTATCGAACTGGGTAAACAATTCTTGTGTTTTTTATTTTGTGATTGTGTGTTTATTTCCTAACAACTGGTATCAAGAGCTCCGGGTTTTGTGGGAGCAATCACGATGAGCGACGGGAAGATTGCAGTCGAGAAGTTTGATGGATCTGATTTCGGTTTCTGGAAGATGCAGATCGAGGATTATCTCTATGGTAAAGATCCGTATCAGCCCCTCAAACCCAAATCGGAGAAGATGGATCCAGAGGAGTGGGAGCTGCTGGACAGAAAGGCGATGAACACGATTCGTTTGTCGTTGTCCAAGGACGTGGCTTATCACACGGCTGCAGTAAAGTCGACGATGAAGATGCTGAAGATCTTGGAGGAGATGTATCAGAAGCCATCAACAACAAACAAGGTACATCTGATAAGGTGTTTATTCAATCTGAAGATGTCACAGGGTACACCGGTGCAACAACATCTGAACGAGTTCAACATGATCACCGCGCAGTTGAACTCGGTTGAGATCAAATTCGATGATGAACTTCGTGCCCTAATTTTGCTATCTTCACTGCCAGAAAGTAGGACCGGCACAGTGACAACAGTTAGCGCCGCAGAGGCAAAACTAACGTTTGACAAAGTAAGGGATCTGATGATTGGCGAAGAAATTCATCGGAGAGAATCAGGATCTTCTACTTCGGGGTCAGTACTAAATACGGAAACTAGGGGTAGATCGAATGGAAGGTAGAATCGAGGAAGATCAAAGTCCAGAGGAAAGAGTCAATCCAGGAAGGATAAGAGTTCAATCCAGTACTGGAACTCTGACGAGTACGGTCACTTCAAAAATCAGTGTGAAGCACCACCAAAGAAGAACAAGAATAAGTATCAGAAAGATACGAAGACAGCGAACGCTACCACGTCTGAAGATGATGGTGAGGCGTTAGTCTTGAGTGTGACCAGTCCGATGGAGTCATGGGTACTGGATTCTGGAGCGTCGTTCCATTCATATAGTAATGTTGGTATAATGGAGAACTATGTCTCTGGTGATTTTGAAAAGGTACATCTTGCTGATGATGAGCCTTTAAAAATCGTGGGAAAGGGAGACGTGCGAGTAGTGACATCCAATGGATCCGTGCTAAAGCTGAATGAAGTCAGACACATTCCCGGATTGAAGAGGAACTTACTTTCGATTGGGCAGCTTGATGTAGAAGGCTATAAAGTGACGTTTGGCTGCAACAATTGGAAGATAACCAAAGGAGCTATGGTAGTAGCTCGAGGAAAGAAGGAGGGTACGTTGTACATGACAACTAACTCTACGGATTGCATTGATCTTACAGGTAAAGCAAACAATGCAGATTTGTGGAACTGTCGGCTTGGCCACATGAGCGAGAAAAGGATGAATGTGATGTGTTCGAAGGGTAAGCTACCCGGCCTGAAAACTGTTGAAGTTGGCTTGTGCGAGGATTGCGTGTTCGGGAAACAGAAAAATGTGAGTTTCTCGAGAGGTGGCAGAACCTTGAAGACACAGAAGTTGGAGTTGGTCCATAGTGATCTATGGGGACCGATGCCTGTGAAGTCCCTAGGAGGCTCGGAGTTCTATATGACCTTTCATCGACGATTCCACTCGAAAGGTATGGGTTTATTTTCTTAAGAATAAATCTGATGCGTTTGATACTTTCAGAAAGTGGAAAGCCCTTGTAGAAACTGAAACGGGGCTGAAGGTGAAGTGTCTACGGTTCGATAATAGAGGAGAGTATGAACTTACGAAGTTCAAGAATTATTGTGCTGAGAATGGGATTCGCATGGAGAAGACCGTGAAAGGAACTCCACAGCAGAATGGCGTTGCAGAACGAATGAACAGGACGTTGAATGAGCAGACAAGATGCATGAGGTTAAAAAGTGGGTTACCGAAAACATTTTGGGCGGATGCAGTCAACACAGCTGCATTCCTAATCAACAGAGGTCCATCAGTTCCGTTGGAGTTTCGGATACCTGAGGAAGAATGGACGGGAAAAGAGGTAAACCTATCTTTCCTGCGCATCTTTGGATGTGTTGCTTATGCTCATGTTAATTCTATTGATAGAAGTAAGTTGGATGCTAAATCTGTTAAGTGTACGTTCATTGGTTATGGAGGTGATGAGTTCGGTTATAGGCTCTGGGATGAGCAGAACCGAAAGGTTATTCGTAGTAGAGATGTGGTTTTCAATGAACAGGTTGTACAAGAACAGAGTGAAGGCATCGAGCTCTGACAATTCTGAGCCCCAAGTGGTCGAGTTAGACATCTCAAACTCGAGTGGGAGCAAGCAGAGTTAGAATGTTGAAGAGGTGCTTGAAGAAGAGCCAAGCACCACACCACCGAACAATCCGCTGCCAAGACCGGCTAGAGAGCAACGTGCACCAGATAGGTACTCGCCCTTTAACTTTTACTTGTTACTTACTGACGGTGGTGAACATGAATGCTATGCAGAGGCAGGAACGAGTAGTAATAGATGAATGTGGAGAGTTGCTATGGATGATGAGCTAGCATCTCTTCTCCTAAATGGCACTTGGGAACTTGTGGAGCTTCCAAAAGATAAGAAGGCATTGCACTGCAAGTGGGTCTATCGAATCAAGGTTGAAGCTGATAGTAGCAAGCGCTACAAGGCTAGGCTGGTTGTCAAAGGGTTTGAGTAAGAATACGGTATTGATTATACTGACTTGTTTACTCCTGTTGTGAAACTGACCACTATTTGTTTGGTGTTGAGTATGGTAGTTGCAGAAAACTTGTTGTTGCATCAGATGGATGTAAAGACGGCGTTCCTTCATGGTGATTTGGAGGAGGACTTGTACATGACATAGCCTAAGGGATTCGTAGTGAATGGAAAGGAAAATATTGTGTGCAAGTTGAAGAAGAGCTTGTATGGCTTGAAGCAAGCTAAAAAGCAGTGGTACAAGAAGTTTGACAGTTTCATATTGGAAATTGGATATGATAGATGCCACGCTGACCATTGTTGCTATTACAAGAGGTTTGAAAAAAGCTATCTTATCCTATTGTTATACGTTGATGATATGTTGATTGCAGGAGCTGATGCAAAAGAGATGGATAAGTTGAAAAAGCAATTGTTCGAACGATTCTCCATGAAAGATCTTGGAGAGGTCAATCAGATTTTGGGCATGAGAATCGAGCGAGACAAGGCGGCAAGGAAATTGTATCTTTCGCATGCCACTTACATTCAGAAGGTCCTGGAAAGATTCAACATGGATGATTCGAAGCCGGTGAGTGTACCTTTGGGTAGTCACTTTAAGCTGTCGAAGAAGGAGTCGCCGAGTACAAATGAGGAACGTGCCGAAATGAAGAAAGTTCCCTATGCTTCAGCAATTGACAGCATAATGTATGCCATGGTGTGTACAAGGCCGGATATTGCGCATGCACTGGGAGTAGTGAGCCGGTTCATGGGTGATCCGGGCAAGCAACATTGGGAAGCAGTCAAGTGGATTCTTCGATACTTGAGAGGTACCACGGAGAAGGCCTTATATTTCGATGGCAAGAGTGTTGAGCTGACAGGTTATGTTGATGCAGATTTGACGTCCAATGATCTTGATGAGAGAAGAAGTACAACCGGGTATGTGTTTACTTATGGTGGTACTGCTATTTCTTCGACTTCTAAGTTGCAGAAGGTCGTTGCTTTGTCTACTACGGAGGCTGAGTATGTAGCCGTGACGGAAGCAAGCAAGGAGATGGTGTGGTTGTAGAATTTCTTGGGTGAACTTGGGAAGGAGAACAAGAATATCACTCTCTATAGTGATAGTCAAAGTGCTATATTCTTGGCAAAGAATCCAGCGTTTCATTCAAGGAGAAAGCACGTGGAGTTGAAGTATCACTACATTCGACACCTATTAGAGAAGAAGAGCTTGCAACTTGAGAAGATACTTGGAAGTGCTAATCCAGCCGACATGTTTACTAAGGTGGTGACCTTAGAGAAATTGAAACTATGCATAGCTTCATTTAGCCTTGGAACTTGAAGAGAAGGCTAGGCGATGCTAAGCGGATACAGAGAGCAGAAGAAGAAGATATGTTTACTTGGGAGTGTCAGTCTCCAAGTGGGAAATTGTTGGAGTATGGAGCCTGGAAGGAAGTGAATCATACCACGATTCCGGCGATCCAACTATTTTTGGGCTGCCGTACAAGTGTATTTGGGCTCTACGCAGTTTCCTAGTTTTACTAATATTAGGGCTCAATTGTTTGCTATATATATAGTTGTTCTCTCATTGTAATTGGTATCCGAAAATATAGTGATTATTCCTGGCTTGGCATCGCCCCCAGACGTAGATACACATCGTATCGAATTGGGTAAACAATTCTTGTGTTTTGTATTTCGTGATTGTGTGTTTATTTTCTAACAGTGCGTTAATGAAGGACTTTATTTACCCAAAAAAAAACATAGCATAATTTCTTCTCAAATGTAACCCCCAATTTTACGTATTTTGTCGTCCGAATATCCAATCATGAAATCCAAAATTCCTTTCAATTTTTTTTTGTTTTAGTTAATGAGCATAATTGTATTTTTGGTCCTAGATCTAGTTATGATTTTCTATTCGATCGTTTAAATAAATTTAGTTATTTATTCAACATTTACTGCAAGGGAAGAATTGCTGATGAGAGAGAAGCAGAAAACCACACATTTTACCTATTTAAGCATCTTTTCCCAAGCTGCAGGCATGCACCGACAGAAAATGGCCATGCATGTCATTATACCCCTTCATCCCGGATTAGTGTGGTGCGGAAAATGCGGCACGCGTTTTAAGTAAATATTTGTTGAGTGGGGAAATAAGCCCACATATTTGATTTTTTGTGAGGTATAAAATATTAGTGGAATCATTTCCATTTATGGAAACACCACACTTATAAGGAACGACCCAAAATAGCAAAATAACCATTTTTCGGGGACGAAGGGAGTAATACTTTAGTAAAATCACGTTGATTTTGGGGTTGTTATGGTACACTCCTTCCGTTTTCCCAATAAATGTCTCCCACTGTCAAAACTCATATACTATGATAATGAGTAGATTTATGATTTTCACTCCTAATTATTGCATTGAAAATACGACTTCTATTCTCTAAAGTTGATATTGCTAAGGCAGGTTAAAAAAAAAAAAAACTAAAGAATTTATAGTGTTGACAAGCATGAGAGTTTGATACTATTTTTCTATAAAATTATGATATAGTACATGAAATTCTATTTTAGACTATTCTAATATTAGAGTAAATTTTTATATAATTTTTACGATATGAAAAAGTAAATAAAATCTACGGACTCAATATCTGGCTGATAATAATTTTCATAGTTTTTTTAAGTCGACCTAATATAGACATTGCCACAATTATTTAGTGGTGAAGAGAATATTTTTTTTATTCGTAATAAGTTAATTGGAATTTTCTTCCACTTTTTTGCTCTTGATCCAGAGATACACATTTCCTCCGTCCCCAAATAATTAAGTGTCCTGCTAAAAAATTTGTCCCAAAATAAGTGTCAATTATACATTTCTATGAAAAAATTATGCCAAATTGCCATATTTACACTTTGACTCAAGGCTAAAAATTTACTTTTTAGGTTTCCTATGCAACTCTCTCTGTTCCCAAATAAGTGTCACCAACCGTCAAAATGCGTATACCAAGATAGTGGGCAAAATGACCCATGATACCCCTAATTATTGCATGGAAAACTGAAAAAGAAAATATTTTGGCATGAGTCAAAGGGTAAATATGACAATTTGACATAACTTTAGGAATAAAATGAGTCATTTTATCCACTACATTGGTATACGCATTTTGACGGTTCGTAACATTTATCTGAAAACGGAGGGAGTACATGGATGACTGATCAGGAATCAACCCTCTTTCTATTGGCTATTATTATTTTCACTGAAAAGTGAAAAATAAATGTCAGAATTTATCAAGAAGCTGTCAAAAGTATCTAGGAGGTTCTGACAGTTAAGTTGAATAAATAAGGTAATAACCAATAGAAATTATGTGAATACAGTTGTTAGATCTCTCTCTCTCTAGGGTTCAAAGATTTAAAGAAAAGTAAGAATCTAGAGAGTTACTGCAGCCATGCATGCAGATTCACGTTGGTGAAAAGAATTCATCTTTTTATAGAAACTAAAATTTACTATCGCTTGTCGTCTCCTTCGATTAAGATAAAAGTTAATGTTTTGAGTGAAAAAAATAGAAAATCAGAAACGAGGAAACAAATTTCAGCATGGAAATATCTCTCTGTGTAATCAGCCAGTCTTATTTATATACCAAATGGTATCACGAGCTTTTTATTTTTATTTTATTTTTTTTTCATGTTTTTTTGGGAATTCACATATCTACGCTAACAAAACTAGTACGGCCCTCCGTACGATACACGGATGAGAGATATGTCATAAATTTGAATAATAAAAATATTTTATTTAAAGATAAAATGAGTTAATAGGTTAAAAATCTAAAAAAAATAACAAAATAATTCAATAAGAACCAAAATAATAATAATTCAAAACACACATATTCAAAATTATAAAAAAAATTTAGATTTATTTCAAAAAATATACCCTATTTTAAATTGCCTCAATTCTATTTTAATTATATATTTTATGCAGAATATTGTGTAGAATTTGTTACCTTCAACTTTATATAATTAACAAAATTGCCATCAAAATTGAATTGCAATTCCAATATTTTGCTTTAATATATATATATAAATATATATATATATATAGATAAAACATATCAGATATTTAAAATCTGCGACGTACGACAAGCAAATAGCTAAAACATTCGACACTTAATAAATTCCCGAAAAATAATTGTTATTGCCAAAATAGTGAGTATTATCAACCCAAATTAAGAGCATACATTAAATGTAGAAACTAGGAAGAAAAAATTAATCGAAAGCAACATTTCTCTGTGGAAAAGGTAGCTGCAAAAATTAAGTGAGGAAATGAATGAAGAAAGTGATGTATTTCTAAATAAGAGTACTAATTTTGTGCAGGACAAATATTAAAAACCAACCACAATTATCATGGTAACCCTATCTCTATCACAATCATACAAACCCCATCTCGAGGTATTGATATTTCTTCTAAATCCTATATATACTCTCAACTGTCTTAATCTAACTTTTATTAATTTTTTTATTGACTCAGGTTGGCGTAATTGATAAAAATTGAAAATGACATCGTTTTGATTATTGAAGAAAAATATTACGAAAGTCGGATTTTTTCCCTAGCTAGCCCAACTACCGCCACTCCCACCCACCTCTCCCGAACTTGCAGTCGCGGTGGCAATGATCGTCGTTGCGCCTCCCCATCCACTTTTCTGGTTGTCATTGCCGCAACTGCAAGTTCAGAAAATTTTATTAAGAGTGTGCATGTAGTGCACTCACCCCTAACATGCGAATATTTTAATAATAAAAATTCCCGCACATGAGAATATTTTAATAATATAAATTTATATTATTAAAATATTCTCATGTAAGAGATAGGTATAGTATATGTACATGTAAGATAAAATTTCTCATGCTAAGTTCATAAGAGGTGGGTGAAAGTGGTAGTGGTGCGGTTAGAGAAGAACCCTCATATTTTAGAATATTATTTATTATTATTTGTATTTTTAATTTTTAATATTTAAAATGACTATTTTTAAGTTTTAATCCATCGGACGCAATCACGCCAATCGATATCTCAAGTTAGATTAAGATTAAAAAAAAAATCAAAAGTATAGATATTGATAGTTTAAGCACATTTTAAAATAAAAGTGGATAGTTTAAGATATTTTGACAAATTTGGCAAGATACATTTCAAATGGGAGTTGCACTTTATAGTCTTTGAAAAAGAAAATCTTTTGTAATTAAAGTTCAAGTTGTAATTGGTTAAAAAAAAACTAATGCTCCCTCTTTCCTAATAGTAAGGAGATAGCAACGTGTAAACTTTCATAAAATTTGAATAGGTAGATGTAATTGTTATATATACATATATATTTTGGGATTTGATGTGTATTGTAAAATATGATAAAGAAAATCGGATTGCATCTCCCCAAAAAGCAAAAACACAATGTGGCCAATTAAAGCCAAATAATAATAATAATAATAATAATAATAATAATAATAATAAATGAAAGTTTCACGAAAGAGTTAGCAATTGTCGGAAGTAATTCCAAATCGGGAAAGGCCCAATTCCACATTTTTTTCAAGTTCAGCTTTCAATATTTGTACCTTCAAACGGATCGATTGATTGATTAACTGTCTATTTATTCATTTTGTGAACATACACAAAAATAAAATTAAACTTATTAATCTATCTATTTATTTAAAAAGCTTAACTTATTAATTTGTTACAACTACAAATAATTCTAAACTTCCCACTGCAATACATGGGAGGAAATAAGGAAGTATCAATAATGGTGGGCACATTTAATTGCGTGGGATATTAGTCCATTTTATATAAATTTATGTCTAGTTTATACTTCCTCCGTCCCACTGAACATGTCTTGTTACTGTTCGGCACGAGTATTAAGGAAAAATGGTAAAAAGTTAGAAAGTGGGTAGGTCCCACCACTTTTGAAAATTTAATTGTTTCCTTATATAGAAACAAGACAAGTTCAGTGAGACAGTTCAAAAAAAAAAGGAAGATAAGTTCAGTGGGACGGAGGGAGTACTATAGTTTGTTAAGGATTATAATATTATTGTGGTTTATATGAAATTATTTGTAATATTATGAATTTGTAATTTGATGATAATGTAATTTGTATCCATCTAAAAAATAGTGATGGAACATATATAGATATGATATTTAATTTTTCTACTAATAATTTTTGCCACATGTCAGAATTTCCAAGAGTGGGAGAATGCTATTTTCAAAAGTAGCATAGATAGCTCTTGTTAGTAAATATGAATCCAAACAACATAATTTTGTCTAAAGATATGTCACGATTTTTACAGAATATCCCATTTCTCATAATATTGAGATAAGACCCGACCATTTACATTTTATTTCAAAAATGTCCGACACTGGAATGATGAAGTGGCATGTCGGATTTGAAAAAAAATGACGTTATTTTGTATGAAATTTGAAAGGATAAAATAATATAGATATAAATATATAAAAACTTCTTTTAGAGGGTAAAAATGACATCAAATATAATTTTAATTTCTTATCATGTCTTTTCTATATATTGCTATTCATTAATGCCTTCTTTTAGAGGCTTTAAATTGCAATATCTTATTTTGCAAACTTGTTGGAGAAAGGAAAAAAAAAAACTTATGTCATAATATTATTGTAAAAAATAGTTTCAATAACCCTTTAAGTTATTGTAAAAAGTTCCCATAAAACAACCCTTTTGATATATGCATGCATACACATGTATAAATATATCTTTTGCTGGAAGATAAAAAATTATATGGTTCTAAAACAAAGATGCGAAATATATTACTAATTTCTGTCACATAACCTCCGTCTATTTCAATATGACATGTTTTTCTTTTTGGGTCGTCCCATTCAATATGGCATGTTTCCTTTTTTAGAAAGAATTAGAGCCTACTTTAGGCTAAAAAAGTACTTTAGTAGCACTTTGTTGACTAAAAAAGTACTTTATTGACTAAAAAGTTATTCCGTCCGTCCCTGATAAGTGTGGTCCGGAGGGAGGGGCACGAGTTTTAAGAAGATGTTAGGTAGATGTATAGTGAGTGGAGAATGAGATCCACTTTATTGTAGTGTTAGTTACTTTTAAGGGTAAAAGGATAAAATTTTAAAGTGGGGTCATATCCATTTAAGGAAGGACCACACTTATGAGGGACTGACGAAAAAGAAAAGTGGACTACACTTATCAGGGACGGAGGGAGTACTTTATTACACCTAATTCTGTTCTTCTTAATCTTCGTGCCGAAAAGAACTAGGCCATATTGAATGGGACGGAGGGAGTATTATTATTACAAAAACAATACAAATAGATAAATCTACTAATCTAGTGACTAGTATATGTGAAACAACAATGCAGCTAGAACCAATATTGTAAAAATCGAAAATTGAAGTGAAAAAACTTCCAATTTTATGTTTAAGCAATAATAAAAACCGATCAGAATCGACTGATTCACACCAATTATGTCGGACTAAAACTAAGTCCGTTTACCGTTTAACCGGTCGATTCGATCCGACTTTTGAAACATTGACTACTATAATTCCTTTGCTACAATTTTGTAAGTTGAAAAAAATGTAAAGTATCGAAAGTGAACGTGAAAGCAGTGGACCACCTGATGATCAAACATCATAAGATATAAAGCTTTGATTAACACCCCCACCCACACACTCATGTATGTATGTATAATAATATGTATACATGCACATATATATATATATATATATATGTGTGTGTGTGTGGGTGTCAACGATGGAAAATTAATTGGGAGTTTCTAGAGTCAGAAAAGAGGAGATGAGATCTCAAGAAAGCAAAAATATCAAGGGGATAATAATTAATTATTATGAAAATAAAAAATGACATGATGAGATGATTCTTATATAAAATCTTGTACGACATGATTTATACTATAAACTATCTTAGGACCATGGCCCCGGTCAACAAATCATTATATTTATAAAAATATTTAATAATAATAAATCACTAACATACATGAACAAAAATGGAAGCCATGTAAATAATATAATCGATGATGACGCCCCGGATGATGCAAATTGGCATATAATTAAATAGTATTGTAAATTTAGTGACCCATTTACATTATTTAAATAGAGTTTGGTAATCAATGCCAAAATATCTTTATAGATTATATGCTAATTCCAGCGCATACATATTTCTTTTTGGGGATAATCAATAGCACAACAAAATAGGGTTTTCTAGTACCTAAACCTTTTACGAGAATTTGTTTTTCATGCTGAGGAAGCAAATCCTCACACACACACACACAGCTAAATCTGGATCCCATTACGGTTATTTCGGTTGCAATAATTTAAAATTAATAATTATCTAAATTAAATTAATCCAGTCCGAAACCGATGAGTTGATTCGAATATAGACAAAAAAAGAAGGTTACGGTCTAAAATGCGTAATTTCAGCATTCAATATAATCTCATTTTTCAATTATTCAACCATTTCATTTTACCAAGTGAATTCAATGTTATAGCCCAAAAAGAAATTCAACTGTGCTGCTTGATAGGGCTAGTCTGAAAATCGATAAGATCTTGTTTAAGATACTTATAAAATGTGTTTTGAATTTATATTCAAAAGTGGTACTCATCGTGTTCATTTCTTTCTCTTTTTAACTCCGGTGCTTAATGTAAAATTTAATTGAAAAGTAGAAAATATATAATCATTTAGTCGGGGAAAATGTCCGTCTAGCTAGTTCTTGCTTCTCACGAAGTTATTTATTGGCTATATATTAAACAAGTTGGGGTTGAAATGACACTCATAATTTTTGCACGCGGTCATATATAAGCGACTTATTTGTTTGTTGCAAGAATAAAGTTATCAGGAATCATAAACTTCTCGAAAGCCTAGGGATCAGTGGCGAAAATTTCTATCTCGAAAAAAACCAGACCAAGGCACGAATTGAACAGCCAAACAATCTAATAAAACTTGTCCGAAACCAAGTGGTTAGTCCGATAAACATCCCTACCTTGTACCACCAATACACACACACACACACAAGAGTAGAATACATACATATATACACATAAGTATAGTATAATTGGATGCATATATGAATGTGTGTGTTGATTTATAGTAGTTTGAAGGGTTAGTAGAGTTAGGTTAAGTCTCTCTCATCATTATAGCCATGTCGTGTGATTGCTTTTGCTCATAAGAACTGATTCAAAGGACACAAACGATGGCGACAATTCATCCCTTCTCTTCATTTTCCCATTTACAAACAACAACACTCTCCACTTCTCTTTTCAGCTTTCTTTTTCTCACTTTTTTCCTCTCTCATCCCCACATGATCACACCTTCCACATTGCATTTTAATCAACATATATATATATATATATGCATCAATTCCTATACATTCAATCCAATATGCATAAGAAATATTTGACAAACCGAGTTATACAGTTACATACGAGGGTAATCTGCATCCGCAATCCGAAAAATGCACAAGGTAGAATAAGGTGCATGGTTGTGAGCTTCGAACTGATCAAGACATTTGGTCACGAGATGACTCACTCCACCAACAGACCATCCCCTAGACCACACTTTTAATTTATACTCTACTTTTATGACGAAGGTAACTCATATCCGTTACGCGACGTGCGCATGTGTAAATCCTGTTCCTCTGCACTAACATGCAGATCATATAACGTGCAATTGTTTATAAACCGCACTAGAAAAATTAGTATTTATGACACATATACTTAGGAGGTGTTACTTTGAGTGATAGGATAGATAGATAAAAATAGTATATGTTAATCTACCGTTTACTTTGATGGATTGATTATTTTTGAGCTTGTTTGATCACCTAATCCTTCATATAGTTAATATTATGTTTTATCAATTTATCCTATCACGCAAAGTAAACTCCGCCTTAATCTATAAAGTTTACGTTGTTGAAATATTTGTGGATCGATCAACGACAACCCAAGAAAGAAATGAAACAAAAAAAACATGTCTCTGAAAATGGCTGGTTAGATAAGGATAAGGATGAAGCTCACCAAAAAGCCTTTCATCATCTTTGCAGAGAGAGAAATTAACCAGTACTAGCTACTACTCTTATCAAGAATTAATCTGTTAAAAAATTAATGCTACAGATTAATTAATAAAAATAAAAATTCATGAAGGTTTGTAGAGAGATTGAATCCCATTCCTTTGTAGCCAGTTCAACTGTGCCTGCGGGAATCCTGATGATGCTGCAGCAGCAGTAGCGTAAAACGGTGCAGCTCGCCATTGCTGCTGATCTTCATTTCTAGTGAGAGAAACCTCATCTCCCCCTCCTCCATTTCTCCCTCCACAAAAGTACTGCTCAATTATATTAATTAATCACATTTATTATCTCGAATTTTAATCAAACGTTGCGAGTCTTAGTACTATATATACCTGATAGTTTTGTGAGGCGATCTGCCTGGGAGAATGCAGGTGCGTCTGCCTCAGCAGCTGCACGGTTTCTCTCTCATCGTCGTAGGCCGCTTCTCTTTGCTGATGAAATTTAAATAAATTAATTAATTAAATGAAATTCTTATTACAATTAATTTTGTTTAATCGGATATATAATTAATTAGGACAGATTAATTACCTGATCATCACGCCTCAAATCTGGGCGGTTCCAAACATCTGAAGAAGAAGAACTGAGCTTCGATTTCGGACCAGAATTGCCCAAACTCAGATCAAGGCTGTGATCTGCCGGTTTGTTGGAAGGCTCTGATTATTTATTATTTGCGAAAATTAATGTTGCAGTACTCATTCGGTACGGAGTATAAGATAAGAACTTATATATTTGATTGAGATGTCTTATATATACAAAAAAAAAAATATTATGTTCGGTATAATGGATCAAAGCTTCTACAAAAATAGTAATTATTTATACCCACCTCATTAGTGGTATAATCACCCCGACCAAACGAGACGAAGTAAATTAGTCTCACCTGCAGCTGTAAGTTCTTCTTCATAAATGGTGGGATCGAAATTGGTAACTGCTTCCTTTCCGTTGCATTTTATGGCGGCTTTATCGTAAGCCCTAATTATTCAACCATTTAATTAGAAATAATGTTTTTTCTATTTTTGAGTTTTATGATGAATTAATTAATTACAAGTACCTGGCAGCTTCAGCTTCCGTGTCGAAGAGTCCCAAATAAACATACCTGTGTTTGAATTGAATGGAATTAAAATTAAAATGAAATGTTATGATTAATTGCATGTAATTAAATTTAAAAAAAAAAATTAGGATGATATACTTTTTGCCCAAGAATTGGCCCATTCTTGCTTCCCATCTTCCACATTTGTGCAAAGTAACGCCTCTATACTTAGAACTTCCGCGCGGGAAACCGGTGCTTTGCCGCCGCAAAACGTGAACGAATTCCTCCTTTGTTAGATTGCTCATCTATATATTTGTAACATAACATAATTAATAACATGCAGCATAATTCTCTCTCTCTCTCTCTACTTTCTCTCTCATCGGTTCTCTCTCTCTACCTGTTTGAAGTCGTCTTCATAATCCTCCAGATTGAAGTTGATGTCGGCGTCCACTCCTCGGAACTTAATGGCTGCCCTATCGTATGCGCTGCAACATATATATATATATATAGAAAAAATTTATTTAATTATTAATTATTTTATTTAATTACAATATTAGTAACGTATATAAGGGTACGTGTGGGAATTAGGAATTAAGCTAACCAGGCTGCCGCATGTGCTGTGTCAAACCCACCTGCAGAAATAAACAATTTTAAGTAAAATTTGAAAAAAAAATAAAAAATAAAAATAAAAATTGTGGCATGAATTTGGAAGATGCAAAACCAACCAAGATAAACCTGCTTCCCGCAATCCCTGAAACGATAACGGAAAAGGAAAAAATAAAATAAAATAAAATAAAAATGAATTGCACGTGAAAAGATAAATAATTTATTAACATGTTTTTTTTTTTTTTAATTTTGTAAAAAAAAATGATAATCTTACACGTTAATATATATATATATGTATGTATGTATGTATATATTTACCATATGTGCGACTCCCACCGGCCGGTTCGCCGGTAAAACGTGACGCCGCGGTACTGCGAGCTCCGGGACCGTGGGCCGCGGCGGCTCTTCTTCAACGGCTGCGGCACATCCGTCGCCGCAGCTTTACCGAGAAAAGCATTGCCGCCGCCGCCGCGGGGATCCGACTGGGAGAATTTGACTCCGACCCAGTGCGCCCTGGGGAATTCCGGCGGAGCACCGCTCCCGGCGGCGGGGTTCAACGCCGGGAAGAACTGGCGGGTCACCGGCGGCGAGGACGGGCCGGGCTGATCATCTTCATCGTCATCATCTTTGTGATCCACCGAAAAGCCAAAGATTTTGCTGCTGCGTTTCCTCCCGCCCGATCTCTCGCCGTCGTCTTCGTCGGAAGCGTCCTCGACCACCACCGCCGACGAGCTCGAATTCGAGTGCAGGGATCCGACCCGTTTACCCTCCGATTCGTCGTCGTTTCGGCGATCCGGAGAATCGTTAAGATCCCACATGATTGCTCAGCTCCCAAGAATTTAAATTAAGACGATGGAGAAAATAAAAATGGGCAAAACAACAAAAGAGGAAAAAGTTGCAATACCAAAAGAGGGCCCTGTTTCAACTGTTGAAGAAAAAAGAAGCAAATTTATTATGGTGTTCTTTCTTTTTCTTCACTTCTTGTCAGCGTAGTCTCATCAACAAACAGGAAATTAAAGAGAGAGAGAGAGAGAGATTCTTGGATGGCTGCAAAAGGCTTCTCTCTCTCCCTTTGAGCAGCAGCAGTGGTAGAATTGTGGGTTGGCACTTGGCAGAAGATGATCGTAGATATATATAAATATATATATATATATATATATATGTGTGTGTGTGTGTATTCTCTCTGTACGTACGATAATAATGCTAGCAAGAGAACAGTTTTATCAAGGAAGGTTAAATAATTCCCTCGTAAAATCCCAATTGTTGGATTAGATGACCTCTCTCTCTCTCTCTCTCTCTAGAAGACTAGAAGTAGTTGTTGGTTTCTGTTTTGGTGTTTCAGTTGAGGGGTTTAAACTGCAGAGGGGGTAGCACTTTTTCTTTGCAATAGCTAATGTTCAATCAACTCATAAATAAATAAATAAATATCTGTACATAGTAATGGGTTATTATAGGAACTATTCCTTCCGTGAGAACGTGAGAATATGCTTAAATCTATATATATATATATAGGAATTGGTTCATATAAAAACAATTCCTAGTATGGGAACTAGGAACCTATCTGAACCGTTGATCTTTGTATGATCTATGGTTGTCATTATTAGAAGCATGAATATATATAGATTTAAGCATGATTTTATATAAGCACAATTGTTTAAACAAAAAAGCATTAATCTCATTAAACATGACTATATATAGATTTAAGCATGTTCTCAAGTTTTCACGGGAGGAATGGTTTCTATAGTAACTCATCCCTATATATATATATATGATTTGGTTCATATAAAAACTAGGGGTGGTTCGGTACGGTATACCGAAATTTTTTCGCCATACCGTATACCGTACCGAAAATTTCGGTATGAAAAATTTTATACCGTAACCATACCGTTCCGTTCGGTATACCGAAAATTCGGTATCCACCACGCATTATACCGTTACCGTACCGTTTGTTCGGTATATCGTACCGCTATTCGGTATACCGAACTTTCACGGTATACCGAATAATATATCCTGCCGAACCAAAATTTCATTTTCACTTAATTTAACATATTAGATTATATTGACGGTAATTCGGTATATACCGAATTTTCGGTACGGTACGGTATACCGTCAGTATAAAAAAATTCATATTGTTATCGTATCGAAAATTGTCGGTACGGTATCATACCGTACCGAAAATTTCGGTATACCGATTTTTTCGGTATTTTCGATATTTTTTCGGCACGATAAGTGCGGTATACGGCAGTTTCGGTAAATTTTCCCACCCCTAATAAAAACTGGTGTTCATGTAAAAACTACAAACTAATCTCAGTCGTTGATCATGATATGATCTACCGTTGTTAATAATCAAAGCATGAAAATAGTGTGTAAAAAGCATGATTTTATATAAGCATCATTTTTTATACAAAAAGTATGAATCGAGAAACTACTATTAAACATCATTGTATATATTAAAAAAACATGATTATATATTGAAAAAAGTATGGTTTGTAATTTATATATATAAGGGATTTGATTTTTCTATAACTCTTTCTATTTATGTATGTCTGCTGCTGGGCTTGTTCCCAAATTTACCATTTTCTGCTTTCATCTTAATTCCTTGTTTACATATTTATTATATATATGGTTAATTGCCAATATATATATATATATATATATATATATAGATCTATATATATATATTAAATTAAACACTACTTCGTGATTTGTTTATTATTCAATATCCTCAAATTTCTACGGTCAACCGAGGCTGATGCGGTGGATATAGTTTTTGGCAAATTAAAGGATGTCGTTTCGCAACAAGAATTTTTGCGAAAATTAATAAATCATGAACTTTGGAAATAGTTGTGAATTCAACATCAATTTATGATTGATATGTATTTAAAAACATCCCCAAATTTGGCTTCCACGTCAACCTCAGTTGATTTAAAAAATTTCGAGATGTTAAAATCAAATAAATCAAAAAAGTATTATCTTAATTGTAACGATTTAAAATGCGCGTATAATTTATCATTTTGATAAACAACTACTCCCTCCATTCTTTTATAAGTGTCCCCCACCGTCAAGTTACGCATACCAAGAAAATATAGAAATTTACCTATATAACCTTATTAATTACTATCATTAATGTATACATACAACTAATTAACAAATTACTAGAAGCATTAAATAAGGATAAAATTGGAAAAATGTCATTAATTTACTCTCAAATTTTGAAATAGGACACTTATATGGAAACAAAAAATTGAGCTAAATAGGACATTTAAAAAAGAACGGAGGGAGTATGTTTTTATTTTACAATTCACCCTTACATAATATGTATGTAACTTTATGTAGATATGTATTCATTTATAGTAGATGTGAGGATAACCGAACCTAACAGCGAAACACTTCACTGAACCGATAGATTTCGATCGGTTCAATTTTGGTTGATATATAATATTTTGGTTAGTTGATATATAGTTTTTGTTGCTTCATTTTTTTGCATACACTTTTAGAGAAGAGTTAAGGAAAAATTATTGAAAAAACATGTAAATTAGGTCAAAACTCAAATCGAAGCTGATCGTTCGATTTTGATTTTGATTATGTCTAAACTTACACTTATCATCAATTCGATCGGTCAAAATTTTCAAAATTAATTGGTCGATCGATCAGTTTGATCGATTCGATCAGTTCGATTTTCTTTATCGAATCGATCATATATATACTCACCCTTGTTCATACGTTTATGCTTGCCTTCATAATTCAGATTCCTCACTTTTAAAATGTTTTCCACATTCATTCTATTAGTATCATAATATGTTCAAAATTTCAATAAATTATACTCCCTCCGTTCCATTATTCTTGTCTCATTTATTTTGGACACGGGTATTAAGAAGTATGGCGTTTAAAGGGTGAAAAGATAGAAGGTGGTGGAGCCCACAATTTTTTGTGAGAGAAGCATA
The DNA here is from genome assembly GCA_031470985.1 of Agastache rugosa. Lineage (NCBI taxonomy): Eukaryota > Viridiplantae > Streptophyta > Magnoliopsida > Lamiales > Lamiaceae > Agastache > Agastache rugosa. The sequence continues at coordinate 34,954,602 of CM062606.1, read as the reverse complement.
TTTCCTTTTATGGGAACAAGACAAAAATAACGGAACAACTCAAAAATGAATAGTAGACAAGAATAACGGGACCGGTGGAGTATAAATTTGTATTGGCAACTTTCCCATTTAAAGCAAATCCAAAAGCCAATCCCCATTCTCATTTTTTCATCTAAGCATTAACTACTATTGGAAATAGGCAACACCAATACTCGACACATGACTTAGGACTTCTCATTTACCATTATTACATACACTAATGTCATTTTCATTCATTCAACTTCACGTCACCTCAAAAAATTTCGATCCCATTGCTTGAATCTTTTTTTTATATATATATCTGGTGTCGGCAGGTGTTTTCCTATTATAAGTAATCATAAACAGTATATCATTCCATACGTGTTTCCTAGGGGTGTATAACACTAGCATGCTCGAGCTCGGCTCGTTAAAAAAATTAAAGGCTCGAGCTCGGCCGGCTCGATGGGTAACAACCAAACTCGAGCTCGGTTAGAGCTCGGCTAGCTAAATATTCGTTTAGACCGAGCTCGAGCGTTCGAGTTCGACTCGAAAAAAATTATAATTAAAAAATACCAATTGTAATTAAAAAATATATATTAAAGTATTAAAAATTCGCGAACGTGTTCGTTTAAAAGATTCGCGAGCTAGCTTGTTTAGTATCGAACCCGAACGTGTTCGCGCTCAAGCCGAATATAGATAAGCTCGAGCTCGGCTCGAAAAAATTATCGAGCTCGGTTCGAGGCTCGAGCTCGGCTCGTTTAAGAAACGAACAAATTTCGAACGAGCTTTTTTCGAGTCGAGCTTCGAATATAGCTCGGCTCTTTTGTATATTTGAGAATGACTTAAACTTTGCTGATGTTTACACTCATACTGCTTCTGACTAATTTATATCAAATAATAAATTTACTATTATACTCCCTCCATCCCACTCATCTTGACTTGTTTTCCTTTTTGGGCCGTCCCACTTATCTCGGCCTGTTTCCTTTTTTGGACAAAATTATGGCTCAATTAGTACATTAATTAAGCCCAAAAGTCAATAAAAAACAATACATGATTGAAAAGTCAATAAAAAAACACTATAAGTCAATAAAATAATATATACAAACTACACTAAACATAACTTTTACACTTAATACTTTTTTTCTTAATAGCCAAAAGAAAGTAGTCACTTATCATGGGACGGAGGGAGTATCAAATAATAAATTTACTATTATAGAAAATTAGTTGAAGTAGATCATAATGTTATAGTAGGATCAATGTCAACGGAATAGGTTAACTAGCGTTGAATATACAAAAGAGGAAAGAAGGGTATTTAGGTAAAAAACGGGTAGGGTATAGAGCGCGTGAGTGGCACGGCGGAGGGAGGCGATTGTAAGGCTTTGGATTTATAAAAGGAAAATGGAATAATAACAATAAGGGGAAGAAAAGCTTTCCCGAAAAGTCTAATCCAACAGTACGGAATGTGGCTTAACGTTTTCCTCTTTTGTTCTCTGCAGCCATCTCACATTGTACCTCGTATTTACCAGTCCACCATTTCCCCCACTCTCACTTTCTCGGCGCGTCCTCCACACCGCGCTATTTATCTCATCCGTTACGAAGAGTGTGGTCAGATTTTTTTTGTCTGTCCACAAAGAGTGTGATTTTTCCATTTTAGGATATGACCTCACATACTCACTTATATTTTAAACCTCATACAAATTCAAAATGGTGGGTCCCTTTCTTCACTCAAATAACATCTACCTTATTTTTCTTGAAACTCGTACCACTCACTAAAAACTACACTTTTGGTGGACAGATAGAGTAGCAGTGTAAATGAGTTGAGTATCCAAAAATTCAAGATTCATTCGCTTGTAATAAAGTAGAGCTTGGGTCGATTATTGAAATGAATTTCATATTTTTTTTTTGGAAATTTGATTTTATTATTTTTTTAATTTTTTGTTTTTTTTAATTTTATAAATGAATGTAATTCCACATCACAACTATTTTTTCACGTGTATAACCCACATGGCTTCTCCGGCAAGCCACAAAGACGTACAGTCGCCGTCTGCCGAAAAATAATGGGCATAATACAATTGTAGTTTTATGAAACATTGAGTACCAATTTGAAAATATGCATGTATCGGGGTATTATTATGAAAACTCACAAACGTTGGGACAATATCCTAGTAGAAACATACTACTCCCTCCGTCCCATGATAAGTGGCTATTTTCTTTTGGGCACGGGTATTTAGGAGAAGAGTGTTTAAAGGGTAAAAAGATAAAAAGTGGTGGAGCCCACATTTTTTGTGTGAGAGAGGGTGTTTTCATATTAGGAAAGTGGCCACTTATGATGGGACAGCCCAATAAAGAAATATGACCACTTATGGCGGGACGGAGGGAGTAAAATCTATACATTAAAACAAATTAGGAACTACTACTTTCAATTTCAATTCAATTTGGATGGCAATTTCGTAAATAAATTTAAATTCAAGAATTAATATAGTTTTTATTTTATGGTTTTTATAATAATAATAAAAATATAAAAATAGAAAACCTGTTAGCAAATTAGCAACACAATTTTTCAATAAAAAGGCATATTGCAACATGTTTCTTATTTATTTATTTTTTAGATGAAAGTAGCAACATGTTTCGAGTATAACTATAATAATAATAATCTATATTTATATTAAAACAAAATAGCAAAATTGATTTTCAATCAATTTTGACTCTTTGCAATCAATTTTGACTATCCGTTTGATTCAATTTGATTTAGTTGAAATAGCCACGTCCACATATTTATCAGAAAATAACCTAAATTTAAATTTTAATCGGTGAAAAATCTTCTTAATTTCACCTTCGTCCAATTATCACATATATAAGTTATAACATATAAGAAAGATCACACGCATATAATGATAGATATTTTGCAAATAAATGTGCATGTAGACAAATTATTATAGTATATAAAATAAGAATACTTATAATAAATGTTGTTGAAATCAAATTAAAGTATGATTAATATCCCAAACAAAACATATAAAGCAAATTAACTACAAGAAACCAAAAATATAACACTAGAAGTCTTAATTTTGTAACCTAATCATTTATTCTTGAGTGTATATATTATCAAATAAATCATTAAACCACCATAAAGGTGGAATCACTACACCACCACACACTGTGTGAAAATATACACACCGCACACAGACGTGATTGAACTTATTAAGAAGAGTCTTGTGTACCTCAGTCTTGCCACTTGAGCTAGACATCATTGTCACCTAATCATTTATTATTAATTATCTATTTCAAGCTTTGAAAATTTCATGTGTAACACCGAGGTCCAGTGTTCGAACCCCACTGCCCCCTTTTCCCAACTAAAAAAAAAATATTCAAGTAGTAAGGCGCTTTCCCTCCAACCATAAAGTTGGAGCTTCGAGTCATATATGCGTGGATTGATCTAAAAAAATTCATTACAAACTTTTATTGATTTTTCTTATATATTTGAATTACTTTGTTAGTATTTACTTTAAATCTATTTTAACGATTAATTTATTTTCATCTTTAAATGAAATATTTTAATTATTAAAAATTATAATGTAATGTCACTTCTCCGTGCACGAGGTCAGTCGTAGTTAAATTTAAAACTAAACAATGAATTTTCTTCATTTATTTCGTTTGACATTTAGCTTTCGATTTTTCTTTTATCGTACAGTGGTACCAAATTCTAGAAAAATATAAATAGAGGCAGCTATAGCTACTGGCCTACTACTTTCTAATCCGTACGGTCAACGAGCATAATTTATTTTAAACAATTAAAATTATTACTCCTTCCGTCCCGTTATTAGTGACTCACTTTCCTTTTTGATTGTCCCTCTATTAGTGGCTCGAATCCAAAATGACAAAAATTAACTCTTTAAAAAATGTGAACCCTACCATTTTTTTTTTTATCTTTTATGCATTATTCTTAATCCTCGTGCCTAAAAAGTATGAACCACTAATAGATGGACATAGGGAATATAATGATTAAGAGACTGCACAATGGAATAATAATTTAATGGCAAATCTCAATTTTGTGTATTTGAGAATTATAACAAAATATTCATCTTTACAATATTCAATTCATGAAGTCGAAGCAATTTTTTGAGTATGATAATATTTATCAGGATGAGAACAAAAATGAATTAAGCAATTTAATACTTCTTCCGTCCCGATAGCAATGTCTCACTTTCCTTTTTTCGTCTGTCTTAATAGCAAGGTTTTATTTCAAAAATAGAAAAAAAATTAACCCTTCAAAAATAGTGGGACATACCATATTGTATTTTTTTACTCTTGTTTATTAATAACCGTGCCCAAAGCAAGTGAGACGACCTTGCTATTGGGATGGAGGGAGTATAATGCTATAAATAATACTCTCAATAAAAATAGCTGAAGAATGGTCTTACGCGTATAGTTCTTTAGTAAATATATTAAGTTGATATAACTATGTTTTTTTTTTCAATTTTATCTCAACTTTTAAATTATTTTTAATTATATTTTTTACTTTTACAATAATTAGAGTGAGGGCTTTTGAAATGCAAAATTGAAATGCAATAATTATATGGTTATATCCCTATTTTTGGGTTAATAATAAATTAAAACAAGTGAAACAATTGTAGTGACGTTATATTGAATGTTACTAATAGTCATATGTTTGTAATGAAGAAGAAGCATCAGAAATTAATAAAAAAAAACGGCACACTTTTACGAAAGTTGATATAATTATGGAAAACTTTGGTTCAGAAAAATTAAATATAATTATGGAAAACTTTGGTTGAATTACAAAATTGAAGATGTCACGCCATAATCACCAATATATAAATAAGAGTTGCAAAGGACCAAGACCGTAAATAGGCCATCTAAATTAAAGCCGTAGAAATCATAATTTTCTTCATAAAGAAATTAAATATTTTAGCTAACTTAGTACAATTCTTCCATCCAACCTCCTAAATAATTTATGGTCCATCCTAAGTAATAATGCTGCTTTATTTTGTTTACTTTTCTAGAATATGTGTCTCATTGCTATTGGTTGATTTCTAATATTCTTTAATATTTCTAAAAACATTAAAAGCCGTTATATCATCTTTCTCCGAATACTAAACTAGCACAAATATACGTCCTTTTCTATTTATTGAATTTTTGAATTTTTTTTAAAAATATTTAGTAATTCCTTTTTTCCTTTATTTGGAGTTAAATATGTCGCACTCTCGCTTTTATTTACTGAATTTTGAGAATAAGAATCTTGAAAATGGAAATGTCTTACCCGAATGAACTTCAGCTCTGTCCATAGCCATATAATAAATTCACTAATAAATATATGATGATATACTCATCAAAAATTTATAGAGGTTGGTAGGTTCAAACAGGGGTGATAATTTAAGAGTTTAGGAATAAATATCTAAAACAAGAATTAGTGTATTCCTTTCAAAAAAAAAAAAGAATTAGGGTATTTGAAGGAAAAATACATTTTAGAAGATATGCCACATACCCATATATTAATATATATATCTCGAAAACATTGAATTCTTAGTATTTCTAAAAAATTAGTTGAATGAAATTTAGAAAATATAGTATTTTTTAAAATGTACAAATTTCCCCTAAAGTGCACTAATCCAGCCAAAATGTTTTGCAAAATAAATTAAAATTAATTTTCTTTTCGAGTGCAAAGGTGCATTTTGTCATCTAAATTATTTTTGGGGTCAAATCTATTTATCAAACAATTTTTTATTTTAAAATAGTGCATTTTTTATAACAATCATAAATTATACAAATATCAATGATTCTGGTTACGTTTATTTTCAGAGTTTATCTCATGTGCGGTCAACCGCACGGTATGGTTGGCCGCACATGCCCATACTCACATCGGGCGTGTGCAGTGCATGCAGGATGCGGCCAAAATCATGCATATATCTGGCAAGTGTCTTTGCACGTCTGGCGGACGAGAGTAACTCACGTGCCCCGTTTTTTGATTTTTTTTTGTTCTTTGTTTAATTGTTCCATATTAGGAATTATTAATCTCAATTACAATTTATTACTCCCCAACTAAAATTTATTAATTTCAATTAAAAATTATATTAATTAATTAAAAATTAAAATAAAATAAAATAAATCAAAGTGTGCCTCATTTAAAAATAAAAAAACAAGAAGAAGAATAAAATGGCCAATCCAACTCAGCCACATAGATAGATTCATAATTATCTCATGGTTGACATCTCTCACATCATAAATATTAAAAACTTAATAATTTAATGAAACAAATAGCATTAACTACATTGGGCCTAGACCAGGAGGAAATTCAGCCGGCTATAAACGAATATATGTATTTTTTGCAGATAAAATTTGGCAAGAAAATAATTATTGCCAAATAATTCAAATAAAAATTATTTGTGATATATTGGATTTGAATAGATGGAGGTGACATTTCCAATAATAGAGGTGGGACGCGGGCTGTGTGTGTTTTCCCCAATTGGAATGTGGGCCTCCAGCCCAACCTCTTTTTCACCCACCACCTTTTTTAATTATTCAAAAAAAAAAAAATATGATAACTTAAGTAGAGATTTTTTTTATGTATTTGAATTTCGAATTCACAATAAACTTCATCAAATGAAACTCGTTGGCAACTCGTAAAATAAAATTAAGGAGGAGATTATTGTAAGAAAAGATAATAAAGAAATAATCGGTATGAATCAAATCAAATCGAAGCGAAAATATCACTATATTCGATTCGATTCGAAAAAATAATTGCATATTCGATTCAATTGCGAATCTTAGTTTTATTCGCATTCGATTCGAACTGTTATTCGTGAATATTCGATTCGCAATTTTGAAGGAAAAAAATTCTAAAATAATATTTTAAATGAAATTTCATTCCTTTGTTTATTTTAATTATTTTAGTTTAGTTTTTTAATATATATACACACACAAATATATAAATATATATATATATATATATATAGAGCGCGGATCAAATAAGAACACTTTCTTAGGTGAGAAATAAGAACAAATCTAGACCCTTGATCCTTGTTGATCTACAGTCCAGATTTAACCGTGCATTTAATTACTCTAATTTATGCATTTAAATGCTAATGCATTAAGTTATTGTAGTTTATGCATTAAAATATTTATGCATTTAGTTTCTGCATTTTATGCATCTCCGATGTAATAAAAATGTATTGTTCTTACGTCCTCATATAAGATATGTTCATACCAGATCCACTCCCTATATATATATATATATATTTAGGAAGAGGATCAAATAGGAATTTTTATTTATATGAGAACTAGGAACCAATCCCAGTCATCCATCTTCTAAAATCTATGGATATGATTTAATCTCATAACCAATTGGTCAAACCCGCTTTAGTTGGTCAATCCCGCATCTTTTCACTTAAGTAAGGTTATTATGGTAATTTTCGATGTTTTCTCCTGTACAAAAGCAAGATGCACAAAATAGTGTAAAATGATGCATTAATTAGTATAGAGTGATGCATCAATATCACATTTCTGATGCATCAATTATTTTTTATCAATGTGGAACAATTAATATTTTTTACACGGTTTATAAAGAAAAAGCACGTTTTATAAAGTGTATACTTGAACAATTAAAACATTATGTATATCACATTCGTATTTATTAATTGATGTTTTGAGCACAATTTACGTGATGCATTAATATGAAACTTTAAATGCACATAATAGTGAAAGACTAATTACCACAATTAATGCATTACGTATATAATATTTGTGCATTACATTGTTTAAATTTATGCATTTACATTGAGTATTGTTTTTAGACGTAGTATCATTAATTATATTTTTATTTTGTATTATATTGTTTAGATGTATGCATTACACTATGCATTTTTTTGTCGGTAGTATCATTCATTTATGCAATATGTATACCGTATTTGCATTCGTACGTATATGATATCACAATTAATTATACATTACTTATGTCATATTCGTATTTATTACTTGATGTTCTTGTCACATTTTTATGATGCATTAACACGATTTAAGTGATGCATTAATATAAAACTGTAGATGCACAAAAGATCTATCACCACAATTAATGCATTACATATATATTTGTGCATTACGTTGTTTATATTTATGTATTACATTGTGTGCTTTTTGATACAATAAAACATCAACTTATAATGCATAAATAATATTAACGTAATGCATTAATATTAATAACATAATGCACACCACTAATCTGCTCAGAAAATTTAATAAGTTTCGCAAAATCCATTATAAAAGTTTTCATAATTTATGTGCCATTAAATTAACCTCTTAGTTTAAGTTGCTAAGAACCAGTTTTGTTGGAATAACTAAGGATGCAATAGTTGTGGTATTACATGAATGAGATCACTATCCGAATTTTGACGACCACTGCACTAATTACTATGTAAATATATCTAATCCAAACAGATCTTTTTCCCCCAAAAAATATGATAAGTATTATTGGGGAAGACAAAGTAAAACCAGTAAATCTTCAATTAGGAAAAAAAAATTGCTGAGATGAATTTTGAAATCGTGAAAGAGAGAAATTTTAACAAAAAGTTGAACAAATTAAGATGGAGATTAGTATGAAATCAATGTCTACGAAGAAATTGTTGAATGAGAAAAAACAAACAAAAAAAATGAATACTAAGCTTTGCCTAGCGTGATTTCTCCCGTAGAGAGAGAGAGAGAGAGACGATGTCCGACTGTGGTGGCGATGGCGACGACGGTGGTGGCAGCAACGACGGTAATGGTGGTGGTGATGAGAGAAAGGGATGAGAGAGGCAGGAAGAGAGACGAACGAGAGTTGGGAATGAGATAGATGGGTTTCCAAAATAGCCCTTCCCCTCTTATTTTTTAATCCTTGTCAAATTTTGAGATTTAAATCTAGCCACACATTCTTTACAAATGAGTGGTCAGGATTATTTCCTAGTTCTCATATAAGGAGTGGTTCTCACCAGATCCACACCCTATATATATATATATATTTGTGAATATCAAATATATATATTTATATATAATCGAATATTTTCGAATACCGAATCGAATATCATGATTTTGAATTCGTATTTGATAACTAATCGAATAAAAAAAATTATTTGTATTCGTATTTGAATCATAAATTTTCGAATTCGAATATAAAAAATTCGAACGAATAGCGAACGGAACCAAAATTATTTAATTTGTATGCATCCCTAGATGGAATATGACAAAATATCCATTCTGATTCCTATGATTATTATGGTTTACAATAATAATAATTAAATAATCCATTCTCTTAAAAATATTTATTCCAAAACCTTTCAAAAAATAATCTTTATTCCTAAAGCGTAAGAATAGACATTCTTTCCACATCCATGGATTTAGTTAGTTTTATGTTTGAACCAGAATATTAATATATAATACTTACATATTTTAACAATATCTATGCTATTTATTAGATAATATATTGTATTATCCTAATAATAAGATTCGGTACCAATTTTATCCTAATAAATAAGTAATGAAAATTTCATACCCAATAAGTATAAAATATTTTTAATCTCTATATTATTTTCCAATGTCGAGGGGATGGTTCATACATAAGCTATAAGTTGAATTCACTAGAAACACAATAAATTTGAAAACGTGTACGTATTGTATTTATTGGGTATAAAATTATCATTATCTATTTATTAAATTTTTACATTATTGGAATAAAACAGTATATTTGCACCCTCATTTCTAAAAATAGAATTTTGAACAATGCCAATTATAAGTAAATTAACTAAAACATTTCTGCTTACCTATGTGCTTCATATAGCTGATTTCATTTTCTTTTTACGCACAAAAAATTGAAGAATTTAATAGTATCTATAACTATACCTATCTGCTTCATCTAGCTTATTAGCAAATAGCAATGTATTATTGGAGTTAGATGCCCTTATAATTGAAAAATTAATCTATATCCAATAATTTCTCAATTTATCCAACGTTGTCCCCAAATGTTAGTACATAAATGGCAATAACTAACCCTAATAATGCAAATTTTCACATGCAATATTTTGGCCCACGTCATGAGTAAATTGTTAGTTGAAAGATCGATCAAAATTGTAAATGCTGCATACCAAATTCAAATAGTCCAAAAATGGACTCAGCTGCTACAATTTAATTAAGGGTAGTGATATTCGGCCACCCAGTGGCCGGCCACCAGCCGGTTTTTTTGCCAAATACCGGTTGGTCCATTTGGTTTTTTGGGTTGGTTTTTTTAGTTTGTTTTTGTGTCAATTATATTCCTAATCTAATTTCGCTCCTTAATCTTTCATTTAGACGCCAAATCTATCTACATTATTTCTCCCTCTCTTTTTTTCCATCCACAATGGCCGAAATTTATTTCTAAAATTATTACATATTTATTTTAGAAAAAATCTTTTTTATGTCAATTAATATATATAATGCTATTAAAATGATATTAAATCGATTCATAATATTCCTACCGTTATAAATGATTAAAAAATTATAGTACATTTTATATTTAATTATATATTTAATATAGCAACATATATTTTTTCTTAATTAATATTTATAACGCAAATGAAATTTCATTAATTCGATTTCATAATATTCCGACTACAAGTTGAATATTAAAGAAAATAAATTAAATTAAAACAAATAATTTTTTTCTCAATTAATATGTATAACGCAATTGAAAGTAGATTAATGGAAACAAAATCATTAAATAATTATGGATAAAAATCAATCACAAAATAATTCCTAAAATAAACTAAAATTCGAAATATGAATTAATTTTGAAGAATCCCTAAATTAGCGGAAATTAGCTAGGTATAATAATATAAACAAAATCAATAATTAACTATGGATAAAAATCAATCACAAAATAATTCCAAAAATTAATTAATTTTGAAGAATTCCTAAATTAGTGGAAATTAAGTATAATAATGGAAACAAAATCAATAATAATTATGGATAAAAATCAATCGCAAGATAATTCCGAAAATAAATTGAAATTCGAATTTTGAAATTCGAAATTCGAAATTTAAATTAATTTTTAAGATTAACCTCCATTTAGGCGGTAAAGGGTATATTAGACAATAATAATATAGCCTAATTAACAGAATTATCTAAATTAATTAAAAAGTCAAAATATTTATAGGAATGTCATGGGCACCTAGTGTCTAAAATCTTTATTGTTTAATTTAATGTCACGTCTCATATTTTAACTGCCGCTGTCTCCAAATTTATTATAAATAATCTATAATGTGGCTAATCAATAATAGGATGTGAGTGAACGTGTAAGTAATGGAAATTAGTACATACGTTCTCCCTCCGTCCGACAATTTAATACTCCCTCTGTTCAGCTCATTTTGTCTAATTACTGTTCGACACATAAATTAAGAATTAGAGTAAAAAGATAGAAAGTAAGTAAGTGTCACCACTTTTAAAGGGTTTTGAAGGGTAAATTATTTCATTGTTGGAAAGTAGACAAATTGAGTGGAACGTCCATTTAAGAGAATGTAGACAAAATGAGTGAAACGGAGGGAATATCAGTTTTCTTATTTAGTCATCCTATAAAAATTAGTCTCATACCAAAATAGAATATATAAAAATGGAATGTTTTTCCGTGTTCCCGCTAAATGGTTGATGGTATTATATGTTAGTATGAATCAGTATATTTTTTGCTCTTATAAAATAGTTACATTGTGGATATTTTGTGCCAATTACAACACAAAAGCCCCCGCCATCAAACTGAATATTGGAAAAACCGTGTTTTCTAAATCTCGAAGTAAAAATTTAGAATACTCAGCTCCTGTCAACGATTTTTTCTAGCTCCGACCCTGAATATATTCATAGATGTAAAATATGGTTAAGTTGAGGCACCGGAAGTCGCTCCTTAGTTAGAGGTATGTGGTTCGATTCCCACCAAAGTGTAGGTTGTGTCTTTTCATTTTATATGGATTCGTTTCCAGTTTATATACCAGTTTGATTAATATTGTAATTAATATAGAAAATTTTGTAATATTATTAATTTGTAATCTAGTAACGTATCTTGTATCTAAAAAAGATAAATGTAAAAAATATAAATTTGAAAAATGAAAAGAACCCATAAATGATTTTGGCTATTGTAGATATAGAAATAATCAAGAAAACCATATACAGTACCCCTTTATAAATTAATACAGTAGAGACCGTAGAAAATTATTATTTTAGAAAGGTTATTAATTTATCGAGTATTAATTTAAATAAGTTATATTCTATCTCTATTCACTACTCTCTGATAGGTCCTTAGATGAAAATAGAAAATGTAAAATTACTTATTTACGTCGTTTTTATTTATGTATTTATTTATATTATATTTTATTTTATTTTTCTTGGTGTATTTATTATCGCGAGCTCCAATTGTTGGACCTCTGCTTTGTCTTAATTACTGGTCCCAAATCTTGGCTCAATTGTGGGGGATGCAACATTCACTAAATTATGCTATTTTCTTCAAATTTAAATTGCTTTTATTTCTTACCAAACTTTATAGTATTATTTAGGACACTCAATTATTAGTTTGTGTTTCGAACTACCTCATAGTCATACATTCAAATTCAAACGTAAATGGATCGAATGCTGTTCCTTTTTAAACACATATACTTATATAATGATAGGAAAATGAATTTTTAACAAAAAGTCTTAGATAAAATGGGTTTTATGATTCCTAAAAAAGATTTTTTTAATTCGATCCAACCAGAACCGTTTTGTTATTTTTTTTTGAACAAACATTACAAGAAAATTTTAAGGCCGCATGACGATGGACTTGAACCCGACGTTTTGTTATTTTTATATTTTATTGTTGTCACTTATTTACCTTTATAGTGTTTTGGATGGAAAAAAAATGTGGAAACAAGTCATTGACTAATTTATATTGATATGAATCTAACTATTAAAGAAATAATCATGTCAAAAAAATATCATCTCCTTGATATAATACAAATCAAATCATTATAAACCTCACCATGATAGTAAGCGGCAAAAAAATATGGGAGAAGTAGGAAAATAACACTTTAATTATGGATTAAAAAGTTTAATTTTAGCATATTTTAAAAAAGTAATAAAAATAGCACTTCTGGATATTTTTGCCCTTCCTTCTCGATTTCACATTTTTTATTGTGTGAAATTGAAAGTCAATGATCAAATTTTCAAATGTAAAATCACATATGATAATATGTGAAAGCACAAATGTGTACATGTGCTTTCATAGAAAAACATTTATGAAATCATAATTATGTGAAAAGCACACGTATACATATTTCACATTTGATCATTGGCAATTGATTTCACACAATAATTTTATGTGCTCTCTTAATTTTGCTAAACGGGTAATTTAGTCAATTCATAATAACCGATTTTTATTAATATGAATGTAATTAATTATATTTATGTAACATAACTAAAATATCCTCATTTTGCCTAAGATATTTTTTTTAACAAACATTACAAGAAATTTTAAAGGTCGCGTGACGGTGAACTTGAATCCGTGACATTTGTCCGGGCATTAACCACTCTACCACCAGACTAACACAGGCACACTTATTTAAGACATTTTGTCTCTTTATCACTATCCATAATAGTATTATATAATTTTTTTATATTGTGAGAATCCGTACCTATTATCCTATAAAAATATAATAATTACATAATCAATCCATCTTAATTATTATAAGTGGGCCCTCTCCTTCCTCGCATCTTCACCCAAATTTTGCTCCTTCCTACTAGGGGTGTAAATCAAATCAAATATTTTGATTTGATTCTCGATTCGTATTCAAATTTTGATATTTGTATTCGAAATTTTACGATTCGAATTCGAATTCAAATATTTTTTTTGATTCGATTAGTTTTTAAATACTTATTAGTAATTATGATATTGGATTCGATATTCGTAAAGATTCGATTAGATGTTTAAATAATAATATAATTTTAATATATATTTATATAATATACTTTCTAAAGTTGATTATGGATTGTATACTTAAATCTTTATATATCATTTTCCTTAATAGATATGTATTAATGCATTAACTCTAATATTTTGAGCGGTACAAATGTAAGTCACAGTCTCTTTCTTTTTTTCTCCATCTCTCCCTAGTTTACATTATCTCTCTATTCCATCATTCTTACAATCGTTCTTCATCACATTCCTTCACAAATTTCCGACGAGACATTCTTCATCTCCTTCCTCGATTGATTCGAGTATTCGATTCGAATTAGTGAAATTATTAAAGTATTCGAATTCAAATCAAATTTAATATTCGACCACGATTCGAATTCGATTCGGATTCGTGAATAGTAATTATAAATTTAATTCGATTAAAATGATATTTGATTTGATTCAATTCGTTTACACCCCTACTTCCGACCCCTAGTTAGGTTACTATCGAATTGTCAAAATCTATCACAATAGATAAGATATACTCCCTCCGTCCCATTTATATAGGTTTGTTTTCATTTTTCGGATGTTCCAAATATATAGGCTTGTTTTCATAAAAAGTAATATTTTTTAGCTCATTTACTAATATATCCCTATTTAATTATTTGATTAACTCAAAAAAAATACATAGTCAAATAATAAATAGGGCATATTAAGAAATGTACTATAAAATTTACTTTTCCAATAATTTTTCTTAATCCTTGTGAAAATTTCAATCCGCCTATATAAATGGGACACATGGAGTATTTTTTTTATAATATAACATGTTTTTAGTATGCATGTTGACCGTCAATTTAATTTTCCTTTACGTTGGGTACTCCAAAAACCACACGTCAATTCCAATCACAACCTTTCCCATTTTATAATTTCAGACACAAATTTAGTCTCCCTTCAATTTTCACAAAACTTAAGAAAATATATTTACTTTATTTTATAAATCATAATCTATATGTAAATATTCTAGTTTACCCTTATTTAATACTCAAGATATCATTTCACATTTTTTCAAATAAGGTTATTTTAGTAAAAAGGTATTTTAATTAAATTCCAATTAAAAAAAGTGAAATATATTTTGGGACATCCCGAAAAGGAATAAAGGACTAATTTTGTGGGACGGAGGGAGTATCATATTTCTTTAATTTATCTCATACTGCTATAATACAATATAAGTAATGTGATATCGTTATTTTTTTCCGACGAGGGTAACATGTAGAGGTGGCCAAAAGAACCGGAACCGCCGGAACCGAACCGAAATCGAACCAAAACCAGCGGTTTCGGAATCGAAACCGAACCGCCGGTTCCGGTTCGAAATTGAGAACCACATCCACGGCGGTTCGGTTTCGGTTCCAAAGCTACGGAACTGAGAACTGCTGGTTTCGGTTTCTATTCCAGTTTTGAACCACCGGTTCCTCCTAATATTTTTTTTTACGTTTTTATCTATATTTATATTACAATTCATATTTATTTCACCTAAATGTTATATTATAATGGATAAAATTATAATTAAACAAGACAAAATAGCAAAAAAAAAAACATATATAATTGGTATTCCCGAAGCATGCGGTTCTGATTTGGAATCACCAAAACCGCGGAACCGAACCGAATCGAACCGAAACCGGCAGTTTCGGTTTGAAACTGAAACCGCAGTAATAGGCGGTTCGATTCCGGTTCCATCAGGATGGACCGATAGAATAGGAACTGCCGGTTCGGTTCTGATTCCTGAACCGAACCGAACCGCGACCACCACTAGTAACATGTAGTATCTATTATTTGAAGTGTGCATTGAATAAACCCCACTCATATACAATAATCTGCAAAGTATGTAAGAGAGGTAAATTGTACTAGTAAAACTTCTCATTTTGTTCTTCAATTTCAATTTCTTGAATTTTAGTTTAACAATTACTCATCCGTCCCATTTCAATATACTGGCCTGGTTGCCTTATTTGTTTGTCCAATTTCAAAAGTTATGTACCTTAAATGAAAAGTTTGATACCCACTATACATTATAAACACCTTTACATTAACTCATAAATTACACATTATGTCATACAAAAGCTACTATCTCTCTACTCTCTCATACTTGATTTGACAACAATACTTTTCAAAAAGTTACAATATCTCTCCTCTTTTATCATATTCAACTCAATTTCTCAATGATAGTATCGGCCTCATCCTGGGCCCGACCTAAGGCTAATGGGGCCTGTATATTAAAGCTCGGCCCACAGAGTTCGGCCCAAACAAAGTCAACATCTGCCTTGAAGACCAAGTAACGAAACCCTACTTTGGAATAAGATAGAATTCTACTATGAATGGGAATCGGATATGCATGTATTAAGAAACTAGATATGTAAAAGGAGTCCGAACCCTAGAGGGATTAGGGTCTTAATTAAAGGCTTATAAATAGATGCAAGATTAGAGGTGTAAGGGAATTTTTCAATACTCATTGTACACTCAAGCATAATAAAAGCTCTCTATATTCTCTCCCGTGGACGTAGATCACATTGATCGAAACATGTATATCCTTGCGTCATCGTGTTATTATTTCTTTTAGCTACTTTCGCAAACCCTAGATTTATCATTGGCGCCGTCTGTGGGAACCGATCGACTCTTTCGTAGCTTATTTATGATGGTAACGCGATCACAAAGCGTGCGGGAGGCCCAAAGCCAATGCGGGAATCCCAATGAAGCAGAAAGCCGCCCCATAAGCAAGGAGAATCGCCAGAAAGGCAGTTCGGTTCCAAATGAGGGGCACAACAATGACCCAATAGAAGAAAATCCCTACGAAGGGATGCCCGCGCTAGAGTACATCCCTCAGAGAAACCCACCGCAAAACCGGTGTCGGAGGACACATAACGGACAGTCCTTCAGAACAGGTGATACTCCAGAAGGGTACGTCGAAGAAATCAATGACGAGTCAGAGCCGAAGGAATTCGAGTCGAAGGAGGATGATCTCCTTAGAGACTTTGACCTTGCCACCACCTACGCCGCCGCTGAATTCGCTAAAGCAAACAAGGAGCGTTTCAAACGCTTTCTCGCGATGACTTGAATGTCTCCCATACCCGAGGCTATGGAGAGTTCCACGCGAAAATCTCTACCTAAAACTCCTCACCACACCAGGAGGCAGGTGCCAGAGCCGAGGGGAAAGCACGACACCCGACGGGGTCCAAACCAGCGTCAGAGTCCAAGCCCGCAGCGGAGTCCCAGGCGACATCACATCCAAAGGCGACCTCGGAGCCCCAGAAGGAGCCGAAGTCCGAGCTATTGCGAGAGTCGCAGTCCCCTGAGGAACCGGCACCGACATGAAAAGGAACCAGCTCGACTTGTCAGCCCGTTCACCGACGAGCTGCTTGACGCCAAACTCCCCACGGTGTACAAATTGCCAAACATACCGGCCTACAATGGGCTAGATGACCCCCTTAACTTCTTAACGCGTTTCAGGTACAGCATGCACAACCAGGGCCTTAGAGAGGAACACATGTGCAAGTTATTCCCCGAGATGTTGATCGATTATGCCCGAGCTTGGTTTGACAGTCTCCCAACTGGTAGCGTGGGGACCTGGACCTATTTGGAAAAAATCTTTAAGCAAAGATTCCATATAAAGGTTCAGGCTCGCCGAGACACAGCCTACCTCCTATCGGTGAAGCAAAAGGACAAAGAATCTATAAGGGAGTACGCTTCCAGATTCATGCAGGAAAGCTTGAAAGTCGATAAAATCGACGATGTCTTCCTCATCTCGGCCTTCCGAAATGGGGTTGCTCCTGGGTCCCTGAACCAGGAGCTCGCTAAACAGAAACCTGAGACAGCTCAGGAGATATGGAGGATTGTATACCAGTTCGCTGATGGCCAAGATGCGGACCGATTGAAGCGGGAAGAGACCGAGAAGAAGAGAACTGAAGGTGATCGAGGTCGGAATGATCGTGATCGGAGAAGTGCTCACGAGCGCCTTCAACGAGGACCTATCCAGTCCCGGCTCGGATCAGGACCTATCCAGTCCCAGCTTGGACCTCGGGTGGGACCAGAACCGTCCCAACGGCCTCCTTTTGTGAAAACGAATGTTGAGATCTTCGCACTCCACGAGGACTGGTTCACTAAACCACGTCCTATGTCGGGGTCTAAACCTCGGGACAGAAACAAACATTGCTCATTCCATGACGACCATGGGCACCACACGGAGGACTGCCGCGACCTCGCGGAACAGATAGAGAGGTTAGCCCAGGAGGGAACTCTGAAGAAATACGAAGCCGGGGGGAAGAAAAACAGAAAAGGAAAACGGAAAGGAGGACAAGGTCGCTGTGCTCCAAACAATAAGCGAGCTAAGGTCGATCACAACGAGGAGAATGACGACCCTCAGTACGACGCACCACAATACGACGGAGTGGTCTCAACCAGTGGTCTCAACCATCACCGGACTACCCCCAGGCATGACAAAAACTAAGTTGAAGGCAGAAGCTCGTAGACCACCAGTCCCACCAGGTGAGGAGCAAACGAAAAAGAGGTTCAAGAGGGGAGAAACAGTCACATTCTCTGAAGATGATCCTGTGCCTATAGCTACACCACACAATGACGCTCTGGTGATACAGGTCGGAGTGGCCAACAAGATGGTCCATCGCGTATTCATCGATGGTGGGGCCAGTGTGAGCATCATCTTCCAACACTGCTTGGATAGAATGGGCCTCGACCCAGCTCGGGTGAACTCCACGCCCCTGCCCCTCAAGAGCTTTACACAGCACGAGACGCGACCTGAAGGGACCATCGCGCTCGATGTTGCCATTGGCAGCCCGCCAACCAGCGTCAATAAACTGATTCAGTTCTACGTGGTTAAAGCGAACTCCCCCTACAACATCATACTAGGTCGGGATTGGCTAAATGTAGTCAGAGCCATCATTTCGCCATACCACTTGCTGTTGAAGATCCCGACCTCGGCTGGAATCCTTACTGTCCGAGGTGACCAGACAAAGGCCAAGGAGTGCATGCAGGTTGCTCTCCGAGGCCAACCACAAGCATAGCAGTCAAAGTATCCCAAAGAGTTGGAAGAAACGACGTCGATCCTAGACATCTCGGCGGAACAGGTTCCCTTATCCGGAACAGATCCAGCGAAAGTCGTCAAGGTCGGCTTTGCAGGGGGACCTCAAACTCGCATGTAGGTAATCCAGCTCCTTAGGGAATATCAAGACGTCTTCGCCTGGTCTCCAACAGACATGACGGGGGTGTCATCGGAAATCATTACGCATAAGCTTAACATTAACCCGAACTCAACCCCGGTCAAGCAGAAACGACGATCATTTGCTGCCGAACGAAATCAAGTTATCTACAACGAGGTGCAACAATGGTTGAAAGCAGGACTTTTGTTTGAAGTCAAGTACCCAATTTGGCTAGCTAATCCGGTAGTGGTAAAGAAAGTAGAAGGAGAGTGGAGAATGTGTGTAGATTACATCGACCTCAATAAAGCTTGCCCAAAGGACTGCTATCCTCTCCCCAACAATAATGAAAAGATCGAATCCTTAGTGGGACACGAAGTATTCTGCTTTCTCGATCTCTACAAAGGATACTATCAGGTTCTAATGGATGAAGGAGATGCGATCATGACAGCTTTTGCGACAAGCTTCGGTGTCTTTGCATTCAAATATATGCCCTTCGGGTTAAAGAATGTCGGGGCGACATACCAGCGAATGGTCGATTTCCTCTTCCGAGATCATATCGGCAAGATTGTCGAAGTATATGTAGACGACATTGTTGTCAAGAGTAAAGAAAAGGCTTCGGCAGTGAGCGACCTACAAACTACGCTCAACATACTAAGGCAGACGAACCTCAAGCAGAACCCAAAGAAGTGCACTTTCAACGTGCGATCTGGAAAATTCTTAGGGTGCTGGATCTCGCCAGAAGGTCTCAAAGCCAACCCGCTGAAGGTTAGAGCCGTGCAGGAGATGAAGGTACCCCGAACTATCCACGACATGCATAGGTTGACAGGATGTATAACCGCGCTAAGTTGTTTCCTCTCCAAGGCTGCCGAGAAACAGCTCCCATTCTTCAAAATTCTCAAGAAGGCACCGGAATTTGGATGGGGACCAGAGCATGAGCTAGCCTTTGGGGAGCTCAAGCGCCACCTCGGGGACTTACCAACCTTGTCAGTCCCCCAAAAGGAAGAACCCCTCTCTCTATACCTCGCAGCATCGGAGGAAGCAATAAGTGCAGTGTTGGTCCGACACGAAGGAAATCGGCAGCTACCGGTGTACCTCGTCAGCCGAGTTCTAAAAGACCCAAAGACGAGGTATCAGCCTCTCGAGAAGGTCGCTCTAACCCTGATAAACGTAGCTCGGCGCCTAAAACCCTACTTCCAAGCTCACCCAATACAAGTTTTGACCGATCTACCACTTCGGCAAGTTCTCACTAAGCCAGAAGCTTCAGGAAGGATCGCGAAATAGGCAATCGAGCTAGGAGAGCATTCTATATCGTTCGGCCCCCGCCAAGCTATAAAAGGGCAAGCTTTGGCAGACTTCCTCGTAGAAGCTCAATATAAGGACCTCGAGGAACCAAAAGAGATCAAAGCCAAAACCGAACTCCAAGAAATCCCAGAGAAAACACCCCCGGACTGCTGGGAGATGTACGTAGATGGAGCTTCGGGAAGGAAAGGAAGTGGAGCTGGCATACTCCTTATCAGCCCGAAGAAAAATGAGTTGACATACTCACTGCGATTCGAGTTTCCCACTACGAACAACGAAGTATGAAGCTTTTATTGCCGGACTGCGTCTCGCCCAAACCCTCCAGGTACGAGGTGAAAAGTGAGAAGCTGAAGAAATACCTGGAGAAGGTAAAGCTCCTAGAACAATCCTTCATGTTCTTTAAAATAGTTCGCATTCCCCGAAGCCAAAATACCCGAGCTGACGAGCTAAGCAAGCTGGCAAACTCCCTAACTAGCTCGACGCTAGTAGAAGAAGTCCGAAACAGGAGTATAGAAGAGGCAGAAGTCAGTGCGATCATAGAGGACGACCCAAATTGGATGACCCCCCTAATAAGATGTTTGAAGAGCGGGGAAGTGCCCGAGGACAAGACGAAGGCTAGGAAAATTCTAGCTAGATCCACGCAGTACGTCATCGAGGGAGGGATCCTCTATCGAAAGTCATATTTACAGCCCCTCCTAAGATGTGTTGGACTAAGGGAGGCAGACTACATATTAAATGAAGTACACACAGGATCGTGCGGAAGCCACATTGGAGCTCGGATGCTAGCTCAGAAGATCATGCAATGAGGGTACTATTGGCCAACAATGGCAAAAAATGCGGAAGAATTCGTGAAAAAGTGCCTGAAATGCCAGCTACATACCAGAGTGACGAGACTACCCCAGACCGACCTCTCTACTATGCAAAGCCCGTGGCCATTTATGGAGTGGGGCATTGACATCGTAGGACCTTTCTACCCGGCACCTAAGCAAAAACGGTTTCTAATAGTTGCCGTCGACTACTTCACCAAGTGGGTCGAAGCTGAACCTTCCACAAAAGTCACAAGTGAGAAAGCCGTTGACTTCGTCTGGAAAAACATCGTGTGCCGGTTCGGAGTACCGAGAGTCCTCATCTCGGATAATGGAATGCAATTTACGAGCAGAGAATTCCGAGAATTTTGTGAAGGACTCAATATCCAGCAAAATTTCACCTCGGTCAACCGACCTCAAACTAATGGCCAGACCGAGGTCACCAACAGGACAATAGTGAACGGACTCAAGGCCCGCCTAGAGAAGGAGAAAATGGAGTGGATCTACAATCTCCAAAACGTCTTGTGGTCATACCGGACTACACCCCGAACTCCAACGGGAGAAACCCCGTACCGTTTAGTATACGGGTCAGAAGCAGTCATACCTGTCGAGATCGGAGCACCCATCCCCCGCACTATCAATTTCTCCGCCGAAGCTAACGAAGAACAGCGCCGAACCGACCTGGACTTATTGGAGGAAAAAAAGGAACAAGCCAGCATAAAAGAAGCTCGGTACAAACAGCAGATGGCTCGGTATTACAACCAAAGGGTTAAACCCCAACAGTTCCAGGTCGATGATCTTGTGCTACGAAACAATGTGATAAGCCTTTCAGAGAAGCTCGGCAAGCTCGAAGCCACGTGAGAAGGGCCCTACAGAGTACACGAAGTCCTCGGCAAAGGAGCTTACAAAATCGCCTATCTTTCGAGCGAGCTAATACCCAGAACGTGGCACATCGCCCATCTAAAGAGATTTTTCGTATAAGCAGCAAAGTCTTGCATATAGAGTCTTAGGTTTTCTTTTTTTCCTTAATGTTTTGTTTTTAACGAGCTTGTCAAAACTCTTTTTTGTTTTGGTCTTTTTTAATAAAATTTCTTTTTCATCTTGCATCTTGTGTCTTTTGATTTGCTTATACGAAGTATCCATAATATCAAAAATCCCCTCATAAGGTCGAACTACGTTTCCCTTGCGTGGTCAGTAATGACCCGACATGGGGTAATAATATCCTATAATGCGCAAAGGAAGATCCCACGAGGTCCGAGTCAAACTCCCTCATAAGGATAATTAGTTCTCAACTGGGGTCGGAACCAAGTTCCCCCCGGAGAATTAAATACGAGGTCCAAACCATGGTTCCCTTATCAACACAAAGAGGTCCGAGTTCAACTCCCTCAAAAATGCAATGTCCCAATAAACCAAGGAAGCAATCTTCACAAAGGACAGGAAGTTCAAAGACCAAATATATATATATATATATATATATATATCTTTATTTTTAACTATTTAGAACAGTTTGTGTGTACATAAATTACAGGCAGAATCGAGCTAATCTATGGGGGATGATGTTCCTTGCTAAAGCTAAGCCAATCTTTCTCAAATGAGGAAGGCCTCAAGAGATCATCAATCGAAATTCGGCCGCGTCCCCGACCTCGACTTCTTCCAGCAGAAAAATTCCGACCTCGCGGGGTCGCCGAACCTCGCCCAACAGCTCGGCTACCTTGGCTCGGGCCGACCTGATGTCCCCGCGAAGCCGTTTTCACCTCGCGGGCAGGCATCGTCCGAGAAGAAGACGGAATGGCCGCGCCCGCGCCATTGGCCAGGAGCGCACGTAACTTAGGTCGGCGGTCCAATATACACTTATACCTGCTCGCACTCTCTTTCAGTATGTCAAAAGCACCTTGAAGCCCAAAAGACTCGGGGGCGAGTGCTTCTTTCAGCTGGAGATACTGCTCTAAGTCTTCTTTCGTCTTTAATTCCGCCTCGGATATGGTAATACCACCGCCGCGACAGATAATATCTTCATACTCGGCATGCTCCTCGGCGATCTTCTCATAATCCTTGGGAACGCGGCCAGCTCGATCTCGGGCAACTTCCAACTCTTCCTCAGCCTGAAGAAGCTTAGCCTGAAGCAAGTCGGTACTTTCTTGAGAAGCGAGCCGCTTGACTTCAACCTCCTCACAGAGCGCCTCTAACTTCATCTGCCATCCCTTCAGCTCGGCTTCTTGGGATTTCAACAGAGTACACTTTTTGCCGAAAAGCTCCTCGGCTCGGCGGCATTTCTCCCTCCATTTCTGAGCAATGGATCGTTGTTCAAGCACATCTTGTGAAAGGAGAGCTATTTGAATGCGTAAAGAAGAAACATCGACAGAATCCAAGGTCTACACGCAAGAAATGGAAAACAAATCCATTGATTCGAGGATGCTAAGTACAAAAATATAATGTACAAAAAAAAACTAAACTAAACATCGCCGACCTTCTTATTTTGAGAAGGTGGCTGCTCGGAGAGGGGATCCCCCACATCCTTGTCGGAGGTTGGATTTTCACCAGTCCCGGCCTCCCGCTCCTCCTCCACTTCCTCTTCGTGGTCTTCGCCTTCTTCTTCTTCTTCTTCATCGCGAAGAGAATCAAAAGCCGCGTCCAGGTCGAGGTCCCGATCTACCGAGCAGTCAGCAATCTGCTCGGCAGATAGCAGCGTGGACGAGCTGGCAAAATTTTCCAGGACAGAAAACTGGCCGAGGTGATCTCGAACCACTCTGGCGTACCGGGAAGGGAGAGCTTCATTCCCTAGCCGCTCGAAGCCATACTTGGAGACATCCAGGTCGGGGAAGTCCTTGGCGGCCCTCTCCAAAGCAGCCACGACGAAGTTCCCATTGATAAGTGTGGCCAAGTCATTGGCAAGCTCGGAGAAACTCTCCGACAATAGGAATCTCTTTGTATAGGCCAGGAGGAGCTCACTTTGGCTAGCTGCAAGGTTGGCCTCCCGGTCCTTCGACGCATTCAGCTCTGACTCAAGTTTCCGACCTTTCTCGGCCTCCACCTCGGCCTTCGCGAGCTGAGCAACCAGCTCGGACTTGACAGCTCTGATGCCCTCTTCGGCCTTGATCAACTCGGCCTCAGCCTTCTTCGCCCGGGCATTGGCCGATATCAGCTTTTCGGAAAACTAGCTTTTCTCGTCCTCGTGTTTTGCGGACATCTCCCCGACGCTGTTCTTCAGCCATCCTACAAACATATCGATGCCCTGCAAGAAGGAATGCAGTTAGCTACACCGGCAAGAATTAAGGGAAATTGTGTAATGAAAGCAATAAGTCTTCACCTCAGGAAAAGACAGACCAGCCAGCTTGTTGGGAGGAGCTATCGGGCTCGTGTCACTGCCCGTGACATCGATAATGTCCACTTCGACCTGGTCCCCGACCTTCGATCGTTTCTGAGGTGGTTTGGGGGAAAGAGAGCGAACATTTGTCGCAGCAGACCCCCCGAGCTGACCCTGATCAGAGGAGGAGGCAGATCGTCCAGATAACCTCGCTCTCTTAGCCCCGCAAGCTGTGGCCTTGGAACCGACCTCTTTTAGCTTCCCGAAGTTCTTCACTGCAAAAAAAAAGTGTAAGGATGACAAATCAGCAAACAAAACAACCCTAACAGCACTAACGGGGCCTCACCCGTCGCCGGATCCACCATACTTTGGGGCTCATACGGGCTCAACCCCGCTTCAGCTAGGGAGTCTTCGTTGTAGCTCCCATCAAAAGGACCGCGATCCCTCATTGCTTTCACAGCGGTCTCCAAATCCTTATCCACCTCATCTATTACCCACTCGTAAGGCTTTTTTAGCCTCCAAACCAGGTCGACAAAACTATTGTGGTGGCAAAAGAAAAATTTCTTATGCCATTTATCCACTTTATTTTGAGTTCGCCCCTTGAACTCAGTCCGAGCAGCGGCATAGTACCAGCCCCCAGCCTTTTTGAAGACAAAGAGCTCGTGAATGAGCTCGGCGGATATTCGGTGACACTTATCAATCGCTGTCACACCTAAATCGGTGAATTGCCTAAACGAATTCGGCATTATCTGCCCTAACGCCAAGCCAAGCTTCTTCTGGAGCTCGGAATAGGACTCAGGGAGGGGTAGTCGAAGACCAGCGTGCAGGCTGTCCTCATAAATAGTAACAAACCCCATCGGGAGAGAGCATGCCCTATCCTCTGGACGAGGTTCTATTAATTCAGCATCGATGGGAAAATTATACGTTTGGGCAAGAAACCTAATCCTAGCTTTGTTTAAAGTTGAGGGGTAATCAGCCACTTTCCCCTTCACACACGGGGGCACCATTAAAGTTTCGACA
This sequence comes from Agastache rugosa, assembly GCA_031470985.1. Lineage (NCBI taxonomy): Eukaryota > Viridiplantae > Streptophyta > Magnoliopsida > Lamiales > Lamiaceae > Agastache > Agastache rugosa. Next base: position 34,929,045 of record CM062606.1, on the reverse strand, counting down.
AAGGTAATAGAAGATCCTAATGAAAAAATGTTAAAATCAACGCTTCTACTCAAGCCGACTGCCGGCGGATATTCGCTACCACTACTACTAGACTGAGAATGGGAGGTCATACTTACTTGTGAAAGTGGACGGAAATGTTCTGGCACGGTTGTCAACGGAAACCCCAATGGAGTGAACACCGGCGGTACGGGAAGCAGTAAATCGGGGATTTTGGAGAAGAAGGAAAATTTTCTGAGCAAGAGATTTTTCTGCTAATGATGGCTGATGTGAAATAATGTGATAGAGAGAGAAACGTTTCAACTTCTGTGGATATACATTTGAATCCCGCCGTTACATATGACACACGTGTGAATGTGGGCCCGCCTTTCTCGGAATATGAACCGTCCCTCAACAAAATTCAAACGGCCCACTACTTTCCCCGCCCTCTAAATTGGGTATGGGCCGTGTCTACTAACCTACCTAAACAACATAACAAAGCCGCTGATACTCAGATCGCTCATCTTGTTCTACCTGCTACTTCAACTCGGAACATAAGATCGGTAATTCAGCTCGTATAGGTGATTTGCGCGATCAATCACCTCGGCAATTAGACCTCGTAGTCTGCGTCTACATGTCTTCTTTCCTCTTTTTTTTTGGGGGGGGGGATGTGATAGTACCGGCCTCATCCTGGGCCCGACCTAAGGCTAATGGGGCCTGTATATTAAAGCTCGACCCACAGAGTTCGGCCCAAACAAAGTCAACATCTGCCTTGAAGACCAAGTAACGAAACCCTACTTTGGAAGAAGATAGAATTCTACTATGAATGAGAATCGGATATGCATGTATTAAGAAACTAGATATGTAAAAGGAGTCCGAACCCTAGAGGGATTAGGGCTTAATTCAAGTCTTATAAATAGATGCAAGATTAGAGGTGTAAGGGAATTTTTCAATACTCATTGTACACTCAAGCATAATAAAAGCTCTCTATATTCTCTCCCGTAGACGTAGATCACATTGATCGAACCACGTATATCCTTGCGTCATCGTGTTATTATTTCTTTTAGCTACTTTCGCAAACCCTAGATTTATCACTCAACATCCTTACCCGATCAAACGAGCCAATTGAAATGATGAGACGGATGGAGTACTAATTAGGTTATATCCAATTAGGGTTATACATTAGCATTTAATTTTTTTGTATATATTCGTTAATATATGATTACGAGAATTGATTATTCCATAATTATGATCTATAATTCGAGTGGAACGCTATACAATTATGAGACCGAAAATCTGAACCCCAAACATCCCCAAATTGTGAACTACATCCTCGCAATAACAACAACATGCAGGTCCACAAAATATATGTTCCCATAATTTCAAGTAGTTAGGGAAACATGTGGATTTAGCAACTCTCTCTCTCATATTCACACACATAAATATGTCTGGATTGTTTCAAGAGGACCACCCAATTTGCAGCTGGAAAAGAATTAGTGCTATATTTGGTGTTTGAGCTACCATCAAAGCCACCATATTATTAAATTTTCCAAGTATCATTATCACTTAATGTGTCACTTTCATGTATTTTATACACCTGTTGTCATTTGCGCCACAAACCCAAAGAAAATAAAAGAAAAGAAAAGACGGATAGAGAAAAAGTAAGTATATTTAGGATGAGTACGGTTCGATTAACCGACCATTTGCCATATAAAAAAATCGACTATACAATTTTTAATTCGTTCGGTTAACCGTTAAAAAGTAGAAATATAAATAAAAAATCGCTATAACGATTAACCTAAAAATTGGGGGTAGAAATACGGGTTCGGTACTGTTCGGTTATCAGTAAACCATAACCGGAAAGTTTAGTGAACGGTTCGGAATTCGATTGAATATTTGGGCAAATTCAGTTTTCAGTATTAACCGTTAACCGAAACGGTTTATCGACACTAAACAAAATTATGTTTTAATGTTGGGTAATTCTAAATATAGCCCCTAAATTACTCTTTGTAGCCCCCTATAAAAAATAATAATTAAAATTAATATAATTTTACTATTTTATCCCTATAGCGCCCAAGAATTATACTCTTATTAATAACTAAAAAAGCCCTAAACTAATAACAATAATCCATCAATAATATAGCCTCCCAAATCATAGCCCTAACACAGAAATAAAAAACACCCATCGGCAATCTCATCCTTCAACCACTCATCTTTGCAATTTCTGGTATTAAACCATTGGCCTCAAATAGGCAAAAACAATTACTAATAATTTGTTACCATTTCAAGTGTTCAATGTACTGCATACACGAAGGAGAAAAACACGATAATTTCATTTAGGTAGATAGTTTTTTGGTCATGTATCTGGATCTGTAAATTAATGAATAGAGAAAATACATATAAATTTATCAATCAAACCTCAAAAGATTAATTTCTTCTGCAATTGAAGCAGAGAGATATTCTCTTCGTTATATAAGCTTTGAATCAATGGAGATCACGAGCAAATTTAAATTGAAAAGACGTATCATGAGTTTATACGTGGATCTAATATGTATTGTTCTTCGATAAATGTTCAAAAATATAGAGAATTGAACGATTAAAATAACAAATTCCTCCATAAATGGAGTATGACATGAACTTTAGATTCACAAACAAACATGGGATATACCCCTTTTCTCTTTCTCAATTGTCGGCTGAAAATAAGAACCTAAATTAGATCTCAGACAGTAGAGTAGAATCGAAAAATCGCAAGAACTCTCATAGAAGTCATCCTACTCCTCATAGGTGGCGAGCCTCCTACTCCAAAGCTGTAGTCAATTTCAGGATCTGGGAGAACCTATGTTCATCGTGTATAATTGGGGCTATGGTATTTGCATTTTCACATTTTTTATATAATTAATTATTTAGGATATTATTAGTTAATTAAAATATCTTTGGAGCTATAGGGGTAAAATAGTGAAATTATATTAATTTTAATTATTTATTTTTTATGGGGCTACAAAGAGTAATTTGGGGGCTACATTTTGAATTATCCTTTAATGTTCTACTCTAATAATAATATGCAGAAGCCCAATAACTTATTTTATGCCTAGGCCCATGTTTCAAGCCCATTTATTAAGCACATGGGCTTAATGTGCAAATGTTTTAAAAAAAAGTTGGAAATGGAAATTAAACAAAAAAGAAAAAAAATCGGTTCGGCTAACCAATTATTCAATGATTGACCATAAACAAAGAAAGTTTCGATTTTTTAAAATTTATATCATGAAAAAAAAATCTCAACATGTAGATTCAAAACTTATAATTTAAAGAAGTATAAATCATAAATTAAATTCTCTCATGCTTTCAAGTTAAAAAAGTAAAAATAAATTAATAAGTATAATATTTTTATAGATATAATTAGTAAAATTAGTAATTTTTAATGTGTATTGATTCGATTTGGTTAATCGTCAGTTTTTATACATAAAAATAAAATATAATCAGTACGCTCGATTTTTTAAAATTAGAAAAATAAATCGAAACCATAGTTTCAATTAACCATATTTTCGGTATGATTTGTTAGTTGGTTTGGTTTTCGGTTTCTTTGCTCACCTGTAAGAGCATCTAGGTCGGGCTCTATAAAAATGTCACATCAGCTTAGAGCCCCCCATCCCCAGCAATGGGCTCCATAGAATTTCCACATTTTTGAATTAAAAATTCAAAAATTTCATTAATTCAAGTTCGAAAATTACAATAATTAAAAATAAAAATTTCTTCGTTCAAGTTTATCGCCTCGATCCCTGAAGTTTTTTAAACGATACAAATTGGGAAGAAAGAGGTGAAGAGTATAGAGAAGGGTTGATAAATGGATTTAAATTGGGGTCGACATTGTTAAACCACGAAAATTAAAGATGAAGAGAAGATGAAACGAATGAAAAAGATGAAAAGAAGAGTAGGAATTGTGTGAAAATGAGGAGGTGTTATTTATAGGTGTAAAAAAAAATTGAAAATCGGCAATAGTCGTTCCCACTCGTTGCTGCCAAACTGACCGTTGCAACATTTTCCATTCAATTTTTTTTTATTTCTAAATTAAAAAATAAAATAAAATTAAGGTGCATGCACAACACGCGCCATATTCTTTTGCCTTCGAGCTCGACTCTAAGCAGCGTGCCCCTGATCGAGACACCAGGCTCCCCAGCGGACCCGTTTCAATGATCCCGCTGGGGATGCTTTAAGGCTCCGTTCGGTTGTTTAGATTAGGCTAGACTAAAAGCAAGATATGACTTTATTTTATGTAAACTGATTTCATGAACTTGTGGATTATTTGATTTCGATGTGAAATAGATTTTGGTTTTGATGAACCAAGAGAGGTGTGAATTGATTTTGAGAGAGAGAAAGATGATTTTGGTGAACCGACATTTCAGAATTATTTGAAGGTTTTAGGTAGAGAGTGAAGGAGAGAGAAATAGTGTCTGGTGTGGGAGACGAGATAATGATATATCAATAGGGGTATATAAGTAAAATAACATTTAATTAGTCATATGTATAAAAATTGAAAGATCAACCGAACATAAATGTTGTACTCGTGATTTAATCTTTACTTGTCCCATATTATATCTCACTATTATCTTATCTTAGAAACCAAACGGGACCTAAGTATATTGAAAAAGGCTTATCCATCAAAAAGAACAAGTGAGAAGATTCGAAGCCTACCACTTTTATAACACACTAACCCACTTATTTTTGTGTGAAAATATGCACACAAACCAATTAATCCACTACCTCCCAATTACAAACTGTCACACATCTAACCTAAATCTTGCTATTAAATCCAATTACCAATCCTCTATGTTGAATTGTAAACTTAGCAATCAAAGAAATCTCAAACTCGCACAAAACAAGAAATAGACGACTCGCAATTTTAACGTGGTTCGGCAATTTGCCTACGTCCACGGGAGGTCAGTAGCTCGATTTTATTACTATCGCGATCACCAGAGAAGACATTGGAGATAGCTTCCAATCTCAGCTCACAATCTCAGCTCGCTTGTTCCTCTCTCTCTTGATTCTCTATCTCTTTCTTCTCTCTAAAACGTTACAACTCAATCTAAACAACAACTATTAACAGCTTTATACTACCACCTACAATATACAAGCAGATCTAAATCCTAGCCGTAGAGATGAATGGCTCAGATCAGTCCATGCAAAGATGATAACCGACTTCACATGCATCTTGCAACTAACTCCTTTGGATCTTCAGTATTTGCGGCTCGGCCCTCAAACTTATAGTTGTTTCCCGTTTAGATACAATCTTTCAAGTGTAGAGTTTGGAATCACAATATTCAACACTCTACTTGAGCAGAATGCAAAAAATATATATGTAGGGATGTAAAAATTAAAGATTTTCGATATTTTTATAAAATACGTACATAAATCTATTATCTATTATCTATTATATATTAAAAAGGGAGTTTTCAATCCTAAATCAATTGTAAAATTTGAGCGGTAATTTTGTAATTGAAATGATTTTGCAGCTTTATTTGTATGTATTATATTTGTCCGACGACTAAATAGGCGAAAATTAACACGATCTCGCCTTAATTGGTGGGTGGTTTACTTTATAGTAGTTCTTCTCTCACTGTTCAAATTTATAATTTATAATTTTATATTGTTCAGTTATTTGTTAAAAATTTTATGCAAAATGAAGTACTCAAGACACATTATATATGATAAGATTAAAATTGTCGTTTTTAAATAATAAATTTATTAACAAAAATTCAAAGAAATTTAGCATACACATTTGAATAATTCAATTTCTCAGATCATTGTGTACGTTTATTTATTTCGAATATTATTGCAATTTTTTCAATTTTAAAATTACTCAAAGCTGCCGCATTGGATAGTCATTTCTCGAAGCATTACCCAAATAATCTGACATGATCTGCCATATATATGCACAATTTTCAAGGGGTGATTATAAATGTAGCCTCCAATTTATTTTCTATAGCCCCCTATTTAACAAAATAATAAAAATAATAATAAATTTACTATAGTAACCCCATAGCCCCAAATAAAAATTTCGATAAAACGAAATACATTCATCCAAATAAATCATACCCACCAATTGCATAAACTTCAAAACCTAATTTTGAAGAGAGTCCGATTATCTCAGAAAATCCTTTTGCATATCTGCATATCAAAGCAATCTGGAAGCGATCATTCAGAAAATTTGAAATCTTGAAAATCTCAAATCATAATTCTCTTTTTTTGGAGTTTGATTGGAATGCCATGGTTGTGGCCATTGTAAAATCATGGCACATTAGTTTCCCCTCAATTGATTAAGCGTAAAATTAATCAGAATAATAAATTCTTGGTTCTCTTTATTCATTTTCGTTGTGCTTAAGAATTGGTGTTTGGGATTCAATTTTGAAGGTGTAGTAGTAATCTAGTGTTTGCATCTTATGTTTCTCTTATGTTTTCTTTAATATAGATTCTTTAGATTAAAAGCTATCACCAAAATTATGTATAATGTCAACCTGTCCAACAATTTTAAACAAAGTAAAGGTTATGTGGTTCACAGAAGAGAATAATGCTACGAGGATTTCACTTGGTACCTGTGATTTATTTGGGTGAAAGCTTTTTTTTTGTCAAGTTTTTTAATTTGGAGGCTATAGGGTTACTATAGTAAATTTACTACTCCCTCCGTCCCATTATTCTTGGCACGTTTCTTTTGGACACGGGTATTAAGGAGAATGATGTTTAAAGGATAAAAAGATAGAAAGTGGTGGAGCCCACAACTTTTTGTGAGAGAAGGATATTTCCCAAAAAGGAAACAGGCCAATTTTCGTGGGACGGCCCAAAAAGGAATACAGGCCAACAATAATGGGACGGAGGGAGTATTATTTTTATTATTTTATTAAATTGGGGGATATAAAAAGTAAAATGGGGACTACATTTAGAATCACTAGTGGGCCGATTTTTTTTGTACTACTAAGTCATTTGCTTAATTAACTTCATTGGATGGCCTAACTAAAAAAAAAAAAACCTTTATTGGATGGCCATATATTGCACAATGTATGGATTAGTCTACTACACTCAGCATGCTTGATAGAATTTCAAAAGAAATGGTAAAAAAAGAATATTAAGTATTGATATATTTGTAGTTATACTTCCAAAATCAAATAATTTTTGGAACATTGCATGTCATAATTACTTTTGATATTGTATATTTTTCATTATCAATTTTTTTTCTTTTCTCTCAGTTTACTTGTAGTTGCATAATCCACACTTAAAATCGGTAGTTTATTAATAATTGTGTAATATATATTTTCTTAATTTTTGAATTGGGAGAAGGTAGAGCAGTGAAGATTGAACTCTAGGTCACACTCTCAACACAAAATGCATGTACCATTTGAATATCCTCAAAAAGGACAATAAATATATAATATCCTATGAATTTATCATTATTATACCAAATCTTTCTTTGCACATTTGTAAATTATTCATATTTGTATAATTATTATCTTACTTTTTTGCAAAGAAATTTGTACCGTGCATCGCACGGAGGGCAAATACTAGTTAATGTTTAAAAAGAATGAAAACACACACATCAATTGGGGGTTGTTCTCTTTGTGTCTCTAAATAAATGTTTAGTGCCATAAAAATTTATATATTAAGGAAGTGTTTATTTTTTTTATTCCTAACTATTGCATGGAAAATTAAACAACTAAAGAGATGTTGTGCATTATGAATATAGGGGTAGAGTTGTTAAACTGATCGACCGGACCGGTCCGAAAATTAATTAGGCTGCTAAAAAGACAAGTCAGTCCGGTCCAAAATATTAATTATAGTATAAAAATTGTTAGGCGCGCTCGAACCCACCGGACTTGAGGTCGGAATGGGTCAGCGCGGTCCAAAATTCAATTTGACTTCTATTTTTACAGTTCAAATTTGCCCAATTTCATAAATCCGTCAGATCGGGAGCGTCATGTCGATTTTTGACATAAATTTCTTAAATATGATATTTATTGAAAACATTGTTTTATTTCTATATAATGTATTTATTCGGAGATGGAGGAGTACATGTATGTTAGGTTTTTTTTTCATTGTTTTATAGGAAATTTAAAAGGCCGCGTGACGGTGAATTTGATTCGGGCATGAACCACTCTTCCATTAGGCTAACACGCGCATGCATGTCAGGCATTTTTTTTTTTTGAACAAAAATTACAAGAAATTTTAAAGACCGCGTGACGGTGGACTTAAACCCATGACTTTTTAGCCTGGACATTAACCACTCTACCACTAAGCTAACACACGCATTTTGCTCGTTGTGTCACGTCCGAGTTTCATTCATTCACGTGACATTTTACAATCCCAAGAAACATAAAAAACACAAATGACAGTTTCGTGCTATAGAATCCAAAATATCCCCATCCTTTATTCACATTTCATACTATGATTAGCCGATATAAAATCCAAAAATCTTCCTATCATTTAGATGTATATGTATATCAAGATAGTGGACAAAATAATTTATTTTACCCTTAATTATTAATAGAAAACCTTTAACCTTGAGTTAAAGGGTATATATGACAATTTGGTATAATTTTTGCATAGAATTGTTTGACGGCTCGAAACACTTATTTGGGCAAAATGATTTATATTACCCCTAATTATTGCATGAAAATCGATAAAATTAACTTTTAACCTTGAGTCAAAGAATGAATAAAACAATTTAACATAATTTTGGCATAGAAATATTTGACGGCTCGGAACATTTATTTGGGACGGGAGTAATATTTATTCGAAGAAAACAAGAAAAACTATATACATATATGATATATGTATGTATCATGTATCTATCAAACGAACTCCGTTTACTCATAGCTGTGCTTCGAAGTCTCCGTCGGAGCAACACCCATTACTCCGCCGCCCACCGCCTCCGCCACCCCTTGCTCAAATTTTACCAAAATGACCTCATTATCAAGGCTGGAACTTCTCCCGCTCTCTCTCCTCCCCCCAACCACCTCCGCCCCACTCCTGCACCAGATCTCCTGCCGCTTCTTATGTCGGCCCGGCCCGTCCAGCCGCATAATGGGTCCTACCCGGCCCGTTTTCGTCGCCGCCGCGTCGACGTTAACTGCTAAATCCATTCCTGTAAATGCTTCCTTACCACTTAGCTTAGTCCTCTCTCTCTCTCTCTCTCTCTCTCTCTCTTGATTTGGTTTTGTGTTGGGCAGCCACGAAATGGATTTTATAGAGTAGGTGATTTTATGACGAAGAAAGAAGATTTGCATGTCGTCAAGTCTACCACAACTGTGGAAGAAGGTAGATTTAATAGAGAGAGAGAGAGAGAGAGAGAGAGAGAGAGAGTGAATTTAATTATTTATTTTGTCCGAATTTCGTCGATTGAATTTTGATTGGTGTAAAATTTTGATGTTGCGAAACAGCATTGCAAATGCTTGTAGAGAACAGAATAACGGGTTTTCCTGTGATTAATGATGATTGGAAATTGGTAAGTTTTTGTTCAAGCTTTAAATATTTAATGTATTTTTATAATTATGTTCCAGAAATTTCAAAACGGTTATGTGAATTAGTCTTAAAGTAGAACGTGAAGCATGAATGAATTATTATTCAAGATTTCTGACGAAATTAATTGTGAATTTTTGGTTGCATGAGGCCGAAATCAAGCTTTGAATATAATTATCATGATAATGATGATCATGAGTTATTGTAGATTGGTGAAATTTGCTGAATTTTATTGAATTATCTCTTAAAGTTTAGAATTCAAAATTGATGTTACATGATTTTTTTTCTTCCAATTATGAGTTATGAATTACTCCCTCTGTCCCAATAGCACGGTCTCATTTGCTTTTGACACGGTTATGAAAGAAAAGAGGACCTTGTTATTGGGACGGAGGGAGTATATTTTTATCTAAAATAATAAAATACATTGAAAAACTTCGGTTAAACTAAAACCGAACTGAAACCGAAATTGAAGTTTAAGGTTCAGTTTGGTTTGGTTCTGTTCCAGAAAAAAAGTTTTGTTTGATGCAGCTGCAGTATGCTCTCATGTTACCATGAAGTACAATTTTTGTTCATAATGTGATGTATTTGTTTGTATGTGGCGATCGTATAGTTTCTTTACAGGCCTCTTCGTGCTTCTGTCTCTTCGGTAGTATGCTGGTTATGTGACTCTGAAGACTATGCATGTTCTGTTCTGCAGGTTGGTCTCGTGTCGGACTATGATTTATTGGCACTGGATTCCATCTCAGGTTTACCTCCTCGATTTTCTTACATGAATCTTTCGTAGTTACTTTTGTTCCTTTTGTTTTCTTGGGCTAGTTATGAATAATCTTATGATTGTCACCTGGACTGGAGATAGTGTTTGGATTGCTCGTGTATATTTGTTGTGTATATAGATATCAGAAGAAGTAATATTTCCGGGATCATCCATCTAGTCAATCCTACATCTGTTTCTGTTATGCACTAGGCTAACAAATATGGGATTGATCATGTGAAATTGGAGCAGTTATTTTCAATTTTCACAATTGTGCAAAATTCAAATAAACTGAAAGCTGCAAAATCCACTTTGCTAGGCTGTACATTATAGCTATTAGTTGGTATGAATTTATATTTTGATTCCAATCATCGAATGTATATATGTGCTTTGACACTACTGCTATGTATTTTCATTAGCATGTAATGCATGATACGAACATTGGTGTGTTACTCAAGAGTTAAAATTGTCGAAACTGAAGCTCTAGTTAAAACTTCTTGCCACCCGTGATGAGGAGAGTCTTGACGAATATATTCTGGACTGAGTTGATCAGCATTCCTCTTGATTGGAAGAGAATTCTTCGCATGAAATTTGATCAACGTGAGAAGTGTTATGTTATCATTCTTCGCATGAAATTTGATTTCTTGATCTCTTGCTAATAGACTGAGAAAATCAGTTATTCGGTTTCTAACATGAGAAGTGTTCTGTTATCAGTCTTCGCATGAAATTTGATTTCTTGTTCTCTTGCTAATATACTGAGAAAAGTTATTCGGTTTCTAACATGAGAAGTGTTATGTTATCATTCTTTGTCTGAAATTTGATTTCTTGCTCTCTTGCTAAAGACTGAGAAAATCAGTTATTCGGTTTCTAACATGAGAAGTGTTATGTTATCATTCTTTGCCTGAAATTTGATTTCTTGCTCTCTTGCTAAAGACTGAGAAAATCAGGTATTCGGTTTCTAACATGAGAAGTGTTATGTTATCATTCTTCGCATGAAATTTGATTTCTTGTTCTCTTTCTAATAGACTGAGAAAATCAGTTATTCGGTTTCTAACATGAGAAGTGTCATGTTTTCATTCTTTGCCTGAAATTTGATTTCTTGCTCTCTTGCTAAAGACTGAGAAAATCAGTTATTCGGTTTCTAACATGAGAAGTGTTCTGTTATCAGTCTTCGCATGAAATTTGATTTCTTGTTCTCTTGCTAATAGACTGAGAAAATCAGTTATTCGGTTTCTAACATGAGAAGTGTTCTGTTATCAGTCTTCGCATGAAATTTGATTTCTTGTTCTCTTGCTAATAGACTGAGAAAATCAGTTATTTGGTTTCTAACATGAGAAGTGTTATGTTATCATTCTTCGCATGAAATTTGATTTCTTGTTCTCTTGCTAATAGACTGAGAAAATCAGTTATTCGGTTTCTAACATGAGAAGTGTTCTGTTATCAGTCTTCGCATGAAATTTGATTTCTTGCTCTCTTGCTAAAGACTTAGAAAATCAGTTATTCTGTTTCTAACATGAGAAGTGTTCTGTTATCACCATCAGGTACTGGAAGGACTGACACGGACATGTTTCCTGAAGTCGACAGCACTTGGAAAGTAAGAATTTTTCTTCTTGTTTTGTGCATTAACTGGATTCAGAGTTCGACTCTCTCTCTCTCTCTCTCTCTCGACACATGCTCACGCGTATTAGGATTTTCGCATGCATTTATAATGTCCCTTATTCTGGATAACTTGATCTGCAGACGTTCAACGAAGTACAAAAACTGCTCAGCAAAACCAACGGACAAGTAGTTGGCGATCTGATGACACCGGCACCCGTTGTGGTTCATGAATCCACAAATCTTGAGGATGCTGCAAGGTACTTACATTTACAGTAGAACCTCTGTAAATTAATATCAGTCGGGACTGGAAAAAATTATTATCTTATAAAGGTTATTAATTTATCGAGTATTAATTTAAAGAGGTTATACTGTACTTCATTCTGGCATATAGGCCGTTTCGTGTTGTATCTCTGGCAACTGAACTTCTGAAGACGTCCCTGTTATATTCCCAGATTGCTGCTCGAGACCAAATACAAACGCCTTCCTGTTGTAAATGATGATGGTATGCTGGTAAGAACCTACCACGTCGTTTCTTCATGAGCGCGTTATCTTCTTTCCTTCTTCCGCGCTCCCATCCTGTTCGTCTCTCCGACGTAAAATTCCTCTTTTATATATATACATAGTTGATATTTGAAATTTGTAGGTTGGAATTATCACTAGGGGAAATGTTGTGAGAGCTGCTTTGCAAATCAAACGAGCCCTTGAAATGGCTTAAGGCCACCTTTTAACTTTAAAATTTTCTGTAGAACAATTCGAAAAAAATGTACTAGCACAATGCACGTAAAAAAGAATAATTCTAACGAATAAGCTTTGATGAGTGCATTTTATATTTCATTTTTTAACTTATTATAATTTTTATTATGTTTTTTGATTGAATTTTTTGAGAAGAATAGTCAAAATATTTAATTGTAAGAGGACTCTCGGTTTTTCTTGTATTATTCATCTTTTAAAATTACAGTAGGTATTGTTAGTAAATATTTGTCAAAACTCAATAACTAATATTTACACATATTAATTCTATTATTTTTGTGTGTCATTATAAAAGTACTAATTGATTGTCATCAAATAAAATAAGTCATGCAATTCTTGTAAAGTATCCTAAATAGTTAAAACTGAAATTGAATTATCAATAGTTTTCGATATGAGTTTTTCTATAAATAATTATGATAGATTTGATTGAAGAAAATATTAAAAATACTTTTAATTTGAATAGACACTTGATGTGCCTTTTTTATTTTTTATTTTATATCATGGGAACCGGCAGCCACTATCTTCAGTGTGTACTGGGTAAACTTTAAATCCTGTGCAATAGCATGCAAATTACACAGACATATAAATCAAACTTTTCAAGTACATGTGTGATAGGTTGATGTGTTTTTCTAATATTAAATTGTGAACACATTAAAGTTTAATGATCCATTAAAAACTTATTTGTTTGTGTTTTAAAATGTAAATTTTCATTTATATCTTTATACCATTCAATTTTAAATGATCTAATATATTTTAAATATTATAAACTCCTTATATGCGTATAAACCAAACTAAAATGAGTGATATGAATATTTTACTATTATTTTATTAACATTAATGAAATATGGTTTCTCCTCTAAAAGAAAACATTATCTAAATAAAAATTTCTCATCAATTTATACAGACATTAACATCTATATGTATAGAGTTACAACTTCATTAAAAATCATGCTTAGTTTTATGAGTTGTGACAAATAATATTTTGATAAAATAAGTAATCCTCACAGAAAACAATTTTTATACTTTGACTACATGAAATAAAAGTCATAAATTTGGAAAATGACATAAATTTAATATAATCAATATAATTTACCAAAATAGAAAGTAGATTGTGGTTGTTAACATGCTAATTGGCATGATATTTCTCATTTACTCTTCTGAAAGTATAATTGTAGGATTTACTTTAGAAATATACTAAAATTTTGCTTCATCTAACTTTCTTTTGCCTACTTTGAGACACTCTAGACAAATCACACATAAATAAGTATGACTTTTAATAAATAAATTTTATTATATTTATTTTATATTACATGTAATTCTTACTATAATATTTTTTTATTATCAACACACTATATGAATTAATTAGTGGATCTTTTTTTTAAATATTTAAATTTATCATTAATAGTGTATAAAATCAAATTAAATAAGTATATTTTATAGAAAATAATACCCTTTGTTTGTCGGTATCTTATTTTCTTTTAATGTATTAACTGTTATTTTTATTAAAAAAGTTTTAAAAGAGATATTTTATTACAATTTGTTTTAATAGAGATATAAGTATACAAAATAAATTATGTATGTTAAAAATAGCAAACTAATGTACTTTTTACTTTAATTACCATTGTAAAACGTCGAGCTACTCAAATTTTATCTTGACAAAAGCTCATTTTGTATTAGCTCAAACTTAAATTTGGTACTATTATTTAACTCATAATTAGTTCGTTAACGACCTATTGAGTTAATTGAAAAGTATAAAACTATAGCAAATCTAATTAGTAATATAAGCAAATAAACTTAATTTAAAAGGCATACAAAATATCACATTTATCAATAAAGCAATGATAATCAGTATGTCAAGCAAATAGAATAAACTTAAAAACATACAAAATATCACATCACATCTAATACAAAAGCAAAGTTAGTTTATGTTTTAAGCAAATAAACTGCAGTTAAAAAGCATATAGAATATCACATCTAACATAAAAGAAAAGTTAATTAAATTTTAAGAAAATAAAATAAAATTAAAAGTATACTTCAAAATATGACGTGACGTCTAACATAAAAGCAAAGTAAATGAGTGTGACAAGCAAATATAATAATTTTAAAAAACATACAGAATAGCACATCTAATATACAAGCAAAACTATTTTACTCCTGATTGATTTAACAATTTTAAATCTCGAATCTTCGTGCTATGTTGTTGTGTTAAAATATGTTCGAAAAAAAATTATGTTTCGTATTTTCTCTCTTTTACTTAATTACCCTTAATAATTTATTTTAGGTAATTTTTTGCTCCAGATTACGTGTCAAGATTACATCTAATTCATCCATTTACACCTAATTTATGGCTGAAATTGGTTTCTAGTTAATACATAGGGGTTGATTTTCTATTACGATCACTCATCCCTATATATAAATATAGACACACACAGTGGCGTATTCAGGATTTTCTATTTGGATATGTGCGATCGTGCGACAAATAATTACATAATTATAAGTGTAAAATATGTATAATATTAAAAGTAGTACATGCCAAAACATTGTTCAATTTTAAAGATACATTTTAAAATACAAAAAAATATTACATAGCTATCTAATTAATTTTTCGACGAGTCTTCCTTTGTTGAAAGCGATTGACAACCTCTTCAATCTATCCGGTTTATTCCATAACTTAAATCCTCCATTAACAAATGCATCTCCTCCCACATTAATTTCAACATCATTCTTGAACTAGAAACAAACAAAACAAAACTCAACATCTTTCTCAATACTATATTCAAGCCAATCCCATTTATCAAACCAAGAAACAATAAATCGGCGCAAACCTCCAAGGTCATGAACTCATGGGGGTACAATCCAAATAATTTATATATATGTACTAATTTTATTTTATTTTTTTGGATGCAGCTGCACCCGCTTGTTCCCATGTACATCCGCCGCTGGACACACACGGTTGTTCAAATACAAACCTTGTTTATCGTATAAACTAAAATGAATCCGCATTGTTGATCATTATATGATCTACGTTTATCATAAAATAAGAATTATTGCATATATCTTCCTAACAATCACACATATAGATCAATAATCCAAGTCATATTTCCTCAAAGCTAGCTAACTAATGGTGGTTGAAGGTTTCAAATAGTCTTTTGGTAATTAAAACGAGAAATCCATAATCTTTGTCGGTCAACGTTTATCACGGGTGGTGTCTGCCATAATAATAATAATAATATATAATAATGTATATTTGAATGGGCGATATTGTGCATTGAATTAATTGATTGTTTTAGTTGTTATTATGTCAATTTTAAATTTCCTTTTTTCCCACTTTATTTTAACGACATGATTTTGATGCATTAGTATTCTGTTGTGTGTTCAAGTTTCATGCAAAGTCAGCAACAAACTTACCAACTTTGGCGCACAATCTTCTTTTCTTGTTCAACCATCTAAATCTTCAATTTTTCTTTCGTTCAAAGTGACTTAATTCATTACATAAATATGTATCATACATAACTCGATTCTTAATTTATTATCTCATCTTGTATTTTTACATCAATAAAGAGTTACAAATAGTTATAATTCTTTTCTTTTCTAAGCCTAGGACAAACAACAAAGATTAATGTTAAAAAAAAAAAACTGCGTAGTTTTAAATTTATATTCATTTGCTTGATAGTATGTGATAAAACTTAATATGTATCTCAATACGTACAGGATAAACCCTCGTCATGTGCAATAGCCTGTAAACCACATATGATAGATAAACCATACATAAAAAATCAGGTGTGAACCACAACCGCTATCCTCAATACGTACTGGGTAAACCATCGTCATATGCAATAGCTTGTAAACCACATAAGATAGATAAACCATACATGAAAAATCAGGTGTGAACCACAACCGCTATCCTCAATACGTATTGGGTAAACCCTCGTCATGTGCAATAGCTTGTAAACCACATATGATAGATAAACCACCATACATGAATATGTATTGGGTAAACCCTCATCATGTGCAATAGCTTGTAAACCACATATGATAGATAAACCACCATACATGAAAAATCAGGTGTGACAAGTTCAACCTATAGAAGAGTTTTTTTGAGAGAATTACAAAGGCATGTATTAATGATAAATAAAGCACTACACCACCATATAGGTGGGACCACTACAGCACCAAACAAGATGAAAAAATACTACACCGCACGCAGACGGGATTGAACCCAAGACCTCTCACTAAGGAGAGACTTGTGGTGCATCAACTAGTCACTTAAGCTAACCTATAGAAGAGTTGGAGATATGTTTGTTTAGGTGTATTATTATTAATTTAATAATACATAAAAATGTTTCAATGTACACAGTGTCGGTTGATTGGTTTCACTATTATCCATAAAAAAATAAATGACAAATTATATTATACCACAAAAATAGGAGTGACTTGTGAATCGTCATAACTAGTTAAGATAACCAGGAAATCTGAGCATTTAAATTAGTTAAATAAGTTTAAAAATAATATTTTATCCTACTTAGAACACTCCCCTATACTATTTGTAGCTCATGTTTTATAAATGCATATATCAGTTCTTCTATTTTTCATTAATTATTTTATAAAAATTGTGGACCCAACTCAATTTGTGAGATTTGAGTAGATTTAAGAATGTGTAAATTTGAGAAAAAATTTAGGAAGGTAAAAGTATTTTTGTGGGGTCCTTCAATTTTAGAAATCCATATATTGGATGAACTTTTTATCTCACTTTTTATTATTTTAACTAAAATTTAGAGTTAAAAATAATTTTGAGTGAGCCATTTACAAAATATTAATTCTTTTCCGTCAAAAAAGAAAAAGAAAAAGAAAAGCAATCGATGGATTGCTAGAAAACCATTTTTACTTTTAACTGAACTTGATTTGGTTATCGATAATGGACATTTAGAACCATTTAGAACCAATATTTATTTTAGGTTTCAAAAAAATTGACCAAACCTCACAGCAAGATCAGACCCATTATACAAGGAAGCACCCAAGTGCGATCGGTCGCACCGTGCAACCAGCCAATGCATTGACTTTGACTTTGACTTTTTTATTTTTAATAAATTCTAATTGAAATTAATAAACCCTAATTGATGATTAATAAACAGTACACTCGCCCATTTGGGTCGCCCACAGGAGTACGTGAGATGCACACAGCCCGCGCACGTGGGCTCAATCGTATGGCACGATAGGCTGTATGGGAGTATTTGTCTATGTAAGTTGTAATAGTAAAATGTTATTTTTATGAAATTAGCTATATTATTTTTTTAATCGTAGAATGAAATTATCTCACCAATACCTTAAAGATCGAGTCAGTAGCATCAGGTCTTCCTATGGTGGTTTACTTATCCAGTGTCTGTATAGTTTGTAAGCTATTGCACAAGGAGGTTTACCACAGTACACAACTCAGATAGCGA
This sequence comes from Agastache rugosa, assembly GCA_031470985.1. NCBI lineage: Eukaryota > Viridiplantae > Streptophyta > Magnoliopsida > Lamiales > Lamiaceae > Agastache > Agastache rugosa. The sequence continues at coordinate 34,911,027 of CM062606.1, read as the reverse complement.
CTATGAGTTACCCTCGTAGTATAAAAAGAAAAAGAGAAACCTTAGTCAACATGAACATAATTTGCCATGAAAGGAACTAGAAAAAGGAAAGATAAAAGTTTGACAATTTGGCACCATCTACCTACCTTATTCGAGTTCAATAGTAATAAAGTTATTGTTATGGGTTTCTTTTAACTAAATCGTGGTTGTGATGTAGACCAAATAAAAAAAATCTAAATATTTTGTCACCCTATATAATCAAGCGATCATCTAATCAAGAAAGAGTTGTACTTGGGTACATCATGATGTACCCATAAATCCGGTTCAACCCGACCCGCGATCCGACCCGATCCGATCAGCGTTGACCGGTCAACGGTTAACTTCTGACCGTTGACTTTTTCATATTTTCTTTTCCTCTCCGCCTTCGGCTCCGACTTTAATTTATAGATAATGATTGTGGCAACATTAATGTTTTTTAGCTCGCTCCGAGGCTTTCGGCTCCCCTCGCTCGACTCTTGAAAAAAAAATTAAAAAAAAAATAATAATAAGTCAACGCGGTCAACATTGACCGGGCGGGTCGGCGGGTCGGGTCGGGTCGCGGGTCAGGTTGAACCGGATGTATGGTACATCATGATGTACAAGAATTTTTGTCATCAAGAAAAAACAGACTTTGTCCATGTACTTCTATTTAGCATGAGAAGATTATATATTTTTTAACACGTATTTTTTGAGTTATTATTTCGGCATTCAAATGAAAATTATCGTACAAATGCATCAGCTAAATTAGTACGTGCGACACACGTCGAAATTATTAATTTATATTATATTTACTATAAATAAATATATTTTATTTTATCACAATTTTAAAGAAATTTTACACACACACAAAGATATATGTTATCACAACATATTTATCCAAAATATATTCTATGACTCAACATATCTTTCAATAGGGCTGTAAACAAATCATCAAATAATTTTGATTCGAATTCAAATATTTTTTTTATTCGATTAGTATTTCAAATACTTATACATAATTACAATATTCGTAAAAATTCGATTACATATTTAAATACTATCTCTGTCCACGATAAGTATGGTGCAATTTATGTGGCACGAGTTTTAATTTATGTGGCACGAGATTTAAGAAATATTTGAAAGATGTTTGTTGAGTGGAAAAACAAACCGGCAGCTTTTAATTTGTTGTGAGATTTAAGATATTGTATAAGAGAATTTATGGGGTCATGTACAAAAAAGGAAAAACTACTCCAAACCCACTCCAAATTTTAATATATATTTATATATATAATATACTTTCTTAAGTTGATTAGGAATTTAATCCTTAAATCTTTAAATATATATTAAATGTGTTGAGATTTAGCCCATCTCCAAGCCCACTCAAAATTAAGGCCAACTCATTTTCCTCAATGGATATGTATTGCACTAATCTTAGTGGTGCAATCGTAAATCATACTCTCTTTCTCTCGCTCACCACTTTCCACTATCTCTCTCTTCTACCATCGTTCTTCATCTCCTTCCTTCACAGATTTTCGGCTAGTCATTCTTCATCTCCTTCCTCTACAGATTCGAGTATTCGTGAAATTATTCGAGTATTCAAATTCAAATCAAATTTAATATTCGAATATGAATTGAATTCGAATAGTTTCATGAATTCAAACCGAATACAGTGACATTCGCTTCAATTCGATTTGCTTACAACCTTATCTTTCAGTAACAATCAATTCTAGACTTTTCGTACTCTATCCCTTTGTAAGGGTGAGACACCAGAGTACAAACAATAATTTATTGCATTTCTGTGGATTTTTTTTATACAATTTATTTGGGAACCTTTTTTCTTCTTTTTTTTTTTTTGGGGTCAAGACCTAATCATTTTTGGACCGTGTTAAATGCTACGGAAACACTCTTCGTCAGAAACTAATTATGAGATTCGAAATTACTCTTTGTTTTCAGTATTATTGTATAACTAATGCAACTAAAAATTATTATTACTAGTAGTAAGTTTCACGTATGGCCACATAATATTATAATATCAGTATTTTTAATTTCTTGTAGTGTAATATGTAACAAGATCTAACTTATAGGAAAGAAAGAAGTTGATTAGAAAGTAATGATTTTGGGCATCTACTAGAATTCTTCAACAATACAATTATACACACATATATTTGCATAACTTATCAATTCATTTTGGTTTTTCTATCCAAAATTTCATCAGTAAATTAGCTTCATCCAACTCTTTTTCCACACGTAGATAAGCCAACATACATATTTGGCAATAAGTGTTGGTTCAATGCATCAAATTACAAGAAGTTGTTCTAGCTAATTTATCAATGATATTCGTCTCGGCTCGTCTCGTGGTTCACTATATCAATGCATACTACCGATAATACGCATAACATATACTTCCTCCGTCTCATTCATCTTGACATGTATTCATTTTTAGGTCGTCCCACTCATCTTGACATGTATTACTTTAATTAATTATGCATGAATGCAAAGTCAAAGAAAAAACACTTAATTGACTAAAAAGACACTTTATTAGCATTTTATTATTCTTAATTTCATTCTTCTTAATACTCGTGCTGAAAAGAAACAGATCAAGATGAATGAGACGAAGGGAGTATGAATTTTAAAATAAAAAGCAATAACCAAGGACTTTTAATTTTTGGGTGGGAAAAAAATGGACAAGAACGACATAAGAAAATATCATCACTACACACATGAAATGAAGACGAATTCCAAATATGAATTGGAAGATTTTCAAAGATTTAGAATATAGTTGTAATAATTAACATCCTATGTGAAGAAGAAGAAGAAGACTTGTAAATGAAGCTAGCATAAATGAAAATTTCTTGATTCTGATCAACCAGTGGGTGCAACAACTACAGAGAGTTGAACTACGTACAACTCTCTAATCAGACTATCTAAACCTAATCTGCCAACCTCAGAACCACTCTCTCTCTCCTCCCCCTATTCTAACTCTTGTGTATATAAGCAATTCCTCTCTCTCTCACTCTCTCACAACTCACAAGCAAATATTCATTCTATTCAACTATCTATCAACGATTCGTTAGCAAAACAAGTCGAAGCACCAAGTGCAAAATGGAACGAGTCGGAAACAGCAGCAACTCTGTCTGCTCGTTTTTCATCATATTGGCTTTCTTGCTTCTGTTAACTGGCACATTGCCAACAATAAATGCCAAAGTTCACTACCATGATTTCGTCGTATGTTTCTCTCTGCCTGTCCTAACTCCTATGTTGTTCTCTACATATTTTCATAAGGTTGACATATGCTCATTATTTTGGTGAAATTAACAGGTGCAAGCAACACCAGTGAAGAGGCTGTGCAAGACGCGGAGCGCTATTACTGTTAATGGAATGTACCCGGGACCTACACTCGAAGTAAACAATGGCGACACTCTAGTGGTTAACGTTGTCAACAGAGCTCAATACAACGTTACCATCCACTGGTAATTAGTTTCTTCAACATGCAAAATGCATGTAACTAAGACGTAAGTGCTAATTAATGATGCAAGTTGTTGTGGTATATTCATTTGTTGGTCACAGGCACGGTATCAGGCAGATAAGGACGGGGTGGGCGGACGGACCAGAATTTGTGACTCAATGCCCTATAAGACCGGGAGGGAGTTATACGTACCGATTCACCATCCAAGGTCAAGAAGGTACACTTTGGTGGCACGCTCACAGTTCATGGCTCCGGGCTACAGTCTATGGAGCTTTGATCATTCACCCAAAACAAGGAGACTCGTATCCCTTCGAGAAGCCAAAGCGTGAAACTGCTCTTCTTCTTGGTAAGTGATATGCAATGCAACCACCCAATTAGCATTAGCATTAGCAATAAAACATAACAAAACAGAGTCTTTTTAAAATTATTCACATACTTACCTCAGTTGTGACTTGTGAGTGACTGATGTGAATGTTGGTCAGGTGAATGGTGGAATGCCGACCCCATCACTGTTGTGCGACAAGCCACGAGAACGGGGGCAGCTCCCAACATTTCCGATGCTTACACAATCAATGGCCAGCCGGGAGACCTTTACAATTGCTCCAGCAAAGGTTGGTTTCTAAATAAGCATCTCGGGCTGAATAAGGTGGGATATATATGACATGCCTGGTCGTTTTGCAGATACATTAATAGTTCCGGTGGACTCTGGTGAGACGAATCTTCTGAGAGTTGTGAATTCTGCACTGAATCAACAACTCTTCTTCAAAGTTGCGAATCACAAGTTTACAGTGGTTGGAGCGGATGCCTCTTACGTTAAGCCCTTCACGACCTCAGTCCTCATGCTCGGGCCAGGCCAGACGACTGATGTCCTAATAACGGCTGATCAGCCACCTGCAAGGTACTACATTGCAGCACGAGCCTACGCTAGTGCTCAAGGTGCACCGTTTGATAATACCACTACTACAGCCATCCTCGAATACAAATCTGCCCCCTGCCCCGCTAAAGGTGCCAAAAGCAAGCCAGTCATGCCAACGATGCCAGCTTTTAACGACACTGCTACCGCCACTGCCTTCACAACCAGCTTCAGAAGCCCAAGACAAGTTGAAGTACCCAATAAGATTGATCATAATCTGTTCTTCACTGTTGGACTAGGACTCAATAACTGCCCCCCCGGTGCCAGTCGCAGTACCTGTCAGGGTCCAAATGGTACCCGATTTACCGCCAGCATGAACAACGCGTCTTTCATTCTGCCGTCCACTTTCTCCTTGCTTCAAGCGCATCAACAAGGGATCCCGGGTGTCTTCACCACAGATTTTCCTGCAACCCCACCACTAAGATTTGATTATACCGGGAATGTCAGCCGGTCACTGTGGCAACCTACTAGTGGGACTAAACTCTACAAGTTAAAATATGGGGAAGCGGTGCAGTTGGTTTTGCAGGGAACAAGCATCTTCACTGCTGAGAACCACCCTATTCATCTCCATGGTTACGATTTCTACATACTTGCAGAAGGCTTTGGAAATTTCAATCCGAGCAGAGATACAGGGAAATTCAATCTCATTGATCCTCCTCTCCGCAATACAGCAAGTGTTCCTGTTGGTGGATGGACGGTTATCAGATTCATAGCAGATAATCCAGGTTAGTTCGAGTTCCAGACACTACCACTTCCCTTAAACACGTAATCATAAATATAATCCAGGTTAGTTCGAGTCTGACTAACTGATTAAACTGAACTGCAAATTAACAGGGGTGTGGCTGCTACATTGTCACTTGGACGTTCACATCACCTGGGGTTTAGCTACGGCTTTTCTAGTAGAAAACGGAGTTGGCGAACTGCAAACACTAGAGGCACCTCCAGCAGATCTCCCACCATGTTAGTCTAACTACACTATATGCTACAGCAAATTCTAGTGTCCTGCAACAAGGGCAACCAATATTTTTCAAGACGACCGCCATACGAGTTCCATTGTTGTTTCCCCCAAATTTAGGGGGCGGGCTAGTTTTCTATTTTTCCTTTCCATTGTTGTTTCTCCTACATGTTATTACACAATAGTTGTACCGTTTTCCATTGCCATTCAAAATTATCTTCTTTCTTTTTTTTTTTTTTGTAATATCAGAAATTAAAATTATTATATGCCCCTCTAAATTCCTTCCATTAAAATGTTTTCTCTTATTGCTTCTTCACGTCTACATGAGCAAGCAAATGCAAATTATGCAACGCCAGCATGAAATTAGGTCAGAAAACTGCAGCAGTAAGTAACATATTCGAAAATGAAAAATGCATAGAATTAATTAGATGAAGAAATGAAATTACTTGTAACTCGGGCTAAGCTACGCCAGCATGAAATTAGGTCAGAAATTGGGGAAACAGATATGAACACTGAAACAGAAACCTCAACTAAATCAAGCATGAAATTAGGTCAGAAAATGGGGAAACAGAAATGAACACAGAAACAGAAACAACTAAATCAAGTATGAAATTAGGTCAGAAAATGGAGAAATAGAAATCAACACACAAACACAAACCTCAGCTAAATCAATTACTACCGAGTCAACAGCCGGCACACCAGTATTGGCGCGAACAAGTAAAACACTGCAGGAAACTTCGAGAATCATCTTCGCTTTTGTCGAAGGAAACAGATAAAAAGGAGTACTCCGGTGTAACCGGTTGCATCCCAAGCGGTCGGGTCGGGTCGGGTTGATTCGGGTTTGAATTGGGTCAATCCATTGACTTTGATTTTTTTTTTAAATTCAGTTTTTTTTCGATTTTTTTTCGTTTGTGTCTTCGGTTCCGATTTCAATTATAAGATAATGATTGTGGCTACATTAATGTCCTTTAGCTCGCTCCGAGGCCTTCGGCTCCCCTCGCTCGACTCTTAAACAAAAAAATAACAATAATAAAAATTAAAAAAATTAAAAAATAGATATTAGAACAACTTAGAAGTGTCCTAATAAGTTTGACGGATTAAAATAATATATATGTTAAGCGAGTGTAATTAAAAAAAAAGTGTCGGGCGCGTGGACGCGCCGTGAGAGGCGTGTGTACCACACGCGCCCGGCTTAAGGTTCATTTTCGGCGCGTGTGTTGCACGCGCGCGACCGGTCATCTCCCATGCGACCGGTCATACACAAGTATTTGCGTACGATAAATTGCCAGACAGCTAGGAATAAGGATACGTCGACGGCACCTACTCCATTCCCAACACACACTCACCTCATATTTCATAAAATCCGTGCCACCAAAAATGGCAAATGTAATGTTTATGTGGAAGTCTGGAACGGAGGGATAGTCCGATAATGAATACAACGAAAAGACCAGGCTCACTTATAACTGTGTAAAATTACAACGGGATCGAAATGAAGGAGAAAAGAATTACACAAAATTGAACTTAATTAGATTTTTTCAAAGGGAAATAACTGAAATAACGAACTAACGAACTTGATATAATTAAAACCAAGCTTGGACACTATAATACAGCTAGTATGGAAGTAGAATGCTTTTAAGAGATTGAGAGTAGAATTCCTTCGTACTCTAGACCTCGAAAGTGGCAGCCTTCGCTTTCGATTATGAACAATTCATTGAACAAAAATTAATTCGTATGACTAATGTATTTATTTTAGAGTTCTCCCGCATATATTAATCAGGTAATCCAGAAGTCAACAACATCGCATTCATCATATCTATTCTTCCTCTCAACTCCGTTCCGTTCAATACAGTATGTTTTCTTTTTTGGACCGTCCCATTCAATATGTCATGTTTCCTTTTATGAAAAGAATTAAAGCTTACTTTAGGCTAAAAAGTTATTTTATTAGCACTTTATTGACTAAAAACACTTTATTGACTAGAAAGTTACTTTATTAACACTTACCTAATTCTCTTTTTCTTAGTCTCCGTATAAAAAAAAACTAGGCCATATTGAATGGGACGAAGAGAGTATACCGTTTTGTGGAGGATATTAGGAGCACTAAATTCATGTACTATTTCATTTCGTTTAGGGTTAATGGCATGTAAATTCCTCAACTTTCAACAATTTCTGTTTTGCTCTCCACCTAAAGATTCTGCCAGTAAATTCCTTAACTTTCAATTGTCTGATTTTGCATCCGAAGTTGAATTTTCCCCAAATTAATGTTGACATGGCCCCAAATTAATGTTGAATTTTTCCCTAAAGATTCTGCATGTAAATCCTAGTCGGGATTGGTGAACCAGATCGACCCACCCACTTTCTCTCTCTCTATCTCTCCAAGATTAGATTGCTAGATTTTTCAGTGTTTTTCCATCGTATGAATGTGAAAATTATTGTTCTGACTATTTGAAGATTTGATGAATTCAAGATTGTATGGGTGAGAGTAGGATTTAAAATTCTTGTGATTTTATGGGTGCCTTTCTAGCGCATGATCTGTATTTTCTCGATTGAATTGTCTTTGCGAGAATAAAAGAAAGCAGGGGAGAACGAGACTGAGAGAGGTGTGGGGATGATGACATGAAATATTTTTATTTTTTTTTAATTTATACATATGTCACGAGAGTGCCACATAGATTAATTTAAGCCACGTCTATAAATTCTCAAAACTATTCTTGCCGGATCCCATCGTCAGAAGCAAAATCAGAAACAATTGAAACTATTCTTGCCGGATCCCATCGTCGGAAGCAAAATCAGAAACAATTGAAAGTTGAGGAATTTATAGACAGAATCTTTAGGTGGAGAGCAAAACCAGAAATTGCTGAAAGTTGAGGAATTTATAGGCCACTACCCCTTTCGTTTAAACAATTCTCCAAGAAAAGTAGTACTACTATATTCTCCATCTTAATTTGTCTTATCAAATTATCTTGATCTTTCTATTTAACTGATTTACAACTTCAGTTTTATACTGTAGAAACATTTTAGCAGCTTCCTCTTTTTAGATCTTAAAAGCTAGCTAGATTCTAGAGTATCTAGAAATAGTCATCTACAAAGTTTACGTAGTATTCCCTCCATCCCATAATAAGTGACTTTTGGGTCGTCCCATAATAAGTGACTCGTTTTCAAATAAGAAAATAATTATCTCTTTAAAAGTTGTGGGTCATACCATATTGGGTCATCCCATAATAAGTGGCTCGTTTTCAAATAAGAAAATAATTATCTCATTAAAATAATTAATCTAGTTTTTCCATTTTACTTAGTGATTTGTGTCCAGATTTATGGATTGTATAATTTGCATGTATTTTATTTCTTTTTAAGTTTGTGTGTTGTTTTTTGGTTAATTTTATATATTGTGCTTGCAGCAAAAGAAAAAGAAGAAGAAGAACTTGTGGCTATTCAGTGACTATCTGTTAATTTCTTGAATATTGTTCTTAATTTCTTTCTTTTATGAACCTTTTCAATTTCTTGTTTTAAATTAAGATTGAGAGTGATGATGTTGGAATAGGTAGGATTAGGATATGGGAATTAGTTTAGTGGCTGGTTACAATGGCTTCTGATTTGCCCTGAAAAATGGTTTCAAACTATAATCAAGTTAGTATGATTAGCAAGCTGCTTGAAGTTGGTCCAACACATGTATAGTAAGAAGCATGATAAAATATTGTTTGGATTAGTATGGAACTTTAAAATAGCCTTAGATTCATTGGGCGTTACTGAAAACTTTTTTAGATTGTCTAATAAGGTAGGTGTAAACCCCGAGTTGGACCCTCTGAGTTAAAAGTTTGGCTGCTACTATCTGTACTCACATTGTTTCAAAGTCGGCAAGATCAGAGTGAATGAGCCCTAATTCAGTACTCTTTCTATGTTTGAAAAAAAAAAAAAACTAACTTAAAGACTTCTTAGCAAACTTAGCTTCTTCATAGATTTCACACTTCTATATATTATTAATACGATTACAGATTCAAGCCATCTCTTTAATTCAAGGTCCTACGTGACGTTCCTTCCATTCACTATTCTTATTTATCTTAAATTCTCATTAAGTTTATTAAAATTGATTTATATCTGTGTAGTTGAGGATTTCAAATTTCAAAGAAATAATTATATTATTAAGCATAAATTCGATTTCAAAGTAATTTGAAGTAAATAATTTCTTCAATTTATTTTGGCGATTTTATATTCATATTTTTCTAAAATGTGAAATCCCACATTGATATTTCATGAGATTTATCCTATTGTAAACCTAAATAAAAAGATATAATTGGAATCCCACATCGATTTTTCATGAGACTTCATCAATTCAAAATATAAAACAATACAACTTATAAAATTATTTTCTAAACAATAGTCTTGATTTCTAGATTGTACCAACTTTAATTAAGATGAAAAAAATATTCAATTTTATTGTTTCTAATTTATTATTAAGGTGGCAATAAATTGTTTGTTTGATTTAATTCGAAGCAAAAAGTTTCTTCGATTTGATTTGCCCCAAATAAATTATTTAAAAACAAATAATAATGTTCGAATATAGAAGTTTTGGAAATATTAAATATATTATCCTCCACCCATGCCTATTTAATAATTTATTTTTATTTCTTTATTAACCCATATATTAATTAAGATAACATCCATACTGCTTCATATGTATGATTAGGTAACGGGAGGAAATTATTTTGATATATTAAATATAATAGAATATATGAATGAAAAATATTCAAAATAAGGATTTAAGATAAATAATAATAGTGAATGGAGGGCGTGCCACGTAAGATCCGAATTGAGGGGAGATCTCGGTGAATAATTATTTCTTCAATTTATTTTGGCATTTTTAGGATTTAATATTCATATTTTTCTAAAATGTGAAATCCAACATTGATTTTTCATGAGATTTACCCAATTGCAAGCCTAAATTAAAAGATACAAATGGAATCTCACATTGATTTTTCATGAGACTTTGTCATTTCAAAATATAAGTAAAATGATACAATTAATTTGTAAAATTATTATTATTATTATTATTATTATTATTATTTTTATAGAAATAAAAGATTCATTAAGCACAAGAGCATGGATAAGAAGGAAGACCCTCCACAAACGCTGGGGGCTCATCCCAGACAAAAGGCGAAGGAAAATTCCTTGAAGCTCTAGTTTGACAATGAGCTATATAATTAGCATCACGTCGTACATGCTTAATATGAAAGAAATTATTAGTACTTAAAATAGCTTTGCAATTCTCAATAATTCTATCAAACTCTAAACAATTTGTCACGATAGAAGATGTTGCATCTACCACCATCTTCTTACTATCAGTAAGAAACTCTACTTGCAACAATCCCAACTCCTTGATCCAAGAGAAGGCTTCATGCATCTTAAATCTTCATCTGGTAACCAATGTTTTAAAAATCGGACCGAATCGGCCAGTTCGACCGGTTGGACCGGGAACCGGTCATGGTGCCGGTCCGGTCAACGTCTAAAAACCGCTAGTGGGTCAAAACCGGTCGGGTCATAGAATCGGCGCCGGTTTTCAAGAACCGACCGGTTCAATTTTTTTTTTAATGTGCAAAAATTTGTTTTAAAAATCGGACCGGATCGGCCGGTTCGACCGGGAACCGGTCATGGTGCCGGTCCGGTCAACGTCTAAAAACCGCTAGTGGGTCAAAACCGGCCGGGTCATAGAACCGGCGCCGGTTTTCAAGAACCGACCGGTTCAAATTTTTTTTTTTTAATGTGCAAAAATTTGTGTTTCCAATGAGGTTTGAAACCTTGGACCTCTAGAATGATAGTCTAAGGTCTCAACCAACTCTCCCAACCCACACACTTGTTTAATATTCAACATTTATTATTATTATTATTATTATTATTATTATTATTATTATTATTATTATTATTATTATTATTATTATTAATTCAGAATACTATAAAAGTATGTCTAAATTTCAATTATAGTTTTTTTTCGATTATCAATTACTTTAGATACCAAATATACTTTTAATGTATAAATTTTGAATATATTTATTAAGAATATCTACACATGAAAAATATAAATATATTTATGATGGATTTTAATATGTATTTCCTATAAAATCATGAATATTTTAACATTTTATTATCTATTTGATTATTATTTTTATTTATTTATTGAACGGTTCGATTAAAACGGTTCAAACACGGTTGAACCGGTTGATCCATGACCCGGAAGCCTCACTCGTTCGATCTCCGATCCGTTTCTAAAACATTGCTGCAAACTCCTCCAACTTGAACACCTCTACCGTGATACTTACTCGTACTAAACTTCTTTGAGTTTAGTACATTCAGCTTCCGTGTTTCGGCAAAACAACAAACAATCGTTAGCAAACATCAAGTGTGAAACAGCTGAGCATTAAGTAGAGCTGAAAGGCCCTCGGCACAAAGAATGATATATACTCGGAAAAATTGGGCCAAGATTGTCTCGACTTTAATTAAGATGGAAAAATTATTCAATTTTATAGTTTTTAATTTATTATTAAGGTGGCAATAAATAGTTTCTTCGATTTAATTTGCCCAAATAAATTATTTTAAAATAAATAATATTAATGTTCGAATTTTTATTGTGACAAATAACCAATTATTTTAATATTTTGTTATTTTTTATATAGATTATAAATTTGAACGAACTCGGATAATTAGCGGGTATTATTGTATGAGACTAGAATGGAAATTGATAGTAAAATTACTTTTTAATCGGATTTGGTATATATAAATTTTAAACGAGTCAATACATTGATTCGATTATATTAATCTTTTATTATTTATAATATTTATTAGTATTGTTTACCTTATAATGTTCGGATCTTTATTGAGCGGACAACCAATTATTGTAACAACTTATATTTATAAATTTAAATGAATTTGGATAATCAATGGGTATTATTATACGATGTTTAGGACAAAAATGAGTAGTAAAATTATTTCTAAAGTTCATATTTATATTATTATTACAAGATAATATGATTCTCCGTCGAAATTCGACGGGTTATACACTAGTTTAACTATACACTAAAACCATGAAACCAATATACATAAATAAAGAATTTCATATTTTTTTTAAGATGGCTTATTGGTGAAATGAAATTTTTTGTGAATTAAATGCCTTGAGTTTGAAATTCCATTATTGCCTTATAAGTCGAGAATGTACTACCGCACCAGATCTAGTACTGTCACTTGAGTGTGATTTGCAAACTATTGCACAAGAATATGGTTTACCTAGCTAATACATCTCGAGTAACGACAATAAATTATCTTCATCATAAAGAATAATTAAAAATAAATTTCAAAAAAAAAAACATAAATGAAAGGTATTTCTAGGAAGGAACATCGATGTTCTCTGCACACTGTCCTTACATACTTAAGGGATAAGGCTTCTTTTATAAACCAATAACAAAAAACAAAAAACAAAGCACCAACATAAAAAGTAAGATAAAATAAATAGAACACCTATTCATAATCAATAAAAAAAATATTAAACAAGAATTACTTATATAAAAGAGATGGAAAAAATGCCAAAAGGCATAAACTTTCGTCCATTTTGCAATTTAGATTTGACTTTTGAACTTTTGCAAATTAAGACTTGATGTTTTGATTTTTTGCAATTAGAACTCTGCCCTCTTTTTCCGGTGACCGGAGCATCTTACGTGGCAATTCTTTATCCACGTGTGCATGCCACATATGTTTCCACCTAGACCGACATTAAAAAAAAGAACCGTTGATATGAGCAGCCTTTATTTTTTTCAGTTAAGCAAGAAACAATTTATGGCATGTCAATATATTCCGGCTACAGCAAACAAGTCGAGTTACATACAAATAATATTGTGTAGAAATAGCAAGAAGGCATATTACTACTTCAAACTTTCCATTGCTTTTAACTTAAGGATTGATTATTGTAATTGATAGTTTCCAAAAGAAGTTCAGAAGGCCTATACTAAAAAGGTCTTTAGCATGGTAGTCATATTAGAGTCAATCCATTAATAAGCTACAAAAAAAGACTTCTTCAGTCCGGTAAGCCTAAACAAAAAATGAAACATAAAATTAATTTATAACATAGTATAGTTTTGACCGATTGAGGTGACATGCACACGCGGATAAAGAATTGCTATGTAAAATACTCCGATCACCGAAAAAAAGGGATGAGTCCTAATTGCAAAAATCGAATTTGTTTTGTTTTTTGTTTTGTTTTGAAGGTGAGAAGTTACCTAGAATCTCTCGCACCTCAACCAAGAGAAGTTATATAAAATAAAACACAATTTTATGTTAATTGCCAAAACGCGTTTACAGTTAGTTTCCCGCCGAAAAGGGTAAGGACTGACGTCAGCGGATATTACACGTCAGCTCGGTACATGTTTCTCCTCCATGAGTAGGATTCCGACACGTGGCGCGCATGCACTCCTCCTATAATTTTGGTGTCCGTGTGCTCTAAAAAATGTGGACCCCACGCTCTATCCTTAGCAAGATGGAAAGTAACGGGTGCCCGCAGTCTTTGACTGATGTCTCAAGATCTTGACTTTCTAGATAATTCAACATTATGTTGATTTTCTTTTATTAGAGCACTCGTATTGGTGGTCGGAAAAGTATGGGCGTTCAAGATTGATATGAGATTATTTTGTGTGGGTCAGATATCGATTCAAATAGTAAAAAAAAATGGGTTCACGGCCCAAAACAGCATGACTAGAGAGATCGGGCAATATCTAGACTAAAGCAGGTATATCATTTCAGGAGGATGACGTTTCAGAAGTGGCATTAAGTCTTGACATTTCACAGCTGATATTTGAGTCTTGACGGAGCTCAACTCTGAAAGTAGATATTATCATGCTTTTTAGAATTGGAAAGATGAAAATGTTCCTCGTCACGGAAAGCTTATAAATATTCCATTTATCTTAAATTAAGGTATCTTCTTCCCCATGACATTTTCACACACAACACTCTCATGTTTCTATTTTTGTCTCTCTACCCGATTGCATACTCACTTGGGTGTCGGAGGGTCTACACCGGGGCCCTCCTCCGGTTTCTGTTTTGCAGGTTCCCGATGCGATTCCGATGGAAGAGAAGATCAATTCCGTTTTTTGCTACAATTAGAGCTTTAACCCATCTCTTCCAAAGATTGCGCCCTCCGTGCGGGGGGTACTTGTCGTTGCCGTTTGCAAGACGGCGCGGCGAGTGGGCAGTCTGTCGCCCTCTAGAAGCAGATGGCGGAGGAAGCAAGCGAGTAACGTGGTAGCTCCTTAGCCGTTGCCCAATATTTCAAACATTTTTCATTTTTTATTTTTTCATTTTCTATTTTTATTTAAAAAATACTTCCCCTATTTCTCTTCATTCTCACTCATTTCTCTCTATTTCTTTCTCAATTTTCTTTCAATTAATGCAATGTTTTTTCTTTATTTTAATTTAATAAAATTTGTATTTATAAAATAATTATTACTTAAATTACTAAATAAAATTAATTATAAAACAAAAATATAAAATAATGAGTAGTGCCCACCAAGTTTGGTGGCACCATTGTGGCCAAAATATTAGAGCCCACTTTGACCCACAAAAACTAATAAAATAATGGTGCGCACAACCTTTTTGTGTTCACCATTGTGGATGCTCTTAGGGATCTCGTTGTCTTTGGTTGCAAATTTATGAAAAATGATGAATAAGTAAAGATGAAAAAAATTTATCACATAATAACGGTTTTATATTTTCTATTCCATGTACCGTATGGTGTTGTATCTAATAAATTAAATATTGTATTCATGTATTTAACAATTCATTGTAACTAATTAAATATATTTATGTATCAATTAATTCATTGTAATTAATTAAATATTTGTAACTAATTTAATATATTCATGCATGAAATGAATAAAATTACTATATAAATCTCAATATGGAAAATAACTCTTCATGCACAATTTTTTTATTGCAGTTGGAGAACTCAACACCAAAAAATCTGAGCAAAAACATATCACAATCGTTACATATTTTAGAAAATTACCATAATATTCATAATTGTAATATTTAAGAATTATTAATTTATAGTATTAATGGGACCTATATATTTATAACGGGAGTCTCCAAAAAACTATTATTTTATTATCTTATTAAATTTGATAACTCTTTGCATTGGCTCAAGTCGGGACCGAAAATTTTTATTATTTTAGAGAGTTTATTAATTTATTGAGTATTAATTATAGAGATTCTACCGTGTTTATCTTTTTTCCTCGTGCCCTTTACAAACAATTTTAAATTAAATTAAATTTAAATAAAAATTATTTGATTTTTCTAATATTATACTCCCTTTGTCCCACTGAAATTGTCTTCATTTCCTTTTTGAACTGTCCCATTTAAATGGTCCTGTTTCCTAAAGAAGAACTAATTAACCCTTCAAAAGTGATGAACCTAGGGTTGTAAATGAATCGAATAATTTTGCTCGGTCCGATATTCTATTCGAATTTTTGATATTCGAATTCGAAATTTTGTGATTCGAATACAAATACTTTTTTCGATTCGATTAGTTATCAAATACGAATTCAAAATCATGATATTCGATTCGATATTCGAAAATATTCGATTCGATATATATTAATATATTTATATATAATATATATTCGATAATATTCATAAATATAATATAATATAATAATACATATATATATTTATTAGGTAAACTATTGATTTTAAATATTATTTTACAAATTTTATTCAAAAATCAAATCGAATATATTCGAATCGAATATTGCTAAAAACAAGAAATTTCGAATCAAATATTCGATTCGAATAGAATTAAATAAATTTGGAAAGAATTAAATCGAATATTCGAATCAAATCGAATATTCGTGAATAATATAACGAATCGAATACAAATAAAAAAAAATATTCGAAACCGAATAGAATACTGAATTGAATACCATGAAATTTTTTCGAATCGAATATCTTGATATTCTCTTTGATTCGATTCGTTTGCAACCCTAGATGAACTACCCATTTTCTCTCTTTTTACCCTTCTCCTTAATAACCGTGCCGAACAGTAACAAGACAAAATGAGTGGGACGGAGGGAGTAATGTATATTTTGATAGTTATGAAATATATAGATACATACTCACTCAAGTTTACTTTAGTAGAAGACAAAGGCCAAAGAATAATGTGTCGATGAAAAAGGATAATTATAAACATAGCCCCTATTTTTCGTTCACCAGAGTAGCAAATGAAACTTTGGTTTATTCAAAAAACTTTGTCATGATCTTATGATCTCTCTTTGTCATGAATATATTTGGTTCTTATGGTTTGTGATCTTATGATCTCTCTCTGTCTAAACAATTGATTCGATGCAAGTTGGGGGCGATGAGTTGGAGGCTATAGTATTTTTATGAATTTATTTTGTAGTTAACAATTAATTATAATTTATGAAAGCTATAAAGGTAAAATAGTACAATTAATACAATATTAATTATATTAATAATAGGAGGCTATATGCAGAATAAAATGGGGCTATGTTTAGAATCAGCCGAGGAAAAAAATGTAAATATGACTAACTACCTCAGCCTGTTAATTCCACAAACTTTGTTTCAATCAATGGGAAACCCAATTCTTAACTAAAAAATAGAATTAAAATAAATTAAATAATATAGACCAATTCGTAATAAGCTAATATTATATTAATGGAATATGATTCGTTGTATAATGTTTGCTCCTTATGTAAAAACATAACAAAATTATTGAATATGAATATATACATGAATAAAAAATGCCCAAAACACGGAATTTCAGATAAATAAGAATAGATAATGTAGAACTCATCACGTAGAATTCCAAATTTAAATTATCCAAGTTGATATCTAATCCTCAAATTTCATCATCTATCCGATCCGACCCTCAAATTAATTAATTGTATATTGCTAGTGGAATATGAACATATCAGATAATTGGATGCATTAACAAAAATGATTTTTAATCATAAATAATATATCATCTTGTTCATTGTACAGAAAACAACCTATTTGTGATTTTATAATTTTATTCACCCAATTTATGCCCTTATATTTATCATTTTGGGATCTGGCCGTATATTGAAATAAATATATTTGCTTGTATTTTCTTTTTGGTCCGTCCACCGCCTACTTGCTTGTTTCATTTGTAGTAGTAAGTTTACACAATTCACTTATTTATAACCACACAACACATCAAAAGTGTGACATCAATTCCATTGACAATATATCTACCAAACAAGTCAACCAAAATTATTAAAACTCGTATCGGTCAAAAGTAAGCACATAGGTGATAGAGATATCGATTTAATACGAACCAACGAGACAGTTCAAATATACTTAAAAAGGGAAGGATTCTTACTAATTTTAATTAATATTAACTGTGTTTATATTTTTATCGAGTAATTTAGCATAAACCAACGAGACAGTTCAAATAACATAAAAAGAAGGATTTTTACTAATTTTAATTAATTTTACTTGGAATGTTTATATTTTTATCGAGTATTACTCAACAGATTTGAGACGCGTATGTACAGTAAAGTCACTATTTTAACCGAGATTAGGACGAACATGTAGAAAAATTCTAAACAAATTTAGATTTAGAAAATACATAATGAATGAGTATACCCGATCCATTGTCATTCCTAATAATAAATTTAGATACGTGAAATAAAATTAATTTTATAAGTTTGATTAATAATTAACGCGAACAATATCACAACTTTTAAATAAGATATAAAATTATTTTTAAAATGTATGCACGTAAATTAAATCATAAAGTTATTTCCCGTCGAGTTTCGATAGACTACTTACTAGTTCTTAAATAAATGAAGAATACCACTAAATTATATGTCAGTGATAGATTATTTTCTCTCTAAAATGCAATTTATAAATTTTATTTTTTTCCCTAATATCGAATAATCGTAATCCAATTCCATGACTACATATTAATGATGCATTTGGTATTACAAACGTACACGTACACATCGAGATATCCACGTACTTAAAAAGAAAAAAATAAAGGGATATTAATACGAATCAAATATTATACACATCCCATAATATAGCATTAATGAGAAAGGGCAATAATCCAAACATCAAGTTTTAGCAATAAAAAGTTCACATAATTGCATATTAATATGAGAAGGTAAAGCATTTATTCCAATTACCTTTTTTTTTTTTTTGATATGGGGAAGGAGGAGCGATAGAGCTTGAATTCGAGATCTCTCTATTCACAAATAAGACCTAATAAGCGAACTTTTTTTCTTTCCTTGATATATACATCGAATATCTAAAAAATAAGCAAGACTCTGGTGCGACATGTCACTACTATCTAGGGACCAGATCCGAGTGTACCGGACTCGGGTTAAATCGAGTCAAACGGTTCACCCCGTTGACCAATTTTTTTTTAAACATTAAAATATAATTCATCTAAAAGTAACAATTGTGGTTACCAAAAGTAACAATTTTTCAAAGTAGCAATTGTCGTAAACAAAAGTAACTTGTCGGGATAAAAAGTAACAATTGTCGTAAGCAAAATTAATATTTTTTTCAAAGTAATAATTGGTGTAAATAAAATTAATATTTTTCAAAGTGACATTTGTTGGGAAAAAAAGTAACAATTGTGGTAAACAAAAATAATATTTTTTCAAAGTAACAATTTTCGTAAAGAAAAGTAATATTTTTCAAAGCAATATTTGTCGGGATAAAAAGTAACGAGAAGAAAAGTAATATTTTTTTAAAGTAACAATTATCGTAAAGAAAAGTACTCCCTCCGTCCCGTTATTCTTGTCTTTTTTTTATAGAACTTCCCGTTATTCTTGTTTTGTTTCTTTTTTTGGACTAAATTAAGGGTTATTAAGACCCTATTTAAATTGCTAATGTGACCCTTATCTCTCATAACTACTCCACCTTCCACTATTTTTTCCCTCATTTTCTATGTCGTTCACTATTCACGCTCTCTCTACCCACTTTATTTCACTATTGGAATACACTTTATTTCACTATTTGTACCCTATTAAGTACTCCATTAACATACTTTGTATCCCTAATTCTTTTCTCCTTAATACTCGTGCCCAAAAGAAATGAGACCAGAATAACGGATCGGAGGGAGTAATATTTTTCAAAGTAACATTTTTTAGAATAAAAAGCAATAATTAACGGGAAAAAGTAATATTTGGGGATTAATAAATCCTAATTGGGGATTAACTAATCTAATTGGAAGAATTATCGTGTACAATTAATGAATAATAATATCATACTCCCTCCGTCCCAACAGCAAGGTCCCCTTCTTTTGGGCACGATTATTAAGAAACAAGAGTAAAAAGATAAAAAATGGTAGGTCTCAATCATTTTGAAGAGCTCATTATTTCCATTTTTTGGAAGAGACCTTACTATTGGAACAGACGAAGAAAGAAAGATGGACCTTGCTATTGAGACAGAAGGAGTATAAAATAATTTTTTATGTGTAATGAGACTATAATGCACCTTTGAAAATATATAAACGTATATTAAGTCATCTAAATATCAAAAGTAATAATTAATGTGAATAAAAGTAACAATTGTTTATAATTTCTTTTAAAAAATTCATAAATTAAAAAGAAAAAGTCAACGGATTGATCCCAGATTGACACGGGTCAGGTCAGGCCAGATCCGATACCCAGATAATGACCAATAGCAGGTAAGTTTTTGCCTTAATAAGATAACCCCTACAAGAACTTTTATTTATAATAATAATAATAATAATAATAATAATAATAAGGCCAGATAATGACCAATCGCAAGTAAGTTTTATGTCGGGCCAACCTTATTACAAATCATGGATATCAAACGCCCTGATAAGGCCAGATAGGTATCCTATCTACCCCTTATCAGGACTACCAAACATGCACTTAGGGCTCGTTTGGTACAATGTATGGGATAAAGCCTGATATGTTTGACTGAGATGTCTTATAAATATAAATAATTAATATTTCGTTTGGCATGATGTATTAAATTCTCTGCAACACATAGTAATTATTGTAATTTATTGCTATAATTAGTTGAAGGATTATTTATACCACCTCATAGGTAGTATACATAACAACAAAAGTAAGTATTATTCATATTGGCCCGAACTTTAAAAAGGGCCGTTTACTTCATACCAAAGAAGATATTAGGGTGTCATAGACATACTATACACCCTAATCACCCCTACCAAACGAGTTCAATAATGTGCAGAAACCGTGGGGGGCAAGACTGAAATTTGACCAAAAGAGTGAGGTCAAATCATATCAAAACAGCATTAAAAGGAAATGACTAAGCGGGCAGCTATTGCTTAGTTCCCAAGCAAAAACAGTGCACCTCGTAACACCCAACCAAAACCCTCCCTCCATCACTAAATTATTGTGTGGTTCGGGAAGCTTCACGTGACACGTGTTTCCATACGCGGTGCCCTATCTGCCACGTCATCCTCAAGCCTAATAGAAAAATCTCGATTTTGCTAATTTTTTATTCACGCCGAAATATCTAGAGAAGGCTATAAATAAGCCACCTGCTTCCTAAAACTCAGATTTTTTCTTATTGTTCCTTAACTGCAGCTCCAAAACAACACTAAAATCCCACACTAAAACCAACTGATAAATTGAATTTCTTTATTATTCGCCATCTAATCGGGAGAAGAACTCTAGAAAAGGAGGATTTGTTGAAGAAATCTTCGCGAAGAGTGTGGAATTATTTTCTATTTCCGGGATAAATCGCGCGTCGGAGGAGATTGTTCGGAAATCAGAGGTGTGTTGATGATCTGAGTTACTTGTTTTTCGTTATCTGATATGATTTGTGGTGTTAATGAGTGAGTTATTAAATGTTGCGTTTCGACTCTGTTTCTGAGTTTTTGATTTAGTAATTTGGGATCCACGGCTAGGGTTCTGGTTTAGAGGAAAAAGTTGTTGTTCTTTAATTTACCTTTTTCATTTGGCATTTGAGGTTCGGAGATGTGGATGCTAGTTTTGTCTTTTACTTGAATTAGGTTTTATTTTTGGGTTTGTTTGGGGGCAAAGGAAAGTGATTTGGGGATTTCTCGGAAATGATTAGTCATCTAAACATCTAGTTTGATATTACGTTTCATACTTTTAGATACCTAAGAAGTTAATGTTTTGGATTTTTGCGTTTTCTCTATTAGTTGGCATTTGGATTGTTCAAATTAGGTTTCTTCTTGTGTTGGTTTTTCTCAAATCTGATATCTGACTAGGTTTCTGGTTCCAATTGCAGAAATAGAGGTATGGCTTTGTTCAATCAAGATTCAAATATGGCGTCTCAACCCCTAGATTATAACAGAAAGAGGAAATCAAGAAGCCGCAAGAATGGAACTAAAACTGTTACAGAGGTTCTTGAGAAATGGAAGGAATACAACACTCAGATCGAGACACTTGTAGTTGACGATAAACCGGTGCGTAAAGCTCCGGCCAAGGGATCGAAGAAGGGATGTATGAAGGGGAAAGGCGGCCCCGACAATGGTAGATGCAATTACAGAGGCGTGAGGCAGAGGACATGGGGTAAATGGGTGGCCGAGATCAGGGAGCCACACAGGGGAAGCAGGCTATGGCTTGGTACCTTCGGCACAGCTGTTGAAGCTGCGCTTGCTTATGATGAGGCAGCAAAGGCAATGTATGGCCCGTGTGCACGACTAAACTTCCCCGGTTACAGTTCGTCTGCTTCAGTGACTGCTTCATCATCCGAATCCACAAACTCTAGCATATCCGAGGTCTGTTGTAAGGGGGATAGGCAAAATCTTGAAATCCCTAGTGTGAAGAATGAAGGCGTGTTACGGACTGACACTACATTGCACGATGCTAGCACCCCGATGAGTGCTATCAAGGAGGAAGTGATGGAAGAAGCCCCGAGTGAGGCGGTGCAGGGGGACGGGGTTAAGCAAGAATCCGAGGGGTATGTGGATGTGGATGTTGATAGAACTTGTTACGATGATCAATTTGACAACTTCCCTCTTGATGAGATGTTTGATGTGGAAGAGCTGCTTGCTGCTTTGGATGCTGCCCCGCCGTACAAGGCTCAGGCCGGCGGCCAAGCAGGGGTCGGGGCAAACGGGGTTCAGCTCGGGGTAAATACTACTCAGCAGGACGATTACGGGCTCGAATTCTTGAAACCGGGGAGGCAGGAGGACTGCAATTTCTTGTTGAGTGATCTACTATTAGATATGGATGCAGATTTGGCCATATGAAGCACTTCAGTTATGCGGATGGTTTTGAGAAGGAAAGAAGATTATAAGCAATAGCTTAGTAGTTCCATTGCTGTTTCCAGTACATAAACACAAACTTTTTAGGTCTCAGCAAGTTCTTGTAAGTTCTTGTATTAGTTTACAACTGACTTTTTTCTATTATTATTTTTTTTTTCTTTTTTACTAATCATAAAGCTGTTTCTCCAAAAAGTTTTAAATGTGAGGGACTAGCTGTTAAGAAAGTCTTGAGGTTTACTCTTGTACAGCTTTTATTTGCAATGATCAACTTGGCCTATATATCCGTGTAACTTATTGTGAGTAAAAGGTTGTTCTTGTTAGGGATGTATACGAATCGAACCAAAATTATTTGATTCCTATACAATCCCCAGTTCTTGTACACCATTTTGGCAAAATTAGTGAGTCTCATTCACAATGGCTGATTATTCTTTTAAATGTCTTTAAAAGTACATTAATTGAGAGCGTGTACGGTTCGATTAACTGATCATTTAATACACTAAAAAAAGATCACCTATTATGAGTAATCATACGGTTTGATTAACCGTTCATTTGATACATAAAAAAAAAGATCACCTATTATGAATAATCATACGGTTTTTGATTGATTTGATTAACTGCTAAAATTTACTAAAAAAGTAAAACTCCGAAACACTATTACGGTTTTTGTAAATATCAGATCAGTTAACTAATTATTCAACGCATTAACAATAAATAAAAAAAATGAAGTTTCAATTATTTTATAATTCCTAACATGAGAAATTTTCATCTTAAAATCTAGGTTCAAAATATACAGTTTATAAGAGTATAAATCATGATTAACAATAAAAAAAAAAATGAAGTTTCAATTATTTTATAATTCGTAACATGAGAAATTTTCATCTTAAAATCTAGGTTCAAAATATACAGTTTATAAGAGTATAAATCATAAATTGAATTCTCTCATGTTTTTAAGATAGTAAAAATAAGTTGGGAAGTATTAGTATAATTTTATAACAAATAGTAAGTAATATTATAATTTTGATAAATATCGGTTCGATTAGATTATCTTAAAAACAAGTTGGGAAGTATTAGTATAATTTTATAACAAATAGTAAGTAATATTATAATTTTGATAAATATCGGTTCGATTAGATTATCTTAAAAACAAGTTGGGAAGTATTAGTATAATTTTATAACAAATAGTAAGTAATATTATAATTTTGATAAATATCGGTTCGATTAGATTATCTTAAAAACAAGTTGGGAAGTATTAGTATAATTTTATAACAAATAGTAAGTAAAATTATAATTTTGATAAATATCGGTTCGATTAGATTAACTGTGAGGCTTCTTCTAGGCCTGGGTTCATGGGTGGGATTGGTTTTGTGTCACTTGAGCAAAAATTACTCAATCTTATTTAATCAATTGATATATGATATTTTATATTTGGAATTTTTAGAAAATACTATAATGCACATTTAAATAGAAAAGACTAAATGAATATTTGAAAAATATTCAATTCATAATTTTCGTCAATCGTAAGTAAAATTTAGAACCCATCTTTTAACACAATTTTTTCTTCGTAATCTACTGATTCTACTCCCAATTTTTTTTTCACACCTCTCAAAGAGTTACTTATTAGCTATTATGCAAGTTGCGTTGTAATGATACTCAATTTTATGTATGATTGTCTCGAACAAAATAGCTCAACAACCCTATACAGATAACCTAAAATCGAATAAGTTGGCTTGATTGATATCTCTAATACGTATTAACCAATATATCTCAATGTAAGATATTTACGACACATGCAATACTTCTGTTGTCAATTCAAATACAATATGACGATGTTTTGCCATGTAATAATTCATTTTCATTTTTCATCTCATTAATCTTTAGACAAAATCTAAAGAAAAAAAAAATTCAATTAAGTCGAAATCGAAACCGATTGATGTCGAATCTAGAATTTGATTTCGATTTTGAGTCGGTTAAGGGATAATTACCTTTAGCACGATCATTGACTTAAATTCTAATTTCGATGTCACTTTTAAAACGTAGTAAATATTTATTTTTTACAATTAAAACTCAAAAAAATTTACGACGATTGAAAATCACGCGCGAGATAATTTTTTTCCCAATCAAAATAGTTATTAACATCACAAACTTCTATTTAAATTGTAGTTTCGACAACACGTTTAAAACATTACAAAAAGATTGAGTGACAAAGTATCTTTCTTCTCACACGGATAAAATTATATTATTTAATCGGTTCTATCTAGGATTGTAATTGAGTCAAACTGATTAGCGGCAATCCCCAAGCTCAAGCTTAATTAGTGTGGTAAGGTCGATTTCACTATCCCCTGTTTGGGCATGAATTAGTGAAGCCCAAATGAGCAAAATAAAGGCTTTTTAGTCTAAGTAGGGCCCAAAATACTAACTATACGGTTATTTGTGAAAAAGCCACTTTATTTTGACAAGAATTAGAGTTGTGCACAGCTGACTCAAAACTACATCAGATCTGACCTTCTCAAAGGCTTGAAATCTTCCTAATCAGACGTGAATGACACCAAAGTCATACTTGAAGACACATAGCATACTCAAAGACTCATCAGACTTGACGATGAATGACAGATATGATAGACTTGACGCCCGATCTGAAGGATAGAGAACACGCGTGGACCAATTGCTCTTTTTTTTATTTTTTTTCCTATAAGTGTTTTTCTTATTGGATTTTCGCTTTATAAGTTTTTACCGAGGCCTGGGCCAAGTTGTCCGACTAATGGGCTTCTTGGTGTTAGGTTTAGTTTGTTAAGCCCAATTTATTTCCTATGAATAGTGACCCCTTGTACAACTGAGACATTATTTTACTTACTTCTTTACTTGGGCAAAAAAGTTTCCATTTTCACGCTACTTTCTGTATCTACATTCATTTCAATTCGAAATTCAAATCTACTTTCGCTCTTATGCTCGATTTTCCATATCTTACAAATTCGTTTGTTGATCAATCAATTTCGAACTCAACAATTAGAAATCTCAAAGTTCGCAGTTAAATTTTTCGAGCTTGAGCTCAAGTCTCAATTACTTATTAATATTAAAAAAATCAAATTATATTATTTATTTTTCATTTCATGGGAAAATAAATAATACTTGGTAATGTAAATAAACAAATTATTAAGGATAAATTTATAAATACATGCTGGTATTAATGTTGTGCATGAGCTAGAAAGCAAGCTCTTGAGAATTTCGAGCTTGGGCTCAATATCTTTTTACTATTGTAATACAAATCGCATTTACCTAATTGGGTCCTCATTAATTGGGCCCATTTTCACTATTGCAATACGATTTCGCATAGTGCGGGACTCGGGCTCCAGGGGTGAACAAGATAACCGAAATTATAATATCCAACCGAAATATGAATTTTGGTTCGAATTTTTCTGATTTTCGGATTGAATCAAATTTAATTTTTAAAATTTCAGATTTTTGGATCGGTATTTTAAAAAATCGAATAAATCCAAAATCCGAATTATGGAGTATATATTATACTATTTATTTTTATTTTAAATAATTTTAGGGATGAAAAAAATGTATGAATATTATTTATATTTCAATTTTTTCGGATTTTTTTTTTATTTTTCAGATTTTTTGGAACATTTTGGTTATTTCGGATCAGATTTAGATCCAAAATTTTGGTTTTTTCAGTTGAAATTTTCGGATTCGGATAGGATTTGATTTTCTAAGAATTTCGGATTTTCGAATAGGTTTGGATTTAACAAAAATCCTAACCGAAATCTGAATACTCACTCCTAGTTAGCCTAGCTAGGCGTTTTGCCTTATAGTAAACAGGAATTTTAATTCACTCCAAAATTTCTAGAAATGTGAGTGAAAGTCAATACGAAATGATCCAACATTTTTTCACGGTTTTACTCATTATTTATTCATAATAATCGTCACTGCCTACATAATGTTTTGGAATTTTAACATATCAAAGAGACAAAGATAGTGGAGGACTTTGTGAATTTAAATGCTTCTCTTTTTTTCTTTTTTTTTCCCTCTTTTTTTGCATCTGAATCAAGGCCAATCATACTTTCAACGTCTTTTGTTAGATTATAAAAAGATGAATATATTTTTATAGAAATAATTGAAATTTATGAGACGATCATAACTCAGAAAAGCTTGAAATGGTCTTCCAGACATGCCCATTCTCGTTCACAGTTCCGTTATTATATCATTTTTGTTTTTGAAATAATAATTATTTATTTTGATTTAAACATGGTATATATAAATATAAGTAAATTTCAATTTGTATGCCTCGCTACGGGAAATTTTATTTCGTTTTAGAATTTAATTGACTAAAAATGGTGAGTGATACTTAGAAATGAAAATGAGTCGAGTAAAAATAAAAAAAAAGTTCAAAATGAGTAGAAAAATATCATACCAACTAATAAAAAGATGATCTATTATTGTAAAATTTTTAATAATTTTTTTATGATGAGAGTAACTTGCATGTGCTATACAAATTGCGCACAACACTAAACAAAACTCGTTGTGGCAGACTCTACCAATAAAACGTTGGGTGAGATTCGAACTCTAATACTGGAATATTTGTTGCTGAAAAAGATGCATCATGTCAATTTTCCCAACTAAAGAATACATTCCGTTGAAAGCAATTTATCTTAAAGTAAAAATAGAAAGGTGTGATCATAACAAGAAATAAATGAGGGACATAAATGATTAATATAATTATGTACAAAGACAAGTATTCCCTCCGTCATGAGATAAGTGACCACATTTTCTTATTGGGTTGTTTCAGGATAAAAGGTCACTTTCCTTATAAGAAAATATGCTTGTCTCACAAAAAGTTGTGGATTCCACCACTTTCTATCTTTTTACCATTTAAACATCATTCTCCTTAAGATCCGTGCCGCAAAGAATATGACAATTTATTGCGGGACGGAGGTAGTAATTATTACTCCATCCGTCCCGATATTCTTGTCTTATATTCATTTTTGGGTTGTCCTGTTATTCTTGTCCTGTTTCTATATAAGGAAATATGCTTCTCTCACAAAAAGTTGTGTACGTACCCCACTACTTTCTATCTTTTTACCCTTTAAACACCATTCTCCTTAATACTCGTACCCAAAAGAAATGAGATAGGAATAACGGGACGGAGGGAGTAGTAATTTAGTATGGATATCCTACTTGTGTAATAGGGTATTTAATTTGACATCTTCATACTGGACGATTTTGAAACGTATCTCAAACCCTTATTAAATGGAATTTAATGGTTCAAATTAGAAGATTCAATTAAAAAAAAGAACCAAAAAAGAAAAAAGGAAAAAGATACAAGTTGATGTTGAGCATGATGTGCATCACATTAAAGCAAGTAGATCCATTTTCTTGACCAGAAGGATCAATTAGGGTAATATATATACATATATATATTAATTTAATTACATGTTGGCTCTTATTGAGTCAATCTTACTAGAAACCAGATAAACTCCATAGATATATACATATAAACTATAATATAATAAGGTTTTATATATGATCACATCACATTATTAATTATGTAAGACTCAAATATATGTGTATATATATGTTGATAAATGAAAATGTATCTTTTGCTACATACAATGTACGAGATGGGTTTGCCAAATAATATACTAGGCATAAATTATACACATATATGTCTTAAAGATTGTCATCCAAAATATAAAAAAATTGGAGGTGATTTTGTCCTCAAAACTTCGAAACTTGAATAAGTCCAGTTTGGTAGAAATATCACAACTTGACAAGTTGGTGCACTATTAATTTCTCCAATAGGCCATGCATGTGTTAGCTTTAGTTAATCTCTCTCTCTACTTTTTCTTATATTCATGCTGTGACTGTTTAATACTCTCTCTGTTCATCATATTTATATCACATTAGAGTGTGACACGGATTTTAATAAATATTAACTAGAAATTTTTTTAGTGGAAAAAGAGACCTACTATAATTAGAGCTGTCAAAATAGGCCTGGCCCGGGCCGGCCCGTTTTCGGGTTGGGCTGTGCTCCGCAAATTCTGGGCCGATGAATTTTCGGGCCGGTTCGGCCCGAAATAGGCAAAAGCCCGGTGGGCTCGGGCCGGCCCGGTAAAATTATGTTATAAAATGATTTTTCAGGCCAGGTTGGGCTCCATATTTTCTGGCCCAGTGAATTTTCGGGCTCGGGCCGGGCTGGAAAATTTGACAGCCCTAACTATAATGAGTTGTTATGAGGTTTAAACTAATAAATATGTGTAGGTATTATCCCAAAAATAAAAGTGATATTTTTTGTGGACAGTTCAAAAAGAAAATTGTGATATAAATATGATGAACGGAGGGGGTATGTAGTATTGGAGAGAGAAAATAGTTTCTTACATATGTTTATGCATTGCTATTTTTTTCCGGATGGGATCCTCTATCCCCAACTTGTGTTTCATTCTCCGTGTTCTACTATTAATTTTACTATTTTAACAAGATTTATTTTAAAATAAAAGTGTCGTAATATATAATGAACCTTAATTAATATTTATTATATAAAAATTAGAATTTAAAAATATTATATACCCTAATTTTGGACTAATGAACTCTAATAATCAATTAAAAATTAAAAAAATTCAAATTAAATATAAAAATTTATATATAAATCCTATTCGGATGGATAAACCCTAGTTAATAATTGTAAAATTGTACTAAAACATTATAGATTGAAATTGAAGTAAAAATGACAAAAACATAGTTATGGACTTGGCAACCTTCATTCAAAATGACAAAGATAAAGTTTTAATAATTCAAAATAGGGTTAATTAATTGCATTGTGATCGAGATTAATAGTTCCTATTTATATTTTATGTTAATTTCAGTAAATATCTTCCTCATCAAATCATTTTTTTGAGGTGTTCGGTGTTCCTTACCAAACCATTAAACAAGATTGATTTCAGATAAAAACAAATGTACGTATAATTCTAATATCCAATATTATAGATAGATAAAATTGGATTAATCCATCCTTTTCCATATTGATCTATATATGTTCAGTGGTTCACAAAGAAAAATATTGCATTTGTTTATATCGAGTTTTCTTAATTCATAAGATTATCGATTTGCTAGAAGTCTAGATTTCACCATAGCGTGGTATGATAATCGGCCTTTTTGGCTTTCGGATATTGGGTTAATTATAAATTAATACCCAAAATTTAGTATCTTTTATAATTTAAATCCAATCATTGAAATATTACAAATAAATAGCTAATATATATATATATATATATATATTGCAATTTAGACCTACTAGGTATATTTTTTTCCAGTCTCTAGCAAGCTGATGTGACACGTACGCTCATTAATGACACGTACACTGTTCGATCTATAATATACTGTCTTAAATCTTTCAAAACACCGTCGTTATGCATTTAATTATAACAACTGCAATTATCCAATGCACACTTCGGAAAACGATTGGAGGTTACCCTTGTCATAAAAAAAATTAATCATGACTTGTTCAATATTATATATATAGATATATAGATATATAGATAAATAGATAGATATACATAAGAATGTTATTTTATGTATGATCAACCGTGCAATAAAGTGTAAGGTAAAAATATATGGTTGGTTTGTACATTTTTAATTTTTATACCAAAACAAACATTATGGGAAATCATGACGACAACATGCAGGAAAAATCAATGAACATTTTCGAGATAATAGAATAATCTCTTCTTTTCATATACGTAAGATTTTCTTCTTTTGGCAAAGTACTTTGTAATAGTTATTGCCAAGTTGTATTACCTAAACTAGGTTGTTGAGGTTCACAACTATAGGGTTTGATTTTACGAAGACTATTATCAAGTTGATGAAAATATTCTCAAAAAAACAAAAAAACAAATGGAGAAAAAAAAAATAAAGATGAAAAGATCTTTAGACGGTAACAGCTTGTAAAGCGTGAATTTCAATTTATTAATAAATACATCAAGTTGATCACAGTTGGTGGGAATAGACAAAAGAGAAAGGGTTCACAGAAATTGCCAAATTGGATAACCTAAAACTTAAATAAAATCGCACAAATTTGGGTAAAGTACAAAAAATTAACATAGTTGATATATATAACTTAAGGAATATATGTAACTAGGACAATTGAATTAATAACCACTTGATTAAATTATGATTAATTCCTAATATCATTGTTGTGACTTGTGAGGAAATAAACTAAATAAACTAAGCCACAACTACCTTTTCTCATATATCAAAAGTAAGCATATAATTCTAGGCTCTATTTGGAGCAAAAAGTTACAATAAACCAACTACACAATCTAATCTACATTTATATTTTTCTTCTAATTAAGGTGCCTGGACTTTTGGGTTTACATGTCATAAGTTTTCTACTAAATGGCGTAGCCATAAAAAATTCATGGCGAGCTAATTCTTTTTTTTTTTTTTTAATTTTAATTTTTTTCATGTGATTCAATTTAGTTCCGGAATATTTGCACAACGATATTATCCACACAAAATGTTTGATAAATTGACAATTATATAAGTAAGGTATCAAATAAACAAAAATTGTACTTTTATGCCCCCTTCCTCCTCAAGTGGCTCTAAATTATGCACTAAAGTTGAAGGTTTTGTTCAAGTCCACCGTCACGCGCCCTTTAAAATTTTTTGTAATGTTTGTTCAAAAAAAAAATAAGTTGAAGGTTCTAATTTATTTAATCTTAGTAATACATATGTAAATTTATATGTAAAATAAACTTGAGCCAATGCAAAATAAAAGCTACAATAATAACTATATTAATAATAATAATGCAAAAAATAGTACCTAATTCATAGTTATTTTCAATATTTTGTGTGTTCAGTTATTTTATGTAACTTTGTTGGATTTTAGTAATTTTATGTCATTTTTCGTTGGTGGAATTTTATACTTCACCATATTATAAAATAATTTATATAATCAATCATAATTTATGTGTAGTATTTTTAATTTCAAAGTACGGGGGCTCCTGTTTATACGGTAAAATATCGTTTTGCTAAACAAGCATACCAGTTACTCCCTTCGTTCACGATAAGTATAACATTTTGGATTCAACACGTATTTTAAGAAATAGTTGATAGATTAGTTTTGAGTGGAGAAAAAAACCTACCATAATGAATTGTTGTGAGGTTTAAAATAAGGACAGTAGGTGAGATCATTTCCCAAAATGGAAAGTGCTACACTTATCGTGGACGTACGCAAAAGAAAATTATACTACACTTATCGTGGATGGAGGGAGTATATATAAATTTTCCTTTTTATAGAGACAATTATAAACCGTCGTATCATAATTTGAGCATTATTCAAACTTGTATAGTATAAATTAGAGTACTAATCAAACTAGTTATATTTATTACAAAGAATTTAAAATCATAGTAATATTCAAACTAGTATAGTAGTGTAAACTAGAGCACTAAACTAGAGCACTAATCATACTAGTATTAGAATAAACCCATATAAAATGAAAAGAAGACAACCTATAATTTAATGGAAATTAATTTACTCAACCTTAATTACCACTTGGGCTAAGAAGCCTTCACCTATAATTTCTCCTATCAAATAGAAAGAGAAAAAAAAACCCTTGGGCTAAGAAGCTTCATCTATAAATTCCCGATATTAATGGCTCACTTTTATTTTTGGGTTGTCCCGCTTATTAATGACTCAGACCCAAAATGGAAAAAATCAACCCTTCAAAAAATGTGGACCCTATCACGTTTCTATATCTTTTACACCTTCTTTTTAATTCTCGTGCCCGAAAGTAACGAGCCATTAATAGCGGGACGGATGGAGTATTAGTATTATACTCTCTCCGTCCACGAAAAAGATGCACATATTTTCATTTCAGTCTGTCCACGAAAAAGACGCAAATTCCATTTTTAGCAATATGATCCACACAATTCACTTAATTTTAACCATCCATTCAACCCATTATTTACTCATTTTGCCATTATTACTGCACCCACCACAAATAATAAGTGGGACCCTTATTCCACTCACAACAACTCAACTCATTGTTTAAAAGCAATTTAAAAATACAAAACAAATGGATTCATTATTCCACTAACAACAACGTGCGTCTTTTTCGTTATACGGATAACGTACACAAGAATTTGGGTAAGACAAGCCAAATTGTGATCCAAACATGCATCCCAAATTCCCAATATTGGAAATTTGGAACCGAATATTCTACCGTCTCGTTGCAAAATCGTATCACAGATTCACAATCGTCCAAAATAAATACTATTGGAATAAAAAATTAATCACAAAAATAAAAATAAAAATAAAAAATAAAAAAAGTTGTCAGAAAGTTGGAATTCAATTCCAATAGAAGAGAGCTTCCTCCCATCCCTTGCTCCACCCCTGCCGTCACGTGCCCCACACCGTACGGCCGTCGGCAGGCAGGGGTATTCTCGTCATTCCACAAAAAGAGCAGTAAGCATCGCGTAATTATAGGGCAGTGGCGAGGGCAGAATCGGTAATGAACACGTCGTCATAAAAAAAGTGAAAGCAAGTTGCGAATCCACTTGCAATATTTTCCGGCCTGCGTAAGCCCTGTGATCATCTCTCTTCTTTTTCTCCCATGAAAATGAAAAACAACCTCCAAATTTTATTACAACTAGTACTCTAGACAACACATTTCTACTCTCTCTCTCTCTCTCTAGACTCTCTCTCTCTCTCTCTCTGCATTTTATATACTGGCTGGCTCAACCACATCTCCATCCATTCTTATCCTTAACTTGAATTTAGTTTTTTCAACAAACAACAAATTATGCCCTCTTCTCTTCAGATTCAGAGGATAAACCCCATAAACCACATCGCGGCGGCGGCGGCGGGGGGGCGCATGCATCAGAAGCCGGCGAAGCCGACGTGGGTCTGCCCCATTGCGGCGGAGGTAGGCCTGCCGGAGAACATGCTGCACCACCACACGCACGCGGTGGCGCCGCACCAGTGCTGCTCGGCGGCGGTGCAGGCGATCGAGGCGGCGGTGGAGACGGTGTGGTCCGTCGTCCGC
Organism: Agastache rugosa; assembly: GCA_031470985.1. NCBI lineage: Eukaryota > Viridiplantae > Streptophyta > Magnoliopsida > Lamiales > Lamiaceae > Agastache > Agastache rugosa. The sequence goes on along the minus strand of CM062606.1, from coordinate 34,877,397 downwards.
CGCTTCGACCGGCCGCAGGAGTACAAGAAGTTCCTCAAGAGCTGCGACGTCATCCTCGGCGACGGCGACGTGGGGACGCTGCGGGAGGTGCGGGTGGTGTCGGGGCTGCCGGCGGCGAGCAGCACCGAGCGGCTGGAGATGCTGGACGACGAGGAGCACGTGATGAGCTTCAGCGTCGTGGGCGGCGATCACCGTCTGCACAACTACCGCTCCGTCACCACCCTGCATGCGGCGCCGCCGTGCCGCGGCGGCGGGACGGTGGTGGTGGAGTCGTATGTGGTGGATGTGCCGCCGGGGAATACGACGGAGGAAACGTGTGCGTTTGTTGATACCATCGTTAAATGCAATCTGCAGTCATTGGGTCACATCGCTCAAAATTTGGCTAAAAATAATATTAGTAAATCATCATTTTAATTTTTTTTAATTTTTTTTTTTTGTGTGTAAACTTTTTGGTTGATGTATTCTGATGAACAAAATATTTTACTTTGTAGATCGTGGATATTATAGCGGATTTAATTTCTAGATTATTATTATTTTTTTTTGTTCAGATTTATATGACTAGCTGCTTAATTTGATCAATTAATTTCTGTCAACGGCAATATTATATATCTACGAGACTAGCTACAATAAATCGTTTAAATGAACTTAATGCACTTCTAAATCAGGTTTAATTGCACTCCAACAACTACTATCTATTAGTACTACTTACATATATGTGTATATATATAGAGTGATTCTATTCGGACATAAATGTCCAGACATAATCCAGTTCGTTTTGAAAAATGGAGTGGTTCGGCCCATTTTACTTATTTATTTAATTTTGTAATTAAAAGAAAATATGAAAGTACATTAACTCAACCTCAATACATAAAATATAATTATTTAATTAAATTTGAAATTTAATATTTGGTGCAAATTCTTTCTCTCTAAATGGTAGTTAAGGGTAATTAAATAAATTATATTATAATACTAACCAGCACCATTATTTTATTAGATAAATCTTAAATTAAAAATATGTATATATTATTTTATGTCCAAACATATATGTTCAAAAAGTATTATTGATATATATATGTGTGTATAGGTCCCTTCGAAAAAGTTCTCGATTTCAATTTCTACCTCTTCCCGCTTCCAAGTACAATAATATATGTGTATGTATAGTATAGATGCCATTTGGTAATTTTTGGGAGTTTGAGCCCATTTGTATTTTGACGAGGCATGGTAATTTGACTAATTTCCTACTTTTGAAGATATTTTTAGATATTTGCTTTCGCTAAATTCTTTCTTGTTAATCCAAACTAACAAGCGCAATGCACGGTATTTTTGGTGTGGCAAGATTATATAAATTTATACATAATTAAAGATATTTTTTTGTAAATTTATACATAATTAGAATTATATTTTTTTTGAAAAAATGGCATTATAATATTATTACAAGCAAACGCATGGTATTTAGAGAATATTCATCCATAACAGTCAAAGGTTCATTTCTAATTCGCCCAAACATCTGAAAAAACAAGACAACGAAGAATTGCAATAAGATAACGCCAATCAATTCGATTGTAGGCCTTACTAATATCGATCTTTAAGGCAATATCTAGCTTCAAAAACAATCAAAATATTATCATGTTATCTTTTGAATAAACCTTCCCTCCACAAATGCGGATTGTGCTTTAGCAATAATTATGTACACAACATTACAAAAAATTACTTCAAAAAATTCAAGTGGAACTAGAGATAGCTCGGTCCCGTTCATCTTGACACATTCAAAATTTTAAATTTTTAATAAAAGGAACGCATTTAAATATATTCAATAAATGGATAATCATTGGTTTACCAAATCTTTTACAAGGAATGGATAATTTAATTTTGTACATTGCATGTTACAGTTTACAAGCATGTTATGTATTAAAATATATAGTTCCTTTGATTTTATTAGTGGATTTCTGGAATTATTTAATCAGTATCAGCTTGGATATATATTGAATATATTAGGAATTGAATTTCATAATTATATGTCGGTATCTAGAGGATAAAGCAAATGATGCACAAATAATACATAATGATCGTATGAGATTGATGTACAATCTTGACTAAATAAATTTGTATATATATATATATATATATATATATATATATATTTCTCATGAGCAAACCATAATTTTTTTTTTGTCTATTTATATTATAATACAATATCTATGTAAGTGTTGAGTTTTGATTTGATTTTTTTTGTTTTTAGGGGACATATGATGTATGTTTTTGAGTTTGTTTTGACAGTATGCTATAATTTGAGTTGTCCCGCTCATGGACACGTGGATTTCAGTAACTTACAATTTCCTTGAACTTATGAAATAAATAAATTAAATTATAATTTCATGCGATCCAGCCTTGATTTGATTTGATACAAATATTTGAGTATTTTAGAAGATAGGGTTACTAATAATAATTAATTTTATAAAAATGAAGTATTAATTACTTCCACCGTCCACACGATATAAAGTCTTACTTACCATTTATATTTATCCACAAAAAAGTCTTACTCCACTTTTGTACTATCACATCCTCCATTCTCTCCTTTATTCCTACAAATTATACTTTATTGTACCTTTAATTCACAAATTGTACCTTTAACACTACCTTTTAAATTGTACTTTTATTCCACTCACAACAACTCCAAGAGCTTTTTAATCTCCATGTCCAGCACACAGTGAGTCTTTATATCGTGGACATAGGGAGTACTTTTTTCATGAAAAATATTTTATAAAGGAGAGGTTGTACTATGCTTAAAATTAAAATGTGGAACTTCTAGAAACACGACCGTATATATCATGTAAGTAGTGGGCATAGGTGTGTGTGTGTTAGTCTAGTGGTAGAGTGGTTAATGTCTAGACTAAAGTTTACATATTCAAGTTCACCGTCATGCTGCCTTTAAAATTTCTTATAATGTTTATTCAAAAAAAAAAAAAAAAGTAGTGGTCATAGATTGACAAAATATTCAAGTTCCTATGCATGGAATTTGAGAGAGAGAGAGAGAGAATCAAAACAGCTTTAAATCCGCCTAATTTGAAATTGACGCCAACTTGATGTACAAACAAAATAACAAATCACAACTTGTTGTACTATTAATTTTTCTTTTGGGGTTTTCTTTCTCTTTTCCAAGATTTTTCCTTTTAATATTTTAATTATATAAGAAAAGAAAAAAGGATAGTATTATGCAAGTGGCCAAGCAGGCGATTCAGTTCATAATTGTCCCGTCTGCACGCAATTATTATAGTACTAATTAATTGATGTCAATTATATTCCCCCTTAAAGGTTTTCTATTATATTTATTGTAATGTTTTATAGTATTATTATATTATATAGGGAAAATGTGCAAATACCCCCTCATATTGGCAGCGGCGGGCAAATACCTCCCTGAACTTTGTTTTGGTGCAAATTCACTCTTCCATAAAGTTTTCGGGTGCAATTACCCCCTCGTCGTGACGGAAACTACACTTTCGTTGACAAAAAAATATTTTTGATTCATTTTTATTCTTGTGGACCCTTACAATTTCCAACGGTTATATACTACATAATTGGTGTTAAAAGCTCAAATTAGGAAAAAAATTATTTGAACCCTAGCTCACAACTATAAAAATTCAGGTGAGGTTCTCCAATAATTTGCATGAAAAAGAATGACGGACCACTTGAAGAATATGAGATCATCAATGTCAACAACAAATAGTTGGCTTGGATTGCAAATTATTAGAGAGCTTCGCTTGAGTTTTGATAGTTGTGAGCTAGGGTTCGAAATAAATTTTATCCTAATTTGAGTTTTTAGCATCAATTAATTCTTGGAAATTGTAAGGGTCCACAAGAATAAAAATGAATCAAAAATATTTTTTTGCCAACGAAAGTGTAGTTTCCGTCACTGCGAGGGGGTAATTGCACCCGAAAACTTTAGGGAAGGGTGAATTTGCACTTAAACAAAGTTCATGGGGGTATTTGTCCGGCGCTGCCAACATAAGGGGGTATTTGTACATTTTCCCTATTATATATTGTGTGCCACAAATAATGTAAAATAAATAAGTGATCATAAAACAAAAGGGTAAACATAAGAAACCAGCTTCCAAAATTCCACCTTTTAATTAATTCGAAAATATGAATTTCTTAATTATGAATTTATTTTTTCATGTTCAACCATTAGATTTTACTTGCAGGGGCATGACATGTTTTTGGAGACTCTGCTGAAATACTTAATTAAATTAATTAGAAGCTATAAATTAAAATATGAATGAATGAAATTAAAGTAGAATCAGGATAGCTTAAATTAAATTAAGCCCATATTTGGTTGGACTTTTTTGGGACCTGGAAACGGATTCAATAAACTGAATTCAATAATCTTTGTTTGGTTTGGATAGTGGGTTAACAATTACTCTTACTTGAGGGTAATCCAAACCCCAAAATGTTACCCTCCAAATTAGAGTAGAAAATTAATTAAATTTAAACTAAATTATGTATTCCGCAGCATACATAATCAATTATATCCTCAAGGGAATACTCAAGTGGTGCGACTTCAGTCTGTAAGCAATAAGGTCTAGAATTCGAACCCCACCGATCCCCTTTCTCTATTTCAAAAAAATATAAATATATACGAAGTCCTCGGCAAAGGAGCTTATAAAATCGCCTATCTTTCGGGCGAGGTAATACCCAGAACGTGGCACATCGCCCATCTAAAGAGATTCTTCGTATAAGCAGCAAAGTCTTGCATATAGGGTCTTAGGTTTTCTTTTTGTCCTTAATGTTTTGTTTTTTTTACGAGCTCGTCAAAACTCTGTTTTTTTTTGTTTTGGTCTTTTTTAAATAAAGTTTCTTTTTCGTCTTGCACATCTTGTGTCTTTTGATTTGCTTATACAAAGCATCCATAATATCAAAAATCCCCTCATAAGGTCGAACTACGGTTCTCTTGCGTGGTCAGTAATGACCCGACATGGGGTAATAATATCCTACAATGCGCAAAGGAAACCCTTTCCGAGGTCCGAGCTCGTCTCCCTCCAAAAAGGAAGATCCCACGAGGTCCGAGTCAAACTCCCTCATAAGGATAATTCGTTCTCAACTAGGGTCGAAACCAAGTTTCTCCGGGAGAATAAAATACGAGACCCGAACCATGGTTCCCTTGTCAACAACAAAGAGGTCCGAGTTCAACTCCCTCAAAAGTGCAACGTGCAAATAAACCAAGGAAGCAATCTTCACAAAGAACAGGAAGTTCAAAAACCCAATATATGTATATCTTTATTTCTAACTATTTAGAACAGTTTGTATATACATAAATTACAGGCAGAATCGAGCTAATCTATGGGGGAGGATGTTTCTTGCTAAAGCTAAGCCAATTTTCCTCAAATGAGGTATGCCCCAAGAGATCATCAATCGAAATTCGACCTCGTCCCCGAACTCGATTTCTTCCAGCAGAAAAACTCCGACCTCGCGGGGTAGCCGAACCTCGCCCAACAGCTCGGCTACCTTGGCTCGGGCTGACCTGATGTCCCCGCGAAGCCGTTTTTACCTCGCGGGCAGGCATCGTCCGAGAATAAGACGGAATGGCCGCGCCCACGCCATTGGCCAGGAGCGCACGTAACTTAGGTCGGCGGTCCAATATACACTTATACCTGCTCGCACTCTCTTTCAGCATGTCAAAAGCACCTTGAAGCTCAAAAGACCCGGGGCCGAGTGCTTCTTTCAGCTCGAGATATTGTTCCAAGTCTTCTTTCGTCTTTAATTCCGCATCGGAAATGGTAATACCACCGCCGCGATGGATAATATCTTCATATTCGACATGCTCCTCAGCGACCTTCTCATGATCCTTGGGAACGCGGCCAGCTCGACCTCGGGCAACTTCCAACCCTTCCTCAGCCTGAAGAAGCTTAACCTGAAGCAAATCAGTACTCTCTTGAAAAGTGAGCCGCTTGACCTCGACCTCCTCACAAAGCGCCTCGAACTTCACCTGTCATTCCTTTAGCTCGGCTTCTTGGGATTTCAACAGAGTACACTTTTTGCCGAAAAGCTCCTCAGCTCGGCGGCATTTCTCCCTCCATTGCTGAGCAATGGATCGTTGTTCAAGCAGATCTTGTGAAAGGAGAGTTATTCGCTTGCGTAAAGAAGAAACATCGACAGAATCCGAGGTCTACACGCAAGAAAAGGAAAACAAATTCCATTGATTCGAGGATGTTAAGTACAAAAATACAATGTACAAAAAAAAAAAATACTAAACATCGCCGACCTTCTTATTTTCAGAAGGTGGCTGTCCGGAGGGGGATCCTCCACATCCCTGTCAGAGGTCGGATTTTCACCAGTCCCGGCCTCCCGCTCCTCCTCCACTTCCTCTTCATGGTCTTCGCCTTCTTCTTCTTCTTCATCGCGAAGAGAATCAAAAGTCGCGTCTAGGTCGAGGTCCCGATCTACCGAGCAGTCAGCAATCTACTCAGCAGATAGCAGCGCGGACGAGCTGGCAAGATTTTCCAGGACAGAAAACTGACCGAGGTGATCTCGGACCACTCTGGCGTACCGGGAAGGGAGAGTTTCATCCCCTAGCCGCTCGAAGCCATATTTGGAGATATCCAGGTCGGGGAAGTCCTTGGCGGCACTCTCCAAAGCAGCCACGACGAAGTTCCCATTGATAAGTGCGGCCAAATCATTGGCAAGATCGGAGAAACTCTCCGACAACATGAACCTCTTTGTATAGGCCCGGAGGAGCTCACCTTGACTAGCTGCAAGGTTGGCCTCCCGGTCCTTTGCCGCATTCAGCTCGGACTCAAGCTTCCGATCTTTCTCGGCCTCCGCCTCGGCCTTCGCGAGCTGCACGACCAGCTCGGACTTGACAGCTTTCATGCCCTCTTTGGCCTTGATCAGCTCGGCCTCAGCCTTCTTCGCCCGGGCATTTGCCGACATCAGCTTCTCAGAGTACTGGCTTTTTTCGTCCTCATGTTTCGCGGACATCTCTCCGACGCTGTTCTTCAGCCATCCCACGAACATATCGATGCCTTGCAAGAAGGAATGCAATTAGCTACACAGGCAAGAATTAAGGAAAATTATGTAATGAAAGCGATAAGTCTTCACCTCGGGAAAAGGCAGACCAGCCAGCTTGTACGGAGGAGCTCCCGGGCTCGCGTCACTGCCCGTGACGTCGATAATGTCCACATCGACCTGGTTACCAACGTTCGATCGATTCTGAGGTGGTTGGGGAGAAGGAGAGCGAACATTTGTCACAGCAGGCCCCCCGAGCTGACCCTGGTCAGAAGAGGAGGCAGATCGTCCAGACAACCTCGCTCTCTTAGCCCCGCGAGCTGCAGCCTTGGCATCGACCTCTTTTAACTTCCCGAAATTCTTCACTGCAAATCGAAAAAAAAAAGTGTAAGGACGACGAATCAACAAACAAAACAACCCTAACAGCACTAGCGGGGCCTCACCCGTCGCCGGATCCACCATACTTTGGGACTCATACGGGCTCAACCCCGCTTCAGCTAAGGAGTCTTCGTTGTAGCTCCCCTCAAAAGGACCGCGATCCCTCATCGCTTTCACAGCAGTCTCCAAATCCTTATCCACCTCATCTATTACCCACTCATAAGGCTTTTCTAGCCTCCAAACCAGGTCGACAAAACTATTTTGGCGGCAAAAGAAAAATTTCGTGTGCCATTTCTCCACTTTATTCTGAGTTCGCCCCTTGAACTCAGTCCGGGCAGAGGCATAGTACCAGCCACCCGCCTTTTTGAAGACAAAGAGCTCGTGAATGAGCTCGGCAGATATTCGGTGACCCTTATCAATCGCCGCCACACCCAAATCGGTGAATTGCCTAAACGAATTCGGCATTATATGCCCTAACACTAAGCCAATCTTCTTCTGGAGCTCGGAATAGGACTCAGGGAGGGGTAGTCGAAGACCAGCGTGCAGGCTGTCCGCATAAATAGTAACAAATCCCATCGGTGGAGAGCAGGCCCTATCCTCTGGGTGAGATTTTATTAATTCAGCATCACTAGGAAAATTATACGTTTGGGCAAGAAACCTAATCCTAGCCTCGTTTAAGGTTGAGGGGTAATCAACCACTTTTCCCTTCACACACGAGGGAACTATTAAAGTTTCGACAGAGGGAATAGAAGATCCCAATAAAAAAATGCTAAAATCAACGCTTCTACTCAAGCCGACTGCCGGAGGAGATTCGCTACCACTACTACTACTAGACTGAGAATGGGAGGCCATACTTACTTGTGAAAGTGAGCGGAAATGTTCTGGCGCGGTTGTGAACGGAAAACCCAACGGAGTGAACACCGGCGGTACGGAAAGCAGTAAATCGAGGATTTCGGAGAAGAAGGAAAATTTTCTGGGCAAAAGGTTTTTCTGACGATGGCGGATGTGAAATAATGTGATAGGGGGAGAAACGTTTCAAATCCTGTGAATATACATTTGAATCCCGCCGTTACATATGACACACGTGTGAACGTGGGCCCGCCTTTCTCGGAATATGAACCATCCCTCAACAAAATTCAAAACGGCCCACTACTCTCCCCGCCCTCTAAATCGGATATGGGCCGCGTCTACTGACTGACCTAAACAACGTAACAAAGCCACTGATACTCAGATTGCTCATCTTGTTCTACCTGCTACTTCAGCTCGGAACATAAGCTCGGTAATTCAGCTCGTATAGGTGATTTGCGCGATCAATCACCTCGACAATTAGACCTCATAGTCTGCGTCTACATGTCTTCTTTCCTCCTTTTTGGGGGGGGATGTGATAGTATCGGCCTCATCCTGGGCCTGACTTAAGGCTAATCGGGTCTATATATTAAAGCTCGGCCCACAGAGTTCGGCCCAAACAAAGTCAACATCTGCCTTGAAGACCAAGTAACGAAGTCCTACTTTGGAAGAAGATAGAATTCTACTATGAATGGGAATCGGATATGCATGTATTAAGAAACTAGATACGTAAAAGGAGTCTGAATCCTAGAAGGATTAGGGCTTAATTCAAGGCTTATAAATAGATGCAAGATCAGAGGTGTTGGGAAAATTAATAGAGTTTTGAAGTAATACCAAAACCCAGCTGACCCCAACCGAGTAGATGTTTGCACAAGCCCAAGTGGATTTCCAGCTCACCTGTTTTGAGCTTATAGAGTTTCTAGTTTCACAGGTGATCGCTGAAGACAGCAGAAGACCCAGCTGAGTACACAGCAGGGTAAGCCAAGTCGAGTGATAAGTAACGTTATCCAGATCCAAGATGATAAAGTTCTTCCAGACACAGCTGCAGGAAAGACCCAGCTCGTGTGACAACTCAGCTCTACGTCAAGACCCAGCAGAGTTCAAGACTCAGCTCAGCGTCAATGATCCAGCAGACCCAGTAGAGTTCAAGACTCAGCTCAGCGTCAATGATCCAGCAGAGTTCAAGACAGCTCAAGAGTCACCAGCACAGCAGAGTCGAAGTGAACGTGATATAAAGTCAGATCTGATCTGGACCATCAGGAACTCGACACCTCAGCACCTAGAAGTCAAACCTAGGATTGCTTTATGAGGAAATCAAGGAAGAAGACAAGTCAATCATGTCAGAAGTTAGGTAAAGATTCAGAACGACTCTTTCCAACGGCTAGTTCTAATCTCTCCCTATATATAGAAGTCTTCTTCATCATCAGAGAGAGAGAGAGAGAGAGAGAGAGAGAGAGAATATACACAAGAAAGATCAACAGAGAAAGAAGTCTAACAAAAGACCAAGATATCTCAGAAAAGCTTCAAGATCCAGCAGTCTATATCCTTATGAGTTCTTATTTATTCTCAGACTGCTGAAGCTCTCTCCCACTAGTATCTAGGCATATAATCCTTCCCATCTTAAGCCTAGTTTGAACGAGTTCATCATACTCAAAGTTCTTCATTGTAAGAACTCGTTCATAGTTGGAAAACCCCAAACCCAAACCCAGAAAAGGTTAGGTAAAGGTACGCCTGCTCGAAGCGCGTAATTTGAGTGTTGGTTCTGTAGTACCCGTAAACTACAGGTTAGGCTTCAGCTGTGCCCGTAAACAGTCTGGTTACGTTTCGATACAGTATGCGTAAACTTGTATCCAGCTTGAGGAACTAAGCTGCAACGCTTGCTGACTGCGCGAAAAGTCGGTGGTATCCTTAGTGGATTACCGAGAGGTTTACGAGTCGTGGACGTAGGAGTAGTTTCTCCGAACCACGTTAAGTTGCTTTGTTCTTTCATATTTATTTATGCATCCAAATTAACCACTTCATAAGCATTATTTCAAGCTGCATAATCTGATTAACTGAAAAGAGAAACTAAGCTTTGCAATATATTTGAAGCAACAGACAGACTTTCCAAAATTCCCACCACATTCCGCACACAGCCAGCTCTGTCGATCAAGCTGTCTTCCAATTTGGATCGAACACGGCTCACTCAAAAGAGTTTTAGTTGGAAAAGTTTTTAAACCTTGGTGTATTCACCCCCTCTACACCAAGGTATCCGTCTTGGGACCATCAATTGGTATCAGAGCAGTGGTTCAAAAGATCACTGTATCTGTCAAGTCAGCATTTCTTTGCTGATAGTGGTCACCTGAACAGATCCTTCAAAGTTTCAATTTTTTTTATCATTATATTGCATCTTGTCATGGAATCTTCCTGTGCGGGAATCTTGAGCATTCTCTGTCGATGATTATCGGATACGGAAGTTCCGACTCAAAAGCTTTCGAGTGCGCATCACGACATGATGTGGGATGTTATCAGCGACGGACCCATCATCATCATGAAATCGAAAGACAAGCGAAACCTTACAGAGTGAACCGGTACTCGGCAAGTTGTGAAGCCCAAAGGAGTACTCTCGGAAGAAGAAGACAATGTGGTTTGGACGGCTACGCTCGCAACGTCATCTCCTCAACGGTGACGAATGCTTATCTCAGCAAAATCATCAACTGCGAGACAGCTAAGGGGATGTGGGACACTCTAGCCAAGCTGTGTGAAGGCTCAGAGGAAATTCAAGAGAACAAATTCTCAGTTGCATGCCAGAAATTCGATAATTTCAAGCAACTCCCCTATGAGTCCATCGATCAAATGGAGCTCAGATTCTCCAACCTCGTCATCGAGATCGAGACGATCCGAACTGGAAAATATACAGTTCGAGACAAGAACTTGAAAGTTCTTTCGGCTCTCTCCTCAGAATGGTGTACACACAAAGTGGTTCACCAAAGCAGAACTGATCTTGGCAGTATGGAGACTGAAAAATTGTTCTCCATCTTGAAGGCCAACGAATTTGATCTGGGGATCTCAAGCAGAGATTCATCCAGCCAAATGAATGAAGCAGAGCTGAGAATCAAGCCGAGAAAAGAAGCTCAATCAGCTCACCTTGGAAGGACCAACAAAGAGCTCAGATTTATGAGCAAAGAAGATTTGAACGAAGAAGTTGCCATGCTTGTACGAAGCATTAATCAGCTGGAACAAAGCAAGGAAAAGTACAAGAATATCGTGAAGGTTCATCACGACAAGCAACTCTACCCAAAGAGCAACCCAGCTGAGTCATCCTCCCGGAGAGAGGATAAAAGGATCGAATCGAGCGAAACGGATGATGATCAAATCTCTTTCTCCGACTCAGATGAGGATGACTGCTCTGAGTAAGATGTCAAACATCTTGTTCTATCCGATGAAGAAAATAAAGAAACCCAGCTAGCTGACTGGGACCAGCTGTGAAATAAAGATAGCTGGATACAAAACTGAAGATTCGGCCAGTCATACAGCTGAGTACATTGGTCTCAAGAGATGATTAGAGAAGCAACATATGAATCAGCTGAATTTGGGACAGCTGTCTACTTGCTATACAATCTGAGATCTCATCAAAGAAATGATCTGATGTAGGATGCAGCTGACGAAAAAGCCACCTACTATCAAATCAAGGGGGAACTCTACGTAGCTGGAAAGAGTGCAAATTCAAGTAGAATACCCAGCAGGATGCACTCATCAAGAAGATTCAGCTGGAGTCTTCAGCTGAAGAGAAACCTGATCCAGTAGTAAAATCAAGATAATTCTCTAATCCAGCTGACAACTTAGAAAGCATCCAAGAGACTTCACACAAAAGCACAAACTGCTGAAATACAAGTCAAGATGATGTGTGAACTATTTGGACTGCTCAATCCGGGTGAAGAAAAACCATCCAGCTGAGGGGGAACAAACTCAGCTGGACATTAGTCGAAGAGCTAAAGGGACACAGCTGACTAAAAATCAAGCAAAATCTTCAAATATTCAGCTGAGGAGAACTGTCAATCAAGCAAAGGAGAAGACCGCTGTGATATCGAGTGGATACGTATGTCCAAGCTGACCGGTTTGCGTCTCATGCAATAATTGCTCTGAGGAATATGCTATATAAAGTCCAATTATTTTGAATTCATATGTTAAGCGGACAGACATTCCTTAGTTAAATTGTTTGATAAGTTTCCTTTCCCATCGCATTAATTATAAAGTCTGCATAGTACTGTAGCACGGCAGGATCGAGGCAGAACGTCAAACGTTTGAAATGCCTCACGCGCGGTTGTAATACACTCGCCGAAAGCACGTCAGCAAAACGTGATGAGTGAATCTCTCCCAGCCGTTGATCAGAATATCAACTGATTCAATCTCAACCGTTGACCCTATATGGCAGTTGATATATATGGAAAAGATACGCGAATTCTTTCTTCCTTCATCTTTATCTCTGCAAATTTCAAAGATTCAAAATCTTCATCTATTCTCTGCAAGTTCTTCGCACAATCAAATTCACCAAGTTGCAGAAATGGCGCCCAAGAAATCAATCGCAGGGATGAACCAGTTTGAAGCTCTAATGACAAAGCTATCATTTGAGAGTATTCTGTCAACCTCCAACCTCCATATTTCAGAGTTAAAAGAGATGGTGGATCTAGTTGCAGACTCCGGTCTCCTGCTGTGGGCAACCTCCATGCCCAAGCTTTTGCTAAAGAGAGATGCCGCACTTTTCTACCTCAACATTATTGACGAAGACGGCTTCTACTCATCTTCATTTGACATGAGCGTCAAAGGCGAAGACGGAAAGTTTGATACAGCTACCGTCACCATCAAACTCAATAAGATGCTACGAAAGGTCTTCAACCTACCCAGAGAAGGAGGATTCATCCCAGATGATTACAGCCGTGAAGAAGTGGATGAATTCCTCAGCAGAGAGATGCTTATCTCCCCAGAGCCGTACAGAGCAAGCATGTCAAAGCTCCTGCTCAAGCCAAAGTACAGGCTGCTGCTGGATATTACACAAAAATGCATCTTAGGGATAGCTGGATCTCAAGGAGAGATCAGCATTCCAAAACTCAAGCCGATGATTGCCATGATCAAAGGCGCAAACGTCAACTGGTTTGATTTCCTACTCAACCGGCGGGTCGAGGAGTCAGAGAAGATAAAGTTCAACTCCACCAGGACGACGTTTTCAGCTTCAGAGCCACTGTATCTCTGCTCCAAAATTTCTTTCTTGATAGAGCAAGCAGTGAAAGGGCACACAGTAAAGTGGGCTAATTCAGAACCGTTTCCAGAAACGAAGATTCTTTTCCAAAGAATAAGTCAAGTCAATGATCTTCTGAAGAAGCAGCCTGCTGTGAGTAAAAGCAAGAAGCAGCTGGAAGGAACAGAGGCGAAGTTCCGGTGAGAAGAAACAAAGAAGAGGAAGACGGTGACCACTAAACCAGTGGAGGTCAATTTGAGAAGAAAAAGAAAACATTTGTCATTCCAAGTCAAGCAATGGTGATTCTCTCCCCACGAGTGTCGGCCTTCGATCAATACGGATCAAACATCACGGCCGAGATGGGATTGAATGATGGATTGTCATCCGGCTCGGAAGGACGAGCCGGATAATCCGAGAAGCTCACCTCGCCCCTCACCTCCTCACAGCTCTCTCCGCCGAAACGACCTTCCCTCCACCCACTCTCTCCAACCAAAGAGTCATCTCCTTGCAAGAGAGCGGGAAGATATTCAGCGGGCGAAGCTCCTTCACAGCCAGCTGACACCCATGTTGAACCCTCTTCCACGAATCCCAGCTCACCCCCAAAACAGCCATCACCCAAAGCTCAAATTCCCACGCAGTTGGCTGATACTTCTTCACAGCCAATTGTGAACCCTTTTGAACCTGCTCCTCAAAACATCTCAGAATCAGAAGAGAGTGATTCTACTACCTGTCCTTCACTCAACTCCACTGGCTCAGCCTTTATGGAAGCCATGTACGAGGACTTGCGCATTGCAGGGATCAAGAGTGTTCTAACTCAGCATCCGATTCTGGCGCATCTGCCCATTGCCCTCGTCAAAGTTGGAGATCTCAAGTTCTATCTGGCCACCAAGATGGCAACTTGGTACCAGAATGAGCAGCTGATAGAGACTTTCTCCTTTGAGAAATTAAAGACCGATGAAGCACGCCTCCAGCACACTTTTGGTTTTGGAAGCCTGGAGGATGCATACTTACACCAGAATGATCTCATCAGAGGAATTATAGAAGTGTCTCAGCAATACCCCAAGCCGCACCCAGCTGAAGTCTGGGAATCTGCCAACAAGCTTCTTATAGCAGCGGGATGGGAGACACATTCTGGAGCTGACAATTCTAAAGAAGTCTCAGCTAAGTTTACCAAGGAAGGCATGCTGATGAAACAGTGAGGTAATGATCATTGAAGAACCATTTGTTGCATCAAGCGAACCGAGAGGAAGGCGCCCCACGAGTCCAATTGCCGATGACACTCGCTCATTAGGTCGAGATCGAGGCAGTAAAACCCAGCCAAGCCGAATCCGGAACCCAGACGGATCCTGTTGAGCTCTCTGATGCAATGAAGGACGAGATTGCCAAACAAGTCGAGGAAATCCTTTTTCAGGATAGACTCAAATCAAATGTTGATACCCTTCTGCGCATCACAGCTATAGAGTCGTAAGTCCATAGCAATGGACTGTCCATTGACGACGTTCACAGATTCGCTCTGAATCTGCAGGAAAGCACCAGTCAAGATCTCAGGCAATCTCTTGTTTCTCAACAAATTGATCAGTCAATTCATCTAGAGAAGAGAGTCCCTGAGATCATCTCAAACCTACAAGCTCCACTGGTTGACGACTTTGCAAATCTTTCAAGCCAGCTAGAAGCTCTCAAAAAGACCACTCTCTCCAACAGCTCTGACATCCGCCAACTATTCAACTTATATAAAGACCTGGATGCTCAGTTCGGAAAGAACGGCGACAATGCCCGGTGAATCTCGTCGCGGTGACGACTCGATCAAGATCGGCGATGTTGAAGGTATTCTTTCCAAGCTCGGCGCAACGATTGCCAACCTCTCTGCCTCCTTGTTGATAATGCCAAAAAGGGGAAGATCGAATGAATTTGGAAAAACAAGTGAGAGGAAGGCTGCGACGAGGGAACTGCGGCAAATTCGAGAGGGAAATCGACGATTTTGCCAAAGAGGCTGGATGAAGAAGAGACGAGCCAAGCTCTCACCAAAGCGATCAAAGAGACATGGAGAGAGAAAATGGTTGCTCTTGCCAAAGCATGTGGACACAAGCCTGAAGAATACAAAGACTATCACTGGCTGTGTAACTTCCACAACGAGTAAAGAAAAGAAATGCAAGAGCTGGATAAGATCATTAAGAAGAAAGGCTGAATCGCTCAAACTGAGAAAAAAGGAAGAAGAAAAGGCGAGCTACGGGCAAGCCAAGAAGAAACAAATCCAAAGCCTCGGTGACAAGAAGAACCCAGATGATATAAATGAAAACTGAAAGATGCAAATCGAATTCATCAAAGAATTCTACTACTTGAATCGGTTCAAAGGCATGGATCCGAAGGCGCTTCCCAGGACTATTTCCTCGAACTTCATGAGACAGATCCAATGATGGCAAGGTCAATTGCTCTCTATGCCAAGAGTAACAACATCCAGCTGAAGGCTCCAAAAGTCAAACAGCTAAAGCCTCCATTTCTAGCTGGAACAAACCTTCCTGACAAGGCCCAAATCATCAAAGAAATTAATCAATGTAGTGAAAGAAGAATTTCAAAATCGAAGAATCAAGCTGAATGGAATGGAAGAATTTGGAAGAGTTCATCTTCAATAGATATGGTCTAAAGGACCGACCATCGATTGATGAACAAAGGAAACAATAAAGCCGAAGACCCGATATTTGGGAATTTTATTTTTGAACTTTTGTATTTAGATAATTGTAAAAATTCTTCCTATTAATGAAAAGTTCATTTTATCAAAATCAACCTGAAGACAATCTCTCTTTGTCCAGGCTCTGAATATGTTTACCTGCTGTGAATGTTTAATTCGTTGAAATCCCCGTTTCCTGTTAAGGGGGAAGCAATTTTTGTTTTTCCAACTTGGGGTTTTGGCATCATCAAAAAGGGGGAAATTGTTGGGAAAATTAATAGAGTTTTGAAGTAATACAAAAACCCAGCTGACCCCAACCGAGTAGATGTTTGCACAAGCCCAAGTGGTTTTCCAGCTCACCTGTTTTGAGCTTATAGAGTTTCTAGTTTCACAGGTGATCGCTGAAGACAGCAGAAGACCCGGCTGAGTACACAGCAGGGTAAGCCAAGTCGAGTGATAAGTAACGTTATCCAGATCCAAGACGATAAAGTTCTTCCAGACACAGCTGTAGGAAAGACCCAGCTCGTGTGACAACTCAGCTCTACGTCAAGACCCAGCAGAGTTCAAGACTCAGCTCAGCGTCAATGATCCAGCAGAGTTCAAGACTCAGCTCAGCGTCAATGATCCAGCAGAGTTCAAGACAGCTCAGAGTCACCAGCACAGCAGAGTCGAAGTGAACGTGATATAAAGTCAGATCTGATCTGGACCATCAGGAACTCGACACCTCAGCACCTAGAAGTCAAACCTAGGATTGCTTTATGAGGAAATCAAGGAAGAAGACAAGTCAATCATGTCAGAAGTTAGGTAAAGATTCAGAACGACTCTTTCCAACGGCTAGTTCTAATCTCTCCCTATATATAGAAGTCTTCTTCATCATCAGAGAGAGAGAGAGAGAATATACACAAGAAAGATCAACAGAGAAAGAAGTCTAACAAAAGACCAAGATATCTCAGAAAAGCTTCAAGATCCAGCAGTCTATATCCTTATGAGTTCTTATTTATTCTCAGACTGCTGAAGCTCTCTCCCACTAGTATCTAGGCATATAATCCTTCCCATCTTAAGCCTAGTTTGAACGAGTTCATCATACTCAAAGTTCTTCATTGTAAGAACTCGTTCATAGTTGGAAAACCCCAAACCCAAACCCAGAAAAGGTTAGGTAAAGGTACGCCTGCTCGAAGCGCGTAATTCAAGTGTTGGTTCTGTAGTACCCGTAAACTACAGGTTAGGCTTCAGCTGTGCCCGTAAACAGTCTGGTTACGTTTCGATACAGTACGCGTAAACTTGTATCCAGCTTGAGGAACTAAGCTGCAACGCTTGCTGACTACGCGAAAAGTCAGTGGTATCCTTAGTGGATTACCAGAGGTTTCTGGTCGTGGACGTAGGAGTAGTTTCTCCGAACCACGTTAAGTTGCTTTGTTCTTTCATGTTTATTTATGCATCCAGCTAACCCTTCATAAGCATTATTTCAAGCTGCATAATCTGATTAACTGAAAAGAGAAACTAAGCTTTGCAATATATTTGAAGCAACATACGGACTTTCCAAAATCCCACCACATTCCGCACACAGCCAGCTGTGTCGATCAAGCTGCCTTCCAAATTTGGATCGAATCCGGCCCAAATTTCACTCAAAAGAGTTTTAATTGGAAAAGTTTTTAAACCTTGGTGTATTCACCCCCCCCCCCCTCTACACCAAGGTATCCGTCTTGGGACCATCAAGAGGTGTAAGGACATTCAATACTCATTGTACCCTCACGTATAATAAAAGCTCTCTATATTCTCTCCCGTGGACGTAGATCACATCGATCGAACCACGTAAATCCTTGTGTCATCGTGTTATTATTTCTTTCAGCTACTTTCGCAAACCCTAGATTTATCAAAGAGCTTAGCAAAGAAGAGCTCGTTCCAAACATCTTGAACTCCAGGCAAGCACCAATGTATGCAATTAGCGTAGGACGTCGGGTTAGCTCGTTGGCTCAGAGTTAAGGGGCCGTGCTGTGCTCTATAGATGGAAGTATGCGCATCCTTCCGAGGGCTAGTGAGCTCGGTGATGTTGAGGAATGTGATCGGAACTACAAAATTGCTTAATTCTTCCTCAAGTATCCGAAACAAGCTTCTCTCAGCTCCCACGAAGCTAGGGTTGTTGATCATCGTTGTTTCGTTGTAGCAGTTGCCCTTTGGTGCTCCTTCCCATTTAAAACTCCTGCATCCATTCATATTTTAATAGATGCAGGAAATTATATTGGAGGAGTATTGTTCGAATTTCATATAAAGGTATAGAAAAAAATTTCATTGCAAAAGAATAAAAAAGTTTGGGGGTTTACATAATTATACACAATTACAAAGAATAATGCATCAATGAAACCGTAGCTACTCTGTTTTATTATGTTTGCATTTATTGCCAATTATATGCCACCTAGAAATTTATTGAATGGATCAACTAAAACTAGTATGAAAATGAAATCATATGCGCAAATTCAAATCATGAAATTATAGATAATTAATTAGATAATAAATAGTGTGTAACCCGTCGAAATTCGACTGAGAATCACTTAATATTATAATTTATGAGTAGAAATCTAAAAAATAATTTAATATTTAGCTAAGTTTCGGTTATTCGGTATTATTAACTGCAATTAAGAACAACTATGAACATAAATGGTAAGGATAGTGATAATGATAGTCTAGCATTCAAAAAGATTCAATTACTTTACAAAACAAACCAAATAAGGGAGAAAGGGAACAATTATGTAAAGGAACTATAACAAAATTAGTAATATGAAAATGAAGTAGCTAGATACTTTCTAATATTTGAAAGACAAAAAGTCCGGTACGGCCAACCGCACGGTAATTAAAAGATAATTATAGTTTATTAATACTTATTAGAGTTTATTAAATTCCAATTAAAAGTTATTAATCACTATTTAGAATTAATTAAAGTTATTAATTAAAAATAAAATGTAACACCCCCTCTGTCCCATTTTCGTTTTTTAAGTATCCCATTAGAAATGCTTCATATCCAAAAAGAAACATTTAACTCTTCAAAAGAGATCGGACCTATCTACTTTTCATTTTTTTACTCTTATTCTTAATCTTCGTGCCAAAAAAATTGGGACATGTTTAATGGTACAGAAGGAGTAAAAAAAGGGTGGACCGCAATGTACGATGCCGTCAACCGCACGAGAGACAACTCCTAGTTCAAATAATAGAAAGTCAACTACTCATTTGTAATTTGATGGTATCCGAAAACAAATCAAAACATTCATATTGGAAAAATGAAACAAAATTAGATTTATGCATGAGTAGGAGCTTAAGCCAGCCATTAATACGAATCACAAATCTATGTGATTTGTGGATACTCATTTGAATCAAACTTAAAATTTAACTATTCAGTTCAATTCGACTCGACTTATAGTAGTTACACCTCCTAATGTCAAGTGAGAATCGATCCACAAAGTCATAAACAAACAGAGTGAATTTACATAATTACCCTTGATGCGTAGCTGACAAGCCCACAAAAAAGAGTCTTGTTTTGTTGGGGTCGATATTCTCGTTTATCCATTTGATCAACATGTTGAGCCCAAAGCGATAGCCATCCTCCATTGATAACTTCACCATCTCCTTCACTTCATCGTGGAAAGAGCCTTTCCTGAGGATAACAAATCACACACAACACACAGTATATACATGCATGCATACAGATATATACTCTCTCCGTCCCTCTTCCTAATCGGGGTGTCCCACTACGAATGGCTCATTCCAAAAATAGAAATAATAAGGGTAGGGCTGACAATTTTTTACACGACACGACAATCCGACACGAACACGCACGAAATTAATGTGTTAGTGTCAAGCCTTATCGGATTCGGGTCGTTATCGTGTAACCCGATATGGACACGAAATTATCAGGTCGGGTTCGTGTAACCCGATAAGATTTATTTATTATTTTTTATTTTTTTATTTTCATCATTAATTATTAATTTATTATTTTTCTTAGGGTTTTAAGTTTAATTTTTAATGTTTTTATTGTTTATATAGCTTATAGTGTCGTATAAATTTATGTTTTAATTGTGTCGTGTCGTATCATGTCGTTATCGTATCGTGTCAACACGATAGAAATCGTGTAATTTTCGTGTTCGTGTCGTGTTCGTATCGTGTTCGGATTTGAACATTTCGGATCGGATTCGTGTCGTGTCGAGCAAATCCTTAACAGGTCGTGTTCAGATTTGACCTTAACAGGTCGGGTCGTTAACAGGTCGACACGATAACGATCCGACACGCACGATTTGCCAGGCCTAATAAGGGGATTAGTTGTGTAATAAAAGGAATATAAAAATACAACTAAATAAGTGGGCCACAACACTTTACTAACTAAAAACAAGCTCTTAAATACTCGTGACGAAAAGAAATGAGACATACGTAGTGATAGGGCTAGTAATATGGATATCGGTTATCGATTTTTAATCGTAACCGACAATAAGTCGGTTCTGTTATCCGATAACCGACAAAAACCAGTTCGATTCGGAAAACGGTTACTGAAATTTCAAAATTTTGGTTACCCAATTTAAAACCTAATTAAATTTAAATTTGAACTAATTTTAACTAATATTAGTGGCATATTTGATACAAAACAAGTCCAAACCGTGTAGAGACTTATCAGAAAAAATCCCAATGACTCACATAACCTCTCCTCCCTTTTTATAAACTCAATATTCTCTTTTTTTTTATTTCCTCAATCGATGTGGGATGGAAGGTGTGGGATGGAAAAATTTTTATCATTCCACATCGAATTTGAAATGGAGAATAGTGGGAATATGGGTTTTATAAAAGGAGGAAACCATTTCTCTTTGGTTTAATTTTAATAAAAATCAACTATATCATTTGTGTTATTGTATTTACCAATGACATAAAATATTTATATTAAATATTTAATATTCGATTTTCAAAATAATTTCTATTAATTAATATTATAAATAATAGTTGAAATTTTGAACAGTTAAATGGTTAACCGACCTTAATAACCGTCTCTGTTATCGGATAATCGATTATTCAAGTCGGTTCGATTACGGATACTAAGGGTGCCTCCAACGGTGGGTTCCAAAATTTGGAACCCACCAAATGCACCATTGTGAGAAAAAGAAACCAGTTTCAAAATATGAAACTGGAAACTAGTTTCATTTTCGAAACTGGGTGCAAAGCAGGAGAAGGCGGGCGCTGGGCGCGTCACCCACGGCGCGTGCGCGACACGCGCGCGCGTGGGGGCGCCGCCTTTTTTTGACTTTTTTTTTCTATTTTTCTCCTTTTTCATTTCGAATTTTTTTGTAGTTCTTCATAAATACGGACCTATTAGCTCGTCTAAAACATATCGAACATATATCTTATATTAAAGATCACGACGAGAGCTTTTATTCGACATAAAAATCGTAAAAATCCGATTTGAAACGAGCAAATGATGATATTTTAAAGTTCAAAACTAATAATTTATGTATAGATATATAAAGATAATGTGTATTATAGTGAGACTCTTTAAATAGTAGAAACTGGTTTCATTGTTGTGGAAGGTGTTTAGATAAAAAAGTAGGTGGGTTCCAAAAGCTGATGTGGCGCTGATGTGGTGGTTTGGAAGCTGAAACTGGTTTCCACCACTGGAGACACCCTAAATTTGTGAAAATTCGGTTCGGTTAACTACGGTTAACGGAATTACCACCCCGGAGGGAGTATATTATACTCCCTCCGTCCCAATCATATAGGCTTGTTTTCCTTTTTCGGATGTCCCAAATATATAGGCCAGTTTCTATAAAAAGTAATGTTTTTTTAACTCATTTACTAATTTATCCTTATTCAATTCTTGGATTGACTCGTAATCAAACAATAAATAAGGTTATAGAAGGAAGTTTGCTTGTATAATTTGTATTTCCAATAATTTTTTAATCTATCGCTAAAATTGTTCCAATCATAAACATGAGTATCGGTGGAGTATAAATAAAGATGTGTGGAAATTAATAATGTGGAAAAACATACTCCAACATATTGACGCCTTGGGCCCACCAAATGTAAGAGTTGAAGAGGATTATGTCTGCTCCTTTCCAGTATTGTGCATGTTTCCCAATAGGGGCATTTTTGATAATTCTCTCATTCACCTTGTGCATTTTGGGGTCATCTGCGTTCGATTCCACTAGAAATGGCGTCCAATAGTACTCTATTGTGGCATCGTAATCCTAATTACAATTACAATATACATATGAAATTACTAAAATATTCTTAGAATTTAAAATTAATTAAAATATCATAGGTAAAATAAATTTTATATGAATATACGTTTTTATAAATTAGTCATAATAGGAGATAGATCGTCCCATCGGAATGATTAATTGGTTGAGTGAGTATTTCTGTGACCAAATATCTTAAGTTTGACTATAACCAACACCCTTATATGTCAAACTTCTCTTACCAAGTTTAAGTGCATTTTATCTCTCCAATTTAGTTTGCAAGTTATTATACAAGAGTAAGGTTTATTCCGTGCACAACTCGAATGTCTTTTGCGAGCTACCCTCATTATAAATATAATACTCCCTCCGTCCCACTGAACATGTCATGATACTGTTCGGCACGTGTATTAAGGAGAATGGTAAAAAGATAGAAAGTAGGTAGGTCCCACTAGGGGTGTGCACGGGCCGATTGAACCGACAAAACCGACCGAACCGAAGGATTTTGATCGGTTCGGTTCGGTTTTCATCTTAGTCGGTTTTCGGTTCGGTCTAGGATTTTGCCAAAATTCGATTTTTGGTTTCGGTCCCAGTTCCCCGAAATTTCATCGGTCGGGCACCGAACCGACCGAATATATATATATAATATATATATATATATAATATAATTATATAATAATATAAATATATATAGCTAAAAACCCTAACTTCTATTCTTTGCTCTGCCGCCTTCTTCACTTCTTGTGTTTCTTCTCTCTCAGACTCTCACTCTCACCACTCACTTCAGCGGGCCAGCGGCGCTGCTTATCTCACCGTCCGACACCCCACCGTCCTTCTCCCACCGCCGTCTGACATCCCCACCGTCCGACATCCTCGCAAGTCACATCCCATTGAGCATCTCTCTCTGTCTCTCATATCCTCTCCACCATCCGGGAGTCCACCTCTAGCTCGACCTCGTCGACGCCCTTCTCCCACCTCCGGCGGCGTCCCTCTCGGCTCCTCCACCATCGAGCATCTGTTGCATCTCTCTCAAGTCTCAAGTTTCACTCCTCTCCAGTCTCCAGATTCTCTAGTTTCATGCCTGCCGGAGGTATCCCGACGGCGAGGAGAGGAGCGTCGCCGCCACGTGCAGTGGCGTCGTCTGGCTGTTGTTGCGGCGGCACGCCTCCGCTATCGATTGGCTCAGGATGCTTGCCGCCTCCGACGTCAGCATCTGCTGAATTGTGCTCAATCCTGCTATCATTCTCGCGATAGATTTTATCTTTAGAAAATGTTTTGCTTTTTTTGGAAATGATTTCAATTCAAGAATTATTTGAGGGAAAATGGAGGTTGGGATTGAGGAGGAGAGCAAAAATTTGAAATTAAATCCTAAACTGTCGGTTTTTTTTCATAAACCGACTGAACCGACCGAATTTTTAGGTTCGGTTTCAGTTCGGTCCAAAGGGTCTAGTCGGTCGGTTTCGGTTTTGAATTTTTTGATCGGTTCGGTTTTCGATTCATGAGATTTTGGTCGGTCGGTTGGACCGACCGACCGATGCACAATTTTTAAAGAGTTAATTATTTTCTTATTTGGAACAAGATAAGTTCAACGAGACAATCCAAAAAAAAAAGAATGACAAGTTCAATCGGAGGAGGGAGTAACATAATTATAGATATACTATTATGCAATAAATCTCATTCAAGTTCTTTAAAAGTAAATTTTTTTATTGTGATGGTATGCTAGCTCTTGATGACTATTTGAAAATTAAGAAATACTAATAAAATAAAGGGTTAATTGCCGAAAAAATCCCGACTTTTGGTCAAATTCTGGTTTTTTCCCCTCACTTTCTAATTTTGCGATGAAATTCCTCACCTTTTAATGTTTCTGATTTTTCCCCCGGCGAATATTTCCGATCAATTGAAATTAACAAATCAACATTATTTTAATCGATAACATGCCTGAAAAGGACAATACATTGGGCACAACATCCTTTTCAAGCGTGGCGCGCGTAATATATTTTGATCGGAAATGTTCGTCGGGGGAGAAATCAGAAATATTGAAAGGTAAGGAATTTCTTTGCAAAATTTGAAAGTAAGGAAAAAAATCAGAATTTGACCAAAAATCGGAATTTTTCCGGCAATTAACCCTAAAATAAATGGAAAATTAAAGAATTAAGAGGGATAGTTACCTTGGCGGTGAAAACGGTTAATGAATCAAAAGTTTGCATGGAGTGAGAATGTTGAGGAATGACTCGATGAAGAAGACAAACCAATGAAGTAAATTGACCTCTATTTATTGAATCACCCACAAATATCACTCTCTTTCCTCTTAGCTTTTCCAGCAAAAATGTTGCATTAAAACTGCAACAAATAATCACAAATATTTCTTCATTACTTGAATACTACGGCGACGCACGTAAATGTTATTAATTTAAATTTAAATTATACTCTCTCCATTCCTTTTTAGGTGTCTTATTTAGCTTATTTTTTTTGTTTCTCAATAAGTGTCTTATTTCAAAATTTGAGAGTAAAATAGTGCGAAACTTCCCAGTTTACCCCGATATCATCAATGCAAATTATTTACATTTTAGAATTTTTATGCATTTAATTAGGGGTAAAACGAGTTATTTATTGACTTTCTTAATATGCATTTTTTTACGGTGGGAGACAACCGGAGGGAGTATATATTTGTGAATATAAAATAGAAAGGTGAATTATCTGAACATTGAAGAAGGCTTTGATACAGAATGGTTCTTATCTAATAATAAAACTAATAAAACATACTCCCTCTGTTTTTTTATAAGTGTTTCATTGAGAAAAAATTCTTTTCCCCTTTTAATTGTCCTATTGCGGAATTTGAGATTAAAATAATGACAAAACTCCTATTTTACCCTCATAATAGTTATTGGAAAATGTAATTATTAGACTTTGAAAATAATAAATATGAATATAAAAGTAATATCTCATGCTTTCTTGATTTTTGTAATTTTTCTCAATAGGATACTTAAAAAAAAACAGAGGGAGTATACACTAAGTTACCGAATTATCCTTAGAAATAAAAGTATTACGTATATCAAAATTTGTAAGAATACACACTTTTATAAATAAATAAATAAAAATCTGATGAGTTATTACATTTTCTAAAAATTAGATGTGATATATCATATTACACTATTACACTATTATTGTTAAATTATATATATAATAAGAATATATATATATATATTCAATTAATAAACTATACTATATAATATAAAAAAACTCTTATTTTTGTGAAATTTGACTTGCTTGTTATATATATATATATATATATATATATATATATATAACCATTTCAAGTACAATAACCAAATTAGCCACAAAAAGATTTGGTGGCAGTTTAGAGTAACGGTTGATGCCCCAGGAGGCAAAAAAATATCTCACATTCTGCATTACATATATACATGCATGATGCATGTAATGTTTATATTCACGGTTTTATCTCGAAAACTAATACTCCCTCCGTTTCCGAATAAATGTTTCCAACCGCCAAAATCTACGTATTTTACATTCCTCACTAAAAAAGAAAACGAAGAATTTGAACTTATGACAATGCTAAACTTGGTAATTTAACATCATTTTTACATAAAATATTTTGAAATCGTGACATTTATATGGGGTCGGAGGAAATATACATTTTGTTTAAGCTCAAAAGTAACGAATTATACTCACAAGAAAAGTAACGAATTTGGCTCTAATTTTTTTTTTCTATAATTTTAAATTTTTAATTAAATTTGAATTGAATTTTTTTAGGGAATTAACTGAATAGAGTTAATAAATTATAATCAAGATTAATAAATGTTAATCAGAATTAGTAAACTTTAATTGATATTAATGAATTCTAAAAATTTAATAAATTTTAATAAAATTAATAAACTCTAATTATATTTAATTAAATACTCCCTCCGTCCCATTCATCTTAACCTGTATTTCTTTTTTAGACGTCCCACTCATCTTGACCTGTTTTCTTTTTTGGACAAAATTAGGGCATACTTAGGACCCTAATTAATTCTACATGAATGCAAAGTCAAAGAAAAAAAGCACTTTATTGATTAAAAAGACACTTTATTAACACTTTATTATTCCTAATTTCATTCTTCTTAATACCCGTGTCGAAAATAAATAGGCCAAAATGAATGGGACGGAGACAATATTAATTAATTACATTTAAAAGAAAAAAAATAGATTTTACTGCACCGATCGTACCGTACGGTCAAACGCACCCGAAATTGATTTACCTAGGGATAGAACAACCATTAGGCTGCCATTTCCAGCGGCGGAAGTACTTATCCGGCCGGCCGTGTCCCAGACACGTCAGCTGGCCGCCGATGTACGGACAATCGGATTCTTCATATGGCGGCGGTCCGTCGTCCCGGACCCACCTCCCGCCGTACATATCACAGTTCCGGTCACCCTCTCCGATGGCGAAAGGCAGACTTTGATCTCTCGCCATCTCTAACACAAGCAAATCGTTGAAAACACAACTCTTAGGAAAGAGGACATGCAAATAAATATATTTTTATTACAAATTTAGAAAATAAAAGAAAATATATATATATATATATATATATATATATATATATATATAGGGATGAGTTATTATAAAAATTATTCCTCCCGTAAGAACGTGAGAATATGCTTAAATCTATATATATTCATACTTAAATCAATATATAGTCATGCTTAATGAGATTCATGCTTTTTTGTGTAAACTATTGTGCTTATATAAAATCATGCTTAAATCTATATATATTCATGCTTCGAATAATGACAATCATAAATCATACAAAGATCAACGGTTCAGATTGGTTCCTAGTTCCCACACTGGGAATAGTTTCTATATGAACCAATCCCTATATATATATATATATGTGTATATATATAATGTATGTATATATATATATATAATGTATGTATACTTAAATGATGAGGAAATGTGGTGGGATGGTGTAAGTATAGGCGAGTTATGTAGCAGAAGCTTGAGCTGTAAATAACGATGGCTGAGAAAATAAGGCAGAATAAGAGGAGAGGAGAGAGAATGGAGGAAGAAGGTGATGGAGCCTTCGTCACAAAATCTCCTGCTATTGTTTTCTGCATTTTGGTTTTGTTTTGTTTTTATTTTTTTATTTTTTTTTTCTTGGGAGAGATGATGTACAATTGTATATATACATACCCCACCTCTATAATATATAGAAATGTTAGATGCTCAGATCATCGGAAATAACTTGTTTCCTCGTTTGGATAAGAAATCTGATACTGCTTCTCTCTCTCTCTCTCTCTCTCTCTCTACCTGAATTCACTTCTTCAAAAGAAAATCTTTAATATCTATTTCTTGTGTTTTAGTTTAATGTCGTAATTGTTAATTAGGATTAATTAAATCAAATTAGGATATTATTAATTAATTGTTAGAATTTAATTCGTGTTTATGATTAATAATTGATTATTATAATTAATTATTATATAATTAGAGTATATTATTTATTTTAGGGTTAATAGGCGCCGGAAAAATCCCGACTTTTGGTCAAATTTTGATTTTTCCCCTCACTTTTTAATTTTGCGAAGAAATTCCTCACCTTATAATGTTTATGATTTTTCCCCCGGCGAACATTTCCGATCAATTAAAATTAACAGATCAACATTATTTTGATCGATAGCATGCCTGAAAAGGAAAATATATTGGGCACAACATCATTTTCAAGCGTGGCGCACGTATTATATTTTGACCGGAAATATTCGCCGGGGGAGAAATCAGAAACATTGAAAGATGAGGAATTTCATCACAAAATTAGAAAGTGAGGGGAAAAACCAGAATTTGATCAAAAGTCGGGATTTTTCCGACAATTAACCTTTTATTTTAAGCTTTAATTAATAGTTGCAATACATATATGTTACTTATAGTTTAATATATTGTAATAAATTTTTTAGTAATAATTAATGTTAAAATAATGAATACTGAGACACATAAAATATTGGAATAGAGGATCCGAACCCCAATCTTCAACCCACAAATTAACGTACTCATTATTATTGTGGCTATATGGGTTTTGATTTCCTGATCCATAATTTTCTGTAACCTACTCGTTCTCCACTATTAAATTATTCACTTTAATTATATTAATTATAACAATAATAATTTATAATAAAATAAATCATAAATTGCATTTATTACTATAATTTGAAGCTTCCAAAATCATGTACCTAAAAAAAACACTAATAATAAATTATTAAATAACAAATGAAAATTTCATGCTAAAAATAATTATAATTCCTCGTTGGATATAATGATGCATATTTAATTGCTCAAACATTAAATAAACAAATAATTAATTTAATATGGAGAAATCATTAGAAAAAACTAAAAAATTATAATGAGACATGAGTGGGACACCAAATTAGCAACTCTACAAATAAAAAATTACAAATAATATATATATATATATACTTACACAGTTAATAAATAAATTAGAATATTATACATAGAGTATTGATTAACACATATAAAGTTTGATCATTATAAATATGTGCTAGTTTAATTTGTTAGAATTGAATTATGGATAATTAAAAAAAAAAATTGAATTATAGATGGAACATTTTAAGTATTGGGCTGGGATCCATTTAAATGGGGGAAATCCAGTGCAGCCGACGGTCCCACGGTGAGGTCCCTCATTTAAGATTTTTTTTAATCTTAATTATAAAATAATGAATTAATAAACCCAAGTTATGTATTATGATAAATCCAAACTAATATTTTAATAAAAACTCTAAATAATCCTTATTGATTGAAACTAATTAAACTTGATTAAGGGGCGCATGCACCCGCATGTAGGGTTGTATACGAATCGAATCGAATATCAATATATTCAATTTGTATTCGAAAAAACAGCTCTATTTTCGATTCAATATTCGAATATATTTTTTTATTCGTATTCGATTCGAAATGATATTCGCGAATATTCGAATATTCGATTTGATATTTTTTTATATAAAAATATTACAATTCGAGAGAAAGAGAGATGTAACTGGAGAGGATGGGACTGGACGGGTGCGAACGGCGGCGGTCGGCTCGGCGGTCCGGCAGACACCAGCGGAAGGCGGGAGCGGAGCTGCAGAGGGAGGCACCACGACGGGAGGGATTCGCAATGGGCGGCGCCGCGACGGAGTGGACGAGGCTGGGGAAAAGGCAGAGGAGGTGACGGCAATTGATGAAGGCGGCGGAAGACGAGGGAGAGGGCTGGGGGAAAGGCAGATGAGGTGACGGAGGCGGCGGAATGCTGCTGCTCTTAGGATTTGAGAATATGATTTTGAGAGTTGGAGTTGGAGTTGTGGGTAGGGGTGTAATCGAACCGAGTCGAGCCGAATAGTGTCTTGCTCAAGATTGACTCGTTTAGTTAAACGAGCTTCTCATTTAATTATCGAACGAGCTCTTATCGAGCCGAGTGTAGAGCCGAGCCTAAACGAGCTTTTAAAATTTAGTCATTCATTAAAAATATTAGTTACTTTTTCAAAAATATAAGTTATTTTATTCACAATAATGTAATATATTTACTATTTTCTTGTAAATAAATAAAGTTAACTAGATAGTTAATTCAAATATTACTAATTATTGTAAAAAATATAAGATATCTGACTAATAATCTTGTATTTTTAAGATAAATCATTTAACGAGCTTCCTCGTGAGCTAACGAGTCGAGTACAGTCATGCTCAAGCTTGACTCGTTTAACTAAACAAGCTTCTCAATTAATTATCGAACGAGCTTTTATCGAGTCGGTCGCCGAGTAGCTCACGAACGGCTTGACTCGTTTACAGCCCTAGTTGGGGGGGGAGTTAATACAAGAATTAAAATAGGGCCGCTTAAGTGGGAAGTTATTTAATTTTGTTTTAGTTTAGTTTATTTATTTTTAATATCAAATATACAAATAATATATATTTATATATATATAATCGAACATTTTCGAATATCGAATCGAATATCATGATTTTGAATTTGTATTTGATAATTAATCGAATCGAAAAAAGTATTTGATAACTAATTCGAATTGTAAATTTTCGAATCCGAATATCAAAAATTTCAATCGAATACCGAACCGAACCAAAATTATTCGATTCGTATACAACCCTACCCGCACGCAAGATTTTGCCCCTCTTGAAATAAAATTAAAAACTAAAAATTTCACTAGAAAAATCATGCAAAAATAATCATCATTCATTTTTTAAATGGCCGAATAATGTACAAATCAGCCCAATAACTTAACTCCATATCCCAAAGGCATTCTAACTAGTCCAATAGCAAATATAAGACCCGTTTAATTTTTTCTATTAGAATTGACCATCATTTCTTTCAAAAGACCTTAATTATCCCCGTCCCGTTATTTGTGGCTCATACTTTTTAGGCACAAGTATTAAGAAGGTGTAAAAGATAGAAATGTGGTACGGTCCACACTTTTTTAAATGGTTAATTTTTACTATTTTGGGTCCGGACCACTAATATTGGGACAACCCATAAAGAAAAATGAGCCACTAATAGCGGGATGAAGGGAGTAAGTGAGTTCATTCAACCTATATGTTTAATCATAACATCTTTACCCAGCCGATGTGAGACAAACAAAAAATTTCAACATGCTCCCTCACGTACAGACCAGTATGACCATCAACTACTACAAACGGATCACAAATCTATCTTCGATTTGGACATGCTTTGATACCATATTAGAAATTTATATCCTCTCTCCCATTATAGGCATTTAAAAGGGACTAAGAGCCTAATTTTAATATTTAATAATGCCGGTTTAAAACATTTTCTATTATTGGGAACACAACAGAGTGCAGACAAACTTCAGTTACTTAACAAGAAAATGGAATATTAAAAAAACAAAAAAACAAAAATCAATCAATAGAAATACTTGGGACATGCTCGAATCACTTTCATTTTCCTTCCTAACATATATATATATATAGCTTGAGAATTTCTTGCTAACTTTCAATGAATCATATCAATCCTGACAACAATATACAAATATCCGAATCTCCTAAATTAACAATCCATAAAATTGAATTGGGACAAAAATATATATCATTGATAGATTGAATTTGAATTCCAAGGTATTCTTTAATTTCATTTTAGAATTCTAATTAAGAATTAAGGAATTTATCATTCGAAGGGAAGTAGACTACTCAAGAATTTCACATTTCATTCATGTCGTAATTGAATAACGAATTCAGAAAATCTTAATAATATTAATAAATAAAAAGAAGGCGAAATCGATGAAATCTTGCTTGGTCTTCACTGGGAACTTGAGTAAGGAGTAGATCTTTTTGTTTTGGGGTTTTCTAGAATTTGAAAGTGAGAACTCCTTTATTTAGTTGGTGTACTTACTTGAGCCGGATGAAAGGAAACTTTCACGTCCGATTTTGAAAGGGGGAGATCCTATAGGATCCTATCCTAATTTTTCTTTTGCTGCTTAGCAAAAAGAAGTTCATTCGAAGTATCTTGAAGTTCAGTCAATCATCGGTAAATGCAATAGAAACGGAGCCAAGTAGAACTCGATCGTCGGATTGTAATCCTAAAATTACCTTTTTCGGATTCCTCTTGTTCCTGTTTAGTCCCCTTCATTTCGAAAGTTGTTTCATTTCTACATCTCTTTCTTCTGTTTTTGAAGTTTCTTTCAGTTTCTTATTCTGTTTTTGAGGTTTCTTTCAGTTTCTTAGTAAAAAGGGGCGACGGTATTCTACCTAAGTAGTAGACACAGATAATAAATAAGAGAATACTAAAGATCCGGGCGGTAGAATTTCAAATATAGAGAGAAAATAGTCAAAATGGCCACTAGCTTTAGACGGGCGGTTTGCAAAAATGAGACATTTTTATTTCGAGCTTTCAAAAAAAGGACACTAGCTTTAGAGTTCGACATGGAATGACCAAAATCTTGACGTGAAATAAACTTTTTGTCTCAGGAATATATATACATTCAAATCCAAGAATATACACCTGATTGAAGATAACAAATTTTGAGGAATGATTATATGGAAATCAATCAATCATCACCCTATTCCTTAATTGTTGAAAAATGTCAATTTGAGCAAATGTGTTGTAGTAAAGTGTAAACTTGGCAAATAAGAAACCCCATCAGAGAGAAGATAAGCTAGTACACCAAAGACTTAAATGAGAAGTCTCATGGTCAGACGGGTGAAAGATTCGGATTCAAACCTATATCCAACACATGCGACCGTGTCATACAAAACTCCCTCAAGCAAGTAATGTTACTCGAGTGTAGGGGAAATATGTTTCAACTATAAGAGAAATCCCAATTCACCAACTAAAACTAAGCTGATCAATTCAATTTACTAACCTACACTACAGCACCCTTTTATGGTTAGATGGGAAATAAATCACACCAAAATTGCATACCTATTGCGAGTTTCAATCAGGTCCACCGCGGTCGAGCATGTCGACTAAAGTCATTCTTCTGGGGAACCTTGGTGGCAATCTCAAAACCATAGCATCTTCCATTGCAATAGGAAGATGTGTGGCAACAATCACAATCCCCCCTTTCTTTCTATGTTCGTGGATGATATACTCGAGCAACTTCACACCTTCACCATCCAGCGCGACTGAGGGCTCATCAAGCAACCAAATTGGCCTGTCCATGGCTAACAGCCTTGCAAGTTGCAGCCTTTTCCGCTGACCCATGGAGAGCATTCTTGCTTTCTCGTTAATGAGTTTCCCCAGCCCCATGAGCTCTAGGGCAGGCCTTGAATTCCCTTCCTTCCCTTCGAGAAGTTCAAACCATAAAACATTGTCTAGGACTGTGAATTTATCCTTGATAGCATCTTTGAGTGCGAGCCAGTTCAGCTGAAGCTTGTACTGATGGAAAACACCCGAGTTAGTGATGTCGTGGCCGTTCCATAGTACCTGACCAGCAGTTGGTCTGTTGAAGCCAGCCAACATACGGAGTAAAGTTGTTTTGCCTGATCCATTGGTACCTGAGAGAATAAGAGCTGATCCATCATGAAGAGATGCATTGACATGACGAAGAATTTGTTGTGCATTTCTCATGCAAGAGACATTGTCGAGGAGAAGCCGAGGAAGAGGAGGTTTCCGCAGCGTCATTGAGGATAAATAGAGTTTTTGTGTGGATAAGCCCACCAGCTGAATCTAAAGAGTGTAGCTGCCAAGTGAAACCATCAAGCAGTTACCTATCAACACTGAGATAAGAAAAGGTGTAAAACAGATGATAGGTTCTAAAAAAAAAATTAGAAACGTAAGCAGTTTTAGGACTTTTAATATAAGAGGACTAGGACAGAACAACGCTAGTCAGATTCTAAATAAGCTGAAATGTCCCAACTCAAAACATCAGAATTCATATTTCCCCCATACAAAAGATCAAGCAAGAAACTTTAACAGTGGAAATATTTCCCCCATACACAAGCATTATAAAATAGATTTTATATTTCTGCACATATATATGCACACACATATGTAAAATCAAATATGCTTACAGGCTACAACAATATAAAAAAGATTATATTTTTCTGCATATAAATATATATTTATAGGGTACATGTACATCTATTTGACTACATAATCTACACTTCAGTTTTCAAACATAGATGTAAAGATCTAGGAATCAGAGCATTTGAAACCAGAGTTGATCATAAATGTAAATCTAGGTGTTAATTCTTTCAGAGATCATAACTTTTGACTGTTTATTCGACTCCAACTCCAAGTGTATATTCATTCCAGAAAACTCTAACACGAAACATGTATCATTATACGGTTATACCCTAAGATTGAATTCATAAAGCAAGGGTTCTTCGTGCCACAACGAAAAAAGTGTTTGTCACTTCAAATATTCTCTTGGGCATTTCAACAAACACTTTGCTCAAAACAAAATGATTGTTTCTTTGAAGTCAGCATATGGGAATTGGAAATATTTAAAAAATAGTAAAAAAAGATTAATTGTATACACCCACATACTAATCTGTGCAAAGTTATCAACATCTGTTTTTTGGGATAGATTCCTACAAAATCTTAACTTATTAAGGACCCAAAAAAAAATGGCATTAACGGAACGATATATATATAGCACGAAACATAATAAAAATCAAGCCGAATAGAAGAAAAATTTGATCATTAAGAACATCATCTCCTGCCAACAGATAAAAGATAGATTCCGAATTACGTACCTAAAAAAAAACACTACACACACTGAGAGAGAGAAGAATCAGTCGATTCTCGATTTTGACCAACAACAGAATTCAGATAAATTGACCAAAAAGAGTTTAAATTCAAGCAGTAAAATAAACGTATTCGCCAAACATTCTACTCACGCCGCAGAAAAAGTCTTTGATGAATACCAGCTCATGCCCTAGCTCGAGCGCTGCCTCCTGTAGTATCGCCGTCGCCGATTTGCCGCCGATCGCCGCAGATCCCTGTCGGGCTTGAGCCCTAATTTCAACGAGAATGAGAGAGAGAGAATTGGGATTTTGGGAATTAAAGAGAGAAATTAGTTTGATGAAATGAGAGGGGTATATGCAGAAATAACAAAAATTAACGAGGATAGTTTTGTAATTTGAATGCAGCTTAAAAAAATTTGAAAAAATAAGTTAGGGTTAAAAGAACTTAGATACTCCATCTGTTTTTTTTGAAATGTCCTATTTAGCTCAATTTTTTATTTCCATATAAATGTCATATTTTAAAATTTGAGAGTAAATTAATGACATTTTTCTAATTTTATCCTTATTTAATGCTTCTAGTAATTTTTTAATTAGTTGTATGTATACATTAATGATAGTAATTAATAAGGTTATATAGGTAAATTTCTTTATTTTCTTGGTATGTGTAATTTGACGTTGGGTGACACTTATAAAAGAACGGAGGGAGTAATTCTTTTCTACGTTTGCTATTTTATTTCACACTGCAGGTATATGTATACAATTATGTAGAGGAAAGCAAGATCGTATTTCACAAGAATTGATTTTCATTTTGGCTAATTTGATGCCGAAGTTGTATATTGTCACGTTATATGTCACTATCCACATGGACTTTTGACTTGTTGAGACTCTATGTCGAGGTATGATTGTAATTAACTTTTTATACATTATGATACAATTATATAAATTAATGTCGGGTATAAAATAATCTTTTCCCAAAAAAAAATTAATGAAATTTCTCTCAAAGTGCAAGAATGAATGGAAGTATCAATATACAAATTGCCTTTCCTTACAATTACCCAAAAAAATAAAAATTCCATTGATATGATGCAATCAAATCAAGGATAGAAAAGTTTAGCAAAAAGAAGTTCATTCCAAGTATCTTGAAGTCCAGGCAAACACCAATGTGTACAATCTGCATAGCTAGTTGGATCTTTGAGTTGCTCAGGCGTTAAAGGGTTCCATTGCTTCTTGTAGATGGATGTATGTGCATCTTTTCGATAGTTCGAGAGCTGCGTGATGTTGAGGAATGTGATCGGGTACTTCGACTTCCTAAAAACTTCCCCGATCACATTCATCACATTTTTCCTACAATCTGATCCCCAGTAGTTCGGATCTTCTATCATACTCGTCTCGTTGTAGCAGTTTCCGTTTGCATCGCCTCCCCAGTCGATGCTCCTGTAACGTTTCAACAACATTTGCATCAGACAATGTTCTGCATGTAAGATTAATCATGTCACAAGATATATATCTGCAGATCCGGGTTTTAAGAAATAGTTGGTAAATTGGTTTTGAGTGGAGAAAGGGACCCACCACAATGAATTGTTGTGAGGTTTAAAATAAGAGTAGTGGGTGGGGTCATTTCCCAAAATGGAAAGTGCTACACTTATTGTGGACGTACGCAAAAGAAAATTGTGCTACACTTATCGTGGACAGAGAAAATACGTAAGATTAACTGCATGCACTCACTTTGCATGCGTAGGCGACATGCTGGTGAAGAAGACTCTTGTTTTGTTGGGATCCATGTTTTTCTTCGCCCATCGCAGCATGCTCTTCATCGCCATTCGATAAGCTTCCTCTGTGGGCACCTCCACGATGTCCTTCTCTTCATCGTCGAAGGTTCCTTGTCTGTTTGTGAAAACGCGAAAATATTATTAATTATTTTGCCTCTGGAAAGACTGTGATGGAGGAACGGATTGATCCGACTCCATTTTACTTACAATATCTTGAACTTGAGGCCCGTCATCCACCACAGATAAGTATTGAACACCATTATATCCACTCCCTTCCACTGCTTTCCGTGCTTGTTGATCGAGCCTTTCCGAACGAGCCTGTCGCTTATTCTGTGTACGATTGCATCGTCGGAGTTCGATTCGAGGAGGAACGGTGCCCAATAGAACTCGATTGTTGCATTGTAATCCTCAATTAATCAAGCAACCACCAATTAGAACAAGTTGTTCACAACTATATATTTTGTTATTTGAAGAAGAAATAAAAAATTTAAATTCTACATTTGTATATATGTGTTGTACCTTGGCTCTGAATACAGTGAGTGAACCGTTAGTGGTCATGGATTTGGCGTGGTCGGGCAGAGTTTTGTGGAGAAGGCAAATCATAGAGACGAACTGGCCCCGATTTAGAGAGTCGCCCACGAACATCATTCTCTTGTCTCGAAGAGTTTCAAGCATTAGTGTCGCGTTGAAACTGTCATGCAAATTTAAGGCATCATGAAATTGAACCATATTGTATGAGTAGAATTTAATCAACCATATATCTAGCATCTGAAAATATAATAAAATGAGAGAATTTGCTTGTATTTTCTCCTCGATAATCACTTATTTCAATTTTCAAATATGATTATTGCCCATGCTTATAATGCGGTAGTGCAATTTATGATATTGGTATAATTTGTCATGTTCTAGTTTTTTTTGTTTTTGTTTTTGTTTTTTTATGGAAGAACTTGGCACTACAATTTATTGGGAGATTTTCATTTTTTTTATTTTTATATGCTTACTTTAAATATTGACGTTAAGTATTAGGTGAAATTTTCTAAGATTAATAAAGCTGGACTAGTCAACTTATCACCTATAAAAAGATGGCAAAAACTCATGTACAGCCGTCCGACCCGACCCGACCCGGCCCGGCCCGGTCAACGTTAACCGGTCAATAGTCAATATTGACCGTTGACTTTTTATTTATTTTTTTTCAAGAGTCGAGCGAGGGGAGCCGAAGGCCTCGAAGCGAGCTAAAAAATATTAATGTTACCATAATCATTATCTATAAATTAAAATTGGAGCCGAAAACGGAGGGAAAAAAAATTGTAAAAGTCAACGGTCAAACGTTGACCGGGTCGGGTCGGATGTATGTGCATCCAACTGCACAGGAGTGCAACTCTAAAAAGATTGATTATGTATATCATCATGAACGAGCACGATTGACGTTCAAACATCTATATATTCCTACAATTAATTAATATATTCTAATTTCATAATTTATCTCTTCGGTAATTGATAAATTAGGTATTATTAGCATAAAACAATACATGATTTTTTTTTTTTGAGAACCAATATTTAATTTAATCAAATGGAATATCTCATTTGCTTTTATATTTATTGGTTTAATAGAAAATTAAATTATTCCATGAAATAATGTTCAACCTAGCTGTTCCAAAGAAGCAAATTAAATATATAATTGATGTACATGCTTTCACGTTGATAAGTAGTCTATAAGGAAATTAAAATTAAAAGTTCCTTCATTAAATAAGAAAATATATCTTTATTTAGAATATTAATGACTCCAGCAAGATTTCAACTTACACTTCTTTTTTTTTTTTTTTGAGGAAAATTTCAACTTACACTTCATTATAGAGATTGAAAATTAATCAGACTTTTTGTACGGAAAAACAAACTTGCTTACGAACGTGGTTGCATTAACAAATCTATCCACAACGACCACAACCACGTTCAGGGTTCAACTAATAAAAATATAAAAACGAAAATAATATACTATAAAATTTTAAAATAATTACAGTTTTAATAAAGTTGTTACGCAATTATATATAAAATTCATAATATCATATAATTATCATATAACATTTTACTTAATTATAAATCTAAGCTAAATTTTGATGAGGAAGGAAAGATCAATAAAGTAAGTTATTCATCCGTCCCACAATAAATGGGACACTTTCATTTTTGGTTTGTCTCATTCAAGTGATCCATTTCCTTTTATGGAAATCACATCATCTCACATAAAGGTGTGGGTTCCACCACTTCTCCTTTAAATGACTTTTCTCCTTAATTTTTGTGCCTAAAAAGAAACGTCCCACTTATTGTGGGACGGAGGGAGTATATGATAAACTTCAACTTAATTTTGATAGAGAAAAGAAAGAGCAATTAAATTTTAGGTAAGGAAAGAGTTCCATTTATTGAAAAAAAAAAACAATAATGATGCAGTTAACCAACCATAAAATCAAACTTATCTTGCGAATGTAAAAAAAATGAAATAGCCAGAAATATCATACTAAAGTTTATTACAATATTCTCATATGGAATTGAGGGTGAGAGGACCACATTATTGAATTATATTATATATATATATAAATTATATTAGCATTTAGGATTTGTTATAGATATAAGCAATAAATTTAAAAATCCTAAAATCCCCCCGGGGGAGACCCCCTCCCTTCGTCAATGTCTATCTATGAAAATAAATTATCATACTCTCTCCGTTCACGAACCGTTTGCAAGTTTCTTATTGGAACGTCCATGACCTATTTGCCACTTTCATTTATAGTAATAGGTTCCACACATCTCACTATACTATTAACCTTATTCCACTCACAACTATCTCACAAATGAGATCCTTATTCCACTCACAATACATCCTACTAATTAAGTCAAACAAAATTATTAAAACCCGCATCGATCAATGGTTTGTGAACGGAGGGAGTATTTCGTTTATAATAAAGTTTTCTAACAAGAAAGAAACTGAAATTGCTACAGAAAATAAAAGGATTAATTGCCGAAAAAATTCCGACTTTTGGTCAAATTCTGGTTTTTCTCCTCACTTTTTAATTTTGTGAAGAAATTCTTCACCTTCTAATGTTTCTGATTTTTCCCCGGCGAACATTTCCGATCAATTAAAATTAACAGATCAACATTATTTTGATCGATTGCATGTCTGAAAAGGAAAATATATTGGGCACGACATCCTTTTCAAGCGTGGCACGCGTAATATATTTTGACCGGAAATGTTCGCCGGGGGAGAAATCAGAAATATTGAAAGGTGAGGAATTTCATCGCAAAATTAGAAAGTGGGGGGAAAAACCAGAATTTGACCAAAAGTCGGGATTTTTCCGACAATTAACCCAAAATAAAAATATAGACAACCGCGGCGGCAAGAACAACAAGATCGTAACAAGAAATTACAAAAGATTGTGTGTGTGTGTGTGAGAGAGAGAGAGAGAGAGCAGAAGAGAAAAATATGAAGGGTCGGCCGGCAAACCTGGGAAGAGAACAGCCGTGAGGCTGCCACCGCCAATGCTGGTAGTCCCTATCGGGGCGGCCGTGCTCCTGACACGTCAGCTGCGGCTGAATGTACGGACAGTCGGATTCCTCGTACAGCGGCCGCCGCCGATCGTCCCACACCCACCGCCCGCTGAACACGTCGCAGCCTCTCTCCGCCTCCCCCACCGCGAAAGCCAGCTTCTCCCCCTTCTTCTCTAACACCACACACACACACACACATATTAGCCCTAACTAATGCTCAAATACGACGACGTTACGTTAGATCAGATTAGGGGCGTTTACTTTAAGTGATAGGGTAGATTGATAAAACATAGGACTGACTATATGAAGGATTAGATGATCAAACAAGCTCAAAAGTAATCAATCCATTAAAGTAAACGGTAGATTAACCTATACTATTTTTATCTATATATCCTATCACCCAAAGTAAACGCCCTCGAACGGGTTTTACGACTCACTTGTTGCCGGCGACGACAAGTCTCTATAGGGACGGTAGGTTTCGAATTGGCTTCCGAAGATGCAGCTGAAGTCTTCGCCGTAGAGGATCGTCACGAACAGAATGAACGCCAATAGGGTGACGAGGTACGGCGAGAGCCGCCCCTTGCGGAGGAGCGCGGCGGAGGAGGAGGACGGCGGCGGCGGCGGCTTCATTTTGAGATGATTATATTATACGTGAGGAGTGTGTGTGGTGGAATAAATACAAGTATGCAATAGGTAGGAGAAGCTTAGTTTTTGATGCAACAGTTTCTTTGCTTTTTGAGTAAATATTTTTATCATAGTTTTGCATATGTGAAGTGTGACACAAGGAAGACTAATATATAGTTTAATTAAGTATGGTATTTTATTTAATATTAATTAATATGTGGAGTTGAAGGTGAAGGTGTATTAGGTTTTACATTTTGTGATCATGACGACGTGATAAATTAATCATGAGTTTGATTTTTTGGTGGCAAATTTTTTTTATATAATCTATTTTAATTTTAAATTGATTTGGTTTCTTGTATGTTTGTGCGGCTATGATCATTTCCAAGGTCAACCATCTACCTAATACCTAATGCATGGAAACTGAAATTAAATTAAAAGAAAAATTAATCGAGTTTCGGAAATTTTTGTTGATATTCCTGAGTTTACTGATTATTATGGAAACTAGTTCCAAATTTTTTTTTTAATCAAATCAATCTATTTTTGTTCAATTATTGGATGCAAATATTAGATAGATAATCACTTTTGTATGTATATTCTATACATGCCTTGGACATCCACAGAAAATTAGGACTTATCATTGAGCAAGAATATTATATATTTTCCCTTACTTTTCGTGAGCTGGCAGTGGACAAAATTAAAATATAATTCATTTTGTATATCACAATTTTAATATTTAAAATGATTAGGTGCAGAAATGACATCAGCAACATAATAGTGGTATTAATTGGCATTATGTGTAATGGGGAAATTACAATTTAATATCCGAACTATACATAATTAAAATTAAATATTCGAATTATTGATTTTTTAACGGAAATATCCCGAACTATACATACTTACAATTAAATATCTGAACTATTACAAAAAGAGCAAAAATTATCACAAAATCCAATTCCTGATCACAGAAAGATTACATGGCTCGTTAGAAGATAATGTGGATTTTTTTAATACAAATATATTGAGAATGAGCTAGCATTAAAACAACATTACTTCATAAACTTTAAAAAATAATCTGAAGAGCCACATTATTTTTTTGTTGTTGGAAATTGAATTTTGGGACATTTTGTTAATTTTGTAAAAGTTCGGATATTCAATTGTAATTATGGATTAACAGATCAATAATTCGGGTATTAAACTGTAATTTCCCTTATGTAATAATGATATCATGTGTTC
The DNA here is from genome assembly GCA_031470985.1 of Agastache rugosa. Taxonomy (NCBI): domain Eukaryota; kingdom Viridiplantae; phylum Streptophyta; class Magnoliopsida; order Lamiales; family Lamiaceae; genus Agastache; species Agastache rugosa. Next base: position 34,835,738 of record CM062606.1, on the reverse strand, counting down.
AAAACAAAATTATTTTAAAAATAGGGAAAAACATTTATTGATATATGATCATTCTCATCTTCTTTTTGAGTAATTTATTCCAAGAAATATAGATCTATGAAGTGAAACCAAGTAATTAACAGCAATGATGGAATGACAGAAGGGAAAAGTTATAACCTTAGCTTCAAAGATAAGTGTTTTAGTGGAAAGACAATAAATCATTTTCTTCACTTTTGGGACATGTGATTATTTAAGAAAGTTTGTGTTTGAAAAAACAACATAGATAAAATCAAATAAAAGTGTGATTGGTTTTGGTAAGGATTTGGTGGAGAGTAACTGTAATTTAGGTGAGACTTCAACTTCAGTAGTTGGGATTTGTCCCCAAATTCGTGATTTTCTAACATAAAGAAAAAACAATTGAAATTGGGAATGATTGTAGTTCAATTATAACTATAAGAGAATCATTTGAGTACCTGCAATGGTCCCAATTTCAATATGTGATACTTTCCCTATGAAAAAAAAAATTAATTTTGTAATGCAAAAAGTTCTTCACCAACGATCAATAGATTAAAAAATTTGTACTCCCTCCGTCCACGATATCCTTGTCATTTTTGCCATTTCCACGATATCCTTGTCATTTTTGCCATTTCGGTCCTTCCGCGATATGGTTGTCACTTTCATTTATAGCAGTAGAGTCCACTTATATTTCTTACTACTCCACTCACATTTACGGTGGAACCCTTACTCCATTCACAACAATACCCACTGCTACCCACTACTCCCTCTGTCTCCAAATAAGTGTCCTCAGCTGTCAAAATGTGTATACCAAGATAGTGGATAAAATGACTCAATTTACCCCTAATTATTGCGTGGGAAATCGAAAAAGTAAATATTTTGCTATGAGTCAAAGGGTAAATATGACAATTTGACATAAATTTTACATATAAATCTGAAATAGGACACTTATTCGGGGACAAAAATTTTGACGGCTCGAAACACTTATTTGGGCACGGAGGGAATACTACCCACAAATTTCTTAAAATCTGTGCAGTCTACAATGTGACAATGATATCGTGGACGGAGGGAGTATTTGAAAATGTCGCATCTGGTTCTCCAAGTATGATTTATCTCTCATGTGCGATTTGCAGGAGTGGGTGTTTACCTTAACAAGAAAATATTCAACCAAAGAAATATATTTAAAAAAAAACACACATTACTTCAACAAAAATACCGATAACAGGAGGCATAAAAAGATTTGGTTCCTAGATGAAAGCAGAAGTAGAAGAATCTCACATGCCACCTATATCCTCAACTTTCACAATTTATTATTAGTCATTCAAAACTAATTCATGAGGATATGAAGGTGAAATTATCAAAAATTATGCTCCTATATATCACCAATAACCTAAGATCAGCTATATTGCAACACACACTAACAACAACAAACAATTTGAATCGAGTACGTATTATACTCGAGATGCTACCTCATCATCTGTAAAGAATGTGACTAACTTGAGCAAGAATTAGATGATCAAAGCATAAGCAATGTCAGTAGATCTCTAGCAAGAACAAAATAAAGAGATGCCATGACAGACATGAGAACTTGCATCTCTTACATGAAATGGGCCGTTGTGCTCTCGAGTTCCAGCTGTGGCATACCACATTCACATTTTGTTGAGACAGTGATAGGGAATGATGCAGCTCAAAAATCAACGGGAGAATACGAGCTCCTGTACACTTGTGAAGGTCCTGTGAATCTCCACATTATAGAGTGGTACAAACTCTGCAATGATAAGGTGGGAGATTAGAAACATATAAATATTATTTCCCATTATGGTAAAGTAGACAGAAAAAATAACTATTAAAGGGAAATTATCAGAATGGAAGTACCTGTATTCTATGTGGTAAGCTAGCCCAAAACTCCAGGTTGGGAATTACCTGAAAATGGGGAAAATGGCAATCGACAAAAATATCATGCCACTGTGATTTTACCAAAGGAAAACAGGTATGCCTTCATAACCAGATTCTTTTTCTTCTTTTTCATGAAATATACACGTCACTTTCAACATAGCTGGTCGAAAGAGGCCATAGCATGAACAAAATAATATATAGCACCCAATGCCTTTTCCTAAGAATAAATACTGGCATACCGAATATTCACGGATAAAAATCTTTATAAAGAGAACATGATTCTTCTCTCGTGTCATACAACCACATGATCATGAAACAATTTGAAGAGATGAGTCCATGCTGATGAATGGCGGAAAAATGCAGCGTTTTCTTAATATCATACACTGAAGTTCTCACGAAGACCACATGGGCATCAAACATGTGTAGAGATTAATTACTTTTGAGGACCCATCTCTTGCATGATAGACCCATAAACTCATCTAATTTTTCCTCGGAATTGATTAAGGCCATCAATTTATTGTCCCTGGACAGTAGTGGATGCAGGAATTTACCATGGGGAGCAATACACATAAATTCAACTATCAATCAAGTTCATAAATCTCAATAAAGAGAGCTCATATTCACACATTTATTACTATTTTGAAGCTTCAGAATTCATTGTCACAAGCACTAGAGCAAGAAATATCTTGATTTTTTTTTTCTGTGTAATAAGTTGATCTATAAACCTGAAATTGATATCAAAGTAATAGTTTATGGATGAGAGACATAAACACCCAAATTAAAAGTAAATAGAGAAATAGACAGTTCAAGAATAAATAATTTAAACCAACCAAATAGTAAGCCAAAAGAAATGAATAATTCAGTGAAATTGCTTCAATTACATAATTACTGAACACTACAGGTTTGTTTTTAGAATAGGGATAAAAATCCTTGAGTTTGCTAATTGAGGATGTAATGACTAATGCTTTTTAACTGAAGTTTAAAGATAATAAATAAAACATCTTGTAGGCCTTCTGGACAGAAATTAGGACAGAGGGTAGCTTTATTTAATTTTTTGTCTGACAGTTATATGTTGTAAACAATGAGCCCCACATCTATTTGCAAAACAGATTGTAGGGGATATATTAAAAGATATTTTTCCAGGGTTGAAGGGGGTGCAGACTTTTACAACAATGAGCCCCACATCTATTTGCAAAACAGCTTGTAGGGGATATATTAAAAGATATTTTTCCAGGGTTGAAGGGGGTGCAGACTTTTTTCGATGCCATAGTGAAAGTAATGGTCAAAAATCACCAAAACCTGATATAACAATGAAGCAATGGGTTTTTCCAAAAAAATTAAAAAATTACAAAATTAAAAAAAAAATCAAGCAATGGGTTAGGGACGGTGCAATTAAACAAATAGGGTAACCGTTGTTTTGTCTTCAATAATTGAAGCCCTTACTTCTCTGTAATGGGTAATTGCTAGTGAGACCAATTCATCAAGCTTACTATTACACTTTTCAAATGGTGCAAAAGTTGCCTCAAGACTATCTTGTTGTCTACTTATTCTTATTTGCTTTAAATCAGTCAAGAATCTCTTGGACATCTATAATTCCTAAATTTAAGTCACCTTTTTGACATAGAGTATGGAAGTGGGCCGAGTTCAACTCAGAGATCGACCAAGAATGTAACTGAAAATGGGATTTATTTTAACCCTCCAGAAATAATTTTTCTCAATTATTTTTTCTAAACAAAACCAAAAATACATTCACATTTTCAGTACCTTTTTCTTACTAATACATCAGACTTCCCAATATTACATCCAAACTTTTATCATAGAACCAAAAAAACAGACAAACATACCCTAGGATCCAAAGCATTGACCCACAATAACAAATTCATTGTAGCTGTTTTTGGAAAGTCCACTTAATGATATACTAGATCCACGTAAAAGTTTTCTCAACTTTTGATTGTATGTTTAAGATCCATTCAAGTCCACATAATGTATTCAACAATATCATTACTTCCAGCAATTTGGGTTATTTATTTCAAGTTTCAACACGGAATATCAAGCAGTTTTAGCCAACAAATCAAACAAATGAACAATAGACAAGGAAGTACTGATAGGTTTGCATGAAACTCATTAATAGGAAAAACACCGAGCATCACACCAATCAACAAGAAAATGAACCCTTCAGACATAAAATTGGGGGATCAAAAATTTATAAACAATTATTAACGATTTACGATCACTAGCAAAAAACAATTTTGGATGATATAAATGAAAAGATAGAGAGGTTCTACATACATCTATTCCACGAACATGCAGGAAGAAATACCGATAAACCGCACCAGCCAGTAAGTAAGATCCAAAGAGGCACAAGATTCTACAAAAACCAAAAAAATACAATATCACAAAAGAACGATCTTTTGCAAACAGAAGTTGCAAAAATGATTAAGGTTACCACATCAAATATACTTACATGATGATGAAGGTACCAAACCAGCCCAGTCCATTTCCATTAGAGGATATAGCCCTGACACAGCCTAAAGGATGCTTCAACTCTGTTTTCTGGCAGTGTTAATTAGTAAACTTGTAAACTTATAATTGTGGCATTAAGGGACTGAAATCAATTTTTTTAAGAACCAAACTATCCTCCCACTATAGCATCAAAACATTAATGTTTAATAAAGCGGGTCATTGGTAAAAATCATAGCATTGCTGATAAAATATCTGTGGTTACAACTAGTGATGGCAAGACGATACTTTTAATACACATAACGTTTAGTTGTGCTCGTCCAACCTAAGGTATGAGGAAAAAAATCAGGGAACAACAAAACAAAGCACCATCAGACTTTCTGTACTTGAAGAAGTAATGCAATAGTTTTTTAGACTTCTAAGTCGATTATTTCAAAAGTGAAGAATAGGGAATTTCGCATAAGAAATCTATAAAATTACAATAGGAATTTGAGCCGCATTAGGACTTAGAATATTTATTCACTTTTATAATGTATAATGAAAAGAATACTTCTTTTTTCTTCCATGATACAAACCCAATATAATCTTTTCCAGACTTCCCATTTTTCTCCGCCTAGTCCTTCTTAGTCAGTCGCATCACTAAAACCAACTACTGATAAATTAAGTTTACCAGTTGCAGATTAATATATGGAGTATAAAACTAACAAAAGGGAGACATATCCTACAAGACACATTTGTTTTTGTACTTTTGTCCTTTCGAAAAGGTGGGGTGAAATGTGATTGCCTGCAAGCAACTGTGCTGATTCTGCTGAACATAGATTTCCTTGTTAAAATTTTTTTTACAAATGATCCACATTGACAGCATGCATAAATATTTAATAAATGATGGTTATTATCAAGCTATCATTTAGAAGTCAGACAAGGCAGTCAGAGAAGACAACATTACTATATAGGACTCCATAAGGTATCAAGGACTTACATAATCACAGAACCCAACATTCTCCAGCACCTGAGGACCCTGAAATTAGCATTATGGCCCAGATAGTAAAAAATAAACCTAATAGTAACTTGAGGGAACCAGAGAAATTCACTGTAAGGAATTAAATCATACTTGGACTCCATTTGAATTACATAATACTGATACAGAGAGTGAACAGTTACGCTTCAAGCCACTGTTTGTCATCTGAACAATGATACCTTTTTCAGGACTCTTCTTATCTGCCATAAAGTGGGCCCATAAGACCATGTTATGAACTTTTAGAACCATAAACAGTAAATACATAAAGGTCACAGCCAGTTGTGGCTACTAATGCAAAAGGCAAGAAACCCGTCTAGTCAATGTAAGTTGTGTTTCAGACTTTCTGGCTTTTTAAATTGATGAGAACAACTTACCAAGGATATCAATGAGTGTGCTTGAAGGCTGACCAAGAGTTGTACAAACAGGATAACCTGCAGTAAATGTAATTTTATGTAACAAACAGACTAGGCACTTCCTCCAACAAGAGATAACATCCCTTATGCACTGGTGGCTATGACACACATTAGTTGCATTATAGAGCAGCATTTCACATATTGAAGGTAATAAAAGCAATAGGAATGCAAATTATTTCCTATTAGGGTTAATAATATCAAATAATTGTCTCAAGAAAATTAAATAAATGAAGAAATTGAATCATCATCCTCTAAGAGCAATCTAGCTTTTCCCTCTTAGGACCATTGTCCTCAACCACTCTTGTCAAGAAACAGACTCAGTTCCTTCAAGAAATTGAGAAGGTATCATTTGAGTATATGTTTGCCTCAGACTGTTATATATGTTTTGAATATCCAATATCTGCTTCAGTTTCAGACTACGAAGCAGCCTCGTAATATAAAGTAGAAACAATGAATTGGTAAAAGTTAAAAGTGTAGTATTATCCACAAATATTTCATGAATTCATCTATCTATAAGTCTAAGCTCCCAAGTGCCTAATCACAGTAAAAAACCTAATTGACCAGGCCAAATATATGCCAGAGATAACAAATTCTTCCCAATGGATATCCTGTCCAATACCATTCCTCCATCCATGCACATTTCCGAGAACCCTTTTTATTTAAAAAATAAAAGAAGAAAATTCCTATTTAAACTCAGTACTCAAGTTTAATCTATCCAGTTTTAGCAACTTGACAACTGTCAATATAACTTTTGATCATAATTCCGTTGGGTGAATGTAGGCACAGTATTAGATATGTACCTTCTATTTTGTTAGAAACAAGTGCACTGCAACCCATACCACAGCGTGATTGACCACCACAGTCCTACAGAAGTAAAAGAATGCAGAGATCAACAGTTAATACTCAATTTCTGCCATTTTAATTCCATTCAACGATTATAAGGCTCCCAATCTAATTGATCAATCATGTTGATGGTCCAGTGTTCCAAAATTGACATCAACTGAAATTTTGAATAAAAACTTCAAAGTCGGCAAGGTTGCGGCCAGAATTTGCATCCCAGGTACCATGTATATACAAATTTTTAATTAACTACTTCCTAAATTACAATAAACAACACATCAATATTGAAAATTATTACAAAATGATGCTGCTTAAACAAAGTCATCTCATCACCTTACAACCAACGCACAAAGGAGGATCGTGGTTGAATATCATTGAACCGCAAAGCTGCTCCAAATCAAGAGCGAAAATCATACACTTGAAGAGTATTAATTGAATAAATATATCACATCATCTCAGAACCCCCAAAAACTGTTCAGCTCATAATCAGCAGTAGCAAATAACAACCTAATGAAAAGTGTCGATAAAACATATATGTGATATCTTTTGATAAATGGAAAAGAAATATAAAATTGTAACCTGATGGAGCCAACCTGAAACCAAACCACGGTCCCATTTGCAGCCACCTTATAATACCTAAGTTACCCAAAAAGAACAAAAAAAAAAAAATGAGGGCAATATCAAACCTTGCATGTTTCCGTTGTACAATTCAACAGTGATTTCCCATTGTATCAGAATTCCATTATCGCACGACTGCAACACTAAGTGGAATATTGTGCAGAGTCCATGAACACACACACACACACACATACTTGTGAATATGTAGATGGAAAGTGAATAAAATACTATTGCACTAAATTACGAGCATAAATGAGCATTATATCGCTTCAAATTCATATTTCTCATTAGATATTGCAACACAAAACTTGAAACTCAACCATAATCTAAATTCCATACATCAGCTAAACCACATGCATTCTGGAAAATTCGACTCGCGCAACATGATCGCATTGCTCGACTTGATAATTGCTCGCGAGATTATCACAAAACATTGCAGATTCACGCGGCGGTCCCACCGCCAACCGCACACCAACGGCTATAAATGAATCAAAAGAGGAAATTCGGAGAAATGCAACAGCACAAGGAAAATTACCCATCTTCACTCAGGATGCCGTGCGGAAAGTTAGGAACCGGCGAGTCTAGGCTGTAGTGATAGACCTTGTTCTTTTCATTGACGGTGAGTTCACACACCGCCGACGCGGCGGCGACTCGGTGGAGAATCGCTACCACAAACACTAGAACGAGAAATCGCGGGCTAGGAGAAATGCCATCAATTCTCATTTCTTCTCCGAATCTCGCGAACGACGCAGCACCTATCAAAATTCGAGCATTTGCAGAGCACAAGATGAATCGTTGAAATCGAGAATTTGCAGAGAATTTTGGACAACGATGTTAATGGAGAATGAAGGGCTTAAATAAATGGCGGAAAAAATCTGAGGCCCAATAATTAATAAGCCCAAAGTTGCATCGCATATTAATAATGTTTTTTGATGAAAATTAATTAATTAATAATTAGAATTTCGTTCTGCTTATTTTATCTACATACTGTTTGGCACGGAGATTAGGAATAAGGATAAAAAGATAGAAAGTGGGTAGGTCCCACCACTTTTTACAGGATTTTGGAGAGTAAACTCTTTCCTTATTAAGAAGTAGACAAATTAAGTGGAACGTGCATTTAAGGGAATGTAGTCAAAATGAGCGGGACGGAGGGAGTAATTTTTAGTAAAATTTATTGATTTTTATAATTAGAATTTGTAGGATTACAATCAAGGTTATTAATTATTTAATTAAAATTTAATTAGTTTTCGTTTGTATTGGTACTGAAACTGAATGAACATATCAAACAAAGGCAATCATTTTTAAAAAAAAAATCAAAGGGCATCACGTGCGACCACTGCATTGAAGTGCGGCCCTTTTCTTTTTTAAGGTGACAAGGTTAATTGAAAAACAATACTAATTAAGAGAATAATTACTTTTTTAGATGATAATTAAGTTAGTTCTTATCCCGGATAAAATATGTAATTCCAACAAAAACTTTATGAAATTATCTTATAAAAAGATCTTATAAAGTGTTTAGTTCTTCTATTTAGTGAAATTATATACTCCATCCGTCCCCAAATATTTGCCACATTTTGACTGGCACATATTTTAATAAAAGTTGTTGACTTAATTAGTAAGAAGTATTGTGAGTGGAATAAGAGTCTGAGATAGTTGTAAGTGGAATAAACTCAAAAGTAAAATAGAATGTGTAGAGCCTATTATTATAAATAGAAGTGATAAATGTTTGGGAGACATCCAAAATAGGAAATTGTGGCAAATGTTTCAGGGACTTAGGGAGTAAGATTTTATCATTTTAGACAATTAGTAGCTGGTTAACATGTTTAATTTAGTAAGCTACTATGTTAGGGGTTTGTTTAGAATAGACCTGGGCTCGTTTGGTACAAAATATGGGATAAGGCCTGATATGTTTGACTAAGATGTCTTATAAATATAAAGAATTAATATTTTGTTTGGTATGATGTATTAAATTTTCTGCAACACATAGTAATTATTGTAATTTATTGCTATAATTAGTTGCAGTATTATTTATACCACTGCATAGGTAGTATACATAACAATAAAACTAAGTATTATTCATACGGGCCCGAACTTTATAAAGGGTCGTATACTTCATACCAAACAAGATATTAGTGTGTCATAGATATATTATACTCCATAATCACCCCTACCAAACGAGCCCTAAAGTACTATCTGTAGTACTTTTTAATTTTTTATTTTTTATTTTTTGCCTTTTGTATTTTCTTCTTCTTTATTTTTATTAATAAAATATACATTTATCAAAATGTTGTTCTTTTATTTAAAAATAAAAAGAAAAAAAAGAAAATTGTTAAAAAAAGTCATAAACCTTCATCCATTATGCAATTTAGACCTAACTTTTGAAACTTTGCAATTAAAAACTTGATGTTTCAAGTTTTTGCAATTAGGACTCCACCCTCTTTTCCGGCAATCGGAACATCTGACGTTGCAAATTTTTATCCCCGTATACGTGCCACTTCGACCAAATCAAAACGACACCATTTGTATCCATATAATGTTCATGACTTAAACTAATATCCCAAAATATTGTTCTTTTATTTAAAAAAAAACAAAATTTAGTTACAAACGCATTTCGCATGCAATAACTTGTAATCAAGAAATAGTTCACTGAAAGAGAGTCCCATTGCTAAAAAATTGCACATACAACTAAAATTGAACAAAAAGAAATGCTAGTATACTCTCTTTAATTAGAGAAACATTAGTATAGGAGCATGACAAAAAGATCTAATAATATAATAAAAATTAATAGATGCGAAATAAAATAAGCAAAAAATATCACTGGTAATATTAAGTTGTCATCATTATATTAAGAAAATATATTATTTATTCAAGTATGGCCTATGTATTTCTTATTTATTTATGTTCATATATGGGAATCTTCAGTCACTGCGCGCATGTGGAAAAATCTCATTTCGTAAATATTCAAATCTTAATCTTTACAATACTCTCTCCGTCTCCGAATCACGAGCCGTCAAAATACGTATTCCAAAATAAAAATAGCGGACAAAATGACTCCATATACACCTAATCATTACATGAGAAACTAAAAAAATAATCTTCTTGTCTTTATGCCTTCTACATCAATGGACTGCGGTCCCGCGAAGCCTGGGATTGGAAGTGAAGTACCGACTTTAAGTGAAAGGTTAAACATGGAAATTTGACATAATTTTTGCATGAAAAACTACGACTACGATACGACACTTATTTATGGACAATTTTTTTTTTCCAAATACGACACTTATTTGGAGATAAATTTTCTTTTTTCAAATACGACACTTATTCGAGGACGGAGGGAGTAGAAGTTATGACTAATCAAGAAAAGTTGTTTAAAATATTACTAGTATGATTTAAGGAGGCGGGGGAAGCCAAACATGTAGACCCATCGATTCGATATTAAATATATATTTTCATTATATGTCATTTTTTAGGTGTTCAAAATTTGATGCAAGGATATAAAAATTTGATATGATACAAACCAAATTAATTTATAATTTTAATTAATAATTTTAATAATTGATACAAACCAAATTAATTTATCAAATTAATAATTTATAATTTTAATAATGAGTCTAAAAATTAAGTTAGAACCATATATTTGCCCAACTACAAGAGAAAAAGTGAAAATAGAAGTGGAAAAGGTGAAGAGAAAGGAAAAAAAAGGTGGAAAGGGAATATTTTTCTTTTATTTTTGAAAAAAAAAACAAAATTCAGTTACAAACACATTTCAAGTCAACATACAATAACTTGTAATCAAGAAATAGTTTACTGAAAAAGAGTCTCATTGCCAAAAATTGCCCATACAACTAACTACAAACCGAAATTGAAATATTATAAGTATTCCTTATGTTAGAATATTTTTAATTTAATATATTGTTTTTGTTGATTTCATAACTTCTTCTTTTATTAGATTAAACTTGTACAAAAAAAATCGATATTGTGGAAATCCGCATCCGCTACATTCTGTGCGTATTGGGTAAACCTTCTTTTAATTCAAGTAACAATTATCATGAGAAAAAGTGACAACTATCTTAAACAAAAGTGATACTCCCTTCGTCCACGTAACTTCTTCCCTACTTTCCCTTTTAGTCCGTCCACGAAAATTATTCCCTTTCCATTTTTATACACTACCCACCACAAAATGTTCTTTTTCCTCCACTCACAATCCAATACACCTAACTTTTATTAATCTCCATATCCACCGTTCCGAGAAACAATTATCGTGGATGAAGGGGGTAATTCAGATCCGATCGTACGATAAAACCAACCGCGCTCCAATCCACATTTTTCTTATGGCAAAAACTTGGGTGCAGCCGGCTGTACGGTATAGCCGCCTGACCCGACCCGACCCGTCCCGCCCGACCTGGTCAGCGTTGACCGTTGACTTTTATTTTTTTATTTTATTTTTTTGATTTTTTTTTCAAGAGTCGAGCGAGGGGAGCCGAAGGCCTCAGAGCGAGCTAAAAAACATTAATGTTACCACAATCATTATCTATAAATTAAAATTTGAGCCGAAGACGGAGTGAAAAAAAAGGAAAAAGTCAACGGTTAGACATTGACCGTTGACCGGTCAACACTGATCGGATCGGACGGGGCAGGTCGGGTCGGGTCGACCGGCTGTATGGTACAGCCGGCTGTACCCAAGTGCAGCTCTTTTCTTATTTGCTTACGTCCATCAATGTGAATCTCCATTTACTATGCATGGGCATGCGAAACATCTTCTTTCTTAATGCTCACAACACGTGTGGCAGTCTGATTTCTTTCATTGCACACGTGAAGAGAGAATCTAAATCATTAAATATTTAGATTAAATGTGGACCATGGTGCTGATTTCAATAATTTAAAATAGGCAAAAACTTGCATACAACCAGTTGCATGAATGCAATCCGACGGATCGGGTTTGATCCAAGTTAACCCGTTAATTTCTTTTTAAATTGTTTTATGAAATATTATTTTTCTTCTTGATAATTAGTAGTACTTTTTATCCCGATAAATGTTACTTTGAAAAAATGTACTTTTCTTCTTGTGTACTTTTATCCCGACAAATGTTATTTTAAAAAATATTACTTTTGTTTACGACAATTGTTACTTTTAAAAAATGTTACTTTTCTCTTGTTACTTTTTATCCCGATAAATATTACTTTGAAAAATATTAGTTTTGTTTTCAACAAATCTTTGTAAAATGATACTCCCTCCGTCCCAATAGCAAGGTCTCGCTTTCCTTTTTTGTCTGTCCCAATAGCAAGGTCTCATTCCAAAAATGGAAATAATTAACTCTTCAGAAGCTGTAGGACCTACCACTTTTTCTCCACTTTTTCTCCTTTTACTCTTGTTTCTTAATAACCGTACCCCAAAGCAAGTGAGACCTTGCTATTGGGACGGAGGGAGTACTATTTATTTATAGCAATTGTTACTTTTTATGATTTTTTTAAAAACTTAATTTAAAAAAAAGTCCAACAATAATAATGAGTCCAAAAATGAAGTTAGAATCATATACTTTCTCCGTCCTGTTATTTGTGGCTCATACTTTTTGGGTATGTGTATTAAGAAGAAGGTGTAAAAGATAGAAAAATGGTAGGGTCCACACTTTTTAAAGGATTAATTTTGCTATTTTGGATCCAGTCCACTAATAACGAGACAGTCTAAAAAAGAAAATGAGTCACTAATAACGAAGAGAGTACTGTTTGGCAAACTAAAAGTGAAAAATAAAAATAGAAGTTGAAAAAGGTGAAGAGAAAGGAAAAAGGTAGAAAAGGCAATATATCTCATCTCCCAATTATTTAAAGCGGAAAAAGGCACTCTTCAATTTAATTCTACCGCCAACGCAACAAACAAATAATATTCCGTACGCCAAACGACTTCATTGCAGATCACGACTCACGAGTCAACTCGCTCTCATGGAGTTTCATCATCACTCATTCCGATGTAGTCATTCCTCCCCTACATAAAACCCATCACCAACGATCTCCGCTCATTCCTGCAGCTAATGACAAACAATTCAGGCGATTCCGCCGCCGCCGATCCTCCGCTGCCTTTTGATCCGCTAAAGCCATCCTATCCGCTCCAGACGCTCGAGAAATTGGACTTCGGAGCTTACTACCCGATCGACAAAGCTGCCGAGAAGCAGCCGGCCGCCGCCGCCGCCGCCGCCGTTGACTTACCGAAGCCGCTGCGGACACTGCTTTGCCACGACATATTCATCCCCTATATAAAAACCTATCACCCTAAAATCTACGCCGCCCTAAAAAATCTCCGCTCGTTCATATCAGCAGTGCTAATGGCAGCCAATTCAGGCGATTCCTCCGCCGACGCCGATCCTACGCCGCCTTTCGATTCGCTAAAACCGGCGGTTCCGATATCCTACCCGCTCCAGACGCTCGAGGAATTGGAGTCTCGAGCTTACTTCAAGTCGTTTCACTACCCGTTCAACAAATCCTCCGTGAAGCTGCCGGCCGCCGCCGCCGGCGGCTTGCCGAAGCGGCCGCGGACTCTGGTTTGCCATGACATGGCGGGAGGGTACACGGACGACAAATTCGTGCAGGGCGGCGCCAAGGCCGGAGCGTTTGCGATATGGCATTGGTATTTGATCGATGTTTTTGTTTACTTCTCGCATAATTTGGTGACCCTGCCGCCGCCGTGCTGGACTAATACTGCTCATAAACACGGTGTTAAGGTATAATTTGGATAATTTTTCTTTTAATTACAATTCTTTGCTTTTGATATGTGGTCAATGATGCTGCACTTTCTGTTGGTGAGAAAGGGAAAGGATAATATTGTCTTCTCTACGACGAAAAATCATAATAAAGTCAATAATTTTTGTTATTCTAACTGTTAATGAGCTGGTGATGTATAAAATCTCTGGTTTTCGAATGAAAACGATATTAATTGTCATGATTATGTTGATAGCTACACATTGTAGAGTTTCTTTGACTAAATGTGATTTATCTCATAAGAATTCTCTGTTATGTTGATTTATTTAACTTAGCATTTTTGGATATGTACGTATGCAAGGTTACTGATTGTATTCATGCAACTTTTAAGGTATTAGGGACTTTTATCATGGAATGGGACGAGGGGAAAGAACGTGCTGGTAAACTGTTAGCATCAAAGGATTCTGTTCGAATGTATGCTGACCGTCTGACCGAGCTTGCTGTCTCTCTAGGTTTTGATGGCTGGCTGGTGAGCTTGCATATTTTCTATGCCTTATCTCAATATGGTTAATTATTTGAGTGAATTTATTCCTCATTGGCATTTGAATCATTTAGTTCTCGAGATGAGGCCCTTTCTTGCAGTTATTGAGTTTTGATGTCTATAGTGTCTGTAGTTTAGAGAAATATAGTTTCTCCTCTTTTAGAATGTTTAATATATACTTGCTTGCGAATTGTTTCTGAGATCAGCATGTCTCTGTCCTATACTAAGAGGCATTTTTATTCTTCTGATCAATAAGCTCATGCAACATAGCTCGAGTCAACAATATTAAATTAATTTTCTTAAGTTGATTAGCTAATCATTGGAATTTTAAAACATCAAGCAAACATGGCAGAAAAAATTAGAACCTTTAATTGTTTGATTGGTGAAAGAACTGGCACAGACTAGATTGGTATGTTTCCCATAACAAAAATGACGTCCGCAAGTATTAACTTTTGTTGCTCGTTCGTATTGGCAGATAAATATGGAAATCACTTTGGATCCTGGACAGATCCCTAATCTGAAAGAATTTGTCAGCTATTTAAGCCAGACCATGCACTCCTCACTGCCTGGGTCTTTGGTTATATGGTAGTGATCATACTTACTATAATAAGTAACATCCACTTTCAGTTTTGGAATTTTGTGGAGAACAAAATCAAACTATTAATGTAAAATGCGATGGTACAGGTACGACAGTGTCACTATCGATGGTGATCTCCAATGGCAGGATCAATTAAATAATAAAAACAAGCCATTCTTTGACTTATGTGATGGCATATTTGTGAACTATACATGGAAGGTAGTATTTTCCTTCTTTTATTGTATATACATATACATATATATATTTATATATGTTTGCTTTTGTTCTGAAAACATTTTTGAACTTTCTTGATTTCTCTGATATTTTCCTTTTCTATGAAACAGGAAGAGAATCCTAAGCTGTCAGCTAATGTTGCTGCTGACAGGAAATATGATGTTTACATGGGCATTGATGTGTTCGGGAGGGGCACATATGGTGGTGGACAGTGGACTGTAGGTTTCAACCCATTAGCCTTGCCCTTAGATGAATGACAGCGTATTTTCTAGGTTTTATTAAAATTTCTACTGATATATTTTCTTCGTTCTTCAAGTTTCATAAGATAGATGAGCTATCAAAATAGGACTTGTTTAAGAACCATGGCTTGAAATTATGTGAGTGAAATGCAGTATATAGATAGAGTATTTTAAAAGATATTATCTCCCTTCTTGCAGACGAATGTTGCCCTTGATGTGATAAAGAAGGATGATGTTTCAGCAGCCATATTTGCACCTGGATGGGTTTATGAGACTGAACAACCACCCGACTTTCAAACCGCTCAAAATCGGTAATGGACTTGCACTTTCCGGTACTAATGTATCCGTCTTATGGATCCTTATTTGATCTTTTTATGTTTATGTTTGATACATCTTACTTACTATGGTAGAAGAGTGCATGATAAGTCTTTTGACATTATGAACGTAGTAATTTTGCTTACTAAATTTTCTGGGTAAAAATTGAGATCGTTTGCATTTTCTGTGTAACCTGCACCTCACTGGTTGATGCTAGCTTCTCTATGCCATGTAATGTCTCATCTGTCGATCTTCATGTAACCTTAAGAGATTATAATCACGTTTTGCGTTGAGTGTTCGTAGCTTTCAATCTAAGTCAATTTCGCTCGTGAGCTCCACTCATAGCCAAGGTACTTATTTTCCATTCATTTCTATGGAATAAATTAACAGATGGTGGGGACTGGTTGAACAATCATGGGGAATTGTACAGAACTACCCAAAAGTGCTTCCATTCTACTCAAATTTCGATCAGGTACTAAACGTTACGTAATATCTGACTGTATCCCCCTTCATTCCAATATTTCAGCCCTTAGAATTCCTTGGCAATGCAAAATTATGTCGTTAGCTTCCATTTCGTCCCCTGCGAAGATGGGAAGATATAGATATGTACTTTGAGGAAAACTAAGAATTGCCTACTAATTTCCTCAAAAATTGTATTGCTATATAACAAAATATGTAATAATTTCTCAGGGTCATGGTTACCACATATATAGTGATGGGAAGCAAATTTCCGGCAATCAATGGAACAACCTTTCGTCTCAAAGCTTTCAGGTATGCCTCCCAATATGTTCTGCATTTTTTGTTTTCTCGACTTCTGAAAATAGTTCTTTCTCTTAGTGAAGGATGAAATCACTGTCAAACTGAACTAGTCGACTAATTGAATGTTTTTGCTCAAACTAATCACATGTTTAAGCATTTTCTTTTCTTACTACTCAAGTGACAATTTAACGGTGGTTTTTACTAATTGCTGTTATTGACTGTGTGATAGTTGAGTTAACTACTTTGACTTATCTTTTCCGTCATCCTGACCCGTGGGCTTCTTTACAGCCTTACATTAAGTACTCTGGAGACTCTAAGACTCAGCCGATTCAAGTTTCCATCGAGTAAGTTGATTCACTTTATTACTAAGTATTACTGGTTTCCTTACAGATGTTTCTAGTTCTTATCAATGTCTGGTAACATATTTTACTTGTGAACCAAGAAAATCATCTTTTGATTTTGTCTATTTTTCATACGAGCTGCTCTGCTTGGAAAGTTATTAAATTTAAACAATCCCTTGCAAAGTAAACTACAAAGTTTGAAGTCTTCCCATGATATAGTGATAGCCTGTAAATTTCAAATAGCAAATAAAAAATAGAAAACATAATTCTTTGAAATATGTGACATTTATATGCTAATTACAGTTTCAAAGGAGCGTCATACAGCGGGGGAGGAAGCATCACGTTTATAGGAACTCTCGGTAATGGTGCTGAATTTTCAGCACGGCTCTTTCACGGAGAGCTTCCTTTGGGGAACTCACCACTACACTTCACATATTCTGTAAGCCTCTTTACTCAGAACTGTCCTTAAAATTTTCCCAGCCAGAATGCAAATATCAAATGCAGTCCATTCTTAAGTTTCTGAAAGCTAAATGATGAATTTTAATTCACAAGAACCCTCAAAACTCTTGTGTTTGCTGTCACTTATCACAATCAGAAGCTGATACAATCTGTCGCTCTTGATGATATACGCATTGATCTTTGTACTACGAGTTGTGATTTGTTGGCTGGCTCACTTTATTTTTTGATGATATAATTCATGAAGGTTAAATTAAGTGGGAACTCTCTCTTAGGCCTTGCTCTTGAGTTCTCATCTGCAACGGACGAGAAAAAGTCAGTACTTCTGGCTGCACCGGGAAATACCTTGCTAACCATGAACACGTTCTCAAGCCGTTTCACTAGTGTTGTAATGCCACGACGAGTTACACTGGAGCAAGAACCTGGATGGATGATCCAGGAAAGCAGCATCAACATGGCTGGACACATATTAACAGAAATCCGGGCCCTATGCTACAGATCAAAGCCCGATAGGTCTGCTGCCGTTGCTGAGGATCACACACTTTCTCGTGCTCCATCAGACTACTATGCAGTTCTCGGAGACCTGAAGATCACTACAAATGGAGAGAACACAAAGTTCCCTCTATCTGATTCGTGGCATGTTGATAGCGAATTCGTCAGTTGGACTTCGGGCGAGTCCAAAAACCTTAGTGTCAAAATCATTTGGCAACTCAAAGAGGATAATGCTGATCTTTTCCCAAAGTACAACATATTCGTTGAAAAGCTCAGTAGCACGTCGTCTGGGAACCAGAGTCGAATGCTTGAAGTAGCTCACGAGTATCTTGGTGAGGCCGTCGTGCAGTCGTTCTACGTTTCCGACCTGCAAGTTCCGTCGGGCACTTCTAGTCTGAAATTCATAATTCAGGTATGTGGTCTTGATGGCGCTTCTCAAAAGCTTGAAGATGCTCCCTTTCTCCAACTGAAAGTTGAGGGTTAATTTATTCTCACTATTTGGTCATCATTAATGATTATCATTTTCTACAATAAAGAGAAAAATATGAACTTTAATATATGTGTTGTAACAATTATTTATATAGAATCTTATAGGTTCTCTCTATTCAGTTACATATATCGTTGTTACATTATAGTTAAGTGGACTGCACCGTGCAGTCTGTTTAATTAGGGGTGAGTTAATTAAGATTAAGTGTAATTAGGACATAATTAAGATTTATTCATTTTTAATTAGAGTTTATTAATTCCTATTTAGGATTTATTAAATATTATTTATTAATCCCAAATATTATTAATTCCTATGATTATAAGTGTTTGTTAGGCATGAAAAAAGATGACGTTTTGAGATTCTTGAAACTACGTCGTTTGTTTAGTCAGGGCGATTTGCCATGTAAGCATTTTCGATGTCCAACTCAGCTTCAATCTGGGAAAAAATTGAACGCCGGAGAAAAATTAAACACATTGAAAGATGGAGTTTTTAGGCAAAAAATTAAAAGGTTAGGAAATAAAACAAAATTTTAAAAGAAGTCGGAAATTTAAATACAAAATTGCCCAATAAAAAATGGCTCCGTCTAATAATCCCACCTAAAAGCAATCCCAGCAGAATTTTCAAAATTTTGTTATTAAATTTGTTCCTAAAGTTTCTCATATACTATTTATATTCCCTATTTTACAAGTGTATACAACAGTTATCCTATTTTCTACTAATTATACAATAAAAATTGTGGGCCCAGCTTAATTTGTGAGATAAAATAGTTTAGGGAGGTGTAAAATTGAGACAAGATTTAGAGAGGTGTAAATATTTTTGTGGGCCCTACCTACTTTAAGAGATCTGCTGGATGACTTTTTTCTATCTCATTTTTTATTATTTTAGCTTAAATTTAAAGTTAATGATAATTTTGAGATAACTGCTGGGAGTGTTCTAAGTGCATTTACATTTTCCTACAATGTTATTATAAATAGATTTGAGGGAAATGGGAATGAGGTTTGAAAAACAAAAAGATTTTGGAAGCATATCGGCCTCGAGCCCTCAAAAAAAAGAAATAGGTCTACTACATTTACACTTACTATCTAAAATTCTTCTCATTTTCAAAAGGAAATATGCAAAAATCGAGGTTGATGTATAAAACATAATAATTATTATTATATTTTTTGTCTTGTATCAAAATTTTCCATAATTTTAATCTTGTGCTTTCAACTCACTTTGACCCAACATTGCCTTTTCTATTGACCTACTAAAGTCTCATTTCCCCTAAATTCTTCATAAAGTTATAATACAAACTAAAATAGCTGCTCTAACAGAGATGGAAAAGGAAAATATAAACACAAATATTGGATTCGTTGTATTATTACAAAAAACGCCCTATTGTTTTTCTTAATTTAATAATAAACGAAATAGTTGCATTTGATGGGCAAATCTAAAATCCTCAATTACTAAGATTGGTAAATTGGCATTTCTAAGGATTTTAAGTTTTAACCAAGACATTAAGATTAATCCAACAGATCATTTTTTTTGTCATAATCTATTTTTTTTTCTATGTGACACCCATGTCTCACTGTTAAGTTCGTTGTTTATATATCCTAATTGAAAATAATAAAATTAAACTAAAACACGAGAAGTTAGAATTGAAGAAAAAAATTAAAAAAAAATCTAAAAATATTGAAAAATAAAAAATGGGATACACGATCTCAAATGTTATTTCCTTCCACCACCCCCACCCCAGCCGAAAACGAAACTAAAATCAACAGAATAAACTAAAATCATATATACAATTAAAACATAAATGTTATACTTTGAAACAAAAAAAAATTAAAAATCAAGATCATGAGGCAAAAAAATTGCAAAATTAGGTTGAAAGTATCAGATCAAGAATAGTACTCCCTTTGTCCCGTTATTCTTGTCTTGTATTCCTTTTTGGGTTGTCTCGTTATTCTTGTCCTGTTTCCATATAAGGAAA
Organism: Agastache rugosa; assembly: GCA_031470985.1. Classification (NCBI taxonomy): domain Eukaryota; kingdom Viridiplantae; phylum Streptophyta; class Magnoliopsida; order Lamiales; family Lamiaceae; genus Agastache; species Agastache rugosa. Next base: position 34,815,403 of record CM062606.1, on the reverse strand, counting down.
TATGTTTCTCTCACGAAAAGTTGTGGGCTCCACCACTTTCTATCTTTTTACCCTTCTTTTTAATACCCGTGCCCAAAAGAAATGAGACAAGAATAATGGGACGGAGTGAGTATATTAATTGTTGTTCATATCTAATCAAGAATAATGAGACAAAATAAAGGAAGTGAGTGGAAGGTGAGAGAATTCAAAAGGAAAGCCCCATTATATATAAATTGACTAATGAGATTAGGACAGGAAGAGGGCATGTGAATATTTTGTTTTATTTTTCTTAAATTCAATTAAGAAAGTTACATTTCCTTGACTTGCAAAAACATTTTTTTTTTAATTTTTTTTTAATATTGACAAAGCCGAATATGACAATTTTTCATTTATTTACTGAGAGCCGTTGCTTGTGTTTTTCTTTCTCAACAATTTGCAGCTGATTAGACGTGTAATTGGAGAAGGAAATGAATATGGAGATTTAATAAACTTTTTTTTTTTTTTTGTATGTATGTAGTTTAATAAACTTAGGAGTCCATGAACTGAGCACTTTCTTGAAACCCCACGTGAACAAGCTATTAACAAATGACTTGTTATCACGTTACACAGGAACGGAGCCAAGAATTTTAGGGGGGCGAACTTTCTCAAAAATTCAAAGTATAAAAACTTGATATATATTTAATAATATATATTAATCAATATATACATATTTTATACATGAACATTAATAATATTTTTCCCACAATATATACATATTTTATACATGAACATTCAAAAAAAATTATAAAGATGAATTACCTAGTACTACTAATTTCAAATTTGACCAATTACACAGAAACGGTGGAGTAAACACATAAGGTTAATATTCTAGTTTAGACTTCTGCAACTAATTTTAAATTTGACAATATAATTTTAGATAGTAAACATGCATTTCTCACTTAATCAATTCAACACCGTTGCCGCCCTCTGCCGTATTCAATCACACAATGTTCCAAACAAAATCACTATTCCTCATCCAAATTAAATCCCGTTGTTAATTCTATCTATCCAAAGATATAGTATGTTATTTAATTAAGTAAAGCTCAATCTATTTAAATTAGAAATTTTAAATCATTTGAAATTGAACTTGAATAATGGGCTTAGAAATTTTAAATCATTTGAGATTAAGCTTGAATAATGGACCTAGAAATTTCTTTATAATTAATCTTATAATACATATGTAAATATATATATATATATATATATATATATATATATATATATATAAATCAGAAAATTTGAAGGGGCGGCCACCACCACCTGCCACCCCCTAGCTCCGTCTCTGACGTTACACACACACCAAATTTGGACATTATAACATCATTCAAAATTTTCTTGACCATGAAGATTAGATTTTACTAAGGCTAAAGACTCGTGTAAATGCTAGCATATTGGCAATTAATAAATTAAATAAATATTTTTATTAAATAATTGACAAATAATCCTAGAGGGTCTATTTTTATATGCAAATGAAATGTAATTAGTTATGATGTGCAATCAATTTGTTCAATATTGTCCACGTACGCATACACACACACACACCACTTGCTCATCCCTCTTTTATCTCATAATTATGGGTTTATTTTTTTATTTTTTATATAAATACGTAGACTAGCATATATTCCAAACTAATTATTTTTGAAACTATACATCACGATTCATGAATATTTGACATATATTTATCAATCATGATATATTGCTAAACAATACACAAGAGAGAGAGAGAGGAAAACTTTGCTTCATACATGTGATTAAATTGGTGCAGAATTTATGTCTGCCATATTTGTTTAAAAATGGCACCGCCCTCTAGCATTAATATATTAATCAGCATGTTTAAAAAAATAATAACTATATTAATTTAATTTAATTTGTTTATTGAGTTCCACATGCTAGGGTTGACTTATCAACTTACCCTTGTTTTCATACTTGTAACTCCTATGGTGTCTACCTTTAATTTTATGTACATAATAATAAAAATTTGTACTTACTCTCTCATCATTTACTTAATTGCCCCTGCCTATGTCAATCATAGTATATATTTATATTGAAAGCTGAGTGAATTTAGATTAATTACTTATAGTTGGACCTAAGACACAAGTGAAGAATTCCGGCCTCGATCCGTCGCGAATCTGTCACCAGTTTTGTCATAAAAAACGGTGTCTTTCCTTCGTCGTTAGGCCGTCGTGGGTCCGTCGTGGATGGGCGACGTAATGTTTTCCGTCGTCGTGATTTTGATGTTTTTTTGTAGTGTAATCAGTAATAGGATTATATATACTACAAATAATTCACATCATGTGACACCTAATTAAAAGAAATCATATTATACTATAAGGATAATTAAGATTCTTACAAATTTGGGAAGTCATTTTTCTACAAAAGTGAACTAAATTAAGAAATTATAATGTGTATAAGACTTCTTGTCGCACATTATTATATATATTCTCAATATGCAACACATACGTGTATGGCCAAGTAAATATATTGATACATATTATAGTTTTGCTAAAAAGATAATCACTTCAGATTAATAAACAATAAATAATTAAAGCCATATATATATATATATATATATATATATAAACAATTGAAATATAATACAAAAAAGATATAAATGAAACCGAGCTCCAACTTTCATTTTATTAATTAAGTAACAATTAATTAAGAAACCATGTCATGTCCGTAGAGCGATGATTCTTTCTTGAAAGAGTCGTAAATTACATTAGTATTAGGATTAGCAAAATTAAGCAAGTGAGGAAGATTATTTTGAAGGAAATAGGATTTATCATGATCGTGATCGTGATCGTGAATATTACTATTATTAATGGCGATGAAATTAGGCTGATCTTGCTGCATTTGAATGCACATTATCTCCGCCTGCGCCACAGCCAGCTGCATTTGGAGCTGCGACACCTGGTTCTGGAGGTACGATATCGCCCCGACGCAGCCGTACACCGGGTCTCTCGCCCTAGCATTTGCCTCGTAAACTAGGCTGTTCACTGCATCCACTCGTTCTTGCACCGGAACCTCCTACACACACATACCCACTACTTATGTTAGTGTTTGATAAGTATAAAGCTCGACTTGTAAAATATTGGTTTTTTTTTTGTTTTTTTTTTTTGGGGAAGGGGGGTGGGGGCCGGGGGTTGGGATTGAACTCGAGACCTCTCCCTTATTATTACCTGCAACATTTTGCTAACGTTGGAAGCGCCGAAGACTTTGTGGACAATGGCGAACTTGTGGGGGTCGTCGGACGGAAAATAGGGGGCGAAGATGCAGTCTTTGGCGCAGCGCCGCCGTAGGAGCTTGCATGAAGCGCACGGCGAGTTCCCACCCATTGAATCTTGGCTGATGAGAGAGAGAGAGAGATGTGAAGAGAAGTTGGGAAAAGTGTTGTAGAGAGAGAGAGAGGTGTGTGGGAATGAAGTTGTGTATTTATAAATGGAACGAGGGTGTGTGTGAGTGTGAACTTGGGAGATGGTTTAGATATTTAATACACAAAGTGACGAGGTCAAATTAGTAAATTAATTGGGAGGCAACTATTCTTTACTCATTTTGCGATAGTATATTGAAATCTTTTCATACCCACAATCAATTGTATTATACTCCCTCTGTTCTTTTATAAGTGTCCCCCACCGTCAAATTACACATACCAAGGAAATAAAGAAATTTACCTATGTAACCTTATTAATTACCATCATTAATGTATACATATAACTAATTAACAAATTACGATAAGCATTAAATAAGGATAAAATAGGAAGAATGTCATTATTTTACTCTCAAATTTTGAAATAGGACACTTATTTGAAAACAAAAAATTGAGCTAAATTGGACACTTAAAAAAGAACGGAGGGAGTACGTTTTATTTTTACGGGTATGATTCGAACCGAGCTGAATCGAACTGAATATTAATCGAGCTTAACTTTGATTTGTTTTATTTGAATCGAGCTCGAGCTTTATTTACCAAACACTTTGGAACCCACGAGCTTAAATTAACGAGTTTTGTAAATTCAGATTTATATTTGAGATGTTAGTAAAAAAATAACTATATTATTCATAATAATAGAACACAATATTATTTATAAACGAACGTGAATGAGTTTTTATTGAACCGAGAGAGATTGGAGTTTTTATTAACTATTTTATACAAAAATTGATCCAAAAAAACACCAAATTAGAAGTCATATAAAGGTAAATAGGAGCATATATGATAATCGTATTATTTAAATTAACATTTCATTTCTACAACATAATTTATAGTAATAAATCAAATTAATCCAATCCAAGTCATGATCAAATGAGATATAAGTGTAGGGGCGAGCATTCGGTTATTCGGTTTGGTTTTGGCCTAAACCAAACCAAACCGAATAAATCAAATTTTTAAAAATTAAAACCATATCAAACAAACTGAATAATTTAAAGTTTATGGGATAAAACAAATTCAAGCCAAAGTTCATGTAGTTTTGTCAACAATACTATACATATAAGTTTTGTTTATTTAATACTATAAGATAAGACTTCATTTCTATCAAAAATTCTATAGAAATGTAATTACATTTATCTATTTTTATACAAATTCATTAATTAAATTAATTATTTGATGTAAATCGTACGTCTTGCTAGTTGCTCTTAAAGCAAGATATGTCTCAATAAACTTGGGGTTTTTAACTTGTCTTTGTTGTGTATTTCTATAATGATAATAAACATGTGATTTTATATATAACCGCAATATAAACTATCTACATTAATTAATTAATTAATTTATAGTGTGTTTCATTTCATGAATAATCACTAGAAGTTTTGCTTTTTAAAAGCACATTTGGTTGCTCTATGTAAAATGAAGTAAATATTTAGCAAAGAGAACGTTGACTGCCGCCAAAATCTCTGATTGGTTGACAATTTTATACAACATATTTTGTCGCATGTCCTCTTTAATTGTGTAATTAATAGTTCTAAATATACAAATACTAAGTGTAATTATTTCCTTGTTAATTATTTATTATTATTAAATCACTTTTCAAAAATCTATAGAAAACCCTAGCCCAAAAGGAAGAGGAGGAACTCAACGTGAATGTTTGTTAGGCAAAACATTCACGTGAATATATACACATTCATTGTATATATAAATTGTTTGTGGGCCCCACGATTTATGCAAACAACGGTCACAATTTATGTAGCACTTTTTTGTTTGTTTATTAATTTATTATTGTAAGTCTTTAACATACTAGACTTCAATTAATTATTTGTATAGTACTATATATGAATGGGGTATTGCTATTTAGATACACTGTGACCAATCATACAAGCTAAAAAAGGTAATATAGGTTTTGAAAAATGAAATATACCCAACTTGGGGAATCATAAATCCTAAGGAGAAATGTGATTATTTTCATTTTTACAATTAATTTTCCTTTTCTTACGCTTGTGGCTGGCCATAGTGTGACCGAATAGCTTTATTGTAAAAAATTAAATAGAGCTTGCTGACCTAATTGCACTTTAATTTATATTTAATTTTATTATTATTACTTGTTACTGATGATTAGCCCATTTTAACCATGTGTTACAATTTTTTGGTTTAAATTTTCAAATTGATAAATGGGAAATTAGTATATATATATATATAGCCACTTAATTCTCGAATCAGATTCTTGTTCTTGTCCCTCTAATTTCTTTTGTATGTTGCAATTCGGAATTTTGTTTAGTTAACAATTTTATCTTGTGTATAGGGTGTAAGATAAATAAAAAGGTCAAATGAATTTCAAATCACAATAAATCTTTGTCCAAATATATACATTTAGTACAATATTTCAAAAATTGCAATGTTTATAATGATCACTTTCATAGTTTAATTTACTTTTTTCAGTTTGAGTAACTAAATATACTTTTTATGACTAATGCATGCCCAAAAACGACATCATTCAACATATTACATATTATCGTTGATTGATACTTGAAAATTAATTAAGGACTTAAATTCAAACTTAATTGTATCAATATTTTTGTAGAAAGATTATGTATCAATCAATTGGATATATACTATCAACGAGTAAATACGCAATTTTACCAAGTAGAGAAGTAAGTGATTCAATATTCTTCAAAGAACGAAAAATTAGATCAAATAATCCTCACTTTTAAATGGATATTTTATTTTCAAAAAATTATGGTACGTTATCTACTTAATTTACACAAAATATCTTTTAAACATTAAGAATTAATAATACAAATGTGTTTATATTAATTAGACCGATGATTTCATTTTATACTCCCTCCGTCCATGAAAATGCTTCCTATCTTTTTGTGGCACATGTTTTAAGAAAAAAATACAGTCGATATTGTGAATGGAGTGTAGTGTACTGTTGTGAGTAGAGGAAAAATAATATTTTGTGGTGGGGTAGTGTCCCAAAAATGGAAAGTAAAACATTTCCGTGGACGGCCCAAACAGGAAAACTGTATTCTCTCTCCGTTCCTAAATAAGTGTCTTGAACCATCAAAATACGTATACCAATATAATATGCAAAATAACTTATTTTACCCCTAATTATTGCATAAGAAACCTAAAAAGTAAACCTTTAGCTTTGTTTCAAAGAATAAATATGATAACTTGACATAATTTTTAGATAAAAATGTGTAATAAGACACTTATTTGTTACCAAATTTTTTACGACTTGAAATATTTATTTGGGGAGGAAGAATTATTTTTATAACAACAAGTGTATCTTTTCACGAGGCAGTGGCAGTCATTACTGACGTGACAGAAAAATTAATAATTTCTCGAAATTCTGTGGATTCTTCTATTTTCAGACCTAGAATCTTAGTCAAACCTGGATTTATGCACTTCTCTTAATTGTTTTAACTTTTTCCTATTTCCATATGTATCGAGATTTTATTTTTAATATTCCCCTAAAAATATAAAAATGATGTCTTAATATCCTCATTGTCTGGGGGTCTGGGCTCATGCATGCAGCTAGAAAATATTTGTGGTTTATATTCATAAATTCGAATTTTTACTATAAATAAAAAGACCACTAACAATATGTGTTTATAAATTATTCTTTTTATTTTATTTTTACTAGATGCTAGTATTTGCAATATTCTCAAGAGATATACATAATTACATATACTAGTAGAGAGCTACGTGTGATGCACGTAATATTGATAAATTTTAATAATATATATATATATATATATATCAAACATAAAATAATAATATGATAATAGGTACTAATAATAAAATACTATAATAAGGATATAATAGGCGAATCAAATTTTGTAAACAAAGCTCTTTTATAATAGGTATAGATAGATATAGATATACCTCTTTCATTTTGTATTTCTAGAGAACCTCGCTTTTTATTATTTTTCTTTAATAAAAAAGGCTTTTGAAATTGTTAACTTGTAATTTTAGAAGAGTTAACCTTCTAATTTGGGACGATATGATGAAATTGGATATCCGATTCTTGCAATTTCCAACTTTTTTTTCAGAGCTTGAAATTAGAATTTTCAAATTGTCAGAGATTGCACACTGCATATTCACATTGTTCCCCAATTTATATTATATTTATCATTATTATAATTATTATTGGATCCAAACTTATTTAATTTGCAAATGAAAAGGCTTTTATTTTGAACTGATAATTAGACTGAACATAACCAATTTAGTGCCTGTCTTCTCTGATAGCATTAATTATAAATATTTTTGTTTTTATTCCACAATGTACGACATGAAATATATGCAATACTTTATTCTGTACTAATATATATATATATATATATATATATATATATATATGCGGATCAAATAAGAACACTTTTTTATGTGAGAAATAAGAATAAATCTGGACCCTTGATTCTTGTTGATCTACGGTCCAGATTTAACCGTGCATTTAATTACTCTAATTTATGCATTCAAATGCTAATGCATTAAGTTATTGTAGTTTATGCATTTAAATATTTATGCATTTAGTTTCTGCATTTTATGCATCTCCGATGTAATAAAAATGCATTGTTCTTACGTTCTCATATAAGATGTGTTCTTACCAGATCCGTTCCCTATATAGATATATCAATCTATATACTATTCTTAATCCACTCTCATAAATCTCCATTTCTCATCACACCGACAGGCCACGAGCTTTAATTTTAAAATCAACATTTAATAAATGTTTAAGAAAAAAGAGCTTAATACATACTCCCTCTGTTTTTTTAAGTGTTCTATTGAGAAAAAATTGTTATCCCCTTTTAAGTGTCCTATTACGGAATTTAAGATTACAATAATGACAAAACTTCTATTTTACCCACATAAAAGTTATTGGAAAATGTCATTTTTAGACTTTGAAAATAATAAATATGGGTATAAAAGTAATATCTCATGCTTCCTTGATTTTTGTAATTTTTATTAATAGGACACCTAAAAAAAATAGAGGGAGCATGAGAATTAATCAAGAATCTAGAGAAAAAGGCTAATTGGACCGACATGATTGTCAAATTCTACGTAAAGCACTATCGGTACATCATAAATGTAAAAAAGACTCAGAAAACTGAATGCTAAACTTTGAATCTGATCAATATTTTATAAGTCGAGTCTTATGCAAAATTCTTTTATGCGACATAATTCTTATATATGATGTGTAGACTATTATACAAGACAATGGCAAACCTAAATATGTGTTTGAGGTGGGGCTATTTGCCCCATCTCAATTTTTTTTGAATATATGCATGAATGTATAAAAACTATGTATGAATTTACAAAAATATTTAAATCTTGCTCCACTAATAATTAAAAAAAAAAAGGGAACAAAGATGAAACTAAATATTTTTTCCCGTATTCTCACTTGGCTCCGCCACTGGTACAAGAGTATAGTTTACTCAATGTGCATTTAAAATAGTGGTTGCAGTTTATCCCATCTATTAAAATTATAAGCATACTCATAAAGCACACATACAAGTAGGAATGTCAATTGAGCCCGAACCTGACGGGTCGATCCGAATAAACCGAACAAAATAAAGGATTAGGGTTGATTTTTTACAACCCGAATACATAACCGGGCTATTTGGGCTGGCCCGCTAGGGTTGAAGGGTTATCCGGGCTAGCCCGATCAGGGTTAGGGTCAACCCGAATAACCCTGATGTATTTTTTAAAAAATAAAATAAATAATACATAATACTAATTACTTGTAGTAGTTGTATGTCGCGCCCTCTTTTACTCTACACAGAAATCATTGAAGATGAATGTCATTCAAGTGTTTAGTTTCATTTGTGAGATAACGAATTAATGTTGAATATTATTGTTATTTTTCATGTCGTGTAGTGCTACTAGACTTATTTTGTTGGATGCTATTTTTTGGATTTAATCAAGTTTCTATTTTTGGGTCACTCGTATTCTTGTTTTGTTACTTTTTAATTTTTTTGTGTATAGTTTTTTTGCGACAAATATTGAATAGTCAAGAAAATATATACATTTTAATTTTTATTTACAAACTTTGTGACCCGACGGGCCAGCCCGAAAACCGAAGGGTTAGGGTTAGGGTTAGGGTTGAGTTTTTTCAACCCGAAAAAAAATCAACCCGATTTAACCCGGACCGAATAGCCCGATAACCCGATAGGGTTGACCCGAAACCGAAAGGGTTGGCCCGATTGACATCCCTACCTACAAGGATTGAAATATTATTCTACCAATTTTTTGTCATTATTATTTATCTACATTTTAATAATACACATAGCGCAATGTTGATTGAATTTAAATCCTCAACAAAAATATCTCCCGATCTAATATCGAATTTTAGCTCTAGAGAGAGAGAGAGGTTGAGTAAATATTTTTGAGAAATTGGACTTTTTGTAGCTCCTAAACTAGACACATTAAATGCAGGTCCACTACATTGGAATAAGAAATTAGCAAGATTTCAAAAATTGAAGCTTATTACATGGACCAAAACTTTTGTACAAGTAATTTAATGAGAGCCTGACATAAAATTAGCTAGGTGGTAGTAAAATAAAATGAAGCCCAATTCCAAGAGAGATTAATTAATAATTAGAAATTGATGGTTTCTAAAAACCCTAAGCTCATTGCATTAATTGTCCTTCACATGATTCTAAGTTCCTTTCCTTGTCTCATCTTGATTCAAACAATTTCAAGATGCCCTTTTGTTAACTTCTATGTTAGGGAAAAAATATTTACTCCCTTCGTTTTTCAAAAGAAATGTTCCATTTCAAAAATCTAGAGTAAAATAATGTGAAACTTTCCATTTTTATCTTTGTTATTAATGCAGATAATCTATTTTTTTAAAGTTTTCTATGCTATTAATTAGAGGTAAAGAAAGTAAATTATCAATTTTCTTAGTATGCGTGTTTTGACGACATATGACACTTATTAAAAAACGGATGGAGTAATAAATGCTCCTTCTGTCCCCGGATAAGTGTTCTGAGCCGTCGAAATATATATACAAGACAGTGGATAAAATGACACATTTTACCCTAATTATTTCATAGAAAATTGTAAAACTGAACTTTTTGCCTTAAGGCAAAGGGTAAATGTGACAATTTAGCTTAAAATTTGTATTGAAAACCACGATAGGATACTTATTTGGGGACACAAATTTTAGTGATTCGAGACACTTATGTGGGGACAGAGGGAGTAAAAAGAAGAAGGAGAAGATAAATGTTTCCTTCAAAAAAAATTTGCAATTCATTGTAAGTATCAATTGAATTCCATTTGAAATTAATCTTTTTTTTAGTTGAATTTGAAAATTGAAACTACATTTAATTAGTAAGTATTTTGATTCATGTTTTCGTACTCATTCATTTTATTTTTTGAGTTATCAAACGAAACCGAAATTATAAGGCATACTACCACCATTCACCACCAAAAATAATGAATTAAAAAAATAAAGAAAATAAAAGAAAGAAAGAAACGCGTACTTCATTTTCATAAAATAATTGAGATCTCATAAGGTTCTACTTATCAAATTAGAGTCTAATATCCCAATTACAGATTATGATTATCGTTGCATTATATTTTATGTAAAATACTCTCTCCGTTCCACCATCTTATTACCAGATTTTGACCAACACGAGTTTTAATAAGTTAGTTGATTTAGTATAAATTGTGTTGTGAGTTGTGTGGGTCCATTACCAAAATTGAAATGCGGTAAATCTTTTGTGGACGTACCGAAAATGAAATTGTAACAAAAAGGTTGTGAACAGGAGTACAAAATTAAGATGATATAAAAGAATCTTTTTAATGCTAATACAAAGTCAGTTGCATATTACTCTATCTGTCCCGAATAAGTATCTCTTACCGTAAAAATTTATATACTAAAGAAGTAGGTAAATTTACTCTTTTATCCTTAACTATTACTTTGTTGCATTGAAAAAGTAGCAACTTCTGGAAGTATTGAGAACAAGTTACTGTAATTAAAATGAGAAGTTTGACATTATTTTTTATGAAATTTAGAAATACGAACGCTTATTTGATAATTAATACTCCCTCCGTTCTTTTTAAATGTTCTATTTAGCTTAATTTTTTGTTTCCATATAAGTGTCCTATTTCAAAATTTGAGAGTAAATTAATGACATTTTTCCAATTTTATCCTTATTTAATGCTTCGGTAATTTGTTAATTAGTTGTATGTATACATTAATGATGATAATTAATAAGGTTACATAGGTAAATTTATTTATTTTCTTGGTATGTGTAATTTGACGGTGGGGGACACTTATAAAAGAACGGAGGGAGTAAAAATTATGTACCATCTATAATTTGGAGATCTTCTTGCAACCAAACATCAATTTTTGTAGCATTTTTATTGGGATATGTGATTAGTTAATTACTCCCTCCGTTCTTTTATAAGTGTCCCCCACCGTCAAATTACACATACCAAGGAAATAAAGAAATTTACCTATGTAACCTTATTAATTACCATCATTAATGTATACATATAACTAATTAACAAATTACGATAAGCATTAAATAAGGATAAAATAGGAAGAATGTCATTATTTTACTCTCAAATTTTGAAATAGGACACTTATTTGAAAACAAAAAATTGAGCTAAATGGGACACTTATAAAAGAACGGAGGGAGTAAAGTATTAGCGAGAACACCCTATTCGTTGAAAATTTTAAGACAAGAAATTCTTAGAAAGAAGAAAGAAAACAGACATCTTCCACAATCTTGTCTGGAAGAGAGTATCCATGCAAGCATTAAATGACCCTCGTGCCCCTCCCAAAAGCACACATTTTTTTTAATTTCAATCAAGATGATTATATGTTGTGTATTATTCCATGTATTATAATTAAGTTCTTATACAATTATTAATTATGGAGTAATTAAGTTTTAATAAATTGTTAATAGTTTCTTATACTAGATGAAATTACATAAAAGATAAGTAGAGCTGTAAATTTCAACTCGATTAGCTTGATCTAGGATAAAGTTAGGGTATAAGAAACCTAATCAATTTACCAATCGGATAGGCCCAATCTTAAATGTCGATTTGCCCCGTGGGATCAGGTTGGCCTGGCTCGAAATGCCCATGGTTCGGGCCGGCCAGATAAAAATGCACTATGTTTTCTTTTTGGGTCGGAGTGGGCTATTAAAAAACAATAGCCCTGACCAATTTTCGAATAGGGTCGGTCCTAATTTTCCCCTTTGTCCAATGGGTCCGGTTGTGTTAGTCCAAAATTTTGATAGATGTACTCTCTCCGTCTCACTTTCTATATTATTGGATCGTCTCATTCTAAATATTCAATCTTTAAGCTTATGTTGTAGACATGTGGTGTCATGGAGCTTTATTTTGAAGGGTTCTTGTTAATTTCCCTTTGAGAGATTTGTTTGTGTAAGCTGTTTTTAGGGATGCCAATTATACCCACGGGTACCCGCCCCTAATGGAGCGGGGATGGGGACGAAAACAAAAACCCGGTACGATTCGGGGCGGGGGCTGGTATATACTCCCTCCGTTCTTTTTTAAATGTCCTATTTAGCTTAATTTTTTGTTTCCATATAAGTGTCCTATTTCAAAATTTGAGAGTAAATTAATGACATTTTTCCAATTTTATCCTTATTTAATGCTTCTAGTAATTTGTTAATTAGTTGTATGTATACATTAATGATGGTAATTAATAAGGTTACATAGGTAAATTTCTTTATTTTATTGGTATGTGTAATTTGACGGTGGGGGACACTTATAAAAGAACGGAGGGAGTAGGTCCCCAACCCAAACCCACTCCGAAAAAATATTATATTATATATTTTTAAAAATTGTACTTATATTATTTAATTATTTAATTAAAAAAAATTATTAATATGGAAATTCGGATTTTTGGTGTTGATCAATAATCCAAATTAGTTAGACACATGTACATTGTTTCCTCTCCTCCTTTATATAACTCAACTCTCCTTCTCCTCTTCCATCAAGTTTCGATGTGAGACAACTTGTTTCTCTTTATTTCTTTCTCCTCTCTCAATATTTTTTGTCCCACATCGAAAATGAAAGAAAAATAAGATAGGAGTTGGCTTATAAATAAGACTTGTCTTCAATAAAATTAACTTCATCAACTTTTACTCTTTTTCCTTGTATTTTTTGGAAAGAAAGTAAATCTAGAATTCTAATTTAATTTAATATTTAGTTTAAATTTATGAATTCTATCTTATGTGGGTACCCGACGGGTAATCTCCCCCCACCGGGTAATCCCAGACCCCGCCCACCCCGATTTAAATGGGTATGGGGACGGGGACGGGTATAAAATTCTCAGGCGGGTATGGGGATGGGGAAGCAATACCCGCCCCTGCCCCGACCCGTTTACATCCCTAGCTGTTTTGACATTATGAAATGCAATTTGAATTTTTATGGGATCTTGTAGCAATTCTGGCATCTTACTTTTATAATCTCGATCATACAACCTTGCAAGCTTAGGAACACATCATTCAATGTTGTGGGATTTGTATTGACTGAATTGTCCTAAACCAACCTAAGTCATTTATATTAGTATCTGGAGAGTTTGGTGGTTGATGTACTAATGTGATGTTAAAACCATTTGAGCATGTTGTTGTCCTAAATTCATGATCATTGTCTTCGATGTGTAGTCTTGCATATACTTGTCAACTGCGTCGGACTGGCTCGGCCCAAGCCTGGTAAGGCCTGGCAGCCTTAAGGTCCAATTCGGCACAAACCCATGAATGGAGCGGGCCAGACTTTTATATGAAAATAGGCCCACTTGAGGCCCATTTAGTGCAAAGCCCGAATGCGCCCGGGCCTCGGCTGCTAAATAGGCCCAAATAGAACCTACTTTAACGTGGAGGCACAATCCAGGCCCGCATCATTTTCGAACTGGGCCAAGCCTGGGCCGACCCGATCCATTTGACAACTCTAGTTGGATTGTTTGATTCTTACATTGCATACATAAATGATTACTTCCTCATACCTGATTTATCAAGTCGTCTTTGATCACATGTTAGTCACTGATTCTTTTAAAAAGTCATAGTATTGTTTTAAATATATTGCATCTTTAGGGCTCATTTGATAGGTATGTTAGGATAATGCAAGATATATAATGTCAAGATAAATATAGTGAATAAGGGGTGATTGTTAGTGTATCTTTTGGTGTTTGGTAGATAAGATATAAACTTTAGATATCAAGGTTTGTTGTTTAGTACTCTATTTTAAACTCAAGACTAACTTTAAAAATTCCAATTCTACCCCTACCATAATTTAAAATTTACCAAAAGGCCCAACATATATATATATATATATATATATATATATTATCTCTGCCCCATTTCATTACTGCCCAAGCAGCAAAAGACAGAACAATTTCATTACTGACGCAGAAGAAAAGGAAGGTGAATACATGGGAAATTTGGGAACCGTCGGCGACATCAATTAATCTTCAAGAAATGAGTTCGACGTAACAAGGTTAGTGAGAGGTGGTTTATCTTTTATATCTCGCCCAATATCTGCGCTCGTACTTCTTCTTAGGGTTTGTCGATTATATTGATCGAATTATTGGGTATTACCAAATGATTTACAATGAAGTTTGTAGTTTTTCCTTTTGTGTATACTTTTTCATATTTATTTATGGTTGCTAAATGAATTTGGTTGCAAAGTTGTGATCGAGATTTGATTACATGAACCTTATTGCAGAAAAATACACTGTATTTCACATGATGGGCCGGGTATAAATGAAACAAAGTTTTGATTCAAGATGTAATTTCTGAACTAACAATGAAAATATGAAATAACTTAGAAATAAAAACTCCTGAATACTCATTGATGGCAATAAATTTTTCAGTAAAACATCAAAGTGTGCTTGGGATAACTTGATCAGATAAGTCTTAATTCTTACAAAATTGGATGATTTAAATTCAAGCTTGGTTCAATGAAATGTATTATTTATATACGGTTTTTAAGCTTCAATTTCTAAACCCATTAATTCACTTTATCTAAAATCATGATGGTGTCATTTGATTAAATAAATATGAATCCAATTTTAATTAATTCAATTGCTTAGGAAAATTATCATTACAAACTTCTTCATATAAAGCGTATCCATATGCTAGAATTAGAATGAAATTTTAAAATCTCCACTGTAGAGTCATTTTACTGTCATAAGTGAATTAAGAGGGATGAGGGGGTTATGAAATATTAATTGTTGTCTTCCTTGTGTATCGATTATGATTATCCTCATGTATATATATTATGCAACTTCAAATATATACCACTACGGTCTTAATGCAAGGTATGGAATTAGCTAGCAATGATTTGGGGCGTGGTAAGGTTAACAAAGCTGATAAGTCCACATGACGTACTTGGTCCCCCAAAGAGGAAGTGATCCTTCTTTCATCTTTGAATGAACTTCTAGCACAAGGCTGGAAATCCGATAACGGGTTTAAAGCGGGCTACCTCAATAAGCTAGAAGATGTCATGAGAAAGGAATTTCCCGGAACAGATCTAAAGGGAATACCCCATATCAACTCGAAGCTTAGTACTTGGAAAAAGAATTATTATTCACTTACTGCAATGTTGTCTCGAAGTGGCATTGGCTTCAATGTCAATGGGACTCACATGATTGATTGTAACACGGAGCAATGGCAGCAGATTGTCAAGGTATATTTGGTGTTCTATATATGTTATCATTTCTATATAACTAATTATAACACGTGTTTGGTCCATTTAATGAATTCAGAAAATTTAGAGCTAATAACTAATATGCAGATTTGGAAATTTTTTTCTTATATGAGCAGATTTTATGGTTTTTAAAATACATATCTCTTTTTTTGTCAGAGTGATGCTAATGCCAAAGCCATGCGTTATAAGTCATGGCCTATATTGGACGATTGGAAAGAAATATTCGGCAAGGATAGAGCGACTGGAGACAATGCCGAGGACATTATGGATGCGGTGAATGACTTGTTACAAGAGGACAACCGAGCACAAGGGGAAATTGACGGTGATTACCATGTCAACATAGACCAGATTTATGAAAATGATCAGGGGGAAAATAGTGTCTGTCAAAGTGAAAAGGAGAAGTTGTTACCAAACACGCGGGAAAGAAACGTAAAGTCGTTGATAATATAGAAGGCGTGGTTGAGCTGCTTCGTCAAAGTAGCCGCAATACAGATGCAAGACTAGACAATATTGCTAGTCGTATCGGATATGAGTTTGATCTAGGTAAGGCAAAGAAGGATGTATTCGAGATATTGGAAGACATACCCAGGCTGTCTCTTAATGATAAATTTGATGTTTGTGAGATTCTTGCGGACAAAACCGAGCATCTTGAGATCTTTATGGGGCTTCCGAATTCTGCTAGACCACAATATGTCGAGCGTCTTCTCAAATCTAAGCTTATGTAGTTTGTTTTTGGCTTTGTAAATGAATAAAAAAAACTTAGTCTTTCATGGCATTTTATTGCAACTGTTTTTGAACCGTTTCCAACTGATTTTGTAACTACGTTTATGTAATATATCTCTAGACAGATAAGGCTCGTACTTGGTTGTATCTAGACTCTACTTTTGTGTGTATCTAGACTCTACGTTTATGCCATTTTTGTTTTCTTCTTAAGCACTAAGTTTTACTGGTAATGCATCCAAGTTTCTGCCATTTTATGCTCCATTTTTTTCTGGGAGCTGTGAGCTAATAGGTGTACTGTGAAGATTTATTTCAATTGAAATATGTGGAGATAGTATATACTTCTTTCTCCATATTATTATAGTTTCAAGTATTAAACAAAGTTACAAATACATGAAATAATTATGAAGAACGTTAAATCTCCCTATTTTTTTCTGTCTTTTGTTGTAGGTATATATTTTACTTCATTTGATTCTATTCAACTGTATTTACTATAATGTTTAGGGTGTCTCATTTTTTTTTTCCAGCTACGTCCATTATTTGTATGATTGCACAAAAAAAATAAAAAGAGAGACACATGAAGAAATGCACAATAACCATTCCATTATAAGAAAACTCATTTCAAACTACATAAAATTCAATATCTCATAGCTGAAGAAAGGCACATGAAAGAGAACAAATAAGAAATACAATTACATAAGAAACATTGATACTAAGAGAGTGGTTACTGAATATGGAGCAGAAAAAGATAAGCATCAGCAGCTACAGGTTTCGTTTAACAAATTACCCTAAAATAATAGCTTTTAAACTAGACATAAACATAAGAAATAAACCAAGGCATGTTTAATACCTTGATGATTTCCATATTTTTACTTAGACAACCTACATGAATGGGTTCTTCCACCATTTGCTTGGGCTTGACGATGCACAAGAACTCGATGTTGTTTCTTTTGAAGAGAAACGTGTCTACTTAGATGTTGGTGGAAAAGCATTTATCAATGGAAATTCAGGGCAGCCATCTCCGTCATCCACGACATAGTAAGGTCCGTTGTTGTTGGTGGACTTACGATCTAGCACTTGATAATCATCATCGAACAACCTTCGGCGGAGTTTTTCCACATCATTTATCATTGGAGACGTCACTTCTTCAGAATCAGAAACAACTAAAGTGACATGCTCGGGTTCTTCTATACGAAGCGTAGAATCACTTATGTTGATCACTGTGTGGTCAATCTCATTCTTAATCTCTGCATGGCCAAATACTATGACTAGCTTGTTAAACTCACGGACCTCATGATAGTAGTACGCTTTCGCGGATACATTTATCTGCACCAAAGATAAGGTTAGATTAACCTCAAGGAAAATAAGGTCAGACAAGAAAGATGTTGAATCATGTTTTTCTTGAAGTTATTATGGAGTACTATACTTGAAAATGCAGCAAGAATCAAGAAATATCAAACTCAAGGCAGCAAACAACTAAAGTCGATGCCCATATCTGAATTTACATCATAAATGCAGTACTGACATTAAATACATCATAAATTTTTGTTTTGTTTTACATATTCTGGAACGCAATTTCCATGTAGAAAAGTAACAGACTTCACGAAACCGGCTTTACTTCATGCATTGATGTATTCCAGCAAATTATATTGAGTTAATGGTCCAAACTAGCCACTCTCTCTCTATTTCCATCCCCCCGCCCTCCCACCCCCCAGTCACAACTTTTCTCTCTTCCTCTCTCCCTCCTATTTTTCTCTCTCTCTCTCCTACTTTTATCTCTTTCTCTCTCTCTCTCACAACCATTTTTGGGTGTTTTCATGTATACATATATGAATGTGTTATTTCATGTATGTATACATATGAAGTAGACAAATTTTCGTGTATTTGTGTATATACATGAAGCGTACGTGTTCGTGTGTGTGCATGTTCTTCATGTATGCCAGAAACTCAGCACATGCCAGGAATTTTCATACATGAAAAAACACTTCATGTATGTGTGCATGTTCTTCATACATGCATGAAAAACATGCACACATACACGAACATGTACTCTTCATGTATATATATAAATACAAGAAAACATGTAGAATTCATATGTATATATACATGAAAAAAAACACTTCATGTATGTATACATACATGAAATTAACGCATACAAAATACATGTATGTATATATATATATACATGAAATACTGAAAAATAGTAGAGAGAGAAAGAGAGAGAGAGAAGAGATAAAAGTAGGAGAGGGAGAGAGAGAGAGAAGAGAGAGAAAGAGATAGAGAGAGAGAGTTGGCACATGGGGGCGGGTGGCAGAGAGAGGGAGGGGGGTAGGAAGGTAAAAAAAGTGAAAAATAACAAAATTTGTGTTTTAAGTTTTTTTGGCCATTTTTTATCTTTAAGTTTCGGAAATGGCTATTTTGAGTTTTGCCTCAATTATATTTGTAGAGGTCTAGTACATTATTTCACCTAATCTGTGCTCAGAGTTAATCTCAAGAATCGTGTTGAGAGGTAATTCAATAATCGAGCCCATAACCCACCCTTTAGCAGCATCTAGACTCCTAAAAAATATAATACCATCAGTTACAAAAAAAAGAAGCTATTTTAATTTGCCGGTACAGAGGGATGTGAGATCTTTTTGATGTCAAGAAACGGGTGCACCTTATTTCACGAGAACTGAATAATAAAATAAAGCTTATTGTGGTGAAATTAGAGACAACAAAAGTTCACATACCTTGAATATTTTCTTCCAGACTTTGTCATCTGTAATGATGTCGTTATCGCCACGATCCCAATGAGTCCCTGGTATGTTGAGAATCTGTCTGAAAGTGTGATAACGAGACTCCAACAACATTATTCTCTCAGTCACATCGTTCCAAGATAATAGGCTTCTGAACTCTGCATTCACGACGTCTTGGGCAGTAAGTAATGCACCGAATGATTGCTTGGCACTTTTGCACTTGCCCTCATTTTTCTGTTCAACGATTGTACTTAAGAACCTTGCGTCCATCTCTGTCGTCCATTTGGTAATGTAAAAGAAGTGGTGTTGCGGTGGAATATTGCTCAGCGACATTGCGCAAGAGGTACAATTACAAATGAATAAAAGTAATATGAGAACTTAGCATCGGTGAATGAGTGGATTTCCAGATTTATAGAAGAAATGATATGGACGAAATATTGCAAGCTCTATAATGCAAAAGACATAAGTTGGTAAGCCCATTTATTTCACTTCTTGACTGTTAGCTCTTAGTAGAAATGGAGTTAGCTGCAGAGTTCACAAATGCAAGCTGTTTGGCATTTATTTCTCACAAGAACCATTCCAGCAAATCATATTTTATGCCATATGTGAGATCTTTCATTTCTCTTTTTTGACTTTTGCCAGGATGATAGCTCTTTTCAGAAAAAATGGTGGTTGTAAATATTATTAATGCGGACAGAATCAACATTTACTTCTCACAAAAAATACACCTCCTGGTTGACTACATTTTCTGCCAATTTAAATCGAATCTCAAGACTAAACAACTAAAATCATTGCAACAACTTTCAAAACACATGGCTCTCAGATGATACACAAGGTGAAATTTCAATCCGAATGATTTTCACATGACAAACATGTTCAAAAAGAAAGCCCATTTTTAGATATCCTGCCCTCTTAAATTGTTCGAGCTTCACAAATATAGAGATAGTTTGGTTCAAGGAAGTTTACATTCTCTAAAGTAGTTTACCAATAACAACTCCAAATAAAATTAACACCATCGCCATGAAGATACAAGCAATTTGCACTTCAATGTCACTCCTCAAACGCGGAGGAGGTACATGAGACTCCCCAAATTCATGTTGTTGTTTTGGTTGACGAATGAGTGCAGCTCCTTATTTTTGGAGTGTATGTCTGGTTCAAGACATACTTGGGAGTCCTATCGGTGTGTTCCTTTTGATGATACTCGTCACACCATAAGAAATACCCGGCATGCTTGATGTTTGCCGGACATTTGTAGTAATAGTGGTCGGCGTTCGTTGCGTCATTTCCAACACACTTTAGAAGCATTTTTCCTCTTCCACACCGACATTTGGGAACCAATTTCAACTCTTCATTAGAAAGATCCATGTTCCTGCCATAATGGAAGTAGAATGGAATATATTCATATAGATTTTGGACAAAATAGAATAACAAAATAATCAATTGAAATATGAAAAATATAGTAAGTTTTGGCTCCTTTATATACATCCAACAATGTGTCCTTGATAAGCGAAATTCATAAGACAGAAATTATGTCATTTGAAAAATACAAAGTGGAGTTTTTTTCCAAACAGAGTTTTGCTACATAATACATGCCGTAATGGTAGAAAACTCAATATTCAAAGAAGCCCGTTAGGTAGAAATAGAGGTGGTTTACTTCATATCAATCACATTGTCTGTGCTATTTCATCCCTCTTTCCATTCCACTTCGGAGATGATTCCACTGCATCAACAAACTCCACATCATCCTCTTGTTCCTCAATTTCATTTTCATTTTCCATAGCATCAAAGAGCAGTTCTATCGGATCAACCACCATCTCAGAGCGAATAAAGTTATGTAACAAAAAACAAGCCATTATAAGTCTATTTTGAACCTTCACTGGATAATACGTAGTACTCCTAAATATTCCCCATCTCATCTTCATGATTCCAAATGCACGCTCCATTATGTTACGGGCTTTAGTGTGCCTCATGTTAAACATTTTCTCAGCGTTTTGAGGCCTTACAACTACAGAACCCCATTCTTTCAAGTGTCACCTCACACCTTTATATGGTGATAAAAAACCTTCACTATTTGCGTATTCATTATCACACAAATATTAATTCCCTAAATATTAAAAAAAAAACAAATCTAAGCCAATAAATCATGTAGATATGAAATGGAATGATGAAAAATCAATATAACAAGTATTTGTACCCTTTGGGACTTTAAATTCGTGCACTCTATTCACTGCATCACGTAGTACCCTAGAATCAGCAGCTGATCCTTCCCATTCAGGTAGGACATAAACAAACTTCAAATTGCAATCACAAACCACTAAAGTATAAGTAGATATCTGCCCTTTTCTTGTCCTATACCTGGGCTTATCAACATTGGGTACCATGACATTAATGTAAGTGTCATCTAACGCTCCTAGGCAGCCCTAACCACAATAAAAAAAAAATATAAGACACATTATTCTCAAAGGTTCAGTCACTTTGTTTGATTTACGGAAAATGAAGATATCAAGTTTTTATTGCTATATATGAGAAAAGGTTATTGGCTTGTACCTCGAACCATTTCCATCTTGGATCAGTGCAATCGTTTATTACAGGCTCTAGTTTGACCAACAAAATTTCGTGGAGCTTTAAAATAGCTTTTAGCACCACATGAACAAGGTGGAAAATGGTTTGGCCTGACCTCCAATAGTCAAATCTAACAACTCTATTTTTTTTTGTGATGGGCTAGGATCCCTAAGAACATTGCAACTTGCTCTTCTACACTAACATATTTTCCATCACTCAAACCTCCTAGATGTCACAATAAAAGACATAATCTACCGAAAATGTTATGGTCCATTCGAAGATTTACAATGCAATCGGTATCACTTACTCCAACCATTCTATGTAAGTGTTTAACTTGATTAGGGATCATTTCGATCATACAGTAAGGCTGAACGATTGAAGTACTTTTTCTTTTCTTTTTTTGTTATCCTAACTAGAAGGTCAATTATTAAAAAAATTTGGAGCGTGTGTTGATGCAAGATCTCCTCTATGAATAAAAAAATGGATGCATATCTATCAGAATTACACGGCATCTTTTAGTTTTTAACAGAAGCCTACACAACTGTCAGCATATGAAGCACGTAAGTCCAAAATCAATGAAAAATATATGATAACAAGAAGCATGCTCAATGAATAAGCATACAACATGTACATCCCAATTTACAAAAAAAATAAAAATAAACACTCATCCTAGGAGTATTCTGCTACTCATTAGACTTAAACAAGCTGAGATGTAGAACAATTTAAAAATTTGCAAATAAATGTCTGTAAAATAATTACCATCCATTATAAAGAAAATACAAAATTACTGAAACTGAAACATCTCATGTCTCTAACTGATGCAAGCCGTATTGTTTGTTTAAGATGTTGTTGTTGTCCTATTTTAACAAATCATCACAAAGTATATTTCAGCTAGAATTGAAACCCTTTAACTAATTAGAACAAAGTATATTCAGCTCTTATATTAACAAATCAGCACAAAGCATATTTGACGTAGAATTAAAGCCCTTTAAGTAATTAGAATAAAGTATATTCAACTATTTATATTAATAAATCAGCACAAAGTATATTTCAGCTCGAATTCGATTCCTTCTAACTAATTAGAACAAAGTATATCCACCTCCTTATATTAACAAATCAGCACAAAGTATGTTTCAGCTAGAATTAATAGCTTTTAACTAATTAGAACAAAGTATATTCAGCTCTTTATATATGAAAAGGTTTAAAAAAAACGACAATATATATATCTAAATATCAATCCAAATTCATGTGAATCTCAATGACCAATATTGAGAATTGACAAGGCAAGTAACTCTAAAATACACCTAGACTCACAGACCGATTTCCTTTCTAAATTGTTTCATTCAAATATAAATTGTAAATAAGTCGCTTCTTGCTCATACCAATAAGAGGTGAAGTTATAGTTAAAGGCACTAGTAGAAAATCGAAATAATTAGTTATAGTAAGCATGAAGGGGCTAAATGAAATCTGGTATTGTTATACATATGTTTCTAAAGCACGTACCTAAGTTTTAATTTTCCTAAAGCATGAAGATATGCAAAAATACCAAGAATAAGTTCAATTTAAATTTTTTGCTCATCTATCATTACGCAGACCACGAATAAAGAGAAAGTAATGGACATCTAAAATGAAAACATTTTCTCATTTCTATGATCTAGCCATCTCAGAATTCCTATGAACTAAGCCACGATTACCATTTAACCACTTTATTTAAAGCTAAAATGGCAAAGAATTAAAAATTTCTGTAATATTCCAAATCTTAGTGATGAGAGGCATTTATCATATCACTAAAATCAAATCACCAAATCTATCGCCGTATAATAAAACTTTATTCCTACAGCACTAACAAATTAGCAAATTAAGAAGAATATAGATCCTAACATTCTTGCATCCGCAATTCAAAATCATTTAAATCTCACCACCATTAAATTCCAGATCGCATTCAATCTCCCTAACCCACTTCAATTACACGCCAAATTACAGATCTAAGTTCTAACCACACAAAACCATCAAATTCAACTGAAATCGAAGCAAAAAAAATCAAGCTCGCATTACTTGAGAGATAAGCATACACAATAAATACAATAAAATAAAATTACCGTTTTCAAATTTTGTAGCAGAATTTGACAGACACACTAGCGATTAGCTGCAGTTCTCTACCTCAACTAGAACTGTACTTGTTCGGCGGGGGCGTACAGTGGTGACAGATGCAGGTGTGGCGACGTCGACTGATCGAGATGTGGTGGAGTTACATTAGGGCTTTTCTTGATTGTTGTTACTTCCGGTTCCTACAAATCAACTCCACTGCGTGAATACTCGTTGGGATGAGAAAGAAAACAAAAACATCGGAGCAATGCGTTACCTCTGGTTTCAATCGGCGCCTGCTACTTTCTGAACTTTACCCTAGTCTCAAGTTGAGGATAATCTGAAATTGGAGACAACATGGGTGCATAAGATTGAATTTGCAAGGGCAAATTTGTCTTCGAGAATTTTAATCTGTAGCTCTGTTGAACAAATGAAAATTAATCCGGCGAGAGAAGAGAGATGGATAAGCTGAGAGAAATAGTGAAATAGGAGCGGGCTTTCACATTGCAACGAGCTCCTGAGTTTATTAATATAGCCTTCCAAACACTAGTTTAGTCTAGTTATGCAAATAATATTGTGTTTATCTCCCCTACCAAATAGCCCCTTAAAATCAAGAGCTAAACTCGACCATCTCATAATATTTTTTTATATATATTTTTCATATTTTGAAATCACTCCATAATAGCCTTATTAAAAAAAACGTAAATACGTCTTTTTTTTGTTTTTATGTAAAGAATATTAGTGTGTATGAAGGAAATGAATGAAATCACTACTAATTATTCTATATTTTAAGCGCAAGTTATCAAGATATACATCTATTTTTTTTTTAGCAAAATAGGTACGTCTTCTTTGATGTGAGATATTAAGATTAATCACTATCAATATATCTTGATAACTTGCGCTTAAAATATAGAATAATTAGTAGTGATTTCATTCATTTCCTTCATACACACTAATATTCTTTATATAGAAAAATACTAATGTTCATTAATAAGTTAATATTATACATATGGAAATAATAAATAAATTTATTTCACTAGCATGTAGTAGAAGTTTTAGCTAACAACTACCAGGAATTAAGAATATTTAATCGAATTATATTAGAGTGATATTTTTATAATCCAAATTATAAAGATCAAGTTATATTTGAGAAATATTATTATTGAGAAAGAACTAAAACAATTAATACATTGTATGTAAAAAAAAAATCAGTCCTCTATATTAGAGACTAATGGTTGCCCCTCTTAGAGACGTGATAGCGATGTGGTCCCACCATTGCGCCCGGTGCTGAAATGGTTGGGCGTGATAGCAGGTGCGAGAGAATTAGTTTTGTAAAACTAAATTTTTCATTAATTAAAATCAAAAGTTACATTCATTCAAAATAAGAAAATTACATTAATTGAAAAACAGAAAATCACATAATTAAAAAAACATAGAAATTACTACTCGTGGCCCAAATCATGTCCAAATATGCTCGACCAAATCATTTGAAAGGCGTGCGGTCATTTGACCGTTGTGCCGCAACGGCACAATTTGCCTCAACATTTTATCGGCCGACTAGCCATTGCCGACAAGTTCTTTTTTCAAAAATCGATTTTTATTTTTATTTTTTTTAATGTGGCGCGCGTCTTATATTTTCTTCTTCGCACCCGGCGCATTTTATCGGGCCGCGACCCGTTCCGCTCGACTCGCTAATGAGCCGGCGTGACGGCGAGGCGTCTCGAGCTGCCCATCGCGCATGCCCTTAGGTCTGAAGGAAATAGATTTAAAAAAAGAAAGGATATAAAAGAAAAGTCAGAAGATAATAATTATTCATTCTTTCTTATTCTTGAGCCTCTAATTTCCGAGTTCATTTTAATTTTATATTCACATTATTTGATATCTATAGATATTCTAGGCTTGTTCGATCGTTATTGGGCTGGATTGTTCAATTTGAGTCGTTGACTGATTAATTGGGCTAGTCAATAAGACTTATTGGGCCCAAATTATTATCTATAAAAATAATAATAAGAATATGATGTTATATTAAAATAATACTCCAACATTTGTATTACAATACAAAGAGACAATCTAAAATTTGATAAAGAATGTAATGGTGTTCTCAAAAATAAAGATTGTAATGTTGGAAAAATCTAATTTGAACTAACATATGTTAAATTAAAAAAAAATGTGCTTAGTAATTGTATTTATTTTGGAATATTATTTTAAGTAATTGTATTAAAAAAATGTGCTTAGTAATTGTAATATAATTTTTGGAATATTATTTTGTAATATTATTTTAAGTAATTGGAATATTATCTATTAAAAAAATGTGCTTAGTAATTGTATTAAAAAAATGCCCTTAAGTTTAATAAAGATTTTATTTTGGATTAAATTAAGCACGTATTTAATTGTTGGGCTTTACTAAATGGCCACATTATATATAAGTAGTTGTACATTAATGATAATATTTGATTTTTAACTATATTATTAATTTACATATTTACCCTTATTAATTTAAGATCATTTCTAACTTAGAAATTTGCTCAACATATTGGCTCCATGCATGTTTTCAAAAATAATATTGACTTCTTGCTTTAAAACAAAAAATGACGCCTATACGTGTACGAAAAAAAATATTCGTGAGATTACATTGTTTCTCTCTCTTAATTAGATAGAGAAAGTGTATGAAGAAATGTGGAATTTGTCTATATTTATAGATATTTTCATGACCCCTACCCTAGCAATTAAAGATTATATTTGTATTTAATTTAGTAGTTAATTATTTGTTTCCGTGGTTATTTATTTTCACGTTTGTTGTGAAAATTCTAAGTTTTGATTTGATACCAAAACCCAACTGACTTCAACCGAATAGATGATTGCACCAACCTAAGTGGTGTTTTCCAGTTCGCCTGTTTGAGCTTTAGATTTTCTAAATTTACAGGTTAGGAAGCTGAAGACAGCAGAAGATCCAGCTGTGTTACCAACTGGAGTCAAATATCAGCTGAGCAGAGTTCAAGACTAAGCAGAATCAAGCTGAAGGGAACAGAGCTGAGTTGAAGGAAATCCAATCAAGCTGAAGAATGACCGAGCTGAGTCAAAGTCAAGAAGACACAGCTGAACCAATCCAGTTGTACAGACCAAAAGAGTGTTAACTCTGAAGACATCACTTCAAGTCAGAGCTTCAGATCCAGCTCCAAATTCAAATACCAGCTTAAAGACAAAAATCTCGGTGTCAGAGGAAGTCATTATACCTCGACCAATGAGGGATTGCCAAATCAGCATCCTAGAGTGTTGAACCTATGATGTGACACTGATGAAGACATGTGAAGATACGCCCAACGGCAGATCGAGCAGATCAGAGAGTAGGTGAGATTCAAACGGATCTTCCAACGGCTAGTTTTGAATCTCTATCTATAAATACCAGTCTTCAACCTCAGAATAACATACGAAAAATTCTCTACAAGATTTCAACATCTCCAAAAGCTCTCGAGCATTTCTCAAATCCTTCAAAGAACACTTAATCTTCAAGTGTTTCATTTCTAGAAACTGCTTTAGTTTTTCGTCTAGCCCTAGGCAGAAATTCATTGTATATCCAAAAGCCTAGATATTGAACGAGTTCATCTAACTCAAAGTTCTTCATTGTAAGAACTCGTTCATAGTTGGAACCCCAAAAACCAAACCCTTTCTTTACCCAGAAAGGTTAGGTTAAAGTTACGCCAACTTGAAGCGCGAAATTCAAGTGTTTGTAAGGTCTTTTCAGTACCCGAAAACTGAAAGTTTCAGGCTTCTACAATGCCCGTAAATTGTTAGAACACAACTCAGGCTCAAGCTACAAAGTTACTTGGTACTCGTTAAACCAAGTGGTAGTGAATTACCAGTTTTATCTCGTCGTGGACGTAGGAGGAGTTTCTCCGAACCACGTTAAAATATCGTGTTCTTTTTCTGCTCTTTATTTTCAGATGTATTCAGTTAAAGAACTAACTCCATCAAGCATATCATATTTATCAAACTGCATACCTGGCTGCTTGACCCAGCCAGCTGTGTTTTTTCAAAAACTGCACAACTTGTCTATAAGCTGAAAACTTAAAGATAATATTTTCAAGCTGAGTTTTTCTGAATACACGAGCTAAGTTTAAAACCACCATATTCCACACCGCCAGCTGAGCTATTAGTCCAGCTCACCATCTTCGTTAAGAAGTCAGCAGGATTTATAACTGAGCTCTCACTCTCACTCTCTCAATTTTTAACTTGGAAAAAAATTTAAAAAGTTGTTATCTTTGGTGTATTCACCTCCCTCTACACCAAAGACTCCGCTCAGGGGCCATCAACGTTCCCATAATCTATTAATTTATGATGGAGTATATATGGATTGTCAATTCAAATAATAAAGAAACTTAATCTTCTTTGATTGGGTAGGATTTATAAAAAAAATTATAGTTTTAATTTGATGATCTTATTGTCAAATATAAAAATAAAATTAATTTGGAATTAAATAGAAGAATCAATGATAAAATTAATATTGAGGATATATTGGTAATAATAATTTTATTAATCGGTTCAAATTAAAATTAAAATTAAAATTAATTAATAGACCGATTTAAAAAATTTAAAGACATTATGAAGGGCCACATTATGTCATATAGATTAATTTATCCTTATTGTTATCGGATTACATGTATACATGCCATAAAGAGATTCTCAATTTATTGAGAGACTTAATTAAAAATTAATATGACTTATTATTATATAAGTAAGCCTATGGTCCCCAAATGACGGTCGGCAAAAACAGAATGAATTGGAATTTAAAATTGAAAAAATAAAAATGAAAAATATTGGCGAAAAAGTTAAATCATTTTGGATCATATTTTTTCAAATCAAGATTAAACTAATGTGTGGTCTGATAATACAATAATACAAATCAATCAAATAATTTAAAATCTTCAGAATTAGAATATGATAATGTTTTCTTCTTTGTATTAGTATTACATTTTCAAATATGCATAAATTCTTACTGTATATGGAGTAGTTGTTGAGTGATGAGGAAGTTTCAACAACAACTAAACGACAAAATGTATACGAAAAAACAAGAAATGTGTATTTTTAATTTATCATCATTTTGATTTGGAAAAAGTAGCATATACCTTCCTAACGTTCAAGAAAATCTTTTGTGCTGCCTGCCAGCATCCTAATGTTTCATAAGTTGTGCAAATAATCCCTCGCGTCAAACGTATTTCTGACATCGTTCACATTTTTCTTCTTCTTTTTTAATTTTCTAATATTATTCTTTGAGGAGTTTAATCAAACACTTAAGAGTGCAACTGCAAAATCAACATTATTGAAGAGAAATTCACTCTCTCGCGAGAAACTCATGACATTGCCATCCACCACAACTGAGCTACAACCGTTTTTTCTTGTTAGAGTTAGTTGGTTGGATTCATGTCTACGAAGGAAGGAATGAGGTTGAATTATCATCTTGTCATACCGCCTTGATCGACATGTACTTCAAATGCGGTGATCTAGACAAGGTGCTCGATATTTTCAATTCAGTCGAGAGTAAGAATGTGTTTGTATCGATGATTGTAGGGTTAGGAATGCATTGATGTGGAGTGTACACTTTAGAGATGTTCAAGAAGATGCAATAAGACGAGGAGGGGAGAAGGTTTTGTTGTTTATGCAAATGCACTTCAAATGTTTGATAAAATTCCTTAAAGAAGACTAATATAAAATAAAAAAATTAAAAAATGTAGACGGCGCCAGAAATCCGTTTGACGCGATGGGTTATTTGCACAACTTGTGAAATCTAAAGTGCCATCAGCCCAAAATGTTTCCTTAGGGAGGTAAATACAATAAAAGGTGAACGTTAGAGGGGTATATGCTATATGCTACTTTTCCCTTTTGTTTTTTCCTATTGAATTGTTTTAATACTCCCTTTATACCAATTTAAGCTATTAATTGTTTGCATTTTAAATAAAATATTTTAATTATTTCAAATTGTGACATAGTATCTCTTATCCAGACACCTCACAGATACAAACTACTCCCTCCGTTTTTTAATAAATGTCATTTTTAGCTCATTTTTTTGTTTCTCAATAAGTATCCTATTTCAAAATTCTAGAGAAAAATAATGTAAAACTTCCCATTATATCCTTGTCATTAATGCAGATTATCAACTTATTTATGTTTTCTATGCTATTAATTAAGGGTAAAGAGGGTAAATTATCAATTTTCTTAATACTCCCTCTGTCCCATTTATATAGGCTTGTTTTTCTTTTTCGGATGTCCCAAATATATAGGCTTGGTTCTATAAAAAGTAATGTTTTTTAAATCATTTACTAATATGTCCCTATTTAATTCTTTGATTGACTCATGAAATATGCATAGTCAAAGAATAAATAGGGGCATATTTGAAAGTTTACTATATAATTTACATTTCCAATAATTTTTCTTAATCCTTGTGAAAAGTCCAATAAGCCTATATAAATGGGACGGAGGGAGTATGTGTTTTGAAGGAGTATGACACTTATTAAAGAACGGAGGGAGTACCAATTCTTGGCTCATTTAGGGAACGTACGTAATTAATTGCAAACAAGATGTAACAACAAGATCCCAAACTGAAAATTTGAAAAGCAAGCATTAAATATCAAGATTAATGCTACACAAGTACATATATTTTATATATATAGTCAGTATCACGAAATATATATTCCATCGGAAACAAAATCACCATATACAAATAAAATCAGGCATAAAAATGGCTTCTTATTGGCAAAGGATGATCGTAATCGCTCTCGTTCTCGCGATCGTTGTACCGATTTCAGCACGCCACAGAAGAAGATCGAGAAGATCGGACAGCAGGGAACAATACTTGAGAGACCTCTGCTCTCAAACTGACAGATCAGACTTATGTTGGAATACTTTGAAATCTGAATTGCACCGATTCGACAGTTCGGATGAAAAAGATATCGTTAACGGAGTTTTCGACCTCGCCATAAAAAAATCTAAGGAAATTCATGATAATCTGAACCAGTGGTATAAAGATTCTAACGATGATATATTGAAAAAGAAGTATCA
Organism: Agastache rugosa; assembly: GCA_031470985.1. NCBI lineage: Eukaryota > Viridiplantae > Streptophyta > Magnoliopsida > Lamiales > Lamiaceae > Agastache > Agastache rugosa. Next base: position 34,784,110 of record CM062606.1, on the reverse strand, counting down.
TTCGTGCTCGAAGAATTACAACAATGTCAATCGCAATCTCGAAAAAATGCGGAGGAACTTAGATTCTGATAATCATCGGAAAATTTCGAATCAGATCGGTGATGTTGGTAAAGAATTGGACGAGTGCAAACGGGAATTCGGATCGGGCTCGTTCAACCCGGCCAATGTTGGGGACCGGAACAATGAGCTTGGACTTTACTTGGACATTGTTTGGGCTGCAATAGACCGTTTAGAAAGTTACTACAACGATGACCGCCACTAAGAGCATCCACAATGGGAGAGTCTACCAATATTATATTAATATTTTTAGTATTTTTTGTGGGGTCCCAATAATTGAGAGACCGGTCTCTAAATCGTCTCCAATGGTACCGGTCTTTCACCCTTGGTCTCTCATTATTTAATTGTATTTTTTTAATAATAAAAATAATTATAATTAAAATACCATATTGTATTGAAACATTGAAAAATTACAATACAATTTATTATTTAAAAATGAAAAATTAAATGCTAGGAAATAATTAAGAACTAAAACCCTAAAATTTTATTATTAGGAATTTTTTTCACACAGGAAAATTTAAAAAAAAAACAAAAAATCGAAAAAGGGCGAGGTCGGACGCTATGTCGCAAACGTGACCTGGGTTGCGACCGGGGGTAGGTTGCCAACGGGGGAGCGACCACACCCCCGGTCGAACGCCGGTCTCTCCATCAGCGACCGGGCTTCCGAGCGACGTTGTGGGTGCTCTAAATGAATTCTATATTGTTGAATCTAGATTTAATTAAGTTTGAAGAATTGTTATTATTCACCTGTTTAAGAGTTTCTTGTCCTCATATTTTCGTGGTTCCCATAGTTTATTGAAATAATTACAGATTTTAGTTTTATGTATTTAATTTAATTTATATAAGTTACTTTTATTTAGTTGTTTTAATTTTATATATAAATTTATATATGTAAATATAGACTCTGCATCGTTTGGTTTGGTCCGCCGACCAATCGAATTCCATAAATCGACCGATCGAAAATGAGTGAATTTTTGTAATCAAACTGACCGACTCAAAATCTACAACAGAAATTAAATTGAAAGTTCGGTTTAGAATCAGTATTCAAATAAAAAAATATCACTTTAAATTTCAAATTATTTCCCAAAAAAATAAAAAAGAATATAGTTTGTGTATTTAAACCAAATTAACCCCATAGATATAAAAGGGATATTAATTACAATAAAGCTATCTGGTCACACTATGATCGGCCTTACGCGTAAGAAAATGAAAGTTAACTGTAAAAATGGAAATAATCACATTTCTCCTTAGGGTTTATGATTCCCAATTAAGGTATATTTCCATTTTCAAAACCTATATTACCTTTTTTAGCTTGTGTGGCTGGTCACAATGTGTCTAAATAGCACTAACCAATTAATTATTTTATAAATAGATCCCATACTTGATGAGATTTAGTCTATCATATTTTATGTTATGTCAAATTTATGTTAAGTAATTTAGTCGAATTTCCCCTGCGTGCGGTGTAATATATTTATCACCTTTAGTGATGTAGTGGTCTCATCTTTGCGTGGTGTAGAGGTCCCATCTATGTGATAGTGTAATGATTTATTTGATAATATATATACCTTATATCTTCTGTAATTCTATTTAAAAAAAAACTTGGGATTCTATTCCTCATTCTTGTAAGAGTTAGACTGTGAGAGATCGAAGCTTGATCCCCATTCTCCTCTCCCAATTTAATCTTTTGTCCAAATTTTATGGAGTTCATTGAATTGAATTTTCAAACAACCAAGTTATTTCTTTTAGGTAAATACATATACAAAAACAAGTATTTTAAACCATATTAATCATCGTTTTTTTTAAACTTTTAGACGTATCATTTAATTGTTCAAGAAAATTCCAATTTTTTTATAAATAGTTTTGGAAATAAAATAGAGAAAAAGCAAAAATGAAATAGTTGACATTCGAATGCTAAATCAGCAGGAAATATCATATCACGGTTTGTTACGAAATTTGAGCAACTCAATATAAATTTTTTTTTATTGCATTATACATCTGCAGTATGGGCTTATGGCAATGCATATATAGTATTCACAGTGATTTTTTTTTTGTTTTTTATAATTATTTTACAGAAAATTTTAAAAGCCGTGTGACGGTAGATTTGAACTTGAGATTTTTGGCCTCGGGTATTAACTACTCTACCACTAGGCTAACACACGCACACAACCACAATAAATTTTATCCTACTTAACATGTACTCACCCCGTCTCGCTATTAATGTCCTGTTATTGTTGAACACCAAAATTAAGAAAAATATGTAAAAGATAGAATAGTGGTCCACATTTTTTAAAAGGTTCATTTTTACTATTTGGGTCCAAGTCATTAACAGTGGGACAACCCAAAAAAGAAAACAAACCATTAATAGCAGGATGGAGGGAGTGTTAAAGTAACAGTTCGGGTCAAAATATAATAAATAAAGTTGATTATTTTTCATAAGTTGATCATATTAATAAAAATTACAAAATAATTTGTTGTTAATTATATTTCATTTAAATATTATTATAATGTTCAATTTCCTTTATGCCATTAAAAAATAATCTATTTAAGAACACTATTTGCATATCAAATTAATTTTGCTAGAATTAAAAAAAAATGGTCATGATAAAGTTATATGTATTGTGGATATATTTGAACAGTTGCTTCAATACATATTAAGTCGGATGGAAGTTATCCTTCAATTGCTACACTCATTTACTCTTAAGTTTTCAACACAATGTTTCCTAAATTTTTTTTTTCAACACAATGATTTCATTAATTTTTCTTTTTTATGAATTTACCTAAAATATTGCATACTCTTATCTAATACTCCCTCCTATTCAAAATGTAAGTCTTTTAAGACTTTATTAACTTTTGCAAAATATATATCATTCTAGCATTTTTTCACCTTCAAAATCCATAATTACCCCTAATTAACTCACCATCAAACTCACATTTTCAATATTCACTAATTTCAATTCATAATTTATCAAGGTTAAATTTGATAAAAATAAATTTTCTTAATTCATGTGCATAACTCTAAAAAAACTTACATTTTGAATAGAACATTCGAATCCTAAGATTCCCTCTAACTTTTGGTTGTCTTTTTCTAATGATGAGTATTTTGTTATCTCACCTTTTCGCTTTGATTTTGTGCATATGTGTAAAAATTGTTATCTTTTCAATTATTAATAATGAGTGGAACCTTGACTACACAAAATCTATTTTCTCAAATGTATTTATTCTATTTTTTAAATAATGAGAGAAGTCTACAATTGTTATTGGAGATAAATTTTGTTCTATGTATAATAATAGTTTGCAAAATACATATAATTAATAAATCCATCAAGAAAGTCTTTTTAGCTTCCTATGCAAGATGGGATTTCAAATATATAAGATCTGCATCAACTACAACTTCCACTGAAGTGCTCTTTTCAGATTTGTACAATTTACATCCATGTTTTTTTTTTCCATTTCGCATTGCACTTGATCTATAACTTTGTTCTCTCTGTATTTGTAGATTTTCAAATACACGAACTTTGGTCAAATATTTAAATTGCACAAGAATTTTCAATTTTTTTTTTCATAAATTCATGAACTTTACACTTATTTCAATTTTTCCATGATTCATAATTTGGGGGAAATTAAATCTGATATGACAATAAAAAATAGTAAAAGATAGATCTTTTTAAAAATCCAAATATGCAATTCAAAATCCACAGTTACAAATTAAAATCCATGTATTAAGGGAAAATAACACACCTTCAAGGCTCATAGTTCCATTACTGTCGAAATCATATACGTTCTGAAGATCGTTACATTAACTAATGGAAAAACATTAAATGAGTATATTTTTGGATATCATAATGAATATTAATTTTTGTATAATTTTAGATTCATTTTTGTCGAAATTTATATATTACTTCAAAACAATTTGTTTGAAAAGGTACAAAATTTAAAGAGTTAATTGCCGGAAAAATACACGACCTTTATTCTCATTCTGGTTTTGTACATGACCTTTTAATTTTTCGCATTCTTTTCATGAATCTAAATTCCCCTTAAATTGAATCCAAATTGGCGGCCAACAATGCTTACATGGCCAAAAGGTTGTGGCCAGTTAAACAACATCACATTTTTCTCGAAAGAACGATGTCGTTTCTCATTAAATAAAGAGGAAATAAGATGAATAAACATCATCATTGGAGCAACAACTTAAGAAACGACAACGTTGATTCATCTTATTTTCTTTTAATTTAATGAGAAACGCTGCTGTTCTTTCAAGAAAAGTTTGGCCATGTAAGCATTGCCAACCGCCAGCTCAGATTCAAATTGGGTGAAATTTAGATTCGGGGCAAAATTTTGCGAAAAAAATCAAAAGTCGTGTATTTCTGGGTAAATTTAAAAGGCCACGTACAAAATTAGAATAAAAACAAAGGTCGTATATTTTTCGGCAATTAATCCAAATTTAAATTGCCTCTTCATCTCAAATATCTACAGTATATTTTGACACAACAATGCAATCAAATTATCATGAACAATGCGCCGCGCGGTATAAAACTAGTTTGTAAAAAAGAGAGATCCAAATATAAATCTCTGACGAGATCCAGCCAAGGCATTTTCGAGCGGTAATGCCAAAGCTTCAAGAGATGCCATTGAAGATATTCCAGCTCGAGATTGCTTGGTTACTTCTACCATGATGATTAGTGATGCAGCCCGTAGTCCGATCCAAGTTCCTGTTGGGCCAATCACGAGAGCTCGAGCAAAGAAGTTCAAGAAAGTGCTAAGTGGATTGGTTGAAAAAGTTTGGGCTCAAGAATTGTCAAAGAAGCCCATTAGAGAAGATGGAAATGGAAGCCCAAGATTAATCAATTTAATATCTTATGTTTGGGCTGATCCATGAAGACTCGTAGTTTAGTTAATTAGTCGTTTTTGTTATTTTATTTGTTATTTTCGTGGGTTTATTTAGAGTGACCGAAATTAGGTCTTAGTTGAGTCAGTTTTGACTTTTATCCTTTGTTTTGACTAAGGATTTGTTTCCTTATTAGATTAGGAGTTATTTTCCATGTTTAGTTTCCTATTTTAATTAGGTTTTCACCTCTATATATAGAGGGTTTTGTTTTGGACGAAAATTAGACGAGTTTGAATCAAAAAGTTATTTTTCGACTTTGTCTCACGTGTTCTTCTAGTTCACAAACCCTAGTTCTTGGTAGGATTCGAATTGGCACCTTTGAATCTGAAATCTATAGTTCGTTCGTGATCTCGTGTGGGTCTCGGGTTAACTACGCCGCCGGAGAATTGCTTCCGTGATACGTGTTTCAATCGTTCGTCGATTCGGGGTCCGTATTGAGGTAAATCTCCAATCTGTTCGTTTCTTTGTTCTGTGTTTTCGCCCAGCCATCCACGTCTTCTTGTTACCCTCATAAATCGATCATATTCGTCCCATCCTTCGCCCAAGTCCAGTTTCCATCAAATTCGAACCCGTTGCATTGCTAAAATCCTAAATCGCACCGAAATTGAGCACCGAGCGTTTTTGAGTTCTACTCGTGCGTTTTTTCTGAATTTTGGATATGTTGTTCCTGTGTTCATTGTATAGTTCGTGTTAAAATTTCAACGTAATCGGAGTTGAATTGCTATAGTTTCTGATCGAGTCGTCTTTTAGGGTTTAATCGATAGTTTGGGTAATTGTTTCGTTTTTTGTTCGTTCTGTTTCAATTGTCGTTTGAGATCAGTTTTTAGGTGTTATAATCTGTATTGGTTCAGTTTGTAATTTGGGTTGAATCATCCTTTCCGTTGACGTGAGTTCGAGTCCTCGTTTCCGCGTTTTGATTGGCCGTATCAATCTCAATCCCCCGTTTTCCAAGTTAAAAAAAGTGATACATTTGTGCTCAATATTTTCATTGCTTGTTTACATACTCCCTCCGTCCCATTATTCTTGTCTTGTATTCCTTTTTGGATTGTCCCGTTATTCTTGTCATGTTTCCATAAAAGCAAATATGCTTCTCTCACAAAAAGTTATGGGCTCCTCCACTTTCTATCTTTTTACCCTTTAAACACCATTCTCCTTAATACCCGTGCCCAAAAGAAATGAGACTAGAATAATGGGACGGAGGTAGTACATATTAGTACATCAGAATGCTAGTACACTTGAAGCAGAAAGTCGTCCTCGTCAAAATTATTTATCATGCAAAACAAATAAAATTCAGCATGTTTAATTTAAGTGTAAATGATGTAATTTTTGGTGTAACTAATATTTTTCTATAATATATATGCAGTAATAATTATATGATATTAAACATCTATTTGGAACCTACATATTCCATTATATTACTACATCCTTCCCATTGAACATGTTCGCTGCTGTTTGACACAATTATTAAGGAGAATGGAAAAAAGTATTCCGTCCCGTCAAATATGGCCTATTTGTTTTCGGCACGGAGATTAAGAAAAAGGGAATTATGTGTAATAAAGTGTTAATAAAGTACCTTTTTAGTTAATAAAGTGTTTTTTTGGTCAACAATGTACGACTAAAGTGTTTTTTTAGTTTAAAGTAAGCTCTAATTCTTTCCCAAAAAGAAGCAGGTCAGTGGGACGGCCCAAAATGGAAAACAGACCATATTCGGTGGGACGGAGGTAGAAAGTATGTAAATCCCATCACTTTTAAAGAGTTAATTATTTTCTTTTTTTGGGAATGAGACAAGTTCAATAGGACAATCAAAAGAGAAAAGTGAGACAAATTCAATGGATATAAGGAGTACATGATAAATATAAGAGTGAAATATTATAATAGCCACTTAAGTTAATAAAAATAAAATACTAGCCACTAAGTTAATATTATATAAATACTGGCAACTTTTACAAAAATACCACTAGATAGAAACAGAACCACCGTCTTCGCACAATCTCATTCCTTCTTCGCACCTCCGCCGTCTTCGCATCTCCTCCGCCGCCGTCTTCGCACCTCCTCCTCCGTCTTCGCACCTCCTCCGCCGTCTTCGCACCTACTCACTGTCTTCGCACCTCCGCCGTCTTCGCATCTCCTCCACCGCCGCATTCGCATCTTCTTCCACCAACACCTTCGTGTCTAGGCTTCTTCGCGCCTAATCTCCGCCGCTCGTGCTACCGTCGTGTCTCCCTCTCTGCCGCGCCACCATCTCCGCCGCTCGTGCTACCCGTCGCGCCTCCCTCTCTGGCGCGCCACCATCTCCGTCGACGATGTCATAGCTCAAACAGAAGTGATTCCGTTGAATCGGAATCCAACGATGATTATGGCGCCGATGTAAGTTTCCTACTACAAATCTATATGTTAATGGTGTTAATTTGTGATGCAAAACTCCGTTGCGGTGGTGGAAGGAGCGAATAGATCTAGTCGCCCCATGTAGGGTGCGAGTGAATCTACTCGCCCCATGTATTGTGCGAATAGATCTAGGCGCGAGCGGGCGAACGAGGGCCGTTCGCTCGACCGCGCTTGATGTGTGGGTAAGGTGAGCGGCGCGAGCGGGGCGAACGAGGGTCGTTCGCGCGACTCGCGCCTGATGTCTGGGTAAGGTGAGCGGCGCGAGCGGGGCGAACGAGGGCCGTTCGCTCGACTCGCGCCTGATGTGTGGGTAAGGTGAGCGGCACGAGCGGGGCGAATGAGGGCCGTTCACACGACTCGCGCCTTGCTCGGGTGTGTGGGTAACATGAGCGGTGCGAGCGGAGCAAGCGGGTCGACCGGTGCCCGTGCGTGCCGTTCGCGCCACACTAGTTCGCGAGGTGGAGGCGCGAACGGGTCGAATGGGCTGCCGTTCGCCCGTTCGCGTACAGAACGAGGGCCGCTCGCCCCGCTCGCGCCTCACTCGCACCACTCCATGTTCGACACCCGAAGCGTACCGGGCGAACGAAGGTGCGACTGGAGCGAGTAGATCTCATTGGAGCGAGTAGATCTCACTTGGGCCCAATATAGCAACATAACATACTGTCGGGCCGGGGGCGTCTCCGCCCCCCCGGACCCCCAGGCAAGGGGGCGTCGCCCCCTTGCACTCAGCGAGACCCCCGTTTGCGTGGCGGCAACATTGCAACTTCTAGTTAAAATGGTAGAAATATAAGTTAAAGGGTTAAAAAGTATTTTCAAACAAATAGTGGCTAGTATTTATATAACATTAAGTTTGTGGCTAGTATTTTGTTTTTATTAACTTAAGTGGCTATTTCACATAATTACTCTAAATATAATATACTATTCCCTCCGTCCTATTTTTTTTTCGTCTGTCCCATCAATAACGTCTCATTCCAAATAAGGTAATAATATTGTTTAAAAATCTAACCTACTCATTTTATATTTTTTTATATTTCTCTTTAATAAGCGTGTTCAAAAATTATGGGACATTATCGATGGAATGAGACCATTTGTTTAGATACTTTGGGTGGGAAGGATAGGAATTCCTCCACCGACCGACCTGATGTAGGTCCCACTCCAGATTTTTCTGCCTCCGTGTGGCCGCCACGCTCTTCTTCACGGCTCCTCAATCCTCTCCATCCACGTGTCTTCTTATCCAACGGTCCTCCAGCCTCCTTCGTTTCATACATCATCTCCTCTCACACTCACTCCCCTTGTTCCAACAAATCTCTCTTCTCCCTCTCTTTCTCTCATTCTCTCTCTCTCTCTCTCTCAGAACACAGATAAAATGCTTCTGAAAGCCGCGCCTGCGTTTGGTGTGTTGAATACTCAGGGGGAAAACCTGAGCGCTCTGTTTGTCTCATCGTCGTCCTCGTTTGCGATTAAGAATCTCGAGGGAAGAAACGGAAATGGATTCGTGGTGTGCGCGGCCAAACACACCAACAGCAAGCCCCTAACCGGCGTCGTTTTCGAGCCATTCGAAGAGGTGAAGAAGGAACTCATGCTCGTACCTAGCGTCTCTCAAGCCTCTCTCGCTCGCCATAAGTATTCCGATGAGTGCGAAGCCGCCATCAACGAACAAATCAAGTAGGTTTTCCTCACTCTTAATCTTCATTTTCGTTTTTCTCTGCTCGTATTCGAAGCGATATGATTTTCTCCCCGATTTTTGATCTGTGAGTTTTTTTTTTTTGGCGAATTGCAGCGTGGAGTACAATGTTTCGTATGTGTACCACGCGATGTTCGCCTATTTCGATAGAGACAACGTTGCTCTCAAAGGACTTGCTAAGTAAGCTACGAACACCTTTTCGTTTGTTTGTTTGTTTGATTTGCGTGAAATTTGGGGTTTCTGATTTGATGTGTTATAGGTTTTTCAAGGAGTCCAGTCTAGAAGAAAGAGAACATGCTGAAAAATTGATGGAATACCAGGTGTTTGATGATTTTAAATCAGTTTTATTTTTCTTAGTCTCGCTCGTTCATAAAGTAATGTTTGCAGTATATTTGAATTATATCCAGAACAAGCGAGGCGGAAAAGTGAAGCTGCAGTCGATTGTGATGCCGCTTTCGGAGTTTGATCATGCGGATAAAGGAGATGCATTATATGGTAATGTTTCTTTACTTGATTATGATGCGATATTTCGAGTTTAATATGAAGATATTATCTGTGGAAGAGGTGTAATGACTGGTGGTGTTGATCTGATAATTGAATGGTTGATAGATGAGCACCTGTCCAAATTATACATTAAACTATTTGTGATGTCTATCCAAATGTTTACTTCAGCTGATGGGGACCAAATTTTGTCTTGATCCTCTATTATTTTGCTGTGGCAATAAATTAGGGAAATGTTGGCAGTCTCTATTGCATACTAATATCTTGTACAATTGTATGTTTTCGTGATATTAGCTCTCGGTTATGTGTCTCACACGCGCCTTACAATTAATTAAGCTTGAGTAGCGATAAGAAGCATTGGTTTTCTCTAGCAAAAAGAATGTGTGGATTCTTGTCATCTTTAGACTTGGAGCTATTTGTCCTAATTTCTCATCTCCATATTTTTATCTAATCTGATCTTCTCCCATGCCCTTCATAGTTCACATTAATGCCTCCATTTCACTTATTTTGGCCACCCTATGACATCATGAGATTCCTTGCTACCCCTGATAATTTTTTGATCAACGGAGTAAAATAGTGATGACCAAAGATATAATATACAGATGTTGAGGCACAATGGTGCCCCACCCTACCCACTTTTGTTTTTTGTTTTTTATTTCCATTATTATAGTATTTATAATTATGAAATTTCATTTTGGAGTTTAGATTTTTATAAAACTTTGTCTCTAATTCTAATAATTTCAAGAAATTTTGTGCTTTGTATTCTTTTTAATTTGGCTAGGATTTTTTTTTTAGTTTTAAATTGATTCATTTTTTGGCCTTATCTTTAAAGAAAATAAAGTTCTTTCTCTATCTCTTGCCTGGATAAATTGTGAAACTATGTAAAGGACAAAGGAAGATTCTGACAAATTGATGTCTATTCCATGTTGAGATGAATTGAATTTATTTGATCTGGTTCAATGCACGCCAAAAGCATCTATTATTTGCAGGCTCCGGAGTATCAGTCTTTTAAGTTTGTCGAATAAGAGATCTTTATAAAGAGAAACAGAGTTACACAAATAAGCTAAAAAAAAACTGAAAACTATCGACCTCAAAACCCTCTGTAATTGTCCAACAATGAATTGATATGATAGAATTTTCCATAGTGGCTGGAATATAAGTGGCACGTTGAAGTTTAGGTTCCTGAATTTGTAATTTTCTTTCTTTTTTTTTTCTGTGCAATTTTTTTGACATTATGGTGAACATGGTAGCCTTTGATGGATTTTTGGGCATGGATTATACAAGGATGCTTTGTTCAACTGTTAAAATTTTCTGATAGTTGTTGTGTTAGGTAGATCTTTGTTCAGCAAAGAGAAATGTGCTAGGATAACCTTTTTTTGCCTTACCTTTGTTGCACGTCTACTTAAGTTGATGTGTATATTGGTAATAGCTTGTATCATAAAAACTACGAATTCAAGTAGAGTTTTTCAGTTTTGAGAAGGAATACTTGTACTTTGTAAAATATAACAACACTGCTATTATAGAAAAGCATTTGCTTGTTACTACTTACTTTGTCCTTGTACGGGTGTACTATTGATGTGTATTTTAAATAGTCTCTGAGGAACATCTTCAGATAAAGTATTATGTAAGTGTGAATTGCTTGCAGTGTTTTTTCTTAAAAAGAAGGGATTGGGATTTTTCCTTCTTTTCTCTGTCCGCAGGGGAGAGGGATACTGATTGTGAAGCAAACTCTTGATGTCTTCCGTAAAAATTGATATCAATCTGTCCTATGATGCTCTCCATCTTATAATTTCAGCAATTAATATCTTCGTCAAAAAGTTTATATGATGTTTGTTTACCCTTTTCTTTTTGTTTATATATACTACAGCTATGGAGTTGGCACTATCTCTAGAAAAGTTGACGAATGAGAAACTTCTGAATCTACATGCTGTAAGTCATCTTTTTGTGCCTTCTTTCTCTTGTCTGATATGCGTGTATGTATACATTTGACAGATTTAGTTGGAGTTTCGTTTATTAAGTTAGTTTATGCTGTCTTGTTTATCATTCAAATAACAGGTAGCCTCTAAAATCAATGATGTGCAACTGATTGATTTTGTTGAGAGCGAGTATTTGGGCGAGCAGGTTTGGATTTTCCAACCAAATCTTTTTTTTTACCAAGATTCTCACATTGTACTTTGCACTATAACTGATATTCTAATATATTCTTCTTTCCAGGTGGAATCTATCAAGCAAATATCAGAATATGTTGCACAGTTGAGAAGAGTGGGTAAAGGCCACGGTATGGATTTTTTAGCAGCAATTTTTCATCAGTCTTGTTTCTGATTCTTCTATAATTTGTTGAGTATCAATAATGTAAAAGCAATTCCCGCACCTTTTTGAGATTCGTATTTTCGTTTTTCTGGTCCTGATAACAATATCTTTGACTGGAAAAATATTAGGTGTTTGGCACTTTGATCAGATGCTGCTTGAAGGTCTGGAGGCCGCTGCTTGAAAACCACTGGATCATAATCAGTGCTTCTATCCCCTTCGATTTTGCATAGTTATCATCGGCATGCTAGTTTGGTAGAGATGGTATCGGTGTTTGCTTAAGACGAAAAGTTTTTATGTGACCTGTTATGGTTTGCCTCTGGAAATGTTTATCAGAAATTCTGGGTGGCCGATGCATGAGAAGTTGAGTAGGATGTTAATCCTCTTTTACAACTCACCGTTTATATGCGATGTCGTCCCTTGATACATTTCACTTTCTTATTTGGTTGGCTTATGCTGGTATGTTTTTGTTTCTTGCCATATTTTTGTATTGTGACCTGAATCTGATACAACAGGCCCGCTGTATATGGTGTCGTTGATGTTCGAATTTGAGACCTTCGATTACAAACACCGTCGTTGGATAAGAGATGCTTATTCTTTACATTTAGTACGAGTCTTTCTCGATGAATGATGGAATTGGAAGTCTTCTTACTCCAATGACAGTCGGCCTATGCGTATCAAGGAAAGTATTCTTCTCTTTGCCAAAAATGAGTTAAATCAACTTTGGTTGTCTGAATATAATTTTTATTCTAATAATTTACAATAATCTCAAAGTTTATTCAATGAGAACTCTGATATTCTAATTTTCTAAGAAAAGTTGGCGAGTATAAGAGGCTTCATCTTATTTTTCATGGGCTTTAGGGATTGAGATATAAGGGTAAAAATGTCCAATAAAAGTAACATTTGAATCTCACAAGAGCCTTAAATAGATCGAGCATTCATCTTAAAGCGAGAAATAAGAATAGATTTAACTCATCCATTCTACAAGATCTAATGGATATTACTTAATATTATGGTCAAACCCTTTTTTTTTTATTCAAACCCGTTTTTATTTTTATTTTTGTCAAACCCGTTTTTTGACTTAAATAGAGTTAATATGGTTTAAAAATTAGATGCACCAGACAATATAATGAGATGCATAGACAATGTAAGAGAATGCATCAGTGCATATGGTTTAAAAAGTAGATGCACCAGACAAGGAACGAATGGCCCCACATAGTGAGAACGACGCATGTTGGCGCGAAAGGCGCGAATAGATCTTGTTCACACCATCACGCCACTCGTTCGTTCCTTGTTTGTTAACAATGGCGTGAATGGTGCGAATGAAATTCGTTCATGCTAACCTCAAAATCATGTTTGTGCAAGGGAGGCGCGAATGGAGCCCCGTTCACGCCTTTTGGTGTGGCGTTGTGCAGTATTTTTATTTCAATTCGTTCTCCCTCGTTTTAGCTCTGATTTTCGATCCGTTTTTTATGAATTTCTATAGAACCAAACTTCAAATATACCATATTTTCAAGTGCATCTGAAGTTAATATGTGTTATAAATTTATATTTAGAAACAAGTCTTTGTGTTTGTTATCATTATTTTAAGAATTTGATACTTGTACCCTCCTTATTTGATTTTGTAGAAAAATATTGTTAAAAAATGAGGAATGATCATGATATATTTGAAGTTCAGCTCGATAGGAGTTCACAGGACAAAATGGATCGAAATTCAGAGTTTAAACAAAGGAGAACGAATCGAAATAAAAATACTGCGCAACGTCCAAACCTGAAGACGCAAATGGTGCTAACGGATCCGGCCACGCCATTAACGCCTCCCTTGCTGGCATTGCGCAATGTTTTGTTTATGTTCGTTTTCCCTCCTTTTAACTCCGATTTTCGATCCAATTTTTTTTTCTATGTACTCTTATCAAAATTCAAATACATCATAATTTTTTTTTCGAACAAACATTACAAAATATTTTAAAGGCCGCGTGACGGTGAACTTGAACCCGTGACCTTTGGCCCGGGCATTAACCACTATACCACTAGGCTAACACACGCACACAATATATCATAATTTTTAAGTGCATTTTAAGTCAATATGTATTAGGAATTATATTTAGAAGTAAGTATTTGTGTTTGTTATCACAATTTTAAGATTTTGATACTTGTACTCTCTTTGTTGGATTTCGTACACTGGCGGAGCAATAAAGGAGGAGGACAAATTTTTGTTGTTATTTTTATCCTATAAATTATCAATTTATCGATATCTTGTGTGAATTGTTGGGCAAAAGCCACTGCAAATAAATCGAATCACATGAAAAATTCTAAATTTAGATAAAAAATTAAAAAATTAGCCCCTGCTGGGAATTTTTTTTGAAAATATTATTACAAAAAAAATGAGAAATGATCATGATATAATTGAAGTTTAGCTCTATAAGAGTTCATAGGAAAAAAACAAATCAAAAATCAAAGTTAAAACGATGGAGAACGAACCGAAACAAAAATACTGCGCAACGCCCAAACCTGAAGGCGCGAATGGCGTGCAACAGAGACGTTCATTGCCATTCGTGGCCCCCTTGCTCAGACATGATTTTGAAGCTTCGTTCGAGCCATTCTCGCCTCTCTACAAACTGTTACGAAAGGGGTGTGAATAGTTCTATTCGCGTCCTAGATGGATCTATTCTCACCATCAAGAACAAACATCAAAACTTAAACAACGATGACATGACGACGAACGGCTGTGGTGTGACAACAAAAATAGGTATGCGCACGGCGTGACGATGATGGTGTGCACTGCCACGACGCAACAACAACGGTGTGTACGGTGCCAACGCGAAGGGCTGAATGGACGATGATTCGTCCTCTATCTAAGATTTTTGTTGAGGGATATTTTCATAACGATGGTTATGATTTATATTCCCTCCATTCCACAGAACATGTACTGTTACTGTTCGGCACGGGTATTAAGGAGAAGAGTAAAAAGTTAGAAAGTGGTTAGGTCCCACCACTTTTGGTGAGTTAATTGTTTCATTATATAGAAACAAGACAAGTTCAGTGGGACAGCCCAAAAAAGAAAGGAAGACAAGTTCAGTCGGATGAAGAGAGTATATATTACTACTCCCTCCATCCACGATAAATGTGTCTTCTTTGCCTTCCGTCTGTCCACAATAAGTGTGATCTTTACTTAAATTAAAATGATTCCACTCACAATAAACATGAGTTCCACTCTCCACTCATAATACTCTCCTACTCTTAAAATCCGTGCCATCCGGACTACACTTATCGTGGACGTAGGGACTATTAACTTAGCCCATGTTTGGTTCGATATTTTTTGGCCATGGAAAGGGATTCAATTAATTGAATCTATTACTCCTTGTTTGGTTTGGGTAGTGGGTTAACCATTACCCTTACTTGAGGGTAACCCAATCTCCCAAAATGTTACCCTCTAAACTAGAGTGGTATAACAAAATCTTTTTTTCTCCGGAATCATTTCATAAGGTGATTCATTTCCATTGTTGAACTAAACACCCAATAAAACAACACTTATTGTTACCATTCCTCTCCTCTATCTAATTTCATTCCCTTTCCATTCCTCTACTCGATCCAAACGAGCACTTAGTATTAGGCTAGAAAAAATGATTCAGAAAACATTCCGCCGTCATGCAGCCAATGAAATTGTGACAAGTGTTCTCTTCTTACACCTGTTTCCCCAAAACCTATATATTTTTAGTTTGCAAAGTTGCGCAAAGCAAAAGTAAAACGACACCTTCTGGAACACCAAACGCAGTTTGGAGAAGCCATGGCCGCACCTCCGCAGATTATTGCATTACTTCTACTCTCATTTCTTCACGCACCGTCCGTTCTAGCCAGTCCCCCTCAAGATTTCGACGTTCGTCGCCATTTATCCACTGTTACCAGGTCCCTTGATTTTGATTTTTTGATTTTTATTTATTTATTTATTTTTTTGCAATATTCCTTGCTTTTCTCGATTAAATTAGTTCAAAATTTTGAATTTATGTGAAGAATGACGCCTTGCGATCAGTTGTGGAAAATAGTGAGTATCGGTTATACAGAAGGGAGGGAGGAATTTTTTTTTTTTTTCGTCTGAATTTTCTATCTGATCGAGTTCTGGCGCTTGTTTTTATGGCAATTATTCTTGTAAAAAATTATAATTTCGAATTTATTGTAGGAAGAGGAGCTTAGAATTTCACATTAAAATTTAGGAGCTTATCGTAGTTGGGGTGTAGTTTTAGTTTGCATGTTTCGATTTTATTTTTATTTTTTTCATTTATGATTATTTTAGATTAGGTCATTGTTCTTAGGTAAATGATAGGCGTCTTTTCTTTGCAGATATCATGTAGCGACGGAAATATCTGAGAATTCATTCGTTCCTTCAAAGATTCCTGATCAGTGTAAACCTATTCACTTAAATCTTGTGGTAATACTCACATTTTGTAACAGCTAATTCGAGTTATCGTCTTATTTCCTTCTCTGTCACTGTGCTAATTGAATTCAGGATACTTTTTCGAGTTTATACGTTGATCAGTGATCATGCTAAAATTGATGTTTCAATGTGAAGTACCTTAGCCTATAATGAAAGTGCAGATGATGGGGAAATCTTAGCTTTATACTATATTTGAGCATCTGATTTCTTTACCTTGCAATGGGCGGAGGGAGGATGCGAGGCATTGCACTGTAAATGCTAAAAACATGACATTTTAAGATGCGGGCCATAAATATTGGATTATGCACAAGTAGAAGAAGATATGATGGAAATGCTCAGTAATTTAAAGCTCAAGACTTTTTTTACTTAATAATTACTTTCATCAATCTTTAGATTTTATTACACCATCATTGCCTTGATGAATGTTTTACTAGTTTCAGATATCCGTTATGCAGACCTGTTAATCATAAGTATATGGTTGGAATCCAGTCTACCTTGTTCTTGTGCTCATAGATTCTTAAATCAACCACATCTTTTGTCACAAATAACTTGCCTAATGATTGGGTTGGCAGGCAAGACATGGGACTCGGGCTCCTACTAAGAAAAAATTGAAGGTACTAGATGCCTTGGGCACTCGCTTTGAAGTCCTTCTCGAAAACGTTAAAGAACAGAAGTCAGGTGTGCAACCTGCATGGTTACGGGGATGGAAATCTCCTTGGACTGGAAAGCATAAGGGTGGAGAGTTGATTAGCTTAGGAGAAAGTGAATTGTATGAGCTCGGTATCAGAGTCAGAGAAAAATTTCCTCAATTGTTTCGTGAGGATTATCATCCTGATATATATCCTATTAAAGCCACTCAGGTAATCATGTTTGCCATTTATGATTTATTAATTGTATATACTTACGCTTCCAAGAAGCCTCCAAATTATACTTCACTTTGACTAATCATATCCTTTCTTTGATTCTGCCTCTTGCGCGAGATGAGAATTTTGAAAATCTTATAGCGTGTTAATTTCCTTTCTTTAAGTGACATGTGATATCCTCATCTTGCGACTGATAAGAAACAAATGGGTGCTATGAGCAACTACCTTGATGATTTCATTTGCAAATTATTATTTTCTTTGTTGTTAAATTTTGGGCAGATATTTTGGTGTGACAGTTAATAGTGATAACTGTTATCCATATCTGAATATTCTTCAATGGACAATTCCAGGTTTCACGAGCCTCCGCAAGTGCAGTGGCATTTGGCATGGGACTCTTTAGTGATCGGGGAAATCTGGGACCTGGACGCCATCGAGCTTTTGCAGTTATAAGTGAAAGTCGTGCAAGTGATATAATGTTGAGATTCCATGATTGCTGTCAAAACTACAAGGTAAGATATTCTTAGCATCATCTAGAGTTCCTAAATTAGTACTCTACTGCTACCAATGGTGCTTATAATTAGGCCATCCATTTTTGCATATCTATGGAAGCTCAAGCTGTGTTGTCATAAACTATAATATATAAGTTAATGTAAGAAGTAGATTTTGGCTCGTCTGGCTGATTAGGCCCCTCAAAAATTAGTATGTTAGGATAATTCTCTGTTTGAACCACCATGGAATGATGGAATTGCTTACATTACCTTTTTCGATATTGTTGAGGCTGGTTTTTTTAACTTGACATATTGATCTATGCAATAATCTTCCTTATGGAGCTGTGTTGGTTTGTGTGAAGATTTGTCGTTTTCAGCCTAAGCTATCATGGTTGTTTTTTAAGTTGCAATTTATGGACGTTTAGTCCACTTTAAGGACAGACCTTAAAAAGCCATAATGCTAGAGCTTTGTATGATAGCCCCATCAATTGGACTAGAATAGGATGGAAAAATAGCTCGTGGCAAAAATAGCTTAGGATCCCAGAGTATTAATTGAAAACTAGCTTTCCCAGAGTTCTAATTGCAAACAAGCTTAGCATTTAAGTTTGTTTTCTTCTTTTTTCTTCTGAACTATATGGTTTACATGTGGTTTTAGTAGTAGCCTCTGATTGCTGGTCCTTTGTCTCAGTGCCTGTTTGGCAATCAGAATTATTATTTTTGTGAAATTTATCGCCCACTCCTTTTGGATTACTCTGGGATTCGTATCAGCCTGTTCATCGTGTTTCTATTGCAGATCACATATCTTATTTATTGTGCTGCTAAGTGATTCATTTATGTTATCTACATTTTGAAATTATTCGCAGTAATTTTGTGAGGAATGGAGTCACTTTTGCTGGTGAATTTGTTGTTTAAAAGTTGCGCAACTCAATAATTCTACTATTCTAGTAATATTATCAAGATATGTTTAGTTATGAAGTTTGTGTAATTACTTTGTATTGATGATACAATGCGGTTACTGAAAGTGACAACATTCTTTTGTACTTGAACAAGGCTTTCAGGAAAAGTCAGGAACCATCTGTTGATAAACTCAAGGAACCCATACTAGATGAAATAACTAAAGAATTAGTGAAACGCTGGGGTCTAAATTTCACAAAACAGGACGTATCTTCTCTGTGGTTTTTATGCAAGCAGGTAATTTAATCGTCATTTTGTGTCCAGCAAGTTTTTGGTTAAGCATTTAAATGAAATATGTAGTTTGCTGCATTCTCTTGTAGGAAGCTTCTTTATTGAACAAAACTGATCAAGCATGTGCTCTGTTCCATCCATTTGAGGTATTCACTTGTCTTTATCTCCCGTAATAATTTGGTTTTATTTGAGTAGAATGGGTCACTTCCTTAATTGAAGCCCAGCTATGATTGTTTATTATAAATCGAGTCTATCTAAGATCAAAGAATGCCATAGGTTTCTTATTTATAGATTACCTTTATCTATGGGAAACTCCATTTTTGTTATCATTTGTTCTATTGACCTTTTCTGTTCCTCTCTCTTAATATTGGTAGGTTGGTTTGTTGGAGTGGGCAGACGATCTGGAGGTTTTCATTCTAAAAGGCTATGGTAATGCATTGAATTACCGGATGGGAGTTCCCTTACTTGAGGATGTTATCCAGTCAATGGAGCAAGCTATCAAGGCTAAGGAAGGTATTTCTTTCTCTTCTTTCCTATTCTTAAATGTATTTATGGTATTTTTATTGGACAATGGATGAAAGAACTTTGCTGGCTTAGAGGAGGGAGAGAGAGGGACGGAGGGCGGCATACAGTTTATGTGATTTCTAAACATGAGTTGATCAATAAGCATCCTTCCAATACTCTAAAAGAAAACTGAATACAGTTTTGGTCGACTTAGGAGCTACATGTGCTAAGAAATACAGCTGTTTTATGTTAAGAATACTTTTAAATAAAAAAGGAAATTAAATTGCAATTCTCCTTGTGGCAAAACTACATTCAACTTGACTGGTGATCTAATTCAGATAAATTAATGTTTATAATGGGACAATATCTTTATTGTTCTGACATCAATCTATGAAGGATATTGTACCTAACTATTACTTATCAACTAGCGATTGTTAATGCCTATTTATTTTCATTATGATACCATTTTCTTCAAGTATCATAGCGGAAAAAGTTAGTCAGAGGTTATTCATAAAAAATCCATTGGATATACTACTTAGTTTAACCTCTATTTATTGGCTTCAGAGTATGCGATGTGGTCTTATTATCTCTCTTCTAAATACTCGAACTCTTAAAAGGCTTGGATAGAGGAGAACTGAAAAGTAGCTCTAGTTTAGATTGGTTCCCATCCCCTTGTCCTCAAAATTTTCTGTCTCTAATCTTTTTCTGTTTTGTGATTTATAGACGGACTAGTTCCTGGGAGCTATGAAATGGCCAGACTACGATTTGCTCATGCAGAAACGCTGCTTCCGTTTTCCTGTTTGATTGGGCTATTTCTTGATGGACATGGTGAGGGTTTCATTATTTATCATCTATATGGGTTATTTATTATTATTATTATTATTATTATTGTCATTTTCTTTGGTGGCTTAGGTTTGACCTTTATTCTCTTTCTGCTGGGTTTTCAGACTTCGACAAAATACTAAGAGAAGAACCTTTGCAACTACCTCCTAAACCCCCCCAAAAAAGAATATGGCGTGGTAGCACAGTTGCCCCATTCGCTGGAAATAACATGCTGGTTCTATACAGCTGCCCAGCCAACAATACAAGCAAATACTTTGTGCAAGTATTGCACAATGAACGTACTACACGAATGGCGGTAAGTGTATTGTGGTTTTATGTTTTTATTCTTGTGTCAAGTTCTGCTTACTGATATTTGGCTTGAGCATTATCTTGTTTTTTCTTTCTTTCTGTCCTGTTCAATTTGATGATAATTCATCTAGTGCTTATTAATGGTTTCGGAAGCGTACTAACATTCTTTCGTGATGAAATGAAAGGTTTTTATCACCATAATCGCGTTTTACTACTCCTAGCTTTAGCTATTAAAAATTTGATTTCACATTTTACGTACAGGGGTGTGGAGATTCGGACTTTTGCCCTTTTGAGGTGTTTAAGGTATACTTCGCCTTCTCTACTCGGTTCCAATCTAAAGTCTTCGTTAAATCTCTTCAAATGTTTTGATCCTGCAGGAAAAAATAGCAGCTTCTCACTTAAAGCATAACTACAACGATCTTTGTAGCATGGAATCAGAACGAACGACACCAACCAACAAGCTCTGGCAAATATTCAGTTGGATTTTCCCAGCCAAAAACGATAGACAATCTCAGAAAGTCGAGTTATAGGTTGATCGAGGAGCAGCTCTCAACACTTTCTTCCTTGTTGGCAATGGCATCAGCTTGTGACTGAGTTTTGCAGTACCAGTTTTTGTAATAGGTACAGTTTCTTCGAAGACGACAACTCCAATAAGACGAAGATGCCGTCGTCCGAGTTACTAACATTCTCCAGTTCTTATGCAGATGAGGATTATCAGTTTCCATTCCCAGCTCTGCTGGCTGTAAATCTTTACTTGGTAAGGATTTGTATTGCACCTTTTCTTCATTATTTTCCTTGCTCAAACTTTGGCCTACACTTGATAATACAGAGGAATTGTATATGAGAAAAATGCTAATTTATTTGATGGAAATACTACTCTCTCTCTCTCTCTCTCTCTCTCTCTCTCTCTCTCTCTCTCTTAGATTGTTCTATTGATTGGAGTGCAGTGATTTTTATAATCGCATCTCTCTATCGTTAAAGAACTTTTTAAAGAAATTTCCAAAATACATAAATTCTTTGTTTAAAATAATTAATAATGTATTATTTATTGATGGATTATATTCTACCATGATTAATTTGTTACGATAAATCTACAATTCACACTTTAGAAATCTTAAAAATACAATAGGAGCCCAAAATTTGATTTTACGTTCATAATTACTAAATTGTTAAAAATTAATATTTATTTTGAATATAATATTGAGAGCCTAAGGAAATGCTACTACAAATTATTGATGTTGTACAATTATTGATTCCTCTACTCAATTTTTATTTTTTTATTTAATTTTTTTCACTTTTAATTAAATTTAGCTATTTTTTATTTTTCCATATCAAAATGACGTCATTTTGACCCAATTTTCGGCGTCGAAAACTTTACGTGTTACGTGAGATCAAAATGACGTCATTTTGATCTCACGTAACACGTAAAGTTTTCGACGCCGAAAATTGGGTCTTATGATATCGTTGAAAAGATATTGAAACATAGTGTACAAATTTGCCAAAAAAAAAACATTACTGAAAATGAGTTCAAACTTTGTTTAATCAAAGATCTTACATATTATAAACTTATAAATATTTATTGTGCTTATTTAAAAAAATAATATCATAAGTTCATAACATAGTATGATCACACGCATCGCGTTGTTTCCATGAAACCAGGGTCTTCTATATTAGATTTTTGAGCCCATAACTCTTATCTTGTGCCATATTTACAACTTCCTTAAAAGATCAAATTTTATTTTTTGTGTAAGGCTATACAAGTAAGTAGTCCGTCGAAATTCGACGGAAAATAACTTTATGTTTTAATTTATTTATATACATTTTAAAATAATTTTATGTCTTATTTAGAAGTTGTGATATTATTCGCGTTAATTATTAATTAAACTTAGAAAATTAATTTTATTTCACGTATCTAAATTTATAATTAGGAATGATGTCCCACATTTGATTCAATGTATATATTTTCTAGCAAACACTAATCGAATTTTTTAGAAAATTAATTAAATTGATTGACTAATACTTTTCGAGCACTTATAATTTTATACATAATTTAATTGACAATATAATTTTAGAATTGTATAATATAATAAAGGAAACTTTAATGAATACACTGCCACATAAGTCAAGATAGAAACGTAAAAATTTCTATAATATTAAATATATATAGATTATTATATATAAATTAAAAATGTATAAAATAAGGATTTATAAGAATGTATTCCGAACTTGTTATTATTTTAATATGTGTAATAGAAAAAATTGATCAAATAGAGGAAAAGATAAATATGAGATGTGATTAATAGATAAACATGTGATATTTAAAGAATATAAAATTAATAAAATTTTAATTAATAAAAATTAGAATATATATGAATTAAAATTAGATAAATTACCAAAATAAATGAAAATCGAAACGGAGCACCAAGGAGGGGCACGTTTATTTTCCTATTAGTAATAGATTTGCAACTTAACCCTACCCAAACATGAAAAATAATTATGACAATAGTGGGTAGCAAATTTGTTGAAGGATTTATTACTTGATAGAATGCACTCACTTAATAACCTTTGCTTCATCAAAGACAGAGTGAGTTGATTGAGTAAAACAAAAAAAAAAAAAAAAAAAAAAAAAAAAACAAAAACGTATCATTGCTATGAATATACTAAAATGTGTGAGTTTTTACAGAGTTTAGGAACCCCATAATCAATGAATCTATTGACATCAATGCCTCTTATGTATAAGTATAACCTCAATGAATATACACCACCATCCCTCCCCCAAAACTTGGTGTACTCGAATCTATTTTCTCTCTCTCTCTCTAACAAAAAAAAAAAAGAAATCCCCTCTAAATCTACATACTGGAGTCAAGTTGGACACTAACATCTTGTTATTGGTATCACCTAACAACAATCATCTGTACTCATATCTCCACATTTTCACGACCTTCATCACTCTGCATCGTCTTTCGCGTCTCGTTTCCTGCAAAAAGCATGCAGCAAACAAGTGCATGTTCTTACAGCTTCGGGACAAACCTATCAAAACATCACAGGTAGAGCAAATCAAGAGACTTACAGTCGGACTATATTTCATCCCCGCCATGGTCGTTCACTTTCTTGATTGTCCGTGTGCGTGGGGGAAGGGGAGGTTGAAGATCGATCTATCTATCTACCAAGGGGATGATTTTATTTTTTTTCAGCAAGAAGCATTAGAGCTTCATCGTGTTTGCCTCTGAGATGGAAGAAATGAGATCCTCTCGCGACTGTGATCTCCTACTCTGGAGACGCGTCTGGCTTCTGTTTGGGGGGGTCCAGACGGGGCCAGCATTAGTGTTGTCGTACTGGAGCTCTCCTAAGCTGCCTGAAGAATAGCTATGCGCTACACTGCCTGATGAAGAATACAACGGTGATTTGGTAAACTTGTTGCCACCACCACCATCAAGACCGACTCCAGCACCAAAAGGGTTTCGCTGAGTACCTGGAACTGGACTCAGCGGATCCTTCGCCCTTCCATCTGCTCAAACACGAGAGATTACGTATAAGCATGCACATTTTTGTCAAGAATATCTGCAAGCTGGATTAGGTTTGCCAAAATAAGAGGAAGTTTACCTATATTGACAGGACGACTCCAGTGTTGGAATTGGAAAGGAGAAGGAATATTGAGAACTGATGCCGATGGCACACTTTTGTGATTGAAAAGCGGGAGATATCGCCTCCGAAGATAATTTGATGAGTTGCCAACACAGGTCGAAAGACAAACTAAGAGAAATAGTGAAGCTAAAGAAAAGGCTATAACAATGAGTGGGTTTATCTTCACTTGAAATATATCATAGCCGCGCGATTTCCCAGAATACGGAAACGCATTTCCAGCTTCAAATAAAGCAACCCCGAGGGACCAAGTGATGCTTCCAGAACCAATTATCAGATGGCTATCAGTAATGTGCAGTCCTGCTCTTAAGAGGAGCACCACATACGGCGCTCTGAAGCAGTACTGTTCGATGAATGGCTGAGGAACAACACTTCCCTTTGCAACAGTCCAAGGCTTATCACAAAATTCACGGCCTCTCTCTAAGACGTCGTCAAGAGTAGCATCAGGAGTCAAGTTGAAAAACCGGTACACAACATAGAAACCCGACATAGCGTAAAACCGGCCACGAGGACGCGGTAGATTCTCTGTAAGAGCACATGGACGGAGCTGACAGTCAATTCCTGTGCTACTGTTTGTCCATTCAGACATATTGACAGCAACCTTGGCAAGTGCACTACATTCGGCCCAGTTTGGAACTCCTGTAAGCTGAACTGGAACTCCAGCGTTTCCTAATTTACCGAATTCCTTTCTCCCGGTTAGAGAACTCCCACCTTCTAAGAGTGAACAATGTCTACACATATATTGTTCTTTATAACCAGATTGCAAACAAGGATGATTAACTTCAACTTTTCCACTTATCAGATCTGCATTACTAATATGAGGAAGCTTCTGGAGAAGACGAACAACAGATTTATCAAATGCATCATTGAGACCATATCCAGCTAAAGAATAAGCACTTAGATGATGGTTAACGGGGCCAATTCCCAGTTTTAAGCTTGTTTCATCAATGTCGCCTTGTTTACCTTCAAAAGTAACCTGAAGTGATGAACCACCCAAATCAAGCGCACCGAATGTTTCCTTTTCAGGAACAGATCCCAAGACCTTAGTGTGATAATTTAAAGCTATCCATGCGTAATAAGCTTCCTCCACACCTGTGATAATTTTAACCCATTCCCTTTTGCACAAGAAAGGCGAACTGTTCATGATCGACCACGCATTATCAAGCAGCCAATCAGAATCTGAACTTGGTAGCCTGCGAACTCCAGCTGTAGCATAAAGAAAGAGAGAAGCAGTTCTATGTGAATTTCTCGGAATTTGTTTCTCAGCCCATTCAATAAGAGGTTTAATTGCTTCCTGCAACCCAGACATGTTATGTACCAATTTATCAAATCCGGGCTCAGTCTCCATTCTGTTGTAAGCTCTTCCACTCTGGGAAACAGAGTTCCTATGAGAATCTTCAGGCAGAGATTTTAGTGATATAGGAAGATTGTTATCCTTTTCGTGATTAATAGAAGCCTCATATACATAAACACGTGTTCCTGTGCTACCACAGTCTAGGATAACATAGAACTTGGTAGTTCCTCTAGACCAGTTCGTGTAAAGATTTTGGAGACCAAATGACAGACATGAAACAAAAAATAAGCCAATGAGAATACAGATTACTGTAGTCCACTTCTTCTGTCTGGATGAAGTTCCTGGTGGTAACTTCTCCTTCGGAAAACTTGCTGCTCCATTTTCTTTCTGAAAGACATATGGGGGCAATTCATGACCTAAATTTCTTTCTACTCCAGCATTAGGATTTCCTTCTTCTATATCAATCCGGCGATAAGTAGACAGATCCTGAAGGGAAGACGAGAGTCTCAAACTACTCTTTTTCTCAGGTTTGGGGAAACCATTAAGAGAACCAGGATTTGGTGACCCGGGCAATTTGTAAGAAAGATTAGAAGCCTTCGGTGTTGATAAACGACTCAGTCCGGGAGAAAATAACTCTGAAATTTTAAATACCATCTTTGCAGGGAGCAGAAGTAGCAATGCAGACGAGTGCTACCCCCTCTAGAACAAGTTAGCAGACAACGTGTAAGATCTGCACATTTTGATGCAAAGAACTAATTGAAATAATAAAAAGAATCCTGCTACATCCATGCGATAGAAAAATCTATATTAGTCAATGGAGGTGAAACATTTAATGACTAAAAATAATAATTTATAGCCTTCACATATGAATAAAAGATATAAAATGTATAACTTGATACTTTCCTGTAACCAGTTTTCCATGACATTAGCAGAAAAAGTTCTAAGGATATAATCTCAATACCAAATCAAATCTTGTCCGGTATTCAAACATTTTACAAATATCATAATAATCGAATCAGGTTGCTAGTAACTAGTAAGTGCATCCAAAAAGGAGGGATGAGCTAATAAGTAATAACTATTAAGATATCCTTTCATCACTCTCAGAAGGAACATCGAAATTCATAAATTAGCTTTTCTATGATTATCTGTCATCTTTGCAACAATAAGAGTTCTCTTGATTCCACAAATAAGAACTGGATGATTTCTAGAGTATTATAAAGGAAGCTCCCTCCATAGACACAACTAAATAATCAGTATCACGGAAATAAGGTAACAATAAGAAGTGTTCAACTTGTTATTCACTACAAAGAGTTAAAAAAACGAGAATATGTAATTTTGCCAGCTTATAACAAGAATGCCTAGAAATAAACCCTAAAATCTTCTTCTAGAGGATTGTCAGTTCCAATGAACTATCTCTCGACCATTAAGTGTTGTTATATCTAATCAAATCAAAGAACCTAACTAAAGGCCCAGAGTGAACAAAGTTCGCCTTTCCTCTATGAACCTGAGGATCTAATGCCCAATCTTCCCTATCAAGTATACGGCTGATCAAGAACTCAACCCCAGTTTGAATAAAGACCAAATCATTCCGACGTTAGAAACAATAAATTAAAAGTCAGTACATGATTACCAACTCAGTGTAACACAACTCAACAAAAATGTCCACTTCACTACAAGAAACTGAAATATGAAAATTACAAATTAAGTTTAGTAAAAGCTTATAGTCGACCCTAAATCCAGCCGAGTTACAGTGACCTTCAAGCTCTACAATGCAAATTGTACACAGAAATCAGTCGTGCAAAATGAAAGATGGAATCTTAATTGTTTTTAATCAACAACAGCTCGCCTCAATTCCGATAAGCTGTTAGATCATACATGAAGCCATTCAATCCATAATGCTTGACCCTTCCACAACTCATTCATCCAAATGCGCATCATCCCCTTAATCTAAGCAGTTAAATTCCTCATGAACTCTGATTTACTTTCAACTCTCACACTCGATACTTTCAATCATATCAAAGTTCAAAGAAAATCACCATCCAGATCCCAAAACAAATATCAATTGGACCCTTACATTCAGTGCGTCGCTAATTATCACATCTAAGATCACTGAAGCAGCCAAAAGGAAAAGCAAAAACGAGATCACAGATCTTAGATCTTAAAGCCACCAGCAAAGAAATGCACAAATGCAGAGAGATTCCAGGTATCGATCCAAACAAGCACAAAAATCCTCGTATAAAAAAGAGTTTTAATTACCATCGGATCACTGGAAAGTTGAAATTGATTGCCCCTCTTTGGGTTCCACAAAGTAAGATCCAAATTCGGAAACGAGCCAACAACTTCTGAGCAATGGACTACTCCTCCACCACATCTCTCTCTCTCTCTCTCTCTCTCTCTCTCTCTCCTTGATGGTGGGGGTAAGAGAGGTTTGAAGTTCTCAGACCAAAACCAAAGTTTGCGACACTTTTTTTTTTTTTTCTGTTGGAAGAGAAAATGAATAAAATAAATATAAGAAATAAATAGTACTATAAGAAAGGGAAAATGTGCAAATATCCTGAACTTTGTTTAGGTGCAAATTCACCATTCCCTAAAAATTTTGGGTGCAATTACTCCCTCGTCGTGACGGAAACAACACTTTCGTTGGTAAAAAAAATATTTTTGATTAATTTTTATTCTCATGGGACCTTATAATTCTCAAGAATTAATTGATGCTAAAAGTTCAAATTAGGAAAAAATTGTTTCGAACCCTAACTCATAACTATCAAAACTCAGGCGAAGTTCTCCAATAATTTGCAATCCAAACCAACTATTTATTGTTGATATTGATGGTCTCATCTTCTTCAAGTGGTTCGTCATTCTTTTTCGTGCAAATTATCGGAGAACCTCAGCAGAATTTTGATAGTTGCGAGCTAGGGTTCGAAATAATTTGTTTCCTAATTTGAGCTTTTAGCTCCAATTATTTAGTATATAACCGTTGAGAATGGTGAGGGTCTCACAAAAATAAAAATAAACCAAAAATATTTTTTTTTGCTAACGGAAGTATCGTTTCCATCACGGCGAGAGATTAATTGCACTTAAAAATATTTAGAAAGGGTAAATTTGCACCTAAACAAAGTTTAAGGGGTATTTACTTAGCGCTGCCAACACGAGGGGTATTTGAACCTTTTTCGTGTAAGAAATAAAAACTACTATATTTACTCATTTACCCCTACCAACCTTCTCTTAAAGGAGTGCCGTTTTCCAACTCTGTAAAAAAGAAAAATCGACAGAAACACACACACACACACACTGGAGTGTGCGACGCGGTGGATTCAGGTGGCTGTGTTTAAACATGGCGGCGATGTCGTCGGCAGTAAGGGGTAGTTCCTACCTCAAGAGATCTCTTCCTTCTTGCAGAGGTTTTGCTACCGGTAAGTGTGATTTCTGCTTTCATTTTGGGGATTTTGATGTTATAATGCTATAGATCGTTGCTTCTTGATTTTGATTTCTCATTTCAATGTGTGATTTAGAATTTAAACCGAATTCAAAACGATATGCCTCTATTTTTATCTCTCACTCTCTTGAATAATCTGATTTTTGTAAATTAGGGCTTTTTAGGGTTGCAGTGTGAACAGATTGGTTGAATTGAGATATGGAGAATGCCGTTTCTTGTTTAAGAAATTATGTTTTAGGGTCATTACTGGCGTTGATCCTCTCAGATTTCGATTTCCTTGCAATTTATGCTGTTTATTGATTGGTGTGACATTTCCATTGCAGAAATCACATTCAAATATACAAGTAACTTACCAGCTGGAGTTCTCAAGGATCTAAAAGGTGCTGATTGGGTGAAAGTGGACGGTAAATCGCCCGTTTGGGGTAAATCGGCAAGCTTTAGTGCTGTTGTAAGTGTCAAAGCATTCAGCGAAGCTAACAGAAAGCTCGGTGGTTTGGTGAGTCTTTTCTGAGATCAAATTCTTGTTTTTGGCCTAACTTGATTGTCAAATTATTGTCATGTCTGCATGTTATTCATAAATTTCTCCCGCGATATTATTCATAAATTGTCAAATTATTGTCAATTCTTGTCATTAGATTATAGGAAACACGATATTTCTAGATACGACTGATAGGTTCCCGTTCCTCCCTGGCTACAACTTTTCCTTTTATCCTATTATTACATGACATCCCACAAAAATGTTGTGAGCTTCGACTTTTTTCTTGGTAGTTTGATTATATTATCATTTTTTTTCCTTCTATCTATGCCAAAGGCTACTGCTAGATTCTAAAAATGCGGGCTAAAGAAAAAAATATAACTTGTGTCGTGTGCATTGGTTGGTGCCTGGTTTCTAAATAGCAACACACAAATGGGAATTCTATTCTCCACTTATGTTAAGTTTCTTTAGAAAATAGATTGAAAAGTTGGTTGTTTTGCAACCTCTTCCTTGAATTCAAAGGACCTCTAGTACTATGTTGTCAAATAATCGTAGCTGCAGACTCCATTTATCTTTGCTATGTTTCTCTTTCTTCGTTCTTTACTCAACCGCATTCTTCTTCAACATATATATTGTCTGTTATTGTAATATGGAAATGTAGTAAATTCCTCTGAAAGTGTACTAATTACATGACCCTTACCTTTTATAAGAACATCTATTTCAGAGATTGTATAGAGCATATAGTACTTTGTTATACATGTACTCACTCGCATAAAAGCAAAATCTGAATACGGCACAGAAATTTATTGTGTCATTTCTTATATATCTTCTTAACCTTTTCTCAAAATACTTTACAGGATAACCCAAATGCTCATTCCCAGAACGATCGAGGTCTGGTTAATTTACCTGAATCACGAGTCTTGTATACTGTGTTGCGGTCACCTTTTATTGATAAAAAGTCCAGAGAACAATTTGAAATGAAAGTCAAGAAACAAAATTACGTCATAAAAGCAGAAACGCCGCAGGAATTGCAGAGGAAGTTATTTTGGTTAAAACGCACCGCGAGATAGAAGCAATGGCTCCAGCTTTGTTCCTTTCCTTCCTCCCTACCTAGACTAGCCTTCTAATGTTCGAATATCCCTGTTTCGGAGGGAAATTATTTTGCAGGTTGAGATGCCAAAATCTTCACTTTGTTGATGGATATTTATTGTCATGGATTCTTGTGAAATTGTGTCCTGCATTAGCAAGTTATGATGGTTTTCTGCATAATTTCTGGTAATAATTTTGATTGTTTTTCTTTTCTCCATCTATCTATTTTGTATCTTTGAAATGTTTGGAATTATTTTTTGGAAATTTGAAATATGATTGTTTTTCTTAGGTTCGTGTTGTTGCCCTAGAGCCCATTTTAAGTCAACCCGTGCATTTTAGGGCTATGTTGGATTCCGGTAATTGCCGGAGTTGTGCTACAAGCAGAAATAGCTCCGACGAGTGGATGAACTGCCGGCACACCGGATAAGCACACATCTTATCCAGCCACACAAGATTTTTTTTTCTCTTATTTAATTAGTTAACAAATAAATTAATATAGTACACAAGGATTTGGAATGAAATTTGATTAGTATTATGGACTTTGGGTGTTTACTTTGGGTGATGTGATAGATAGATAAAAATAGTATAGGTTAATCCACCGTTTACTTTGATGAATTGATTACTTTTGAGCTTGTTTGATCATCTAATCCTTCATATAGTTAATCCTATGTTTTATCAATCTATCCTATCACACAAAGTAAACGGCCCCTTTACTTACAATGTGTTACACGAATTAATAGCTAATTTTTTTTTTTACTTGGAGAAAGGAAAGCGGTAGAGATTAAACGTCAAAAAGGAAAACTTACTGTTAAAGAGGCACCAGGAATGGGTGAAATCGACCTCGAAATTTTGGGAAGATGATTTCAATATGTAATTACAGAAATTTCTATTGAATTTATTTTGAAAGATGATTCCAATATATATGCTGATTATATTGTTGTTTATACTAGTATTTAGGTACTATTAATTATAAGTTGCTCCCATATAACACCTGATGGTAGAATATACTGCTTGGTAATTTATTGCTTTGCAAAGTAAATTGCTGATATACAATCACCTGCAAAATAAAAATAAAAATAAAAATAAAAATAAAAAGAATGACTAATCAGGCAGTTCGTATATTGCCTAATATTTATAAGAGATACTAATGTATTGTGTCATCATAATAATAAGGTCTATGTCAATTGTATCCGAATAGATAGAAAATGATAAATTCATACTGAATAAATATCAATGTTTTCAATTTTATCTTGAGATCATTTCTGGCTTTGAAAAAGTAGTTTATCGGAGGTCAGACAAATTAAAAAGTTTGAAGATTGGAGGCTAGAGGTTTCATGGTGAGACGGTTAAGAATCCGGATTCAAATTCATATGCATTTTTAATTATAAATTGTAAATAAATCCGGATTTTTGAAGTAATTTATTGTGTAACCAAATCCCTTCAATAATTTTTAACTCACTCTTGCAGTATGGTATCTGAAATGCATATGAAAATACTTTTCCTGTAAAAAAATAATAATAATACATTTTATATGCTAAAATAATGCATTTTATGTTTTATTACAATGCATCATTATAATAATGCATTGTTATGATAATGCATTCTATGGTCAATAACAACCGTAGATCTACAAAAATCAATGATCCAGATCGTTTCTCATTTCTTACGGGAAATGTGTTTTGTATATGTTGCCTCCACATTCTAGTTTACTCAATTTGCTTTGCCTGAATCTGTTGCCTATCCATGTCTATGCACGACTAAGTGCTAGAGTTAAACTATTGAAGAATCAAATCAATGTTGCTTTAGAGGTAATTGAGTCTCTATTATTTTTAATTTATTAATTGAGTCATCGAATTTGAAAATTAAAATATTAAATAATTATTAAATAATTAACTATAATTATTAAATAAAACATCAATTAATAATTATCAACTAAAAACTAAAAGAAAACATTGAAAAAAAAAAACCCAACTCAAACAACGGAAAAGAAAACGAAAAGAAAAAATAACATAAAAAGAAAAGCAAAAACAAAGAAAAAATGAAAATACACACGTGGCATCGGTTTTGGGGGCACAACATGGTGTTGTGCATTAATCCCCACCGCAGAGAATCCAAATCTTACAAAGCACATACTCCCTCCGTTCCCCAAAAGTGTGGTCCAATTAATATTTTATACCTTACATATAATTAAATTTGAACCATACTTTTGAGGTACGGAGGGAGTACATTATACATATATGTCTGCAGTGCAGCTCGGTAACAAACTTGTGCGCCAATCCTTTCGAAAAAAAAAAACTGAATGTTACAGAAATTTCTATTGAATCGGTTCAATCCGTTTAACTTATTTATTTAATTTTGTAATTTCTCCACATTCATTCAATTTATTATTTTTTGAGTAATCTAATTCAAGTGAATGCATAAATATCTATTAAGTAATAGTATTTCCGAAAGATTAGTGAAAATCACAAAATAACTTTATTAGTTTAATTTCATATTTTTTGTAGTCATATTTCTCTCTTTAAAAATGGCGGTTTAGATTAATTAAGTAAATACATTAGAGTACTAACCAACACCATTATTTTATTTGATAAATTATAAGTTAAGATTATTAATATATTTATTTTATGTCCGGACATATATGTCCAAAAAGTATTAGTGTATTAAAAAAGGGGTGGTGTCGGTAAAGAGTGAATTTTTTGTAGTGAGAATTTCAGAGCTTTGTTCACAGGAGAGAGGTGTCAGCGCCGTTCCACTTACTAAAAGGTTTGATTTGTTACTTAAATTCCATTTATTTTTAATCTTGAATGAAAATGATAGGATTGAAGTAAACATTTATGTTTCATGGTTTAAAAATTGGATTCCAGTTCTGTGGGGGTTGAATTTGGAGCGTTTGGTTTGGCTCCTTTATTATTATTATTATTATTATTATTATTATTATTATTATTATTATTATTATTATTATTATTATTATTATTATTATTATTATTATTATTATTATTATTATTATTATTATTATTATTATTATTATTATTATTATTATTATTACTACTTTGGGTGAAATATTTTCGTGAGCTCTCTAAGAATGTTACGTTTCCTCAGATTGTAGATGATCTTCTGTGGCTATATACGAATGGGTCCTAATTTTTCATTGCGACAATTGGTATGTTATATTAATTTTTTTGCAATGTGCAAAAGGAAAATTTATAGATGGCGATAAAGAAGTATGAAAAGGCCAAAGATTATTGTCTTGATTTCTACTTTATATATATCTGCTGTCTCTACATTCTAGTTACTCAATTTGCTTTGTCTGAATATGTTGCTTGCTTTCCATGTTTATACAAGGATGAGTGCTAGAGTTAAACTATTGAAGAATCAACTCAATGTTGCTTTAGACGTAATTGAGTCTCTATTATTTTTAATTTCTTAATTTAATCATCAAATTTAAGAATTACAATATTAAATAATTAGCTACAATTATTAAATAAAACATAAATTAACAATTAACGTGATGTCGTTTTTGGGGCATAGTATGGTGATGTGCATTAATTGTTCTTGGAAGAAAACAATATGATTGAATTAAACATTTATGTTTTTTGATTTAAATTTCGGATTTCAGTTATGTGGGGATTGAATGTAGAGCGTTTGATTTGGATCCCTCATTATTTTTTTTAATTTGGATGAAATCTTTTCGTGTGCTCTATAAGAATTATCTCCTCTGGTTATATATAAGTGATTGTTTTGTTTAGTTTTAATTTCTTCATTCTAAAATTACTGGGGATTACTTTGATTTATTTTTCGCTAGATGTTAACTGAAAATATCTTATAAATTCAGGACTTACATTTTCATAGAGTTATTAAAGGATTTGTGATGGAAGGCAGTGAGATGTTTTTAGAAAATGCAATAGGATTTGTGGTGAAAGGGTGTGAGATATTTTTAGAAAATGCAATAAGTAGTGGAGAATCCATTTATGGCCCCCACTTTGAGCATGAAAACTTTGAGCCAAGACACATGAGGGTGAGGATGCTGTCAATGGCGAACACTGGCCATATACTTAGGGGTGGCTAAACGGGTTCGGTTTTTTGGGTAATAACCATCCGACCCGAAAACTGTCGACTAAACAGTAACTAATAACCGCAATTACCGGTTATCGGGGTTGGTATTCGAGTTTGTAACGAATAGGGATCGGTTATCGGCATTAACCGATACCCGACTCGATTAACCGAACTAATCAATCATATATTTAAAAAATACTTATTATTTAAAATTATTTGATAAATATATAAATTATAAAATACTTGAAGGCCCATTCAATTTCGTGCACAATCTCAAGTCGCATACAACCTAGTCTATTGCCTCTTCTCCTCTTTTATACACCAATCAATTGTGGAAGGAAGATGAAGGGGAGTGTAGGTCTATAAAACAGAAGACAAACAAACTTTGTGAAGTGCTCTAATTTAGTTTAGTTTTCTCGAATTTTTTCAAAATTTTTTAAAAGAATAATAATTAAATTTTGAAAATATTAATATAATTTTTTTTAAATAAATTCGATTTAGATGGATAATTGTCAACCGACCCAGTTAACCGATTCGGTTATTAGGTCAACTGAATTCCTATACGGTATGGTTTTCGGTATCATATTTTTGCCTCAGACGGGTATCAGTATGTTAGGTATCGGGTCGGTTATACCAACCCCGAACCAACGTCCAACCCTACAGATACTAATGGATCTCAATTTTTTCATTACGACAACTCATTTAGTTTCCCGCAACTAGATGAAAAGTGCGTGTGTCATCTTTGGCACTTAGGATCCTCTGTCCCCAACTTTGGTGTCCCACTTTGTCCCACAATTTATATTTAATAATGTTTTTGTCATTTTTTTTCTTCAATTTCAATCTATAATGTTTTAGTATAATTTTACAATTATTAACTAGGGTTCATCCATCCGAATAGGGTATATATATATTTTTTTATATTTAATTTTTTATAATAAATATTAATTAAGGTTCATTATATATTACTAAATTTTTATTTTTAAAAAAATCTTTTTAAAATAGTGAAATTAATAGTGGGACACGGAGAGTGGGACATAAGTTGGGGACAGAGGATCTCATCCGCATCTTTGGTAAACTGCAAATAATCATTATTGTATACATGAGTAGCATACGTGCATGTATATATACACAACCAAACTCTATAAAAAATTTTCGGTGACTACTATACACGACAAATTTAAGTATTTGTCGTGTAAATAATTCGTGAATGCTTTTCTTTTAATCAAATTTTATATGTAATATTTTTAACTATTTAATTGTAAATAAAAAAATTATGCAATAGATGATGATTTTGCAATCAAAATCAATTAAATTAAATACTTATTGAATAAATTAGATTCAGAATAAAATATTTAAACAAAACTTAAGTAATTTCTTACATACATGACCGACTCATACATGACTCATAGGAATTTCATTAAACATTGTCCATTTCAACCATTTGCCTTAACCAGAGAAGAAAGTTAGACGACCAAGCGAACACATTGTTATAATTTTTGGCAAACCAAGCTAATTTATGTGCTTTTTTTTAATTATAAATTATAAATATATCGTTAAATATGTGTTTAAATTCGGATTTTTAATCTAAATTTTTGTGTAAGGGCTCGTTTGATTTGATACGGAACGTGATACACGAGTACTGTATATATAGATATAGATCACGTGGCAAGCTATAAAATTTC
This sequence comes from Agastache rugosa, assembly GCA_031470985.1. Lineage (NCBI taxonomy): Eukaryota > Viridiplantae > Streptophyta > Magnoliopsida > Lamiales > Lamiaceae > Agastache > Agastache rugosa. The sequence continues at coordinate 34,748,020 of CM062606.1, read as the reverse complement.
ATCCTCTTTTAATCCTCTAAAATAGTACTACATGGGACGTACAATTCTACATAGAATCGTTTTAATCCATAGATATCTTATCTTGGAAAAATTAAAATTAAAGCCTCATGACATAATATCTCCTTCACGTGCATGATGGGATGCGTCCTACTCCATTGCATCATAATTTGGAAGAAAAAAAAAACCCTCCTTTTACAGTAGAGACTTAGAGGCGCTAAGATGTAGTGCACAAGCAGCTTGGATGTGCGATACTTGTAAAGTATTTTAATTTAATGTGTTGTAAATTTAAATTTTAAATTAAAACACTTTACATGTGTCGCACATCCAAGCTGCTTGTGCACTACACCTTGGTGCCTATTAGTCTATACTCTTCTATTACCTCTTTGACGATAGTTTTAGTCAGAATTTTACTTAATAAACTATTGAACCCCTAAAATTTAACTTAATACTCCCTCCGTCCTGCTATTAGGTCATCTCCAGCAGTTCGTACCAAAATACAATAATTTCAGCACAAAAATACAGCAAAATCAGCAAGTCATCTCCAGCAGTCTGTTCTAAAATTTTACACAAAAATATAATTTTCTAGAATATTCTATTTTTAGTCACGGTTGATGTTCATGAAATATGCGATTACTTCTGATCAGAGCAACAAAATAATTCGAAAGCAAAAACAAGCCAAAGAAGTCAACACTAGTATTTTTGATATGTTTCCTATTTTATTTTCAGATGGGGTGGGACGTTCCGGAGATGACCTTTATTAGAAATTTAAATGTATCGACTTTATTGTTATACTTTAGTATGTAATTATGTTTTTTTTTAATTTCTTTTTAGTTTATCTTGTATTTTATGTAACTGTGTTTTTTTAAATAATTTTATGTAATTTTAATGTTGGTATAATATATTTATAAATATAACTATAATATAATATTTTGGAATAAAATAATTAAGGAACACAAAAAATAATAAATATAACAAGGAATAATAATTATAACAAGAAAATCAATTATAAAAGGAGTAGAGCAATGAATAGTGTTGCTCCAAGTTTGGAGCAATACTATTCAAATATGTATAATAGGGCAAGATTTTTGTGTTGGATTGGAGAAGAAATTGCTCCAAATTCAAATTTGGAGATATATAGGTTTTTTGTGTTGGATTGGAGATGTTCTTAGTGGCTCATTGTCTTTTTTGGGTTGTCCCGTTACTAGTGATCCGGATTCAAAATAGCAAAAATTAATCCTTTAAGCGCATACCCTATCACTTTTCTATCTTTTATACATTTTTCTTAATACTTGTACCCAAAAAGTATAAGTCACAAATAACGTAGCGTTGCGAATAATAATTTTAGCTTGTTTGCAATTATCATATCACAATTGATAATTGAAGATGACACACGACTGTCAACTACCAACGTGATGGACGAATGATAAACTACAATAAATATAGAGAGAAAATTTATTTTACACACTTTGAGTTGAAACAAATAAAAAATACACACCACATGCAAAACAAATGAAAAATACATACACCTACAACACTAACCTTAGAATGGCCCACAAAACATCAACTCATAGCACAAAAAACAAGGTCTGTGACTTTGGGGATAGAAAAAAAAGAAGAAAAGCTGCTGCAAGTACAAAATCATGTCGGTATAAGAGGTTAGTTAGCGGGATCTTGATTAATTTTATTTTGTTTCGATATTTTTTTCATAAATCGAAATCCCTCTCGGGTAAAACTATTTCCCTCTCGTGTTCATGTATTTCCCGCTCGAGCGGAAGATAGGTATACACAAGAGGGAAATTGGTTAATTCAACTTATAATAATTTAGTCGACTTTTAGTCATATTTTTTTGAAATCCCTCTCGGGTAAAACTATTTCCCTCTCGTGTTCATGTATTTCCCACTCGAGCGGGAAATAGGTATACACGAGAGGAAAATTGGTTAATTCAATTTATAAGTATTTTCCGCTCGAGCGGGATATGGTACTCGAGAGGAAAATATGCTTAATATGCAGCAGATATTTATTAGCAATCATTAGTCATTTTTTGATTAAAATAAATCACAATCAAGTGTCTAATCGGCTCTTCAAACGAAAAGTGTGTAAGATTCATTTGTTTTAAAGAAGGTGTGTATTTTTCATTTGTGTAAAGTGAAAGTGTGTATTTTTATGGATTAGCACATAAATATATATAAATGAAATCAAATCTTCTTAGTCCCCAGTGGCGCCGACACATCAAAATTAGAGTAGAGATTCTCATATTTGCCTTGCCAACATTTTTAATTTAAAAAATCTTAAATTTTTGGGATCGGATCTTCTATTGCATATTGGTATAACATCTTTTATTGTATCCGTTAGATTAATATATCGATTTGAAGATAATAATTCAATTGGATAAAATAAACCCTAGTTACCAATTTTACCAATTTTAAATTTGGGGATTGCACATATCGTTAATCTAACATAAGCAATCGAGGATGTTACACCAACTAGAAATAGATGATCCTGAGTTTTTCTCTGCATTAATTTACTTCTTTAGCATACTCTTCCGCAATAAAAAAACTACTACCTCCGTCCCAATAGCAAGATTCATCTTTCATTTTTCTTCTGTCTCAATAGCAAGGTTTTCGTTCAAAAATGAAAACAATGCTCGGGACCCACCACTTTTTATTTTTTTACTCTTATTTTTTAATAACCGTGCCCAAAATTAGGGGAACTTGTTATTGGGACAGAATGAGTATAACAAGAAATTTATTCGCATTAAATTAAACTCAAAACTCACAAAACAAAAAAAAAAAACAAAACCCTCCTGCACATAAATTATTGAAAATCATGAACAAACGCAAATCCTAAAAAAAAAATAATAAATAACAAAAACAAAACAAAAAAAGAATTCAAAAATTCGAACATAAAAATGAAGACACAGAGCAAATCTCATTAATCCTGCAGGAAGGAGGAAGAAACATCAACATGGCGTGCGCAGATGAATTTCTCGGTGTCGGTGGCGACGGCGCCGTCCTCCGCCGTTATCTTCCGAGTGTAGCAGCCGAGACTGTCCTGCACCTTGTAAGTCTGCGACGTCGTTGCGCCGCCGGAAAGGACATCGTGATCGTGGACGAACATCCACCCACTGCTCTCCTGCTTGTTCTCCAATTTGCTCTCGAAATTCCCGATCTTCTTCTCCTCCTCGTACGAATGCTCCAGCTCCGCCGTCACCAGGTAATTCTCCGGTCCAGATCCGACGACCGTCGTCGTCTTCAGCTTCAGCGGGTACTTGGACTCCACGCTGAAGCTCGCCACCGTGCCGCCGGAGGGAATCGAGATCTCGATCTGCTTCTTCACGGTCACCTCGTGCTCAACTTTCACCACCGTGCCGTTGCTCTTGAAGTTTATCTCGTTCTCGAATTCGAGCTTCGTAACGACGCGCGTCGTTAGGTTTCCGGCGCTGGAGCTCACCCAGCCGGAGAATTCCGTCTCCCTCTCCCCCTCCGTCTCGAATTTTCCGTCGAGCTGCGCGAATTTGGACTCGCGCTCGACGCAGGTGTTCGGGTCGCTGTACTTGATCGGGCCGGCCCGGACCTTGTTCGGGCCGTCGTCCAGCCATAGATGCAGATTCGCGTCCACCAGCCAGAACGGGATCGCATCCGCCACTCCGAAGCCGAAATAGTGGACTTCGCCGTCGAGCAACGTACCTAGAAATGGAGTGAGCTCGATTTCGTAGGAAGGAAGATTGAAAGCGCCGATGGCGACGATTGGATCCCAAAACACAGGATTGATTCCTCCGGTGAAGACGACGGGGAACGGGAGGACTGATCCGACGACATTGTCGTCGAGCTTGACGAGAACTTCGCGGTAGGCGCCGTGGCCTCTCTTCGTATCTAATCCGTTGGTTTCGATGTAGTAATCTGGGGGATTTGTGTACCAGAATTCGTCGTCGCCATGGGCGGAAACGTAGACCTCAATTACGGCTCTGTATGTGTTGGCTGGGATTCGGATCCCCTGGTAAACGGCGTCGTTTTCGCTCTGGATTCTGAACCAGAACCCTTCTTCGCCGCCGGCGGACACCGGGATGATAAAATCCGCCGGAATTTCGTCCAATTCGAGCGACGCATTCGGCGCGAACGACAGCGGGCGGCTCTGTTTCAATTTCCTAGGGCTCGATTTCAAGTAGCGGCGGCTGCTGGATGCGTTGGCGCCGCCGACATTGTAGAAGAGGAGGGTGATGTTGACGTGGTAGGCGGCGGTGTAGATTTCGTCGACGACGTTCTCGAGCATGACGGAGAGGTTGAGGTTGGACTGGCGGAGGAGGGCGGAGTAGCGGGTGACGTCCTTGCGGAAGCTCCAGAAGATTCCGTCGGGGGTGGGCTCGGGGGTGCTGGTGCGGAGGAGCTCGGCGCCGGAGAGCCAGACGGCGGCGATGCGGTCGTACTGCGAGCCATTTGAGGCGGCGGAGAAGTGGAGGACGGCGTTGGACCAGGTGCAGTTGCGGGGGGCGGAGTAGTTGGCGGCGGTGGGGGGGAGGTTGATGGTGTTGGCGAAGGTGTGGGAGAGGAGGGGGAGGGTGCAGGAGGGGGTCAGGGAGTCGAAGGGAAGGGGGCGGCTTACTTCGATTATTCCATGCGGTTGCGCGGCGGCGGAATGGCGGCGAGCTGTGGAGGAGCGGAGGTGCTGGAACGGCGGCGGGGAGGCGCCGGAGAAGGGGAGAAGTAGGAGGAGAGAGAGGAGGAGAGATGGATGCATTTTGTTTTTCTTGGTTTGAGGAATTGAAGGCGATGTGAAAGAGTTATTGAAGGTGGGTTTATGACTTCATAACTATATTATATAATATATAATATATATATATATATATATTTATTTATTTTCTTCTTTTGATGTTATGAATAAGAGAACTATTTCCTCAAAAAAAAAAAAAAAATGAATAAGAGAACTATTTAAATTGGTTAGGATATGATTGTTACTCTATTTTAATCGGGGCAAACAAAATATATCCACGTTTTATTTATGCATGTATCATTTTAGTATGAGTGATTTGCAAAATGTCAGATCCAATAATTGAAATGTTAAAAATAAATATTTAATTATATATTTTTTATAAATTCAATCTAATTTATTTTTTCCATCCTCCGATCAACTGATTTGATGCGTTCACCAACTACATGACTAAAGTTTTATTCTGTATATTCTACTCCCTCCGTCCCGAGATAAGTGGCCACATTTCTTTATTGGGTTGTGCCGAAATAAGTGGTCATTTTCTTTTTAAGGAAATACACTTCTCTCACAAAAAGTAGTGGATTTCACCACTTTCTATCTTTTTACCCTTTAAACACTCTCTTGCTTAATTTCAGTGCCAAAAAGAATATGATCACTTATGGCTGGACGGAGGGAGTATATGTTTTCATAAATCTTAAAAAACGATGCCGTTTGAGGAGAAGTGGTTGACAAATTAGGTTCAATCCTCAGAATTTTAATATTAAAATACAAAATGGTACTCCCTCCGTCCCATCCATATTGTCCCGTTTCTTTTGGGCATGAAAGTTAAGGAGAATGTATTTAGTCCAAAAAGTTTATCTACCCCACTTTATTAAGGTGTACTTTATTGTTAATTAATAATCTAGTACACTTAGCTCATTTTTTTCTTTTCATATGGTGGGCTTCTAATAGATGATTAAGGCCCTAATTATTTCATTATTTAGAAACGGGACGTTATCAATGAGACAGATTAAAATGGAAAATGAGATGTTATGAATGAGACTGAGGAAGTATTGTTTTGAAATATTTATAACATTGTAGTATATACAAAATAGAATCCTAATCCACTCGCTAATGAACGTGCCAAATTAACTTGCTGAAGGTCGGAATAACAAGGTTGGTCGAATTTGTAAAAGTTATAAAGATTGCATGTTTATTTGCAACTTTTAAAGATTGGTCTAAATTGCAAATACTCCCTCCGTCCCACTCAATTTATTTATTTATTGTTCGATACAGTGATTAAGGATAAGGGTAAAAAGATAGAAATTGAGTAGGTCCCACCACTTTTGAAGGGTTAGTTCTTTTTTTATTTAGAAGTAGACAAATTGAATAAGACATCTATTTAAAAAAAGATATACAAATTGAACGGGATGAAGGAAGTACTTACTAACAAAATCCACCATGAGTAAATTTGCATCCTCCTCCATTCGACCATGTGTGACCAACAAACCTATCATATTTTTATCCTACAAGATAAATTAATAGAAAGAGGAGAGATAGGGATCCTATTCGTCTCAATCCCGTTTGCCATCATTTTCCTTCTAAATTCTTGGCATATTTTATAAGAAAACAAGTTCGAGTGAAAATTGACTTGGTATTGAAAATTGGAAGCAGATTGTGGAATGGAGGCAGAGAAATTAATGGAGGGAAAAGTTAAAAATTTCATCTACTTCGATATAGAAAACGATTTCTATGTTTGTAGAGGAAAAAGAATACCCTAAAATTACTAATATGTATATTTACAAAATTACTAGAGATAGCTTCTAGTGAAAAGATCCTTTAAAGTAAGAAATAGGAATAAATCCCAACTCTTGATCCACAATGGATGGAGGGCCATATCTGAACCGGGTCGGATCAGGGTCAAACCGGGTTGGACCCGGGTCAACCCGTTGACTTTTCAATTTTTTTTATATTTTCAATTTTTTATATTTTCATTTTTTTAATAAAGTGTGGTGCATCTCATTTCATGTTGTGGTGCATCTCATTACATAGTGTGGTGCATCTACACATTGTGATGCATCTCATTATACATAGTGGTGCATCTCATTACACATAGTGGTGCATCTCGTAATACATGGATGTTTATCTCATACACTATGTGGTGCGTCTCATTATACATGGTGGTACATCTCATTATACTTGGTGATGCATCTCATACACTATGTAATGCATCTTAAAATGCATTGTGGTGCATCTAAAAAAATAGTGAAAAATAATACTCCCTCCGTCCACAATAAGTTTGCCACATTGTGGATGACACGTGTTTTAATAATTTATTGGTTGATTGTAATGTGAGTGGAATAAGGGACCCACTTTTATATAGTTTTAAATTGTGTTGTGAGTGGAAAAGTAAGTGAGGTGTGTGGGGTCTATTACTATAAATGGATGTGGCAAATTTTTTGTGAACGGATCAAAAAGGAAATTGTAGCAAATTTATCGTGGACGGACGAAGTATTAAAAAAAATTTAAAAAATGATGCATCTCATAGTACATGAAGGTTTATCTCATACACTATGTGATACATCTCATTATACATGATGGTAAATCTCATTATACATGGTGAGATATCTTATACACTATGAGGTGCATCATAAAATATATGCATGGTGTCACTATAAAAAAATAGTGAAAAAGAATATTAAAAAAATTAAAAAATGGTGCATCTCAATACACTTAGTGGTGCATCTCATTACACAATGTGGTGCATCTCATTACATGTGATGGTGCATATCATCTGACCTTAAAAAAAATTCGAAAGAAAAAATTGAAAAGTCAACGGGTTGACTGGGTCCGACCCGTTGACCGGGTTCGACCCGGATCTGACCCGATTTGACCCGGTCAGATCTGACCCTCCATCCCTTGTAGATCTATGGTGGAGATCTATTCCTATATCTATCCCTATATATATATATTAATGCACAAACATATGTTAATGAAAAATTGAATCCGTTGATCTTTTTATGCATTGTGATATTTAATTGGTGCATTAAATTATTGCATGCTATGCATTAAAATGTATTAAATTAAGTTATTGTAATTTGTCATTTGTCATGTTTGTGCATTAAAATACTGTATTTTGTACATTTTTGAAATGATAAAAATGCATGGTTCCTACAGACTCATATAAGAACGAGTTCTTACCAGATCCATACCATATACTCCCTCCGTCCACGATAAATTTGCCACAATTTCCTTTTTGGTCCGTCCACAAAAAATTTGCCACATCCATTTATAGTAATAGACCCCACACACCTCACTTACTTTTCCACCCACAACACAATTTAAAATTATATAAAAGTGGGACCCTTATTCCACTCACAATACAATCAACCAACAAATTATTAAAACCCGTGTCATCCACAATATGGAAAATTTATTGTGGACGGATGGAGTATATATCTATAAATTTTTTACCTTATATATAAATGTATTTTGGTAGTGGGCACTCGTAGATAATTGCCTAAACTCATCCCAAATCCTTACGGGTATCAACATCACTATCCAAAATCCAAATCATCCCAAACTCATTCGATAAATCTCTATTTTGTTAATCCCTCCGTCTCATCCATCTTGACACGTTATTGTTCAGCACAGTAATTAAGAATAAGGGTAAGAAGATAGAAAGTGGGTAGGTTCCACCACTTTGAAGAGTTAATTGTTTCATTTTTTTTGGAAATGAATCAAGATGAATGGAACAATCCAATAAGAAAAGGGTGTCAAGATGGATGGGACAGAGAGATTTACAAAATAGAGATTTCCCATTTTTATCAACTACTTCATTTATTAATTAGTTGGATTAATGGCTTAATACATGAAAAAAGATTAATTAACTTCATTGTCAGTGTCTTTAATTTGAACCAATTGATTTTCTTGATAAATTGATTTTCTTATGTTAATGACTAACAAAATCCAACATTAGCTTAACGTGAGGGTCATCATGACTTTACTAACGAACATGTACTTTAATTAGTCTCACTCTTTCGATATTTTATATATGTATTTGATCGAGATGGATCAGTTGACTTTTCCTAACTTTAGATTTGGATGATTAGTTGTATTTTTTGTTGTATGATTATAGATGTACGAATCTCTTATGGAGTAGTCATTTTTTAACTATTTTCAAAGGAGTAAAAATTCATAATAGTCATTTCTAAAACTTATGGTCTTCAAAATTTAAAACATAAATTTTGGCCATCAAAATAGTAAAATGTCAATATTGTCTTTGATGAAACCTTCTTACTTTCATGTATAAATATTCGTGTATGTATAACATCATACTGGAAGTAACTTGTATGTATGCATACATGAAAAACAACATATTTTCGGTAACAACGGCGTGATCTCCGGCGCAATTTCCGGCAAAAAATTCCGGCGACGAAGAAACCAAAATTTCATGTATGAATCTTCGTGTATGTACAACATAATACTTGAAGTAGCTAGTGTGTATGCATACATGAAAAATAATATACATGAATACTGTAATGGGACATACAAGTACTTACGGTTATGTAAGATAAGCTTCTATCCTAATATACATATACATGTAAACACATACACAAGAAATGTACACAAGACGTACCATACACGAAGATTCATAAATAACATATATGAAAATAACATACATGAATAACATGTCATTTATACTTATCATACATGAATATAAATGACATGTTATTCATGTATATCGTCAAAAAAAAAAAATTAATTAAGCAAATAGTTTACAGAAAAATTCTCGTCGGAAATGACCTCCAACATGCATGAGTAGCATACATGAAAACAAGTCATGTATGTTATTCATGTATGTAATTCATGTATATATGAAAATGTTACCGGAAAAAAGTAGTCGGAAAAAGTCATCGGAAAAAGTTATGTATTTCATGTATGCGACCTCATGTATGACACTAAGAGGAGGGGTAAAAAAAGGTAAGAAGTGCCATTATTTGTGTTTTAAGTTTTGAGGGCTATTATTTATCTTTTAGTTTATTTATCTTTTAGTTTGGAAAAGTGACATTTTTTACCATTAACTATTTTCAAAGTGTGAATTTTTCACTCTTTTAGATAAAGTTCAACTACGGATAATTCCACAAAAATCCATCAATCTTAATAGAAGTAGCCGCGGTTCGGATCGGTTTGGTTCCGGAACTGAATCCGAACCGGCGGTTCTCGGTTCCATCTCGATGGAATCGGAATCGGAACCGGAATCGAACCGCCTATTACTTTGGTTTTGGTTCCAAATCTGGACCGCCGGTTTTGGTTCCGTGATTTTGGCGGTTCCACCGCATGTTTCGGGGTACCAATTATATATGTTTTTTTTTTTTTCATTTTTTGCTATTTTTCTTGTTTAATTATAATTTTATGTATTCTAATGTAACATTTAGGTGAAATAAATATGAATTGTAACAAAAATAAAAATTAGGAGGAACTGGTGGTTTGAACCGAAACCGGCTGTTCTCGGTTCCACAGCTTTGAAACCGGAACCAAACTGTTGTCGATGCGATTCTCGGTCCCAAATCGAAACCGGCGGTTTGATTTCGATTCTGGAACCGTCGGTTTCGATTCGATTTCGGTTCGATTCTGGCAGTGGCCACCTCTATCTGAATTACAAATTAATTTACAACCATAATGATGGTTCCCGAAATAACACTAACAATCTCCGGTCAAGACATGCATATAGCATATTATGGTAGTTACTAGCTAGTTATTATGCATATAACATTATACGTGGATCATTTCATGTCCCACTATCGAGATGAAATTTTAGATAAAGACTATGCATTTATGTGACAAAGTTTCGAGTACTTGTATAAAATTCATGGCGGAACATGAAATGTGACACTAATTAATATTTTGAATAGATGATTAATTTCATAAGGTCAAATTTATATATATTGATCTCATTTATGACGTAGGAGATATACATTTTTAGCATGTTTTGTTTAGAATCTTCTCCAGAAAAAGGAAGGGCGAACTTAGGTCCCCAATATGAATTTACCATGTGAATCTGCTCTCGTCGATCGTTTTCGTATTATTTTTTTTGTTGAACTGAAAAAATTGCAATTTTTTCAAATTGCTTTTAATATGGAACCACACACACTCCAACACATGTACACGCACACACACAAATAGAGACAAGAAACTTTGTGTCATATCATCTCACGTATCCGTTAGAAAATCAAGTCTCGAATTCAATCACTATCAAAACACTTATAAAATTACAAACATATTATCAAGTATGAGTTTAATCTAAATATGGGTATCGTTTCGTGGATCTTGACCTATAAGACGGTCGTGTGACGCAAATTTTTATATACCCTATATGTGTATGTATGTATAAATGTATATATAGAGCAACAAGAAAAAATAAAAACTTTACCTCTCGTAGAAATTAAAATTAAATATGAACCATTGATTTTTCCTTGATCTACAGTTTATCATTAAAAGGTGTGATATAACGTACCCTCCGTTCATGAAAAATATTCCTAATATTCCATTTTCTTCCGCCCACAAAAAATGTTCATAATTTTTTCTTTCCATTTATGGACACTACGCAATAATTTTTATTTATTTTTAATTATTAACCTCACTTTGGTTTCATATTTACACAAAAATAAATATTGGGCCCACCACTAATTTAATCATCTACTATTAATTAATTCAACACTACAATTAATGTGGGGCTCTTTCTCCACTCACAAAACACTCAATCAAAATTATTAAAACTAACGTAGAAACATATTTCATCGATGAAGGGAGTATTCTGCTAATAATGACTTGATTTGCTTTTCAGAGTGTGCCGCTAATATTGGCTCATTCCTAAAATGAGAAAAACTAACCCTTCAAAAAATGTAAACCCTACCACTTTTCTATATTTTACATTTTTTTCTTAAATTCTATGCTCAAAACAGTGAGCCATAATTAACAGGACATGGGGAGTATAGATTATGATAAAGATATATGCATTATTGTATTATATAAAAAGGTTATTTTCATAAAATAAACATTATTGTATAATAAAAATGCATGATTGTGTACAAAAAGATGCATAGCTAGCTTTTAGATTTCTACATTAGAAATGGTACGTTTCTGCAAGATTTCATGAATATGGAAGAATTAATGAACTGAACATATAATAAATAAAACAGGATTCATTAAATGAAATATTGATCAAGATTAAGAACCCAATATTATGACATTCAATTGTTGAACCCCCTAATCTAGTTTAATTTATAGTCTCTTATGAAATTAAAGAATTATTTTTTTTAAAAATGAAAAGAATTTTTTCTTAGCATTTCTTATATATCCTTTTTAGCAATGATATATGTTCCTTTTGCAATTACTATAACTTTTTTTAGGATATACAACAGCATATTACAATGAAGTGCAAGAACACGAGAAAACGGGTAGACCAACCACAAAATTTGGAGGTTTAACTTTAACCCATACGTAATGGTTTGGATGATTCTTAACGACTCTAGCAAAATGGTACGTGCACCATAATATTGGCATCACGGTTCATGTGCGTGACTTGTAACAAATTACTCCATCCATCCACTAAAAGTTTGCATTTAATTCTATTTTGAAACGTCCACCAAAAGTTTGCACATTCTAGTTTTGTACATGACCTTACCTTTAAAATATATTAAATTGTGGGACCCTCCATTTCTACCAGTTTTTCTTAAAATCCGTGTCGCAATTCTTGATGCGAACTTTTGGTGGACGGAAGGAGTATTTGAATCTAAAAATCTTCTGCAGCTTGACAATATAATTTTTGTATTAGTGGTACGCGCGAGTTGACTGGACATTAGACATATATAAGTATAACTGCTTATATAATTTCACAAAATCTAATGTATAATACATTATTTATATGAATTTTTTATGTCGTAGGAACTCACAGTAGTTATCTGCGGTACACACTGAATAAATTTTTATTCCTGTACAATAACTTGCAAACCACACACGAAAAGATAAAATGATTTTATTTTATGATAGTGCTGGCCTCATCCTGGGCCCGACCTAAGGCTATTTGGGCCTGTATATTAACGCTCGGCCCACAGAGTTCGGCCCAAACAAAGTCCACATCTGCCTTGAAGACCAAGTAACGAAACCCTACTTTGGAAGAAGATAGAATTCTACTACTAATGGGAATTGGATATGCATGTATCAAGCAACCGGATATGTATAAGGAGTCCGATCTCTGGAAGGATTAGGGCTTGACTCAATACTTATAAATAGATGCGAGATTAGAGGTGGAAGGGACATTCAATACTCATTGTACTCTCAAATATAATAAAAGCTCTCTGCATTCTCTCCCGTGGACGTAGATCACATCGATCGAACCACGTAAATTCATCGTGTCATCGTGTTATTATTTCTTTTAGCTACTTTCGCAAACCCTAGATCTATCATTGGCGCCGTCACATGTAACCTCATCAACGGTTCTTACGTAGCTGATTTACGATGGTAACGCGATCACAAAGCATGCGGGAGGCCCAAAGCCAACGAGGGAATCCTAACGAAGCAGAAAGCTGTCCCATAAGCCAAGAGAATCGCCAGAAAGGCAGTTCGGTCCCAAAGGAGAAGCACGCCAGGGACCCAATAGAAGGGAATCCCTCCGAAAGGATGCCCGCGCTAGAGATCAACGACGAGTCGGAGCCGAAGGGATCCGAGTTGAAGGAGGATGATCTCTCCAGAGACTTTGATCTTGCCACCACCTACGCCGCGGCCGAATTCGCTAAGGCAAACAAGGAGCGTTTCAAACGCTTTCTTGCGGCAACCCGGATGTCTCCCATACTTGAAGCCAGGGAGAGTTCCACGCAAAAATCTCTGCCTAAAGCTCCTCACTACACCGAGAGACCGGAACCGGAGCTAAAGGAGAGGCGCGATCCCCGGCGGGGTTCGGATCGACGTCGGAGTCCAAGCTCGCAGAGTAGCCCTAGGCGACATCATACCCAAAGGCGACCTCGGAGCCCCAGAAGGTATCGAAGCCCGAGCTATAGCGAGAGTCGCAGCCCCACTAGGAATCGACACCGACATGAAAAGGAACCGCTCGCCGATCAGCCCCGTTCACCGACGAGGCCGTTTGACACCAAACTCCCCACTGCACAAATTGCCAAACATACCGGCCTACAATGGGCTGGACGACCCCCTTAACTTCCTAACGCGTTACCGGTACAAAGATGCACAACTGTGGTCTCGGGGAGGAACACGTGGCTGCGGCTACTCCCCGAGATGCCGATCGATTATGCCCGAGCTTGGTTTGACGACCTTCCAACCGGCAAACGGGTCTGGACTCCTATTTGGAAAAAATATTCAAGCAAAGATTCCATACGAAGGTTCGTGCTCGCTCGAGACACGGCATACCTCCTATCGGTGAAGCAAGGACAAAGAATCTATAAGGGAGTACGCCTGTGTTCATGCAAGGAAGCTTCGAAGGTCGATAAAATCGACGACGTCTTCCCCATCTCGGCCTTCCGAAATGGAGTGGCCCCCGGGTCCCCGAACCAAGAGCTCGCTGCCGAAGCACGAGACGACACGAGAAGATGTGGAAGATTGTATACCGCTCGGCCGAGTAGCCGGGATGCGGACCGATTGAAGCGGGAGGAGACCGAGAAGAAGAACCGAAGGGGATCGAGGTCGGAGCGATCGTGATCGGAGAAGTGCCCACGAGCCGCCTCCCAAAGAGGACCTATCCAAATTCCGGCTCGGATCCGGACTAATCCAGTCCCGGCTTGGACTCCTAAAGGGACCGAGCCATCCCAACGACCTCCTTTTATGAAGACGAATGCCGAGATCTTCGCACTTCACGAGGATCGGTTCGCTAAACCACGTCCCATGTCAAAATCTAAACCTCGGGACCAAAACAAGCACCGCTCCTTCCATGATGACCATGGGCACCACACGGAGGATTGCCGCGACCTCGCGGAACGGATGAGAGGTTAGCCCAAGAGGGAGCTCCGAAGAGATACGAAGCCGGGGGAAGAAAAACACAAAAGGAAAACGGAAAGGAGGACAAGGTCGTTGTGCTCCCCACAATAAAGCCGAGCTAAGGTCGATCACGACGAGGAGGATGACGACCCTCCGTACGACGCACCACGCGCATGACGGAGTGGTCTCCACCATCACCGGCTACCCCTGTGCAAAACAAAAAACTGCGGGTTGAAGGCGAAGCTCGGCAGCACCACCGGTCCCATCGGGTGAGTGAGCGGACGAAAAAGAGATTCACAGAAGGGAAACCGTCACATTCTCCGGGAGGATGACCACTCCGTGCCTACCGCTACACCACACAACAACGCGCCCGGTTATACAGGGCTGTGAGTGGCCAACAAGATGGTCCATCGCGTATTCATCGATGGTGGGGCCGCCGTGAGCATCATCTTCCAACACTTGCTTGGATAGGATGGGCCTCGACCCGGCCTCGGGCGAATTCCACACCCCTCGCTCTCAAGAGCTTTACGCAGCAAGAGACGCGACCGAAGGGACCATCGCGCTCGACGTAGCGATTGGCACGACCCGACCAGGCGCCACAAAGCTGTTTCCGCTCTATGTGGTTAAAGCGAACTCCCCTACAACATCATACTAGGTCGGGATTGGCTGAATGCGCTGTGGCCATCATTTCACCCTACCACCTCGCTATTGAAGATACCGACTCCTACTTAACCCTTACGGTCCGAGGTGACCGGATAAAGGCGAGGTGCATGCGCAGTTGCTCTACGAGGTCAACCCCAAGCATAGCAATCAAAGTATCCCCATGGAGCCGGATGAAATGACGTCAATCCCAGACACCCCGGCGGAACAGGTTACCCTGTCCGAAGCAGATCCAGCGAAGGTTGTCAAGGTCGGCTTTGTCGGGGGACCTCAAACACGCATGCAAGTAATCCAGCTCTTCTGGGGAATATCAAGACGTTCGCCTGGTCTCCAACGGACATGACGGGGGTGTCGTCGGAAATCATTACGCACAAGCTTAACATTAACCCGAACACGACCCCGGTCAAGCGTAAACGGCGATCATTTGCCGCCGAACGAAATCAAGTTATCTACAACGAGGTGCAAGAATGGTCAGGCAGGGCTTCTGTTTGAAGTTAGGTACCCGATTTGGCTATCTAATCCGGTAGTGGTAAAGAAAGAAGAAGGAGAGTGGAGGATGTGTGTAGATTACACCGACCTCAACAAAGCTTGCCCGAAGGACTGCTATCCTCTCCCCAACATCGATGAAAAGATCGAATCCTTGGTGGGACACGAAGTATTCGCTTTCTCGATCTCTACAAAGGATACTATCGGGTTCTAATGGATGAGGGGGATGCAATCATGACGGCTTTCGCAACAAGCTTCTGGATCTTTGCATTCAAGTATATGCGCTTTCGGTTAAAGAATGCCGGAGCGACCAACTGAATGGTCGATTTCCTCTTCCGAGATCACATCGGCAAGATTGTCGAAGTATACGTAGACGACATTGTCGTCAAGAGTAAAGAAGAGGCCTCGGCGGTGAGCGACCCGCGAACCACGCTCCACATACTAAGGCGGGCGAACCTCAAGTCGAACCCGAAAAAGTGCACATTCAACGCGCGATCCGGAAAATTCTTGTGCGCCGGATCTCGCCGTAGAAGGTCTCAAAGCCAATCCACCGAAGATTGGGAGCCGTGCAGAGATGAAGGTACCTCGGACTATCCGCGACGTGCATAGGTTGACGCGCATAACCGCGCTAAGTCGTTTCCTTCCAAGGCCGCCGAGAGCAGCTCCCATTCTTCAAAATTCTCAAGAAGGCCCCGGAATTTGGATGGGGACAAGAGCACGAGCTAGCTTTCGAGGAGCTCAAGCACCACTCGAGGACTTACCAACCTTGTCAGTCCCCCGAAGCGAAGAACCTCTCTCTCTATACCTCGCAACATCCGATGGAGGCAATAAGTGCGTGTTGGTCCGAGACGAAGGAGATCGGCAACAGGTGTACTTTGTCGGCCGAGTTCTAAAAGACCCGTAGACGAGGTATCGCCTCGAGAAGGTCGCTCTAGCCCTCATAAACGCAGCTCGGCGCCTAAAGCCCTACTTCCAAGCTCACCCGATACAAGTTCGACCGATCTACCACTTCGACAAGTTCTCACTAAGCCGGAAGCTTCGGGAAGAATCGCGAAACGGGCGATCGAGCGGAGAACATTCTATATCGTACGGTCCCCGTCGAGCTATAAAAGACAGGCTCGCGGACACTCTTGTGCTAAGTATAAGGACCTCGTGGAGCCAAAAGAAATCAAAGCCAAAACCAGCTCCAAGAAGTCCCAGAGAAGACACCCCGGACTGCGGGAGATGTACGTGGCATGGAGCTTCAGAAAGAAAGGAAGTGGAGCCGGCATACTCCCCATCAGCCCGTAAAGAAGGAACTAACATATTCGCCGCGATTCGAGTTCTCCACTACGAATAACGAGGCGGGAATATGAAGCTCTCATCACGGATCGCGCCTCGCCCAAACCCTACGGTACGAGCCGTCCAAGCCCATTGTGATTCCCAAGTCGTGGTCAACCAGTGTTGTGGAAATACGAAGTAAAAAGTGAGAAGTCAGAAGTACCTAGAGTATGTCAAGCTCCTTGGACAGTCTTTCCAATTCTTCAAAATAGTCCGCATTCCCGTGGTTCAAAATACCCGAGTCGATGAGCTAAGTAAGTTGGCGACCTCCCCATCCCGACGGACGCTAGTAAGAAGTCCGCGGCGGGAGTATAGAAGAGGCGGAAGTCAATGCAATCATAGAAGACGACCCAAATTGACGACCCCCTAATCAAATGTTTGGGAAACGGGGAAGTGCCCGAAGACAAGATGGAGGCTAGAAAAATTCTAGCTAAATCCACGCAAGATGCCCTCGAGGAGGGTCCTCATCGAAAGTCTTACTTACGCCTCTTGCTCGTATGTGTTGGACCAAGGAAGCGGACTACATATTAAATGAAGTGCACACGGGATCGTGTGGAAGCCACACGGAGCTCGGGTGCTAGCTCGTAAAATCATGCGGGGGTACTATTGGCCAACAATGGCAAAAGATGCGGAAGATTTCGTGAAGAAGTGCCTAAAATGCCACCGTGCATGCCGAGTGACGAGACTACCCCAAACCGACCTCTGCACTATTCAAAGTCCGTGGCCATTTATGGAGTGGGGCATTGACATCGTAGGGCCTTTCTACCCGGCACCTAAGCAAAAACGGTTTCTAATAGTCGCCGTCGACTACTTCATCAGTGGGTAGAAAGCCGAACCTTCCACAAAAGTCACAAGTGATAAAGCCGTTGACTTCGTTGGAAAACATCGTGTGCCGGTTCGGGGTACCAAGAGCACTCATCTCGGATAATGGAACGCAATTCACGAGCAGTGGGATTCAGAGAATTCTCAGCGAAGGACTCGATATCGGCAAGAAAGTTCACCTCGGTCAACCGACCTCAAACTAATGGCCGACCGAAGTCACCAACGGGACGATAGTGAACGGACTCAAGACCCGCCTGCAGGCGAGAAACAGAAGTGGATCCATAATCTCCAAAATGTCCCGTGGTCGTACCGGACTACGCCCCGAACTCCAACGGGAGAAACCCCGTACTGCGTTTAGTATACGGGGTCTCAGAAATCATACCGTCGAGATCGGAGCACCACCCGAACCATCAACTTCTCCGCCGAAGCTAACGAAGAGCGCGCCGAACCGACCTAGACTTATTGGAGGAAAAAAGGGAACTAGCCAGCATAAAAGAAGCTCGGTACAAACAACAGATGGCTCCGTATTACAACCAAAGGGTCAAACCCCAACGAGCCGGAGTCGGTGATCTTGTGCTTCGAAACAATGAGATCAGCCTCATAGAAGCTCGGCAAGCTCGAAGCTACGTGGGAAGCGGCCCTCAGAGTACACGAAGTCCTCGGCAAAGGAGCTTACAAAATCGCCTATCTTTCGAGGCGAACTAATACCTGCACATGGCACATCGCCCATCTAAAGAGATTCTTCGTATAAGCGACAAAATCTTGCATATAGAGTCTTAGGTTTTCTTTTTTGTCTTTTTTGTCCTTAATGTTTTGTTTTTAACGAGCTCGTCAAAACTCTTTTTACTTTGTTTTTTGGTCATTTTTTAATAAAATTTCATTTTTGTCTTGCATCTCGTGTCTTTTGATTTGCTTATACGAAATATCCATCATATCAAAATCCCCTCATAAGGTCGAACTACGGTTCCCTTGCGTGGTCAGTAATGACCCGACATGGGGTAACAAATTCCTATAATGCGCAAAGGAAACCCTTTCCGAGCTTCGAGATCGTCTCCCTCCAAAAAGGAAGATCCCACGAGGTCCGAGTCAAACTCCCTCCGAAGGATAAGTAGTTCTCAACTGGGGTCGGAACCAAGTTCCCTCGGGAGAATAAAATACAAGGTCCGAACCATGGTTCCCTTGTCAACACAAAAAGGTCTGAGTCCAACTCCCCCAAAAGATGCAACATGCAGAAAACCAAGGAAGCAATCTTCACGAAGAACAGGCAGAAGCGAGCTAATCTACGGGGAATGATGTTTCTTGCTGAAGCTAAGCCAATCTTCCTCAAAGAAGGAAGGCCCTAGGAGATCATCAATTGAGATTCGACCTCGTCCCCGACCTCGACTTCTTCCAGCAGGAAAACTTCGACCTCGCGGGGCAGCCGAACCGCGACAAACAGCTCGCCTACGCTGGTTCGGACGGACCTGATGTCCCCGCGAAGTCGTTTTCACCTCGCGAGCAGGCATTGTCCGAATAGAAGAAGAAAGATCTGCCCCCGGACCACGTGCCAAAAGGGCCCGTAACTTAGGTCGGCGGTCCAAAATGCACTTATACCTGCCCGCACTCTCCTTCAGCATTTCAAAAGCACCCTGAAGCCCAAAAGACTCGGACCCGAGTGCTTCCTTTAGCGCGATATACTGTTCCAGGTCCTCTTTTGCCTTTAATTCCGCCTCGGCGATGGTGATACCACCCCCGCGACGGATAATATCTTCATACTCGGCATGCTCCTCAATGATCATCTCGTAGTCTTTGGGAACGCGGCCAGCTTGATCTCGGGCAACTTCCAACTCCTCCTCACCGCGGCACGAAGCAAGCTCGGCTAAAAGCGGCGAGACGCTTAACTTCGACCTCCTCACAAAGTGCCTCGAACTTCATTTGCCATCTCGTCAGCTCGGCTTCTTGAGATTTCAGCAGAGTACACTTATGGCTGAAAAGCTCCTCGGCTCGGCGGCATTTGTCCTTCCATTGCTCAACAACGGACCGTTGGTCAACCAGGTCTTGTGAAAGGAGAGCTATTTGTATGCGCAAAGTAGAAACACCGTAATCCAAGCTCTACACTCAAAAAAAAAAAAAAAACAAATTCATTCATTTGAAGATATTCCGTACGTATATACAATGAAAAGGAAAAAAAAAAAAAAAACCAACTACACTAGAATATCGCCGACCTCCTTGTCCTGAGAAGGTGGGCTGCTCGAGGAACCGTCACGGTCCTTGTCGCGTGGCCGGATCTTCACCCGCCCCAGCCTCCCGCTTCTTCCTCCACTTCCTCTTCCGGGCCCGCGCCTTCTTCTTCCTCGTCGCGGGGGGTATCGAAAGTGCGAGAGATCCGGATCGAGGTCCCGGGTCTACCGAGCGAACAAGAATTTGCTCGACGGACGCCAAAGTGGACGAGCGGCCGTAGCGTTTCCGTGATAGGAAAATGATCGAGGTGATCTCGGACCACTCGCGTACCGGGGAAGGGAGGCTTCATCCCCTAGCCGCTCGAAGCCGTACTTGGAGGCATCCAGCCGGGAAGTCCTTAGCGGCCCTCTCCACAGGCGGCCACGGCGAAGTTCCCGTTGATAAGCATGGCCAAGTCATTAGCGAGCTCGTGCTCTCCGACAACGAACCTCCTTGTAAATGCCCGCGTGTTCGCCTGGCTGGCTACGGCAAGGCGACCTTCCCGGTCCTTCGCGCGTTCAGCTCGGACTCCGCTTCCGAGCTCTCTCGGACTCCACCTCGGCCTTCTCGAGCGGCGGCCAGCTCGGATCGGACAACTCTCATATCCTCGCCGGCCTTGACCGCTCGGCCTCAACCTTCTTCGCTCGGGCATTGGCCGACATCGCCTTTCTCGCGTATCGGCTCTTCTCGTCCTCGTGATTCGAGGACATCTCCCCAACGCCGTTCTTCGGCCCATCCCACGAACATATCAAGGCCCCTGTGCATGAATACAGTTAGCTACACCGCAACAATCAAGGGAAACCGTATTACTAAAAAGTAATTTTTCACCTCGGAAAAGGCAGACCGGCCACTTGTTGGAGGGAGCGCCGGCTCGCATCACTACCCGTGACATCAATGATGTCCACTTCGAGCCGGTCCCCGACCTTCAACCGTTTTACGGGGAGGTTTCGTGGAAGGAGAGCGAATACAGCTGGCTGCACAGCCCCCGCGAGGCGGCCCCGATCGGAGGAGGAGCAGATCGCCCGGATAGCTTCGCTCTTAGCCCCGCGAGCCGTAGCCTTACCATCAGCCCCCTTGATCTTACCTCGAACTTCACCGCACATACAAATCATGAAAGGAGTCGGGACGATAAATAAACACAAGACAACTATCCCTAATAGCACTAGCGGGCCTCACCGTCGCCGGATCCACCATATTTTGAGGCTCATACGGGCTCAACCTCGTCTAGGGAGTCTTCATTGTAGCTCGCTTCAAAAGGACCGTGGTCCCTCATCGCTTTTACGGCGGACTCCAAATCCTTATCGACCTCTTCTATTACCCACTCGCAAGGCTTTTCTAGCCTCCAAATCAGTCGATGAAACTACCGTGGCGACAAAAGAAATATTTACGGTGCCACTTGTCCACCTTATTTTGAGTTCGCCCCTTGAACTCGGGCCCGGGCTGCGGCGTAATACCAGCCCCCGCCTTTTGGAAGACAAAGAGCTCGTGAATGAGCTCGGCGGATATTTGGCGACCCCCATTCATCTGGCCGCCACACCCAAATCCGTAAACCGCCTAAATGAGTTCGGCATTATCCGCTCTAACGCTAAGCCCGGCTTTTTCTCGGAGTTCGAATAGGGCACGTGAGGGGTAATCGAAGACCGGCGTTGCATCGGGCTGTCCTCATAAATAGTGACAAACCCCATCGAGAGCACGCCCTATCCTCGGCGAGGTTCTATTAATTCCGCCTCGTTAGGAAAATTGTACGTTTGGGCAAGAAACCTAATTCTAGCCTCATTTAAGGTCGAGGGGTAATCACCACTTTTCCCTTCACACACGGGGGCACTATTAAAGATTCGATGAAGGAATAGCGAGATCCCAATGAAAAAATGCTAAAAGCGCAACACTTCTACTCGAGCCGACCGACGGAGCCAAATCGATATCACTACTACTAGACCGAGAATGAGAGGCCATACTTACTTGTTAAAAAGAGGGTAAATGCTCCGGCGGATGATTTGAAATCGGGCGCGTAAGAACAATGGAGTGAACACCGGCGGTATAAGAACGCAGTGGGGGATTTTGGGGAAGAAACTTTTTCGCGGAACTTTTTCTCTAAATGACGGCGGATGTGAAATAATGTGATATGGGCGAACGTTTCCGCTTCGAGAATATACGTTTGAATCCCACCGTTGCGTCGACACACGTGTGACGGGGGCCCGCCTTCTCGAAACATGAACCGCCCCTCCATGCATTCAAACGGCCCATTGCTTTCCCCGCCCTTTAAATTTTATACGGGCCGCGCCTATTGATCAACCTAAAGAACATAACAAGCCCCTGATACTGAGATCGCTCATCTAATTATGCTCGCTACTTCAGCTCGGATTATCGGTTCGTAATTCGGTTCGTCCCGTTGATTTGCGCGATCAATCACCTCGGCAATTCGACCTCGCGTCTGCGTCTACAACATGTCTTCTTTCCTCTTTTGATGTGGTAGTCAGGCCTTTCATCCCGGCCCGACCTAAGGCTATTTGGGCCTGTATATTAACGCTCGGCCCACAGAGTTCGGCCCAAACAAAGTCCACATCTGCCTTGAAGACCAAGTAACGAAACCCTACTTTGGAAGAAGATAGAATTCTACTACTAATGGGAATCGGATATGCATGTATCAAGCAACCGGATATGTATAAGGAGTCCGATCTCTGGAAGGATTAGGGCTTGACTCAATACTTATAAATAGATGCGAGATTAGAGGTGGAAGGGACATTCAATACTCATTGTACTCTCAAATATAATAAAAGCTCTCTGCATTCTCTCCCGTGGACGTAGATCACATCGATCGAACCACGTAAATTACTGTGTCATCGTGTTATTATTTCTTTTAGCTACTTTCGCAAACCCTAGATCTATCATTTTATGTTTGTGGAGATTTGAGTAGTGAGATCTTCTTC
The DNA here is from genome assembly GCA_031470985.1 of Agastache rugosa. NCBI lineage: Eukaryota > Viridiplantae > Streptophyta > Magnoliopsida > Lamiales > Lamiaceae > Agastache > Agastache rugosa. Next base: position 34,724,936 of record CM062606.1, on the reverse strand, counting down.
GTGTACCACTCCACTCTCCACCTCCAAAAAAAAAAAAAATGTATAATCAATAGTCAATGCATTTAATTAATAGATTTATAAAAAGGAACGAGTAGAAAGCGCATCTCTGATTTCAAATAGTTTTATTACTTTGTCCAACCCAAACATATTGTATTACTACCTCCGTCCCATTATTCTTGTCTCATTTTTTTTGTGCACGGGTATTAAGGAGAAGGGTGTTTAAAGGGTAAAAAGATATTAAGTGGTGGAGCCCATAACTTTTTGTGAGAGAAGCATATTTCCTTTTATGGAAACAGGACAAGAATAATGAGACAGCCCAAAAAGGAATACAAGACAAGAATAATGGGACGGAGGGAGTATTTTAATTTGGATTTGGAGTGTCTCAACTATGTAATCATATTATCTTATTTGATATCAACCCTTATCATCTTTTAATATGTTGTATGTGCTGTTAGAAATTAACATGCTATATTAAATTATTATATGCACAACAATATTTATTATCTATTAATAAAGAATAATAGAGTAAGTTGGGAAAGACTTGCGTACGTGCACTATATAATTTTTATTTTTTATTAAATAATACTTAATCAATATTAATTGGGGCTTAATTAACTTTAATTAGGGATTAATAAATCATATTTGGAATTAATAAATTATAATTGGGATTAATAAATTCTAGTTACCCTTATATTTTGTGGGATTGTTGATGAGCCGAACACTTGCAATCTATATGAATGTAGATTAGAAAAAGTTCATTCAAAATTCCATCATTTATTTGACGAGCGTGCTAGAGAACCTATATTTAATATATAAAAGGTACATTACACTTTAAATTTCTATTTCTGTTTCACATAAATGTGTAAGTACAATTAAAGGCCGAGTAAAAGGAATACTGTAATTGCCGATAAGGCATAGCTCAAATGGCTAGCTGAGGTACTAAACAAATCTTTTCTTAATTAGAGGTCTTGGGTTCAATCCGCGTGCGTGAGGTACATGTAGTATTTTCCTACTTTGTTTGGTGGTGTAGTAGTCCCGCCTGCGTGCAATGTAGTAGTCCCACCTTAGTGTGGTTTATAAGTCACACTTATATGGTGGTGTAGTGCATCATTATTTATATATTTTTGTAATTCTCTAAAAAAAATGGAATATTGTAATCTTATTAAAAATAAATACTACTCCCTCCGTGCCACTGATATTGTCCTGTTACTGTTCAACACGGAGATTAAATAAAAGTAAAAAGATAAAAAGTGGATAGGTCTCATCACTTTTGAAGAGTTAATTCTTTCCTTATTTGGAACAAGACAATTTGAATGAGACAACTCAATAAGGAAAAGAAGACTATATCAGCAGGACGGAAAGAGTAGTTTTTATGTGAAATTTACTATACAGATTAAACATCATTATTGAATTTTCTTTAGTTAATTTCTTTTTCAATAAGAAGTTATTAAATGTTTGGAGATAAGTTTAAAATAGAATATTTGAGCAATATTCTTTTAATATTAACACGGGCCAGATCCACAGGGTGTGGGCCCGTATCACAATGACAGCACAACGGGCTCAACGGGTGATAGCCCATATCATAAGATCTACACTTGCCAACTTTTATTCCAAAACATTCAAGTCATCTTGCAGCAAAAGAAGAAAAAGAAATAAGAGAGAGAGAGAGACAGAGAGAGAGAGAGAGAGAGAAGGTTAGGAAGAAGCAGCAGAAGTTGCACAGAGGAAGTTGTCCGTATCATTCCTGACGGCGCCGCCTTCCGCCACAACCCGCCGCGTGTAGCAACCATAACCATCCTTCACATAATAACTCTGAGAAGTCGTCGCAGCACCCGACAACATCTCACAACCTCGTACAAACATCCACCCTCTACATTTCTCTCTCTTCTCCCATTTCCCTCTAAACCCTAAGCCCTTCTCCCTCTTCTCCTCCTTCACAGACTGCTCCAACTCCGCCGAGATCAAGTACGTATCCTCCTCCGATCCGGGCACGGCCGTCGTCGTCAGCCGCAGAGGGTACCTTCTCTCTCTAGAAACGCCGCCAACAACCGAACGCCCCAAATCCGACGACACCACCTCCACCTTATCACTCACCTTCACCTCCTGCTTCACCGTCTTCTTCGTCCCGTTATGCTTGAAAACTATCTTGCTCTCGAACTCCACCTTACTGTACACGTGGGTGGTGAAGTTGCCGGCGCTGGACCTCACCCACCCCGACACCTCCCTCTTTCTCTCTCCTCCCACCTTACACTTCCCGTCGAGTTCATGGAACTTCGACTCGCGGTCGAGGCAGCTGCTGCTCGGGTCGCTGTACTTGATCGGCCCGGCCTCGACTTCTCCGGCGTTGTTGTCCAGCCAGAGGTGCATGTTCCCGCCAACTAGCCAATACGGCAGCGTTTCAGCCACCTCCACCTTCAAGAAATGGTGGCTAACGCTCCGGTCGAGCAGCGTGCCTAAAAACGGCGTCAATTCGAGCTCGTAAGAAGGAAAATCGAAGGCTCCGATTGAAACCAGAGGCTCCCAGAATAGAGGAATGATCCCTCCGGCCATGATTATAGGGAAAGGAATCACTGTTCCGACCACATTGTCGTCTACCTTGACGACGACTTCGCGGTGGGGGCCGTGGCCCCTCTGCATGGGAAGATTGTTGATTTCCAGATAGTAATCTGGGGGGTTGGTGTACCAGAACTCATCTTTCTCATGGAATGAAACGTAAATCTCGATCACGGCTCTGTATGTGTTGGCTGGGATTTTGATTTCTTCGAGAAGAGGATCGGATTCTTGCTCGATCTTGAACCAGAGCCCTTCGCGATCTCCATTTGCAGAAGATGATGATATTGGTATGATCATGTCCGCCGGATTCTCGTTCAGTTCGAGAGATTTGTTAACGGTGGCGGTGGCGGTGGAGTTAACGTCGTAGTAGAGGAGAGTGATGTTGACGTGATAGGTTTGGGTGTGGAGGAGGTGGTGCAGCATGACGGAGAGGGTGAGGTTGGAGCGGCGGAGGAGGGAGGCGTAGCGGGTGACATCCTTGCGGAAGTTCCAGAATATGCCATCGGAGGTGGGGTCGGGGGTGCTGGTGCGGAGGAGCTCCGCCCCGGACAGCCAGACTGCGGCGATGCGGCCGCGCTGAGATCCGTTGGCGGCGGCGGAGAACTGGAGGACGGCGTTCGACCAGGAGCAGTTGGTGGGAGAAGAGTAGGTGGCGTTGGCGGCGGCGCCGGGGTGGCCGGAGGTGTTGGAGAAAGTGTGGGAGAAGAGGGGAAGGGTGCATGAGGGAGTGAGGGAGTCGAAGGGGAGGGGGCGGGTGACTTCGATGTATTGTTGCGGCGGCGCGGCTAAGGATTTGCGGTGGTGGAGGTGGGTTTTGGAGAGGTGGAGCGGCGGCGATGAGGCGGCGGAGAGTGGAGGGATTAGGTTGAGTGAGAGGAGAAGGAGGAGGAGAGAAGGATGCATGTTGGTTGGGTTTGTTGTGGAAAAGCGATCAGTGTGAGATTAGAGTTTCTTCACACCATATAAAGAGTTCACAATTTTTCTTTTATTTCCAATGAATTTATGTGACAGATCCACGTGTATTTCATATAAACCCTCATTTGACCAAATTTTCGATCCAAGGCATACGCATTCTATTGATTTTTGAGATCAGATTAATACTCCACTCATGTGATTCACATACAAACTCTTAAATCTATTATTTTAATTACATTATAAACATTAAAAAACACACACACACAATATAAAAATGAATACTAATGCAATTAACAACTAGAATAAAACACTTCTGCAGAATAGCAAGGAATTCTGGTATCTATGAGCTGTGCCAAAGTTAGGATGCAAAGAAATTTGTGGTAAATTCTAAAAGAACAGAAGCATAAAGATCATGATTAACATATAGTAAAGGCCATAAGGTTTTATATAAAGGTATCAGCAAAAATTATATCCTCTGCAAGTAAAGATAAGCATGTCAAAATCTATGTACCTTTTGCACAGCAGCTAACTGCTTATATGATCTTCTGCAGAAATCACATTATGTTGCTGGTGGTCCGGTGAAGGATTCGGTCGAACTCCAACGGAGGAAACAAACCATCAACAGAGAGAATGCCATCATGATACAGATCAAGAAGACCAGGTTGGACCTTCTGGACAGGAGTTTATCAAGCCATTCATCCTCTTCATACAGACCACCATGAAAGTCTTGGATGATGATGTTTATGAGAGCCTCCAACATTTTCTTTGAAGGGCCAATGTCTTTTGATTTCAAGACCTGAATTCTAGCTTCTCTTAGAAGCTTCATCAGCACCTCTGTCTCAACTGATCCTGCCATCTTGAGAGAATCTACTTCGGGCGTTTTGGTGTAGGACGTGTCAAAGACGACGTGCTTGTAAGGCGTAGCAGTCGCGGAGGAGGATGACTGCGTTGAAGTCAGATCTGACACAGCAACTGTCTCTGTTGGATGAACTGAAGCCAAAAAGTTCTAGAAACAGAGGTAATTTCAGAAATAATGAATTGTAGATAAATAAATTGAAGCATAGCTATTTTTGAAAACTGTAAATAAACTGAACTTGTTCATCATCCAGCAGAAATCTTAACTATTTTACTAGTGAATCATCAAGCACATATAATATTGAGTTCATCAAAGCATTGAAAGCTTCCTACTCGTCTACTCGACGAACTTGTTATTATATGCAGCAAGAACATCAATGCAGGTAAAAAATCCTCAGAATTTGAAAAGTAAATTGTGAAATACTGCATCCTCAAATTCTCGATGAGGCTCGCAAAAATCTCAAAGCAAACAGATAACAACACATTATCACAGATTCACTGTGCAAATATGAAGATTTCCTGCTACAAGCAACGATTTGTCCATTAACCAGCAGAAATGTCAATTATTTTACGAGTGAATCATCAGTCACAAATAATATTGAATTCATCAAAACGTTGGGCGATTCACTAGAAGAACTTTTCATATGCTCAGCTAAAACAATTCTCACAGATTGACAAATAATCGTGAATTACTGCATACTCGAATTATTGATGAAGCTCACAGAAACCTCAAAGCAAACAGTTTTAACACATTATTACAGATTTGCCGCTAATTTATGAACAAATTTCTGCTACAAGCAACAGAAATGAATTCAACACACTTGTTTCTGGTGAGAAAACACATAAAACCAAAGAAATATCCATGCTAAGAAATCAGATCAAACAAATTCGATCAATCATAAAAACGTCAAACCAAATGCAATTCGAAAACTACCTCAGCAGATTCAGCAAAAGGATTATCCTCTGAAGCCTCGGAAAACTCCTTCAGAGACTCCAAAACAATATAATCGTCTTCGGAAGCAGCTGTAAACGCAGGATCCAAGCTCTTTTTTGCTGTCTAACAACAATTTAAAAGTTAGAAACCTCGATTAATCGATCGTTGCACGAGTACGCAGAATTCCTAAGGTTTCTCCGATCTAGATCTTACCTTGCGCAGATTCGTTTTGAGATCGGAAACTGTTTTTGGCCTGCGATTTGCAGAACTTTGATCTCTCTGTGGCGTTTGAAGTTGAAGATCTCTCATTTTTGTTTATGGGCGGGAACATTTGGAAAACTCCCGGCTATATAAAGCGATGATAACCAGGTTTGTCTTCTGTGCCTATTGCTACGGTTACCTACAGTTAAAACTAGAGTCGCACAAAGAAAGTTTATATCCACGTTTATTAGGAAAATCAAAATTGAAGATTTTCACAGCCCGCGTTGGTCTCGAACAACCAAGATAATCTTGTAATTTCTTAAAAATAAATAAAGATACATTATTTTATGAAAAGCAATTTAAGACATATCGGCAACATTTTCTGAGGTTTTAAGGTTTTCCAATACAATATTGACATTTCACTTATATATTACTACCTGCAGTGACGAAGCCAGGATTTTTATCCAGGGGGTCCAACTTCCAATCTTCTATAAATAGTCAAATCTTTAAAATAACTAAAAATATATAATAATTTTTAATAAAACTATATTATAGTTTAAATTAACTATATTACAATGCTAAAAAAATAAGTAAACTTAATAACCTCATAACATCTCTCTTCTATTCTTCATGTTCTGAAACCGCTCCATAATAGCATCATTAGTAACACTTACAAAAGCATCTTTTTCAATGTAAGATACTAAACAATCATTCAATAACCCATCTCCCATACGATTGCGTAGAGTACTCTTGATGATGCTCATTGCTGAAAAAGCTCTTTCAACTGTTGCAGTGGCAACAGGTAAAGTCAATGACAATTTAATCAACAAATAAACCAATAGAAAAACATCATGCTTCCTTGTAGAAACCATCATCTGAGCAAGATCTCCAATAGAGCTGGCAAATTACCGGGCCGGGCTGGCCTGGCCCGAGCCCACAGGGCTTTTTGGAAAAATCGGACCCCCGAAAAATCATCGGGTCTGAAATTGGGCAGCCCAACCGGCCCGAAATTTAAATTATAGTGTATTTTTTACCGGGCCGGGCCGGCCCAAGCCCACCGGGCTTTACCCATTTCGGGCTGGCCTGGCCCGGCCCGAAAATTAACCTGGCCTGGAAGTTGAGAGCCCAGCCCGGCCCGAAATTGGGCCGGGCCGGGCCTAAATTGACAGCCCTAATCTCCAATCCCCGAAAATCCTGTGAACTTCACATCCATGCGCACATCAACTACAAAGTTCTCAAGTTGACTTTCAAGTTCATACAAAGCAACTTCAGAAAATTCAGATTGATAAAACTTTGCAGAGCTAGACGGTTTTTTCGGACCGTAACTTTTCTTGATTTGAAAAAATGGAATTTTTTGTGCGGGACGGCAAAAATCGGACTAAAACTTTTTTTTTTGCATCCGTACGTCAATTTAGGGCTCAAACGAGGTGGTTTGGGCTTTTTTCGCACGTGACTTAACAACTGGAACCCGAACCTCATTTCTACATACGTGGCACGACACATCCCCCTCTTCCAGCCATGTCACCTAAAAAAAACTAATAAAAAATAATTAAAATAAAAAATAAAAAAATAAAATAAAATGAAGAAAAGAAAAGAAATGAAAGTTTTTTCTCTCTCCTCTCTCTCACCCGCCTCCCCCCTCTCTTTCTTCTCCACCGTTGTATCCACCACCCATCACCACCGTCTTCTCCGTTTTGCTGCACTCCATCCGCCGCCGCAGATTCAGACGGTTGTCGTTGTTCTACAAAACGTTGCGGCGCTGTGGTTCAAACAATTAACAGTAGCGGTTTCTTCTTCTTCTTCTTCTTCTTCTTCTTTGTACTCCGACGACGTGAACAGCGGCGGAGCTTAGCAGCGGGAGGCCAGTGATGGTGAAGAATTGCATCGTGGGTGGGAGCTTGAGCCCGTCGGCGCTGCGCAGCGGCGTGGGGCGAGGCGTCAATCCCAGCAACAATGACGTACAGCAGCGGCCGTGGAAAATGGTCGGCGAAGATTTTAGATCCGGCACGGCGTGCGAAGGTTTGGCTGGTGACCGAAACGGTGAAGGCGGTGACGATGGCCTACGACAAGGCCGATTGAGATTTGTAGCCCCACAAGGCCGAATAATTATCCGATTGATGAAGCGCCTCTGTCATTGATCTGTAACTAAATTAGTGTACCTTATTCACGATTTTGGGTCGCTAGAGAGAAAGTGAGGTGGACTTTTCCAGTGGGATCCAGAGGAGGCGGAGGTGGTGAAGATGACGTGACGGAGACGAGAGAAGAACGACGGTTCAGATTTGGGAGTGGAGCAGCCGGGTCCATGACTGATGTTCAAGCCCAACGCTGATATTTCAGATTTTCTGATGATGTTCAAGCCCTTCCATCCTCTCATCTCTTTCTTCGGTGGCGGTGGTGTTCGGTTGGATTCCGCCGAGTCCCAGCCCCCAAACAAATCCCTCGTTTTTTCTCCTCTTCGGCCCTCGCAGCGGCGGAAGCTCTTCTACTGCTGCAGTTCGTCGTTGCTTCTGGGAGATACGGCGTTGGTGGAGAACCGACGGGTACTCGCTAGATTTCTGAGGTTGGAGGAGGGGTTTCCGATCTAGGAGGAGGGGTTTCAGGTCTAAGAGAATGTAGAGGGAAGGGGGATGGTGCTGCTGTGTTTGAGAGTGAGAAAATGGTGTTGCCATTTGCCACAACGAAGTAAAATGAGAAGATGGTGATCGGCGATGGAGGCAAGGCAGTGGTGGTGGTTGGCTGTCGGGGCAAGAGAAAGAGGGTGAGAGAAAGAGAGCGAGATTCTTTTCCTTTTTTTAATTTTAATTATTTTTTATTTAATTTTTTGTTGACTGGTTTCAATGTAGTAGCCACGTCAATATCAGGCTTGACGTGTCAAGTCACGTGAGAAAAATGTGCCAAAAAGCCCGAAATTGTCCTATAAACGGGATAAAAAAAAGTTTTAGTCCGATTTTTTCCGGCCCGTATAAAAAAGTCCATTTTTTCAAATCGAGAAAAGTTACGGTCCTAAAAAAACCATCTAGCTCAACTTTGCAAGGCGAAGTAGCTTCTTAGCATCAAATGCGGAAAATGAATCTTTAGGATTGAAGCATGACATGCACAAAAGTAATTCTGTGTTGACTCCATCAAAACGTTGATTCAATTCAAGAGCTTGCATGTCAATCACAGAATAAAATATCTCAACTCGATAGTGGTGGAGATTCGTCATTTTCTCAATTCTACGTCTTCCTCTTCCTCGAGCAACATATTCATCTTTCATATCTAGCACTTCTATCTCATTTGTGCTACAAAACTTACAAACTTCAGCTACCAACGTCTCCCAACCGTTATCTCTCATTGATTGCAAACGTATTTTTGCTACCTTAACAAGACTCAACGCATTAACAATATCTTGATCCTTTTTTTGTAGCACTTGAGATAGTTCGTGTGTGATCCCCAAGATTTGTTTCATAAGATGTAACAAAAATACAAACTCAAATCGACTCATAACATCTAACAAATCAATAGCATCACCTCTATGTGCATCATCATTACCATTCTTCTCAACAAACTCAAGAAGCTCAACAACAGAAGCAAATAGGTGCATCAAGTTTAGGAGAGTACTATAATGAGAACTCCAATGAGTATCTCCAGGTCGCTTCAATGCCATTTCTTGATTTCCAGTCTTGATTTCATCATTTGCAATGCCTTCAAGAATCTTCTTTCTTTGGCTCTCTCAAAACATATCTCTACGCTTACAAGAACCTCCAACAACATTAAACAAGCGTGAGACATTATTAAAAAATGACCCGATGAGTGAATATTTTTTAGCAACAACAACAATTGTAAGTTGAAGCTGATGAGCAAAACAATAGACATAGTAAGCACTAGAATTCCTCTTAAGTATCAAACTCTTCAACCCGTTGAATTCACCTCTCATATTGCTTGCACCATCATATCCTTGCCCTCTCAAACTGGAAATGCTTAACCCATAAATAGAGAAAAAAGAGTCAATAGCCTTTTCAAGTGAAACTGCAGTCGTGTCACTAACATGTACAACACCAAGAAACCGTTCAATAACACATCCCTTCTTATTCACATAACGTAAAACAATACCCATTTTCTCCTTGACAGATACATCCCGACAATCATCAACTAATATGGAGAAAAACTCATTTCCAATATCATTAATGATAGCATTAATTGTCTCGACTGCAGCTACATTTATGATATCTTTCTGAATATCTAATGATGTGAGTTTGAGGTTTTGTGGAGCATTTTTTAGCACAACATTAGATATAGCATCATTCAAAGAAGCCAAAACTTTCAAAAGCTCAATAAAGTTCCCTTGATTCAAGGATTCATCTGACTCATAATTTCCTCGAAAAGTTAATCCTTGCATAATAAGATAGCTTAGACTGACAATCGATGCATTTAATCTACAACGATAATCTAACTTAGACTGTGTTGATACTTTAGAAAGAGACACGTCAATATGTTGAGCTCGATTCATCAAATCTTCACACGCCAATCTACATCTATTATGATCTCCAACATGCAACCTCAACTTTTCTTTCTTACGCCAAGTACTAAACCCTTCAGATACAAAAGCATCATGTCCTTTTTCACTACTCCCTGATGAAAAAAGATAACAGTAAAAAAAAAACTGCATCTTTGGCAATGCTATACTCCAACCACGTCTTGTAATCATTAAACCAAAAAGCAACAAACTTGCGCTTTCGATTTGCTTCCATTCTTTGAGGAAAATCATGATTATATGGTTGACAAGGACCTTTTAATAAGTAAGCTCTACGCATATGTTCAATTGAGTTCGGTGGATAGCTCATTATATTCGGTCGAAGTCCTGGATCACTTGGAAGATTTTCTAAATCAACTTCAGAGTTCAATGATGCTTGAGGTTGGTGATCAAGTTCCATATCCACTTTCTTCGATGATGTTTGAGACTGCACATGTATAGGAGTGTTAACTGTTTCCGTTGAACCATCCACAATTGGAGACACCGTGTCCCTATCCTCCCTTCGTCTCTCAGACACAGGCTTCAAAAATCAATCCATTTTATGTTGTTTCATTGTTTGTTGCTAGATACTGAAAAACAAATATAATTTCAATATAAATAACAACAATCAGAATATAATTCCAAGCAAAATGATATTCCCTATTTACATCAAAAGACAATAACTTCTGATAAACTGCAACACATAATTCAGGTTACAGAACTATAATTATAAGAGTAACTATGTGAAATAGTCACTTAAGTTAATAAAAATAAAATACTAGCCACAAACTTAATGTTATATAAATACTAGTCACTATTTGTTTGAAAATACTTTTTTACCCTTTAACTTATATTTCTACCATTTTAACTAGAAGTTGCAATGTTACTCGCTCCAGTCGCACCTTCGTTCGCCCGGTATGCTTCGAATGTCGAACATGGAGTGGTGCGAGTGAGGCGCGAGCGGGGTGAGCGGCCCTCGTTCTGTACGCGAATGGACGAACGACAGCCCATTCGACCCACTCACTCCGCTCGCACCACTCATGTTACCCACACACCCGAGCAAGATGCGAGTCGCGCGAACGGCCCTCATTCGCCCAGCTCGCGCCGCTCACCTTACCCACACATCAGGCGCAAGTCGCGCGAACGGCCCTCGTTCGTCCCGCTCGCGCCGCTCACATTACCCACACATCAGGCGCGAGTCGCACGAACGGCCCTCGTTCGCCCCACTCGCGCTGCTCACCTTACCCACACATTAGGCGCAAGTCGCGCGAACGGCCCTCATTCGCCCCGCTCGCGCTGCTCACCTTACCCACACATCAGGCGCGAGTCGCGCGAACGGCCCTTGTTCGCCCGCTCGCGCCGCTCACCTTACCCACACATCAGGCGCGAGTCGCACGAACGGCCCTCGTTCGCCCGCTCGCGCCTAGATCTATTCGCACAATACATGGGGCGAGTAGATCCACTTGCACCCTACATAGGGCGACTAGATCTATTCACTCCTTCCACCACCGCAACAGAGTTTTGCATCACAAATTAACACCATTAACATATAGATTTGTAGTAGGAAACTTACATCGGCGCCATAATCATCGTCGGATTCCGATTCAACAGAATCACTTCTGTTTGAGCTATTCGACATCGTCGGCAGAGATGGTGGCGCGGCAGAGAGGGAGGCGCGACGGGTAGCACGAGCGGCGGAGATGGTGGCGCGGCAGAGAGGGTGACGCGACGGTAGCACGAGCGGCGGAGATTAGGCGCGAAGAAGCCTAGACGCGAAGGTGTTGGTGGAAGAAGATACGAATGCGGCGGCGGAGGAGATGCGAAGACGGCGGAGGTGCAAAGACAGTGCGGAGGTGCGAAGACAGTGAGGAGGTGCGAAGACGGCGGAGGAGATGCGAAGACGGCGGCAGAGGAGATGCGAAGACGGCGGAGGTGCGAAGAAAGAATGAGATTGTGCGAAGACGGCAATTCTGTTTCTATCTAGGGGTATTTTTGTAAGAGTGACCAGTATTTATATAATATTAACTTAGTGGCTAGTATTTTGTTTTTATTAACTTAAGTGGCTATTATAATATTTCACTCTAATTATAACCTAACTTTTGGAAAGTAGACATTTACGCGAACGGGCAGAGAAAACTTAATTGCCACTAGTAGTGTAAGCTGAACATTAGTGAAGGCAGAACACAAGATCAGATCTCCAAATCCCCAGACTAATTAAAAAAAATTACGCAAAGCAAAGCTCGAAAAACATTACCTAGATGAAGGGAGCAATTGTCGGCGGCGGAGGCGAGTGAGATGAGCAAAAATGGCGAGTCCGCCTTTGAGTCCAGCGCCGATGGGCCGAAGAATAAAAAATAAAAAACCAGAAAACTTACAACCTTCTGGCATAGATGTCTCCGCATAAAACTTATTGATGAAGAGACGGCGATGAGGTGGTGACCGGCCGGCGAGGGGGGCGGCGGCGCTATGAAACAGATGAGAGGAAGTTTCGATTTTGAGAAGGAGAAGAGTAGCAGATATCTAAAATCGTAGGCTAATTCTAAAATTAAATATATTATTAATTTAATTTAATTTAATTTAATTGTAAAATTACTAATATACCCCTAAAATTTTTCTAAATCCCAGGGGGGTCCAGTTACCCCCTGCCCCACCCCTCCTTTCATCACTGACTACCTGCTTTCCACTAAGTGACACGTAACTAAGTGACACATTTCTTTTCGGTATGAGTATTAAAAATAAGGGTATAAAGTGATTAAAGTGGTATGTCCACAACTTTTTAAGAGATAATTATTTCTATTTTCGAAAATGTGTCACTTATAATGGGACAGCTCAATATTGACTATGTGCCACTTATAGTGGGACAGAGGGAGTAATCAATATAAATTGTAAAAATAGAAATAATCAGATTTTCCCATAGGTTTTTTGATTCTCCGATTAGGGTATATTTCCTTTTTCAGAGCTTATATTATTATTTTTTTTAGCTTTTGTAGTTAGCCACAGCGTGCCCAAATAACATTATTCAATACATATATGATAGTATGATATGTATATGATATTGCACGAATGCTTTATTAATGGTTCAATTTTTTCATTAATATATATTTGTGCATTAACTGATATAATAAAAATGCACGATTTGTTCGCACTCATATAAAGATGAATTCTTATATTGATCATCTCCCTGTATAATTATATCAAACAATAACATAAAATTCCTTTATAAATTTTGGAATAACTTTATAAATATTGAACATTGGTGGTTGAACTACCTCTCATCATCACCATTTTCACATACTAAATATTTTTGTAGATTGTCTGTCACTATTAATCCAGCACAATACTAACTAAAAAATTACAAAGATGCACTTTTATAATAAATAGACGATTTTTTTTTATAGAAATAAATAGACGATTAGGTACAAACGACCTTCATATAAAACATAAAACATTCATTTGCTATGGCTAATCCATCTCATCTTTCAGTAATTACAGCAAATTTAATTCCCATAAAGAAACATATGTACATACTATTATACAGAGGAACTCCATTGACAACCACAAGGAGCGCCATTAGAGCTACTGCTACGCGATAAAAACCACGACGAAGCAACATACAGCCCGAAAAACGAGCTCTTGCAGGTTAGCTGCTACTTACGTATACGAGGATGCGGTTGAGGGACATAACGATGCAGCTCCTTTGTCGAGGAGAAGCTTCGTTATGTCCCCGTACTCCATCAACTTTGAGATGTAGAGTGGGGTCGCGCCTTTCTTGGTCTTGGCATTCACATTAGCTCCTCTGCATATGAGAACTTCAACAGTCTCGATGCTCCCGCCTTCAACAGCCAAATGCAGCGGAGTGTGACCTTCAGCATCCGGCCACTCCACACTAGCACCAAACTCGACCAGCATCATCACCACGTCTTTGTTTCCTTTGATAGCAGCCACATGGAGCGCTGTCAAACCGTATTGGTCACAGAAGTTCATATTTGCTCCTTTCTCCAGCAGTGATTCCAGTAAATCGAGCTCCCCACGTCTAGCAGCGCGAAGCACTGCTTCCCCTTGCTCTAGTACTTTAACTATGTCCATCTACATGTTGTCAATTAAGATTAGAGGGGAAAGAAGAAAAATGGTAAAGCTTAGAAAGCATATGAAAAGCGCAGAAAGAACAGATCATACAGCAGCATGCAATGTTAATCAAGGTGCTCGGTCAAGAATTCCCATTGATATTAAACTTTTTAATTAAATTATATGCTGTCCAGTCGTAACGATCATCAACTGTGACCTAAAACTCAGAGATCTTTCCATGCATGTGTGATCGATCATATCCAACCATTCTAGCAAGCAACTCTTGTGCCAATCATCAAGCAATCATCGTTTAAGCATTCAATCCATATAAAGCCAACTTTTTTCATATTTTTAGATCAATAGTTAAGTAATAATATAAAGGCAGTGCTCTAATATATATATGTCTCTCTCTCCAACTTTTTTTTTTCCCTTTTTTGAGAAGAATCCCTTACTATCTTCTTTTTCTGGTTTTTCACTTTCAACTAAAGCAGGAAGCCGTTTTATGAAAGATGAATGGCATAAAACCATGAACAGAAAAGACGGCAATCAAGAATTAGGTTTATTGCAACCAAACAGTGCCAAACAGTAAATTCATTATGATTACTGATTAGCATAGCTATACAGTTTATATTGTTCTTAAAATACATTAACATGGCCATCCAGTTAGCTCCAAGAAAAAGGTCGTCCAGAAGTGATCATTCTCAGGACTTGACACGAGCAAGACACGAAACAGAGGAGATACAAAACATTGAATAAATGCAACTTAATTGAGTTATGCTTGCTTGAAGCGACTTCTCAGCTCCATGGGTTTCCATTGATTGCACATACTAGCTTACAGAAAAAAGAAAACTACAACACTGATAAAACTCAACAAATTACTCACCTAGACATAGTCTTTCATAGAATAAGCTTCCATAGAAGCTGCCAAAGCTTGAAAACGGCTGGCTATATGAGATTATCTGATGAAAATCTCTGTGGGCTTACTTAAATACCATTTTCACTATATTCTTGCAACTCCGGGGAGAAAAGTTTTTTAGCTATAAAGTGAGTTTGGTTCTCATTGAAAGATCCAAGGGATTTTTCATGCACTGGGCTAGACGGAGACGGAAGCCCACAACTTGAAAACCAATAATCTAGGAATCGTCTAGTATATTAAGCTACCATTCAACAAAGAAAATAACAGAAAGAAACTCTAACTTAAACAATCGCCATAAAAGCAACTTCCTCTTCCAATTACAGAGAAGAAGGTTCCATTCACAACAAAATTCTAAACAGGTTTCAACTTCAGGTAACCATATTCTTGACTCTTTGAGTTTATTATGAAATATCAAGATTACAAACCAAGATATTGTTAAGTAGATGGCTTTGAATTTGCTTCAACAAAACTAAACTTGAAAGGCAAATAGAAATGATAATTAGACTAATTGGCACATAGATAATGCAGTATTCCACAAAAGTCCTTAACTCCAAATTCTTGATGATTAACATTTAACGCAAACAGTGCTAAAACACAGTAGCAGAAAACAACAAAAAAATTCAATAGATAAAACGATGACACAGCTTACGTGGCCCTTATCTCGTGCAACACCAATGGCGGAACGGCAGTGATCGACGTCGCCGATAGTAGGATCGGCGCCAGCCGCCAGCAGCATCTCCACCATCGGCCGATCGCCGTTCGCCGCCGCCCTATATAAAGCCGTCCGTCCGTCCTTGCTCCTCGCGTCCACGTTGGCGGCGCCTGCGCTCACCAGCACCTTAGCACTCCGGAGATGACCTTTACCCGCCGCCAGAAGCAGCGGCGTCCGCCCCTCCTTATCCCTGCACTCCACCCCCTCCTCACCCTCCTTCACCAGCTCCTCGACTTCCTCCGCCCGATCAAACGCCGCCGCCACGTGCAGCCCCGTCCACCCCTTGGCCGCCCACCTCGCGTCATCGCGCACTTCCCCGCGCACGTCGATCCTCAGCCCGGCCTCCAGGAGTAGGCCCGCGATGTCAGGGTGCTGCGCCGCGACTCGGTACAGCGACTCGGCCTCGCTGACCGGCAACTCGGGGACTACGGAGCGCTGCCGTTTCACGATGCCCCTCACCGCCTCGAGATCTCCGGCGACCACCGCGTGGGTGAGGAGGAAGGGGCCCACGAAGTACACCTTGAGCTTGACGTCGTGGGTGGGGCGGGGCGGGGAGGAGGCGAACCATTGGTTGACGAGGTCGGAGTGAGTCGACTCGGGCGAGTCGGCGTTGAGGTCGGGCGCGGCGGCGGTTTTGAGGAGGAAGCGGTCGGAGGGGGAGCGAGGGAAGGTGGGAGGGAGGTGGGGCTGGGGCTTCAGGACTATCTGGAAGGCCGCGGAGGAGAGCGGGGGGACGAGTCCACTCGGCGGGTTGACGAGGAACTTGTGAGGGGAGGAGGTCTGGACCTTGAAAGCTAGTGGGGCGGTGGAGATGAGGGATTTGATGCGGATGGTGGTGCGGCATTTGCAGGCGAGAGCGAAGTCGATGAGGATTTCGTGGTCGGAGAGTTGGAGTAATTTGTCCATGGATGAAGAGGTAAAAAGAGGAAGAAGATGGGAAATGAGTGAGAGTCATTTTGTTGCAGAGTGAGAAGCGCACGTGATGTAGTGGGGATGGATGAGGCCAAAGCTTTGTAGCATTGCTTCATTTCTAGAGTAGCATCTAGTGGGACTGTGGGACGACGCGCGGATGAAGATGGTAGAGAGAGAGAGAGAGAGAGAGAGAGAGATTGTTCATCAATTTTCTTGTCCAGCATTATTATTATTATTATTATTATTATTATTATTATTATTATTATTATTATTATTATTATTATTATAATACTGAATTAGCCAGCATTAACTTACTAATTGCAACAACAAATAATTCGGGCAAATTTGATATAATTGGGTTTTCTGTGTATTTATAGGGGTCCAATTTTGACCATACATGAATTTCGTCTATTTATATGGGTCCATACCACACTGGCTTCCCGCCCACTCCGACCAATTCCGATAGTCACAATCATATTGCGAAAAAAATCATGTCGCAACTCGAATTTCTCGAGCTTGATCCAAATATTCTTTGTCATTAACATTAACAGTTTGAAAGTGTACTGAACAAATTCTCTAACAATCACATATAATAAGTACATCTTGTCAATGTACTTTGGTTAAACTCTCTAATGTCTTGTTAATGTGTAACGCTCTATTCATTTGTTTTTTGTATAATAGCTTGCAAATCATTAATATTTTTTTATATAGTATTGGTTGAAATCGAGGTGAGACCTTTCAATCACAAGCATCCAATTTTACATGTAGATCACCTAACTTATTGATGTGTTTGCGTTCAATTTATTTTTCTAATATGACATGATATGAATATATGATATCATATCATATCTCATACTTCAAAATATGAGTTATCTAGTTCATGACTTCAGATTATACACATATATATTGGATAGTGTGTGTAGTGATATTTCAAATCGTTCATTCAGTTTGCAGTGACTTCTAATTTCAGTTTATTTATTCAAATATATACTTTTGCACTAACAAAACATATACTCCCTCTGTCCCAATATTCATGGCATGTATTTCTTTTTGGGTCGTTCCATGTAATATGGCATGTTTCCTTTTTGGATTAATTTAGAGCTTACTTAGGTCATAATTAAAGCAATTTATTGACTAAAAAAATACTTTATTGACTAAAAGATTAAATATGGAATAAAAAATACTTAAAACATATTGGTCACACACCTTTTAATCCCTAATTTCCTTCTCCTTAATACTCGTGCCCAAAAGAAATAGATCATGAATATTGGGACGGAGAGAGTACAAAACAAAAAATTTATAGTATACAGGGTATCTATACCAAAAACTAAGTTCGTGTATTTCATGACATAAATACCATATAAAAAACTGTTTACGATAAATTTAAGCTTTATTAGTCCAAATTAGTCTAATTACTTATGTAAATTCCAAACCCCTAAATAAGAAAATATGAAAATACAAAAGAGTTACCTAAAAAAAAAAGTAAATGCAAAAAAAAAAAAAAAACACAATGTTAAGAGATGTGGTGCTTGCCAATGGGAAGGGCACAAACCTTTCCTCTTTTAGTCCATGCAAGAGGAATGAAATATTTTGGTTGATTTTGCTTATTTTGGGAAAATCTTATTCTTGTGCTACAATTTAAGTAGTTCAATTTTATTTATTAAATTTTTCATAAAAAATATATATTTTATATGTATATACATATTATTTTTCAATTAATGAAAAATATAGTGTTCTGATATTATTATTTTTACTGAGAAGCAGTATATTATTCCCTCCGTCCCTAAAAGTGTGGTGCAGATTTGATTTGTTGTGAGGTATAAAATATCAGTTAAAACCACACTAACCTGGGACGGATGGAATATTATTATAAATAACACATTTAGTTTAAAATAAACTTTCCCATTATGGAAATTATATAGAAAATGTATGCTTGAAGGCAAGGGTACTTTTTTTTTTTTTTGAGAAAAAAGTTTATGTTCAATATAAACGTTAAATTATTTGTCCGATTTCATAGATAAAGATAATTATATTCATATATCGATTATTATTAATTTTGATTAAAATAGGCTAGATAGGTAGCAGACAAATTCTATGCACCATACTGTGACTGTAGCACAGAGAACACTCTTCTCACATTTCATTTGCGTGAGCACCTCTCTCTCTCCTCTCTCTCTCTCTCTCTTGCTTGGCGCGCAAAAAGTTTGTTGCATTGAAATGGCAGTGTATATTCGTATTGGTATATACAGGCCTCTCTCTCTCTCTCCATTCACGCGAAAGTTTTTAGCTGCATTTTGGTGCTATCTCTGAGAATTCACCAAAGAGATCGGGATGTTCTACTCTCATCAGCTCCTAGCTCGTAAAGCTCCTCTTGGACAAATATGGTGAAATTTCTTCATATTTTCTTCCGTTTTCGTACTCGTAGCACTTATTTGTAATATTATGATTTTAGTTGAGCTATATGAAGGAAAAACGTCTAGAAATTGATGAGTGGTGTTTTGTGAGCGAAATCTGCTTTTCGTACCCTGTTTTGATTCGGATTTTTGTGTTTTTCTGCTGTGTCAATTTTGGAGTTCAATTGTCGCTGCTGTATTGAGTTTCTGCCGAGGAATTCAGATCATCGTTTTCTCTTGGATCTGTGATTTTTTATTTAGCTTCAGATCGCTCATTTTTTGGTGTTGTGCGTGGGTTGTTTATCAGTAACTAACACTTTGGTATTGAAGAATGTTGTTTCGTTCAGATACTTCTGGGTTTAGGGCGAAATTAGAATAGGTTCCGATGTCGGGGGATTTAATTTTGAATTGTTTTTTACGATTTAGCGAGTTAATTATTTGCTGTTTTAGTAAAACAAGTGCAAGTTCATGATTAAGAATTCACTGTGTGTTTGGTTTGGGTGTGTTATGAAGGATGGCGGCAACGATGCATGCAAAGATCCACCGCCGAAAGCTAGACAAGCTTAATATCATCAAAATCTGGTAAAATTCAATTCTCTACCAATTTTCCAAAAATTCGTCTCACTCTACACAACGCTAATTCCGGCTTATTTGGATACAGCGAAGAGATTTTGAATCCTTCTGTTCCGATGGCTCTCAGACTTTCTGGAATTCTCATGGGTATTTCTTTTCTTTTCATTCCAGTTTGAATTTTGTTTACAGATTCTTAATATCAATTTTCAAATTAATTTTTGTAGGCGGAGTGGTAATTGTTTATGAGAGAAAAGTAAAACTACTCTACGGTAGGCTTCAAGCTTCATTCACCTCAAACTTACTGAATTTTTTCCTGCTCATTTGGCTCAATTAAATTAGGAGTATCAGAAGCAGAATGGCTTATAATAACTAAGTTATGTTTTCTTTTTTCCTGTCTATGGTCTCGTTTTATCAGATGACGTTACTCGTCTGCTGGTAAGAACATTAATTCTTCTTCCCTCACTCCCATTTTTGGTTGCGAAGTTTCGATTGTTTTTACTGAAACTGGAATTTCATACTCTCTTTATTTTGGGCAGGTGGAAATTAATGAAGCTTGGAAAGTTAAAAGTGCTCCTTCAGATCCAACAAGGCTTCCCAAGGGCAAATCTCAGGCCAAGTGAGTCTCATCATTCTCTTTTTTGGCATTGCTAGATGAGTAGTACATAATCTATGAATACTGATTGAGCAAAATTTTGATGGGAATCTGATTCTGGATGTTTTAATGAATTGCCATATATATACCTTAGCTCTAAGCCACATTTTAGATTCTTGCGAAGCTAGTGTGGTTAGTAAAGTACCAGGAGGCAGGAGGGCCTTGCTTTAGTTTCCCATATTCTCTATACTTGGTTCTGCAGATATGCATCTGTTACTTTGCCACCAAATCATAATGAAGACCTGGGGGAGATCGAGGAACCGATTCCATATTCTAATACAGCCACCAAAATGGATTTTCAACAGACCTCCTACTTTGCTATGGTATTTTCTTTTTGCTCATCTGAACCAATATTTGTTTGTTAATGTAAAAGGCTGTGTTTGTTATCTATTAGTACATTGATGGAAAACTTGCATGCATGTGGTTCGTGCTATCTTCGTCAATGCCAAATATTTGCATAAATCAGCTTTTGAAGAATTAATAATTCCCCAGATTATACTTACCTGCAGAGACTGGATAGCGTGGATGATCCCTTTCTGAATCAAAACCTTCAGGGTGATCAAGAACAGGACCATCATCAAGGTATCTGTGATTTCTGAATACTGGAATTGATCTCATCTTATTTCTTTCACTGTTATCTAGTTGGTAAAAGTCAACTAATACTTATTTGATTTTTGTTGCAGCTGAGGCTGCTAATATTACATTAAACGATAACTATGATTCGTATCAGGCAGACACCACAACATTCAATCACTTTGAAAGGTGAAAATAGAAAATGTAACATCTGAATATCTCTGTTATATAGAAAACAAGTTGCATATCCCACAAATTTTCCTTTATTCTTCTGAATATTGTGGTGCTGTGCATAACAAGGCATTTTTATTGCACTCACCAGCACCTAAGTTAACTGACTTTAGAGCATTTGAATAGGTTTGATGTTGAAGGGGACGAGGAGATGCAATGGAACTTCACTCAACCAGAACATACTGATATACCTAGTATCATACCATCGCCAACTCGTCAAGAGGAGCTCCCTAAGTGTAAGGATATAATGAGTATTTTTAGCAACCATATATTGTGAATAGTTGGGATGTGTTGGCATTCCAATCCATTAATCTTTATCTTCATTTGACCAAGTGATACTTAGTAGTTTCCACTTCTGCTGAGGTTGCTTCAATAATTGAAATTGATCTGTATAAATTTTATATTTAGGTGTCTATTAATAATATGTCAAGAGGATATGTAAAACTTATAATATTATTCCTTTCTTGTTGCTACGAGTACCTAATCAACTGTCAAAAGCCGAACGAGAGCAGAAATTGGCATAGCTTTTAACCGTTAGGCTGTCCATTGTGTGTAAAACATAGGTTCAATTGAAAGATATACACCTGAACATGTATGAATTTGGATAAAAGAAAATCAGGATATGTTTACTGATTTCTGAGAAGTGAGAAATGGGGCAATGATCATCTAGTTGCTCTGACTTGCTTGCTGATTTACCTGCCTCGGCTCTTGGTCTTATAGACCCTTGTGATGTGCATATAATGAGAACACTTTTTCTCCCTTTCTGATTGCATCATCTGAATGTGAAGTGTTTTTTTTTTTTTTCTTTTTTTTCCTCATTATTCTAATAGTTTGGAATGATGCAGCTGATGAAGTCCTGGAACGACATCACAAAAAGCAAGGCAAGCAGCAATCTACTGAAAGCAAGGAACCTAATTTGGTAAGTCTAATATTTTCCTCAAAAAAAGATTTGCTAGTGTAATATGCATGTAAATGCAGAACCGTTAGATGTGTTCACTTTAGAGGTTCTGATTAATATGTTCTAGCAGGACCAAAAGAGGCAGAGGATTGCTCGGAGGAGGGCACCGAGACCTGCAGCTCTTGCAATGGACTATGATCAAACAATCATTACTGGTCATGAGTATCAATCTTGGCTTCAAAATCCTTCTGATCTTATAAGAGAGAGGAAAACAAAGGTAATACTCATGCAATCTTTCTTCCATCTTGCTGACATGTAATTCCTAGACTCTAATAGTATGGTCAAGTGCCAAAGAATAATACATTAATAATAGCACTGTCATATCACATTGTGAACTTCTGGGCAGATCAATATACAAATGAATGCATCTTTGTTTCATTACCAGTTTGTTTTTTAGTTTATCTAAGATGAATGGCACTTAATTCAATCTGCAGAAACCCAGGAATCCCTTTTCCATGATGAAGAAAAGCACTCTCATGGAGTTGCCTTCTGTCGTACTGATGGAGAAGTTATTCACAAATGGACGGATTCACTATCCCGCGCCTCTTATGGAAATGTGGATAGATAGTATCCAACCTCCACATGATTCACCTTCTGGTCAGAATTTCTTTTGGCTCCCATATGCGCGATTTTCCTTTTAAAACAAAAATGAACTATAACTATCTCGCGTTACAGCTGGAGCTTCTCGTCCTAAGCCACCAGAACCTTCATCATTATCATCTCCACCAGAAAGAATGCCTTTCACAGAACCAGCTAGAGATGTAAAGCACCCTTACTTTCTTCCTTTATCATTTTTTGAGAAGGAAATGTATCATCTTTTACTGATTTAGAACTATGATCCTGAAGCCTTTCGAAGGTTTTCACAGTGGAGTTGGCTCACCATCAACCAGAATTTCCATTGAGAAGCAAAGAGCTAATGCACCTGATAATGAGATTCCGAATGAGATACTAATCGACGAGCTCAGGAACAACCTTAAGAACAATGCATTCGGATTTGCAGAGGCTAATGGAGTGAATACATCCAATGCCAATCTGATGGCAACCCCAGCAAATTCTGGTATGCTAGGTGTTTAAGCATGTGTAGAATTCTACATTCCTCGTTTCACGAATGATTGCATGCATATATTTATATATATATGATACTACAGGTGATGGAATGAGGTCAATCCCCAGCTCAGGATCCGGGCATGGCTTCTTCTCACACAACTCAGAAACCAATTCAGGAAGGTGAGCTTCTCATTTTAACTCTATAGATGTAAAAATCATCATTATTTGGCATACTAAGTGGTTAAATAGTCCAATATAATCTCTACCAAATTAAGTTATTAATGAAGTTATATATCTTCATTGGTTTAGGTCTAGCAAAAAAAGACCCTTCTCTGCTTCTAAGAACAGTGGAAATGGCCTTGAACCTGTAGTAGAGGATCTTGCATGGGAGCATGCTGATCCCAACTTTAAGTTATCTAAACTATCCAAAAACAAGTTAACACCAGATTATGGTAAAACTCAGCCAGATTGTTTAATTTCTTCTTGATTTGATCTCTGTATATAAATATTTACTCAGCCAATCTTGTTATTTTGCAGATCTTTTGGTAGAAACTGGACCGACACAAACACAAAAGCATCCGGTCATCAATCAGCCTCCAGACCAGATAACTGAGTCTATCAGAACGTAATTTCTTCACGACTCTTAATTCTTAGTACAAATCCATGCACCAAGCTTTATCTGACTCGATCATTTTCATGGCGAACTTGATGAAAAATGCAGGCACTTGAAGACTCATTTTGACACACCGGGGTGTGCCAGAGTCGAATCACTGAACCAATTAGCTCTTGGGATGAACAAGAAGAGAGCAGCAAGTCTTTTCTACCAGACTTGTGGTATTTATATACAGCTTCACTCAATTCTTTCCATTTTCTTACATTAATTATTATTACAACTATCAGATTAATGATTCTTGTTCACTTTGACAGTTCTTGCGACACGAGACCACATAAGAGTCGAACAAAAGGCACCGTATGGAGACATACTGATTTCCAGAGGTCCAAAGATGTGAAGTGAAAATAGCAGCAAGAGTAAGATGAAGCAGATGCTTCTTTATCTATATATATATATATATATATATATATATAGGAGTGAGTTTATTATTTTTCATGAGATTTAGTATTAGTATTTACTTATGAAGATCAGTCCTCTTCTCTATAAGTCCTTTGAATCTGCATAATATTATTATTTTTGACAGATGCTTGATCATGCTCTGAGATATATTTGCATAGAATTTTTATATATAAGCTCTATATATATTATTTTGGAATTAGGGAACAGAATTTGTTATTATGGAATTAGAATCTTTTATATGAAAATATTTACGTTGCTCGTGCTTTATAAATACCCCTCTACTATTTCCACTCCAGAATAGGTTTGTGCCAATTTTTGTTCTATTTATTTCAAATTTTGAATAATTAAGAATAAGAACTATGACTATAACTTTTACCCTGTATATTTAAAGTTGTGTTTTCTCAAATTTCTCTCTTCTAATTTGATCAATATTGTCAAAAGCATTTATTATTGTTAATACATTTATGAAAATACAAATATTAGGATTATACACTTAATTTTTTTTATATTGAAATATCTATAATCAACACCACCAAAATATTTTAATTTTAT
Source organism: Agastache rugosa (assembly GCA_031470985.1). NCBI lineage: Eukaryota > Viridiplantae > Streptophyta > Magnoliopsida > Lamiales > Lamiaceae > Agastache > Agastache rugosa. The sequence continues at coordinate 34,700,330 of CM062606.1, read as the reverse complement.
TTAGGTGTAAAGTTATATTTATATACGACCCAAAACTCTACCTCAATATCATAGTTTGAAGCGAAAAATTAAGGATTTTAAAATTTATTAAACTATTTAACAATAAATTTCATCAAACTGCGAAAAAAATATTAAACTTATCATGCTATATTTCATTTAATACTCTCAAGAATAAACTAAACATATACTACTATAATTATATATACATATCAATTGGCTTTGAAAATTATATTTTATATTAGTGTAATATATAATAATAGTTGAGGAATTATGACAAAACTATAAACGGCTGTCCGTCCTAGTAGAATTATGGGCAGTGATGCTAAAATTTTGGGTCATAGACTGAATTAAAAAGATAAATTTTAGTCCTTTCTAACTTTTTTTGCCTTTCCTTTTAATTTTTCAGATTTTATTTTCACAAAATAAAATGTGTGAATTCACATAATAAAATATATGAATTTCGCAAAAAAAAAAATACTTGAATTCACAACAAAATACATGAATTTGTGAAGTTAAATGTGTGAATTCGTTAAAAAAATACTTAAATTCATAACAAAATGTGTGAATTCACAAATAGAAATGTCAAGAAAATAGGAATGAGGGCAAGGAAGTCCAAAAGAGTTAAAAAAGGCCATAATTTTTTTTTTTAAATCTAGAATGCTATAATTTATGTTTATAATCTTTTTTTTTTACATGGAGGAGGGGGGAGAGCGGTGAGATTTGAACCCTAAATCTCAATACTTTTTTTTTTTAAGAGCCCTAAACCTCAATACTTACATATTGAAACCGCACCACTTGCATTATGTTTATAATCTTAGAAAGGCTAAAATCACCAAATATCTCTTATTTTAATTTATACCCAAAAAAAAAAAAAATTGGAAGGAATTACTTGATTCTACGAGTAAACATAACATTCATTGAAGGATGAGATCTCATACGCAGTTGAATAAGTACAAATATTGGGGCCTATCCATTAATTTTGTACGACTATTAATGACAATTGTTTATAATAATATAAATGTTTGTTTTGAGTTTGTGATCCGAATGAAAGCGTCGGTAATGTTTTTTTTTTTCCTGTATTTTTGTGGTAATAATATATATTTATTGGATATTAATATTAAAAAGCTTCAACGACTCATATGTTTCAGTGCCGGCATGTGGATTATAAATAAAGTAAAGAAAATATGACAAATGTTTTAAACCCTTATTATTATATTTATATGTGTCTGGCTATAATCAGTGGTGGATTTAGGGGGTGCTGGGGTGTGCTCCAGCACCCCCAACAAAGATTATCCCCTTTATTATTTATGTATTTAAAAAAAAAAATCGTCTAAGCACTCTCCTTATTGGAAATTTCAATTTTAGCACCTCCTTATATATATTTCTGCATCTGCCCCTGGCTATAATATACAGCAGGTATATACTACTCTTTCAGACCACAAAAATATTCATAATTTATCATTTTGGTATGTCCCATAAAATATTTATTTTTTAATTTTGGACCCCTTTCTCCATTCACTAAGTGGGACTCCTTCTCCATTCATAATATAGACTCACCTAACATTGTTTTGAACCCGTATCACCAAAAGTGTCGAATATTTTTGTAGGATTGAGGAAGTATAAGTTTATATGTACGATAATGATAGGAAAGGAATGACAAAAAAATAGAAATGCGACAACTATTTTCGGATTGCATCGGTTCTTATGATTGGTCACTATAAATATAACATGTAGAAATTTAATAAAAACACTTTATAATACTGAATTACCCTTCATTATAATAACACTCGAGCAAATAGAAATTTTATTTAAAATGTACTTTTTAGTTAAAAATAATTAACTTGTGTGCTCAACATAAAAAATTCCAAGAAAATCAAACAAATCATTTTCAATCGACTTTTATCATTAGACCTATAAATCAATGTGTGTTTTACTGAATTAAATTGGTTCAAGAAAATCAAATAAATCATTTTTCAACCAGGTTATACGATATTCATTTTTCTAATGTTATACTCCCCCGTCCCAGGTTAGTGTGGTTCAACTAATATTTTATAGCTCACAACAAATAAAATATGCACCATACTTTTGGGGGACGGAGAGAGTATTAAAGTGATATTAATAATTTCTAATTTTATTTTTAAGTTATAATTAGTTGGGCCATAGATATTTTCAACACCACTATTGATTGTTCGTATGTTTATGCACAGATTTGGGTAATTGTTTTTAATATATCTATATTGTATTTTTCTCTATTATAGAATTATTTGTATTTTAATGTGATTTTGTCTGTACGTTTATTCTTAAAATATAATCTTGTCCGTCAGTTCTTAAAATCCTAACTCTCGTCCTTGCTTATTGGGGATACATAAACAATGACCCTCCTTGTTTTTTAATAGTGTGGGAACTCACAACTGCTATATTCGATATGTATTAGATAAATCTTCGTGTAAAATGGAGAAGTCTAGTGCTTAATACCAACTATATATCACTTCCTACAATTTTGGTTATTAATTTCAACATATTGAAAAGGTTTTATTGCGATTAGGTAAGATGTAGAATTAAATAAATTCAGCAATTGTTTAACTGAATAAATTTGAGGGCCGGGTCTGGTATTCAATATTTTGAATTAAATACAAGGGACGTAACTTTTGTGAACATATCAACTCAAAAATAAAAATTAAAATTGTGAACATATAAACACTAAATATAAAAAAAATGTATAATTAAATTTGATATGTTCGACTTTAATACTAGAAAAATACACAGTGTGCGTATTCAAATCAAAATTATTTTTTGAAATTTCAACCATATGTATGTAAGAATTCTTATATATCAAACTTCTGCATCTGTTATTTTTTTTGTGCTATATTTCCTTCTACTATAGTGTTATTTGCATTATAGTGTAACGTCATCGAATCGTTCGTTCTTAAAATATAATCTTACATATATGTCCGTTCTTAAAATTTTAACTCTCGTCCTGCTCTTCTGACCAATTGCATGAGCTGGCAAAAGATCGAGTCGGGCCGGCCCGAGCCCACCTGGCTTTTGAAAAAAATCGGGTTGGGTCGGCCCGGACCGAAAATTCATCGGGCCTAAAAAATTGGAGCCTAGCCAGGCCCGAAAAAATTTTATAGTGTGAATATTCCGGGCCGGGCCTGACCAGCCCAAGCCCATCGGGCTTTTGCTCCTTTTACGCTGTCCGGGCCGGCCCGGCCCGAAATCTCACTGGCCCTATAATTTTGAAACCCAACCCGGCCCAAAACCGGGCCGGGCCCATTTTGCCAACTCTTGCATCCACTTCTTCGTCATCTTTTCTTACTCTTCCATGCAGTTGTATCTTATTGAAGAAACAGTAGTACTAGACTATTCTTGATAGATAAACATACTTTATTATTCTTTGATAAGATATATTGATTAATTCAATAGTAAGATAATATTCTCCTTATTGATGATTTTTTTTTTCGAGAGAGAGACAAATTATTGATGATTTGAAATGTTTTAATTGAGATTTTTTGTACCAAGAATTTATTTAATTAAACTCTTTTTTTTTGTTACGAAGTGGGGAAGAACTCGCAACTACTATCAGGGGCGAACCTACATCCACGCCTAGGGGAGCTTTGGCTCCCCCAACGTCTTTTTTATACATGAAAAATTCTGACTTGTTGGGAATTTGAACCATCGGCCTCATCGTGGTTAGAATATGAAGAAATATTTTTAAAGGAAATGACTTTGTTTCATAAGAAAAACATAAAACAATTAAAATATCATAGTGACACATCTACAAATAAGATAATTAAACACTGTCTCATCACATAATAATGAGATTCCTTTCAAAAAATAATTCTAAATAATCTTGCCCCAAACCGTTACATTCAACGTGTACTGGATAAATGTTCTGTCGCGTACAACGGTGATCCTCCTCGTCGTGTAAAAGGGATAAGTCTCGTGCTCAATACCAACTAACTAACTAAGTACTAGTATAATATAATCACACATCCCTCAATTTTGTTTAGTTTCAACATATTGAAAGGATTTTATTGCGATTAGGTAAGATGTAGAATTAAATAATTAAATTTAGCAATAGTTCAACTGAATATTAATTTGCGGGCCGGGTCTGGTATTCAATACTTTGAATTAAATACAAGGGACGTAACTTTTTTGAATATATCAACTCAAAAAAACAAAAACTTTATGAACACACAACTACAAGCACTAAATAATTTTCCATATAGAAAATAAAATAAAATAAAATAAAAGTATTAAATTTGTTATTTCGACTTTAATATTAGAAAAATACACTGTATCAAATTAAATTATTTTTTGGAAAATTTCAACCATATGTATGTAAGAAGTCTTATCAAACTTCTTATTTTTCAGTTATTCTTTGTACTATTCTAGGGAAAAGATTAACTGAGAAAATTATTTTGAATTGGTTTATTTTATGACGACTAATATTACATGTAAATAAATTATTGAATTAAAACGTAGAGCTTACTTACAGAATTACTTTTGGCTTGCATAGAATTTTGTTAGCTCGTATTATTATACTTGTAGGAAAATAAAACAAATTAAACAAATTATACCTTGTTCCTATTATTTGCTAGTTTCCTATAAAGGGAATTTATTGCTAAAACAACCTTTCTTTGTAGCAGTGGAGGTGGGGCTATTGCCTCCTCAATTCTTTCGAATTATCCCTATTTATGTATAAATTTACAAAAAATATGTATATTTTCTTGATTTTGCAAGCTTAAAAAAAAAAAAAAAACGTAGGGGCAAAGAATTTTGCCCCCGCATCCTTAGGGACCTGGCTCCGTCACTAGTTATATTCCTCATTTTTTAAGAATGAGAGGTCGGGGTTCGATCCTTATTTTCCTCTTTCAATTCACAAAAAAAAGAAAGAAAAAAAAAGTATGTATTGCTAAAACATTTGAAGTAATTAAACAACAACTCTAACGTTAAGTAGTTTCTAAATATACCACCAAATATCCCTTAAGCAAATGTATTTAAACGAAATTGGCATATACTTTATCATCCAAAAAATTAAAAAGAAAAGATCAAAGCTAAGTTAGTAAAACACACGTATATGTGTGTGTAGATCATATATTTGATTAGTTAGGTGGTTGTGACCAACATAATTAATTGCAATTGTAATATTTGAAGGTATACCCAACAAGTTAATTGTGTCGTATTTGACAAGTATTAATTTTTTGAAAAAAATTTATGTGCGACCGGTTGCATATAGCTCACTCGCATCACATGCACGCGAGATGCAACTCACGCGACCATTTCAAAGTAATTGGTCAGGCGTGTGTAATTGCATCCATGAGCCCGTTTTATTATTATTATTAATTTTTTTATGGCGGGAGTATATTTTTATTTTATTTTATTTTTGACTTGTTTTTGTTTTTTTATTATTTTATCTTTTTGTTTTTATTTTTTCTTTAATTCTTCCCAATTAGGTTTTATTAATTTCTAATTAGGGATTATTAATTTCTAATTAAGATTTATAATTCTTAATTAGAATTTATTAAACTCTAATTAGGATTTTATTAATCCATAATTAATGTTTATTAATTCTTAATTAGGGTTAATTAATTCCAAATTAAAATTTATTAGGATTTAGAAAAATTAAAAAAAAATTAAAAAGAAAAAGAAAAAGTCAACTCTAAGCGTTGACCGGTCACTCGTGTGTGTGTCTCTAATTTTTTTGTATTAGATCAGCAACCAACACCAACCAGAATTCTTCTCTAAAATTACATGAATATTTAAGTAATTTAAAATTGATACGTACATTATTATATAACACTAGATTTAAAATTTTGGAATTAGGTTGAGTTGAAATTGTCCTATCTTCGTCAAAATGCTCACTGGGATAAGATTATATTGGTATTATGAATATCATTAAGCTATATTTCTTGTAGTTTTACCTTTTATATTATTTAAGAGTTCTCATACTTTTTAGGATTCTATAGGGTTCTACATCTAATTACAATTCTTGTCAAACGTAACCAATGAGGATGTGATCGAATCGTATATTATTATTATTATTATTATTATTATTATTTGGGTAAAAGGTAAATAATAATAAGAACATGAACAAAATAAGATGGAAATGCTAACCACAAGAACTGGGGGCTCAACACAAACATGAGGGATCGGGAAATTCCTAGCAGCTTTAGTAATGTAGTGAACCACATAATTGACTTCACGACGTATATGTTTAATTTCAAACAAACCAGTATATTGTAAACCCGCCAACAATTTAAAAGAATAGCATCAAACTTAGAGCAATCTGATTTCTTGGAAGAAATAGCATCACATACAAGCTTGTAATCGGTTAGAAACTTTACCCGAGTATAATTTGAAGTCATAAGCAAAAAATAATAATAAATTACTGTTAGGAAATAACCACACAATCACGAAATTAAAAGACACAAGAATTATTTACCCAATTCGATACGATGTGTATCTACGTCTGCGGGCGATGCCAAGCCAGGTATTTTTCACTAGAGAATTTCAGATGAAGTTGTATCTACAAACATGCTATTTGATCTACTCCGATCTAGCACACTGTCGTGCTATCCTCATCTACCCTAATCTAACACACAATGATGCTACTGATCTAGATCTAGCATGGGTGCCATTCCGATCCACTCTGACCTATCATAATCTTGGATCTCTGCACATCTTACTATTACAATGAGATGAGCTACTTATAACAAGAGAAAATCCTAACTAATCTTAATCCTAATCCTAATCTGATTAGGATTCCACCAGGCCCAAAGATTCTTATTATGATTGGGCTTATCAGGCTCCATAACCCAACAATCTCCCACCTGGAGACTAATCTCATATGTAATCTTCGATCTTCAACCTTCAATCTTCAATTTTCTACCTTCAGCTGCTCGGCAACACCAAACCTTCATCTCAAGTTCCAAGGCAAATCGAATCTATACAAAGCTTCACTTTCTCTTGAACTTCATTGCTCCCACCCAAATTAGAAATATCGATAATAACTTGGGTGTCTCTAACATCTCCTGGCGTCTGGCTTTGGCTGTGTGGAGATCAACGTTCTTGGACAACGATATACGTACCACACTCATCGCCTTCCTGTCCAACAACTTCCAGTCATCCTCCTTTATCTCTTCTAGTTTGGTGCCACGGGACCGATAAGATCTTTGTCATAAAGTTAATCTTCTATCTACATCTTTCAGAAATCGAAATCAGATCCATCAAACTTCTCAACTGCAATCTTCCCGTCGCTTATCATGATTGCTCCCACTGAACCCGGAGCTCTTGATACCAGTTGTTAGGAAATAACAACACAATCACGAAATTAAAAGAGACAAGAATTGTTTACCCAATTCGATACGATGTGTATCTACGTCTGAGGGCAATGCCAAGCCAGATATTTTTCACTAGAGAATTTCAGATGAGATTGTATTTACAAACATGCTATCTGATCTACTCCGATCTAGCACACTGTCTTGCTATCCTCATCTACCCTGATTTAACACACAGTGATGCTACTGATCTAGATCTAGCATGGGTGTCATCCCGATCCACTCTGACCTATCCTGATCTTGGATCTCTGCACATCTTACCATTACAATGAGATGAGCTATTTATAACAAGGGAAAACCCTAACTAATCTTAATTCGAATCCTAATCTGATTAGGATTCTACTAGGCCCAAAGATTCTTATTATGATTGGGCTTATCAGGCTCCATAACCCAACAATTACTCACTCCGTCCGCGATATAAAGTCCTACTTAACCATTTATATTTGTCCACAAAAAAGAGTCTTACTTCACTTTTTATACTATCACACCCTCAATTCTCTCGTATATTTACCAATTTATGCCATTGATGGACCCCTAAACATTTTACCTTTATTCCTACCTTTAACATTACACTTCAAATTGTACTTTTATTCCGCTCACAACAACTTCAACAACTTTCTTAATCTCCGTGTGCAGTACACAATGAGACTTCATATCATAGACGAATGGAGTATAACGTTTTGAATTTTTATAATGATACTTTCGATTTAAATACCAATTATAGTGATTCTCTTAACTACCCAAGAATAATATGATTGAAAATTAATGAGTTGACTGGTGTAAACGAGGAATCAAAATAAGAGCCTAAGCATATAATTAGTAGAATATAAATAAGATTAGAATAGTTGGGTTTTTTGGAAATAGTTGACCAACCAAAATCATTCCGGTTATGAATCAAGTTTAGTATAAAAAATTAAAATATATAAAAAGAAAAAAGAAAAAAAAAGAGGAAGAAACCAATAGAGCTGGGCCAAATCCATCAATTTTACTTGGATTATATATGCAACTCTCAAATATATATAAATTCCAAAAACCTCAAAATAGTGTGTCCCACCACATACTTGTCCATGCTTTCTTGTTTCTTACTCATTCAACATTAATTTTCAATTTTTTCCAAATATTATATCATTTTAATTGATGTCACTTTCTTATTATTATTCATCACACTATACAAACACATGCAATACAATCATAGCCAGCGAGACATCCAAGAATTGCAAGTTTTCGTTAACTAAACATAATTTATACATGCATATATACATATATTCACCTTTACTATAAATATATATTTAAATGTATTCATGACAGATTATGTGTGTTACTGTTTATAGTTCGTTCAACATAACGATTAATTCACAATTTACATGGGAAAATTACATTTGAATATCTAAATTATCTGTCGAGCCATGAAAAAATTCAACAAAAGACAGAAACAAATCCATTTTCAGTTTTACGTCAAGCAATACGTGGATTTACTTGCCATTCGTTGGTTATTAGCGGCATCCCAAAAATATCCGGGTCGAAATATGGCTTTCAAATTAAGTTCCGAATTAGTGGATGCTGCCAACGGGAGTCACAATGCCATACGCAATAAATTCTAACAATTACATCTCGATTTAAAGAAAATATAATAATGTTGGTAATGATGCTTTTATTTGGAGGTTGTCATTTTTTCCAACATTAAAATGACGTCGTTTTGATGTTAGCTCATTTTTATTTTTTTTGTTGAAATCCAGCTCGATTTTTAACGTTCCATGTATGTTTTCTATCATCGAAAATTGAAGTCGATTACACAATTATGATCATTTCGATAGCTCGGATATTTCTTTGATGTTTCCTTTAAATCAAGACGTAATTATTCAATTATCAATAATTTAGGTATTAAAGTGTAACATTATCCAATTAATATAACGGTGGATTTGGCTATTGTGGCAATATACTAGTATCACATTATTGAATGAATATAAATCAATGCGACCATAATAATAAATGGAGAAATTAATGAATATAAATATACTCGTTTTGATTTAAAAAAAAAGAGAAAAAAAGGAATGTATATTTGAAAAGTCACCCGCCGGCACGGCACCTGAGAAAAGTCCGAGAAAGATCATTTGCATATGAAAATCCCACCTCTAAATCAGAGCATTCATGCATAAATCCGTGTAATTTCCCCATAAAAAAGCCCCCTTTTTGAGATTTCTCGAATATAATTTATGCTGTGTTTTTTAAGCAAGTCAAACAGAAAAGCCCCTTTTTTTTGATGTTTTGGTTTATTAATGAAGGTTGCATAATTACGCGTTTTCAAGAATCAGTCTTGGTATTTATTTACTACACAGTCGCATTCGAGCTCTCTTTTCAGACCCTTATCTCTTGCTTGCAATTTGCTTCTAGTCTCTCTCTCTCTCTCTCTGTGCGTGTGTTTATTCAACTTTCTGGTTTTTGGGCTTTATCTCCTCGACCGAGTCAACCAGGTTAGGTGATCGAACTATTTTCAAGAAACTGGTTGTTTTGGCATTTTGGAGGCGGGGCTGATTATTTGATTACATATTTTGGTTGAGAGAATTTGTGGGCTCGTTTTAGTTTCTGATGAAATGAAAGAGTTTTGGAGATCTAGGAATAGTTTCTTGGCGGCATTTGCTTTATGCAGCCTTTGTCTGCTCAACTTGAGTTTTTGCTTCTCTCTCAATGATGAAGGTATGAATTTGTTTAGCTTTGAAATGAAATAGTAGAAAAAGAAAGAAAAAAAAATGAAGTGGAGAGTAATTTTGAGCTTTCATCTTCTGCATGATTTAGGTGCTGCGTTGCTGAAATTTAGGGAAGAAATTGTAAGTGATCCACATGGAGCTTTGTCAAATTGGATTGATGAAATTGGAGTAGAGAATCCATGTTCTTGGTCTGGAGTTGGGTGCTCACAAGGATATGTTATTGATTTGTAAGTAATTTAATTTCTGCTCAAAATTGCTTTTCTTGTTTGATCTAGGTGAAATTAGGGTTCTTGATGTGTATAAATCTTGTTATATTATATTATATTGCAGGAACCTTAAAGATCTCTGTCTGAGAGGAACTTTGTCTCCTCATATTGGGAATCTAATTCACTTGAAATCCATGTAAGATACAGCTTGTGTTCAAACAATCTAAATTTGATTTCCTTTCCTATCTTGTACTCTGTTGCAGTGTTCTTGACTGTCAATTGTTTGCAGAATTTTACGCAACAATTCGTTTTCGGGCGTCATCCCCGAAGAAATCACTAAGATAAAAGGATTGGAAGTGTTTGATGTTGGGTATAATAACTTCAGTGGACAGCTTCCTTGTAGTCTAGGCAACAATTTCTCAATGACACTTCTGTAAGTCATAACAAGGATAGAATGCCGTTTGATCCTTTGATAGAATGCCGTTTCTTGGTCTGATAAATCGGCTTCTTTAATGATGCAGTTTGCTGGACAATAATGAGTGTATTAGCGACGTCAGTCCTGAGATTTACGAGCTTCAGAAGCTATCTGAAGCTCAAGTGGATGAAGATCTGTTATCTAGATCCAAAGAGACAGCTTGTGGAAGCATGTTCGTATCATGGTATGTAGAATCTATTCAGCATTTTTTGACTTACTTGCTATCTGATAAAGCTCGAGTAAGCATGACCGGTGAATGGTAGCTTGTTTGTTCGTCTAGCTGTATTTCATGCAGTCGGATTTTATTTTTAGGCGTATGAGTTGTTTTCTGATGAGTCGTTGAGATAGAGACGCATTAAACTCCAATTCCATTTTGATGAGTGGATGGTGATATGAAAAAAATCGAAATGAATAGTCGGAAAACAATAAGAGTGGAAATGAATATGAGAGCGTTTGTAGTGATTACAGTTGATTTAACATGTCAATGAAGTTTTTGAGGAGACATTTAGATAGATATAAACAAGTATGTATGAGTATATAAGTATTTATTTGCGTATATATATATATATATTCACAAATCTTTATTGGAATGTTAAACTCATCTACATATTCATATGTATATATGTACATGTACATATCTAAAAGGTATTATATATTATATCTGTTTATACATTTATGTGTTATATAAATTTTTTTATAAATATATATCAAATATAAACATAAGTATGTAGTAACATATCTTAAATCTAGAAGTATATACATAAACAGAAAAAAAAAAGTATTTACATATCTTGTGTAGAAATATTTGTGTTTGTACATAATTATGCAAACACACATGTATCTTAATTTTTTAATATTTAATATGCATGTTTTAGATATGAGTTTAAAAAAATATATATATGTTTCATAATTATGTTTGTAAATTTGCATTTACACTCATAAAACTTACTCTTCTCATCCTTTAAATGCATGAGTCCTTGATCCTTATTGATATCCATTACCTCCTCAGGACTTCATGGGAAAAAAGAGACGTGGGAGAGCGGAAATTGTTACAAGAACCTCCGATTAGGAGAATCCCACCCTTCAAGATCCATCTTCCACCAAATGCTCCGCGAGAATTTGAACCACCATTTATTTCAGATCCAGAATTAGGTCCAGGTTCAGCTCCACCTCCGACTCCAGCTCCTACTCCTACTCCTACTCCTCCTGCTGCTTATGTGCCTCAGTCTCCATCACCTGCGCCTTCACCACCTTCCTCTTCTTCCCCTTCCCCTCCCGCTAACAATAGTTCTCGACCAACACTTCTGAGACCAGACAATCCAGCTAAAAGTGGTGGAAAGAATCGCACATTTGTATTGGTTTCATCCATTGGTGGTTCTCTGTTGGTTTTGCTTTTAATTATTGGTATCGTCTTCTATCAATATGGTAAAGTTGCCACTGTCAAGCCCTGGGCGACGGGATTAAGTGGACAGCTGCAGAGAGCGTTTGTAACTGGTACACTTCTTATCTTTTCACTGGGAATCTTTTAACGATGTATTGGCATCTTTTTATGGACTTAACATAATAATGACAGTATATGTAGGTATATGTAAGTGTGTGTGTGTGTATATATATATATATATATATTATATGTTCGAGTTAATTTCACTGTTTCTTGGATCGTGTGCCATAGCCGATCAACCGTGATGAACATAGATTTTCACATACCAAATTATCCATCCTTGGTGTCTCAGGTGTGCCGAAGCTCAAGAGATCTGAACTTGAGGCTGCTTGTGAGGATTTCAGCAATGTGATTGGTTCAACGACAGTTTGTACTTTCTATAAGGGTACGTTGTCCAGTGGAGTCGAGATAGCAGTTGCATCTGTAGCCATGTCATCTAAAAAGGACTGGTCTAGTAATCTTGAAAGCCAATTCAGGAAGAAGGTACTTTTTATGTGATTATATAAGGAGTTTTTAAGTTTCATAACAACTTGCAGTCTTACAATCGGGAATTCTGGTGACTCGTATTGTCAAGACTGAGTCGGATTATATTAATTGAGATATACATGATAGTTATGAAAGTCGTGGTAAATCTTGATTGGACATCCAAGAGTATGCAGACTTCCCGTTTGTTGTCATTGACTCATTGACACCCTTTTCGTCTGCATTTTCAGATCGACACGCTATCAAAAGTGAATCACAAGAATTTTGTGAGCCTACTTGGTTTTTGTGAGGAGCAGGAACCTTTCACAAGAATGATGGTGTTTGAGTATGCTCCCAACGGAACTCTGTTCGAGCATATACACAGTGAGTGCTTATTTCTCTACTTTCTGCGTTTCTGTTTCTGTTTGGATCTCTCTGTGTTCATCTAAGTTGAGCTGACGATCGTTTTTCCACCTACATTGCAGTAAAAGAAGCCGAACACTTGGATTGGACAATGCGATTGAGAATTGCAATGGGCATAGCATACTGTGTCGAGCACATGCACCAATTGACACCTCCATTAGCACACAGAAGCTTGACATCTTCGTCAATCTATCTAACCGAGGATTACGCTGCCAAAGTATACGACATTGTGTTCTGGGACGAAGGCGCTGCAGCAGAGAGGCAATCGGATCCACAGAGCAACGTCTACAGCTTTGGTGTCATACTGTTTGAAATGATCACCGGTAGGCTCCCATACACTGCAGGTAGCGATTCTCTTGAAGACTGGGCATCGGATTACCTCAGAGGAACGCAACCTCTGCGGGAAATGGTGGACCCGACTCTCAGTACGTACCAGGAAGATCAGCTGCAACAGATTGGTGATCTGATCAAGTCGTGTGCTGATCCAGAACCGAGAGGGAGGCCGTCTATGAGAGAAGTTTGTACGAGGTTGAGAGTGATAACCGGGATAGGGCCCGACGGGGCGATCCCGAAACTCTCACCTCTTTGGTGGGCAGAGCTTGAGATTCTGTCGACGGAAGCCAACTAAGTTGAAAATGCAATATACAGGAGTAATATTTCTTTTTTAGTTATTTTTTTGATGACGTGGAAACCCGCAGCCGCTTATGTTTATTGTATGTGTAGGAAGCTTCTTGCTGCCTGTTGGTGTAAATTCAAGTGCATGGGAGGTGTATAGAGACATGGGTGGGGATAAAATATGGTGAATATATTTATATATATAATATTTCTGTGATTTTCATTTCTTTTTGGTGAAAGATGTGAATTAACATTTGGTGCTAGAAGAAAGAAAGTCTGCTTCTTTTTTTTTTTTTGTAAATAAGAGACATTCTCTAGTTTACCCTAAAAAAAACAAAAAAAAATCCCAAATTTGAACCAATATTTTTAGGATTGTAAATGAGTGTGTAGCTTATTTAAATTTTGGCTGGAATAAAGTTCATTTGAACTTGTTTAGTGAGACTCGTTGAACATAAATAAGTATGAACTTGACTACAATCGGGTTTTAGCTCATGAGCTAGTTCATTAATATATATTTATAATTTTTTACTTTAGCAATTATATGAAATTTGATTAATCTTAAAAGTTACTATAAGAAAATAATGGATTAACTTTTTGATTTTGTACATTCTGATTTGCTTTTGTCGTGGAAATATCTTTCTCTCTCAAAGAAAAAAATTACATTATACATTTTTTAAGGCAAAACTTGTATACATCCAACAATCAAAGCAATCAAAATTTCTTTAAATACTCACTTCAAAAAAAAAAAATTTCTTTAAATACTCAAATCTACCCAAAACTATCACCATTTTTTCAATTCGATTCATGAACAATTAATTTTATCAATTATATCTCATACTATGGGAAATTACGTAAATCTATCCCTTGACAAATTCTTCGTTGCCTGAAAACTGAGTAAGTGACATGGTTTGACGCAGAGGTGGCCATAAGAACCGGACCGGCAGTTCCAGTTCGGAACCGAGAACCGCATCGACGGCGGTTCGGTTCCGGTTCCAAAGTTGCGGAACCGAGAACCGCCGGTTTCGGTTCGGTTTCAGTTCCGAACGGCCGGTTCCTCCTTTTTTTTAAATTTTTTTTTATGTTTTTATCTATATTTATGTTACAATTCATATTTATTTCACCTAAATGTTACATTAGAATGCATAAAATTACAATTAAACAAGAAAACATAGCAAAAAACGGAAAAAAAAAAACATAATTTTTGAACCCCAAAACATGCAGTTCCGGTTTGGAATCGAAACCGAAGTGTTCAGCGGTTCGAAAATGGTTACCTTGGGGCAGAACCGAGAACCGCCGGTTTAGTTCCGATTCCGGAACCGAACCGAACCGCGGCCACCACTAGTTTGACGTGAAAATACATGAGCAAAAATAATTTTTTTAATGCTACATAAGCCCTAAATAAAGTAATTATTTTTATACATATATCTGAAAATCGCAATTCCAACAATCCTACCAAGTTTCAATGTACCGAATAATTTGTCTAGGGATAGATTTGCATAATTTCTCGTAGTTTGAGATATAATTGGTCAAAGTCAATAGGTTAGGATAGAATTGAAAAAAAAAAATGATAGTTTGAGATATATTTTGATGATTTAGCCTTTACTATATCTTCTTAGCAGAATATTTTGATCACCCAGTTTAATAGAAGACCTAGACAAATACCAAATAATGAAATAAATGAAGCCAGATAGACAGCACGACATAATTAAGTACAAAGATGTTTTCTTTAAAAAAAAAAATTATTTCATTTTCCTAATTGAAGAAGTAATTGGAAAATAAAAAAGATACGAAGGTGGCCATCACGTTGGCAATAATTTGAAACCCATATTATCCAAATAGAGAGTTTTAGTTGTTACCACGTTGGGTATCATAACACAACTATAAATACCATCAAACTCCACAAAACACACTCACCAATTCATAAAACAATCTTGAGAGAGAAAGTCTTCCTACCTCTTAAGCATCTCAAAGATGGCAAGCAGCCAACTCCTTGCTCTAGTTCCCTTCCTCTTTCTCACGCTGCTCCCCCACTTGACGAACGGCCACGACCCGGCCACACAGCTTCCAAAACCGGCAGAGAAGGTCATTGATGTGGTGGTCGAAGGAGTCGTCTACTGCCAAAGCTGTGAGGACCATGGCACGTGGTACCTCAGCGGAGCTAAGCCTATTAAAGCAGCCACCATCAGTGTCATCTGCAAGGATCACAGAAATCGAATTAGCTACTACAAGGCATTTGAAACGGATAAAAACGGTTACTTCTACGCGCAGCTCAAAGGCTTCAAGATGAGCCACTCTTTCTTGGACCATCCCCTACATTCATGCAAAGTGAAACTAGTATCTTCCCCTCTCAAAACCTGCAACATTCTCACTAATGTCAATTATGGACTTAACGGTGCTCCACTTCGCTATGAAGACAAGAGGATTGTTGGGAGTAACTACGAGGCAGTAATATATGCTGCCGGTCCACTGGCTTTTCGCCCGGATTATTGTGTTCCTAAGGCAGAAGAACCTTGAGTTAATTATCAGCTCTACAAGCCCTGTTGAAGCTCTATTCCATTTTTCTTGAGCTGTTTATCAATCTACATCTCTATTTAATATTTATTTGATAACATTCTATTTGTAAGCTGCATTATTTATGAATTGTCCTTCTGATCAGCTTCTTGATTTCTGGACCATTTAACTACTTTCCCACATTAACATAATAAAACATATAGGAAAATCCGAAAATTAGAACCTAAAAGCGCAAAGGAAAAAAAAAAAAAGAAACAGAACCTATGTAAACTAAATCATACGTACATGAAGTAAAGGAAAGCTTAGTATAATGAAGAGCACGAACTAGATAAACTACAACAATTTATCACAATAAAGGGAATTAAAAAATTTCTCACTTACAGGGTTTTAAAAATCCAATGGCATTGCAAACAATTTGTTGATATCCGCCATTGCTTCTTTGGTGCACACAGTTTGTTCAAATAAATCACTGCCTTTTCTAGTAGATGAGCTTGGCAAGGAGCTCTCTTCTTGGTTATCTGATTCATCGTCAGGAAGAATAAGAAACCCGGAAAGACCGTTCATCTCATCAGACACTTTGTTTTGGCTCTCTGGGTTACATTTTGAAGCCATGTTTAGAGGTTTTTGGAAGAAACCACTAGCAGCCTTTGTATCATTATGGTCATCATCATCAGGAAGTATCAGGAACTCTCCACCGTGAACTTTGTCATCAGGCGATTCAACGTGTTTCCTTGGCCTTCTTTTCCTTGTAAATTCAATTGGCTTTCCAAACATGCTATTGATATCATTCATAGCCTCCTTCAAATTAATGGTGGGGTCTACGAGGCCATGGTGCCAAACATTTTCCACCTCTGGTTCATCTGAAATGGTTGATCCTACAAACCTATGAACTACTGTATCCTCCCGTAGCCCAGCTTGGATTGGCCTCCTAGGATTTGGGTCCTTTAAGCATTCTGAAGGGTGATCGTTTGGTCTAGCAAACACAGACAGATGATTACTAAATACATTAACAGTATCATTGTCTTGAGCTGGTATCCCATTTACTTTCTCTTTAACATCAACAGTTTCCTCTCCATCCACGTATATCTCAAATGCTTCGCCCAGAAGCTGATTAGTGTCAGGTCTTTCGAGTTGGGGCAGTGATGGAACCTCTAAAGAGTTCTGCTGTGACTCTAAGCTTTCATCTGTGAAAACCATAAATCCATTTTCCATGTTGTTACCAATACCGGACCGGTTTCTACTTGTCCTGCCAGAGATTGATGGTTCTAATGGCTCTCTGAACATGTTATTTATGGCATTCATGGCCTCTTTTGTATTGACTGTAGGCTCAACAAGACCGTGATGGCGTGCATCTTCTGCTTTGGATTTCCCGACAATCGCAGTATCTACAAACCTTACCACAACCGTGTCATCACTACAAAGTTTCTTGTTTTCATCTTGTCCAACTTTGACCTCAACCCCCGAATCACTTACTACTACCTTTCTTAAGAGCTCTTCATCAAGTACTCCAATATTACTGGATTTTTCTGCCATGTGTTTATGATCTTTATGCCACATATCTGCAGGCTGCCCATCCGTTCTGTGCGAATTCTCTTTACAATTTCTAACTTCATCGTAGTTCAATCTTCCCTTGTTTTTCCTCCCTCCCTGTAGCTGCACTATGAGCAGCCACAGTTTAATATATATACGTAACCAACAGTGGAAAAGCTACTATACGAAATATGATCAATAAGAAAACCTGAATCCTCTTATTTTTTGTTCGCTCCAGACGAAGGAGAAACTGCTCGTATGACTTTTGCAATTCATCAGCAGGCTCTGCAAGGCTGCAAAAGTATAGATGATATAAAAATCAACAAAGCAATAACAAACGCAACCACACTTATGCATCATTCATGAGTTGCAAAGGGAGATTGTGAAGATGATCATCATGGTATAGTCTGCTAAATCTAAGTTGGAATTTGAGATCATAAGCACAGCCATCGCATGGTTTTAAAACTCAAACTACTCAATCAAAAATTTGAAAGCAAACAAAAATCAGACGAATAATTAAGCTATTAGAGAGCTCAGCACAAAGCACAAGAATATAAGACATGCTTAAAGCAAGAGGATGCAATTACTAAGTAGATGGATCAAAAGGGTATAACTGCAATTAAATTTGTCCTAGCCTCAAAGGTAGGATTTTCTCCATGAAAGTTGGTGCAGCACTACACTACTAACTTAAAACTTCTTACTTCTGCACTCCCAGATGAAACATCTTCTCAGCTGCGTCAAACTTCTTCATCTTCTCATAATAGAGCGCATACGCTTGGTAAAACAGCGACTTTTTCATCCCGATCCGATTCATCTCCATCGTTTTCAACACTGCTCCTGGTTCTTCAACAAAATCCATCTACATTACAAGACATGGACAAAAATTTATACAAGAATTTGAAACTGCTCCTAATCTCATCCAATCAATTGCCACATTAGAGTCTTCAGTACTAAGGGATTCAAACCCTAACATTAACCAATATAACCTCATAACGAACACAATGAACTCAATGCTTCCTAAATTCTGATTTCAATTCCCAAAAACAAAATCAACCTAAACTTCAATAAGAATCTGACCAACAAACAACACATGGAAAAGAAAAAAAAAGAAAAAAACACGAAACTGCAGCAGATAAGAGGGAGATACCAATTGCAACCAGACGCGGAGGTATCGCAAATCGTTGGAGTAACGACGGTCGGCGATGAAAGTCTCGGCGCATTTCTGGAGAAATCGAGGAAGTTTCTCCTTCATAAGCTGAGGCGGCAGCGTCTGCTTCATCTTTTTTATCCCACTGAGAAAATCAAATCTCAATCCACGGATGCAAATGCGAGAAGAGTACAACAGATGAAATAAATCTGGAGAAGTGAGATTGTTACCGAAGCCATGGGAGCAGAGGATCCATCCCACTGTAGCATTTGATGTCGGAAATCAGCGACGGGAAGAGATTTTCGCACGCAGATTTTGCATTGCTCGCCTCCGACATCGCAGTTTTAGCAGAAAAAGGTATTTTGGGGATAGAAGAAGAACTATAGAAGGTGCAGTGCAGTAGCATGATTTTGAATTCCTTTAGGCGGTTCCTTCGTTTAAAAATCAGACCGGAGTTCGAACTCGAACCGACGAAACTTTCGAGTCATGGTTTAACTGTTCAATCAATTAAATCGCCGTCGATTCATTTAATAAATAAAAATAAAATAATAACATACATGATTAATATAAAAATATTCATAACTTCATAAAGTTTACAATAAATAGACATTAAAATTCATAACAAATATACATATATTAATTTTGTATATATTTATTGAGTAAAAAAAATTAGTCCGATTAGCTCGAACCGAAAATAGCCCAAACTTGATAGGGTTAGTCTGAAAATCGAGTGAGTTTGCCCGATTGTCTAACTTCATTACTTTACTTATAAATTTGATAATAGTCTTGTTTCAAATATTTGTAAGAATAGTGTTTTGATTTTGGGTAAATAGGTTTAAAATACACGAACTTTACACACATTTTGGTATTTCACATGACCTTTAAAAATTGTGTCAAAATACATTTTAAAAATTGTGTCAAAATACATCAACTTAACACTTATTTTGGTATTTCACATGACCTTTAAAAATTGTGTCAAAATGCATCAACTTAAGGAGAATGCACGCATAATTTAATTAAAACAAGTTATTGCCGCGTTAAGAAACTGACGGTCATGTCAGCAGTGATTTTTTCCGGACAAAAAGAATTATGTGAAATTTTCTAAAGTTGCTAAGTTGGTGTATTTTGACACAATTATTAAAGGTCATGTGAAATACCAAAATGAGCGTTAAGTTGGTGTATTTTGACACAATTTTTAAAGATCATGTGAAATTCCAAAATGCGTGTAAAGTTCGTGTATTTTAAACCTATTTACCCTTTGATTTTTTATCTGAAACACGTCTCTGTATTTTTACTCCAACACCTAATAAAAAACTTTATGATCTAAAAATTAAAATAAAGATAATCATCTAGAGGATTTTCCAATCTTTACTTATCACAAAGTTACTCATTTTACTCATTAGTTATTAGTATATTGGAGTCAAGAATAACATCATTTTTGAATCTAATAGAAAGGTCAAACATATTGGGTAAGAAAGATAACCTATTTTTTGGTACAAGAATATGGATATCGAGAAATTTTACACATACTTCCTGGCCCGAAGGACTAACCTGAAAATCAAAGGTTTATAATTATGACCGAAAATTTTTAGCTTGAAAATAATTATGCCGATTGGTCCGAATAAAAAATAGTTTGAACCCGATAGAGTTGCCCAAAAATTGAATGGGCTAATTACCGATTGACATTATCATTTTAGGTTGTTTTTGTCCATGAATTTTAAATTCCTGTCGAGTTAATTCCCTTAATTCTAAAATTGAAAGGATGCGTTAAAACTATTTAAAATTGGACTAAAAAATAGACTTGAAAAATTGGGGGTCAGTTAGGGATTTATACGAATCGAATCGAAATGAGTATTACTGTATTTGATTCGTATTCGAAAAAATAATTTCATATTCGATTCGATTTCAAATCTTATTTTTGATTCGTATTTGATTCGATCTGTTATTCGCAAATTTTCGAAACTATTTGAATATTCAATTCAATTTTTAAAATGTATTCTAAACAATACAATTCGAATATTTTGAATTTTTTTTCTTATTTTTTAGATTATTCGTTTCAGTTCATAATTTTTGAAGGAAAAAATTCCTAAAATAATATTTTTTTTGAGAGAATTAGAAGGTATATATAATCAAATCAAACACTACACCACTATATAGGCGGGACCTCTACACCACCACGCAGGGTGGGATAAATACAGGCCACAAATAACGATCAAATGCACAAGATGATTCCGTGCTCCAACTTCCGAATCATAGTTTAATTTTTTAGTTTAGTTTTTAAATATATATATATATATATTTATATAATCGAATATTTTCAAATATCGAATCGAATATCATGATTTTAAATTCATATTTGATAACCAATCGAATAAAAAAAAAGTATTTGTATTTATATTCGAATATAAAACTTTCGAATTCAAATATCAAAAGTTCGAATCGAATAATAAATCGTACCAAAATTATTTGATTCGTATACATCCCTAAAGTTAGGACCCGGCCTGCTGGCTAACGGGCCATCTGGCCGCTCGGGCTTCGGGCCAGAGAAGCCCATGGATTTTCGGGCTCTCTCGGCCCGCCCAACAGATTCTTAATTTTTTTTTGTGCCTCTTCTTCTAAGGTTTTTTCTTCTTCTCTGTTGTCGCCACCCAGCCCAACCCTACCCACCCATCCCCGTCGTGCGCCGCCGCCAACCACTACGGCGAACACCGCCGGTCCACCACTAGCCACCGGGCGTAGTCCATTCTCCGAGCACTCTGCATTTCCCCTCTATTTACACTCTGCATTTCCCCCCTCTATCTACACTCTGATGGTCTGGTCAAATTTCTAGATGAACCGTTTAAGGTACGCTGCTTCTCGATTAAAAATAAGATTGATTTTTAGCTTCTATCCAAAGCGACTTAGTGTTATTTATCTATGAGTTGATATTTAGCCGTGAGCTTTCAATTATTTCTTTCGCGGATTGAAGCATGACTGATTGGATGTGGATCGTTTTCAGCAGTAATGTTTAAATCTTTTCCTCACCTTTTTCTCCATTTTGTTTGAAGCTTGATTGATTAGCTTGACTTAACCTGTTGGTTTGGATAAGGAGTTAACGATTTTGAGGTATGTTTGAATTTTTTCTTACTTTTTTCTCCATTTCTGTCTGAATTATGATTTGCTTCGTTTAAATGTTGAAGGAAAACTGCTAGCATACTTGTGCTTTTTGCATGAATTGATAATCAGACTGAAGGAAACTTGAATATTGCTGGCAAGAAATGACAGTTTATGGCTGAAAAATTCAGAAATGCACCGTATTCATACTGTTATATTTAAATGGAATTGTATAATGTGCTGTGAAATGAGTAGTTACAAGATATATGAGATGATGACATCCTATTCTATTATGTAATCTGGAGGTCTTTCATCTTCCCTGTTTATATGAAGGATTAAAATTTTCTTGATGCTGTTATGTGGTTTTGCATCAATGTGAAATACGATATCACCAACTACTAAAAATAGTACTAATACGAAAGTCATATGCTGCCAAAGAAGTTAGATTTGGTTTCACCGTATGAGCTACAAATGTATGAAAAATATCATGGCTAGTGATACTTCTCCCAACTTTCTACCAGTATGCCATATGAACAATTTCACATATATTTCTAATTAGTACCCACTCTGGATATCTGCA
The DNA here is from genome assembly GCA_031470985.1 of Agastache rugosa. NCBI lineage: Eukaryota > Viridiplantae > Streptophyta > Magnoliopsida > Lamiales > Lamiaceae > Agastache > Agastache rugosa. The sequence goes on along the minus strand of CM062606.1, from coordinate 34,677,799 downwards.
ATCTTTCAAATCTCGGCTTTGCAACCTTTCTAGTCAGTATGCGTAATTTTTATTCTAGCATTTCTCCTTTTATGCTACAAATGATTTTTGTTCTAGCATTTCCTAGTTAGTGGTTGTTGTTTGTCTTTTCCTCACTCCACACTACACTCAGACGAACGACCAACACTCAGTCCATGGAACCACATCCCGAATCCGACCCACAAACCAGCCGACCGGAGAACCTCAAGCCTGACTACGAAGAAATCGAAGAAGATGAAGAAGACGATGACTCGGAGATGGAAGAAGAAGAAGATGACCACGAAACCATGACTCCGGATGCCCGAATGCGACGGGACCGCGCCAACATGGACTCACTCTTCCATCGCCTCTCGTCGCAGCGGGTTCCAGTTCGAGTCCACGACATAATCATCAAGGGCATCAAGAAGACAAAGGATTTTGTGGTTGAGGCAGAGGTGGAGTCGCTGTTCAGGGATGCCAAAAGCTTCCAACAGCTGCTGCAGGCTGCCACTGTTGCTAAAGTGCGGCTGTATGGCCTCGGTATTTTTGATTCGGTTAGTATCACACTCGACGCCGGCCCGACAGAGCTTCCGGGGACAGCAAATGTCATTATTGATGTTTCGGAGGGGAGATTGGTATCTGGAGATTTCGGCGTTTATTCCAAACCTGAGGTACTATTATTGGATCAATGGTGTTTATTTTGAAATCTTTTAATTGATTATTCTGTTTATTACTTCGAATTTGGGATTGGGATGTCAATTTGCAACTGCTTAAATTTTTTTAGTTATTTGTTGATTGGAATGTGGACATGGAGTAGTGATGATTGAACTATGATATTCTTCCAAACTAGTTCTAATAATCTAATGCATCACTAAATTCATAAAGATTTGTACTCGTAGAATGTGGAATTTGATTTATAACTTGCGGAGTGCTGAACTTCTCAACGGATGGGCTGGAAAAGGTTAGTCATGTAGCATATAAACCAAAGATGAGGACTGTAAGGCTAATGAAGGATTGGATACGTAACATGTTACATTAATTTGGGTTATAGATTAGTTAATTTTTCATGTATGGTGAAACGAAATGCTTTCTACTTCACTTAGTTCTGCCATTGTAAGGATGAATTGATGGTTTTCTATCTTGAATTGCTGATACTATTACGTGCTTCTGTAGGCTAGATCTTGGTCTCTAGCATGCAAACCAAAGAATAAGGGCTGTAAAGTTAAACGAGGGAATAGGGATTGGAAAAAGAGTGCAATACTGAAACACATTACTTAAGTATTGACTTCTTACATTTTATGGATTAGTCAATTTTTTGTGTATGTTGAAATCAATTTTTATACAAAGATATGATTTTTATGCTCACTTCTGCAGTTGTATGGATGAGTTTATGGTTTTCTATATTAATTTTTTGATATTCTAAAGTGCTTCTGTAGGCTAGATCTTGGTCTCTAGAAGCAGCAACAAGACTGAAAAATCTGTTGGGATATGGAGATTTGTGGGATGGTTCACTGGCTTATGGTTGGGGTCAATCTTTGGAAATTAGCGCAGGAGTGGCTTTGCCCCGATTTAGATCAATTTCTACTCCGGTGTCTGCAAGAATATCTCTGCTTTCCCAGGATTGGTTGAAGTTCTCTTCCTACAAAGAACAAGCTCTTGGGCTCTCACTCAGTCTATTGTCAACGGGGAACCATGATCTATCTTACAATCTCTCTTGGCGAACTTTAACAGATCCATCTCAGATGTCTTCCTACACAGTGAGGAGGCAGCTCGGACATAATCTGTTGTCAGCATTAAAGTATGCGTTTAAAATCGACCAGAGAGATTCACCAATGAGGCCAACTAGAGGACATGCTTTTGTTTCCACTACTCAAATTGGTGGTCTTTTTCCTGATTTACGTAGCTTGCGCTTTTTTCGTCAGGTATCAAGCTCCTCTGTTTGAAGTTTTATTCTCATATTTTAAATAGTATTTCAGAAACTGCACATAACCAAGATATGCTCTGAATCTGTTGTTGTGAAGTCATCTCTTATTCTTTTGACATTTTCAAGTTGTTTTGCTTTTGCTGTTATTCTTTGAATACTTACGCAATTTTTTTTCATCTTTTATGCTTCTTAGAAACAAATGTTACTTATTTGTGTTTAACTGAAGTTTATGAAACACAGTTGGCTCTGAGGCATTTTGTCCAGTGGACGTCTTGCTGGACCTATTATTTGTTCTATCATTTCTGTACCGAACATATGTTGTCTTGGCTTTAGAGTTTGTGATGAAATGGTTGGCTGGCCTCTCGTGTTGTAGGAGAATGCTAAGTTTACTGATAAATTTGAATGCCTTATATTTTCATCTGACATTATCTCTTTGCTGAACAGGAGTTTGATTTGCGTTATGCTATCCCCCTTGGGTTTTATCGGGCTGCATTGAACTTTGGGATATCTGGTGGTGTTTCGTTTCCATGGGGGAGGGGATCTTTTAGTACTCCCACGTATTTGCCTGAGAGGTTCTTCATGGGTGGTAACACTTCACCAGTTTGCTCCTTGATAGGGCCAACATCTATTTTAGGTTTCAAGTCAAGGGGACTGGGTCCTGCTGAACCTAGACGAGCGACTAGAGATAATTCAAATGGTGGGAACTCTGATGATTCTGGAATAGATCATGTTGGCGGAGATCTTGCTCTCACGGCCTTTGCAGACCTTTCTTTTGATCTGCCTTTGAAAGTTCTTAGGGATGCTGGTATCCATGGGCATGTCTTCACTTGCACTGGCAGTCTAAATAAATTGACTGAGAATTCATACAGGGATTTGTCTCTTCAGAAATTTAAGGATTCTTTTCGAAGCTCTGTGGGAGTTGGACTTGTCGTGCCCACTCAGCTATTCCGCATGGAGGTAACAAGCTATTTTGCTCCTGCTCATCATTTATTAATTTTTGTTTTCTGAATTCTTCTCTCATGCTGATTGTTCTTGAAGAATAAAAGACACACACACAGACACTGAAAATATGGCTTAAATTCATACAATCTCCAATTTTTTTTTTTTTTTTGAAGTACTCCCTTCGTCCCACAATAAGTGGTCACTTTCTTTTGGGCATGTGTATTTAGGAGAAGAGTGTTTAAAGGATAAAAAGATAGAGAGTGGTGGAGTCCACATCTTTTTGTGAGAGAAAGAAGTTTCCATATTGGGTAAGTGGCCACTTATAATGGGACAGCCCAATAAAAAAACGGGACCACTTATTGTTGGACGGAGGAAGTGGTTTTTAGTGTCTATGGGACGAATAGTGTGGTTATTGATCACTTTGTCTTATGTAGTTATAGAATATTTGTATTCCTTCAATACTGCATGATTGGGATAAAGCAATAAGTAGAATTTCCAAATAATGTTTTCCTACACTCACTCACACACAATGAATTGCATAATAAGATCTGCTGGAGCCTTATACACTTCGCCTTTTGTTCGGAGTTCGTATTTATGATGCTGTAACAAAGTTCTTGTAAGAGTGATGGAGGAAATAAAACTCGATTAATTAGTTATATAAGATGGAAGCAGATGCAGGATGGTTTGAAATAATCTCCGTAACATTTCGATCATTCGTATTTTTATCAGGTGAACTACTGCTATATTCTGAAGAAACAAGAGCACGACAAAGGGAAGACTGGTGTACAGTTTTGCTTCTCTTCTCCACATTGATTTCATGTGATATCTGAATTCTTTTGATTTCACCTTTTTTTTTAGATTATTGGAGATTTGGAATTTGAGTGATTTTAACTTTTACATCTTCATATCTTTATATCCATCTATAGACAGCACCAAAGTTCTGTAATCCCAGAATTTGGACAATTTCTTTATGCAGAAGCTCCCCACATTACTGAATAACAAATTAATTGTTGCTTCAAATAGATGAAGTATTTCTTTTTTGATCATATGCAGAAATTTCCATTTTGTTTTATTCTTGAATGGATCAAACAAGAGAACCCATCTTTAGATATTGGTTATTTTGTGCAGAAGAATTAGGGTTTCTGATTATTTTCCTTTTATTTTGTTTTCTTATTAGAGTGTCACCTGTGCGATGCACGGGGAGAGTTTTTCTTTTTTTCTTCGTGAAAAAAAATCTCTCCTATGTTAATTTTCATTTGTAGTTACTAAGATTATTGATTTAATATTTATAAAAATATTTTAGGTTGTACCAGCGAGATAAGATATACAATAAATTGACACTATGTAATTACTAAGATTCTTGATTTGATATTTATATATTGGCACTCAAGAAATCTAATGCTTACCCAATGTTTTGAAGCTTTGTTGTTTGTCTATCACATAGCTCTCGAATTTGCAGGTTGCGAAATTGCTGGTGAAATGTGAATTTGCTTTCTTAATTATTATGAAGAAAAATAAAATAGAGAAGAAATATAATGCTTATTAAATTTGCGCGTGGGATGATTATTAAAAAAGTAAATGTACATTGGAAATAATAGAAGGTTTTGGGAAGGCGGAAAGTTCATAAAAAAACAAATGAGGAGTTACATTGTATAGTTGTCTTTGAGAAAGCAGAAAGCCAATCGGCTTCTCGAGAAAAAATATTAGTCATGCATGATGAGACAGTGAGAAGATTTTGCATGACGCATGCAATATTGGGCGGGAAAATACATTGCAGTTATTGTGCTTTAATATAGGGGTAATTCTAAACATAGCCTCCATTTTACTATTTATAGCCCCTTATTTTTTAAAATAATAAAAATTACAATAAATGTACAACTGTACCCGTTCACCTTAAATTTTATGCAAATATTATTTTCATCCCTACAGCCATGGATCAAATTTTCCATAAGAAATTCGCAATTCATCTCTCCTAGTCCTAGCGCACCAGACGAATTTTAGCAAACCAAAATCCTATATCTAAGTATAAAGCCATTCTTCAAATAATCCAAAACTCCAATTCCAAGCCGCAAAAACGAAGCAAGAAGAAGAAGGATTATTTGCGACCTATTAATGATGATTGATCAGACCATTCATCTTGGATGAGGAGAGATCATCAGATCGAGCGGCGGAGAAAAATGATGGGCTATTAATTCTAATTTTTACTCTAAGTCAAAACTTAGACATAAAAATTGCAAACTGAGTCCAACTAAAGACAATATTACGATGAGCAAATATATATAAAGCTGCAATGATTTGGAGCATAACTTGGGAATAAAATAAAGAATACTAATTCCCAGAACACATACATTTCTATTATATTTATGACCATTACAAATAATTTTTAAAAATGCTCTCAAAAAAAAGAAATTGATAATTAATTCATGAGAGAGAGAGACTGACCTAATTATGGCCCATAATTGGAATCTATTAGCTTGCTTAAAGAGGGATGCTATACAATATTATCAAATATTTCCTAGTGGAAGTTCAATTGTTTATGTCCATATTTTATTGCATAATATTACTTAGTATTAATACCAAATCTATGAGTATCTTTGTTGCAAGGGCAGTTTTGGAATGGTCAGTTTCTAGTGTGGACCATCAATCTCCATACGTTTACATTAATGCATAAATAAAGCTTGATATATTTAAATTATGATTAAATACATTTCATATCCCAATTTTTCGTGCATTCAAATATATATCATGAGTTTTGAAAGTTATCATAAAAAGCTTGATGAGGAAGCCCTCCGGTGCCAGAAACGTGAAATAAGAAGTGTTTATTTGCATTCTTTAATTATTAGAGACAGTGATTTTGTAGCTATTTCAGCCAAAATTCGACGTGTCATGTCACATTTCTGGCATCGTCACCGATGATAAAATTTAAGGTCATTTGAAAAGAAACGTGTAAGGTTGGAATAGAAAATGTAATTCACCCTTAACATTGTTTGTGTTTTTTCATATAAGGTATCATCAATCTTATGTTTGTTTTAAACGTATGGACATGTAAAGATACATAATTCGTTGTTGAATTGGATTTATAGATTCTATAATGGGTTAAGTAGCGAAACAATTCTCCCTCGCAACGTAGACACGCAAGTGCAGATTCATTCCTAATGAACCGTTAGGTTTTGCCAGCACCCCAACATACGTTTAAGTATAACAAATCACCTCTCGTTGGACGAGACTGCTCACGTCATTTGAAAAATGTCGATTTTTTCATTTTATTTTTCCGTGGGCCCCTAATTATGTCTTATGCAGGAGTTCAAGAGCCATTTACACCTTCTTCATCTCAATTTTGCAGAAACCCTCCCAAACCAAACCAACACTACATTTCTCTGCAAAAAAAAAAAAAAAAATTGAAAAAAAATTCTTGTGATTTCTCTACGTAAAATGGCGGAAGAAAGGTAAGTAAAATATCTCTTAACTTCCGTTCATACATTTTATTTCATGGTGAACTATGACCATCAAAATAGTTGGCTAAAGATGTATTTATTTTGTAAATTTTGTTAGAGGTTTTCTTTGAGTAATAAATGAATTTGTTGTTTTAAATATGCTACAATATTGGTGGAAAAATGCAGTTTTGTTTCATTTTGGTAGAGAGTGGACTAAAGATAAAAAATTGTTTTATGATGATTGAGATATTGATATTGTACATGTGAGCAAAATGACCTATGATCGTATTTTGAGTTGTTATTCTGAGTTAGGGTTCATGAATCAGCAAAGGATTTATGGCCCGACCCTGAAAAGAGTATTTTTGAAGAGGATTTATGCTTCTAAAAGATGAGGAGTCTTATAGGAAAGTTTTACAATATATTGAGGTGCTAAATTCAGAACAAATTGAAATATATGTTGATCATGACTCTATGCGTATGTTAGTGAAGAAAAAGAAGAAGATGAAGAGCAAGAGAACGATAAAGATGTGTGTGAACACATTAGTGATAGTGAGACAGAGAATGATATAGATGTAGATGTTGATATTCCAACATAAGAAAGAGATCTAGGATATTTTTATCCTTGGGATGACAATTGCAAATGCAAAAGAAGCAAGAGAAGCAATCATGATGTATGAAGTGAAGTTTGGGTACTGTAAACACAAAATATTGTATTTAATTCAATAAACACAAAATTGCATACAAATATAAGAATTTCGAATATATGCGAGTTCAATCTTTATTTGATCCTCTGATTCTTCTCTTCAAGTTGACCCTCGAACGATCTTCAAATCAGTTTTTGAGATTTTCAGAGATTAGTGTCTCATCGATCTCTTTGGACTTGGTCTTCAAGCTTTATAACGTTGACGCGGAGGACTTTCGCCTTATTTCCGAATCAAACGTTGGACTTTGGACGCTTTTGGTGAAGAACGTCTTGCTTTCCACGAAGAACGCCTTGAATGTTGAGAGAGAAATCTTAAAGAAGTTCTCTTCAACTCTTGAGCTCTTGAAGATGATTTTTAGGGGTGATTTTGAAGTGGTATGGAGACCCCTATTTATAGTTGTAGGGAGAGAGGCTTGAGTGGGCTTTTGGGCTCTATCAGGGCTTTAATGGTGAGGTGGCGTGATTTCATTGGCTCTAAGAAATTGATATATATCCTTAACTTGTTGCCAAAGAAATAGATATTTATCACCAAATAAGATATCTTTATTAATTAAATAACTTATTTAATATGAATTTTATAAGATTCTATAATCAAATAAATATATAAAATCAATAAAATTTAGATATCTACAAATGCCCCCTCAAGACTTGTTCATGAATGATTTATCGTAAAAATGAACGAGTTTCGATAAATTTGAACTTATTAGATAGTTTATACTCATATCAAGGTGTTCTTGAACTTCAACTTGTGAATAGTTTATACTCGTATCATGAGTTCTTGAATTTGGATTTGTTAGAAAGTTTATACTCATTTCAAGGAGTTTTTCAATTTGAATTTGGATTTGTACAGTTTATGCTCATATCAAGGAGCTTTGATAAACTTGAATTTAGATTTAGATAGTTTATGCTCATATCGAGGAGCCTTGAATTTGGATTTGAAGTTAGGTAGTTTATGCTCATATCAAGGAGCCTTGATTTTGTAAACTTTTTATACTCATGTTTAGGAGTCTTCACTTGAATTTGAATTTATAGACCTTTTATACTTGTGTCAATGAGTTGTCACTTGAATTCAAATTTGTAGACATTTTATACTCGTGTCAAGGAGTCTTTGACTTGGACAATTCTTCAAAGAATTTGATTAGATAGTTTTTGCTCATGTCTAGGAGCTTTATTGATAGTTTAGGCTCTTATCAAGGAGTGATGTAGACAGTTTAGGCACTTATCAAGGAGCATTTGAAGTTTTTATTTGAAGAGTGTAGATGGTTTATACTCGCATCTAGGAGCATTTTAGACAGTTTAAGCTCTTATCAAGGAGCAATGCAGACAGTTTATGCTCTTATCAAGTAGCAATGTAGACAGTTTAGGCTCTTATCAATGAGTGCTTGACTTTATAAATTTCGACACACATATGAAGATCGACTTGTGACTATATTTGAAGTCTCTTCGTCGTCTTCACTTGGAGTTTCATCAAAATAGTTGCCCCCATGATTTGTTTCTTGATTTTCTTCAAAGTTGTGGGGCTCAATCATTGTCATATCTTCAATTCCATTTGCAATCATGCTTAACTCCATGTCATGAGCTCTAGTTGCCAATTCTTCGAAGGTCTTTGGTTGAATTCCTTTTAGAATGTAACGAAGACTCCAATGCATGCCTTGGATGCACATCTCAATTGCTGAAGTTTCAGACAATCGATCTTTGCAATTTAAGCTCAAGTCCCTCCAACGATTTATGTAGTCGATGACGGGCTCTTCTTTCCATTGACTTGACTTTGTAAGTTCAACCATACTCACCATCCTTTGAGTACTATAGAAGCGATTAAGAAATTCTTTCTCCAATTGCCCCCAACTATCAATTGAATATGGCTGCAAGTCTTCATACCAATCAAAAGCATTGTCTTTCAAGTAACGCACAAATTGCTTCACCATGTGATACGGACGAAGGACCCGTTGGATAAAAGATCCAAGAACCCCACGTATAAGAGTTGGGCAGCGGTCACCCTAGATTGAGAATCCAGTTTGATCACCCCACGAGCGTAGAAACCTCGACCCGATGGCTATATAATCAGCCAAGAACCTCGGTATGGTTGAACGCCACAAGACCTTGCTCAATAGTCTTGATAAGTTCTAAAACAAGTGACATACTCAACAAAGAGAATTCAACTCACAAAAGCAATGCAATTTTCGTTTATAATCATGTGTGTTCCAAATACATATGATTAGAAGTCTATTTATAGGCTCCAAAGGACTTTTGAGAGCCTCACACACTTACCACTACTTAAAACTCTTAAAGTGACTCATAATAACACAATTGTAACTCCTAAGCACTAAGCATGACTCTTGGAATCCAAAAGCCACTTATTAAATACAATAAAGTAACTTAAAATGACTCTTTATTGTAGACCCTTCTTCATGAACGAAAATCACTACTTAATTCTTCAATTTGGGCCTCCAAAAATCTGATGTGTGATGAGTCATACATCAAGTAGGATCAAGCCCATCAACTTGAATAATATTCACCATTTGGCCCAATGTAGAAGGGTTTTGGACTTGGGCTTTTATTTCAGCAATTAAAAGCATCATGGACTCCTTTATTCTCTTAGCTCTAGCCCTTGTAATTGGCCCACTTTGAACGATCAAAGGATCCACCTTGTGGTCTTTGGACAGCTTTGATGCAGCTCCATCACCATGTGATCTCTATATGTGCCAGCATCGTTGCAAGTCTCCACAAAGTGAGCCATATGTTGCTTTGGATTTCTTTTGCCATTAAATTGTTGAAACTTTGGAGGTTGATAGCCAACCGACATCTTCAAGCTTTCAATCCTTGGAGTATATGGCTTGCTATAAGTCCATGAGGATTTAGAGGTCCTTCGAACTTGTCCTTGACTGTTCCCATGATGAACTCTTTAATTTGATCGACATGTATCGATCTATTAGAAGAGACTTCAAGCTCTTTATTCGGAGATTTACGATCGTCTTTTGATTACTCCTTAGTCGGAGATTTACCACCGTCTTTTGACTATTTCTTAGTCGGAGATTTATCACCGTCTTTTGGCTGCTCCTTAGTCGGAGATTTATCACCGTCTTTTGATTGCTCCTTGTATCAAAAGACATCACTTTTTCTAAGTTTGCAATTTCAACATCTCGTTCTTCCAAGCGTTTAGCGAGCCCTTCAACAAGCTTCGTTAAGTTCGCGATTTGCTCTTCAAGAGTTGTAGACATCTTCGCTTGATGGATTTGGCGAAGGAAAGAGATGAGAGACAGATATTGTCCCACTGGGCGTGCCAAAATCTGTAAACACAAAATATTGTATTTAATTCAATAAACACAAAATTACATACAAATATATGCGAGTTCAATCTCTATTTGATCATCTGATTCTTCTCTTCAAGTTGACCCTCGAACGATCTTTAAATCAGTTTTTGAGATTTTCAGAGATTAGTGTCTCATCGATCTCTTTGGACTTGGTCTTCAAGCTTTATAACGTTAACACGGAGGACATTCTCCTTGTTTCCGAAGTAAATGTTGAGCTTTGGGTTTTGAGCTTTATAACGCCAATGCGGAGGACTTTCGCCTTGTTTTCGAATCAAACGTTGGACTTTGGACGCTTTTGGTGAAGAACGTCTTGCTTTCCACGAAGAACGCCTTGAATGTTGAGAGAGAAATCTTAAAGAAGTTCTCTTCAACTTTTATGCTCTTGAAGATGATTTTTAGGGGTGATTTTGAAGTGGTATGGAGACCCCTATTTATAGTTGTAGGGAGAGAGGATTGAGTGGGCTTTTGGGCTCTATCATGGGCTTTAATGGTGAGGTGGCGTGATTTCATTGGCTCTAAGAAATTGATATATATCCTTAACTTGTTGCCAAAGAAATAGATATTTATCTCCAAATAAGATATCTTTATTAATTAAATAACTTATTTAATATGGATTTTATAAGATTCCATAATCAAATAAATATATAAAATCAATAAAATTTAGATATCTACAAATACCCCCTCGAGACTTGTTCATGGACGATTTATCGTAAAAATGAATGAGTTTCGATAAATTTGAACTTATTAGATAGTTTATACTCATATCAAGGAGTTCTTGAACTTCAACTTGTGAATAGTTTATACTCGTATCATGAGTTCTTGAATTTGGATTTGTTAGAAAGTTTATACTCGTTTCAAGGAGTTTTAAATTTTCAATTTAAATTTGGATTTGTACAGTTTATGCTCATATCAAGGAGCTTTGATGAACTTGAATTTAGATTTAAATAGTTTATGCTCATATCGAAGAGCCTTGAATTTGGATTTGAAGTTAGATAGTTTATGCTCGTATCAATGCTTTTGAAGCTTTAGTGAGTATAAGTGCAAGAGAGCCAAGAACTCACATATGTATATTTAACTTAAGTGAAACGAGGCTAAACATTAACTAATACATGCGAGCAGACGCGACTGTATGACAAGATGCATTAACTAATACATGCAAGCAATTTAATCAACAAAAATTATTAAAAAAAATTGTACCTTTGAGCAATTTGAGATAAGATGGTGACTACTCTATGACGACAATTTAGTTTGGATTGGTATTTTTGCTTTTTTCCACATAATTTGAGATAAGAGATGATTCGGTGAAAAGAACAACAATGAGGGATTTTGCAGCAGGCGCAAATATTGGTGATGAGGATAATTTTAGCATCCCCTGAAATTGGGCCCCTAAGTCAAATCCAGACGATTGAAATAAAGGCCCTTAAGCCTAAAATCGACCTATGGCCCAAATACGGTCCAAAATACTAACTTTAAGAAAATTTTCAAAAGAATCTCTTTGTTTCAACAGGAATCAGAGTTGTACAGAGTTGACTCAAAATCACGCCAGATCTAGCCTTATAATCAGGTCCGATCACGATGAGAAGACGGAGATCATGGTCAAAGTCCTTCCCAAAGGCTCGAGATCTCCCCAATTCAGACCTAAAATCAGACGTGAAAATGACTGGAGGTACTTAGCAGACTTGAAGATACATCAGACGTGACAACCAATGATAGACTTGACACAGAACATAGCAGCTGTGAAAACGCCATATTTGAGGGACAGAGAACACGCATATACCAAGTGCTCTTTTTTCCTATAAGGTATTTTTCCCACTGGTTTTCGCCTTCAAGGTTTTTACCGAGGCTTAGACCAAGTTGCCTTGTTAAATGGGATTCTTGGTATTTAGGTTAGCCTATTAGATTTAGCTTATTCCTTATAAATAGAGACCCTCCTTGTACAAATGAAAGGAGACCATTATTATTATTTTTATATACTCCCTCCGTCTACGAAAAATTTGCCACAATTACTTTTCCGTCTGTCCACAAACAAATTGTCATATCTATTTTTAGTAATAGACCCTACACCCTACACCCCATTATTAACAAAAAATGCTATTATTGGACCGACAACTCCACTCACACAACTTTCTCTTACCAACTTTACTGTGAGTCTTTCTCCACACATAACTTTTCACTAGCTTTTATTAAAATTTATGCCAATCACAATGTGTCAATATTTTTGTGGACGGAGGGAGTACATTCTATCAATATACATGAGCTTTCTCTCTCTACATTCATATCCAATGAAAATTCAACATTTTTTTAACTCTTATGCTTGATTTCTTCCACAAACAAATTCGTAATGTGACCGATTTTTTCGAGCTGAACAATTGGTTTACATGTCATTGGCAGACTTTTGAAGTTGGAGGAACTTAAAAGGCATTCAAATTGCATAAAGCCTATATTGATTGAATAAAACAAGAAAACGAGACTAGAGTGGTGCTTATCGATGCTTGATCCAAGAAGTGTCCCTCAAGATCCAATTTTTAAAGGCATGTTTGATTTTCTTTTTTTTTATAGATGATAAGTAGTTGATGAGCCCATATTTGTGCTCATTTTTGTGTCTTGTTTTAGGGTGTAGATAGAGTCTTTGTGTGTCTTTTTCTTTGTGTTTGTGTCTAGGAGGACACATTATGAATACAGGTACATTCTGGACAATACAAAGGCATTCTGGGCAGAACATGTACCATTTTGGGCATAAGAGTGCATTCCACGAAAGAGATTTTGGGTACAGATACGAAGCATAAGGTTACAAGAGCGTTGCTCGCCATTCTAGGCACGCCATTCTGGGTATAGTAGCTCGAATCTTGGGCATAAGAGCTTGCAGCTTGGGCACAGTAGCAAACATCACGAGTGAAGCTGCTGAGTTTCATGTCTTGACCAATTCAGATACCACGCGGAAGTCCATCCATCTTGGGCAATACATGAAGTGCAGAGAGCAAGACGGAGGACTGGGCAGAGAAGAGAAAGAGTATTCATTCAAGGCACAACAGACATATGATGGTCCAACTATTTGTCAAGAAAGAGTTGGAGCAAGGAATGGATTGGCATTATCCAAGGAGTAGATAAGGAATGATTGATTTCCTTCATTATCCATGAAGATTCGTTCAAATCAAATCCATTCTATATAAGGAATGTGCTCTGGGAGTGTGACGACCCGTTTCCAAAGTCATTTATTTATATCAATTTTAAGTGTGAAATTTCTTATCTCTTAATTTTCTTAAATATGTAAATTTATACTCGAATTATGATACAATCTAAATCGTGCCCTAGACGAACTTAAGTTCCATAAAATATTATAATTAGCTATATATACTACGTATTATATATGCATTTCATTTAGATATATATTTTTTTAATTTTAGGCATATGCATGTGCATTCATACCTAATTAACATTTTTCAATAATCATAGATGTAATTTATATTTAAGAAAAATTCTCTTTAAGAACAATATTTCCATCTTTTTTTAAGAGATATACGTATATATGATTCAAGAATAGATTATTAGTAAAAAGGAAAAAATTTAGTAGTCAACTTTTAAATTGACAGCCAAAATTTCTCTCTACGTAAAAGGGGTTAAAGATCAATCTCACAAATCTTTCTTATTTTAAAAAGGTAAAACAAAAGGAATGTATTAAACCCTAGAATAATGTATTATAAATACTTTGTCTTCAAAGAATTTTCTCTCTTTTCAAAATCTAAATTTTCCTCTTCTTTAAAGGTGACGGCTGAACTCAGTTTTCTTTCTTTTAAGTTTGTAAAACTCTTATATTTTAATCTTATTGATAAATGGTCTTTCTTTTAAGTTTGTAAAACTCTTATATTTTAATCTTATTGATAAATGGTTTTGTGCTTATTGATCTTAGGATTTTCTTTATAATTTGAGTTCTCTTCCGATTTCCGAGTAAATGTAATAAGCAAATTGTCTTCCTTTTAATTTTCTTTTGGAGCATATATATATATATATATATATATATATTGCACGCATATATGATAATATACATTTAAATAACTAGTTAATTTAAAATGATTTCTTCATTGGGGGTCTTCATTGTCAGACATGTAGTGCAAATAGAGAGTAGTAGGTCACTTTTCAATTCTTTTCTTATTTTATTGAAATTGTACATCATGTATATACATAATATTTACAAGAGTTTTTAAAAAAAATTATGTTTCATACATATATTTACGCACACGAGAATTTTATGAATAAAATAGTATATTGCTTGTTGTGTCAGATTGGATTTTGGGGAATAGGATAATTATTTCATAAATTAATTTAATCATGTAGTTTGTAGTATAAAATGAGTTTAATTAATGGGTGTTAATTGGAGGTGTGTGTGTGTGGCATAAAGATAGAGAGAGAGAGATGAGGGACGGGTTGTTTGCTTGTGTTCTTACACTCACTTTTTTACTTTAATCTTAATTTTATTTAAATATTGTTTTTTTATATAAACTTTTCTTTTCCATAATTTTTGTAAATTGAATAATTAATTAAACTAGGAATTTAGAAATCTTATATATATACAATTACGTATTATGAGTATATATTTTTCATATGGCCTAGGAAATTAATAAAGTATTGTTTATTTAAACATATATATTTTTATAGGAGAACTTTCAGTGTATATACATATTTTAAATTTTAAGCATGCATATTAATGAAAACAATAACTCATCTTCTCATCGCATAATCCTTTCATTTGTGTTTTTAAATTATCGAACATTCATTAATTGTAGAATTAAATTGATAAACGTTTAGGTGCGGCGCGACTAAGACGTTGAACTTATTTTGAGTTGCTCGTTTCCGTTCCTAGTCAAATTTAAGGTATGAGATCTTACTTAAACCTTATACCGTTGATTTGATTTTGTTCCTTTTAATATAATTGTCTTGTCGTGTGATGATTTGACATTAAGTGTTGAGCAGGACCGTGCTGAGTTGTCCATTGACTTTGCTCTCACTTAGTTGCGTTCAATTCATTTGATATCATATGATGAGCATGACCGTGCTGAGTTGTCCATTGACTTTGCTCTTACTTATTGACGCATAATTATATTGACTTTAATATTCCTACGTGAGTCTATTTTTATTAATTTGGATAAATTATTGGTATAATTGACCACATTGAGTATATTCGCGTATACTTATCCCCAAATTGAACTTTTCAGGTACTTGAAGTCGGAGGCGTGGAGTGTCGAATGACGAGTCCTAATAAATTGAATTTACTTTTGTTTCTTTTTGGGCATCAACTGTTTAGACAAATAATTTACTTTATTTCCTTTTGATTAAATTGGTTTGGCTACTTATTGTTTTATTTAATAAAATGTCACCTTTCTAAAATTTAGGTTTTACTTATTTAATCATTTCAGAAAATCTTTCTTTTCATGTTTTATTTCTAAGAAAAAAAATTATTCATAATTCCGTATTAAATGTTTATTTAAATAGATTTTTAACACTTTAATTAGATTAGAGTGTTACAATATGGTATCAGAGCGAGGTCTACTTTCCTATAGACGCCGTAAAATAAATTAAAATATAAATTGATAGGTTCAAAGTGTCAATGTCATTCGACCACTACGCGTTCCGACTCCAAGGTTAAAGTGTTTTGAATTTATTGAAATTGGATGAACTTAAATGTGAGTTTTTTGAGATTTATGTTACTCGATTGTGATTATTGAAATTTTACGTGTAACTTATAAATATATGAATTATTTTGAGTCGCGAAAGAAAAGCTTTGAACTTAGTCCTCGAACTTAGTAGAACTTAGAAAGACTTTCTTACTCGTGTCCCCCTATTTCTGTAGGACGATGGTGGATAACGTATTTTTCGGAGAGCCTTTGAGCAATCCCTTCTGGAATTATACGTGGAGGTCCCAAGTAGGATTAATGAGAAACCTAGAAAATATGTTGGAGTGCTGGAGAGAGTTCAACTGTCCTCATTGTACATGGGGTCAGACGGAGGCTGCCTACAAAGTAGTGTATACTATTCCGAAGGAAGTAAACTACGTTGCACATGAGTTAGCTTATCAGAGAAATCAGTTGCACCCATCTCGCATCGGTCGATTGTAGTTGGAGCCATTTATGGAACAACTGATGCAAGAATATGCGGACATCTTGTATGAAATTCACGTTCTTGATGATGATGAATCAGTGGGACCACATGCGAAGGTACCTCAACCACCACTTAATATAGATGATAAGGAGAAAGAAGAAGATCCCTCGGAGGATGAATCAGTCGTCGGTGATAACATGAAAGACGACTAGAAGTGTTAGTCGATTTCATTTAGTTGTCCTTTGAGACCATATAATAAGTCTATTTTTATGTATTTCTTGTTAAGAACCTTGCTTGTCATTTCTTTGTTTTAGAGATTAACATTTTGTTGGCACTTGGGATTGAGAGTTATTCTAAATTTATTCTGGTTTCGTTGGTTTATCGCATATTAGTACAAATTTGTTTTAGTTTGGATGAATTTATATGACTTGAATGCAAATGGTATCTCTTCACGATTAGAAGTTTTAATTCTCTTTCCTTCTGTATTTCTGTAAGATAGTGTAAGTTAGTAACCGTTAGTATTGGTTGAAGTACAATCATGACTGAGGGCTCTGAATCGAATCGAACCTCAAATAGCAATGGAGAAAATCTTATGGGGGAATTTATGAATGTGATTCGAGGTTTCGTGAAGGAGCAAACGCAGATGCATATTAATCAAAACCAACAACCGGATCAGACGTTAGCATAGAAGGCCACAAGTGTGGTAGTAGAACAGTTTCATCGTAATAATCCGCCTCGATTCAAAGGTCGTGATGGACCCCTCGTTGTGGAGGAATGGTTGGAAGAATTGGATCGGATTTTTACTCACATTGATTGTGAAGATAAGCAAAAAGTTTCATGTACCATTTTCCAGTTTACTGAAGATGCGGGACGTTGGTGGAAGAGTTTTTACCATACCTTGGATGCGGAGGACATACCATTGTTGACTTGGGTCGTGTTCCAAAAAGTAGTGATGGACAAGTACTGCTCTAGCGCATTTCTAGAGAAGAAGGGGGCTGAATTTTATGGTCTTCAGCAAGGGAATTCAACCATTGAGGAATATGAAAGAAAATTTAATCAACTAGCTGGCTATGCACCACACCTTGTGGACACAGAAGACAGGATGATTGCAAGGTTCAGAAAAGGACTCCGAATGAGATCAAAGGAATTCTAGTAGCTTATATGATAACGGATTTCAGTGATTTGGTCAAGCGTGCTGAAGGAGTTGAGTTAGCTTTAGGAGTCGAGATTCCACCAAAGCCAGTGAATAATCCTGGAAAGAGAACATGGGATAATTGAAAACAAGGAAAAGGTAGGTTCCAAAACAAGAAAGAGAGGTTTGGAAATATGAACAATGTTGGAACTGGATCGAACTCAAGAGCCGCAGCTAACACTGTAGCACTTGGACTGAAGCTATTATGCCCTAAGTGTGAAAAGCGTTACAATGGAGAATGTCTTATGGGCACGGGAGCCTGCTACTACTGTCATGAGAATGGACATAATTTCCATAATTGTCCAAAGAGAGGAGACAATGGGCCAAGAGATGGAAGAAATAAGGGCCCCGAAAAGAAAGGAAATGCTCGTTTCTTTGCCTTGGCATAAAAAGAGGTGATAAAAGACAACGACACAATGACGGGTATGTTATCTATTCTTGGAACTCCCGTTGTGGTTTTGTTTGATTCTGGAATGTCACATTCTTTTATAACCTCCAAATTATGTCATATGAAGAATATTGATTGCGAAGTAGAGAACCTAGCTTTGAATATAAGTATCCCTTCAGGTAATAACATAAGTACCGATAGAGTCGTTCAGAACATTAAATTGGATTTTGGGAGCAGTGAATTAGGAGCTGATTTGTATCGTATAGACATGCAAGATTTCGATGTGATTCTTGGTATGGATTGGTTGAGTCGAAATTATGCGATGATCAAGTATCGCGAAAGAGAGGTGATCTTTAAATACCAAATGAAAAGAAGTTCACCTTCTATGGGGCGAGAGTAGGACGAGCGCCCATTGTAATATCGGCTATGAAGATGTTAAAGAAAGGAAAATGTCAAGGTTACTTGGTCAACATAGTTGGAGTAGAAGAAGGTGGACCATCAATTGAGAAGGTGCCAGCCGCACGAGAATACCTGGATGTATTTCCAGAAGAGTTGACTGGTTTACATTTCGTACAAGATATGGTCACTATGAGTTTATAATGATGCCTTTTGGTTTGACAAACGCGCCAGCAGTATTTATGGATTTGATGAATCGAGTTTTTCACCCATACTTGGACAAGTTCGTTATAGTATTTATTGATGATATTTTGATTTATTCAAAGGATGAAGAGCAGCATAAAAAGCATCTCAAAATAGTCCTAGAGACTTTGAGAAAAGAGAAACTGTATGCAAAGTTTAAGAAATATGAGTTTTGGATGGATCGAGTTGTCTTCCTTGGAAATGTTATAATGGCTCAAGGTATTGAAGTAGATCCGAGTAAAGTAGAAGCCGTTAGTAATTGGAAAGTGCTTACTAATTCAGGTGAAGTGAGGAGTTTTCTTGGACTCGCAGGTTATTATTGAAGATTCATTGAAGGATTTTCAAAGATAGCGAGACCAATGACTCAATTGATGATGAAAGATGTAAAGTTTGTTTCGATTGAAAAGTGTGAACAAAGTATTGAGGAGTTGAAGCGTAGGTTAACCACAGCCCGATGTTGGCTATCCTGGATGCAACTGGAGATTTTATCATCTACAATGATGCGTCATTACAAGGGTTTGGATGTGTTTTGATGCAGAAAGGAAAGGTCATTGCGTATGCATCTAGGCAAGTAAAGAAGCACGAGCTTAACTACCCTACGCATGATTTGGAGTTGGCAGCTGTGGTACACGCACTTAAGATTTGGAGACATTACTTGTTTGGGAACAAGTGCGAGATATACACCGATCACAAAAGTTTGAAGTATTTCTTCACTCAAAAGGAATTCAATATGAGACAGAGACGATGGCTGGAACTCGTGAAGGATTATGATTGCACAATACTCTATCATCTAGGAAAAGCAAGCGTGGTGGCTGACGCCCTTAGTAGGAAGCTTGAAGGAAGACTCACCGCGATGATCACTCAAGAAGAGGCTTTTGCAAAGGAATTTGAAAAGTTGTGCATTGAAGTGGTGACTCCAACTGTTAAGAACGCTATAATGGCTGCTTTATTTGTTCAGCCTACTTTGCGAGATAGAATCAAGAAAGCCCAAGAGACCAACTATTTCTTGCAGAAGATAAAGAGGTGGCGAATGAAGGGAGAGATGACAGACTTTTCAATTTCAGATGATGGGACACTACTCTTCGCGAGTAGACTTTGTGTGCCTAAGGATAAGGATCTAATAAGAGAGATATTGGATGAGGCACATTGCACTTCATACACCGCACATCCTGGTAGCGCCAAGATGTATCAAGACCTCCGAAGGACGTTTTGGTGGAGAGGAATGAAGAGAACTGTAGCTGAATATGTGGGGAGATGTTTGACGTGTCAACAAGTTAAGGCTGAACACCAACAACCGGCAGGATTATTAAACCCGTTGGAAATTCCAGTGTGGAAATGGAAAAAGATTACGATGGATTTTGTCGTAGGACTCCCAAGAAATGTACAAGGACATGACGCTATTTTGGTAATTGTGGATTGGTTTACTAAATTAGCACATTTTCTACCCGTGCGAATGACATTCTCGATAGATCAATTGGCACGATTGTACGTGAAGGAGATTGTGAGATTACATGGAGTGCCTGTTTCTATTATATCTGATCGAGATCCAAGATTTACATCTAAATTTTGGAAGAGCTTGCACTTGGCAATGTGAACCAAGTTGAATTTCTCAACCGCATATCATCCTCAAACAGATGGACAATCTGAATGAACCATCCAGACTTTGAAGGATATGTTGTGAACTTGTGTTATAGATATTGGAGGCAATTGGGAGACCAATTTATCTTTAATCGAGTTTGCCTACAACAATAGTTATCAGCAGACTCTTGGTACGGCTCCATATGAAGCGCTCTACGGAAGAAAGTGTAGATCGCTATTGTATTGGGATAAGGTGGGAGAGAGAAAGATGTTGGGCCCTGAAATTGTCGAGCAAACCGTTGGGATTGTTGAAAAGATTAAAAAAGGATTAAGATGGCTCAAGATCGTCAAAAATCTTATGCCGATAAAAGAAGAAGAGAGTTGTATTTTGAAGTTGGAGAGAAAGTATTTCTCAAGGTGGCTCCAATGAAAGGAGTTCTAAGATTTGGAAAGAAAGGGAAGTTGAGGCCCCGTTTTATTGGGCCATTTTTGGAGCGCATAGAAGACAAAGCTTATCGTTTACCATTATCTCCTGAGCTATCAGCCATTCATAATGTGTTTCACGTGTCGATGCTTCGGAAGTACCTACATGATCCTAGTCATGTAGTTCACCATGAAGACCTCCAAATTAATAAAGACTTGACTTACGAATAAGGGCCAAGTGCTATACTTGATCGAAAAGTTCATGTTCTTAGAGGTCGACAAATATCCTTGGTCAAAGTTTAATGGACTAGACATAGATCTAATGAAGCTACTTGGGAACGTGAGGAAAAGATATGTTGCAGCCCGGCCTAGAAATTAGATAACAAAGCCGGTGGGTCCCACGACTTACACAATTTATGATTAACAAAAGGATTAAGATAGCGACCCGGCTATCATTCAAGAACAAACAAGGTGACTCATGTTCGACAAAACATCAAACTTAGAATATTTATGACATGCATAACTCGAGATTAATGAAACGAACATTTGATCTCTTGTTAAAAACATGCATATCATCAAATACGATTTCAAATCAACTTGGAAATCAATAATCTCATCAACCAATTTAATGGCAACAACCATGAAGGAAATGAGCTGATTTTCAGGATCAAGAAAGCACGATAAAAACCAGTTGCAATAAGACTGGAATTTCTAATATAACGAACAACTGTTATATAGATGATTAAATCGGCTAAACTTCAAAATAAGATAACAAACATAGTTCGAGACTTCAGACTTCAACACTTCATCAACTTATACAAATCTCAACATCATAATCTTGCAGCGGAAAAATGAGAGAATATATGTGTGAAGACATATATTCTAGGTCTAAGCTCATCAAAATGACTCTTAACATCAATAAAATAATAACAACAACAACAAGTCCGCCAGCACACGATCATCTTCATCCCAACTAACCTGCACATTTTAGAAATAATAGGCGGGGCTGAGTACTTCGTACTCAGTGGGCACATGCCAAAATATTTTGAAACTTACTTCTTAGAGTTAGAGATTAAACTTGCCATAGAGCATAAGCACAAGTAATTTTTCTCAAAAACAAACCTGTGCATGCTCAACATTTTCTTTTCTGTAAATCATGTTTGTCTGGCCAGACATATACTTTATGAGGTATGTACCAGATCTATAATCACATAGTGATAATGTTGAGAAGGAGGCCTCCTTCTCAAACATTTGTAATCGGCCCACCTTTTTGAAGGCACATGATTACAACTAAGTGTACACAAATCCTACCTTGCGTAGGACTGAATTCATCTTGCTACAGTAGATGGTATCATACAAACATTTGACAAGTTAATCAACTTAAAAACATCACATATATATAATCATATATATGTATATCATTTGGCATTTCTTTGGTTAGAAAAGCCCACCTGATAACTGAAGCTTTGGACTTAACCTTTATCGATACTGAATCCTCGGATTCACACTTCCACTCGATCCTTGATTCGAACTAGAATTCACGAAACGAGAATCAACTACTATCGAATAAATGAATTCGATATTCTTAACTTCTAATTTACTTCGAAATTCTACGTCGAAACTCGACGAAACTTGAGAATTTCTAACTTATCTTCTTAAATGCTCTTAATCTATCTTAACTCATCATTAATCATCGACCATCAATCACTATTCATCATAATCGACAAAGTCAATTTTAATCCGTCTAACGGATTCAGAAAATTCTTAAATTAAATCCACTCACATTTTCTAATATTATGAACATAATTACACATTCACTTCACACATTCGACTCGATTAAACATATAGACTCCCGACTCGGGAAATTCAATTAAAAATAGAAAATCTTTATTATTTTGAATTAAATTCCCAGAAAATCACACAATACTTTATTTTTAATGAGAAGTTCATAAATGCAATTAATTTATAAATTAAAAATCAAATAATTATTTATTTTATTTATTCAATTTTCGGTTATTTTAAATTTAGGGTTTCTAAAATTCTTTTTTCTTTATTTCAATTTCTAACATGCTTATATAATTAACATAATCTCATTTCTTCGATTAATTCCATTCAATTAATCATTAAATCATAAACCTTAATTTAATAACCCTAATTTCGATTTTCTAGGGTTTTTAAGGTTAATCAAGCTTTCTTTTGATTAATTCTTGATTAATCAAACATCATTAACATCATATATCATCAAATTAATCATCAAATACATCATACTTCATAAACACATCAAACCCTAATTTATATCTTCATATTTTCGAATTTTTTTTCATAATATGCAAATGGTTTAGATTTCATGTTCACTTCCAACATGAATTGTGCTTAGAATAATTAACTAAGCTCATATTTAACATCAAAATAACCATACAATTCATGGATTCAAATCTTGACCATTTCCTTAAATTTTCGAAAATACGAAGAAGTAGGGTTAGGGTTTGATTCTCATGTTATAATCACATAAATCATCATATAAATATCAAATAAGCATCATACTATGAGATCAAGATCATCCAACCACTTCTTCAATCTCTTCCCAAATTTTCGAAATTTATATATATATATACATGAAAGAGGATGTTTAAACCATGGAAATTGAGCTAAAAGCTTGGAGGAACAAGGATATACACTTACTTAATGGATTGGAAAGGATTTGCTAACTTGAATCTTGTTCTTGGAGCTTGGAATGAGCTCAACAATGGTGGAAAGAGATATATGTATATATGTGTGTGTATGCTGTCGAGAGAGAGATGAGAGAATGAGGGAGGAGATGGAGTGATATATATATATAATATCTAATTACTTAATCCTTAAGTCATTTTATTAATTAATGACTTAATCAATTTAATTAATTAATAACAAACTAATCTTCCAATAAACCCTTAATTTCTCAACATAGGAATTTAATTTAGGTTTTCACGCATCTTAGATAAAAATCTCACAAAAAGAATCGGAGATTCGAGACATTTTCAAATCGACCGAAACTAAAATTTTAAGCAATAAATTATGCAATAAATCACTTAAACAAATTAAATTCCTTTTTCAGTCAATTTATGACCAAAAATTTATCACTTAATGATAAATGTGAAAACTTCTTCGTTTTGGATTAACCGAGACGATAAAAATTAATTAAAACTCATTTTTACGGCAAAATATATCTGCCAGATAAAATTTTCGGAAACACAAATTTTCTTTCACTGAAATCTTATCTTTCATACTAAATAAATTATTTTTAATATGCAAAAAAGACGGGATACTACAAGATCCTAGCTCGTTATCCTAACCTAGAACCAAGTCTGTTTAATTTCGAGGACAAATTTTTTTTTAGTGGGTAGGATTGTGACGACCCATTTCCAAAGTCATTTATTTATATTAGTTTTAAATGTGAAATTTCTTATCTCTTGATTTTCTTAAATGTGTAAATTTGTACTTGAGTTATGATACCGTCTAAGTCACGCACTAGATGAACTTAAGTTCCATAAAAAATTATAATTAGCTATATATGTTACGTATTATATATGCATTTCATTTAGATATATATTTTTTAATTTTAGGCATATGCATGTGCATTCATATCTTATTTTAAAAAAGTACAACAAAAGGAATGTATTAAACCCCAGAATGATGTGTTATAAATACTTTGTCTTCAAAGAATTTTTTCTCTTTTCAAAATCTAAATTTTCCTCTTCCCTCAAGTGACGGCTCAGTTTGCTTTCTATTAAGTTTGTAAAACTCTTATATTTTATTTTATCTTATTGATAAATGGTTTTGTGCTTATTGACCTTAGGATTTTCTTAATCATTTGAATTCTCTTCCGATTTCGAGTAAAGGTAATAAGCAAACTGTCTTCCTTTTAATAAGCAAAGGTAATATACATATTTTAAATTTTAAGCATGCATCTTAATGAAAACAATAACTCATCTTCTCATCGCATAATCCTTTCATTTGTGTTTTTAAATTATCGAACATTCATTAATTGTAGAATTAAATTGATAAATGTTTAGGTGCGGCGCGACTAAGACGTTGAACTTATTTTGAGTTACTCGTTTCCGTTCCCAGTCAAATTTAAGTTATGTGATCTTACTTAAACCTTATACCGTTGATTTGATTTTGTTCCTTTTAATATAATTGTCTTGCCGTGTGATGATTTGACATTAAGTGTTGAGCAGGACCGTGCTGAGTTGTTCATTGACTTTGCTCTCACTTAGTTGCGTTCAATTCATTTGATATCATATGATGAGCAGGACCGTGCTGAGTTGTCCATTGACTTTGCTCTCACTTCTTGACGCATAATTATATTGACTTTAATATTCCTACGTGAGTCTATTTTTATTAATTTGGACAAATTATTGGTATAATTGACCACATTGAGTATATTCGCGTATACTCATCCCCAAACTGAACTTTTCAGGTACTTGAAGTCGGAGGCGTGGAGTGTCGAATGACGAGTCCTAATAAATTGAATTTACTTTTGTTTCTTTTTGGGCATCAACCGTTTAGACAATTAATTTACTTTATTTCTTTTTGATTAAATTGGTTTGGCTACTCATTGTTTTATTTAATAAGATGTCACCTTTCTAAAATTTAGGTTTTACTTATTTAATCATTTCAGAAAATCTTTCTTTTAATATTTTATTTCTAAGAAAAAAAATTATTCATAATTTCGCATTAAATGTTTATTTAAATAGAGTTTTAACACTTTAATTAGATTAGAGTGTTACAATATGGTATCAGAGCGAGGTCTACTTTCCTATAGACACCGTAAAATAAATTAAAATATAAATTGATAGGTTTAAAGTGTCAATGTCATTCGACCACTACGCGTTCCGACTCCAAGGTTAAAGTGTTTTGAATTTATTGAAATTGGATGAACTTAAATGTGTTGAGTTTTTTTGAGATTTGTGTTACTTGATTGTGATTATTGAAATTTTACGTGTAACTTATAAATATATGAATTATTTTGAGTCGCGAAAGAAAAAAAAAGCTTTGAACTTAGTCCTCGAACTTAGTAGAACTTAGAAAGACTTTCTTACTCGTGTCCCCCTATTTCTGTAGGACGATGGTGGATAACGTATTCTTCGGAGAGCCTTTGAGCAATCCCTTCTGGAATTATATGTGGAGGTCCCAAGTAGGATTAATGAAAAACCTAGAAAATATGTTGGAGTACTGGAGAGAGTTCGACTATCCTCGTTGTACATGGGGCCAGACGGAGGCTGCCTACAAAGTAGTGTATACTATTTCGAAGGAAGTAAACTACGTTGCGCATGAGGTAGCTTATCAGAGAAATCAGTTGCACCCATCTCGCATCGGTCGATTGGAGTTTGAGCCATTTATGGAACAACTGATGCAAGAATATACATACATCTTTTATGAAATTGACGTTCTTGATGATGATGAATCAGTGGGACCACATGCGGAGGTACCTCAACCACCACCTAATATGGAGGATAAGGAGGAAGTAGAAGATCCATCGGAGGATGAATCAGTTGTCGGTGATAACATGAAAGACGACTAGAAGTTTTAGTCGATTTCATTTAGTTGTCCTTTGAGACCATATAATAAGTCTATTTTTATGTTTTCCTTGTTAAGAACCTTGGCTTGTCATTTCTTTGTTTTAGAGATTAACATTTTGTTGGCACTTGGGATTGAGAGTTATTCCAAATTTATTCTGGTTTCGTTGGTTTATCGTATATTAGTACAAATTCGTTTTAGTTTAGATGAATTTATGTGACTTGAATGCAAATGGTGTCTCTTCACGATTAGAAGTTTTAATTCTCTTTCCTTCTGTATTTCTGTAAGATAGTGTAAGTTAGTAACCGTTAGTGTTGGTTGAAGTACAATCATGACTGAGGGCTCTGAATCGAATCGAACCTCAAATAGCAATGGAGAAAATCTGATGGGGGAATTTATGAATGCGATTCGAGGTTTCGTGAAGGAGCAAACGCAGATGCACATTAATCAAAACCAACAACCGGATCAGACGTTAGCATCGAAGGCCATAAGTGTGGTAGTAGAACAGTTTCGTCGTAATAATCCGCCTCGATTCAATGGTCGTGATGGACCCCTCATTGTGGAGGAATGGTTGGAGGAATTGGATCGGATTTTTACTCACATTGATTGTGAAGATATGAAAAAAGTTTCATGTGCCATTTTCTAGTTCACTGAAGATGCGGGACGTTGGTGGAAGAGTTTTTACCGTACCTTGGATGTGGAGGACATACCATTATTGACTTGGGTCGTTTTCCGAAAAGTAGTGATGGACAAGTACTGTTCTAGCGCATTTCTAGAGAAGAAGGAGGCTGAATTTTATGGTCTTCAGCAAGGAAATTCAACCATTGAGGAATATGAAAGAAAATTTCTTCAGCTAGCAGGCTATGCACCACATCTTGTGGACACGGAAGACATGATGATTGCAAGGTTCAGAAAAGGACTCCGAACGAGATCAAAGGAATTCTAGCAACTCATATGATAACGGATTTCAGTGATTTGGTCAAGCGTGCTGAAGGAGTTGAGTTAGCTTTAGGAGTCGAGATACCACCAAAGCCAATGAATAATCCTGCAAAGAGAACCTGGGATAATTGGAACCAAAGAAAAGGTAGGTTCCAAAACAAGAAAGGGAGGTTTGGAAATACGAACAATGATGGAACTGGATTGAACTCAATAGCCGCAGCTAACACTAGAGCACTTGGATTGAAGCTATTATGCCCCAAGTGTGAAAAGCGTTACAATGGAGAATGTCTTATGGGCATGGGAGCCTGCTACTACTGTGATGAGAAGGGACATAATTTCCCTAATTGTCCAAAGAGAAGAGACAATGGGCCAAGAGATGGAGGAAACAAGGGACCCGAGAGGAAATGAAATGCTCGTTTCTTTGCCTTGGCACAAAAAGAGGCGACAAAAGACAATGACACAATGACGGGTATGTTATCTATCCTTGGAACTCCCATTGTGGTTTTGTTTGATTCTGGAACGTCATATTCTTTTATATCCTCCAAATTATGTCATATGAAGAATATTGATTGCAAAGTAGAGAACCTAGCTTTGAATATAAGTATCCCTTCAGGTAATAACATAAGTACCGATAGAGTCGTTCGGAACATTAAATTGGATTTTGGGAGCAGTGAATTAGGAGCTGATTTGTATCGTATAGACATGCAAGATTTCGATGTGATTCTTGGTATGGATTGGTTGAGTCGAAATTATGCGACGATCAAGTGTCGAGAAAAAGAGGTGATCTTTAAATACCAAATGAAAAGAAGTTCACCTTCTATGGGGCGAGAGTAGGACGAGCACCCATTGTAATATCGGCTATGAAGGCTATGAAGATGTTAAAGAAAGGAAAATGTCAACGTTACTTGGTCAACATAGTTGGAGTAGAAGAAGGTGAACCGTCAATTGAGAAGGTGCCAGTCGCACGAGAATACTTGGATGTATTTCCAGAAGAGTTGCCTGGTTTACTTCCCAATGGGCAAGTGGAGTTCACGATCGACCTTGTGCCTGGTGCAGCACCTGTGTCAAAAGCACCATATAGAATGACGCCTAAAGAATTGCAAGAGGTGAAGGTACAAATACAAGAACTTTTAGATTAAGGATACATTCGACCAAGTGTGTCGCTTTGGGGAGCGCCTGTTTTCTTTGTGAAGAGAAAAAGGACGGATCGATGCGTATGTGCATTGATTATCGCGAGTCAAATTTAAGGTATGAAATCTTAGTTAAACCTTATACCGTTGATTTGATTTTGTCCATTTTAATATAATTGACTTGCATTGTGATTATTTGACATTAAGTGTTGAGCATGACCGTGCTGAGTTGCCCATTGACTTTGGTCTCACTTAGTTGCGTTCAATTCATTTGATATCATATGATGAGCATGATCGTGCTAAGTTGTCCATTGACTTTGCTCTTACTTATTGACGCATAATTATATTGACTTTAATATTCACTACGTGGGTCTATTTCTATTAAATTGGACAAATTATTAGTATAATTGCCCACATTGAGTATTTTTGCGTATACTCATTCTCAAACTGAACTTTTTAGGTACTTGAAGTCGGAGGCGTGGAGTGTCGAATGACGAGTCCTAATAAATTGAATTTACTTTTGTTTTTTTGGGCATCAACCGCTTAGACAACGAATTTACTTTATTTCCTTTAGTTTAAATTAGTTTGGCTACTCATTGTTTTATTTAATAAGATGTCACCTTTCTAAAATTTAGGTTTTACTTATTTAGTCATTTCAGAAAATCTTTCTTTTCATGTTTTATTTCTAAGAAAAAAAAAATTCATAATTCCGCATTAAATATTTATTTAAATAGATTTTTAGCACTTTAATTAGATTAGGGTGTTACAGGGAGTAAGACAGAATATTCTGGAGAGATATATGGAAGCTGCGCCCGAACCCTAGCTCCAGACCAGCCACCTATGGGCTGGGCCTCTAGCCCACGAATTGTAACTCTATATACATCACTTCCCATCAAGTCTTATGTAATTCCCCCATACCTTTTCATATTCAAATTTTATTCAAAGTTCTTTGCCTAGGGTTTTATTTTAGTTGCCGAGATTTTGCCCCTACGGGAGCAAACGAACGTTGTACCTTTATTTTTCTGGCGCGTTGTCCAGAATGCTTTTAATTTACGTGCTTGTCTTTACCGGTGTGTTGACCCGTATAATAGTTAAATTTGTCTTCACTTTATTGTCTCATCTTTACCGGTGAGTTGGTCCGTATAACCGTTAAATTCTGTCTTTACTTTATTATCTTGTCTTTACCGGTGGGTTGGTCCGTATAACCGTTAAATTCCGTCTTTTACTTTATCGCATATATATTTACTTGTAGCCTAGGTAGAGTTATAAATCTGGTACTGGACAAGATAATGTGAACATAAACTAAGATTCGAGAGGTATGGACAGAGTCATTGCATGCAAGTAGTCCCAAAGTGTTGGGTCTGATTCAATACGATTTGGACAACTTGGTTAATTAATTGATCACTGAGTAGTTTAGATCACCAATAGATCAAGGGGTAAGGTGTATTATCCTTATTATACTTGAGATAGATTGACCAATATAGGGCGAAAGGTGTATGTCTGCGGGCATATGTAAGAATTCATTTTCATATGTGTCTAGTTCGAAATGCACTCTGGTCAGGACACCGGACGATAATTCTAGGACGGGGGTGTTGCCCAGGGTAGGGGATACTGCATAAATATTGTGTTGCCCTGAACGGAAAGGATAGATAAGGGAGGGGTTTGTTGGGGGAGTGACGAGTAAAAAAAGGACTTCAACATTCCTTGCCCATAATTGATGATACAAGCATGTGGTAAATATATTTTCACCTATGATCGAACTCAATTTATGTTTATTGATTCGAACCTTGATCCGGATTTATATTTTATTTATTTTATGTTTTTGTTTTTTCATTTTGTACTGGCCAAGACGTGACCGTTGCCCAATATCAAACTTTTTAGTGATACCCCTATGACCAAGAAAAAGCTATACTCAACTCCTCGTGGGATCGATCCTATACTTACCGCTAGCTAATTTTAGTTGTGGCATAGGTAATTTATAAATGTATTTTGACCGACCCGATAAAACGACAATCGGGGTGTCGTAGTGGTTCAACATGACAAAAAAGACAGAGAAATTATTATCTTTCTCGGCTTGAAGATGAACTATTATAAACATGTAATATCACAAACTTTATGGGCAAAGTGATATTTTTGGCTGCAATTACTCGTCCAAGGATGAATTAAGCAGTGTTACATGATGATAATGTTTTGTGTATCTTTTATTTTTAATTCCTTGCTAGCTTTGTATCTTGTGACTGCCGAAGTATTTTTGTTTTCTTTTTTTTGTTTTGTTTTTTTTTTCTTTTATCTTTTGATCACTAATGTAAAATTTCCTAATTTTCTATTTGTTGGTGAATTCTCGGTCGTCAATTTATTGAAAAAATGAAGCACAATGACAACTATAGAAAATAAACATAAATAACTTCAACTATATATCGCACCATAATATTGTATCAATTCTAAAATCAAAATTTACGAATGATACAAATGATTAAAACATGGAACCTGAATTTTAATTAACTCACGAATAAACATTTTCATTCTCTCTTCTTTGGTAAGTTCTCCATCATCAACGGAATGGAGTTCAAATCAAAACCACGATCCGCCGACAGATTGAGATTGAACAAATGATGAATTAATTTCTCCTTTTTGCTGGGTCATTTTCTTCTTTAATTTCTTGCTTCTCAAAAAATATTAGGCTCATACTTCTAATAATAATTGATATGCTAAATTTGCTAGTGGTGAAGGATTAATGTATTTTCAAATAGGATAGCAAGTGTTAACTGGATAAAATAATTCTTAGGAAATCACGTCTATATCACAACTAAGGGAAAACGAAATTGATAAGAAATAAGATGGAAAAATAAGAACAATCAACAATACAAGAATCTAACGTGGAAACTCCAAAACTGGAGAAAAAACCATGACCTACCACATCGAGCAATATAAACTCGACACACCTACACTATTATAAGTCTTTGAATAACTCTCATTTTCTCACAACCCGAGACAACGAATTTTACCTAGAGTCAAACACAAAATTAAAGCGTATAACTTGGTGCACTTACATCAAAGACATCTAGGCTTCTTAAATAGCATTAGGAAGCTCCTACTCTTTGATCATAAAACCGATGTGGACAAACAAATTCCTTTAATTTTATTTTAACACAAGCCCTACAATAATAAAGAGTCATATTTTTTTCCCCAAAAGGAACAGTCATTTCGATAAGAAAAAAAAAGAGAAGGATTTGTAATGTTACGAAAATATGAACGCAACTAATCCATTGTTTTAGTACGCATATACTAATTACTAAGCATGAAGAATTTGGAATGGCTCTTGCACGAAAATAATTGCTAACTTATGATAATATTAAAAAAAAAAGGGTAATTAAAGTAGGAACTTTGTCATTATTTTCACCTTAAGTTCTGAAATGGAACACTTAAAAAAGACAAGAATTTTTTCTAAGCAGAACACTTGAAAAAGAACATAGGGAGTATATATTTATATAATATACCACAAACATTTCTTTCTTGTATGTAAAGATTTGAAGAAAATTGCTTAGAATTTAGAAAAAATACACCACACATGAATTCCGTGATTCCCTCGTGTACATATCATGCAATTCATGAGCATAAAAGTAATATTTAGATTGATTTTTTTTTTTTAAATGAGCTTAACATTATTTTGTGTATATTATACTATATCATGGGATAAGATTCAACTTGGCGTAGACTAAGTTAATATATTTGCTAGTGTTGAAGTGAGTCATGGGCAAGCTACCGATTAATTATAAATTGAATAATATTTGAGTTCATACACTTGATCTAATACTATTTTTACACATATTTATATAATTTGGTATCAAGTAATGCAAAGATAGTTTGTAAGATTTGCAGGCTATTGCAAATAAACGAGAGTTTATCCATTACATAATTCGGATAGCAGTTGAGCCTAGTTATATTCTCATAAAAAAAATTAAATTCAAAATTTTAATTGAGAAAATTAGAGAGCAAATGTTTAATTAATGTTAAGAGCAAGTGGGATAATTAGACAGGGATAGGATGGTGAGATGTCACTCACGTGGGACAAAGAGACATGTGACAAAGAGACGAAAAATACCTTTGTATTACAATTATTGAACGAAACAGAAGTAAATGTTATTCTTCTTTTCAACTCAAAAATTAAAATAAAATATTAATCTTCTTCCAACACATGCATACGTATGTATTCATGGGATTAGGTTTCCACAAATAATATTTTGTTACTTAATTCTACGCAATATGCATGCAAGTATACTATATATATATATATATATATATATATATATATATAATTGGATTCCATGCACGAAGATCCACCGTTGATTTTCAACAAACCTCTGCCTAATCGACGATCGAGGATCTTATGCTATCTTGATTAATGACCCTAATTAAGTTTATTTATTTATTTTATCGTAGGACGTGACAATTAGAATTGGTGGGGAATATTACAATTTATTTCTTAATTGTGGTGGTTGCGACTATATTCTTACCGAGTTTGATTGTGATTTAAGCAAACTATAATTATCAAAATTTGCGATTAATTATTAGCATGCATTGCAAACATAGCTAAAATTAAAATATAACATGGCGCACTATATATAAGAAGAAAATGCATGTTTATATAATATTCTTCTTTATATTAGTGACGTTTAATTAATCAAATCTGAGCTGATAACATTTATTTATCGTACGTGCCCACATTTATATTAATATGTTGCTAATAATAATTTGATGTCTACCTTCTCATTATCATATATATGTCTATAGCATCATTTACACATATAAATCGGTCATTCCCCCCTATTATTAATTTCCAATGATTTTCGCATCAACAAGATTTTTATTTTATTTTATTTTTTATTTTTTATTTATTATATGTCTATAGCATCAACAAGATTAATTTAGTGTTAATTACCAGAAAAATCCCGACTTTTGGTCAAATTCTGATTTTTCCCCTTACTTTCTAATTTTGCGAAGAAATTCCTCACATTTTAATGTTTCTGATTTTTTTCCCTGTCATTGATTGATCGTGAGATGGACGTAATATATTGGGCCACGTCTGCAAATGAAATTAACAGATCATCATCATTTTGATCGGAAATGTTCACCGAGAAGAAAATCAGAAACACTAAAAATTTAGGAATTTCTTCGTAAAATTAGAAAATAAGGAGAAAAATCAGAATTTGACCAATGATCAAGATTTTTCCGACAATTAACCCTTAATTTATATATAACACAAACTATACTCTTCCTCTCTCTCTCTCTAAAGAAGGAAGGGCAGACATCCTGTTGGTATAATTCTCATTTCTCATAGATCCGCATTAATAGCTTCACGATTTCCAAAGATAATATAAAAATAGCAAAATTGACAGTAGAAAAACACAGGTATTGTTGGGGGTTGACTTTACAGCTAGGGTTTCTTCCAAATGAATCTTGCTCAAACAGTCCTTTTCCTTTTAATTTCTTCTTTTATTTTTGCTTTAAATTTAATATTATTGGATTTCTATAATGACAACTCACAAGCACCAACACCACCTAATTATCCTCAGTTTTCCTGTCGTATGAGACAAATTATTAGGTACAATTATATATTAATTCTATTGGGAGGTAAATGTGAAGCATTTTTTCAGAATAATTATGATCTTATTATAAAAAGATTTCTACTACTTAGTATATTATTTAATCCGATTATAATTATTTACTTCCAATAATTTTTCTTGGCAAAAATTAAGGTACGGTCAACCGCACCGTGTGGCCGTAATTAGAAGATAACTAAAAGGATTAAGGTAATTAGAAGATATTTATAGTTTGTTAATCTCAATTAAAGTTTATTAAGTCCTAATTATG
This sequence comes from Agastache rugosa, assembly GCA_031470985.1. NCBI lineage: Eukaryota > Viridiplantae > Streptophyta > Magnoliopsida > Lamiales > Lamiaceae > Agastache > Agastache rugosa. The sequence continues at coordinate 34,643,676 of CM062606.1, read as the reverse complement.
ATCAGAAAATAGAAAAAAAATAATAAAATAATGATATGATTATAGATACTAATAATAAAATACTATAATAAGTGTATATATTATTACCACTATACAATAAGAGATAAAAATGTCTATACCTCAAGTCTGTCACACATGATTTTCCAAGTGCGGTTTACCTCTTCCGTGTGGTTTGCAGGTTATTGCACATAATTGACAACTCAACGCGCACCGAAGATAATGATTGCGGGCTCCCATGACATAAAAAAATTAAAAAAATATATCATCTTACAATAGAGACATTCAAATTAAGTGCTACCTTTTTCATGGACATTGTTTGTGTGTAAATGGGCATGCAAAAATCTCCCTTTTTTGTGCACAATGTGAAAAGGGGAAAAGGTTCAAGTTTTTGAGTTGGCTTTTGGTGGGAGGATTGTGATAATTGTGGGCAAGATGCTTGTGATCAATAATGAAAAAACAAATAAAAAGAGGATATATTATTTCTTTATAGAATTAGTTGAAGATAAAAAAAAACTTTTGTGCTGCTCTTCACAGTCCAATTAATTCGATTGACAACACACACGAGCGTAGAATATTGAGCTCTAATTTCCTGCAACAAAAGAAACCCCAACAATTCACATGAATCTCATAAATGGGAGGATATTAATTGAAAGATCATAAAATTACAATCGAGGTATTTATTCGTTGATTGCAACTTTTTCTTTTTAATTTTTTCATAAAAAGAAGATAATTAATTTCGATTTGGCATGCCAACTTTTACATTTTTTCACAAACATATCCTGATTAAAGTATGATAAATTACACAATCTTATTCTAACGTATAGTATAAATTTATACCAAATCCTCCCTACTATTCAATTTCCGGAGGTTAAGGGTTGACCCGTCATGCTAATGATGTGGAAAATGAGGTACGATTTGTCGATCAAATAATTTCCGGTGTGCTGAATCAGACCAAAACTTGAGGTGTAGGGTAAATTTGAAAAATAGTATTATATACGTAAGGGCAGTATTGTAATTTTCATATAGTAATTGTGATGTATTGTTGGGGTATAAAATAGTATTTTCCCATTAAGTTTTAACAGTGTTGGGATATAGGGATGAGTTAGTATAAAAACAATTCCTCCCGTGAAAACTTGAGAACCTATATATATTCATGCTTAAATCAATATATAGTCATGTTTAATAAGATTCATGTTTTTTTGCATAAACAATAATGCTTATATAAAATCATGTTTAAATCTATATATATATTCATGCTTCAAATAATGCCAACCATAGATCATATATATAAAGATCAACGGTTCAGATTGGTTCCTAGTTCCCACACTAAAACTAGTTTCTATATGATCCAATTCCTATAGGTATATATATATATATATCATTTCTATACATTGTGTATATGAATAAAGTCATATTTATATGCACAATATTATTAAAAATAAGAGAGGGATATGATTTGCAATAAATTAAAGAAACTAATCTCAAAATCCAGAACTTGTAATAAATAATTATCTTGTATAAGGAGACATAAGATAGTTGACTAAGCTGACAGCAGTAGCTAGATGCCCGCCCACAAAATCACAGCAACATATGGCCCATTAATACAGAACAAAAATACAAAAAAATAAAAAAGGAAATACTCTAATTTTCACTTAATTGTGTTGAATTTTTACATTATACAATCTATAATATCAAAATATCGTATATTGTAAATTAAGCTGAAATTTAAGCATCTAATTTTAAACAAGGACGTTAACCCTAACTTTTTATAGACATTCAATTCCATAAAAAAGTTATTGCAAAAAAAGGAAAAAAAAAAAAAACGGTGGGGGTATAGTCAAATAATCAGGTAAGATTTAGGTTGTAATATTTCTTGTAGTTACTTATATTTAGAATCTAAAACACAGATTTTTTAATTAGTTGTTGACAATAAGTACTGCTAGTTTTCTTGATTCTTGTCTGAAGAACTTTTGTCTGTTTTGAGACCTCATATTATATATAATATATAATATATATATATATATATATATATATATATATATGAATTAATATAGTATTATTGTGAGTCCTGCCTCATCCTCTCTGTTACTCCTTCTCATTCATATATGTGCATGGATCCATTTTGCACATGCATCAAAACTAGGCCTCTCACAAAGATACGTCAATATATCTTGAAAATTGTGTCTGTTATCACGCACTCATATGTGTTTGTGTGTGTGTGTGCGCAAAATAAATAAGAAAGCATATTCTTATCGTAAACTATTTAACTGCAGCATTTTCTTTTTTTTTTCTTTTTCTTTTTGAGAGAATTTAACTGAAAAGGTACTCTATCTATATTTACATTGATGTATATGTAAATATCTCTGATTAAAATATATAGTTAATAAATATAGAACTTGTTACCTAGAAGATATATCCTCTATCTTACTTTTCGTGTCCCATATTTTTTCAATTTTTTTTCTTTTTTTTTGCATTTTCTATATCTTATATTTTAATTTAATTTTACAATTATTAATTAATTACATTTAATTTGCAATTTTTTAGTTAATTATAAATTATTAGAATTGATTATTCCATAACCAAGGTATATAATTTTTGCAAGTTTCAATTTTTAATTTGTAACAAATGTTCCTCTCTACGTCTCATTTATACGTCTCATTTTCTTTCTTTATCTGTTCTATTGATAACGTTACATTCCAAAAGTGAGACCTATCAATTTTCTATCTTTTTACCCTTCTCTTTAATAACTGTGTTCAAAGGTTATGGAACATTATCAATGGAATGGAGAGAGTAATTAATAATAATTCATCATATAATAATATGATATATAATAATATTTTTATTTTTTATAAATAAATCTTATTGAAATAGTGAAATCAATAGTGAGATACCAGTGATGAGATATAGTTGTGAGACAAATGATACGAACGACAATATATATAGAACTGGATTTGATTATCCAAAAAACAAAACATTTAATTGCTCAAATTGAGTGCTCTTACATCATTGAAACTGTGAAAATTTAATCCCATGATGAAATTGCTGAGTAGTTTCGGTCGGGTGATCCTAATTTTTGACTAATGGTCATCCAAGAAGAAACATTCCGAATCAACCACAAAATTCGAGTCAATATACACAAGTTCCTACTCCTTTATTTAATTAATCTAATTAGAATATATAATTTTTTACAATTTTGTTTTTTGCAAATATGTATTTGCATAAAAATATCATCACATCATGATCATGGTCATCGTCCTCTAGGTGGTTGATAGAGCCATATAAAGGACATGCATTTACAAAAGTAAAACTATGGTAGAGAGACAGAGAGAGAGAGAGAGAGAGAGAATTCTTCTTTATATTCCTAAATAAGGATTTTTCATTCCCAATTCTAACAACTTCCCCTACCACTTCATCTACTCTCCTCATCAAATAAAAAAATAAAGAAAAACCCCAAAAAAAGAAAGAATATTGAATAACAGAAGATTGATAATATATCATTCTCTGATCATTGATCTTAATTACATGCAAAGAGCTACTACAAACTCAGAAATGGAAGATTTGGAGAATTCAAAAACAACCCAGATTGAAAGAGAAGACGATGAAGGAAGAGACGAAGACGACGACGACGACAGCAAAGCCATGAATGGAAACAGCTCAAGCAATAGCACAGTTGAAGAAAACAATGGCAAGAAGGCAAGTTCTGGATCTGTGAGGCAGTACGTCCGCTCCAAAACTCCCCGTCTCCGATGGACGCCGGAGCTCCATCTCTGCTTCGTTCATGCCGTTGAGAGGCTAGGTGGAGAAGAAAGTGAGCTAGTTAGCCCTAAAAAAAATTCTCATTTTCATGGAGTTTTTTTTTTTTTTTTTTTGAATGGCAAGATTCTTCAATCTTCATCATGGATAAATTATTTATTTATTTTTAAAATTATTTTTTGATGTTTGATTTGGTTTTGCAGAGGCAACGCCTAAATTGGTGCTTCAATTAATGAATGTAAAAGGTCTTAGTATTGCTCATGTCAAGAGCCATCTTCAGGTAATTGGATTTTTTTTTTTTTCATTTTTGTTTCTGATTTAATTTCTGCAGAAGCCCTTTTAATTAGTTTGAAGATTTGAAGATTTAATTTTGTTTCACAAAACTTGTTTTGGTTAGATGTACAGGAGCAAGAAGATTGATGATCCCAATGAAGGTAACTAATCCACATATCTAATGAAATAAAATAAAATTAGGGTTTTCTATTACTATAATTGATTTCTAATTTTGAGGAAATTAATTAATTAATTAATTGCAGTTATTTCGCAACAAAGACTTCTACTTGATGCTGGAGATCGACATATATATAACCTCAGCCAACTTCCAATGCTACAAAGTTTCAATCAGACACCAATTTCTAGCTTGAGGTAAGGGACAAATAATAAACACTTTAATCACTTTAAGAAACTGAGCGGACAACGACGGAAAACTCCGTCGCTATTTCGAGCAATTCCGTCGCTAATGTGGTTCAGCGACGGACGAGCTCCATCTCGAAAACAAGCGTCGTTAAGGAAACTAACAACATTAATTTTCTACATTTTTTTTGTTGACAAACTAAGTTTTTACCCTAATTTCATCATTTTATTTAATTTTGCATCTCGAAAACAAGCGTCGCTAAGGAAACTAACAACATTAATTTTCTCCGTTTTCTTTGTTGACGAACTAAGCTTTTACCCTAATTTCACCATTTTATTTAATTTCGATTTCGATTTCGATTTTGCTTTCGCAGATATAGGGATGTTCTCGTGGGCAGCCCGGGCAGTTCAATAAACCGGTGGGCAGCATCAAACATGACCAGAAATGGACTATATGAGCCAGCTGCACCAAATGATAGTTACTTATCTAGGGCTTCTTGGAAATTTCTTGAGAATGATGAGAAAAATTTAATAAACCAAAGATTATTTTGGCAAAATCATCAAACTGCAACAAGCTCCACAAGCATCTACCAAGCAACAAAACCTCAAGAAAGAGGCACTGAACACGCAGCTCGTCTCATTTACAGCCCTCTTCATCCAGGGCAGAAGCAGGGGCCCGAAAGTATCATTAGCACATTGAAAAGGAAGCCCTCGGAGGTGGATCTTGATCTCTCTCTCTCTCTAAAAACCGAAACAACTCAAGGAAAAGATGAGAAGAAGATGAAAACAGGAGATCATGAAAAGGTCGATAGCAGCTTATCCTTATCGTTGTTTTCGCCCTCCAAAGATTTTCATGGCGTTGTTAGGAAGAATGCAGATGAGATTGGAAGTAGTACTTTAGATCTGAGTTTGTGAATGGGACAATTTCTGAGTGAGATTTTCAACTACAGATCATAATGGCAAGGTAAAATATATGCTGCTTTGTTTTTTTTTGTTTTATTTTTCTAAATTTCTTGATCTGTATGCAGAGATAAAATAACTATTTTAATGTACAGACTAATTTGTTCTCATCTAAATCGAAGAACTGTATTCAAATTAATTAATGAAAACAATGTGAATCTTTTTTGCATTGGGGGATGCAACAATGTTAAAGAATTTGAGCAATACAGATCTTGGTCCCCAGAATTTCGGATTTTTTGTTTGATTAATTAAAATACTAAGATCTATTTAGTTAGGAACGTCTAGACCTAGTTTTGCTTAAATTAACTTTTAGTGAATGGATTTCAAGAGCAGAAATTCTCTCAAAGGAAAATGAATATATAACATGATAATAATAATACGCCTTTTTTTTATATGTCGTGGGAACCCGCAGCCGTTACTTTCGGTGTGTACGGAGTAAACCTCCGTCCCTATGCAATAGCCTCCAAACCATATGAAGCAGGTAAACCACACTTTCCAAGTACATAAAATAATAATAATCCTTAAATATAACGAAAATTTCTATAATTAGGTAAGTATTTACATTAAATTATATGAAGTAATAATATGGAATCCGATGTGATATCCATTATCGAATAAGTTTTTAATGTTTAAGCCATATATATACATATATAGAAATATATTTGGAGTTAGGATCTAGTGGACTCTTATTGGAACTTGGATTGACCATTTTGACAAAAAAATACTCCCTCCGTCCCAATAGCAAGGTCTCACTTCTTTAATTGATGAGAGTATTAATTAATAGAAGTGAGACCTTGCTATTCGAACGGAGGGAATACTGTTACATCTGATTCATTTTTGGTTGAAATTTATACATTGGAATGTCAAGGGTGAGAAATCAAGCATAATTATATTTGACAACAACTTTACCATGTGGAAATTGTCTTCTGCGATATATGGATTTAATTCTTAATCTATTTCAAGTTAAACATAAATTTTTTTGATCTATGCACCTATTCCCATGATATTAAAAAAATATATTATATATTATCATATATATGGTGCAACGCGCGCCAATATATACACTGTCAAAAAGGTGATAAATGTTACTCAGTGTGCATCGAAGGTAGCGGCTGCGGGTTCCTACGATATTAAAAAAAAGCGATAAATTAAAATATAATAAAATAAATTATTACCATCGTATTATGAACTAATTAATCCTGGAAAAGAAAAAAGAAAAAATATTTCCTCAATGAGTATTAATTAGATCGAGATTGATTAAGGCAAAAATATTATTTGCATGAGACAATTGATTTCTTTTTATGTAATCCATAGTATTTCTTTTAATATATATATATATATATATATATATATATATATATATATATATGATGGGAACCCACATGCTGCAATCATTATTTTCGGTATAAATTTCCTTATATGTAAACTTACAAACAGTGGTGTAGCCAGGAATTTTTGTCAGGGGGTCCAATTAATACTCCTTTCGTCAAAAAAGTTTGTCCACGAATAAGTGTCGGATCACATAATTATGTGCAAAAATCACGCCACACTATCAAATTTATTAATTTTTTCAATTTTTTTTACCCTTTTACTTAAGATAAAATTTCTATTTTTTTAATTTTCTATGCAATATTTAGGGATAAAAAAGTCAATTCATCCACTATTTAGTTTACACATTTTGGCAGTTCTGACACTTATTAGAGCACATATAGTAAAATTTTTAAAAATCCATAAAGAAAAGAATATCTTACTAATTAACAATGAAAGAAAAATTAAATAATGAATAAATTCTAATTTCGATAGAAATATGCCTTAATCTTCATATTACATGACTTAATATTCATAACCAATACTTTATTGATTTTCATGATAAAAAAAAGAAAACGTTAGAGCTCAAAACTAAATTCGCTTTCCTTGTACGAATTGATATTTATATTCCCAAGAAATAATAGTTTTTATAATGTAATACATTTATCATATAAATAAAATATATATCTTGCAAAAAATAAAATAATGTGATTTATTGATGAATAACTATAGAAACAATCACAATGGCTGCAAAATTTAAAATATTTCAACATAAAAAATAAATTATAAATATCAATGTGAAAAATATATATTTAGTCATAACTTAAATATTCATTCACACTACAAATCTACAAGAAATTCTAAATCTAACTTCATACATACTACCTCGTTTAAAAATAAATATATTAATCCAAAGAAAAATGATAACAAAAAAGAAATTTGAAATTGAGAACAAGAAAGAAAAAGGAAAATAAGAAGTATAAATTAGTGCAGAGATGGGTGGAACTTGAAAATTGGCTTAATTCCTCTATTTTTGAATATTTCTAGAAATAATCACTTGCAATTTCTTCTTAACAACAATATTTTTTAATTATTAAATATAAAATTATATAATAATTTTTTGAAAAAAATTTAGGGGGGGTCCAAACGTAAATTATCTTATTTTTCAACTCAAAACAATTATCTTATATTAACCTTATAAAAAATTGTTTCCCTTTACGATTTTTTCTTATATATAATACAGCTTTGGCCTCCAGCAGGAAAGTAATGTCTCTTATTTTCGATAATTAAGATGCAAAACTTAACATATATAAACAACGTTATTCTTAAGATTACAAAATAAAATAAAAATTAGTAAGTACACATTTAAATTTCAAAAATAGACTCCATTAATTTATTTAATATTTATGCAATGTATATTATTTTGACGGAGTTAATTATATAATGTATATAGATGTCCCAATTTGGACTAGCTATTGCATTAAATTAATTGATCACTTTTGGCGTTCATAATTAAAATTCTACTATATTTGTGTTAAGTAAATTCAGCGCAAACGATAAAAAAACGCAAACACGAGACACAAGATTTACGTGGTTCGATCAAAATAATCTACATCCATGGGACAAGAGCTGCAATTGCTTTATTCACACTTGATCTCACTTCGATTACAAACTAGAGATAACAACAAAATTCTAGATCTAACTTTGAAACTGAAGAACTTTTTCTCTCTATGCACACAAGTTGCGAAAATTGAATGAAGAAAACGAACTGAAACAACCCTTTTATAACAATTGTTATAACCGCTTCCCAGCTGACTTTCCAGCCAAGGTTAATCCAGCCGTAAAATCTTTCAGCTAGAGATCCAGCTGAGCATTTTCTCCAGCTGAGTATTTCTTCCAGCTGAGTATTACGTCCAGCTCTGATAATCCCCGCTGAGGAAATCTCAGCTCTGTAACTTATCCAGCTGAGGAATTTCCAGCTGGTTGAAGCGCGTCTCTTCTTCACTTCTTTAACCGCATGGAATGTGCAGATAAAATATCAATAAATCTCCACCTTATGCAGCATTCCCTTCTCCGAAACACTGTCCCAACTTTGAGACAACAAGTTAATAACAAGTTAATAACTCAAGGCAATAACCAAACTTAGATGTTGGCAGAGCCTTAGTTAGCATATCCGCTGCGTTTTTCTCTATAGACACTTTCTCCATTTGCACCTCTCCTTTCTCAACTATATCACGGATGAAATGAAGCCTAACGTCGATATGCTTCGAACGCTCATGAAAAGTTTGATGCTTCACCAAATAAAGTGCACTTTGACTATCACACTTTATTTTCACTGAGCTTTGGTCAATGCCAAACTCAGAGATCATCTCTTTAAGCCATATAGCCTCCTTCACAGCTTCAGTGATGGCCATATATTCTGCTTCTGTAGTTGAGAGCGCTACTACAGACTGCAATGCAGATTTTCAACTTACAGCAGAACCAAATAACTTGAAGATATAACCAGATTGTGATCTTCTGTTGTCCAGATTTGCTGCATAATCTGAATGATCAGTATATTCAACTAATGCTGGTTCCACAAACTTTTCATTCCTTTGAAACAAAATTCCCTTATCTGAACTTCCTTTCAAATACCGCAACACCTTCTTTAAAGCCTCTCAATGATCCTTTCCAGGATCAACCATGTATCTACTTGTTATGCTTATGGCATGTGAGATATCTGGCCTGGTATATACTAGGGTTGTATACGAATCGAATCAAATCGAATATCCCTATATTCAATTCGTATTCGAAAAATAGCTCCATATTCGATTCGAAATAATATTCGCAAATATTTGAATATTCGATTCGATTCGAAACTATTCGATTCTATTCGATTCGATTAGAATATTTTACCTAATAAACAATTAAACACTCAATTAAAAAATACATGATATATCCTATATATTTACCTAATAAACATTCAACAATAGATGCTAAAAAGATAATTACATGTTCCAACTCACAAATCATAATACACGTCACAAATTCAAAAGGTTGTTGAATATAATCAACAAGTCAATAACGATCAAATGCGTAAATGAAGAAAAGTTTGTTATCAAGTTCATCAAAACAACAACACTTCACTAAAATCATTTGCAAATGGCAAGCATCCAATCTTCCACCAAGTTTGCAAATCAAGTGGTTTGCAACGTGACATAATAAGACACTTATTCTTCCTAAATAAGAATAAAAATCGATTAGAACTCAATTTTATAAAGACATGTAAATATATATATATATATGTCATATAAATTAAGAAATAAATAGAACTTACATGTGTTATAATGGCCTTTTTGATCCCGTGAAGCCGACGAACCCAATCTGCTCTACAAATCAAAACTTCTACAATATTTTTCTGTAGTGGTACCCTTTCGAGTCCTTGCATTATCAACTTCAACATACTCAAAGAACAAGCTATATAATGCATCTCGAACCTTCATCAAATTTGTATGTTCTTCAGTCACTATATATTTTACTAAAAGTAAACTCAACCAACCTCATTTTGAACCTAGGGTCAAGTATTGCTCCAATGGCCATAAAATGATTGCAACTTCCCTAATAATTATCAAATTTTTGCTTCATCTTTTTTTTCATCACTCTAATAAACTCATCAGAATGATTTTCCTTTTCATTCAACACATGCTTGACTCTCCAAATAATAACAAGATAAACATTAGAGATAGGATAATCAACACCAAAAAAGACATGGGTAGCTTCATAAAAGACCTCTAAAATATTAACAACATCCTTCACTTTCTTCCAATCATCAAAACTAGGACAACATTGATACAAGGGTTCTCTATGTTCAAATATAAGGAATGCATCTTTAACTCTAAATGCCTCAACTATCATCTCATATGTAGAATTCCAACGAGTTGCACAATCAATGATCAATTTTTTCACTAAGATTCCTAAATGATGCACGACATCAGAAAATTTCCTCAACCTAGACTCTGATTGATTAATAAACCTCACACTATTTATGACATCTTTAATGATTGTTTTTATCTCAAAAAGATCATCTTGAACAACAAGATTCAATAGGTGTGCAGTACACCGAACATGAAACAACTGACCTTCTAATGGCAACTTACGGCTCCTAGAGAATATTTCTTTAGCAATTCGAATTGCCACATCATTGTTCGATGCATTGTCCACAGAAATAGTGAAGACTTTAAGCTCTATCCTCCAATCCTTTGTGCACTTTGTAAGTCCATCATAGATATCAACACGTGAAAAATGTCAATAACAAATTACTGTCAATTAGAGTAATATATATATATAAAACAAATAATATTACCAACATGTGGAGGAGGGAGAGGTATGAATCTAAGAAGTCACTTCTGAAGCTGCCATTGTGAATCAATAAAGTTTCCAATGACACACATATAAGAAATCTTTTGAACCTTTGACTTCCAAATTAATGTCAATGGTCAATGAAATCTTGTTGATGTCTTTCAACAGCAGCTGCAACTTTTTCTTCTCTATGTCATAAACATTAATGACATCTCTCTTTGTTGGGAAAATAATAACATGTTTTGAAGTGATGCCAAAACCCAGCTGACCCCAACCGAGTAGATGATTGCACAAAGCCTAAAGCGTTTTTCAGCTCACTTGTTTGAGCTTATAGAGTTTCTAAGTTTACAGGTAGAGTCGCTGAAGACAACAGAAGACATGACAGAAGACACAACTAAGCTGGACCCAGCTGAGGTACTCAGCAGAGCAGACCAAGCAGAGTCAAAGACCCAGCAGTATCAAGACCCAGCTCAGTGTCAAAGACCCAGCTTAGTGTCAATGACACAGCTCAGGTCTAAGACAGCTCAGGTTAATGACACAGCTCAGGTTGAAGACACAGCTCAGGTTGATGATACAGCTCAGGTCTAAGACGCAGCAGAGTCCAAGACGCAGAAGACACAGTAGAAATGCTTAGCAAGCTCGAAGACGAAGACCTTCTCCAAGACAAGATCCTGATGTCAGAAGATCTTATCTGTCGCAGTCAAATCAGAGAAGAAATAGCCTCTGCAGATGCAGACCTACTTCGTAGGTTAAAGGCCATAAGTCAATGAGAGTAGGTAAGATTCCAACAGCTAGTTTGAATCTACACCTATATATATATCTCCTCACCATTGAAGAACAGAGACTGGTGGTGAGACTAGAGAGACGACTGAAGAAATAAAAGAGCAAACAGAAAAATGAACAACGATCTTCAAAGCCAAATCTTTCAAGAACACCCAGCCAGTCAGCTGTGTTCTTAGTTGTTCACATATTCAGTCATAGGCAGAATAGATCAGAATAGAAATATCTTAAGCCTAGTTTGAACGAGTTCATCATACTCCTTGTTCTTCATTGTAAGAACTTGTTCATAGTTGGAAACCCCCCATACCCAAACCTAAACCCAGAAAGGTTAGGTAAAGGTACGCTTGCTCGAAGCGTGTAATTCGAGTGGTTAGGTTCTTCAGTACCCGGAAACTGAAGGTGTAGGCTTGACAGTGCCCATAAACTGTTGGAACACAACTCGGGTTAGAGTTGTGAAGTTGCTTGGTACTTGGAAACCAAGTGGTAGTGAATTACCAGTGAACCTGGTCGTGGACGTAGGAGATGTTACTCCGAACCACGTTAAAATTGCTTTGTTATTTATCGCTTTGTTTTATGCATTTTGCTAACCTCTCAAGCATACATTTCAAGCTGCATAAACTGATTAACTGAAAAGTGAAACAGAGTTTTGCAATATGATTTGAAACAACAGACGGACTTTACAAACCCACCAACTTCCGCACACACACTCACACAGCCAGCTGTGTCGATCAAGCGTCCATCCAGCTGGATCGAACACAACCAGCTCTCCGAAAAGAGTTTTAACTTGGAAAAAATTTTAAACCTTGGTGTATTTACCCCCCCTCTACACAAAGGTATCCGTCTTGGATCCAACACTCTTCGCCATGGCATGAGAAATCTTCTCAAACTGTGGTTGGTTGATACTCATCATAAAAGTAAAACCATCATTTTCCACAACATTAAATGGTTTCTCTCGTTCATTAAAATCCAATGGGCAATGGCTTTCCCTTTGCTTCGTATAATCATATCTACCATCTGACAAAGGTTTAATCTCCAACTTCGATTTGTCAGGCTGAAATTGCAAGGTCTTTTGTTTTTCGTTGTGCATTTTTTTTGCAGACATCTCTTCAAGTGATTCCAAAGATGAATTGTTGTGCCACTCTTTAACTTTGCAAGAAAAGCCTTGCAATGTACACATTGATATTTTACACTTCCATTATCTAAAGTCACTATAATGAAATCCTCATATGCTTTTGAGCACTTCTTTCTCTTTTTCCTTTCAAAATGACCCTTATCTTCTTCACCGTCACCATCTTTATCATCTTCTATATTGTTATCTTCTTCTTTATATTTCTCCCCATCAACATTTACCTTTTTCAGCTTGTAGGATATCATTATCATCATCTTGATCTCTCATATTTTCATCTCCATCATAATGTATCTCAACGATACATTTATGAACATTTCATCACAATTTACAAGTGTTTAATTAGATCATAAAATATTAAATTATATCTCGATATTACAAATAAACACAATACTTAATTAGATAGCTAATATATGGTACTTACCCCCTGATCTTCCACTCTAATCTCATCTTCTTGATTTGTTCCCTCTTTTAAATTTGAGGCATCCATATTCTTGCTAAATAACAACAATAGCAATAACTCAACCATAAAATAAAAACAATAGCAATATTAGCATCAGACATATAGACGGCGATTGAAACGAATGTTGCCGGTTTCTACTTAGAAAATGTAGATTAATCTTAGCAGCACTTCAACCACCCATATTAGACTAATCAAATTCAAGCTCGACTTTTTTTATCTATAGAGAATAATTTGACCAAATTGAAGTTTACAATTCCAATTTCTAGCTGCAATTCATTCACGGCCACATGGCCCATTGTCAAAACTACAGGCTGAACAAAGGGCAGCAACTCCAAGAAGATGGAAATAGATAACAAGAATCAAGAAACATCAACAAATTCCAAAATTTATGTATATCATGTGCAATATTGCAGTAAAGAGATTGATTACAACTATCCTCAATATAACAATATACACCAATCAAAATCAGTTTGCAGCAAAGGACTACGACAATAAAGAGATACACTCTAGCCTACAAGAATTATGAGCATACCTCTGAAAACAAAACCTAAAAACAAACAAAGAAGCAGAGAGAGAACCCTTGATGTAGTCTCGAACAAATAATGACGTAATCGAACACAAACAAATGATGTTAAACAATTGCACACCAATTCACACTTAGCGCTTTAAATCAAAAGAGAAAGAAAGATGTAATTGGAGAGATTAGGGCTAGAACGGGCGTGAACGGCGGTCCAGCAAGTACGAGCGGGAGGCGTGGTGCTAGCGGTGGACCGGTGGTGGCGTTTCGACGAAGGCGGCGGACTACTGCTTGCTTGGTGGTGAACAACAATTTCTTAGGGTTTGAGAGTTGAGGTTGGGAATTTGGGCGTCTGGGACTGGAAGTGGGAACTGGGAAGACTAGAAAGTCTAGAAATGGGAGTTTACTTTTGTATATTAATTTTATTTTTTAGTTTAAATTGTAGTTTAGTTTTTAAATATATATATATATATGTATTTATTTATTTGTGTATATATATCTATATAAAATATGTATTTGTGAATATTAAATATATATATTTATACATATTTAATCGAATATTTTCAAATATCTACTCGAATATCATGATTTTGAATTCGTATTTGATAACTAATTCGAATCGTAAATTTTCAAATTCGAATATCAAAAATTCGAATCGAATACCGAACCGAACAAAAATTATTCGATTCGAATACAACCCTAGTACACACCATTGTGTACATAAGACTTCCAACCAGATTAGAGTAGGGAATAATCTCCATCTCCTTCCTCTCTTTAGCTGTTGCAGGTTTTTGAGCATCAGACAACTTCAAATGAGTAGCAAGAGGTATAGATACCACCATTGCTTCATGGAAATTAAACTTCTTGAGCACTTTCTGTATGTAATCATGCTGACACAACCACAAATTTCCAGCTGCTCTATCTCTTATAATATCCATTCCTAGTATCTTTTTCGCTTCCCCAAGGTCATTCATCTCAAAACAGCTTCTTAGATCATCTTTAATTTTCTTGATCTCTGTTTTATCCTTGTTTGCTATAAGCATATCATCTACATACAAGAGTAGATAAACAACAATTTCATGTTTCTTTCTCTTACGATAAACACAGCTGTCATGCATGCTTAGACTTTGTGAAACCAATTGTTGGTCCCAAGACGGATGCCTTGGTGTAGAGGGGGGGGGGTTAAATACACCAAGGTTTAAAAACTTTTCCAATTAAAAACTCTTTTGAGTGAGCTGGCTGTGTCCGATCCAGCTGGACGACAGCTAGATCGACATAGCTGACTGTGTGCGGAATGTGGTGGATTTGGAAAGTCCGTCTGTTACTTCAAATATATTGCAAAGCTTTGTTTCTCTTTTCAGTTAGTCAGTTTATGCAGCTTGAAATGTATGCGTGAGAGGAGTTAGCAGAATGCATAAAACAAAGCAGTAAAGAACAAAGCAATTTTAACGTGGTTCGGAGTAACACCTCCTACGTCCACGACCAGATTCACTGGTAATTCACTACCACTTGGTTTCTAAGTACCAAACAACTTCACAACTCTAACCTGAGTTGTGTTCCAACAGTTTACGGGCACTGTCAAGTCTACACCTTTCAGTTTGCAGGTACTGAAAAAACCTGACTTACAGTTTCCGGGTACTGTAAAACCTGACCACTCGAATTACACGCTTCGAGCAGGCGTACCTTGACCTAACCTTTCTAGGTTTGGGTTTAGGTTTGGGTATGGGTTTTCCAACTATGAACGAGTTCTTACAATGAAGAACAAGGAGTATGATGAACTCGTTCAAACTAGGCTTAAGATATTTCTATTCAAATCTATTCTGCCTATGACTGAATATGTGAACAACTAAGAACACAGCTGACTGGCTGGGTGTTCTTGAAAGATTTGGCTTTGAAGATCGTTGTTCATTTTTCTGTTTGCTCTTTTATTTCTTCAGTCGTCTCGCCAGCCTTTTTTCTTCAATGGTGAGGAGATATATATAGGTGCAGATTCAAACGACTAGCCATTTGAATCTTACCTACTCTCATTAACTTCTGGCCTTTTGCCTACGAAGTAGGTCTGCATCTGCAGAAGCTATTTCTTCTCTGATTTGACCGCGTCAGACAAGATCTTCTGACATCGGGATCTTGTCTTGGAAAAGGTCTTCGTCTTCGAGCTGCTAAGCATTTCTGCTGTGTCTTCAGCGTCTTGGACTCTGCTGCGTCTCGACTCTGAGCTGTGTCTTAGACCTATGCTGTATCATTAACCTGAGCTGTGTCTTCAACCTGAGCTGTGTCATTAACCTGAGCTATCTTAGACCTGAGCTGTGTCATTGACACTAAGCTGAGCCTTTTACACTGAGTTGGGTCTTTGACACTGAGTTGAGTTTCCCTCACTAAGCTGGGTCTTGATACTGCTGGGTCTTTGACTCTGCTTGGTCTGCTCTGCTGAGTCTGCTCTGCTGAATTCCTCAGCTGTGTCCGCTTAGTTGTGTCTTCTGCTATGTCTTCTGCTGTCTTCAGCGACTCTACCTGTAAACTTAGAAACTCTATAAGCTCAAACAGGTGAGCTGAAAAATGCTTAGGCTTGTACAATCATCTACTCGGTTAGGGTCAGCTGGGTTTTGGAATCAAATCAAAACTCTATTAATTTTCCCAACACCAATCACCTTCATGCGTTCATCAAAATTTTTATGCCATTGCCTAGAACTTTGTCTCAAACCATATAAACTCTTCTGAAGCAAACAAACCTTGTTCTTAGAACAAGGATGCACAAACCCCTCAGGCTAAGCCATGTAAATCTTCTCTTTACGCTCTCCATGCAAGAAAGCTGTTTTAACATCCATCTGTTCAAGCTCCAGATCAAACTGAGCAACTATAGCAAGCATAATTCTTATTGAAGTGTGTTTCACAACTGGTGAAAATACTCCATTGTAATCAATGCCTTCCTTTTGTGTAAACCCCATCGCTACTAGCCTTGTTTTGTACCTGATTAGCTCCTTACCAATGAGCTCTACCTTTTTCTTGTAAATCCATTTACAATTGACCAGCTTCTTATCAATAGGCTTAGTCACCAGAATCCAAGTACCATTTTTCTCAAGAGATTCCATCTCTTCATTCATAGCAAATAGCCACTGCTCCTGTTTTGGACTTTTCATTGCTTCAGAATATGTTTTTGGTTCATGAATCTCAAGTTCTTCAGCCACACTTAGTGCATAGTACACCATATCAGCATGGCCATATCTCTGAGGTGGTGTAATGACTCTTCTCTGCCTATCTCTGGCCAACTTATAATTTCTGAGTTCATTATTCCTCAGTAAGCTTTCCTCAGCTTGTTCATGCCCATCTTCTTCAGCAGCTGGATTACTTCTTGTCTGAGAACTGGTCAGATGCTCCACCTAAACCATGTCTACTTCATTCTCGGACACTTGAACTTCACTGGAAGAGCTCGCACACCCTGCAGATAAGGCATTTGCATTTCATCAAACACCACATCCTTGTTGATTATTACCTTATTCATCCCAGGTTCAGTACACCAAAGTTTATAGCCTTTTACTCCCTTTTGGATAACCCAGCATAACACATCTCAGTGCTCTAGGTTCCAACTTATCTTGTTTAACATGAGCATAAGCTCTGCATAAAAAAAAACTTTCAAATGAGAATAGCTTGAAGCTTTCCCATACCACAGCTCATCAAGAGTTCTAAAACCAACAGCAGAAGATGATGACCTATTTATCAAATAACTCACAATCACAGCTACTTCACCCCAGAATTTTCTTGACATACCAGCATCAAAGAACATACATCTAACTCTTTCAAGAATAGTACAGTTAATTCTCTCAATAATCCCATTTTGTTGAGGGCTACCTGGTACTGTTTTATACCTTTTGATGCCTTTCTGAGCACAATATTCTCCAAATTTTCCTGAAACAAACTCCAGACCATTGTCTGTCCTGAGGCATTTTAACTTGGTTCCATTTTCATTCTCAACTTCAGTGCACCAAGCTTTAAACTTCTCAAGAGCCTCTGTTTTATCCTTTAAGATGAAAATCCACAGTTTCTTAGAATAATCATCCATCACCGACATAAAGAATCTACCATTTCCCAAACTTTCAGTCTTAGTTGGCCCCAACAGATCAGAATAAACATAATCTAAAGAAGCTTTGGATATATGTTCACCTACCTCAAATGGTAGTTTCTTGCTATTCCCAAGAATGCACTGCTTACAGAAATCCAGCTTGAATACCCCTGAATTGTTGATGGAGCCTTGCTTCCTAAATTCATTGATACTTCTTCACCAACATGTCCAAGCCTCTTATGCCATAAGATTGATTCATCCTTACTTACTGCATCAGTTTCACCAATCACAATTTCAACAATCAAGCAGTATAAACCATTTCTTCTTGTACCTTTCATGATGATCTTATTATTCTTGAGTATAACCATCCCTTATCTAGACGATCTCCACTCATATTATTTCTTTTCAAGAAGCCCAAGAGATATTAAATTTCTCCTCATACTTGGTACATATCTCACTTCTTGCAGAGTTTTCACAGATCCATCATGTAGCTTCTTGTACCTTTCATGATGATGTTATCATTCTTGAGTATAATCATCCCTCATCTGGACGATCTTCACTCATATTCTTTCTTTTAAAGAAGCCCAAGAGATATCAAATTTCTCCTCAAACTTGGTACATATCTCACTTCTTGCAGAGTATTTATAGATCCATCATGTAGCTTCAATCTTACACTGCCAAATCCTCTTACTGCACAAGCCTGATCATTTTTCAGGAGAACTGATCCCTCTTCATCATGCTCCAATTCAGAAAACAAACTTTCATGTGGACACATGTGAAAGGAACATCCTGAATCAAGCACCCATTGATCATTAATGTGATTTTCTATCACATTAAGAGCCTCAACCACATCACACTGCTCTGATGAATCTTTAGATTCTTTCTTTCACCTTCCATGTGCCTGTTTCCTTTTCCAGATAGGACAATCTCTCCTCCAATGGCCTGGTTTCTTGCAGTGAAAGCAGTTTTGTTTATCCTCTATCTCAATTTCTTTACCCTTCTTCTGCTTTGGTTTTTTGAAATTGGGTTGAGGTTTCTTGAGATTGTTCTTTTCATATTTCTGTCTCTGCTTCACAGCCAAGCCTTCACCTATATCATCACGTTTCAGAGCAGAAGAATTCTGTAGTTCTTTGGCCTTGAGGGCATATTGCACCTCCTCAACTGAGATATCCTTTCTCTGCCATACAACATGGCATCCTTGAGATGATCATATGACTTGGGCAGTGCATTAAGAAGAATGATTGCTTGGTCTTCATCACCTACTTTCACATCCACATTCTCAAGATCGTCAATAATCTTGTTAAACGCCTCTAACTGATCTTCAAGAGGCTTATCATCCAACAACTTAAACGAATAAAGTCGATGTTTCATGTATAACCTATTGGCCAGAGATTTAGTCATATAAAGTAACTCTAATTTGGCCCAAACAGCTGCAGCAGTTTTCTCCTTGGCCACCTCTCTTAGAACTTTATCTCCCAGGCAAAAAATGATCAAGCTATGCGCCTTCTCGCGAATTTCTTCTTTCTTGGGATCAACTTCTGTCGTCGATGTTTCTTTTTCTTCCTTCAATGCATATGCCAATCCTTGCTGGGTCAGTAAGGCCTTCATTTTAATTAGCCATATCCCCAAGTCATTCTTGCCCGTGAATTTCTCTGTCCCCATTTTCGCTGTCGTCATTGCGCCATTGATCGTCGTCTCTGATCAATCTTCCGAACTGAAATTCAGCTAATCTTCGCCGCGATCTTTACAGTGATCTTCATTCTTCACCGCGAGCTTGATTCCCACAGATGGCCCTATTTGATAAGTAAATTCAGCGCAAATGATAAAAGAATGCAAACACGAGACACAAGATTTACGTGGTTCGATCAAAATGATCTACATCCACGGGACAGAGCTGCAATTTCTTTATTCGCACTTGATCTCACTTTGATTTCAAACTAGAGATAAGAACATAATTCTAGATCTAACTTTGAAACTGAAGAACTCTTCCTCTCTCTATGCACACAAGCTACGAAAACTGAATGAAGAAAACGAACTAAAATAGCTCTTTTATAACAGCTGTTATAACCGCTTCGATAATCGCTTCCCAACTGACTTTCCATCTGAATTTCCAGCCAAGATTTATCCAGCCGCAAAATCTTCCAGCTAAAGATCCAGCTGAACATTTTCTCCAGCTGAGTATGATGGTCCCTGAGCTGGGTCTTTGGTGTAGAGGGGGGGTGAATACACCAAAGATAGATTTCTGAAAACTTTTTCAAGTTTAAAACAGAGTTGGTGAGCTCAGTTATGAATCCAGCTGAGGAAGGTCAGCTGGGTTAATAACTCAGCTGGCGGTGCGGAAAGTGGTGGTTTGAAAACTTAGCTCGATTGCTTAGAAAAACTCAGCTTGAAAATATTCTTTACGTTTTCGACTTAGTTTGGTTATGCAAGTTTATAGTCAAAACACAGCTGTCTTTGGGGAGCAGCTGAGTATGCAGATTTGATAAAGATGCAATATGCAAATGGAATTAGTACAATATCTGAAAATAACGAGAAAGAAAAGAACACAAGATTTTACGTGGTTCGGAGTAACACCTCCTACGTCCACGACCAGATTCACTGGTAATTCACTACCACTTGGTTTCCAAGTACCAAGCAACTTCACAACTCTAACCCGAGCTGTGTTCCAACAGTTTGCGGGTACTGTCAAGCCTAACCTTTCAGTTTACGGGTACTGAAAAAACCTTACAACTACTTGAATTTCGCGCTTCAAGCAAGCGTAACCTTGACCTAACCTTTCTAGGTAAAGAGGGGTTTGGTTTGGGGTTCCAACTAAGAACGAGTTCTTATAATGAAGAACTTAGAGTTAGATGAACTCGTTCGAAATCTAGGCTTAAGATATACAATGGTTTCTGCCTAGGAATCAGACGAAAAACTGGGCAGTTTCTGGATTAGAAACACTTTAAGATAAAGTGTTCTTTTAACTATTTAGAACTGCTTGTAAGCTTTTGAAGACTTGATAATTTCAGAGATTGAAAGCTTGTAGGGAGTTTTTCATGTCTGATCCTGAGGTTGAAGACGGGTTTATATAGGTAGAGATTCAAGACTAGCCGTTATTGGAGCCGTTTGAATCTTACCTACTCTTCTTAAATTCCAAATCTGCCGTTGGGCATTTCTGCACCTGTCTTCATTTGACTCACATCCTAGGTTCTGAAGTCTAGGATGCTGATTTGGCAATCCCTCATTGGTCGAGGTATATTAACTTCCTCTGACACCAGGATTTCTGCCTTTGGAGCTGGCTTTTTAATTCAGAGCTGGATTGGGTAAACTGACTTGAAGTGACGTCTTCAGAGTTAGTTCCCTTTGTTCTGTACAGCTAGACCAGCCGTGTCTTGAACACAGCTCGATTTATCTTCAGCTTGATCTTGCTCCGTTTTGAACTCAGCTCAGCTGGAAAACTCAGCTGATAGTTGACTCCTGCTGTAAACACAGCTGGATCTTCTGCTGTCTTGAGCTTCTGCTATCTTGAGCTTCTGCTGTAAAACACAACTGGATCTTCTGCTGTCTTGAGCTCCTGCTGTCTTTCGCTTCCTGAACCTGTAAACTTAGAAAATCTAGAGCTCAAACAGGCGAGTTGGAAAACACTACTTAGGTTGATGCGATCATCAACTCGGTTGGAGAACAGTTGGGTTTTGGTATTAAATCAAAACTTTATAATTTTCCCAACAATTTCCCCCTTTTTGATGATGCCAAAACCTAACTGAGACAAAATTTCCACCTTTTTATTGATGTAAGAAATTACAGCATAAAAAGAGAAAAAGAAAGAAAGGAAAAAAAATCTTCAATCTTCAATCTTCAATCTTCAATCCTAGCTGGCTGGGTCTTCTCTTCTGCATCCGCTGCTTCTTTCTTTTGACTCGTTTTCTCCTTCAGTTGATTCAGCTGGTTCCTCTAGCTCAGCAGTTTGCCTCTTCTTTGTCTCATTCTCTTCCCCCTTTTTGGCATGATCAACAGGGCGGGAGAGACACACCATCGTCTTATTGAGCTGTGCAATTTCCGGAATTACGTCAGCGATCTTCGCTGTATTATTAGCTGTTGCGATGTTTAGTTTGGCTATGCTGCGGTTGTCAGCTCTGAGCAGCGAGGTCTGGAGTCTTGGTGGTTCAGCTGTTGCATTAGCTGGCTCTTCTTCAATAGCATTAGCCTCAGCTGTGATTGCAGACACAACTTCCTTGTCCTGTTTCAGCTAGGGTTGTCCAGCTGAGTGCTTGGAGGTATGAGTTGGCACTGGAGATAACATCTTCTGAGTAGGGCACAACTTCATTCCTTGCAATTTGGCTTCTTCAGACTTCATTAGATTGAATGAGAAAGTCTGATTCAGCACTTTAGTTGCGCTTGCGACTCCTTTAAGCATGAGGTCTTCAAACCTTGAGATAGAGGCGTCACGTGCAACTCTTGAGGGACTTCAGTATTCCCCTTCCACTTCTGAAGTGGTTGTTATGGGGTTCAACTCATGTTTTCATCATCCAGCTGCAAGTGATCATCAGCTGGATGATGTTTTCCACTTGAGCTTGGTGTAGGAGCTTGAGCTCCAACTTCCATAAGTTGATCTCGAAGCTGGTGTCCCTGTTGAGCTGAAGGAAATTGAGGAGAAGGCGGTTGAAGTATTCCATCTGCTGTGGGGTTTAAGCTTAGTTGATCAGTTGGAATACGTCATTGTGGCGTTGATGATGACGATGTTCACGCTGGCACATGAACTTCTTCTCCACCGTAAGAAACCACCGCTTGTGGGCCTTCTGCTCCTCGGAGAGTAGTTACGAATTCTCTCTCATTGTCACCTGGCTTTTCGGCTGACTGACTGAGCACCTTTAACTTGAATCTTCTCTTTGAAGACGGTGCTTCAGCTTGTTTTGTCTCCTCAAGTTGTTTCCGATTCCCAGCTGGGAAGGAAGTAGATGCATGCTGCTTTGTCTCCTGCATCGTTTTCTGTGCCTCATGCGGCGGAGCAAGAGCTTTGACATGCCTGCTCTTAAAGACTCCGGCTTTATCAACATCTCGTCCAGTTCTAACTGGGCTTCCTCTGAGGTTGAATTCCCTTGACAGGATCTTACTGACGTTGATTTCCACATCCCAGGGAGATGTGTGTCCCGTTCTCTCTTTTATTTTGAGAGAAACAGTGGGGCGGAGGAGGTCTTTTTTCTTTGACATTCCCAGAAAGAACTCTACAACTTCCTGGTGAATGATGTTCTTGAGCTTTGCAGTCACCCACTGTGTTAGACCGGATCTGTCGATGAGCTTCATTTTCTCCTGAAACTCCGTCTTCTTGTGGTTCTTGAGAGTTAAGCAACTCTCATAGTGAAGCTTTGACAGACTCTTCAAGTTTGATCGGCTTCTGGAGATATCTTTCTAGATTCCATGTTCTTCTTCTGCAACTTTTGTTAGTAGAACAAATAATACCAATTGATGGAAGAAGAAAGAGTGCCGAAAAAAAAACTTTTTAGGGTTAATACAAATGTTTGCGTATCTCTTCTAGCATATTTATATCAACTTTCTTGATGAATGGACGATCAAGATCTATAGTTTGATAAGAAGATCTACGACTGGGAGTGATTCTCGCGTCATGTCAGTTTCTTGTTTAGAAAATGCGAGTTAATGCGCGAGAGAGGGCGGTTGAGGCGTTTTGACTTTTGCGTCGAAACTCCCATGTTTCAGGTAATGATGTTGCAAACCTCTCAGCTGATTTTCGTAGTCAGCTGATACCTCGGTTATGAATAGCTGTGTTAAGTGATCGTTTTTCCAGCTGGTTCCCTCTCAGCTGAATAATCCTTCAACTTAGGTGTCTGGCTGAGCTTGATTCTTTCTCAGCTAGGTTCTTTGAGGTTGGTTCTGAATTCCAGCTGGGTCTGCTTCCATTCAGCTGGATGTATCTTCGTCTGGGTTGAGTAATCCAAGTAATCCGCACAGCATCTTGAATCTTGCTTCTATCAGCGGCTTTGTGAGTATATCAGCCCGCTGTATATCTGTGTGAATTTTTTCAACAATCAGATCCTTCTTTTCCACATGATCTCTGATGAAATGATGGCGCACGTACACATGTTTGCATCTTGTGTGATGTACTGGATTTTCTGATATAGCAATCGCACTTGAGCTATCACAGAAGATTGGAACTTGTCCAGTTTTCACTTTGTAGTCATCCAGCTGATGTTTCAGCCAGAGAACTTATGAGCAGCAGTTTCCAGCTGCCATATATTCTGCTTCTGTTGTGGAGGTTGCGATGCACGTTTGCTTCTTTGAAAACCACGAGATCAACTTGCTTCCTAAGAACTGACATGTTCCTGAAGTTGATTTTCTGTCCAACCGATCTCCAGCGAAGTCTGAGTCTGAATATCCAGTCACCTGTAGATTGTCTTCAGCTGGGCACCACAGCCCAACATTCTGAGTTCCTTTGAGATATTTGAGAATGTTCTTGGCTGCTTGCATGTGTGCTTCCTTTGGATCAACTTGAAATCTGGCACACTGTTGGTCCCAAGACGGATACCTTGGTGTAGAGGGGGGTGAATACACCAAGGTTTAAAACTTTTACAAGTTAGAACTCTTTTCAGAGAGCTGGCTGTGTTCGATCCAGCTGGATGACAGCTTGATCGACACAGCTGGCTGTGTGTGTGTGAGGAATGTGGTGGATTTGGAAAGTCCGTCTGTTGCTTCAAATTATATTGCAAAGCTGTGTTTCACTTTTCAGTTAATCAGTTTATGCAGCTTGAAATATATGCTCATGAGGATTAGTAACATGCATAAAACAAAACGATAAATAACAAAGCATTTTTAACGTGGTTCGGAGTAACACCTCCTACATCCACGACCAGGTTCACTAGTAAATCACTACCACTTGGTTTCCAAGTACCAAGCAACTTCACAACTCTAACCCGAGCTGTGTTCCAACAAGCCAAGGGCACTGCCGAGCCTACACCTTCGCTTCCGGCATCAAGAACCTATCCATTCGAATTACACGCCTCGAGCAAGCGTACATTTACCTAAACTTTCTGGGTTTGGGTTAGGGTTTGGGTTTTTCCAACTATGAACGAGTTCTTACAATGAAGAACAAGGAGTAAGATGAACTCGTTCAAACTAGGCTTAAGATATTTATATTCTGATCTATTCTGCCTAAGACTGAATATGTGAACAACTAAGAACACAACTAACTGGCTGGGTGTTCTTGAAAGATTTGGCTTTGAAGATCGTTGTTCATTTTTCTGTTTGTTCTTTTATTTCTTCAGTCGTCTCGCCAGCTCCTCTTCTTCAATGGTGAGGAGATATATATACGTGGAGATTCAAACTAGCCGTTGGAAGAGAGCCGTTTGAATCTTACCTACTCTTGTTGACTTCTGGCCTTTACCTACGAAGTAGGTCTGCATCTGCAGAGGCTAGTTCTTCTCTGATCTGTCTGCGACAGATAAGATCTTCTGACATCGGGATCTTGTCTTTGAGAAGGTCTTTGTCTTCGAGCTTGCTAAGCATTTCTGCTGTGTCTTCAGTGGCTTGGACTCTGCTGCGTCTTGACTCTGAGCTGTGTTTTAGACCTGAGCTGTATCATCAACCTGAGTTGTGTCTTCATCCTGAGCTGTGTCACTGACCTGAGCTGTGTCATCGACACTAAGCTGGGTCTTTTACACTGAGCTGGGTCTTTGACACTGAGCTGGGTTTCCGTCACTGAGCTGGGTCTTGATACTGTAGGATCTTTGACTCTGCTTGGTCTTGCTCTGCAGAGTCTGCTCTGCTGAGTTCTTAAGCTGTCTGCTTAGCTGTGTTTTCTGCTGTCTTCAACGATTCTACCTGTAAACTAAAAAACTCTTATAAGCTCAAACAGGTGAGCTAAAAAACGCATAGGCTTGTACGATCATCTACTCGGTTGGGGTCAGTTGGGTTTTGGTATCCAATCAAAACTCTATTAATTTTCCCAAAAATTTCCCCCTTTTTGATGATGCCAAAACCTAACTGAAAAACAATTTACTTCCCCTTTAACAAGAAAACGGGTTTTCAAAAGTTTAAACATACACAGCAGGTATATCAAATTCAGAGTTCAGTACCTGGACAAAGAGTTATTGTCATCAAGATGAGCTTGAGAGCAAAAACGAATTTTTCATTAATAAAAAAAAATGTTACAATTTTACAAAAATTTAAAAGACAAAAATTCCCAGATGGCTGGGTTTTCAACTGAGCTTCCTCTGATCGTCCATTTGATGGTCAGTCTTGAGACCGTATCTGTTGAAGATGATTTCTTCCAAGTTTCTCCATTCATCTTGATTTTTAGACTTGGAGATTCCTCTTTCGCCAGCCCAGTGATGAACTTCTTTCATAATCTGGGCTTTGTCAGGAAGATTCGTTCCAGCTATAGTGGGAGGTTTCAATTGCTTGACTTTTGGAGCTTTGAGCTAGATGTCGTTTCTCTTGGCAGCTAGGGCTAATGATCTTGCCATCATTGGATCTTCTTCATGAAGTTCAAGCAAGTATTCTTTGAATGCAGTTTCATGATCCATACCTTTGTATTGATTCATGTAGTAGAATTCTTTGATGAATTCTGTTTTGCATTGTTCCCAGTTTTCATTGATTTCATCTGGGTTCCTCTTGTCGGATCTTGGATTGCTTGAAGCTGCTTGTTTCTTCCTAGCTTGCCTGTAGCTTAGCCTTTTCTTCCTCTGTTTTTTCTCAGCAGGCTGGAGCGATTCGGCTTTCTTCTTGATGATTTTGTCCAGCTCTTGCATTTCTCTTCTTTGCTCGTTGTGGAAGTTACACAGCCAGTGATAGTCCTTGTATTCTTCTGGCTTATGTCCACAAGCTTTGGCAAGAGCAACCATCTTCTCTCTCCATGTCTCTTTGACTGCTTTGGCTGCTGCAGTTGGCTCTGGCTCTTCCTCATCCAGCTCTTTGGCGAAGTCGTCGATTTCAGATTGAATTGGCTGTACATGTTCCCCCTGAGCTGCAGCTTCCTTCTCCATTGTTTTTCCCGCTTTATTCTTATCTTCTCCCTTTTTGGCATTATCAACAAGGGAGGCGGAGAGATTGATGACAGATGCGTTGAGCTTGGTGAGAGTGGCTTCAACATCAGCAAGCTTGGCTGAGTTGTCCGCTGTGGCGATGTTCACCGAGTACACAATGTTGTCAAATTCCGAATCGAGCATCCAGATCTTTATACAAGTTGAAGAGTTGGCGGATGTCCGAGCTGTTGGAAAGAGAGGTCTTTTTGAGAGCTTCCAGCTGGCTTGAAATATTTGCTATGTCGTCGACCAGTGGAGCTTGATGTCTTGTTACAATCTCAGGAACTCTCTTTTCTAGAAGGTGCGATTGATCAATGGATTGAGAGACAAGAGATTGCTTGAGATCTAGACTGGTACTTTCTTGTAAGTCTTGAGCAAATTATGGACTTCATCAATTGTCCGTTGTTGCTCTCTAACTTGACAGTCTAGAGCTGTGAATCGCATAATGATATCCACTTGAGATTTCAGTCTGTCCTGAAAAAGAATTTCTTCAACCTCTTTAGATATTGCTTCTTTTATGGCGGTTGAAAGCTCGACAGCTGAGTCCGTTTGAGTTGCAGAATCATGACAGGGTTTGTTTGCCTCGAATTCGACCTGCGAGAGATTCAAACTAGCCGTTAGAAGAGAGCCGTTTGAATCTTACCTACTCTTGTTCACTTCTGGCCTTTACCTACGAAGTAGGTCTGCATCTGCAGAGGCTAGTTCTTCTCTGATCTGTCTGCATCAGATAAGATCTTCTGACATCAGGATCTTGTCTTTGAGAAGGTCTTCGTCTTCGAGCTTGCTAAGCATTTCTGCTGTGTCTTCAATGGCTTGGACTCTGCTGCGTCTTGACTCTGAGCTGTGTTTTAGACCTGAGCTGTATCATCAACCTGAGCTGTGTCTTCATCCTGAGCTGTGTCACTGACCAGAGTTATGTTTTAGACCTGAGCTGTGTCATCGATACTAAGCTGGGTCTTATACACTGAGCTGGGTCTTTGACACTGAGCTGGGTTTCCGTCACTGAGCTGGGTCTTGATATTGTAGGATCTTTGACTCTGCTTGGTCTTGCTCGCCGAGTCTCGCTTTCCGCCGAGTTCTTAAGCTGTCTGCTTAGCTGTGTCTTCTGCTGTCTTCAGCGATTCTACCTGTAAACTAAAAAACTCTTATAAGCTTAAAAAGGTGAGCTGAAAAATGCCTAAGCTTGTGCGATCATCTACTCGGTTGGGGTCAGCTGGGTTTTGGTATCCAATCAAAACTCTATTAATTTTCCCAACACACACACTCCGACTGCGAAAGAGATGTCTGGACGTCTCACTGTTAGATACAGCAGGGAACCTATTATCCCTCTGTATTTGCTGGAATCAACTGACTTCCCTTCAGTTCCAGGTTCAATCTTCCAGTTGGTGTTCATTGGAATCTTTACTGTTCTGCTGGATTGAACTCCATACTTGGCGATCAAGTCTTTCACGTACTTGGATTGATTTATAAAAATCCCTTCTGCTGATTGCTTGACTTGAAGTCCTAGGAAGAAGCTCATTTCTCCCATCATAGACATTTGGAACTGTGTTGACATTATCTCTCCAAATCTTTGGCATAAGAATGTTGATCTTGATCCGAAGATGATGTCGTCTACATAGATTTGAACAACCAGGATGTCTTCTCCCAACTTGATGGTGAAGAGTGTTCTGTCTACTGAGCCCTTCTTGAATCCTTTGGATACAAGGAAATTTGATAGAGTATCATACCAAGCTCGAGGTGCTTGTTTCAATCCATAAAGCGCCTTCTTTAGCTTGTAGACTTTATTTCCTTCTACTTCAAATCCTGGAGGTTGTTCAACATAGACATCTTCTTTGATTTCTCCATTTAGAAATGCACACTTTACATCCATTTGATAGACCTTGAATTTGTGATGTGCTGCATACGCGAGAAAAAGTCTTATTGCTTCCAATTGTGCTACTAGAGCAAATGATTCTTCGAAGTCAATTCCTTCTTTCTGTGTGTAGCCCTTGGCAACTAGTCGAGCTTTGTTTCTGATGATGACTCCAAGGGTATCCAGTTTGTTCTTGAAGATCCATTTGAGTCCTATGACTTTGACTCCTTCAGGTCTGACGACCAATTCCCAGACGTAATTTCTGAGAAATTCATTCAGCTCTTCTTGCATAGCATTTGTCTAGGGCACACTCTTTAAAGCTTCGAGAATTGTTTGAGGCTCTAGAACTTGAGCTACATAACACGCCACTAGAGCTGTGTCTTCATCATAGACCATCAGTTCTAGCTCTATTGAGAGTTGAGCTGTGTCAGCTGCTTCTTGATGATCTGATGTAGCTTGAGCAGCTGAGCTTCTGGTTTTGACTTGGTCAGATGGTTCTCCAATGATTGCTGATGATGGATGATCTTCAATCCATCTTCTTCTTTTACGAATTTCTTCTTCCAGCTGATTGATGCTAGAAGTGGCTAGATTTCGTCTGGCTTGGAGTTGCTCTGGAGTTAAGTCTTGAGAAAGAGACTCTTCTTGGATTGAGTTTTGAGGTGACTTCTGTAAAGGCTCTACTGGAGATAGTGCTGGGGATTCAGCTGTGTCTGGATTTCCAGCTGATGGCATTTTCCCTTGATTTGGCGTTGGAGGTTCTTCTTAATTTCCAGCTGGTGGAGCTTCCTGATTGATTTGAAGTTCCTCATCTAGCTCATCATTCCATATTAATGGTTCGGCCAGATTTCTGATTCGATTCTCTTGAGCTCTTGTCTGAATCTGCCTTGAAGATTCTCCTTCATTTCTTCGTTTGAAATAATCTCTATATTCGAATGATGATTCGTCAAAGGTAACATGTGGAGTTACTTCGATCGTTTGAGTTCTTCTGTTAAAGACTCTGTATGCTTTACTCACAGCTGAGTAACCAAGGAATACTCCTTGGTCAGTCTTCGCATCGAACGTCTTGAGTTGTGTTTTTCCATTGTTTAGGATATGGCATTTGGATCCGAAGACCTTGAAATATCCAATGTATGGTGTTCTATTATTCCATAGCTCATACGGCGTCTTTCCTTGTCTTGATGTGAGTAGAGAGTGATTCTGAGTGAAGCATGATGTGTTGATTGCCTCGGCCCAGAACTTCTTAGGAATGGCAGAGCTGGCTAGCATTGAGGTAGCTGCTTCTTTGAGTGTTCTGTTTCTTCTCTCTACTACTCCATTCTGCTGAGATGTGCGTGCTGCTGAGGTTTGATGTTGAACTCCGTTCTTCTCGCAGTATTCATAAATAGTTTCATTCAGAAAATCCATTCCTCGATCTGATCTGATTGACATTATCTTGCACTCCTTCTGAGTTGACAACCTTTCCAGCAGGATTGGCAGCTTAGTCCTTGTTTCGCTTTTCTGCTATAGGAATGACACCCATGTAAATCTTGAGAAATCATCCACTACGACCAGAGTATATTTTCTGCCGTTGAAACTCGCTGGAGTAACTGGACCAAAAAGATCCATGTGAAGGAGTTGAAGAACTCGATCAGTTGACTGAACTGGCTTGAGAGAGAATGAAATTATTGTTTGTTTTCCTTGTTGACATGCGCTGCACATATGACTTTTGTCATATATTGGATCTGGAATTCCATTAGCGAGCTGGTTTCTAGCCAGTTTGTTGATTGTCTTGAAGTTGAGATGATTCAGCCGTTTGTGCCACAGCCAGCTGACTTCATTGCTGCTTTTCGATACAAGACAAGTCTCAGGAGGGCTGCTGTTCCAGTCAGCAAAATACATATTTCCTTCTCTTTTCCCTCTTAGTAGTATCTGCTTGGTTTCCATGTGCTACACTGTGCATTCCTGTGCATCAAACTTGACAGAAAAACCGTTGTCGCAGAATTGGCTAATGGAAAGCAAGTTATGTTGCAGTCCTTGTACATAAGAAACATTGGGGATTATAACATTTTTAGTTTTAAATGTACCATAACCTTTGGTTAGACCTTTGGAGTTGTCACCAAATGTTACTTGTGGGCCTGGACGCTCGATATACTTCTGGAGTAGATGCTTTAAGTGCGTCATGTGCTTGGATCATCCACTGTCCAAGTACCATAGTGTTCTCATCGACTCCTCAATGATGTGTCGTTCTCTTGCAAGCTATAAAAAAGATCCAAATTTAGGTACCCAGTTTTAATTGGGTCCTTGTGGGTTAGACAGAGATCCTTTTACGACCCAGATCTGCTTGATGACTTGAATTGGATCATTTGATCTGATGATCCTTCCAGCTGAGTTGATATACACATTCTTTGTGTTCTTCGGTTGTTGCTGGTGGGGTCTTGATCTCAGTATCTTCCCAGCTTGATGTCTTTGTTGATGTCCTGATCTTTTTCGGTATCCAGCTGAGACGTTCCTTTGTCTCTGCTGTCTCTTGTGATATCTCGGCTGGAAATGGTGCTCCAGCTGGTGATCATATGAGTGATATCCAGCTGGGTATCTCCTTTCATATCTCGGTTGATATCTTTCGACGTGCTGTTGCGGTTTCTGGTATCTGAAATGTCCAGCCTGCTGTCTTTGTTGAGTTTGAGCATGTTGTTGTCTGATCTGTGCTTGAGGTTGTCTCACAGCTGGCCTTTTTGATGTCTGATGTGTCCTCAACGGTCATTGCTGAGCAGCTGGAATTGGGTTTTCTTTTGCTCTTATAAACATTGCCTTTGTTCCACTAGTGGAAGCAATGTTTGTATCATCCTTTGATCCATTGTAACCCAGTTCTGCTTTGAGTGCTGCTGGACGTTGTGCACTTATGATTTCGTCCATTATTGTTGTAGCTTTGATGAGAGCTACCATCTTCTTAGATAGTACCTCTTCGGAACTTTTCAGCTCTATAATCTCAGCTGACTTCTTTTCTGATTCAGCTGTGGCCTTTTCCAATTCTTCCATCAGTTGTTTCTTTTCGTAGTAGAAGTCTTTCATCTGCTGATCTTGTTTCACTATTTTGTCTTTTAGTGAAATAACTTCTTCTTGGAGCTGTGTTGTATCAACTGCTTCTGATACCTTTTTCTTTTCCAGTTCCACCTTCAGCTCGGCATTCTCACACATTATGTCGTCAAGGATCTCTTGAAGCTCCTTGGAATCGTTCATAACCTTCTCTACTAAACTCCAATCAGGTAGCCCTGATTCTGAAACCTGTGTGGAGTATTCGTGTGATGGTGAGAGGTTAGATAGATTTGAGTTCTTGACATTACCTCATCTTCATCGATTCCGTCTGTCTGTCCCATGAAGCATGTATCCCATTCAGGTTCATCATGAGCCATCAGTGCTTCTTCTTCTGAGTCTGAAAATGGCATGTTATCATCCATTTTGTTGCACTCCGACTCCTCATCAGCTGCTGCGTACTTGTCTCTGTAAGTTTTTGCGAACTTCTTGTACTTGCCCTTGCTGGTGTTGAGTCTGTTGTAGTTTTTGACCAGCATGGCAATCTCTTCAAGTAGCTCTTTCTTGCTCATGTCCTTCTTGTCCTTCATTGATGACTCAGCTGACTGCATGTATGTGGATTTTTCAGAGTTAGCTCTGAACGCAATCTCCTTTGGCGCAGATGTCAGCTCTCCATCATTCTGATTGCGTGAAGATTCTTTCATGGTAATCTTCAAGTTGTATTCGTTGACTTTGAGCAGGGAGAATAATCTTTCAGTTGAAAGATCACGCAAGTCGCTTCGACTTTGGTGTACCACCTTGTATGTGTTCCATTCAGCTGTGAGCGCTGAAAGGACTTTTAGGTTCTTCTCTCGCTGGGTTTATTTCCCAGTTCTGATGGTTTCAATTTCTACCACGATATTTGAGAATCTGAGTTCCATCCCTTCGATGGATTCGTTGACAAGCTGCTTGAAGTAATCAAACTTCTGGCAGACGATTGTGAATTTATTTTCTTTTATTTCTTCCGACCCTTCGCATAGCTTGGCTAGGGTTTCCCACATCTCCTTTGCGGTATTGCAGTTGATGATCTTGTTGAGGTAGGCATTGGAGACTGTTGACGAGATGGTGTTCCTCGCAAAGCTGTCTAATCCAGCTTGCTTCCTTTCTTCTGAGGTATGTTCATTCTTTGGCTTCGGAATGATCTGATATGTTGGCTGTCCACCATCTTGAGCTGGAACAAGCTCGTTTTCTTGTTTGTAAATGATGATGGGTCCGTCTGTGATGACGTCCCACATCATGTCATGATGCGCACATAGAAAGCTTTTTAATCTGAACTTCCAGATTGCATAATCATCGACCGAGAAGGTGCGAAGGTTCCTGTTAAGAAAAGAATCCATGGAGATATGCACAGTATGAAATAATTATGAGTTTTTCCAAAAGAGGATCTGTTCAGTTGACCACTGATAGATAGTCAAGACAAATCTCTTGATTCAGAAACAACGGTCTTTTGAACCATTGCTCTGATACCAATTGATTGTCCCTGAGCTGGGTCTTTGGTGTAGAGGGGGGGTGAATACACCAAAGATAGATTTCTGAAAACTTTTTCAAGTTTAAAACATAGTTGGTGAGCTCAGTTATGAAGCTGAGGAATGTCAGCTGGGTTAATAACTCAGCTGGCGGTGCGGAAAGTGGTGGTTTGAAAACTTAGCTCGATTTCTTAGAAAAACTCAGCTTGAAAATATTCTTTACATTTTCGACTTAGTCAGGTTATGCAAGTTTATAGTCAAAACACAGCTGTCTTTGGGGAGCAGCTAAGTATGCAGATTTGATAAACACAGTGAAGAAGAGACGCACTTCAACAATCAAGTAGTATAAACCATTTCTTCTTGTACCTTTCATGATGATCTTATTATTCTTGAGTATAACCATTCCTTATCTAGACGATCTCCACTCATATTCTTTCTTTTCAAGAAGCCTAAGAGATATTAAATTTCTCCTCATACTTGGTACATATCTCACTTCTTGCAGAGTTTTCACAGATCCATCATGTAGCTTCTTGTACCTTTCATGATGATATTATCATTCTTTAGTATAATCATCCCTCATCTAGACGATCTTCACTCATATTCTTTCTTTTAAAGAAGCCCAAGAGATATCAAATTTCTCCTCAAACTTGGTACATATCTCACTTCTTGCAGAGTTTTTATAGATCCATCATGTAGCTTCAATCTTACACTGCCAAATCCTCTTACTGCACAAGCCTGATCATTTTTCAGGAGAACTGATCCCTCTTCATCATGCTCCAATTCAGAAAACAAACTTTCATGTGGACACATGTGAAAGGAACATCCTGAATCAAGCACCCATTGATCATTAATGTGATTTTCTATCACATTAAGAGCCTCAACCACATCACACTGCTCTGATGAATCTTTAGATTCTTTTTTTCACCTTCCATGTGCCTGTTTCCTTTTCCAGATAGGACAATCTCTCCTCCAATGGCCTGGTTTCTTGCAGTGAAAGCAGTTTTGTTTATCCTCTATCTCAATTTCTTTACCCTTCTTCTACTTTGGTTTTTTGAAATTGGGTTGAGGTTTCTTGAACTTGTTCTTTTCATATTTCTGTCTCTGCTTCACAGCGAAGCCTTCACCTATATCATCACGTTTCAGAGCAGAAGAATTCTGTAGTTCTTTGGCCTTGAGGGCATATTGCACCTCCTCAACTGAGATATCCTTTTCTCTGCCATACAACATGGCATCCTTGAGATGATCATATGACTTGGGCAGTGCATTAAGAAGAATGATTGCTTGGTCTTCATCACCTACTTTCACATTCACATTCTCAAGATCGTCAATAATCATGTTAAACGCCTTTAACTGATCTTCAAGAGGCTTATCATCCAACAACTTAAACGAATAAAGTCATTGTTTCATGTATAACCTATTGGCCAGAGATTTAGTCATATAAAGTGACTCTAATTTGGCCCAAACAGTTGCAGCAGTTTTCTCCTTGGCCACCTCTCTTAGAACTTTATCTCCCAGGCAAAAAATGATCAAGCTATGCGCCTTCTCGCGAATTTCTTCTTTCTTGGGATCAACTTCTGTCGTCGATGTTTCTTTTTCTTCCTTCAATGCATATGCCAATACTTGCTGGGTCAGTAAGGCCTTCATTTTAATTAGCCATATCTCCAAGTCATTCTTGCCCGTGAATTTCTCTATCCCCATTTTTGCTGTCGTCATTGCGCCATTGATCGTCCTCTCCGATCAATCTTCCGAACTGAAATTCAGCTAATCTTCGCCGCGATCTTTACAGTGATCTTCATTCATCACCGCGAGCTTGATTCCCACAGACGACCCCATTTGTTAAGTAAATTCAGCGCAAATGATAAAAGAACGCAAACACGAGACACAAGATTTACGTGGTTCTATCAAAATGATCTACATCCACGGGACAGAGCTGCAATTTCTTTATTCCCACTTGATCTCACTTTGATTTCAAACTAGAGATAAGAACATAATTCTAGATCTAACTTTGAAACTGAAGAACTCTTCCTCTCTCTATGCACACAAGATACGAAAACTAAATGAAGAAAACGAACTAAAATAGCTCTTTTATAACAGCTGTTATAACCGCTTCGATAATCGCTTCCCAACTGACTTTCCATCTAAATTTCCAGTCAAGATTTATCCAGCCGCAAAATCTTCCAGCTAAAGATCCAGCTGAACATTTTCTCCAGCTGAGTAGATGGTCCCTGAGCTGGGTCTTTGGTGTAGAGGGGGGGTGAATACACCAAAGATAGATTTCTGAAAACTTTTTCAAGTTTAAAACAGAGTTGGTGAGCTCAGTTATGAATCCAGCTGAGGAAGGTTAGCTGGGTTAATAACTCAGCTGTCGGTGCGAAAAGTGGTGGTTTGAAAACTTAGCTCGATTGCTTAGAAAAACTCAGCTTGAAAATATTCTTTACGTTTTCGACTTAGTTAGGTTATGCAAGTTTATAGTCAAAACACAGCTGTCTTTGGGGAGCAGCTGAGTATGCAGATTTGATAAAGATACAATATACAAATGGAATTAGTACAATATCTGAAAATAACGAGAAAGAAAAGAACACAAGATTTTACGTGGTTCGAAGTAACACCTCCTACGTCCACGACCAGATTCACTGGTAATTCACTACCACTTGGTTTCCAAGTACCAAGCAACTTCACAACTCTAACCCGAGCTGTGTTCCAACAGTTTGCGGGCACTGTCAAGCCTAACCTTTCAGTTTACGGGTACTGAAAAAACCTTACAACTACTTGAATTTCGCACTTCAAGCAAGCGTAACCTTGACCTAACCTTTCTGGGTAAAGAGGGGTTTGGTTTGGGGTTCCAACTATGAACGAGTTCTTACAATGAAGAAATTAGAGTTAGATGAACTCGTTCGAAATCTAGAGTTAAGATATACAATGGTTTCTGCCTAGGAATCAGACGAAAATCTGGGCAGTTTCTGGACTAGAAACACTTTAAGATAAAGTATTCTTTTAACTATTTTGAACTGCTTGTAAGCTTTTGAAGACTTGATAATTTCAGAGAATGAAAGCTTGTAGGGAGTTTTCGTGTCTGATCTTGAGGTTGAAGACGGGTTTATATAGGTAGAGATTCAAGACTAGCCATTGGAGGAGCCGTTTGAATCTTACCTACTCTTCTTAAATTCCAAATCTGCCGTTGGGCGTTTCTGCACCTGTCTTCATTAGAGTCACATCCTAGGTTCTGAAGTCTAGGATGCTGATTTGGCAATCCCTCATTGGTCGAGGTATATTGACTTCCTCTGACACCGGGATTTCTGCCTTTGGAGCTGGCTTTTGAATTCAGAGCTGGATTGGGTAAACTGACTTGAAGTGACGTCTTCAGAGTTAGTTCCCTTTGTTCTGTACAGCTGGACCAGCTGTGTCTTGAACTCAGCTCGATTTATCTTCAGCTTGATCCTGCTCCGTTTTGAACTCAGCTCAGCTGGAAAACTCAGCTGATAGTTGACTCCTGCTGTAAACACAGCTGGATCTTCTGCTGTCTTAAGCTTCTGCTGTAAAACACAGCTGGATCTTCTGCTGTCTTGAGCTTCTGCTGTAAAACACAGCTGGATCTTCTGCTGTCTTGAGCTTCTGCTGTCTTCCGCTTCCTGAACCTGTAAACTTAGAAAATCTAGAGCTCAAACAGGCAAGGTGGAAAACACTACTTAGGTTGATGCGATGATCTACTCGGTTGGAGAACAGTTGGGTTTTGGTATTAAATCAAAACTTTATAATTTTCCCAACAGAGTATTATGTCTAGTTGTTATAATCCCGACTGAGGAAATCTCACCTGTGTAACTTATCCAACTGAGACTTTCCCAGATGAGAAATTTCCAGCTTGTTGAAGTGCGTCTCTTCTTCACTTCTTTAGCCGCATGGAATGTGCAAATAAAATATCAGCATATGTTTACATCCATAATATTATAATTCAGCATACAAATATATGAATGATTTTGTATATATATTCTTAAAATTTGGCGCTTCTGCAACTAATTTTTCGTTTGCCCACAAATGTACTAGTTGATACTCATCTGCTAATTGCATGTAGGTGCATTAATTGTACAAGATATGTTGACCCCCAAAGTTTATAGTAGAGTAGTGTATTTGAGCTTCGAATCTATAATCTCTTAATCACGAGTAAGTCGATGACTCGATATTTCATGCATGTGTGCACCTATAACTATAAATAAAATAATGATTGCACGGATCACCTTATTTTATCGACCGATTAAGTTTTTGGATCGCAAAAGAATAAAAAGGAACTACCATTATCATTTCTGATTTTAGTTTTATATTTGAATCTGTGCATCATTTTGAGGAGGCGATATCATCACCAAAATTGATTAATTAAGAACAGACCGAAAAAAATTTGCATGTTTAATTAACGTGCATGATTCTTTCAAAAAACTAAATAAATATTGAATGCGCATGATTAAAAAAATGTCAACGTCAATCAAATGTCTATTTGATAGTACTCACTCATCTATTAAGAGTGTGGTTTTTAGTGGGTGGTAAGATAGATGTTATTTGAATGGAGAAAGGGATCCATTGTAACGACCCAGCTTCCGGACTAACGGTTGACCCCATAAACCATCACAAGTCCTTTCTAGCGTGCTTTATCCTCAGTTACACACTTCCTAGGAAAACTTCCCAGAAGGTCACCCATCATAGAATTGCTCTAGACCAAGCACGCTTAACCTTGGAGTTCTTCCACAATGAGCCCCAGAAAAGTTTGTGGTGACCCGCGATCCTGGGCCTACGCGGATCCGTCTGAGCCACAACGCTGGTGGAGTGAAACCATAAGGATCATAGCATAAAAGAGAACGAAATATAATCATATGAAATAACCAAATGATAAGTGTTTGAAATAAAAGAGTTGAGGTGGGTAATCTTAAAAACAACATTTGCCCTAACATAACATAACTTGGGTCAATATATGAGGACACCGGGCCCGCACTGCGGAAGCGTCTTAAAAGACAACCACATAGAAAGTAGATGGTTAGAACATAAGGTAACTTGAGTTCAAAGTCCTAAGCCTTATTTGGAATAACAACAAGGGTAATAATGACCAACAAACACGTAGAAAGAAAACATATGATGACGTTAAGCCAGACCGTCACCTAATAGATATTAGACAACATCGACACCCCCTTCTCCATCGCCACGTCGTTCATCCTTCATTAGGGAAAACAATGCAGGGGGTCGTGCCCCTCTTTGAAAACGTTTTATAAAGATTTGGCATGCCTCTTTCTTATGGAAGGGGGACTTTAGAAAAATAATTACCCTTCTAATAAGTAAAACAGTTAAAAGAATCAATTGGTTCAAACCATAAAACAACTCACATTCTTGGGTTACCGTCCCGGTTCAATTAAAGAGGAAAGCCACTGCCTCCAATTGAACCATCATAACTTCCGGTATACACTAACTTGGCTTGTACAGAGGCCAAGGCCGATCGTAATAATATTTCAACTTGGTAAACCACAAGCAATTGAGCATAGAAACATTTAGGCATGCATATCACATTTTGAAAGCATTGGGTTTAATAATTCTAAAGTTACCCCTTGGGAATTTGTAATCCCACAGTTTGAAAATAGGAAACCCACCTTGAATCTGGTACACTGGTATTGTCCTCGAAGTACTCTTAGTGATTTCTTGGTCCTACAAGAGTGATCTTAAACACTTAGGTTCATAAATTCATAGTTATCTAAGACCTTAGGGATGGAAACAGGGCGGGTCCGGAGCGGGGATTGCTTCTTCATTCCCATAGCCATCCTAGAAATTTGCCCCCGGCCCCGACTTCATACCCGTTTAAATCGGAGCGGGACGGGATCGGGGATTATCCGATGGGGGGAGGATACCCATCGGGTACCCGTTTAAGCGATAAAATCTAAAAATTTAAACTTTATTTTGAATTCAAAATTTACTTTCTCTCCAAAAAAATCAAGGAAAAAAGAGCAAAAGTTGATGAAGTTTATTCTAGTGGAGACAATCTTATTTATAAGCCACCTCCTATCTTCTATTGTATTCCTTTCATTTTCGATGTGGGACAAAGAATAATGAAAGAGGAGGGAGAAATGAAGAGAAACAAGTTGTCCCACATTGAAAATTGATGAAAAATGGGAAGTAGAGTTGGGTTACGTAAAGGAGGAGAGGTAGCAATATACATGCATTTAACTAATTCGGATTTTTGGTCAACATAATGAATCTGAATTTTCATATTAATAGTTTTTTTAATAGCATATAATACAATTTTAAAAAATTAAATATAATATTTTTCCGGGGAGGGTTTGGGGTGGGCACCTATATACCCGGTCCCACCCCGAACCCGACCTCGGTATGAGTTTCTATACCCATCCCCGCCCCGATACCCGAAATATTATACCCATCCCCGCCCCATTAGGGGCGGGTACTGATACGGCCAATGAATATGCGGAAGAAAGGACTCGAACACACGTCAACAGAAAGGTTGATTCAATCCAATTATAAACTGAACTAAAAGAGATTAAAACACCTAATAAACTGATCTAGATCGAAAATTGAGGAATAATAAGAACAGAACACAAAACAGAACCAAACTATCGATTAGAAACCCTAAACTGAAATCTGATTAGGATCTATAGCAAATCAACTCCGATTATGCTCAAATTTGAATACAAATTATTAATTGAAGTCAGGAACAACATATCCAAAATTCAGCCAATTAGCACGAGGGGTTTGGGATTTGGCACAGGGCTGACTTTTGGCTCGATTTAGGTTAAATGTTGGGACGATGGCTTTATGAACGGAAATCTGGACTTGGCGAGGGTTTGGCGTGGATGCAGGGATGGTATGGATAGTAGATGATGGAAGGAAGGAGGTCGAGATGGCTGGACGAAGAGGACGAAGAAATAGGATGAAGAACTTACCCGAAACGAACCCTGGATCGACTTGAATCCGAAACGCGTCTGTGGAGCGATCTTCGTGGCTTGTCTAACCCGGATACCACTGGATATCACGAACGAGACAGTTGATTTCAAGTTCTAAAGATTCCAACTCAAGATCTTTACCAAGAACACAAGAGAAAACGTGAACCTAAGCACGATGTGAGACAAAACGATCAACTCGATTTTGATTCAAAATTGTCTACTGAAAATAGTGTTCTCCAAAGACCTAAATACTAGGGCTAATCCCTTGACCAATTCGAACTAGGCCTAACAATTGGGCTTCGAAATTAAATTAAAAGAAATACTAACTATTGGGCTTTACTATTGAATTAAATTACATACCACAAAGTCTGAGCCCAAATAAAATAAAACATAAAATAATTACACAAACAAGAGCCCAATTTTCGAAACTAGGCCCATCATAAACATCAATCCTGGGCACTGGTCAAGTTCACCAACTTGGACTGCTTACTCCCGATATCTTCATCTTCCAGTTTCTTCCGGACAATGCACTGAAAATAGCCTTGCAGTTTCTTGGCTCTCAATCTTGTAACTGGACCTCTCAGCTACAACTCCGGGTTTGATTCATCAGTGCTGGACCCCGGCTCATCATTCTCCCCTGCTGAAAAGAATTCATCCTCGAATTCGGCTCCTCGTCAGCATCGAAATCATCTACAGGAAAACAAGATAAGTCAGAAATATTAAAAGTATTAGAACACTTATACTCACCTGGAAGATCAATGCGGTAGGCATTGTCATTGACTCGGGCAACGACAGTAAACGGTCCATCTCTTCGAGGCATCAACTTAGACTTCCTCAAGTTAGGGAAGCGCCCTGGACTGAAGTGGATCCAAACCCTATCGCCTGGTTTGAATATCACTTGCTTGCGATGTGCATTAGCCTTGGTTGCGTTTTTCTGACCTTGAAGTTCGATCATGTCCTTGTTATTCTTGTGCATCTCTTGAACATGTTCAGCTCTACGAGAACCTTGCAAACTTGAAAGATGGTCAATAGGCAAAGGAATAAGATCTGTAGGAGTAAGAGGATTAAAACCATACACAACCTCAAACGGAGACATATTAGTGGAAGAATGCACAACACGATTATAAGCAAACTCAGCAAAAGGTAAGCACTCTTCCCAAGACTTCAGATTATTTTTCACTAACGCACGAAGTAAAGTACCTAAAGTCCTATTAACTACTTCGGTCTGACCATCAGTCTGAGGATGACATGCAGTAGAAAATAAAAGTTTAGTACCTAGCTTTCCCCAAAGAACTCGCCAAAAATGTCCCAAGAACTTAGAATTCCTATCAGACACAATAGTCCTAGGCATGCCATGCAGTCTAACTACTTCACGAAAGAACAGATTAGCAATATTAACAGCATCATCAGTTTGTCTGCATGCAATAAAATGAGACATTTTAGAAAACCTGTCCACAACCACATATACAGAATCCTTGCCAGACTTAGACCTAGGCAAACCAAGAACAAAATCCATAGAAATGTCAATCCAAGGTGCAGAGGGTGCAGGCAGTGGAGTGTATAAACCAAATGGATTAGAACTAGATTTAGCCTACATCTAGCACAGATTCTCTCTACATCTCTCTTCATGCGAGGCCAATAAAAATGCTCATGCAATAAATTCAAAGTCTTTGCAATACCAAAATGACCCATCAGACCACCTGCATGAGACTCTAAAACAAGCAAATCTCGCATGGAACAAGTAGGAACACACAACTTTGTATCTTTAAACAGAAATCCATCAGTCACATAAAAGGAATCAACAGTTCTAGACCTAGACTGACAATTCTCAAAAATATCACCAAAGTAAGGATCAGATGCATAAAAACACTTCAAATTCTCTAACCCTAAGCACTGGGCATGCATCACAGAAAATAAGGTATACCTGCGAGAAAGTGCGTCAGCAACCACGTTTTCCTTACCTTTCTTGTACTTAATCACATATGGGAAAGATTCAATGAATTCAACCCATCTAGCATGTCTCGAATTCAAATTCTGCTGCCCTTTCAAGTGCTTCAGTAATTCGTGATTAGTGTGAATCACGAACTCCTTTGGTCTCAGATAATGCTGCCAAGTCTTCAAAGACCTCTTCAATGCATACAGCTCCTTCTCGTACGTAGAGTACCTAAGGGCTGCTCCATTCAGCTTCTCACTGAAATAGGCGACCGACTTCCTATCCTGCATCAAAACAGCACCAATGCCAATACCAGAGGCATCACACTCAATCTCGAATGTCTTAGCAAAGTCAGGTAAAACCAAAACAGGAGCATTACATAATTTTGACTTCAACAAATTAAACGCATGCTCTTGGACTTTACCCCACTCAAACTTCTTATCTTTCCTATTCAACTCAGTCAATGGTGCAGCAATGGATGAAAAATCACACACAAAATGACGGTAAAATTCTGCTAAACCACGGAAAGACCTAACTTCAGAACTAGACTTAGGTGTTGGCCATTCCTCAATGGCTCGCACCTTAGCTCTATCAACTTGTACACCACGACTACTAACAACAAAACCAAGAAAAATAACCTCATCCATGCAAAAGGAGCACTTAGACAGGTTGGCATACAACTTAGCATCACGCAACAACTCAAAAACATGCCTAAGATGTCTAACATGCTCAGAAACACAAGTACTATAGATAAGGATATCATCAAAGTAAACAACAACATATTTCCCAATAACATCACGTAGCACATGATTCATCAAACGCATAAAAGTACTAGGAGCATTAGTAAGTCCAAAAGGCATCACAAGCCATTCATACAAACCATGCTTAGTCTTAAATGCGGTTTTCCACTCATCCCCTTCAGACATTCTAACTTGAAAATATCCAGAACGTAAATCAATTTTAGAAAAGACAGACGCTCCAGACAACTCATCTAGCATATCATCTAACCTGGGAATG
The DNA here is from genome assembly GCA_031470985.1 of Agastache rugosa. Classification (NCBI taxonomy): domain Eukaryota; kingdom Viridiplantae; phylum Streptophyta; class Magnoliopsida; order Lamiales; family Lamiaceae; genus Agastache; species Agastache rugosa. The sequence continues at coordinate 34,600,488 of CM062606.1, read as the reverse complement.
GGAAAACGATACTTTATCCTGATCTTATTGATAGCTCTGCAGTCCATACACATATGCCAATCATTCGTCTTCTTCGGCACAAGGATGACAGGAACTGCACATGGCGACATGCTCTCTCTGATCTGTTTCTTTTCCAGCAACTCCCGAACTTATCGGTCTATTTCTTTGGTCTCCTCAGGGCTGGTCCTGTAAGCTGGTCTGTTGGGAAGAACGGCGCCAAGCTGGAAGTCTATCTGGTGCTCTATTCCCCGAATAGGCGGTAGACCACTTGGTATCTCTTCTGGAAATACATCCTTGAACTCCTCCATCAATGATTGCAAAACAGAAGGAATAACAATATCTGGAGTATCATTAGCCTTAAAAGTAACTAGAACGATAGGCTTACCAGCTCGGATTGCTTTCTGTACTCCCTTTGCACTAATAAACAAGTTCTTGTGCACTGGATCTGAATTGACTGCACTGGAACTCGATGGAGTGGCATCATGAATGGACTTAGCAGATCCTTTAGGCATGGAAGAGGCTGTCTTGGAAGACTTGAGATCAGACGAGCTCATTATAGGGCTAGGAGACGATGGCGTGGCCGTGTTATCTGACTTCTTCTTCTCCCGTTCTTCCTTGAACTTCTCTTGCATTCTCTTCTGGTCTTCTGCAACATCCTTAGGTGCCAATGGCCATAATCTAAAGGTCCGTCCATCTTTAGTCACAGAATAAATGTTGGCGAATCCATCATGTATTGCTTTCCTGTCAAACTGCCAAGGACGACCAAGCAAAATATGTGCCGCATCCATAGGGATAACGTCACATAAAACAGTGTCAGTATATCTATCAACTGAAAATGTAACATGTACCTGATATCCAACTCGGATTTCACCTCGGTCAGACAACCACTGTAGACGGTAAGGCTTGGGATGCTTCTGTGGAATCAGGTTCAGTTTCCCTACTGCATACTGACTGATAGCGTTCACAACGCTTCCACTGTCTATGATCATCGAGCATGTCTTGTCTAGAACCGAACAATGAGTGTAGAAGATGTTTTCACGCTGATCGTTCTGTTCTTCTCGAAAAAGGCTCAAAGCTCGAATAGAAACAAGACTAGGGTAAGTCTGCTTCAGTTTTGCATCTTCAACTTCGACGCCGGTGGACTCTTCCAGGGCCTGTTCGGCGTCTACTGCTTCAACTGGATCATCGAGTTCATCTTCACTAGCTGATTCTAACTCATTATGCTCAGTAATGATGAGAACTCGGCGATTTGGACACTGGGTTTGAAAGTGTCCCCATCCTTTGCACTTGTGACACTGAACGTCACGTGCTCTTCCTGGAGTACCATTCTGAGGCTGACTAGGCTGCATAGGCCGATTCTGGACGTGTCTGTTCGGTGCAGGCGAAGTGTAGTCAGGTCTGCGGGAGGGTTGTGGTGCAAACGGCTTAGAACGGCGAACGGGCAGTGTGGACTGGCTAGGAGGACGAGTAGGGGCTGTCCTAGGAATAGAAGAGTCGTCTCGAACCCAAGGGGTCCTAGCAGGTGTCGACTGGAAGGATCGACGACGTCCATCTCTGAGCTGTCGTTCTACAATAGATGCATAATGAACCATTGCTTCAACAGAATTGAAGTCCCTCAATTCGACTTCACAAGCAATGTCAGGGTTCATTCCTTCAATGTACCGGTTGAGTGTAGCAATCAATGTATCTTCTTTCCCAACCCGGTTCAATGCTGTCTCCAATTCCTTATGATATTCCTCAATTGATCTGGACCCTTGACGAATCTGACTGAGCTTCTTCTCCAATTCTCTCTCATAGTGAACTGGGATGAACCTGCCTCTCATCACATCTTTCATTTCTTGCCAAGTGTCAATCAGAGGATATCTATCTCTTCTGCGCCTATTCTGCTGAAACTCCCACCAAGTTGCTACATATCCAGTGAACTCAAGCGAAGCTAGCTGCACTTTCTTAGGCTCTGGGAAGTCATAACACTCGAAAATCTTGTCAACTTTGCACTTCCAGTCTAAATAGGCATCTGGATCATGTCTGCCGTCAAATTCTGGAATGGTGGTCTTGATGTTATTGAGAAGACCATCTGCATTACCATATCTAGGCTGCTCTGGGTAGACATTCCTGCGAGCTCCCTGGAAACGTGGCTGGAATTGATCACCACAACCCCGGCCTTTACCTCGAGCTGCAAAGCCGTTTCTGTCTCTCTGAAGTGGGAAGAACTGAGCTGTATTATCCTCAACTCGTTCACCTTCAAAGTGTTCTGACTCAGATGCTTTTTCATGTAGTTCGAACTCATCTATGTGATAAGCAGGTGCTTGCTGCTGCTGTGGATTTCGAGTTTGTGGTGGTGTCTGAATGGTCGATGTACTGAACTGCTCAAATCTATCCAACAATTTAGCCATGGTGTTCTGAACTTCTTTGATCTGACCCTGTACATGACCACTCAAAGCATCAAAGTGGTACTTGGCGTCCCAATCTGACTGGGTGCCTGAAAACTGCGGTGACTTTCTTGGATCCATAAAACCTGCACAGTGAACAAACGTAAAGAAATAAAAGGGGCCTCACAGTTCCTTACAAACACTCGTTTGTTCTCTCTGATTTTTACCACTCGTGTATGTCACTCAATGTATAAGATTGAAGAAAAATGGAAACTGTATTAACTGCACAAAATGCCCCGATAGAATCTGTCGTCAACTCTTTAGCTTTAGTCAAGAGCTCGGACTTGACTTCCAGAGGACCTTGGGATAGTAATGAGACCACGAAGAGGGCTGTAATAGTAAGTGTAGGCAAGGTGGGGGGTGTAGGAGAAAGGGTTTGAACAAAAAAAATGAAAAAAATTTAAAAATCAGAAAAAACGAAAAAGTTCGGAGGACGATTTCACCTAGAAGATGAAGGAATTTGGCCAAAAAAGCCTATATGTCACAGCAAAGCAGAGAGTCTTGCTCAGAACGTCGTTCCGCTTCCGGAATGGTATTATGGGCAAAAATCAGGCTTCGGGAGCAAAAGTTGTAGTGAAAAGATGAAAAAATCCGAAAATTGGAAAGGAAAATGAATTGGGATGGGCTTTCCGGTACCAAGGGCTGTAGGATGCTCGGTTATGCAAGGGAATAAATAAGGAATGCCGACAATCAGAAGGAAGTGGATGAATTTTAGATGGAAAGTTGTTACGAATTTGACTTCACTTCAAATAAGGAAACAAATTTGAGCCAAATCAAGAAAGCAATAACTCCAAATCCTAATAGAACTAGGACAGTCCAAATTCAATCCCTATTAAACCAAGATGGCCGAAATCTAAGCCACCAAATACTCGACAATAAAAAAAAGCAAAGAATGCGAAATCAAATTCCAAACAACGTCCCCAATCGTTAGTCGACGAAGGACAACAACTCTACCCAACAAAGAAGACACACGATATAAAATTCCAAACAACCAGCAAGAGCTGACGTGGCTCTGATACCAAAATTTATGATACGGCCAATGAATATGCGGAAGAAAGGACTCGAACACACGTCAACAGAAAGGTTGATTCAATCCAATTATAAACTGAACTAAAAGAGATTAAAACACCTAATAAACTGATCTAGATTGAAAATTGAGGAATAATAAGAACAGAACACAAAACAGAACCAAACTATCGATTAGAAACCCGAGACTGAAATCCGATTAGGATCTATAGCAAATCAACTCCGATTAAGCTCAAATTTCAGCACAAATTATTAATTGAAGTCAGGAATAACATATCCAAAATTCAGCCAATTCGCACGAGGGGTTTAGGATTTGGCACGGGGCTGACTTTTGGCTCGATTTAGGTTAAATCTTGGGACGATGGCTTTATGAACGGAAATCTGGACTTGGCGAGGGTTTGGCGTGGATGCAGGGATGCTATGGACAGTAGATGATGGAAGGAAGGAGGTCGAGATGGCTGGACGAAGATGACGAAGAAATAGGATGAAGAACTTACCCGAAACGAACCCCGGATCGACTTGAATCCGAAACGCGTCTGTGGAGCGATCTTCATGGCTTGTCTAACCCGGATACGACTGGATATCACGAACGAGACAGTTGATTTCAAGTTCTAAAGATGCCAACTCAAGAACTTTACCAAGAACACAAGAGAAAACGTGAACCTAAGCACGATGTGAGACAAAACGATCAACTCGATTTTGATTCAAAATTGTCTACTGAAAATAGTGTTCTCCAAAGACCTAAATACTAGGGCTAATCCCTTGACTAATTCGAACTAGGCCTAACAATTGGGCTTCGAAATTAAATTAAAAGAAATACTAACTATTGGGCTTTACTACTGAATTAAATTACATACCACAAAGTCTGAGCCCAAATAAAATAAAACATAAAATAATTACACAAACAAGAGCCCAATTTTTGAAACTAGGCCCATCATAAACATCAATCCTGGGTACTGGTCAAGTTCACCAACTTGGACTGCTTACTCCCGATATCTTCATCTTCCAGTTTCTTCCGGACAATGCACTGAAAATAGCCTTGCAGTTTCTTGGCTCTCAATCTTGTAACTGGACCTCTCAGCTGCAACTCCGGGTTTGATTCATCAGTGCTGGACCCCGGCTCATCAGGTACCCACGGGTAACCGAACCCGCGGGTATAATTGTCATCCCTATTAGCATTCTAGATCAAGCTTATTCTCGTCTTTTGTCATGTAACCTTATCGAGGCATCGCCTCATGATTTATTCTTATCAAGGAATGAGATCAAATGTTCATGTCATACATTTGAATGCGATCTAGTTTCAACATGCTTTCATGACATGTCATGTCACATAGGCTATGTCTCATGCTTGTCATGCACATCATGTCATATTAGTACATGTATATGCGTAAATGATTGCTTGCTTCATATCATGTGATGTTCATCATACTTTGTCACCTTAAAAAAAGTTCTTATAATTATAAATCACATGTATAATTAAACACATACGACATTTAAGCATGTAATTCTTGCATAAATAATTAAATTATTCTAAGATAATTATTTAATTAACTTAGAGCATGTTAGTTAATTAACAAGGAATTAATTAAAAACTAATGAATATTTATTAATTAATTAATTAAAATTAATTAATTATTAAACAACATTTAATCAACTAGGAATATTTAATTAATTAAATATTATTATTTAATTAATTAAATAAGAATTTAATTAATTAATTTCAAATTATTAATTAATTAATTAATAATTACTATTTATTCAATTAAAGAATTATAATTAATTATTGAAGGAATATAAAATTAATTAATTATTAAATATTAATAAAATAAATAAATAAATAAATAATATTCGATTAATTATTTTAATTAATTGAACTTATTAAACTTAGGCTTAAATAATTAATCACTTAACACTTATAGCCTAAGGATCCAAACAACATATCATACATGGCTGGTTATGTTGAACCTTCTTAATCAATTTAATTAAATAAGGGACTAAGCTCATTTCTCTTTATTGATTAAGGCTCATTCTTGGATCATCCAACCCAATCAATATGATTGTCTAAGTGACCCATTCTAAACACATAAGCCTTTCATAATATTTATCTTTGGTCCAATACTTTATCAATTAATTTGCCACATCAAATAAATCAAATATATTTAATTCAATCATACTTTATCATATAAGCACATGCTATCTCATCTGTCACTAAGTTAATTAAATAAAATAATTATTTAATTATAAAGGCTTTAGGACCTTTGACTAATTTTAATTAGTCAACTTATCAATTATATTGCCAATGGCCCACGCATAAGAGTCCAATCCAAATTAAAGAAATCATATTGGGCTCAGACATCCTTAAGCATATAAGTACACTAATTCATTAAGTACATTGAGCTTGTACATACAATAATCAAGTTGGGATCTCACTTAAATATAAAAAATTAATTAAATGGGTAAGAGTCAAGCATATAAACATATTTAATAATTATGAAAATTTGGACCAACATGTTTAGCCCACATATAATTAATTATTTAAGTCTAATAACTTAGCATCGCCCAATTACAACAAATAAACATTTAGCACATAAGATAAATTCATTTAATTATCCAATAATTCACAAATCAACATATTAACTTATAAAACATTATAACAAATTATTATAGGCCACATATATCTATTTTCATGCATAAAATCGAAATTAGCACAAAAATAATATAGAGCATAATTTTCTGGAAATTTCTTCCTTAATATTTTAACAAAGTAAAATCCTGTAAAAATAGCAAATGAACTCGGATCGATTGGAAATTTAAACTGAAATATCTTAACACATGGAAGTATTCCCGGAATTTTTCATACTTCAAAATATTTAGTAGGAGAAATCGAGCTCCTAAACATAGGACAGTGAATCTATCACTTTTTGAGTTTTCTGAAAATTTGGTCAGTAAAATCACACATTTATCCAATACTAGAGTTTCTTATCAATCTGGAAATCTTGGGATATCTATTTTCTTCTTCAAAAAGCGGATCTTAAATATCTTGAATGTAACAGGAGTTAGGGGTGTAAATTCGGGTTACGGGTTTCCGGGTAACCCGAACCCGTCCCGTAATTTTCCGGGTATTAGGTACCCGTTACCCGAATTTTTCGGACGGGATAGAAGATTGAAGTTGTTTCAGGTAACGGGTTACCCGTCCCGTCTCGTATACCCGGTCAACTACCCGGTCAACCGTTTATATATTATATTCTTTTTATATTATTCTTAATTATTTTATGAAATGTTTTACAAAATAAAAAATATTCACGCTGCATCTTTCTCTCTCTCTCTCTTTCACGCTCACACTCCCAATTCACAATTTCTCATCTCCACTCTCTCATACCTTCGCCGTCATTCCACTGTCATTCAACCAATCCCTCTCTTATCGTCGACGTCGCGCCACTCCTTAGATTTCTTTATTGAAAAAAATATGAAGAAAACAGATAGGAAAATATCCATAAACAAGTTTTTATATTTTTATTTTTTTTAAAACCGGGTACATACGGGTACCTGATCCCGTCCCGCATAAACCCGGTCCGGGTATTGGGTACTTGTTTTTTTAAAACAGGATGGGTACGGGTAGCAAATTTTGAGAAATTTGGATAATGGGTGCCCGGAAATTCCGGGTAAGGTACCTGTCCCGTCCCGAATTTACACCCCTAACAGGAGCTATAGCCCAAAATAAAATATTGCGCGTATTAGGGTTTCAAACAGGGCAGTTCCAATAATAAATTCGTCAAATATTCTACAAGACATATCCAATCATTGGATCAAAACTTGAAGTCTAACTAATCAAAAATGGGTCAGATAGAAGCAGCAGATTTAGGATAGAAAATATTTTTTAGCACAATCAACACTACGCACCATATTTTCGAGTCCAAACACAACCAAATAGATATATACACGATTTACAGCCCTAAATCTACTCATAACTTGATTATAACTGTAAAACCCCGAAATTTTGGGCCACGAAAATCCGAATAAATTAAATTTTTTTGGATAAATAAGATAGTTCCTTATTCCCGAATGCTTTAAAAGAAATTAATGTGACCATAGGGCTTAAATTAATCTTTGCTTAAAACCAAGTGATAAAATCTTGTAATTGAATATTATTGCATCGATGAACGAGTAAGAGTAATTAGGATCATTGATTCAAATCCAATCCAAACATTTTTGTTATTTGATAGTTTCTTTGTTAAGTTACAGGTTATTGAAATACATCTCGACCACAAACTCTATATTGAGTACCACCTGAAGAATAGACTACGCTGGTTCCCTAGGGTTCGACCCCACTTGCCATAGCTACGCCTTGTTGGGCAAGAGGTGAAATTTATTTACGTGAAGTGTGAAACGACGCCTTCATCAAATTGGCGCCGTTGCCGGGGAACTGGTTTATCAAAGCTAGTTCTATTCTTCGTAGCTTGAGCTCAGTTTATGCACCCACACCAGACACAGATAAAAGGTGATCCTGTGGATTACGGTGCCTCTCCGGAGAAGGTAGCAAGGCAAAACAGAGCAAGAAAACGGAGAGGTGTCGAGGAAAACGTCGTCAACAAACCTCCCTCGGTCCCGGTCGAGACAGAAGACTAGGAACCTGTTGGGTACGATCTGTCCAATTACTGTTCTAGCTCAGAAAGTGAGCAATTGGAGTCCTCACCAATAACCACCACATCAGAAGTTCAGTCAGTAACCATGGCGGCAGAACGCACCATTAGGGAGATCATGTTCCCTGAGGACAAGGCCATCAAACCATCGAACATAGTCTTGCCCCCGATCAATACCAACTAGGAACTCAAACATTCGTTGATCCAGATATTACCCAAATTCATCGATCATCCAGGAGAAGATCCACAAACCCATCTCCAAAACTTTGAGATGGCATGTGGAACAGTTAGAAACACCACACTTCCTGCCCTGAATCAGGATGAGAACGCTGCTGCCCAAGACCAATTTCCAGATTATGTAAGTGTTGGAGAGTAGTCGGTATCTAATACCTCTTGGCTATCTTGGAATCTTTTGTTCTTAATGCCTTTTGGGAAACATCGTTGCTGAAGTGTCTTCGTGACGTTGTTGATCAAGAGAAGAGATCTTGCCTTCTGGTCAAGATCTGTAAAATTGAATAGATATAGGCTTAGAGTATTTGAGTCGTGACTTCGTGACCATAGGGCTTAAATTAATCTTTGCTTAAAACCAAGTGATAAAATCTTATAATTGAATATTATTGCATCGATGAACGAGTAAGAGTAATTAGGATCATTGATTCAAATCCAATCGAAACTTCTTTGTTATTTGATAGTTTCTTTGTTGAGTTACTGGTTATTGAGATACATCTCGATCACAAACCCTATATTGAGTACCACCTGAAGAATAGACTATGCCGGTTTCCTAGGGTTCGACCCCACTTGCCATAGCCATGCCTTGTCGGGCAAGAGGAGAAATTTATTTACGCGAAGTGTGAAACGACGCCTTCGTCATCGCTGTCTCATATTCAACTCATTTTGAGTGAAGAAATACTTCAAGCTCTTATGATCCGTATAAATCTCACTTTCCTCCAAAAAGATAATGTCTCCATATCTTTAAAGCATGAACCACGACAGCCAATTCTAAATCATGAGTTGGATAGTTCTCTTTATGGGACTTTAATTGCCTTGAAGCATACGCAATTACTTTTCCTTCTTGCATTAGAACACAGCCCAAAACTTGCTTTGAAGCATCACTATCAATCACAAAGCCTTTTGCCACATCCGGTACCGCCAGCACCGGTGCAGAGGTCAGCCTCTTCTTTAACTCTTGAAAACTTTGTTCACACTTTTCTGTCCACTGAAAAGGTACACTTTTCCTGGTTAATTGCGTGAGTGGTCCCGCAATTTTAGAAAATCCTTCTATAAATCTTTGGTAGTAACCAGCTAAACCAAGAAAACTTCTAACTTCTCCAGCATTTGCTGGCGTTTTCCAGTTACTGACCGCTTCTACTTTACTCGGATCTACTTCAATTCCTTCGGTTGTCACGACATGTTCAAGAAATGCAACTCGATCTAGCCAAAATTCACACTTCTTGAATTTGGCGTACAACTTCTCCCTCCTTAATGTTTTCAACGCTAATCTCAAATGTGACTCGTGTTCTATCTTATTCTTCGAATATTCCAAAATATCATCGATGAACACAATGACACACTTGTCCAAATATGGATGAAATACTCTATTCATTAAATCCATAAACACCGCTGATGCATTTGTCAATGCAAAGGGCATCACTACGAACTCATAGTGTCCATATCTCGTTCTGAATGCCGTCTTTGATACGTCACCTTCCTTGACTTTAAACTGGTGATATCCCGATCTCAAATCTATCTTTGAGAATACTCCTGCCCCCTTTAACTGATCAAACAAATCTTCAATCCTTGGTAATGGATACTTATTCTTTATCGTGAGTTAATTTAATTCACGATAATCAATACACATTCTCATGCTTCCGTCTTTCTTCTTAACAAACATAACCGGAGCTCCCCATGGTGATACAATAGGTCGAATGTATTTTCTGTCCAGTAATTCTTGAATCTGCACCTTCAATTCAGCTAACTCTTTTGGTGCCATCCTATACGGCATAGGGATGACAACTTTACCCACGGGTTCGGGTTCCCGCGGGTACCCGCACCTAATGGGTCAGGTTCGGGTGAAATTTTTCGGGGTCAGGGACGGGTTTTACCTATAAAACCCAAATCGGGTTTGGGTCGCGTACAGGGGTATAGGTCCCCGCCCCAAACCCGACCCGATTAATTATTTATTGAATAATAAATTATTAAAAATAAATTTTTAATAAGTATTAAAAATAAATTATTAATAAATTACTAATAAAATATTTTTTTTGTTATAATAAATTATTAAAAATAATATAAATTATCTAACGGGTACCCGATGGGTATTCTTTTCCCGACGGATAATCCCTACCCCGCCTCGCCCCAATTTAAACGGGGATGGGGATGGGAACGGGTATGAAATTCTGAAGCGGGTATGGGGATGGGAAAGCAATACCCGACCCCGCCCCGACCCGTTTACATCCCTAATATGATGCTTTCGACACAGGTGCTGCTTCGGGTAACAAATCGATCGTGAACTCCACTTGTCTGTCCGGTGGTAATCCTGGTATCTCCTCAGGAAATACATCTGGATACTCTCGAACAATTGGTATACTATCAATTGTCGGTTTTCCTTGTTCCTTTCCCACTATGTTCACCAAGAATCCTTGACAACCTCCTTTCTTCAGCATTTTTACAGCTTTCATTGCTGATATTATTCTTGGTAAACCACCCGTCTTGGCTCCATGAAATACAAACTCATTTTCTTCTGGTCTTTGGAACAATACTTCTCTACTACGACATCGAATCGTTGCATAATTACTACTTAACCAATCCATGCCTAGTATTAAATCAAAATCACGTATCTATAGTGAAAACGAATCAGCTTGCAATTCTTTCTCACCAAAATTCAAGCTAACGCCCTTAATCATTCTATCAGTATTCAAAGTACTTCCTGAAGGGATGCTAACATTAAGGTCTATGTTCTCTACCTCAAGAGAAAGTCCACTTTTTCCAAGACAGATACCTTGGTGTAGAGGGGGGGTGAATACACCAAGGTTTAAAAACTTTTCCAATTAAAACTCTTTTAAGTGAAATTTGTTGTGTTTGATCCAAATTGGAAGACAGCTTGATCGACACAGCTGGCTGTGTGCGGAATGTGGTGGGATTTTGGAAAGTCCGTCTGTTGCTTCAAATATATTGCAAAGTTTAGTTTCTCTTTTCAGTTAATCAGATTATGCAGCTTGAAAAAAATGCTTATGAATAGTTAGCTGGATGCATAAATAAACATGAAAGAACAAAGCAACTTAACGTGGTTCGGAGAAACTACTCCTACGTCCACGACCAGAAACCTCTGGTAATCCACTAAGGATACCACTGACTTTTCGCGCAGTCAGCAAGCGTTGCAGCTTAGTTCCTCAAGCTGGATACAAGTTTACGCGTACTGTATCGAAACGTAACCAGACTGTTTACGGGCACAGCTGAAGCCTAACCTGTAGTTTACGGGTACTACAAAACCAACATTCGAATTACGCGCTTCGAGCAGGCGTACCTTTACCTAACCTTTTCTGGGTTTGGGTTTGGGGGTTTTCCAACTATGAATGAGTTCTTACAATGAAGAACTTTAAGTATGATGAACTCGTTCAATCTAGGCTTAAGATGGGAAGGATTATATGCCTAGATACTAGTGGGAGAGAGCTTCAGCAGCCTGAGAATAAATAATAATTCATAAGAATGAATGCTGCTGGATCTTTGAAGCTTTTCTGAGAGATCTCTTGATCTTTGGTTAGACTTCCTTCAATGAAGTATGTTGATCTCTCTTGAATATATTCTCTCATCACTTCACTATCTTTCTGATGATGAAGAAGACTTCTATTTATAGGGAGAGATTAGAACTAGCCGTTGGAAAGAGCCGTTCTGAATCTCTACCTAACTTCTGACAGGATTGATTTGTCTTCTTCCTTGATTTCCTCGTAAAGCAATCCTAGGTTTGACTTCTAGGTGCTGAGGTGTCGAGTTCCCCGATGGTCCGCATCGTATCCGACTTTATCTCAAGTTGACTTCGACTCTGCTGTGCTGGTGACTCTGAGCTGTCTTGAACTCTGCTGGATCATTGACGCTGAGCTGAGTCTTGAACTCTGCTGGGTCTTGACGTAGAGCTGAGTTGTCACACGAGCTGGGTCTTTCCTACAGCTGTGTCTGGAAGAACTTTATCGTCTTGGATCTGGATAACGTTACTTATCACTCGACTTGGCTTACCCTGCTGTGTACTCAGCTGGGTCTTCTGCTGTCTTCAGCGATTCCACCTGAACTTAGAAACTCTATAAGCTCAAACAGGTGAGCTGGAAAAACGCTTGGGTTTGAGCAAACATCTACTCGGTTGGGGTCAGCTGGGTTTTGGTATCACTTCAAAACTCTATTAATTTTCCCAACATCATATCTGACATGGTTCCACTGTTTCCTCCTGCCTCCTGCTGCGTGAATGCATAGAGACGTGCATTTCCTCCATTTATTGATGCATTTCCTCCAAGCCTTTACGCATTTGCTCCAGTCCTTGGTGCATTTCCTCCAGTCCTCTGCCCACTTCCATTTCCTTTTGGGCATTCATTTATATAGTGTCCAGGCTCATGACACTTAAAGCACACTCCTTTGTTCTATAGGCACTTGCCAGAATGAAATTTGTTACACTCCGGACACTGAGGTCGCTGCTGGAAACGGGGTGCACTTCCTGAAGTACCCATCATTCTCTTGTTTTGAAAGTTTTCCCTTCCCTGGTTTCTGTTATCAAAGTTTCTTTTTTCTTGATTGAAATCATTCTTGATCGGTGTCTTGTCAATCTCCAGTGCTGCTTCCACTTCGTGAGCACGCTTGACAACAAGTCCATAATTTGCAATTTCTTGCATAGCCAGAATACCACGAATCTCCTGTCGGAGACCACTCAAGAAATAGTCAGCCTTATATGCTTCAGTAGTCACCAAACGCGTAGCAAAACGAGCTAGCTGAATGTACCTTCGCTCATAATCAGTCACACTCAAATTTCCTTGTTTGAGTTCCAGAAATTCCTTTTGCTTTTGATTGCGGTATGAGCGCTGAAAGTACTTCTCCATTACAATCTCCTTAAACCTATCCTAGGTAAGAGTGTGTCGCTCTTCTTCAGTCATTCCGTTCCTATGCGACTTCCACCAATGGCCTGTATCCTCAGTGAATTGAAACACCGCACATGATACCTTGTGAACATCAGCACTCTCAATGTGCTCGAAGATTCTCTCTAACTCCATTGTCCACTCCTCCAATGCAAGTGGTCCATCACGTCCATTGTATCTTGGAGGTGCATAGTTGCAAAACTTCTCAATTACACGACTGGTAGTTCACTCAGCTAGAACTTCACGTTGCTGATTCCTAGCTGGTTGTTCTTGGCGTTGAACAAAAGTCTGAAGGATAGTGATCAACGTTTGCACGAGATTACCATCAACCATTATATGACCTTGACTGCGGGCATTATTGGAAGTGTTAGCGTTTGACCCTTCACCTTGATTGCCATCACCATTATTGGCATTGTTTGGGTTGATCAATGGAGGCCGTCCCCGTGCCATTTCCTAAAGTTCACCAATAACTTGATATTACTATCTTTCCTAAACACCAAATTTCTTTAATGCACCAATACTAGAATCTGTTCATTTTATTAATAACATCAATTTTAATGAACTCAAACAACACTTACATCTAAAAAGAAAGACTAACACTAAGGGAAAACATATTGATATCAATTTTATTCGTCTACCAAAAGAAAAGGAATAACTCTCTCTCCTTTTACTCCTCGTCGTCGCTACTAAGAATGATTAGTTCAAGCTCATCATCATATGCTTCATCCTCTGAAGGTTCTTCTTCCGAACTTCCTATCTCAATGGGTCCCGTCTCATTAATTTCCTGTATTCCATTCATATCATCTTGAAACTTACGAATTAAGGCCTTCATGAACTGTTCAAAATTGATTTTCTAAACGATCTAGCCGAGAAGTGGCACATTTTAAGTAAACGCTATATGCCACACTATATTAGGGATTCGGTACAAAGTTTAAAACTCTGATTGCCGCTTCGTATTGATGCACGCGTCCACCATAAATGCCAGTTCTTCGCCACAAATATCTTATCACACGCAAGTTCTCTATCATACCTAGGCTCGTTTTCCACTTACGCTTGAAGAAGCGATTCTTTGATGCCTTGTGAAGCTCCATAATTGCCTCGACACTTAAGTCAGCCATTCTACTTTACATTTTAACAAAACTAATAAGTACATTCTATATTCTATCTACATTTCGAGGACTTTTACAAAGTATATAATCATTTACAAAGAAAAATGAAATAAACAAGATTTCTCTTTAACTTGTGATCAACATATCACTTGAACTACAAAATAATTGTTGCATATTCATCAACTATTAAATATAAGCGTTTATGCTTCACAACTTTACAACAAATACTTCATACTTCTTCAAAACATTTATATATAGATGAAAAATATAAATAACTGAACAATATAAATAACTTTACCTCAGAGTAGGAGCGCGTGTCGGAAATGTGTGGTGTACTTTATAACTTAACATTTTAAAATAAAGTCTACAGAAACGTAAACCTGCTCTGATACAACTAAATGTAACACCCTAATTATTTTCTTTAAATATAATAGTAACTAATGCGGAAAGTCTAATAATATTTTTTTTAAATATAATATGAAATAATTCTAAATAAATACTTAGCTCAAAGTAAAAGAAAGAATTTAAACTTACTGACAAATACAGTTCCAAAAGATAACATTAAACTGGATTTAAAATACAAGGTAAGTCTGAAATATTTCATTATAGTAAACAACAAATCCTAACAACCAAATTAATCCATCAGAGTTAAACTTAACCAACCTAAATGTTTAACCAAAAAAAAACATAATACCAACTAATAAGTTTCAAATTTAAATAGAATACGAAATCACACAACTTCTACTAATACTTAAATAAACCGAAATTTTAAAATAACCAACACACTTTCTTCACGCCGCTCCATGCTCATCCCCTGTAAACATTTTTAAGAAAACGGGGTGAGTATTTAAAAATATACTCAGTGGGGAAAATTTAAAGTCTAACATTTCCTTTGTCCAACAGTATAAACATGGCACATGAGAATATGGAAAACTTCAACCACAAGCTAATAATCTTGTGGGACAAGAACTTCAACCATTGATCATTTCAATGCACAAAGCAAAGTATGAATCTATAAGACAATTGTAACTTCAACTATGCATAGGACATATCTTGTACACGTACTTATCATTTTCACTTCGACCATATCTCAAAGCAAAAGTAAACACGTTGGACGTAAATCATATTTCTCAAATAAGAAATTTAAATCTCTTCCGTATAAAACATAACATGTAAAAATTTGATACTTTACCCCACCTTGATTTCTTGAGAGACTCGACAAAGCTTTTAACGTGAAGACGGAGATCCTAATTGCGCCGCGCCTAATTAAATATAATAAAATAAATATTATGGGCCAATCTTCTAGCTTAAATCAAAACTAATAATCTGAACAAAAATAATAAAATGCTTAAATTATATATATATATAAACTTTAAACAACCTAATATATAGAATATATATATATATATATGTATATATATTTACATACATTATTTTATAAAATCTATTGCTTATACATGTATTATTATCTTTTTTTTTTAACCAAAAGCTTTACATCTTAATTACGTTGAAATCCATACAAATTATATAAACTTCTTAACTCTCTCCTAATAATAAGCAATCTTCCAAGATAATATAAATAAAAGAAATTTTCAATCTATTGCTGAGATATGTTCTTCATATTCAAATCAAAACTAATTTTGATACTTAGCAATTACTCAATATGAGAAATCCTCAAATCCAAAATAAATACTTATAAGATGTTCTAAAATTATCCGTAATCTACAATTTAATACAAAAACTTGATTTTGAATAATAGTAAAGAAAACCAATAAAATAATACTCAAATGCAACAATGAAAATTTGAGTTTTCTTCCTGAACGAAAATAAATGTAACCCTTGATCAAAATTTAATTAAACTATTTTCACCAGTAACCCTCATAAACAACAAAATAACTTTTCCCTACTTTATTTCTTCTACTCAATTCTAATCAGAATCTCAAAGAAACATACCAAGCTTCAATAATTTTTCGAACGGTGGAAGCTTATAAGAAATTGACAGAATTTAAGAAGTTTTTTTTTTTTTTTAAATTTGTTGCATGGCTTCGTGAATCGGAAATAGAGTCAAATATGTTCAGATTCACAACAATGATTAAAACAAAATAAGATTAAAACTTAAGTTAGAAACTCACTGTGATTTATTCTCTATTGATAACAAGATTCTATAAACAAAAATTATTTATTGTTCTAATCTTTGCCGAGAAAAACACAAACCAAATTATGGCGACACACTTTAAATTTCCAAAACCTTAAATCGTAAAAGAAATCGACAAAAGTAAATTTCACAAAGAAAAACTCACTGATCAAATATTGATGAAAAACGCTCAAAATCTGTCGACTCCTTCGATATTGAAAACTTGAATTGATGACATATTCCTTGCTGATAAATTTCGAAGGTTTATATAGATGGATTAGATTGAATCGTAGGAGGATTTTTCGATGAATAAGTTTATAGAACTAGTTAGAACGAATCTCTTGGAATTTAATTAAGATAAAAAAGGAAGATAAACTCTTGAAGAGAAACCGTCTGTGATAGTGGCTAAGAAATCTGAGAAGTTAAAACCGCAGAGCAACTGGTGGAAACTATTCTGTATATAAAATTTTATATTATCTCTTTTATTCCTATTTATTTAAAACCTAGAATGGGCTTAATCCCTAGTTTATATACTTTAAAAGACTTTAATTCCCTAAAGCCCAATACAATAATTCTCTTAATATACATAATAATAACCTAAAACCATAATATAGCCCAGTTAGAAATAATTTATGAGATTCATAAATATTTATATTTAAATATTTATACACTTTTAATTTCATAAGGCGCAAACTTCGGACTCCAAACATTTCAAATTTTAAAATAAAAAATCTCAAAAATCATAAGTTCTTAATGATAACCAAAAATTTAATAAAATCTTAATTATAAAATGTGGGATGTTACACCAACTATTAGTTTCTACTATCTATTTTGACTATTCCAAATTTTACCTCTATATTATATATATTCTTTTGTATCTCGTTTTGCCTTTCGTACTGTAACGTGTTATTTATTAATCGAATTGAAATTTCGATCGAGTAATTTAATGGAGTTAAATATTCCGGTCTTAACGAGCCTAATATCGAATACTAAATCATTAAGCAATCAACAAGTAATTGTTGAATCTATTAATTTCTAATTCATCACAATAATATTATAATCACATATACGAAGATAATAACGTCATAGAAGTTATATTTCATGTAGGATGATGTTCGTGCTTATGCAAATGCATGAATATAAGCTTTATAATTTTTAGACATATAATTTCAATTAATTTACTTTGAAAACTTATCAGGAATAAGTGACCATTCTTTTATCTAAATTATTTATAGTCTTATTCTATTTCATTAATTTAATTAGAACGAAATTTTTAGGTCCGAAATTTTGGGATTCTCCACCCATCATTTTGAATTTGTGTGATGTTTAAAATATAAGAGAATGTATGAGGTCATATCCTTAAATGGAAAACCACATTCTTGGTGGACGGATTGAAAGAGACTTTTTAAAATTAAAAAAATTGTTTAGGTGTCCTATTTAAACCAAAAAGAAATTTATACATTTAGGTGTGACTGAGGTTATTCTACCATTTTCGAATTCTTCACAATATTTTTGTTAACCTAAACTTTACTTGGGCCTTCTTGATTTATAAAGTCCAAACGTTTTTGGGCTCGAATCGAATTTGTTCCCACATATGTCTCATTTGCTTATTTTTTTAAACGCAAATTCTCTTGTGGCAAATTGTAACTAGTAAGGGATTAGAAAATATTAAAGGTAATTACAAATAATTAGTTTTAATCAATATTTATTAATCATAATTAGAGTTTATTAATTTCAAATTGGGGTTGTTGATCACTTAATGGGTTTACTAATTTCTAATTCCTAATTAGATTTTTTTAATCCTCAATTAGAATTTATTATCTCTCAATTTGAATTTATTAATTAATTCTCTATTAGAATTTATATAATATAAACAAATTAATAAAATAAAAATAAAATATCATTATTGGAGGGTGCGCATGACCGATTTTGAAATTAGAGAATATATTACCTGTCTTGCGTGGTTTACAGGTTATTTCACAAGGATGGAGTTTACTCAGTGCGCATCGAAGGCAGCGGCTGCGGATTCCCACGATATAAAAAAAGGAGAACATGTTTATAACAAACTACTCATTCTCCAGAAAAAAAAAACTACTCAAAGTAATAATATTGAATCAACAATAGAATCATAATTTTATCAAACAGAATAATAGAGAACCTCAAATGTCGACAATGATTGATGTGAAGGGGTTTAAACAATATAGTTTTTCTATAAAGAGAGAGTAACAATAAAATGACTAAGGAAAGAAAAAAGAAAAAGCCCAAGACAATTGACTATTGACCACTTAATTAAAAAATAAAAATCATAAATATTAATTAATATGTATTAAGACAATAAATTAGAAAGTACTTTCTCCTTCAAAATGTTGGTAAGAATGCGATAAGCATCATGAGTAGGATGAGCAGCATCCCAGAATAAATATTTGGAAGGATCTGGGCATGTTGGACCATATCTACTACACAGAGGTCCCAACTCAACTGAACCAGTTCCACAACATCCCTCAAGTGTGTGCTCCAACCCTGAAAGAAAATTCGTATCAGTAGTGTGCGTGTGTTGGGGTAGCGGCATAGTGATTCATGCCCGAGGTCGAAGGTCTCGGATTTGAGTTCGTCGTAGCATGATCTTTAATTTTAATTGCTAATTTATCAAAAAAAAAAAAACATTCGTATCAGTACGTGCGACGTACGTAAAAACTAGCTAGGCATTAAAATTGGATTTCAGTAATATTAAGTGTATATAAAAAAGGTTAAAGAAGACTGAAAGAAAAAAATGTGCTCTAGAGAACTTTATCAGAGAAATCAAGAGTAGTCTTTTTTTTTTGTTTTTTTAGGCCCTAATTTGTACAATTGGTTTTACCCTTGCGAAAGATCATCACCAATTTGTTTATGTGATAAAATTGTTTTAGTTTTGCTTCTGAAAGACACAAATATGTGTTAGAATATCTCTAACACGATTATTACTCTTCTAAGATATTTCTTAAGAAAACAATATAAATATAAAAAAATAAATTCTTAAGAAAACAATATAAATATAAAGAAAATTAAATCAATAATTTTTTCACTACACTTAAATCCAATATTTATAGAAAAACCAAAAGTTTATAAGAATTCTCCTATATAACTACTTTTATCACCATTTTGAAGATTTTTATATACAAAAAGAATTCTTATATTAAATAAAATAAATTAAACATATATATACATATAGGAAATGGTTGTAAAAATAAATTCAATTGTAGCAACTGAGAATTAATCTGAACCATAGATCTATGATATACAATTATCGAGAAAAAAATAACCATTGTATGTATAAAATATTATAATCATAAAATAAAATATTATTGTATATATGAAAAGCATGTTCCTACGTTCTCACACTAGAATTTATTGTTATATGAACTCAGCAATTTATATATGTATTTTTAAGTTGTTACAATTTGGTAGTGCACACACAAAAGGTTCATGATGATAAAGGAGAAAATTAAAAAATATAATTAATAAGATAGATTAACAAAATGTAGTAGCGACTTACCAAATTTCTTGGGATTGTTAATCATATCCATAATAGGATTATAGATATCCACATAAGCAATTTTGCATTTTGGCATATCTTTAACCAACTTTTTGATGAGGATTTGAAGCTTGGCGTTGTAGTGTTGGGCATCTGAGTTATGCGCACTCACGCACTCGCGCTTGAATGAATTACCGCTGCCGTTGAGATTTGCGGCGGTGATGTCCATTGGTAGGCATCCCAACGGCGGCATACCTAACACCCCCATTCTCTTTGCACCCTTCTTGTACAATTTCTGCATACCCAACACACGAATCACGGGTTCGGATTCTCTGTCCCAATATATTTAGGTCTTACTCGTGTTTTATAATTAAATTTATTAGTTTATTAGTGCTCCCTCTGTTATGCTCATATTGTCATGTTACTGTTCAGCACGGAGATTAAGTATAAGGGTAAAAAGATAGAAAGTGGGTAGGTTCCATCACTTTTAAAGGGTTAATTTTTTCCTTATTTGAAACAAGACAATTTGAGTGGACAACCTAATAAGGAAAGGAAGACAATATGAGTGGGACATAGAGAGTAATATTTATTTTGATATAATGAAACACAATCATTATTTAGTAATCCCTCCGTCCCGTTCATATTGTCTTCCTTTCTTTATTAAATTGTCTCACTCACATTGTCTTCTTTCAAATAAGGAAATAATTAGCCCTTCAAAAATAATGGGACGTACCCACTTTCTATCTTTTTACCCTTGTTATTAATCTCCGTGACGAACAATATCAGGACAATATGAGCGTGACAGAGGGAATACTGTAAAGTGAAGCTTAAATATATATAAGAGCGCGGATTAAATAGGAACAGTTTCTTAAGTGAGAAATAAGAATAAATCTAGACCCTTGATCTCTGTTGATTAACGGTCCAGATTTAACCGTGTATTTATTTACTGTAATTTATGCATTTAAATGTTAATGCATTAAGTTATTGTAGTTTATGAATTAAAATATTTATGCATTTAGTTTCTACATTTTATGCATTTCCAATGTAATAAAAATGTATTGTTCTTACGTTCTCATATAATATGTGTTCTCACCAGATCCGCTCCATATATATATATATATATATATATATATATATATATATATATACCCTATTATAATCAGCCATAATAATCCAGTTATTAACAAAAAAATTAAAATCAAATACTAAAAAAATAATTTTATATCTAATTGGATCTAATCAATCCTAATTAATAGTTAAAAAATTAAGCTAAAACATATGAAATTGACTCAATGTTTATGTGTTCCACTCGTATCCTACTATAAAATTTATTGATTTCAATAAAATTTATTATAATATCATGAACCATAATTAACACTTAATACCATAAACTGAAGAGTAAAAAATTATCTGTCCTAATCAGCCCTAATTATCCAATTAGTAACTAAGTATGATTTTATGTCCTGATTGGGTATAATCAACTTTAATTAATGACTACAAAATTGAAAAACACATGAAATTGATATTGAAAAAAAAGGGAGGACACAAGGAAATTGGATAGAGGAACCCAAATACACGAACTAGAGGCCAATTTTTTCATTATGACACATCTTCTATGGATGATTACCACGTGTTAAAGAAGCTCTCATATACACATAATAATCAAGAATTTTCATATGGAAAAAAATGTAGATATTTAAATGTTCTCGACTCATGGAAATCATGCACTAGAAGATGTGGCACAATGATGGAATAGATTATCGGGCCGGGCTCGCTATATTATGAGAAGAGTCATTGAAGATGCATGGTTACCTTAACAAAGGTTTCAAGATTTGTGAGCAAGAAATCATGGTAGGCAGAGAGAGAATACATATTCTTTCTGATGGGTAGGACTATCCAACATGTCGTTCGTTCCACCGGAAACTAAGAACAAGGCGGTCTCGACGGCCCGAACCGCCTTCTGAAGCCCGAGGTCGGTTTTCATGGTCTCATACGCCTTCTCGAAGTACATATACTGCGCCGTCATGGTGAGGACTCCGACCTCGGCGGCGGTGAGGTCGTCGAAGCCGGAGCAGGCGGAGGCGAAAGTGACGCCGGTGGGCAAGGCATCGGTAATGAAGCCAGGGTTCAAGTCCAGATACGCCGGCACCATTGTTTTGTAGCCAAAATCTACGATGAGAAAGTCCGGGGGCAGCTTGCCGTTGGTGAAGCGGCCGTAGGCGACTTTTTCAGGGAAGGCGGTGCCGTATGGCGGGTGGTTGGCGCGGCAGATGGTGGGGAGCCTATTGTTGTTGCCGGAGTCAAAGATGGAGTCGCCGAAGGCGTATATGGCGGTGGTGTTTCCCCACGCGGCGGCCGGGAAAGGGAGGGTTAGGGTTAGCGTTGAGAGGAGGAGGAGGAGATAATTGTTATACGCCATTTTAGGTTTTTTAGCTAGGGTTTGAACTTACTCACATTGTGTATGGTGGGGAGACAATGGGTATATATGTGTGTATGGAGAGAGAGAGAGAGAGAGAGAGAGATTCTTGTGAGGTTGGAGTTTGAAGTGGCGAGATTTTTGTTGTTGATTTGGCTATGGATTTTGTGTGTGACTGTTGTTGCAGTTTAAGGCGTTTTTTTTGTTAACTTACACAGTGGAAAGTTTCAAACGAGTGATCAAGTCTTATTTATTTATTAAAGCTTTGGATCTTGTCTTAATGTTACATTTGAATTGTTAAATTTGTATCTGGAGATTTTTTTTATTTTATTAATTTCAGTTCTATAATCGACGTGTTGTCTCAATCTACTTAATCTGCACAGGTAGCATTTTTCTCAGTTTTTACAAAATAAAAAATTTGTAATATATTAATAATTAGTAATGACAAATAAGTAAATTAGTTTGTAAGATTGAATATTTAGTAAGTAGTAATCATAATTAGGTATATATATCCAATTTTTAATGTCGTGCAGTTTACGAATTCATCAGAAGCTTTGCTTGCAAAATATATTAAAGGGAGAAATGGTATAATAACACTTTTAAGATTAAAAATCTTAATAATAGCACATATTTTTTTAAAAATAGCACTTTTGGACATATTTATCCCTTCATCCCACCATCTCTCCATCATTATGCGTGAATTCACGAATTAGAATTTGAGAATTCACAAATTTGAATTTGTGAATTCTCAAATTTTAATTTGTGATTCTGTCGCAGCCCGGCCTAGAAATTAGATGACAAAGCCGGTGGGTCCCACGACTTACACAATTTATGATTAACAAAAGGATTAAGATAGCGACCCTGCTATCATTTAAGAGCAAACAAGGCAACTCATGCTCGACAAATCATCAAACTTAGGATAATTATGACATGCGTAACTCGAGATTAATGAAACGAACATTTGATCTCTTTTTTAAAATATGCATATCATCAAATACAATCTCAAATCAGCTCGGAAATCAATAATCTCATCAACCAGATTAATGGCAACAACCATGAAGGAAATGAGCTGATTTTCAGGATCAAGAAAGCACGATACAATCAGTTGTAATAAGACTGAACTTCTAATATAATGAACAACTATTATATAGATAATTAGATTGGCCAGACTTCAAAATAAGATAACAAATATAGTTCGAGACTTCAGACTTCAACACTTCATCAACTTATACTAATTTCAATATCATAATCTTGCAGCGGAAAAACGAGAGAATATATGTGTGAAGACATATATTCTAGGTTCTAAGCTCATCAAAATGACTCTTAACATTAATAAAATAATAACAACAACAACAAGTCCGCCAAAGACACGATCATCTTCATCCCAGCTAACCTGCACATTTTAGAAATAATAGGCGGGGCTGAGTACTTCGTACTCAGTGGGCACATGCCAAAATATTTTGAAACTTACTTCTTAGAGTTAGAGATTAAACTTGCCATAAAGCATAAGCACAAGTAATTTTTGTCTCTCAAAAATAAACCTGTGCATGCTCAACTTCTTCTTTTCTGTAAATCATGTTTGTCTGGCCAGACATATACTTTAGGATGTATGTACCAGATCTATAATCACATAATGATAGTGTTGAGAAGGAGGCCTCCTTCTCAAACACTTGTAATCGTCCATTCCTTTCGGAAGGCTCCCGATTACAAAATAGTGTACACAAATCCTACCTTGCGTAGGACCGAATTCGTCTTGCTATAGTAGATGGTAACATACAAGAACTTAAACATTTGGCAAGTCAATCATTTTTAAAACATCTCATATATAATCATATAACTTCATTCGTCATTTCATTGGTTAGAAAGCCCACTCGATACACTTAAGCTTTTGTCTTAACTTTAACGCTCGCTAAATTTGTGCTTTACGCTTCAGCTTCCACTTCCACTTGCTCCTTTAATCGAAATGGAAATACGAACTTCAAAACGAGAATAATTTCTATCGAATAAACAACTTCGATATTCTTAACTTAATTCGCTTCGGAATTCTACGTCGAAACTCAAGAATTTCTAACTTAACTTCTTAAACGCTCTTAACTAACTTAATTAACAGTTAAAATCATACTAATAACTTCATTAACCACTTAAGCTTGCCATCTACCATACTATCGTATCATTATCACATAAACATTTCCTTAACAAATAAAGATCTCATTTAGTCATATAAACATCTGATTAACACTTAAGCTTTTCATTTAATTATTTAAGCATAATATAAATGCTTAAACTTTTTGGATAATATTTAAACTTAATATTATATTATTATCAAAATATGTCTTTGACATATTAACTCATTAATGACGTATCATTAACACTTAATTCATCATTAGTGTGTCATTAATACTTAAAATCATCATTAGCTCTTAATCATTCACTATTCGAAAAGAACTTCTAAAGACATAAGCAAACATATACTTTACTTCTAACCCTTCCATCTTTTCATTAATATTTATTGACTTATAACTTATACTATTGTCAACATTAATCATATCATAAAAAAAATATTTCATTTCTTCATATAAGCATCTCATTAACCATTAAACTCTTTCTTTATTTATTTTATCACATCAAAAATGCTTAAGTTCTTTGATAACATTTAAGCTTAACATTATAGCTTTTGAGTTTACGAAAGAAACAACTGAAAACAAGTTGATCAAAGATCAGCTGGATAAACCAAGCTATCTGGAAAATCAAGCTAGCTGAAAAAACTGAGTTATCTGGAAAACTGAGCCGGGCCGGAAAACCGAGCCGGCCGGAAAACAGAGCCGGCCGGAAAACCGAGCCGGGCCGGAAAACAGAGTCGGGCCGGAAAACCGAGCCGGCCGGAAAACAGAGCCGGGCCGGAAAACCGAGCCGATCGACCTACCGAGTTAATCCAATGACGGGTTCATTGATAAATCCAATGATCGGGTCCAATTGGGTAAATCCAATGACCGGGTCCAACGAGTAAATCCAATGATCGGGTCCAATTGGTAATTCCAAATCGATCGAGTTCAACAGTAAATCCAATGGATCGGGTCCATTGAGTAATTCCACTCGATCGAGTTCACTGAGTAAATCCACTGATCGGGTCCAAATTTGGTAATTCCAATGACCGAGTTCAATGAAGAATCCAAATTGATCGGTCCAATGATAATTCAAATTGATCGAGTTCAGTGAGTAATTCCACTGATCGAGTTCACTGGAGTAAATCCAATTGACGGGTCCAATTGGTAATTCCAATTGATCGAAGTTCACTGAGTAAATCCAAATGACCGGGTTCAATAGTAAATCCAAATTGTTGACCGGGTCAATTTCGGGTAATTCAAGGAATTAAACTCTAGAAACTCTTAATTTCAAAACTTTGTATTAAAATTCTGAAAAATTCAACGTCACTTAATTTTTAACGTAGATTCCATTTCTATCATTATTTTCTTCATTAAAATCAAATACATGGCTTTATTGTACATATATATTTCGGTCCTTTTGATAAATTAAGAAGTTAAAATCCAAATTTCATTCTAATCACTTCCAATCATAAATCTCTTTTGAGATTTTTAACTTTATCTCAACATTTTTTTTTCTTTTTTTTTAACTAAATAATTACTAACTAAGCTAACGATAGCAAATAACTAATGGAACGAATAAAACGAACGACGCACTAAACTAATGATAGTCGAATAATGAACGAAACGATTAACGGACGAAACTAAAGAAGAATGAAATGAACTACCACGAAACGAACTACGAACAAAATAAACAAAGAATGAACAACTACGAACGACAACGGAATGGACGAATAAACCCCGGCGCTGGATCGAACTATCCCGTGCCAAGATCGCCGTCCCACGCGCAGACGTCGCGCGGCCAAGAAGAGATTTCCTTCATGCGCGCGCGACTTGACCTCCGGCGGATTGTCCCGCGCCACACCAACCCGCGCCCGATACTGAAAGTGTCGTGGGGCTGGCACGCCGCGCGCTATGGTCGCGCCCGGTGCCAATTCGACGCTTTGTCTTGTTTTCTTCGTCCGAGCTTTTAATCGATCTTTTTCCATTCCTTAAACCTCACTGCTTTACTTTAACTTCTATTATCTAAACCTCAGTCAGCTAGATTCACTCAGTTGGAATTACCCAGCTGAACTCAGTCAGCTGGATTTACGCAGCTGGACCCAGTCAGCTGAAATTACCCAGCTGGACCCGCATTGGAATTACCAATTGAACTCGCCAATTGATTTACGCAATTGACTCGACCAAATTGATTTACGTGTTGACTCGGCCAATAAATTGGATTTACTCACTGGACTCGGTCGAATTTGGATTTACGTGTTGCTCGGCCTGGATTTACCAATTTGGACTCGATCAATTGGATTGATTTACTCATTGACTCAACAATGGATTTACTCAAATTGGACCTAGTCGAACTGGATTAACTCAAATTGACTCCAATTTGGATTTACTCAAATTGACTTAGTCGGCTATATTTACCAAATTGACTAAACAATTAGAATTACCCAATTGAACTCGGTCACAATTGAATTACCCAATTTGAACTTACTGAATTAATTACCTGATTGACTCAACAATGGATTTACTCATTGGTCCAATGATCTCGGTTTTCCTACTCGGCTTCTCCAGATAACTCAGTTTTTCCAGCTAGCTTTGATTTTCCATTCAGCTTGATTTATCCAGATGATCTTTGCTCAACTTACTTCTTCATTTAGTAGGAAAATTTGCCTTTTTGAGGACTTTTACAAAAGGTAGGGAATTATTTACACCCAAAAATTCCCTATCTGAACCGTGATTTTCTAACATCACGCATAATGTTCTTATCGGAGCGGAATTCTACGTCGCTTCCGATTTGCTATACTATCATATTATGCTTCTATGTACAAGAACTTATTTACAATATAATGTTAAAAGTTGTTCGCTTACTAGTCTATTACATATATTTACATCATTATCTTTTTTTTTTTTTTTTATCAACTTCCCTTCACTGCTCATCCTCTGACGGATCCTCTTCTTCTTCCTCCTCTTCGTCGTCTCTCGGATCCTCCTCACTTGGATCTTCTTCTTCCGTTTCCGTGCTCTCCTCTGCCCTCTCCACTCCGTCCAAAGTCACACGAGGGGCATAAGTAATATCCTCTCCCGGCGACGGCCTAAAGCTAGGCTGAAAACTTAAATGAGTAAATGGTATTCTACGGAGATGGAAGTATCCTTCGGTTGGTCCAACTTCTGGATCAACGTTATCCTCGTCACTATCATAGTGACGTGGTCCAGAGGTACTAGCCACATTAGGGTCAAATAGAATAGGCTGGGCTTCAACTATGGCATCAAGCTCTGAAGAATTCAAAGCTTGCAATGTTTCAACGGAAGGATCATTTGGAACTTCCTCAACAAAAGAAGCTGAGGCTACGCCGTTAGGCAAAATAGAAGGTTCAGGAACAAAGGTTTGAGTCTCGATTTGGGAGGGAGACGAAACATAACCATTTGCCAATGGCTCAACAAGAAAAGAGTTAGCATCAAATCCATTATTTCCATGGATGGGAGAAGCAATAGGTTCGGAATTTTCTGGAGGATTCTGATCCAGAATAGGGTAATCTTGGGGCATGAGATGTTGTAAACCAAACTCACCAACAGGAATCAATGGCTGATATGGTCCAGGAGGTGGGTACGAGAAACACATATATTGAGTACTAATTGCAGCTATGAACGCCCGCAATCTCCAAACAAGACACCATCCCAATATTGGGGAGTAACGTACCTTGCAGCAATCGATGCCGACCATTCCTGCCAATCCTCAGGAAGCAGAGGAACTAGCCTAACTATACCAATAACTCCCGAGATATTTGATTCACGGATGTCCATCCAAACTCTATGGTACCGAGCTAAAAACTCTGCTAGGGTTTCTGTGTAGCTCATATGTATGTGGTGAAATTCAATCATCGCTGCTACGCTTCTAGAGTTGGACATCCTATAAAAGAAAATTTAAATAATTAACTAAACTGAAATTACGAATAGTTTTGAGAATCCACTGTCTCAACATACTCAATGTCGCTTCCAAAAGGGTGTTCCAGGCTCATGTTACATTCCACAGATAAATACTCAACTTGCTTGCACAACTGATCCATTATCTCGCTTATGATCGATCACCAACAACCAATCACATTAGAGGCTAAAACACAACAATTATATATATATACTTTCAACTTCCAAACTTTATAACTAGAAACATTTGAAATTCGTACCTGGATAGCTGGATGAGATGAGAGATGCTGGACTTCAGTTGTTGTTAAAAACTAACTAGTCTAGGAATTCAAACCAGACTAGACTTTCAGAAAACAACTTGGAGCGAGTAAGACATTGCTCTAAACTAATCTAGGTTTCAAATAGACTAGATTTTAGAAAATATTATTCGCAGCGATCCGACCCGCTCTGATACCACTCTGTCGCAGCCCGAACCTCGATATTAGATGTCAAGGCCGGTAGGTCCCACGACTTACACAATTTATGATTAACAAAGGAAATTAAGATAGCGACCCGGCTATCGTTCAAAAGAATAACCATACTTAACAACTCATCATTATAGAATAATACGACATATATGACTCGAGACGATCAACTGAATTCAATATGACATAAATATCAATAAACACAACTCGAAACACTCGGAATCAAAAGACCTGATCAACCAAATAATCGACAATTGATCAAGAAGATGATATAATGACTTGAGGATCAAGAAAACAAGATAAAGAAAAATGTTTCGAGTTCGACAAAGCTTCATGGAATAGAGATTTTATTAAATACATATCAAGACTAAGTTTCACACAAACTGTGACAAAAGAGTTCGACTATCAAAACATAGATCGACTCTAGGGTTTAAACAATTTTATCATAAAAAAAAAATCATCTTAATATGGCAGCGGAATACGAAAGACTATATGTATGACGACATATAATCTAGGCTCTTTATTTTTCAAAATATTAACAACAACAACCAACATCCATCCAAATTCTCATCATCTCGCATCCCCGCTAACTCCGCACGTTTTAGAAATAACATGTGGCCGAGTACTACGTACTCAAGTGAACACATGCCGAAAACATTTGAAAACTTTGCTGAATACAAACTTATATATGAAAACTTGCCAGAAAACATAATACGAGGATTTTCTGAAAAACAACTCGTAAAATGCTAAAAATATTTTCTTTTCAAAACTCATTTGTCTGCAGACATTTATAACAGTATGAACCATATCTACAAATAAATAATGGTGATGAGAAAGAGGCCTCTTTCTCAATCACTTGTAATCGGCATATCAAGGAAAGGCTCACGATTATGAATAATCGGCCTATCAAAGAAATGCGCACGATTACCAATGTGTACACAGATTTCACCTTGCGTGAAACCGAATTCGTCTTTCTGAAGTAGATGGTAACATACTTAAACATTTTTAAAATCATTTGGCAAGTATCAAAACTTTGTAAAACATACGATATCATGCTTTTCACATATTTTAGTTTAGAAAGCCCACCTGATAAACTTAAGCTTTAAACTTTAAGCTCTAACGCTTGTAGCCCTTTTACTTCACGTTTCTGCTCCCGCTTCCGCTTGCTCCTTTAATCGAAACGGAATAACGATTTTAGAACGAGAGCTTTTATCGACTAACGACTTCGATATCCTTAACGAAATTCTATTCGAATTTTTACGTCGTAACTTAATGAAATTCGAGAATTCCTATTTTAACTTTTCAAACGTTCTTAATCTATCTTAATCTATCTAAATTCCTCATTAAGCATCAATATTAATCAATTCTCATACAACAATAATATTTATAAACTACTATTCATCACAACTGACTAAATCGATTTTTAATCCGTCTAACGGATTCAGAAAATTTTCAATTTAATTCTATACCTTTATTTAATTATAACAAACATAATTATACTTTAAATACACACATTAACTCAATTAAACATATAAATTCCCAAATCGGGAAAATCAATCATAAATAGAAAAATCTTTATTTCTTTGAATTGAATTTCCATAAAATTATATAACACTTAATTTTTATTAAGAAGTTCATAAATGCAATTAATTTCTTAATTAAAATTTTATTAATATTTTATTTATTTATTTTAAATTTTCGGTTATAATAAAATTAATATTTCTTTAATTATTTTCTCTTCTTTTTAATTTCTAATATACTTAATTATCATCTTAAGCTCATTTCTTCATTTAATTTCATTCAATTAAGTATAAATCTTTCAACCCTAATTTAAGAACCCTAATTCGATTTTCTAGGATTTCTAGGGTTAATCAAGCTCATTTTTCATTATCTCTTGATCTAAAATACTTCATTAATCTCATATATCTTTAATTGAATCATCCAATTCATCATCTAGCATTACATTATTAAACCCTAATTTATATTCTTATTTAATCGTTTATTTTCTCAAAATGAAATTGGTTGGAAATTTTTAATTATTTCCAACATGAAACATTCTTAAAATACTTAACTAAACTCATTTATATCATTAAATCAATCATATAATTCATGTATTCATTATTTCCCATTTTCTTCTCATTTTCGAAAATTGCCAATTGATAGCTAGGGTTTTTCATGCTTAAATCTAATTACATATTTGATCTTATAATCATATTCTAAGCATAATTCATGAAGAACAAATCATCATTCAATGCATGAATCAAAATTTAGCATTTTCTTCTAAAATTCGATTTTCATGCAACTTAGGGTTAGGGTTTTGATTTTTCTTATTTAATCACACAATTCATCATATAATCATGATATAAGCATCATATTAAAAAAAAAGAAAAAAAAATGTTGAGATAAAGTTAAAAATCTCAAAAGAGATTTATGAGGAAGTTTGTACATCAGGATGATATTATTCATCTCTTGATTATAAAGAATGAAGAGCTAATTAAATTTAGCAAATAAATAGGTATATATATAAAAATTACTACTGGAAAATTTTTTTTTAGTGATTATTTGATGATAAGCGTGAATCTTTTGATTCATTAAAGTTATGATAAAGTTTATATGCCAAGATGATGCTATTATTTCCTTGAAATATTAGGAATATATATTAGCTAAATTTTACTTAGCAAGGATAAGTATGAAAAATATGTGTTCTTGAAATATTTTTGTGATTTTAGTAATGAATGAATTTTTGATTCATTAAAAGTACGATGAGTATATTATGCATTAAAGAGGTGATAAGAAAATTTTTCTAAATTTTAAAACCTAGAAAAATTTATTTCCCTTAAAATACTTTTAAAGAAAGAAGAATTTTTATTAAAGAATAAGACTTTGTTAGAAAGAAAGAATAATTCGAATGAAAATCCTGGTTAATTAGAAAATGCCGCCAAGAGGTAGACCAAGAGGCCGAGGTAGAGGAAGGGTTGAAGATGAAACCGAAAGAGAACCTACCCCACCTCCTCCTCAACCTGAAAGGAGAATAGAAGAATTATTTTTGCGGCAAAATCCTCCAACTCTTGATGGAAGAGGAAGTCCTTCAGAAGCCGAAGAGTGGATTCGTGCGCTGGAAAGAATTTTCCGTTTTCTTCGATGTACGGATCAAGAACGTCTAACATGCATGTCTTATCAGCTCAAGGGATCTGCGGATTACTGGTGGGAAGCTCGTCAAAGGGCATATACCCCTGAACAACTGGAGAACCTGACGTGGGAACAATTTAAGGATGCTTTGTTCGAAAAATTCGTTCCTCGAAGTTATCGAAAGCAGAAGGAGAATGAGTTTGCTAATCTCAAGCAAGGTAAGAAGTCAGTAGCCGACTATGATCGCGAATTTTGTGATTTGGCACGTTTTGCTCAAGATAAGGTGGACACAGACGAGAAAATGGCTGAACTTTTCCGAGCAGGTCTTCGGCAGAAATAAGAATCGTTACGGCTACCAAAGTGCATTATCGTATGCCGAGACTTTAAACAGAGCTTTGGATATGGAATTGGCAATGCAGCCAGATAAGTCTTCTCAGACTTCGGCAGCCACACAAGTTCAAACCCCAGTGACAGTAACAAATACGCAGTCGTTCAACCAAAGTCAGAAACGAAAATGGAATTTTGGAAGTCAACCTAGTAAGAAGCCCTGGCAAGGACAGCAAGGACAACAACGTCATCAACAGCAGCAATTTAATCAGGGACGATTCAAACAACCTTTCGTCAATCAAGGCAGTTCATCTCAAACTTATCAAGGAATGTCTCCATGTTCCAAGTGTGGCAAGATGCATCAAGGGATATGCAAGGCCGGAAGTAATAGGCTATACTTGTGGTCAAGTTGGTCATTATTCGTATCGTTGCCCAACTAAACTCGCAAGGAGCAGGAGGGAATAGAACATTTCGTAACCAAATTTCGAAATTGAAAGCAATAGAAGTTGTTCCTCAGCAACGGCAACAGCAACAAAATCGCCAAGGGCCGCGATTCCAGCAAAAGCAAAAGCAACCCCAGCAATTGAGAAGGGAACCCCAGCAGCAATATCAAAGGGTTTTTGCTCTTGATCAGAAGCCGTTCGACAAAGATCAAGGAAATTTGACAGGTATGGGTCAATTAAATGGCATACCTGTTATAATTTTATTTGATACTGGTGCATCGCATTCATTTATATCAGATGCATGCGTAGATAATCTTGGTCTTAAAGTAGAACGTGCTAGTCAAGACTTGAGAGTAACAACACCGTTAGGTAAATCTACCTCAGTTACTCGCATCTGTCCTAATATAGAGATTGAATTAGGATCCCTCAAGATGTTAGCGAAAACCCTAAATTTAATTAAAATGTGGGATATAGATATTATCTTGGGAATGGATTGGTTGACCGAGAATTTTGCAAGCATTCAATGCAAGCAAAGGCAAATTTCATTTCATATGCACAGTCGTGAACCAACTCTATTTTTCGGGATAGAAAGAAGTTGTAAGAAATCGCCGATTATTTCGGCAGTTCAAGCAAGGAGAGTGTTGAAAAAGAAAGATGTGAAAGCATATCTTATCTATCTCAACAAGAAGGAAGATAAGGAGAGCAACATTGAAGATGTAGCTGTAGTAAAAGAATTTCAAGACGTATTTCCACAAGTTTTGCCAGGATTGCCGCCAGATAGGCAAGTAGAGTTCACAATAGATCTTGAACCAGGATCAGCTCCTGTTTCCAAGTCACCATACGTAATGGCTCCAAAGGAGTTGCAAGAATTGAAAATTCAACGCAAGAGTTACTTGACCTAGGTTTCATTAGACCTAGTGTTTCTCCGTGGGGAGCACCAATTCTGTTTGTCAAAAAGAAGGATGGTAGTTTGAGGATGTGCATCGACTACCGAGAATTAAACAAATTAACCTTGAAAAACAAATATCCTTTGCCGAGAATAGATGATCTATTTGATCAGCTCAGAGGAGCAAGTGTATTCTCGAAGATTGATCTGAAATCTGGTTATCACCAATTAAAGGTTAAGCAAGAAGATATTTCCAAGACAGCTTTCAGAACAAGATATGGCCACTACGAGTTTGTAGTAATGCCATTTGGTGTGACAAATGCTCCAGCAGTATTTATGGATCTCATGAATCGAGTATTTCATGAATTCTTGGACAAGTTTGTCGTAGTTTTCATTGATGATATTCTCGTGTATTCAAAGAATGAATTAGAACACGAGGAACATCTACGAACTGTTCTGAAAAGGTTGAGAACCGAAAGATTGTATGCCAAATTTAGTAAATGTGAATTTTGGCTAAGAGAAGTACATTTCCTTGGACATGTTGTATCTTCTGAAGGAATCAAAGTTGACCCTTCAAAAGTACAAGCAGTTCAGGAATGGAAAGTTCCAACCACACCACATGAAATTAGGAGTTTCTTAGGTCTAGCAGGCTACTATCGGAGATTTATCGAGGAATTCTCCAAAATAGCTAAGCCAATGACCCATCTCCTAAAGAAAGAATCAAAATTCAAGTGGTCAGAAGAATGTGAGGAAAGTTTCCAAGAACTTAAAAAGAGATTGACCACGCCCCGGTGCTATCGGTTCCGGATTCGGATAAAGATTATGTTGTTTACACGTATGCATCAAAGAACGGACTAGGTTGTGTCCCGATGCAAGAAGGAAGAGTTATTGCATATGCTTCTAGACAGCCTTAGACCTCATGAAATAAACTATCCGACTCATGATTTGGAACTAGCAACGGTAGTACATGCTTTAAAAATGCGGAGACACCATCTTTATGGAACAAAATGTGAAATCTTCACAGATCACAAGAGTCTCAAATATTTCTTTGAGCAGAAAGAATTAAATATGAGACAAAGAAGATGGCTCGAGTTAGTTAAAGACTACGATTGTAAAATTTCCTATCATCCAGGAAAAGCAAATGTAGTTGCTGATGCGTTGCGAGAAAAGGAAAATCGGAATTTGGATTTCTTCTAACTCAAGAGAAAGAACTCATTAAGAGTTTCGAAGAACTGAGGTTAGAAGTAATTCTACCTCCGCAATCTGTTGAACAAATGGTTGCAGCTATGGAAATAATTCCAGATTTAAGATTGAGAATTTCCAATGCTCAAAGAAAAGACGAGAAATTGGAAAAGTTACGAATGAAAATTCGTCAAGAGAAAAATGAAAATTTTAAGGAGGCAGGAGATAATATTCTCCTGTATCAAGGAAGAATTTGTGTGCCGAATGATGAAGAATTAAGGAATGAAATCATGAGCGAAGCTCATGAAACTCCTTATTCAGCCAATTACTCGGAGGCACCAAAATGTATCAAGATTTGAAACAAACATTTTGGTGGGAAGGAATGAAAAGAGACATAGCTTCTTTTGTGGAAAGATGTTTGGCCTGTCAGCAAGTAAAGGCATTGCATCAGAGACCCTATGGGAAGCTACAACCTTTAGATATTCCAGAGTGGAAATGGGATAAAATTACCATGGACTTTGTAACTGGGTTACCTAGATCCAAACGAGGAAATACAGTGATATGGGTAATAGTGGATAGATTGACAAAATCTGCACACTTTATACCTATTCCCATAACTTATGGCGCAGATAAGTTAGCTCAGCTGTACGTGCGAGAAATTGTGCGATTGCACGGAGTACCTAAGTCGATCACTTCGGATCGAGACTCAAAATTTACTTCTCATTTTTGGAGAAGTATGCAAGAAGAATTAGGTACCAAATTGAACTTCAGTACGGCTTTTCATCCTCAAACGGATGGTCAATCAGAAAGAACCATTCAGATCTTGGAGGATATGTTAAGAACTGTTGTTTTAGATCGAGGAAGTCAATGGGAGCAAATTTTACCTCTTATTGAATTTGCTTACAACAACAGTTATCAAATGACGATTGGCATGGCGCCCTACGAAGCCCTTTATGGAAAGAAGTGTAGATCTCCGCTCCATTGGGATGATGTGGGCGAGAGAAAAATATTAGGGCCTGATTCAGTGGAAGAAATGATAAAGATTGTGCGTCAAATCAAACAAAGAATTAAAGAAGCGCAAGACCGTCAGAAGTCTTATGCTGACGTCAGAAGATCAGCATTAGAATTCAATGTGGGTGATAAAGTTTTCTTGAAAGTTTCGCCTTCAAGAGGAATTCAACGATTTGGTGTTAAAGGAAAGCTTAAGCCTCGCTACATAGGACCATATGAAATTCTGGAAAGAATAGGTCAAGTAGCATATAAGCTAGCTTTACCGCCAAGTTTTGGAAATTCACATAACGTGTTTCATGTATCTCAGTTGCGGAGATATATGTTTGATCCTAAGCACGTCATTCGTCGAGAAGAAGTAGTCCTTGAACCAGATCTCAGTTATGAAGAGAAACCTGAAGCGATTTTGGATCGGAAGGTCCAACAGCTTAGAAATAAGTCGATCGCGTCAGTAAAAATCAAATGGAGGCATCATGGACTAGAAGAAGCAACATGGGAGTTAGAAAGCAAAATGAGAGAAAAGTATCCCGAACTCTTCCGAGAGGTAAGCAAATTTCGGGACGAAATTTATTTTTAGGGGGAGAGAATGTAGTATCCCGTCTTTCTTAAGTAATTAAAATAATTAATCTTCTGAGAAAGACAAGAATTTTAGTAAAATAAAGATTTTCTTTCCGAAAATTTTATCCGGCAGATATATTCTACCGGAAAAATGAGTTTTAATTAATTTCTATCGTCTCGGTTAATCCGAAACGAAGAAGTTTTTACATTTATCAATAGATGATAAATGTTTAGTCATTAATTGACAAGAAGAAGAATTTAATTTAATTACGTGAAATTTTACGTAATTAATCGCTTAAAAATTTAGTTTCGGTCGATTTGAAAATGCTTCAAATCTCCGATTCTTTCTGTGAGAT
The DNA here is from genome assembly GCA_031470985.1 of Agastache rugosa. Classification (NCBI taxonomy): domain Eukaryota; kingdom Viridiplantae; phylum Streptophyta; class Magnoliopsida; order Lamiales; family Lamiaceae; genus Agastache; species Agastache rugosa. The sequence goes on along the minus strand of CM062606.1, from coordinate 34,563,736 downwards.
TTTTATCTAAGGTTCGTGAAACCTTAATCTTAATTACTGTGTTGAGAAATTAGAGAATTATTAGAAGATTAATTAGTTATTAATTAATTGAATTAATAACTAATTAAATGAATTAACCAAAACTTAGCTATTAAGTTTTAATTTTATAATAAGCTATCCTATACATCTAGACCTAGGTTTATAAGTTATATTTAGCTAATTCTCTCTCACTCTCCCTCACTCTCGACACACACACACAGCACATCTCTCTCTCTCGATCATCTCTTCTCTCTCAATACACACACTCACACACACTTAAGAACACCATCTTGATCTTCAAGCTCAAAGATTTCAACTTCTAGCAATCCTCTCAAGTAGTCAAGTAAGCTTAGATTATTCTCTTCCAAGCTCTTGATTCATGTCTTTGGTGGAAGAATTATATATATATATATGTCGAAAATTTGTAAGAAATATGAAGAAGTAGTTGGATAATCTTGATTTCTTAGAATGATGTTTATATGATGATTTTATGATCAATTATTAAGCTTAAGATGATGCATGAAGAATTCTAGTTATGAATATATATATGTCGATTATTTTGGGAGAAACTCTAGAAATGATTAGTAAATCTTCATGTCTTAATATGATGCTTATATCATGATTATATGATGAATTGTGTGATTAAATTAGAAAAATCAAAACCCTAACCCTAAGTTGCATGAAAATCGAATTTTAGAAGAAAATGCTAAATTTTGATTCATGCATTGAATGATGATTTGTTCTTCATGAATTATGCTTAGAATATGATTATAAGATCAAATATGTAATTAGATTTAAGCATGAAAAACCCTAGCTATCAATTGGCAATTTTCGAAAATGAGAAGAAAATGGGAAATAATGAATACATGAATTATATGATTGATTTAATGATATAAATGAGTTTAGTTAAGTATTTTAAGAATGTTTCATGTTGGAAATAATTAAAAATTTCCAACCAATTTCATTTTGAGAAAATAAACGATTAAATAAGAATATAAATTAGGGTTTAATAATGTAATGCTAGATGATGAATTGGATGATTCAATTAAAGATATATGAGATTAATGAAGTATTTTAGATCAAGAGATAATGAAAAATGAGCTTGATTAACCCTAGAAATCCTAGAAAATCGAATTAGGGTTCTTAAATTAGGGTTGAAAGATTTATACTTAATTGAATGAAATTAAATGAAGAAATGAGCTTAAGATGATAATTAAGTATATTAGAAATTAAAAAGAAGAGAAAATAATTAAAGAAATATTAATTTTATTATAACCGAAAATTTAAAATAAATAAATAAAATATTAATAAAATTTTAATTAAGAAATTAATTGCATTTATGAACTTCTTAATAAAAATTAAGTGTTATATAATTTTATGGAAATTTAATTCAAAGAAATAAAGATTTTTCTATTTATGATTGATTTTCCCGATTTGGGAATTTATATGTTTAATTGAGTTAATGTGTGTATTTAAAGTATAATTATGTTTGTTATAATTAAATAAAGGTATAGAATTAAATTGAAAATTTTCTGAATCCGTTAGACGGATTAAAAATCGATTTAGTCAGTTGTGATGAATAGTAGTTTATAAATATTATTGTTGTATGAGAATTGATTAATATTGATGCTTAATGAGGAATTTAGATAGATTAAGATAGATTAAGAACGTTTGAAAAGTTAAAATAGGAATTCTCGAATTTCATTAAGTTACGACGTAAAAATTCGAATAGAATTTCGTTAAGGATATCGAAGTCGTTAGTCGATAAAAGCTCTCGTTCTAAAATCGTTATTCCGTTTCGATTAAAGGAGCAAGCGGAAGCGGGAGCAGAAACGTGAAGTAAAAGGGCTACAAGCGTTAGAGCTTAAAGTTTAAAGCTTAAGTTTATCAGGTGGGCTTTCTAAACTAAAATATGTGAAAAGCATGATATCGTATGTTTTACAAAGTTTTGATACTTGCCAAATGATTTTAAAAATGTTTAAGTATGTTACCATCTACTTCAGAAAGACGAATTCGGTTTCACGCAAGGTGAAATCGTGTACACATTGGTAATCGTGCGCATTTCTTTGATAGGCCGATTATTCATAATCGTGAGCCTTTCCTTGATATGCCGATTACAAGTGATTGAGAAAGAGGCCTCTTTCTCATCACCATTATTTATTTGTAGATATGGTTCATACTGTTATAAATGTCTGCAGACAAATGAGTTTTGAAAAGAAAATATTTTTAGCATTTTACGAGTTGTTTTTCAGAAAATCCTCGTATTATGTTTTCTGGCAAGTTTTCATATATAGCTGTATTCAGCAAAGTTTTCAAATGTTTTCGGCATGTGTTCACTGAGTACGTAGTACTCAGCCCTGCATGTTATTTCTAAAACGTGCAGGTTAGCAGGGATGCAGATGATGAGGCTGGATGGATGTTGGTTGTTGTTGTTAATATTTTGAAAAATAAAGAGCCTAGATTATATGTCGTCATACATATAGTCTTTCGTATTCCGCTGCCATATTAAGATGATTTTTTTTTTATGATAAAATTGTTTAAACCCTAGAGTCGATCTATGTTTTGATAGTCGAACTCTTTTGTCACAGTTTGTGTGAAACTTAGTCTTGATATGTATTTAATAAAATCTCTATTCCATGAAGCTTTGTCGAACTCGAAACATTTTTCTTTATCTTGTTTTCTTGATCCTCAAGTCATTATATCATCTTCTTGATCAATTGTCGATTATTTGGTTGATCAGGTCTTTTGATTCCGAGTGTTTCGAGTTGTGTTTATTGATATTTATGTCATATTGAATTCAGTTGATCGTCTCGAGTCATATATGTCGTATTATTCTATAATGATGAGTTGTTAAGTATGGTTATTCTTTTGAACGATAGCCGGTTGCTATCTTAATTTCCTTTGTTAATCATAAATTGTGTAAGTCGTGGGACCTACCGGCCTTGACATCTAATATCGAGGTTCGGGCTGCGACAGAAAAATTCACAAATTCTAATTTGTGAATTCACGAGTTTTAATTTGTGAATTCACGAATTCTAATATGTGAATTCATGAATTTTAATATGTGATTTCACGCATAAGAAATGAGGTCGCCGAAAGAGAGACGGCGACTAAGCCATGTGAGTCGGTGATGACGACTTTAAAATTCACGGCAGCGGCGGAAAGATTGTCAACATGTATGAAAAATATGAAGAAGATACTTATAAATAAATAAAGAGATGAAAATAGATTGAGATAAAAAAAATTAGGGGTAAAAATGTCCAAAAGTGCTATTATTTTTCTTTTTAAAATTTGGTGCTATTATTAGTGTTTTTTCCCTAAAAGTGCTAAAATCCTATATTTTCTCTATATTAAATATAGTTATGATATATTTAAATATATTGCAAGGTATATGTGAATAGACTAAAAAATATGTGACTAAAGAAATGAAACATATAAAGAACAAATAAAGTTGTAATGTGACTGATAAGCTGTATACCAGTCAAGCTGTTTGTAAGCTATTTGGCGATCGACAAAAAAAAAAGCTCATTCGATATTTGACTCGATAACTAATCGAGTCCAGTACTTCGAGCCTAAAATTGAGCTTCATAAGTTTATCGAGTTGAGCTCGAGCATTGTGTTGCTCGACTCGATAGGCTCTCGAACATGCTCAACTCGTATTTAATCAAGCATATTTACGAGCCTACAAATCGAACTTTAGTCGAGCTTGTTCGCAAATCTAATAATCGAGTTTTGTACATAAAGCCAAAAAAATTAGAATTTTGTAAAGTACCAAGCTTTAAGTGAGTTTGAGCTCGATTAACATGTTGACGAGCTGAATTTAAATAGAATCGAGTCTTTGGCGGTTTAGGCTCGAGCTCGAATACCTCGTTATCGAGTATTTGATGAGTTAAATTCGAGCCAAACTTGAGCTCGCTAATTTTGGATCAAGTCGAGTTTGATCACGATGGTAAAAACTCGGTCTCGAGCTCGAGTCGAGTTCGAGCAAACGAATATTTAAACGAGTTGAGTTTGAGCAGATCAATACTCGACTCGTTTACAGTCCTAGTGACTGACATGCATATATATATAAATATATATATATATATATATATATATATATATATATATATATATATATATATATATATTGTTGGGAAAATTAATAGAGTTTTGAAGTGATACCAAAACCCAGCTGACCCCAACCGAGTAGATGTTTGCACAAGCCCAAGTGTTATTCCAGCTCACCTGTTTGAGCTTAAAGAGTTTCTAAGTTTACAGGTGGTCGCTGAAGACAGCAGAAGACCCAGCTGAGTACACAGCATGGTAAGCCAAGTCGAGTGATCAGTAACGTTATCCAGATTCAAGACGATCAAGTTCTTCCAGACACAGCTGTAGGAAAGACCCAGCTTGTGTGGCAACTCAGCTCAGCGTCAATGATCCAGTAGAGTTCAAGACTCAGCTCAGCGTCAAAGATCCAGCAGAGTTCAAGACAGCTCAGAGTCACCAGCACAGCAGAGTCAAAGTCAAGTTGAGATAAAGTCAGATCTGATCTAGACCATCAGGAACTCGACACCTCAGCACCTAGAAGTCAGACCTAGGATTGCTTTACGAGGAAATCAAGGAAGAAGATAAGTCAATCCTGTCAGAAGTTAGTTAGAGATTCAGAACGGCTCTTTCCAACGGCTAGTTCAAATCTCTCCCTATAAATATAAGTCTTCTTCATCATCAGAAAGAGAGAAGTGACGAGAGAGAAAATACATATCGAGAGATCAACATACTTCATTGAAAGAAGTCTAACCAAAGATCAAGAGACCTCTCAGAAAAGCTTCAAGATCTAACAGCCTTCATTCTTATAAGTTCTTATTCATTCTTAGGCTGTTGAAGCTCTCTCCCACTAGTATCTAGGTATATAATCCTTCCCATCTTAAGCCTAGCTTGAACGAGTTCATCATACTCATTGTTCTTCATTGTATGAACTTGTTCATAGTTGGAAACCCCAAACCTAAACCCATAAAAGGTTAGGTAAAGGTACGCTTGCTCGAAGCGCAAAATTCGAGTGTTGGTTCTGTAGTACCCGTAAACTACACGTTAGGCTTCAGGTGTGCCCGTAAACAGTCTTGTTACGTTTCGATACAGTACGCGTAAACTTGTATCCAGCTTGAGGAACTAAGCTGCAACGCTTGCTGACTGCGCAAAAAGTCAGTGGTATCCTTAGTGGATTACCAGAGGTTTCTGGTCGTGGACGTAGGAGTAGTTTCTCCGAACCACGTTAAGTTGCTTTGTTCTTTCCTGTTTATTTATGTATCCAGCTAACCCCTCATAAGTATTATTTCAAGCTGCATAAACTGACTAACTGAAAAGAGAAACAAAGCTTCGCAATATATTTAAAGCAACAGACGGACTTTCCAAAAACCCACCACATTCCGCACACAGCCAGCTGTGTTGATCAAGCTGTCTTCCAGCTGGATCAAACACAGCCAGCTCACTCAAAAGAGTTTTAATTTGGAAAAGTTTTTAACCTTGGTGTATTCACCCCCCCTCTACACCAAGGTATCCGTCTTGGGACCATCAATTGGTATCAGAGCAGTGGTTCAAAAGATCACTTTTTCTGTGTCAAGTCAGTCTCTTTGCTGATAGTGGTCACCTGAACAGATCCTTCAAAGTATCAAAATTTTTTAAATCATTATATTGCATACTGTCATGGAATCTTCCCTGTGCAGGAATCTTCCGACATTCTCTGTCGATGATTATCAAATCTGGAAGTTCCGACTCAAAAGCTTTCTGAGTGCGCATCACGACATGATGTAGGATGTTATCACTGACGGACCCATCATCATCATGAAATCAGAAAGACAAGCAGAAACCTTACCTGGAGCTGAACCAGTACTCCGGCAAGTTGTGAAGCCCAAAAGGGAGTACTCTCCAGAAGAAAGAAGACAAGCTGGTTTGGACAGCTATGCTCGCAACGTCATCTCCTCAACAGTGACGGACGCTTATCTCAGCAAGATCATAGATAGCTAAGGGGATGTGGGACACTCTAGCCAAGCTGTGTGAAGGCTCAGAGGAAATTCAAGAGAACAAATTCTCAGTTGCATGCCAGAAATTCGACAATTTCAAGCAACTCCCCTATGAGTCCATTGATCAAATGGAGCTCAGATTCTCCAACCTCGTCATCGAGATCGAGACAATCTGAACTGGGAAATATACGGTTCGAGACAAGAACTTGAAAGTTCTTTCAGCTCTCTCCTCAGAATGGTGTACACACAAAGTGGTTCACCAAAGCAGAACTGATCTTGGCAGCATGGAGACTGAAAAATTGTTCTCCATCTTGAAAGCCAACGAATTTGATCTGGGGATCAGAAGCAGAGATTCATCCAGCCGAATGAATCAAGCAGAGCTGAGGATCAAGCCAAGGAAAGAAGCTCAATCAGCTCAGCTTGGAAGGACCAACAAGGAGCACAGAAATATGAGCAAAGAAGATTTGAACGAAGAAATTGCCATGCTTGTACGGAGCATTAATCAACTGGAACAAAGCAAGGAAAGGTACAAGAATATCGTGAAGGTTCATCACGACAAGCAACTTTATCCAAAGAGAAACCCAGCTGAGTCATCCTCCTGGAGAGAGGATAAAAGGTTCGAATCGAGCGAAATGGATGATGATCAAATCTTCTTCTCCGACTCAGATGAGGATGATTGCTCTGATTAAGATGTCTGAAACATCTTATTGATTCAACCATCGAAGAAAATAAAGAAACCCAGCTAGCTAACTGGGACCAGCTGTGAAATAAAGACAGCTGGATACAAAAATGAAGATTCAGCCAGTCATACAGCTGAGCACATTGGTCTCAAGAGAAGAATAGAGAAGCAGTACATGAACCAGCTGGATTTAGGACAGCTGTCTACTTGCTATACAAACTGAGACCTCATCAAAGAAATGAGCTAATGTGTGAATTTTTTGGACTGCTCAAACCGGACAAAGAAAAGCTCATCCAGCTGAGGGGGAACAAACTCAGCTGGATCCCAAAGCTCAGTTCAAAAGGAGTTCCCAGCCAAAAAGGGAATCAAGCTCAGCTGGACATCAGTCGAAGAGCTAACAGGAACTCAGCTGACGAAAATTCAAGCAAAATCTTCAAATACTCAGCTGAGGAGAACTGTCAATCAAGCAAAGGAGAAGACTGCTGTGATATCAGCTGGATACTTTGTCCAAGCTGACCGGTTTGCGTCTCATGCATTTATTGCTCTGAGGAATATAATATTTAAGTTCAATCAATTTGAATTCTTATGTTAAGCGGACATATATTCCTTAGTTGAATTGTTTGATAAGTTTCCTTTCCCGTCGCATTAATTATAAAGTCTGCATAGTACTGTAGCACGGCAGTATCGAGGCAGAACGTCAAACGTTTGAACTGCCTCACGCGCGGTTGTAACACACTCGCCGAAAGCACGTCAGCAAAACGTGATGAGTGAATCTCTCCCAGTCGTTGATCAGAATATCAACTGATTCAATCTCAACCGTTGATCCTATATGGCAGTTGATATATATGGAAAAGATTCGCGGATTCTTTTCTCCTCCATCTTTATCTCTGCAAATTTCAAAGATTCAAAATCTCTATCTATTTTCTGCAAAATCTTCGCACGATCAAAATCAACAGATTGCAGAAATGGCACCCAAGAAATCAACCGCATGGATGAACCAGTTTGAAGCTCTAATGACAAAGCTATCTTTTGAGAATGTTCTGTCCACCTCCAACCTCCATGTTTCAGAACTAAAAGAGATGGTGGATCTTGTTGCAGACTCCGGTCTCTTGCTGTGGGCAACCTCCATGCCCAAGCTTTTGCTAAAGAGAGATGCCACACTTTTCTACCTCAACATCATTGATGAAGACGGCTTTTACTCATCTTCATTTGACATGATCGTCAAAGGCGAAGACGGAAAGTTTGATTCAGCAACCGTCAATATCAAACTTAACAAGATGCTACGAAAGGTGTTCAACCTACCCAGAGAAGGAGGATTCATCCCAGACAATTTCAGCCGTGAAGAAGTGGATGAATTCCTCAGTAGAGAGATGCTTATTACCCCAGAGCCGTACAGAGCGAGCATGTCAAAGCTCATTCTCAAGCCAAAGTACAGGCTGCTGCTGGATATCACGCAAAAGTGCATCTTAGGGATAGCTGGATCTCAAGGAGAGATCAGCATTCCAAAGCTCAAGCCGATGATTGCCATGATCAAAGGCACAAACGTCAACTGGTTTGATTTCTTACTCAACCGACTGGTCAAGGAGTCAGAGAAGATAAAGTTCAACTCCACCAGGACGATGTATTCAACTTCAGAGCCACTGTATCTATGCTCTAAGATTTCTTTCTTGATAGAGCAAGCTGTGAAAGGGCACACAGTAAAGTGGGCTGATTCGGAACCGTTTCCAGAAATGAAGATTCTTTTCCAGAGAATAAGTCAAGTCAATGATCTTCTGAAGAAACAGCCTGCTGTGAGCAATGGCAAGAAGCAGCTGGAAGGAACAGAGGCAGAAGTTCCAGCTAAGAAGAAACAAAGAAAGAGGAAGGCAGCTGACCCCAAACCAGCTGGAGGTCCAGCTGAGAAGAAAAAGAAAACAGCTGTCATTCCAAGTCAAGCAATGGTGATTCTCTCCCCACAGTCAGTGTCGGCCTTCAATCAATACGGATCAAACATCCTGGCCGAGATGGGATTGAATGATGGATTGTCATCCAGCTCAGAGGACGAGCTAGATAATCTAAGGAGCTCACCCCAGCCATCACCACCTCACAGCTCTCCACCCAAACAGCCTTCCCCTCCACCCAGCTCTCCAACCAAAGAGCCATCTCCTGTAAAAGAGCAGGCAGATACTCAACTGGCTGAAGCTTCTTCACAGCCAGCTGACACCCAAGCTGAACCCTGTTCCTCTAATCCCAGCTCACCCCCAAAACAGCCATCACCTAAAGCTCAAATTCCCACACAGTTAGCTGATACTTCTTCACAGCCAATTGTGAACCCATTTGAACCTGTTCCTCAAATCTCCACAGAATCTGAGGAGAGTGATTCTTCTGCCTCTCCATCACTCAACTCGACTGGCTCAGCCTTTATGGAAGCCATGTATGAGGACTTGCGCATTGCAGGGATCAAGAGTGTTCTAACTCAGTATCCGATTCTGGCGCACCTGCCCATTGCCCTCATCAAAGTTGGAGATCTCAAGTTCTATCTGGCCACCAAGATGGCAACCTGGTACCAGAATGAGCAGCTGATCGAGACCTTCTCTTATGAGAAATTGAAGACTGATGAAGCATGCCTCCAGCACACCTTTGGCTTTGGAAGTCTGGAAGATGCATACTTGCATCAAGATGATCTCATCAGAGGTATAATTGAAGTATCTCAGTTGTACCCCAAGCCGCACCCAGCTGAAGTCTGGGAATCTGCCAACAAGCTTCTTACAGCAGCAGGATGGGAGACATCTTCTGGAGCTGTCAAATCTAAAGAAGTCGCAGCTGAACTTGCCAAGGAAGCTATCCCTGCCGACACAGCTGAGGCAATGATAATTGAAGAAGAGCCAACTAATGCAACAGTTGAGCCTACCGAAGCTGCCCCACAAAGTCCAATTGCCGATGACACTCGCGCACTGGTCGAGTTCGAGGCAAACAAACCCAGTCTTGTTAATTCTGCAACTCAAACTGACTCAGCTGTCGAACTCTCAACCGCCATGAAGGAAGCAATCTCTAAAGAGGTTGAAGAAATTCTTTTTCAGGACAGACTGAAGTCTCAAGTCGATGTCATCATGCGGTTCACAGCTCTAGACTGTCAAGTTAAAGAGCAACAACTGACAATTGACGAAGTTCACAAATTTGCTCAGAATCTACAAGAAAGCACCAGCCAAGATCTCAGGCAATCTCTCGTTTCTCAACAAATTGATCAGTCAAATCATCTAGAGAAGAGAGTCCCTGAGATCATCTCAAACCTTCAAGCTCCACTGGTTGACAACATAGCAAATATCATAAGCCAGCTGGAAGCTCTCAAAAAGACCACTCTCTCCAACAGCTCTGACATCCGCCAACTCTTCAACTTATATAAAGATCTGGATGCTCAGTTCAGAGCTGGAAGCAGCAGCAATGCCCAGCTGAACCTCGTCACAGCTGACAACTCAGCCAAGATCCCTGATGTTGAAGGTATTTTTTCCAAGCTCAGCGCAACAGTTGCCAACCTCTCTGCCTCCCTTGTTGATAATGCCAAAAAGGGGAAGATAAGAGTGAAGCTGGAAAAACAATAGAGAGGGAAGCTGCAGCTAAGGGGGAACTTGTGCAGCTTGTGCAGCCAATTCAATCGGAAATCGATGATTTCGCCAAACAGCTGGATGACGAAGAGCCAGAGCCAACTACAGCAGCCAAAGTAGTCAAAGTGATATGGAGAGAAAAGATGGTTGCTCTTGCCAAAGTCTATGGACACAAGCCAGAAAAATACAAGGACTATCACTGGCTGTGTAACTTCCACAACGAGCAAAGAAAAGAAATGCAAGAGCTTGATAAAATTATCAAGAGGAAAGCTGACTCGCTCAAGCCTGCTGAGAAAAAGCAGAAGAAGAAAAGGCAGAGCTACAGGCAAGCTAAGAAGAAACAAACCCAAGCTGCCTCAACTGACAAGAAGAACCCAGATGATATCAATGAAAACTGCGAAAGATGCAAATCAGAATTCATCAAAGAATTCTACTACTTGAATCACTTCAAAGGCATGGATCCAGAAACTGCTTTCCAGGATTATTTCCTCGAACTTCATGAGACAGATCCAATGATGGCAAGATCAATTGCCCTATATGCCAAGAGTAACAACATCCAGCTGAAGGCTCCCAAAGTCAAGCAATTGAAGCCTCCTTCTCTAGCTGGAACGAACCTTCCTGACAAAGCCCAAATTATCAAAGAAATTAATCACTGGGCTAGCGAAAGAGGAATTTCCAAATCGAAGAATCAAGCAGAATGGAAGGAGCTGGAAGAGTTCATCTTCAACAGATATGGTCTCAAGACTGACCAACAGATTGACGAACAAAGGAAGCAGCAAAGCTGAATACCCAGCCAACTGGGAATTTTCTTTTTGAACTTTTGTAATTAGAAAATTGTAAAATTTCTTCCTAACAATGAAAAGTTCGTTTTATTAAAATCAACCTGAAGACAATCTCTCTTTGTCAAGGCTCTGAATATGTTTACCTGCTGTGAATGTTTAAACCTTTAAAACCCCGTTTCCTGCTAAGGGGGAAGCAATTTTGTTTTTCCAACTTGGGATTTTGGCATCATCAAAAAGGGGAAATTGTTGGGAAAATTAATAGAGTTTTGAAGTGATACCAAAACCCAGCTGACCCCAACCGAGTAGATGTTTGCACAAGCCCAAGTATTTTTCCAGCCCACCTGTTTGAGCTTATAGAGTTTCTAAGTTCAGGTGGAATCGCTGAAGACAGCAGAAGACCCAGCTGAATACACAGCAGGGTAAGCCAAGTCGAGTGATCAGCAACGTCATCCAGATTCAAGACAATCAAGTTCATCCAGACACAGCTGTAGGAAAGACCCAGCTTGTGTGGCAACTCAGCTCTACGTCAAGACCCAGCAGAGTTCAAGACTCAGCTCAGCGTCAAAGATCCAGCAGAGTTCAAGACAGCTCAGAGTCACAAGCACAGCAGAATCGAAGTCAACTTGAGATAAAGTCAGATATGATCTGGACCAACAGGAACTCGACACCTCAGCACCTAGAAGTCAGACCTAGGATTGCTTTACGAGGAAATCAAGGAAGAAGACAAGTCAATCCTGTCAGAAGTTAGGTAGAGATTCAGAACGGCTCTTTCCAACGGCTAGTTCTAATCTTTCCCTATAAATATAAGTCTTCATCATCAGAATGAGAGAAGTGACGAGAGAGAAAATACATAACAAGAGATCAACATACTTCATTAAAAGAAGTCTAATCAAATATCAAGAGATCTCTCAGAAAAGCTTCAAAGATCCAGCAGCCTTCACTCTTATGAGTTCTTATTCATTCTCAGGCTGCTGAAGCTCTCTCCCACTAGTATCTAGGCATATAATCCTTCCCATCTTAAGCCTAGTTTGAACGAGTTCATCACACTCATTGTTCTTCATTGTAAGAACTCGTTCATAGTTGGAAATCCCAAACCCAAACCCATAAAAGGTTAGGTAAAGGTACGCTTGCTCGAAGCGCGTAATTCGAGTATTGGTTCTGTAGTACCCGTAAACTACAGGTTAGGCTTCAGCTGTGCCCGTAAACAGACTGGTTACGTTTCGATACAGTACGCGTAAACTTGTATCCAGCTTGAGGAACTAAGCTGCAACGCTTGCTGACTGCGCGAAAAGTCAGTGGTATCCTTAGTGGTTTACCAGAGGTTTCTGGTCGTGGACGTAGGAGTAGTTTCTCCGAACCACGTTAAGTTGCTTTGTTCTTTCCTGTTTATTTATGCATCCAGCTAACCCCTCATAAGTATTATTTCAAGCTGCATAAACTGACTAACTGCAAAGATAAACAAAGCTTTGCAATATATTTAAAGCAACAGACGGACTTTCCAAAAACCCACCACATTCCGCACACAGCCAGCTGTGTTGATCAAGCTGTCTTCCAGCTGGATCGAACACAGTCAGCTCACTCAAAAGAGTTTTAATTTGGAAAAGTTTTTAACCTTGGTGTATTCACCCCCCCTCTACACCAAGGTATCCGTCTTGGGACCATCATATATATATATAGGGAATGATTCAAATAAAAACTTTTCCCCTGAATTAACTAGGAACCAATCCTGATCGTTTATTTCTTTTACTCTATGTTGAGATTTCCTCGCATCCTTTTCATTTATTTCCTATTTTTAGTATTTTGGGATAGCATTGTAATTTTCATTGATTTCGTAACTCCCTCATATTTTGTGGAATACTTTCCATGATTGTAGGTCTTTATTTTTTGAATCATTGAATATAACAAATTTCCTTCAAATTCTTTTTTTTCCTTTATCCGTATTTTATTTTTTGAAACAATCCTCTATCTGTTCTTGTTAAATTTCACAACTAATTTTATTTTATTCTATGATTTAAAAGTGTATAATTATATTTCGGACTTTATTTACTAATTTTATTCATTTATTTAAATATGTATGATACAGTACGGTACTTTTAAATTGCAGTTTTGATGCATAATTTATTAGATTTAAAATTATAAAAGGGAGACTGAAATTATTATGTTAAGGAATGCGAAACATACATTTAAGCAATATCTACCCATAATGCAAGCATAAATATATAACATGGTTTGTCTTGGGGAATGCAGATTAATTAGTAATATTTAATGCATAAATAAATTATAAATATTGCTTATTTACTTTATAAATATTGCTTATTTTATATAAGCATTGCATATAATATACATATTTATTAGACATGAAAATTATTGCTTAATATTAAACATAAATAGTGCTTAATTTAACTATACACATTGCTTATTTAGTAATTATTTTGTTAACATGCATCTTATAATTTATAGCACTAAAATTATGATATAAAAGCAACATATTTTGCATGTATATGCATGCTAAATTATTTGAATTTTTGAAAAATAGAAAATATTTATATAATTAAAATATTGAGAATATTGATGTACCTATTGTGATAGCGATGTGATTTTGTGTAAATAAAAATAATTACACGAGAAGAAATAGATGGAAGAAAAAAACAATAGTTTTATGATTAATTAGATGATTTTTCTTAAAAAAAATCAGACGAGAAATCCGGACCAGATTGCTTAAATAGATTCTACCATTTTTACCTTTATAGAGTAAAAAACAATAAATCATGCGTTTTTATATTATATGTACCATATTTGCTTATCTTAAATCTAGGCCATACAATTTAATTGAAGCAATGGCAAGAGGTGAACACCGACCTGGAACCGCTGGTTCCGGCCCGGAACCAGAACCGTGGTCAACGGTTTTCGGCCCGGAACCGCGGTCAACGGGCCGGTTCCGACCCGGAACCTAAGTTTGGGACGGGCCGGTTCCGGTTCCAAAAGCTAGGAACCTTGAACCGGCGGTTCCGACAATTTTTTATTTTTTTTAGTTTTAAATTATATTTTGTGTTAATCCATATTAATTATATCACATAGAAAGCAAAAATGACAATTACAATGGTTAATTGAATGAAAAAAAGCCAAAAATTATCACAGCCCCAAATCCCGAAGGACGGCTAAGCCGGGGTGTGACTAGGGGTTGGAATTAAGAAGCGGGGAAGAAAGGGGATTAATGAATAAATGAGGGATAAATCTCTAATCATCAAGGAAATACATAGAAGTGAACTTTGATTATATCACGCGAGACAATCTCGAAGGATTTCTCAAATATAACTAACAAGTCGTTTCAAGTTTCAAGTACAAAATACTTAAACAAAAAGTGTTATAACATATTAGAGTGTTTGCAGCGGAAAAAGAACGTAGATTGACTCCACATATGAAGATGTGAAATCGAGGCTCGACTAGCTTTATTAAGGATTTACAACCACGTACTCAACTCCCGCCGTCACCCGTCACTCAACCTGCATATTTAAAAACATATACAGGGCTAAGTACAAAGTACTTAGTGAACACATGCCAAAAACATATAATAGATTTAATGGATTTATCAGGCATTTCAACAGTAACACAACGGGGTTTTTCATTAAAGGCCCGTGCTTACTAAAATTTCTTTTCATAATCGCTTGCAAGCATTTTCTTACTTTGAATTCAATATGACCAAATCTGAATAACGCCGGGGAAGAATGCACTCTTCCGCGGTCGCTTCTCACCGTGGCTGGCTACCCCTCAACAGAGTACCACACACTCCGGCTACCGTGTACACTAATTCTGGAAAGCACCCTCTTGGCTAACTCAGAATCCGATCGATTACTAGTTGGCGAACCAACTCAGATAGGCATAATAGAACTCACAAAACAAATTCTTTTATGCCAAGACAATCACTTTAAAACATGCTTTTTAAAGTGATAAGAAAAACAGAGTAAAGCTCGAGTTATTTGATATATAGAAAAGCCCACCTTAATGGTTTACAGAACGGAAACCCAGCTTCAATCTTCCGTCCTTTCTTCTATGTATGATGTCCTCCTTTAATCGTAAATAATCAAATCTTAGAAAAAGATCGAGAGGGAAACCATACGATAACAGACTTGATAACTTGATTAATCTTTAATATATACTTTTGAGTTTACGAAAGAAACAACTGAAAACAAGTTGATCATAAATCAGCTGGATAAAACAAGCTGTCTGGAAAATCAAGCTAGCTGGAAAAACTGAGTTATTTGGAAAACTGAGCTGGCTAGAAAACTGAGCTGGCTAGAAAACTGAGCTGGCTAGAAAACTGAGCTGGCTGGAAAACTGAGCTGGCTGGACCCAGCTGAGTTAATCCAGCTGACTGGGTCCAGCTGGGTAATTCCAGCTGACTGGGTCCAGCTGAGTTAATCCAGCTGACTGGGTCCAGCTGAGTTAATCCATTGGACCGGGTCCAAAGTGAGTTAATCCAAATTGACCGGGTCCAATTGAGTTAATCCAAATTGGATCGGGTCCAAAGTGAGTTAATCCAATTGACCGGGTCCACTGAGTTAATCCAAATTGAGTCCAATTGGTAATTCCAATTGGCCGGGTCCAAATTTAATCTAAATTCGGATCCAAATTGACTTAATCCAGGAATTAAACTCTCAATTTCAAAACTTGGTATTAAAATTCTGAAAAATTCTACGTCACTTAATTTTTAACGTAGATTCCAATTCTATCATTATCTTCTTCATTAAAAATCAAATACATGGCTTTATTGTACATATATTTTTCGGTCCTTTTTATTTATTTTTTTTTTAAACTTGGTTTCAAACTTGATTCCTTTATTAAAAACATTACTAAGCATCATATAAACATTAATCAAAAGCTAGAACAACAATCCAACCATCCTTCAAAAATTTCGAAAATTTAAAGATGGAAAGAATGAAATTTTGTTTGGTGGGGAATGAAGAAGAAGCTCCTACCTTGTCAAAATCGAACTTGGATCGAAAATCGGACGGTAGATGAAAGAGTGATCGAAACTTGAAGCTTGAAGAAATGAAGAAATGAAAGCTGATGGTGTTTGCTGCTATGGGGAAATGGGACGGCAGATAGGGCGGTGAATGAGAGAGAAAGAGATATTTAAAGGTAATATTAGGATAGACTTTATCTAGATGTTAAATTTTTAAACCATAAATTAAAACGAGCAATGAAATTCTTAGACGACAATATTTTTGACGAAAATGGTCGAGACCATTGAATCCGAAATATTTTAATTTGTCGGAAATGTCGGTTCGTTTTTCGAAATTAATAAACAGTCGAGACGCGACGGGTCGATAAAAATATCCGAAAATGACAAAAACTGACTTTTTGGAAAAAGATTCGTATCGAGAAATAAGTGAATGGAAATGCAGACGCTGCTCAATTCCGAGGTCTCGAACGAAAAATTAATCAGGCGCCGAAACCATAATCCTGTATCCGGTTACTCGATTTCTGAAATAAATTTTTAGGAACGGATCGCGCCATAAATCTTATAATTGAAAATTAGCAATTAAGAAATGCAAAACTTTAATAATTAATAAAATTTTAATTATAACGAGATAATAAAACCCGGGGTATTACATTCTACCCCTCTAACAAGAAATTTCGTCCCGAAATTTGCATACCTTCTTCAAAAAGCTCAGGGTATTTTTCCAGCATCTTTTCTTCGAGTTCCCACGTAGCTTCTTCTTGCCCGTGGTGATTCCATAAAACTTTTACAAGCGGTATCGTCTTGGTTCGGAGTTCTTGTACCTTTCGGTCCAAGATAGCTTGCGGTCTTTCTTCATAGCTCAAATCCGGACTAAGAACAATGTCTTGTCGGTGAACCACGTGTTTAGGATCGAACACATATTTTCTTAATTGAGAGACATGGAAAACATTATGAACACTCCCTAGACTTGGCGGTAAAGCCAATCTATAAGCAACGAGTCCTATCTTTTCCAAAATCTCAAAAGGTCCAAAAAAATCTGGGTCTAAGCTTACCCTTCACGCCAAACCTAATAATTCCCTTAGACGGAGAAACCTTGAGGAAAACCTTATCCCCAATTTCGAATGATAACTCGTATCGACGTACGTCGGCATAAGATTTCGTCGACTTTGGGCTTCCTTTATTCTCAGTCGGATCTGTCGAATGATCTCTATCATTTCACCGACTGAATCTGGCCCTAGATTTTTCCTTTCACCTACTTCATCCCAATAAAGCGGTGATCTACATTTCTTTCCATACAATGCTTCATATGGAGCCATGCCTATTGTTGCTTGATAACTGTTATTATAAGCAAATTCGATTAGTGGCAAAACATTTTCCCAAATTCCCACCTTGATCCAACACCACGAGCTTCTCAACATGTCTTCTAGTGTTTGGATTGTTCTTTCAGACCGACCGTCCGTTTGAGGGTGAAAAGTCGTGCCGAAATTGAGTTTGGTACCCAATTCTTTTTGCAAGCTGATCCAAAATCTTGAGGTGAATTTTGAATCTCTATCTGATGTTATCGACGTTGGTACTCCGTGCAGACGTACGATCTCACGGACATATAATTGGGCTAATTTCTCCGATCCATAGGTAATCGGAATTGGTATAAAATGAGCTGACTTTGTGAGACGGTCTACTACAACCCATATTGCAGTGTTTCCTCTTTTTGACTTCGGCAGACCGGTCACAAAATCCATTGTTATACCTTCCCACTTCCATGTTGGAATATCCAACGGTTGTAACTTTCCATAAGGTCGTTGGTGTAAGGCTTTTACTTGCTGACAAGCCAGACATCGTTCAACGAAGGAGGCTACATCTCGCTTTAAGCCGTCCCACCAGAACTTTCTCTTTAAGTCCTGATACATCTTCGTACTTCCCGGATGAGCAGTGTAAGGTGTATCATGAGATTCACTCATGATGTCATTTTTCAGCTCGTCATCATGAGGAATACAAAGTCTTCCATCGAACTCGATTGCATTATCTGTTGCTTCAGAGTAACCGCTAGGGTTACCTGATCTCACTTTCAGACGTAGTTTCTCAAACACCTCATCTTTCCTCTGAGCACTTATTATTCTTTCTCTCAAGTCTAGTATAGCCACTAGGGTTGCAACACGACTAGTTATTGTTTCTGGTGAATTGATCACCTCCAAACTCATTCTCTCAAAGTCTTGAATGAGTTCTCCTTCTTCGGTAAGGAAACAAGCTAAGTGTGTTGGAGTCTTGCGACTCAAAGCATCTGCTACAACATTAGCTTTGCCTGGATGGTAATTGATACCACAGTCATAATCCTTTACTAATTCGAGCCATCTTCTTTGTCTCATATTCAATTCTTTTTGCTCGAAAAAGTATTTTAGACTCTTATGATCCGTAAAAATCTCAACCCTAACTCCATATAGGTGGTGTCTCCAGATTTTTAACGAATGCACAACGGCTGCTAATTCCAGATCATGTGTGGGGTAATTGACTTCATGTGGCCTAAGTTGTCGTGATGCATAGGCTATCACTTTTCCATCTTGCATCAAAGACACAACCTAGTCCATTTTTAGAAGCATCTGTATACACCACATATTCTTTATTTGCTTCTGGGAGAGCCAAAACTGGTGCCGTAGACAACTTGTCTTTTAGTTCTTGGAAATTTGCCTCACACTCATCCGTCCACTTATATTTGATTCCTTTCTTGAGTAATTGTGTCATAGGTCTAGCTATCTTAGAAAATCCTTCAATGAATCTTCTATAGTATCCGGCTAGACCTAAAAAGCTCCTAATCTCATTAGGGTTGGTTGGTGACTTCCGATACGTACCGCTTCCACTTTAGCAGGGTCCACCTTGATACCTCCTGCTGACACAATGTGCCCAAGAAACATCACTTCACTCAGCCAAAACTCGCACTTACTGAACTTGGCATATAGTTTCTCAGTTCTCAAAGTTTCCAACACTATTCTCAAGTGTTCTTCGTGCTCTTTCTCATTTTTGGAATAAATGAGAATGTCGTCAATAAATACTAAGACGAACTTGTCTAAGTATGGGTGAAAAACTCTATTCATGAGATCCATGAATACCGCAGAGCATTAGTCAATCCGAATGGCATAACTAAGAACTCGTAGTGGCCATATCGTGTTCGGAAAGCCGTCTTGGGTATATCTTCGGTTTGATTTTCAATTGATGATACCCGGACCTAAGGTCTATTTTTGAAAACACACATGCTCCCTTGAGTTGATCAAACAAGTCATCTATCCTTGGCAAAGGATATTTATTCTTGAGGGTTATCTTGTTCAACTCTCGATAATCTATGCACATCCTCATTGTGCCGTCCTTTTTCTTTACAAATAGAACAGGTGCTCCCCATGGTGAAACACTTGGTCTAATAAAACCAAGATCCAACAACTCTTGTAGTTGTATCTTGAGTTCTTGTAATTCCTTCGGTGCCATTCTGTATGGTGCTTTCGACACTGGGGCTGATCCAGGCTCCGTGTCAATGTTGAAGTCCACTTGTCGATTTTGTGGCGATCCCGGTAGTATTTACGGAAATACGTCCTCGAATTCTCTCGACGATCGCCACATCTCCTATGGTCTTTTCGACTCCGGCTTCCCGTTCGTGTAAACAAGGAAAGCACAGACGCTCTTTCTTTTTCATCATCTTCTTAGCTTGAAGGGCATAGATAACTGGCACTCTCCTACCCATTGTAATTCCGTGAAATTCTGTGGGCTCTTCTCTGGGTAATTGAAAAGAAATTTTTCTCTCATTACAGAGAATCGTAGCATAGTTCTCGCCTAACCAATCCATTCCTAGGATTATATCTACGTCCCGCATTACCATGACATTCAAATTGTTAGCTATAACCTTAAAAGTTCCTAGTTCCAATTCTAGGTTAGAGCAAACAAGTGAAGTGGTTGTGATCTCTCCGGATGGTGTAGTTACTCTCATTTTATGACTAGCTCGTTCTGGTATGATATCTAAATTATCGACACAAGAACTAGAAATAAAAGAGTGTGATGCTCCGGTATCGAACAAAATAATTACAGGAAAGTTAAGAAGTTTGCCCATACCTGCCAAATTTCCTTTGTTCTTAATTGGCGGCTTTTGTTCGATGGCAAAGGCCCTAGCATTCCACTGTTGTGGCTGTTGTTGAGGTTGCTGCTGCGCCTGTATAGCCCTCAGAGGTTGGGGTTGACCATATTGGTTCGGCCTAAGTGCTTGGGGTGGTCTCGGGCACTCTCTCTTCATGTGACCCTTTTGGCCGCAATTAAAACAGTTTTCGGTGCCCATCTGACAAACGCCGAAATGTACCCTATTACACTTACGGCAAGTAGGGATTACAACCTTTCCCTGACCGTTGCCTCCTTGATTCGGAGCATTCTGCCGCCCTTGCCATTGCCCTGACTGGTTGTTTCCTTGCCATGGCCTCTTGCCAAGGTTGTTATTGTTCTGATTGCTATTCTGATTAGGCTGTTGAAAGCCACGTTGATTACCACCCTGATTACCCTGACGGTTGTTGTGTTGATAGTAACCACTGTTATTTCCGCCTTCCCATTTTCTCTTGCCCTTGTAGTTATTGTTGAAATGGTTCTGAGTCTGAGCTTGAGCTTGTACCGGCACGGATATGCGGAGCTCGTATTTCTTCCGGCATTACTGCCTCCATCTCTAGAGCTCTCTCTAGTGACTCAGTGTAGCTCAGCCCTCCATGACTAGCTAACGACACTCCAATCTCGTGTCTTAGTCCAGAACGGAACTTCTTTGCCATTTTCACATCCGTATCAACTTGATCCGGTGCATATCTTGCCAATTCACCGTAATATTCCATCATATTCCGTCACAGACATCTTTCCTTGTTTCAAATTATAGAACTCGATTCCTTCTTTGCTCTATAAGTCTTTGGCACGTATTTGTCAAACGATTGCCTCTTTGAATTCATTCCGAGGGTATGCGAGCCGTATGCTCCTACCGGAATGATTTTCTTGCGAGCCTCCCACCGAAGTCGGCGGGTGTCCAATGAGTTGAAAGGCTATGCAAGAAAGACGCTCCTCATCAGTACATCTGAGAAGCTGGAAAATTCTTTCAATAGCTCTTACCCAAAGCTCCGCATCGCTCGGGTTTCCAGATCCATTGAAAGTAGGTGGATTTCTTTTGAGGAATAGATCCTCGATATCACGGCGATGTGGCGGTGGAGGTGGAGGTGGTAGTGGGGCTTCCTGACGCTCCTGATCTTCTCTTCGAGGTCTACCCCTACCCCTACCTCTTCCTCTACCTCTCCCACGTCCTCTTCTTCCTCCTTCATTTTCAGCTTCCATTTTGAAGATATTCTGAGATTTAGAAAGAAACTTATTAGAACATAACTTATCAAACTGGCATACTCGATGACAACTTTAAACAGATTGGCAATCATTACTTGAACAAAGATAAATGGATTTCGATTGTACAACTTCTCAAGTTGACAAACATAAAAACAGAATATAAGAAGATTGCAACATAAGAGTAAAAGCCCTCACATGGGGTCATATATATATATTGGAATAACCAAAATTTGCCTCCACGAGGTCTTACATCCAAAAGATCTAGACTTTATCTCGTCCAGACTAGGCTATCTGCCTATCTATAATATGCTTCTAGAAATTTAAAAGACGGGATGCTTTAACAAGATGCATTGCCGTCAACAACAGGGAAAGATGCTAGACTCGGGATTATATTTACATTAACTCCCGACTATTTACACCAAAAGAAGTCTAACACATTCCAGATCTATTTACAAAAGCAAAAACTAATTCCCACGCCTAATCGGCTCCTAGACAGTCCATGTCCGACTCTCGAGACGCCGCTCGTACTCTCCTCACTCGCCCTCGCCGGGCTCCAACCACCAAGGGAACTCCTCAGGGTCCTCTTCCTCCTCTAGCTCTACGCCGAAAACTGCTCCCAAGGTCCCTTCGACCTCGGCATCGGGCAGGTGCTGATCCGGTATTGCCAGCTCTGCTACTCCCTGGTGTGGCTCGGCCGGTGCTAGCTGCTCGGGCCCCAAGTACAACTCTGGTGCTGCCATCTCCTCAGCAAGGCTAGCCCAGTCGACAGTAACCCTCGGCTCGTCTAAAAAGACAGGGTATGGGAGCTCAGTAAGGTCCACTGCAGTTAAGGGCTGGGTTAGGTGTGCAGGGTACGAGGAGGTGATATCTTCAAGAAATCCATAGTCAAGTGGGACCGCAGAAGGTCCAGCTGCAAACTCGTCGGCTTTGTCTAACCCCAAGAAAGTGGTAGGTCGGTAGTCGACCCCGCCTCCTCCGGTAGAACTCCGGGGAAGAAAGTCGGTCACCGGTACTAGGTCATTCGGTCGCCGACGGTACGAAGCGTGCTCCTCAAATTCAACTCTTGGACAACTACCCACTGTGACAAACTGTCTCAACAAAGCGGATGCAAACAGACAAAAGTCACCTGTAGGTTCCGTGTTGGCCCCCACCAAGACAAGGAAAAACCATGACTGTTTTTGCGCCCATCCCTTCCATTTCTGGGGCATCATGGCGATACAGTCCACCATAGCTTGTCTATCGTCCACTCCAAGTTGCTTAACAGGTTTCCAGTAGTGTAGAAAGTCTATAACATACTGTCCAAAGTCACAACTCGAGCGTGGGGTGAAGTCATGGTACAGCCTTAATAGTACCTCAGGCCTAACGGGAGGCTTGAACCGGTTGCTAAAGAAGCTCGAGAAGCACTCCGTACTCATCCTATGAGAAGAATTTGCAAAACACAAATCAGTAACTGGTAGGATAAAAACTAACACAACTTAAGGGATTCTTAAAGCACTTAAAGAATAAACTGTGTATTAAACAAAAACAACTTAAGCAATAAATAGCACCACTTAACTTAAGCACTTAGCAATTATCTCAAAATTGCATATAAATCCAAAAATAAAAATAAAAAAAAAAAAAAATTTCTCAAATTTTATAACTCTATACTTAGAGGTTTCTTAACTCTAATAAAGGAAGAACTCAACTAAACTTTACTTAGCTAGATTCGACCAGCAAAATCTAAACGGTTCTCTATAATGGAAAGCAAAGTCAACTTGAAGTTCCGTCGAATAATGAACTTCAATGAAGATGACTGTGCTCATATCACTTATACGCAAGTGACATTCGTTCTCTTTTGCTTTCGTTTCTCTTTACTTCTTCATTTCTTCGTTGATTGAGTTCTTCTTTATTGCTTTGAAACCAACGCTTCTTAAAAGTCTAAGTTCTCAAAAATCGGGAAAATGCCTTAGAAAAATTCTTCTAAGTTCTCAATCCGACATGCTCTAGAAAACGGAAATTATAAATCATATAATTCCAAGGAGATAAATTCTAGCATTAAATTCAAGCTTAGAATAATATTTAAAACATATTTTCAAGATGCTTTTAAACTTTTGCAAAGAACGAGAACTTTTAAAATTTCTTACCTTATTATTGGTTGAGCCGGCGTAACGGGTGTTGAGTTCGTGACTAGTTTCTCAAGTTTAGTGGTTCGAACTAAACTTTTACTCAAAAGAAGACTCAGGCTCAGAGCAAACGAAACGCTCTGATACCACTCTGTCACAGCCCCAAATCCCGAAGGACGGCTAAGCCGGGGTGTGACTAGGGGTTGGAATTAAGAAGCGGGGAAGAAAGGGGATTAATGAATAAATGAGGGATAAATCTCTAATCATCAAGGAAATACATAGAAGTGAACTTTGATTATATCACGCGAGACAATCTCGAAGGATTTCTCAAATATAACTAACAAGTCGTTTCAAGTTTCAAGTACAAAATACTTAAACAAAAAGTGTTATAACATATTAGAGTGTTTGCAGCGGAAAAAGAACGTAGATTGACTCCACATATGAAGATGTGAAATCGAGGCTCGACTAGCTTTATTAAGGATTTACAACCACGTACTCAACTCCCGCCGTCACCCGTCACTCAACCTGCATATTTAAAAACATATACAGGGCTAAGTACAAAGTACTTAGTGAACACATGCCAAAAACATATAATAGATTTAATGGATTTATCAGGCATTTCAACAGTAACACAACGGGGTTTTTCATTAAAGGCCCGTGCTTACTAAAATTTCTTTTCATAATCGCTTGCAAGCATTTTCTTACTTTGAATTCAATATGACCAAATCTGAATAACGCCGGGGAAGAATGCACTCTTCCGCGGTCGCTTCTCACCGTGGCTGGCTACCCCTCAACAGAGTACCACACACTCCGGCTACCGTGTACACTAATTCTGGAAAGCACCCTCTTGGCTAACTCATAATCCGATCGATTACTAGTTGGCGAACCAACTCAGATAGGCATAATAGAACTCACAAAACAAATTCTTTTATGCCAAGACAATCACTTTAAAACATGCTTTTTAAAGTGATAAGAAAAACAGAGTAAAGCTCGAGTTATTTGATATATAGAAAAGCCCACCTTAATGGTTTACAGAACGGAAACCCAGCTTCAATCTTCCGTCCTTTCTTCTATGTATGATGTCCTCCTTTAATCGTAAATAATCAAATCTTATAAAAAGATCGAGAGGGAAACCATACGATAACAGACTTGATAACTTGATTAATCTTTAATATATACTTTTGAGTTTACGAAAGAAACAACTGAAAACAAGTTGATCATAAATCAGCTGGATAAAACAAGCTGTCTGGAAAATCAAGCTAGCTGGAAAAACTGAGTTATTTGGAAAACTGAGCTGGCTAGAAAACTGAGCTGGCTAGAAAACTGAGCTGGCTAGAAAACTGAGCTGGCTAGAAAACTGAGCTGGCTAGAAAAGCCTAGAAAACCGAGCCGGTGGAAAAAAATATTCGAGTTGGACCAGTGAGTTAATCCAGTGACTAGGTCCATTGAGTAATTCCAGTGATCGGGTCCACCGAGTTAATCCAATCAGGTCCAGTGAGTTAATCCAATGATCGGGTCCAGGTCCAATGAGTTAATCCAAATTGATCGGGTCCATTGAGTTAATCCAGTGACGGTCCAATGAGTTAATCCAGTTGGCCAAGGTCCATTGGTAATTCCAGGGTCCAAATTGAGTAATTCCAAATTTGGCCGGATCCAAATTGACTTAATCCAGGAATTAAACTCTCAAATTCAAAACTTGGTATTAAAATTCTGAAAAATCCTACGTCACTTAATTTTTAACGTAGATTCCAATTCTATCATTATCTTCTTCATTAAAAATCAAATACATGGCTTTATTGTACATATATTTTTCGGTCCTTTTTATTTATTTTTTTTTTAAACTTGGTTTCAAACTTGATTCCTTTATTAAAAACATTACTAAGCATCATATAAACATTAATCAAAAGCTAGAACAACAATCCAACCATCCTTCAAAAATTTCGAAAATTTAAAGATGGAAAGAATGAAATTTTGTTTGGTGGGGAATGAAGAAGAAGCTCCTACCTTGTCAAAATCGAACTTGGATCGAAAATCGGACGGTAGATGAAAGAGTGATCGAAACTTGAAGCTTGAAGAAATGAAGAAATGAAAGCTGATGGTGTTTGCTATGGGGAAATGGGACGGCAGATAGGGCGGTGAATGAGAGAGAAAGAGATATTTAAAGGTAATATTAGGATAGACTTTATCTAGATGTTAAATTTTTAAACCATAAATTAAAACGAGCAATGAAATTCTTAGACGACAATATTTTTGACGAAAATGGTCGAGACCATTGAATCCGAAATATTTTAATTTGTCGGAAATGTCGGTTCGTTTTTCGAAATTAATAAACAGTCGAGACGCGACGGGTCGATAAAAATATCCGAAAATGACAAAAACTGACTTTTTGGAAAAAGATTCGTATCGAGAAATAAGTGAATGGAAATGCAGACGCTGCTCAATTCCGAGGTCTCGAACGAAAAATTAATCAAGCGCCGAAACCATAATCCTGTATCCGGTTACTCGATTTCTGAAATAAATTTTTAGGAACGGATCGCGCCATAAATCTTATAATTGAAAATTAGCAATTAAGAAATGCAAAACTTTAATAATTAATAAAATTTTAATTATAACGAGATAATAAAACCCGGGGTATTACAAAAATGGTGATAATAATAATAAGATTCGAACATGAACCGGCGGTTCCGGTTCGGAACCGTGGAACCGTTTTTTAATAATTATATATTTTCATTTGTAATTGATCATATATTATTATGAATGAAGATATATTTTGTTCTATATCGATTTTATACATTACATTAATGATTTATGAGTTTGAATGACAATATAATTTATATTTTCAAAAATAAAAAAATACAAAAAATTTAGACGGTTCGGGCCGTAAACCGGCGGTTCCGACCCGGAACCGGAACCGTCCAATACGGGCCGATTCCAACCCGGAACCGTGGGCTGTGATGGGCCGGTTCCGGTTCCAACTTTCCCGAACCGGAACCGGCGGTTTCGAGCCGGTTCCGAACCAGAACCGGCCCGTGAACACCTCTAGCAATGGCTAGGATTAGTTCCTAGTTAACTCATTGGGAAAAGTTTTCAAACCACTTACTATATATATATATGGGTAATGGCCTGTAAATTCCTCAACTTTCAGCGATTTCTGATTTTGCTCTCTACCTAAAGATTCTGCGTGTAAATTCCTCAACTTTCAATTGTTTCTGATTTTGCATCCGATATCAAATTTTTCCCAAATTAATGCTGACATGACCGCCAAAAAAATTGAGTTGGCCAATTCGACCGATAAACAAAACGACGTCGTTTTAAAATTTATTTAATAAAAAATAATAAATTAGATTTTTTGCCAGATTTCTCACTTTTTTTCTCTCTCCTCTCTCTCTCCATTCTCGTCCAAATTTCCTTCGCCGTCACCAAGAAAACCATCGTGAAACCGCTTGACCCAAATCTAATTTATTATTTTTTATTAAATAAATTTCAAAACGACATCGTTTTTGTTTATCGGTCGAATTGGCCAACTCAAATTTTTTGACGGTCATGTCAGCATTAATTTGGGGAAAATTTGACCTCGGATGCAAAATCAGAAACAATTTAAAGTTAAGAAATTTACACGCAGAATCTTTATGTGGAGAGCAAAACCAGAAATTTCTGATAGTTGAGGAATTTACAGGCAGAATCTTTAGGTGGAGAGCAAAATCAGAAATTACTGAAAGTTGAGGAATTTACAAGCCATTACCCCTATATATATATATATATATATATATATTAGAATTTTAAGTCGCCGTTTTTTCTTTTATTTTTCACATACATATAAGTCATCAATTTAATTGTGTTTACATTGTAATATATTGTAGATATATTACCATGAAAGCATATTAATAAATACAACTTTTAGTTTATCATGGAACTGTAGTATATTAGGTGGTAGAAATGATGATGTAGAGAAATTTCATGCAATCACCGTTGGACATTCCGTTTTAGGATATTAAATAGATGTACAATAATTAATAGATTGACGAACAATAATTATTGATCCGGACATACATATATGTGGCAGTTTAAATCAAGATTCTAATTTCTTTGTTTTATGATCTTGGGTAACCCTTAATTATTATCTGAAGTGCAGTCGTACAAAAATATGCAAACCACATTCATGAGAGGTAAATAATCACTTTAATTTTTTGCATATTAATTATAATCATTGCACCAGAATGAACACATGTAATGTTGAGTTCGGCTTTTCGATTTGATATATATTTGCAAGAGAAATGGTTGGATTGGATTACATTAATTGAGAACCTTCTATCCCATTTTATTTTAGGTGTCTCAATTTAATATGGCCATTAGTTTTTAGTTTAATTTCAAAATTTCAATATTTTTTCATTTCGTTTCGTTTTACAATATTAATTAGGGTTTGATTGTATTCCAATTAGGGTCTATGATTGATTTTTCATTTAGTTTTACAATCAAAGGCCTACAATTATTTTTTCCATATATTAATCTTCATTTCAGTTAATAATTGATATTTTGGTTGATTATTTCATAGCAGATCTGGTAAGAACACATCTTATATGAGAACGTAAGAACAATGCATTTTTATTACATCGGAGATGCATAAAATGCAGAAATTAAATGCATAAACTACAATAACTTAATGCATTAGCATTTAAATGCATAAATTAGAGTAATTAAATGCGCGGTTAAATCTGGACCGTATATCAACAAGGATCAAGGGTCCAGATTTGTTCTTATTTCTCACATAAGAAAGTGTTCTTATTTGACCCGCCCTCTATATATATATATATATATATATACACGTTGAAAAGAAAAACGAAAAAAATGTATGGAAACCAAAAATGTATGACATGCATGCATGTGTTTTAAAAAACTAACGAATGAACTTGCTTAATTTCGCGAATTAACTTCGAAATAGTGTTAATATTGAGAACTATTTACATTTAAATTACACAATAATAAATATTCATACTTTTAAAATATTATAAAACTACCCATTTTTAGGATGAAGTGACAAAATTACCCTTAAAAATGGTGGCTAGATGGAATTGGGTATTATGGTTTTCTTATTTTTGTTATTTTTTATATTTATCTTGGTTTTCTATTTTTTTATATTTTAAACTTAAAATATATAAAAATAGAAAACCAAGATAAATATAAAAAATAACAAAAATAAGAAAACCATAATACCCGATTCCATCTTGCTACCAATAACAATTTGATACGATCCTTGATGACCGATCGAAGAACTCGCATGCGGAAGACTCGAACAAATGGATAGATGGATGGAAGATCCCAAAACCTCTGGATCTAACCCACGAAATGATTTAGGAGAACGGATCCCTAAACCCCAACGCGATGTTGATGCAGCAACTCGGGGACGATGATTGACACACGAACGAGGGATGGTTGACTCGCCGATTCGTCGATAGATGAATTCGTCTTGGAATAATCAAGAGGAATTCGAGAACTCTCAAGAGAGAATTAAAACTCACGATTTATTATGAATAAAGTCTAATTTTCGTCCAAAACACAGCCCTCTATATATAGAGGTGAAAACCTAATTCAACTAGGAAACTAAACATGGAAAATAACACCTAACCTAATAAGGAAATAAATCCTTAGTCAAAAGAAAGCATAAAAGTCAAAACTGACTCCACTAAGGCCTAATTTCAGCCACCCAAAATAAACCCACGAAAATAATAAATAAAATAACAAAAACGACTAATTAATTAAACTACAAGTCTTCAACCTATCCCACTTAGCACTTTCTTGAACTTCTTTGCTCTAGCTCTCGTGATTGGCCCAACAGGAACTTGGATCGGACTACGGGCTGCATCATTCCCCTCCTCTTGAAGAGGATTTGTCCTCAAATCCAAAGCATCACTCCAAATGCTTGGACTCAAACCCAAATCTTCTGTCATCACAACAAACGAATTTTGGACCATATCTTTTCCCCATTGCGCATCATGCTTCTTCCTCGGCTCCGACTCATTATAAAGCTTGACTTGATCTTTATAGACTTGATCTTGATCCTCGGAAAAGACATCATCAAATTCCTGCAAAACAAAATGAATAGAAGGGGGTAGAGAAGAGAGGTCAGTATCAATAACCAAACTCTCCTCGTACAGCAACACAATCATCGGCCTCTCCTCCTTCACGGCCTGCTTCAAATCACTAGTCCTCGCAAGAAAGGACTTCTGAATCAATCCATTCTCCCTTTTATCGACAGTCTGTTCCTCTTCAATGTCGTTAGTTTGCGTCAAATCTTTCTCTGCAACCAAAGTAACTGGATCACATATTTCAAGCACATCTTCACATAAATCTTCCAAACTTGGCATCTTAGGATCAACATCATCTTCACATGAATCCTCCAAATCTTGCAACTTAGGATCTACATCATCTTTACATGAATCCTCCAAATCTTGCAACTTAGGATCTACATCCTCTTTAACCTCGCCCTCAACTTGAATCTCCATCGGCTTTTGATTCGACCATTGGCTTGTTTGATTGGTATTGGAGATATCTTCTGATTTCTGCTTTGACAAGGACTGATTCTCTTCATAGATCATACGATTCAGCTTCCCTCCAAGATACGACTTAGGATCATTTTTCCTTTGGATTGAGGGAAAGCTCTCTTTGATATTTCTCAAGCTGTTATCCTCATGATCCCTAGCTCCACCTCTCCTTCTAGCACTGTAAAATTGTCGATAGGCATTCTCGTAGTTATCCATATAAGATTTCTCTTCTTTCATAAAACTCTGTCGAGGACACTTAATCGGATGAAGAAAATTCTGAGTTTGTCTCTTCCGAGATTGCTCTATCCGATCTAACCTCTCATGCACCACCTCCAATTTTGAGTCCAATTTTGAGTCAAGAATCTTTCCCAATTCGGACCTGAGTGCCTCTATCATGAACTTCGTCTCTGGATCAATGATAGGCTGATCCTCCGTATATGAAACCTGTTCAACTTCTCTTGACATATTGACACAGAAAACAAAACGGTTAGTAAAAACAAGACCTCACCACCTCACAACTCTCGTGTATCACTCAAGATGTTCCACTCAACTCTCGTGTATCACACTCAGATATGGCTTTTTCAATCTCTCTAATAATCTCACAAACTCTCTTGCCTTTTTCCACTCTGAATTCTCTCTCAAGGAATCGAACTCTCTCAATTATTTTTTTTATTCCCGTGAACAGTAACGTGAACAGTAACTTCACGGTGAACAGTAACTTCGCGGGTGGACACGATGAAATGAAACGAAAACGGAACGATAAACGAAACCCTAGACTGAATTTGCATTGGAACGAAATGAAAAACTAAAAATCACAGAAACAGCACGAAACCAAAACTGAAAATAGAAACGAAACAGAAACTGAAACCCTAGATACGAAACTGAATCAAACGAAACGAAAACATAAACACGAACGAAACTGAATCAAACATACGAACAGATCTGGAATATAAATGATCGAAGCAAAATACGAGAAACGATATAAAAACTCAATTAATACCTAAATCGACACCTAGAATCCCCGAAGAAGACCCGACTGGAATCTATAGCAATTCAACTCCGATTGGGCTGAAATTTTAACACAAATTACAAAAAACAGGAACAACATATCCAAAATTCAGCAAAAACGCACGAGTAGAACTCAAAAACGCTCGGTGCTCAATTTCGGACAGATTTAGAGTTTTTTAGGAACGAAATACGACACTGAACAGTAACGAAATACGAAACTGAAACAGACGAAACTAGACAGAAACGAAACCTAAACTTCTACCCTTGACACGAAGAAATAACAACGAAACTTGGATACGAAACGCGGCTCTGATACCAAATGATACGATCCTTGTTGATCGTGATAAACCCACAAAAATAATAAATAAAATAACAAAAACGACTAATTAATTAAACTACAAGTCTTCAACCTATCCCGCTTAGCACTTTCTTGAACTTCTTTGCTCTAGCTCTCGTGATTGGCCCAACAGGAACTTGGATCGGACTACGGGCTGCATCACAATTTCTATTCAAGAATGCTTAAAAAGGATGCCATATCAGCCGGCATTTCCAAATTTCTAAATTGCGCCACCATTGTCGTGCAGTTGCGAACGATGCGTGGCCAGGGGCGGAGCCAAGCTTGGGCTAGGGTTGGTTCAAGCCCACGCCATTTAATTTATTTATTTTTTTTGTACTTTTAATTTTGGAGGTTATTGAAAATAATTGGTCTTAGCCCATGCTACATCTGGCCAAGAGAAGAAGAACTTCTGTAAAGCTGAGGAGGAAAAAGATGCATAGAAGAGGATTGACGAAGTCGCGAAGAAGAAGATGATTTGATGCCATGAATGTTGAAGAAGAAGAAATTTAAGGAATGTGAAATTAAATAAATAAATAGTTGTGGCCCCTTAGTCTAGATAAAAGTGAACTTAATATTTAAAAAGTCAGTATAATACTTATATTATTAAGAAAGACGTGTTTAACTTTTTAAGAAAAAAATTAAAATAGAATACATTCATCATATCTAAACTCAAAGCTCCATTTTTCTTTGGTCTCTTTCATTCCTTGTTTATATACAAGGCCATAATTTTAAAATTGTTAGTATTTTTTTCCTTCACTTTTATGTAAAATTTATTTTACGTACTCTTTATCTTATTTATGTAGCTTTGTTTTTAGTCTTATTTATGTTCGTATTTGTTTTTGTATATTGCTTGTTATTTTAATGTTTGATTATTCTATTTGATTCTAGGCTAGATTTTTAACGTCTAAATTAATTTTTTGTATTGTGTATATGTTGGAACGTTGGTTTAAAAACGCATATTTTTTTGAAAATTTTGAACACTAATTTAGAAAACTCTAAACTCAACCACTGCCAACGAATTTTTCTGGCTACGCCCCTGTGCGTGGCACCGATGCGCAATTAAGGCGGCAGCCGGGGCCGGCATGTTAGAATCCGATTCCAAGAAATATTGCTATTTGAAGATGGTATTTTAAAAAAAATTAAAAAAAAAAAGAAAAATAAGGTCAATGTTATGTACTCTGGGGCAATGTTGACAGTTTTATCTTCTGAAATTAAAAAGTGGGTAAAATAATTTTTGCCTCAACTATAATATATAACTTGCTATTTGTAAAGTTTATGGCAGGTCTAAGAGTAATTTTTATATATAAAAGTTCATAGTTTGCAATTTTACTTCCAAGTTACCAATGTTCGCATGGACGTACGACATAGTGAATTGAACGTAAAATTTTTTATTTTTATTTTTGATAAAAATTGAACGTCAAATTTACTAGTATGGTTTCAAGCTAAAAACTTCTTATCTAAATCGGAATAAATACAAACAATCAAATTATCTCTTAATTAAAAAAAACAATTCATGATAATAGAATATGTGCAATATTATCTTAATGTACAATTAGTTAGAAGATGGAAAAAAACTCAAAATTAAATAATAAATAACTTCATTTCATTCATTTGAGCTAGCTAGAGAAACAACCAAAGAAAATCCAGAATCTCATAAAGTAATACACTAACTAGAGTACTACTGATGCAAAGATAGCTTAGCTAGCTAATAAAATAGAAAAAACGAATCTAATTAATTAATTTATTTGAGTAGACTAGGAAGAACTTTCTGTTTGAATATTTTGGTAAGACGCTCATAAGCAGCTTGAGTTGGATGAGATGCATCAAAAAATATATATTCCGATCGTTGACCACAAGTCAAAGTTAGTGCACTGCAGAGAGGTCCCACCTCCACCGAACCGGTCCCACAGCATCCCTCAAGTGCACTCTTGAATCCTAATAAAAAGGAAACAAAAAAATATTATTTTAAGGTTAAAGAACTGAGACGACGCTCGCCATCTGTGAGCACTTTTTCATAAGCATCGTTATCGTTTAATCCGTGTCACATGTGTCAGCATTTTCTTTTTACTTTTTCATATTTTATTTGTTCTAATACCTCATAAGTTATTATCGGGATCGTTACTTAAAATAAAAACACGAATTATACTTTTTATTCATCCCGATGAAGTTAAGGAGAAAAGTATAAATCAGACGTTGATTTTTATGTAATTTGTAAAATTGATGATCCCGATAATAATTTCTGATGCATAGAACAGAAAAAAATCAAAAAGAAAAACGATGACGTGGACTAAATGGTTGTTGACGTTGCTCAATGAAGATGCTCATAAATGACGAGCGACATATCATAAATAATTGAAAGAAACATGAAAAGTGTTAAGGTAGGTGCTCACCAAAAGCGTGGGGGTTGTCGATCATGTCCATAAGAGGATTAAAGATATCCACATAAGCAATTTTGAATTTGGGCATTGCTACCTTCATCTTTTTCACAAAGCCCTTAAGCTTTTCATTGTATTCTTTGGCATCTGAATTGTGCTTACTTGCGCACTCACGCCTAGATAAATCACCACTCATATTGAATTTGTTCGCCGTCACATCCATCGGCAGACACCCCAACGGCGGAAGACCGATCACCGCCAACCTTTTCGCACCCGCCTTTTGCAATTTCTGCATAATAAAATTTCATTTCGTAAAATTAAAATTTAATTTGCATTATTTTTAACTAAGATCTTGCTATTAGCTAGTTGACGTCAAAAACTTGTGTACGGCCAACCACACCGTGCAGTTAGCTGTAATTAGGGATAATTAAGGGAATTAGGGAATAAATAAAAACAGGTGGACCGACAGAGTGTTCCTCTAGCTATAGAGTGAGATGCATGAAAGAAGAGAATTAAAAATAAAAGATTGACGGCACAAACTAGGGTGGACCGCACCGAAAGGTCTCGTCCTTAGTGGGAGGAGTCGGTGAGATTAGATGGGATTAAGAACAGTTATGGATAATTAATCTCAATTAAAATTTATTAATTCTCACTTAAAATCACAAATTAGAATTTATTAATTAATTTATATTGTGTTTATTAATTCACAATATGAATTTATTATTCTCATATTAGAATTTAGTAATTTTCAATTAAATTAATTTAAAAATAAATACTAAAGGAGTGGTCATACGGTCAAACCGGCCGCACGAGAGTCGAGACGAAGAATGAATCACATACCTTAACAAAATCCTCAAGATTTGTGAGCAACTTATTATGGTAGGCAGAGAGAGAATAGGCCTTTCTGATTGGCAACGCATAATAGTTATCCATCATATCATTATTTCCCGCCGAAACTAAGAACAAAGCATTCTCCACGGCCCGAACCGCCTTATCCAGCCCGAACTCGGCTTCCATTGTTTGGAACGCCTTCTGGAAGTTCTTAAACTGTGCATTCAAGGTCAGCACGCCCACCTCCATCGCAGTGAGATCGTCGAGGCCGGAGCACGCCGATGCGAAGGTGACGCCGGTGAGAAGATCGGCGTCCTGCACGGTTGAGTCTAAGTAGGCCGGAAGGAGTTTCTTAATCTTTAAATCGGAGATGAGAAGATCTCCGGCCAGCAGGCCGTTGCTGAACCGGCCGGTGGCGGTTTTGTCGGGGAAGTCGATGCCGTAAGGCTGGTGGGTGGCGCGGCAGATGGTGGGGAGATGGTTGTTGTTGCCGGCGTCGAGAACGGAGTCGCCGAATGCGTATATGGCGCTTACTTTTGTCGTTGATTCCGTCGCCGGAAATCGGAGAGTTATGACGGAGAGGAAGAGGAAGAGGAGGAGATTGATTTTGTTCTCCATTTTTTATACCAACTATATATAGCTAGGGTTTTTCTTACTACGTATATGTATGAACTCAGAAATGGATGCCATCACGTTATGAGAGCCCACATATTTATACCGAGAGAGAGAGAGAGAGAGAGAGAGAGAGAGAGAGAGAGAGAGAGAGAGAGAGAGAGAGAGATGCATGCATGCGTGGTAGAACCTGAAATTCGAGAGTTGCTCGTAATTTGGTTATTGACTGTGTATGTATACGACTGAGTGTACGTCATGACGTACTCGATGCAATTTTGTTTATAGTAATTTGAAATTTTCAAACAAGGGACTTTGGAGATTTGATTGTGTCCTAAATCTGCGTTTTAATTGACATATATATTTAGAGTTAGTAAATGTTAGAATTTTAATCTTTTATCCTATATCTAAGGCGCAATGTATGCGTTTTATGGTACTCTTATACTCAGTGACGTAGCCAGAAATTTTTTCGGGAGATCCAACTAGTCGTAATTTTAAAAATTCGTAAGAAATTTTTAAAATTAAATTGAAAAATGCATAGAAATTATGGTACAATCTATATCAAGGGACGTAGACGATGTCTTATTAAAACGTACCACTTATCTAAGAAATAAGGAAATAAAATTAAATAATGAACAAAATATAATTTAAGGTGAAGTTATCATAATCATAACTTATACATATATATTCGTAATAAAAAGTAGAAGCTATTGTCATATAACTAAATTTATTTTTCTATTACGCATAGTATCCATATTCCAATATTGAACTAAATGGTACTAACATAATACTCCCTCCGTTCCATTATTTATGGCATGTATTCCTTTTTGGACCGTCACATGTAACATGGCCTGTTTTCTTTTTGGAAAATATACTTCTCTCACAAAAAGTTATGGGCTCCACCACTTTCTATCTTTTTACCCTTTAAACATCATTCTCCTTAATACCCGTACCCAAAAGAAACGTGACATAAATAATGGGACGGGGGGAGTACGATTTTTAAGTAATTAAAGAATATATATTGGAAAATAAATTCATATAACTCACTAATGAATAATTAGACAAATAATCCATAAAAGCTACTCCACAAAAAATGGTTGCCCCCTTCTTCTTAAGAGCATTTTTTTCATCTTTTTCCTTAATTAATAAAAATAATACTATTAATATACTAGTAATTTTTTTGAAAACCCCAGAGCGGTTGACCAGTGACCCCCCACCCTCCTTCTCCCTCCGCCGCTGCTTTTATCCAATTTTTTTGTTTCTTTTATTTTGTATGTAATTCTCAAATAATTACGTATTAATTCACTCTGTCCCATTTAAATGACCTATTTTTTCAGCACGGATATTTAGGAGAAACGTCCTAAATGGATAAAGGGATAGAAAGCGGTGAAGCTCACACCTTTTTGTGAGAGAAAGTGATTTCCTTATTATGAACAGGTCATTTCAAATGATACAATAAAAAGAAACATGTTATTTCAAATGGGACGGAATGGGTATAATATAATGAAAGAATAAAGAAATGCCTAAAAACTAGGATAACTTCTTCATAATATATTAATCATAGTAAATAGTTAAATATTAAATGATACTCCCACCAACCCATTTGAAATGATCTGTTTTCCTTTTTGGGTTGTTTCATTTGGAATAACCACTTTTAAAAGAAAATCACTTTCTCTCACAAAAAGATGTGAGCTCCACCAATTCCTATCTCTTTATTTTTTTAATCACCCTTCTCCTAAAACACTGATCATGCCGAAAAGAAACATGTCATTTTCAAAGAGAAAGAGGAAATATATATTATCGCGAAACAAAATATGTAATATCTTATCGAAGAAGAACAATACTCGGCTGGAGGCAAATGAACATACATGTTTAAAAATTGAACTTCAATCGTATTTATAGATATGACATTTGAATTGAATATGGCTCCAATTGTTTTGAAATTCAAAATCCGCCATGGAAGAAAGAACGTCATAATATACAAAGCAATGTTTAAAAGGCGATTTTAAGCCTTGAGGCGTAAGCCTTGGGGCGATGCGAGGTGTTAGCCTTAAATTAAAATATATAAAATATATAATATATATAACAATATATAAAAATATATAAAATAACAAAAAGACATATAAAAATCACAAGAAAGTAAGAAACATTCATAAGCACATGAATTAAATCCCAAATCAAAGTCTAATGCTTAATCAAAGTAGTCATGATCCTTTTTAATTAGCTAAAAACTTAGATAAACTCCCAAAATTTCATGGGTATTTCAAATTTCTCTTCATCTCCACTGTCATCATCAAGATCATTTTCCTCAACAACGAGGTCCACTCAAAAAACTTTGTCTTTTCCTATATGATTCATAACATTTAACTATTAAAAATATGTATATTTTCTATAAATAACTAGAAACGAAAAGATCATAACTTTTATGTATAATTAACCTTTCTTTGATGGTTGAATTATTTAATTTCCTCCTTTTCTTTGCATGACTACTATCCCCCTCAACCTCATCCTCAATATGCAAGTTCCTTGCTCCATCATCTTCTTTGCCAATTTGTTCAATTGTCCACTCATCATCAGATCAAATGATCATCTTCATTTTTTCTTGATTGTATCTTCAATTATTTGTATTTCAATTTTCTATTGTACATAATATACACTAATGTGTTCAGCCTCGTAGTAGTTAGGCGATTTCTTCTCTTCGTGTGCACGTGATTGAACGTAATCCAATTACGTTCACATGCAGAAGCTGAGAAAGTAAGACTAAGGATCTTAGTTACCTTAGTATTGTGTGTCATGTATGATGCATTAGTTGCCTTAATACCAAACAATCCTTGTTGGAAGACATCAAGTTGTTTATCAACCTTCGAAAGAGTGTCGGGATCAGTAAAGAGAAGTTCCATACACTTATACAAATCAATTTTAATCTCTGGATGCTCTGAGACATTAGGATCATATCTAAACTTAGGATTCAAATAATATGCAGTTGTATGCAAGTCTCGGTGCAACTGATTATCTCACTTTTTATCAATGATATTTCAGATCTCTTTGTAGGACATCTAAGTTTTTTGGTATCTTCTCTTTTGCCCCATAGCACTGTATAGAAATTTCATTGCTAGCATTTTCACCATCAATCATTTTTAGAACATGCACAAGAGGCTGTGTGGTTTTAATAGCATGTTGGTCCCAAGACGGATACTTTGGTGTAGAGGGGGGTGAATACACCAAGGTTTAAAAACTTTTCCAAGTTAAAAACTTTTTTTAGAGAGCCTGCTGTGTTCGATCCAGCTGGATGGCAGCTTGATCGACACAGCTGGCTGTGTGAGTGTATGCGGAAGTTGGTGGGTTTGGAAAGTCCGTCTGTTGCTTCAAAATATATTGCAAAGCTCTGTTGCACTTTTTAGTTAGTCAGTTTATGTAGCTTTAAATAATGCTCATGAGAGGTTAGCAGAATGCATAAATAAAGCAGTAAAGAACAAAGCAATTTTAACGTGGTTTGGAGTAACACCTCTTACGTTCAAGACCAGGTTCACTGGTAAATTACTACCACTTGGTTTCCAAGTACCAAGCAACTTCACAACTCTAACCCGAGCTGTGTTCCAATAGTTTACGGGCACTGTCAAGCCTACACCTTTCAGTTTGCGGGTACTGAAAAAACCTGTGTTACAGTTTCCGGGTACTGTAAAACCTGACCACTCGAATTACACACTTCGAGCAGGCGTACCTTGACCTAACCTTTCTGGGTTTGGGTTTGGGTAAGGGTTTTCCAACTATGAACGAGTTCTTACAATGAAGAACAAGGAGTATGATGAACTCGTTCAAACTAGGCTTAAGATATTTCTATTATGATCTATTCTGCCTATGACTGATTATGTGAACAACTAAGAACACAGCTGACTGGCTGGGTGTTCTTGAAAGATTTGGCTTTGAAGATCGTTGTTCATTTTTCTGTTTGCTCTTTTATTTCTTCTGTCGTCTCGCCAGACTCACCAGTCGGCTTCTTCTCTTCAATGGTGAGGAGATATATATAGGTGGAGATTCAAACTAGCCGTTTGAATCTTACCTACACTCATTGACTTCTGGCCTTTAACCTACGTGATGGTCCCTGAGCTAGGTCTTTGGTGTAGAGGGAGAGGGTGAAGACACCAAAGATAGATTTCTGAAAACTTTTTCTAGTTTAAAAACAGAGTTGGTGAGCTCAGTTATTAATCCAGCTGAGGAGGGTCAGCAGGGCAAATAACTCAGCTGGCGGTGCGGAATGTGTTGGTTTGAAAACTTAGCTCGGTTACTTAGAAAAACTCAGCTTGAAAATATTCTTTACGTTTTCGACTTAGTAAAGTTTTGCAAATTTCAGAAAGACACAACTGTCTTTGGAGAGCAGCTGTGTATGCAGATTTGATAAAATATGCAATGAGATGATAAAGTTAGTAAAATATCTGAAAATAACGAGAATGTAAAGAAGACGAGATTTTACGTGGTTCGGAGTAACACCTCCTACGTCCACGACCAGATTCACTGGTAATTCACTACCACTTGGTTTATAAGTACCAAGCAACTTCACAACTCTAACCCGAGCTGTATTCCAACAATTTGCGGGCACTGTCAAGCCTAACCTTTCAGTTTACGGGTACTGAAAACCTTACA
The DNA here is from genome assembly GCA_031470985.1 of Agastache rugosa. Taxonomy (NCBI): domain Eukaryota; kingdom Viridiplantae; phylum Streptophyta; class Magnoliopsida; order Lamiales; family Lamiaceae; genus Agastache; species Agastache rugosa. Next base: position 34,523,938 of record CM062606.1, on the reverse strand, counting down.
ACCACTTGAATTTCGCGCTTCAAGCAAGCGTAATCTTGACCTAACCTTTCTGGGTAAAGAGGGGTTTGGTTTGGAGTTCCAATTATGAACGAGTTCTTACAATTAAGAACTTTAGAATTAGATGAACTCGTTCGAAATCTAGGCTTAAAATATACAATGATTTCTGCCTAGGAATCGGACGAAAAACTGAGCAGTTTCTGGACTAGAAACACTTTAAGATAAAGTGTTCTTTGAACTATGAAGAACTACTTGAGAGCTTTTGAAGGCTTGAGAATTTCGGAGAATGAAAGCTTGTAGAGAGTTTTTCGTATCTGATCCTGAGGTTGAAGACAGGTTTATATAGGTAGAGATTCAAGGCTAGCCATTGGAGGAGCCGTTTAAATCTTACATACTCTTCTTAAATTTGAAATCTGTCGTTGGGTGTTTCTGCATCTGTCTTCATTCGTGTCACATCCTAGGTTCTGAAGTCCAGGATGCTGATTTGGAAATCCCTCATTGGTCAAGGTATGTTGACTTCCTCTGATGCCGGGATCTCTGCCTTTGGAGCTGGGTTTTTGAATTTAGAGCTGGATTGGGTAAGCTGACTTGAAGTGACGTCTTCAGAGTTAGTTACCTTTGTTTTGTACAGTTGGACCGGATGTGTCTTGAACTCATCTCAGCTTGATCCTGCTCCGTTTAGAACTCAGCTCAGCTGGAAAACTCAGCTGATAGTTGACTCCTGCTGTAAACACAGCTGGATCTTCTGCTGTCTTCCGCTTCTTGAACCTGTAAACTTAGAAAATCTAGAGCTCAAACAGGCGAGCTGGAAAACACTACTTAGGTTGATACGATCTTCTACTCGGTTGGAGAACAGTTGGGTTTTGGTATCAAATCAAAACTCTATTAATTTTCCCAACACTACGAAGTAGATCTGCATCTGTAGAAGCTATTTCTTCTCTGATTTGACTGCGTCAGATAAGATCTTCTGACATCGGGATCTTATTTTGGAGAAGGTCTTCGTCTTTGAGCTACTAAGCGTTTCTGCTGTGTCTTCAGCGTCTTGGACTCTGCTGTGTCTTGACTCTGAGCTGTGTATTAGACCTGTGTTGTATCATTAACCTGAGCTGTGTCTTCAACCTGAGCTGTGTCATTAACCTGAGTTGTGTCATTGACACTCAGCTGGGTCTTTGATACTGAGCTGGGTCTTTGATACTGAGCTGGGTTTTTGTCACTGAGCTGGGTCTTGATACTGCTGGGTGTTTGACTCTGCTTGGTCTGCTCTGTTGAGTCTGTTCTGCTGAATTCCTCAGCTGTGTCTACTTAGCTGTGTCTTCTGCTATGTTCAGCGACTCTACCTGTAAACTTAGAAACTCTATAGGCTCAAACAGGTGAGCTGAAAAACGCTTAGGCTTGCGCAATCATCTACTCGGTTGGGGTCAGCTGGGTTTTGGAATCAAATCAAAACTCTATTAATTTTCCCAACAATTTTTTTCTTTTTGATGATGCCAAAACCTAACTGAGAAAAACAATTTACTTTCCCCTTAACAGAAAACGGGGTTTCAAAAAGAAATAAACTTTCACATCGGATAAATATATTCAGAGCCTGGACAAAGAGTTATTGTCATCAGAGTGAGCTTGAGAGCAAAAGCATTTCAGTTTTATTAATCCTCAAAGATTATTACAAGAATTACAATATTAACAAACTGAATTTAGACAAAAACTATTTAAACCCAGTTGGCTGGGTCTTCATTTCTGCTGTTGCTGCTGATTCTTCAGTCTATCTTCTTCCAGTTGCTCATCCGTTCTCAACCTGTACCGGTAGAAGATCATCCATTCCAGCTTCCAGTATTCTTCTTCATTGTTTACCTTAGAAATTTTTCTCCTGATCGCCCATCTATTTACTTCTGCAATAATTTGCGATTTGTCAGGAAGATGAGTTCCAGGTATCAGCGGAGGCTGGAGATGATACAAATTTGAGCGAGAACCGGATCTTCGCGGTCTTTGCAGCATTGAAGAATGCTTTCGCAGTCATCCTATCTTGATGAAAGAGCTCATTTAGATGCATCTTGAAAGCAACATCTGGTGGCGTATTTGGGTAGGCTCCCAGATAGTAGTAATCTTTAATGAACTCGAATTTTGTATGTTCCCAGTCGTCGTTTAACTCTTCTGGGATCCATTCATCTATTCTTCTCCAGTTCATTGGCATCTGAGACTTTTTCTTCGAAGCTCTGATGTTTGCTTTTTTCTTCTTCTGCTTCTTTTCTTCAGCATTGAGCAAGCTTTCCTTCTTCTGTTGCTGCTCTTGAAAGCTTTTCATCTCTTGCTTTTGTTGATTTACAAAGTTGCAGAGCCATTTAGTATCATTGATTTGTTTTGGCGTGGCTCCGCTTGCTTTGGCAAGATGAATGATCATTTGCTCCATTTTCCTCTCCGTTCAGCTGGTTCTTCTGCTTCCAGCTCGGCAACGACTTCATCAATCTCAGACTGCAACACTTGGATTTCATTTTCAGCTACAGTTTTCCCTTTTCCTGCCCTTGATGTTTTTCTCTTGTCATTACCTTCCCCCTTACCTTCCCATTTTTGGCATTATCAACAAGGGTGGAAGATAGGTTGACGACTGTCTCAATTAGCTGGGCCAAGGCTTTGTCAACATCAGCAATCTTGGTTGTGTTGTCTGTTGTGACGAGGTCGAGCTGTGATGTGCTGTTACTTCCAGCTTTGAACTGATTGTCCAGCTCTTTATAGAGGTTGAACAGCGTTTGAATGTCAGTTCTGTTGGAGAGCGCTTGCTTTTGGAGAGCTGCCATCTGGCTGGATAGGTTGCTGATGCTGCTTTCCAGTGGAGCTTGAAGTTTTGAAATGATCTCAGGGACTCTCTTCTCTAGATGAGTTGACTGATCAATGTGTTGAGAGACGAGAGATTGCTTGATATCTTGACTGGTGCTTTCCTGTAGATTTTGGACAAATCTGTGAACTTCATCAATGGACTGTCCATTACAGTGAACTTGCCATTCTGCAGCTGTGATGCGCAAAAGAGTGTCAACATTTGATTTGAGTCTATCCTGGAATAGGATTTCCTCAACTTGTTTGGCGATTTCGTCCTTCATTGCATCAGAAAGCACGGCATCAGGATCCGTCTGGATCCCAGAATTGACTTGGCTGGGTTTGTCTGTCTCGATCTCGACCAGTGAGCGAGTGTCATCGTCAATTGGACTTGGTGGGGCAGTTTCTGCAGGCTCAACTGTTACAGTAGTTGGCTCGTCTTCAATCACCATTGCCTCAGCTGTGTCGGCAGATGCAGCTTCCTTGGCATTCTCAACTGGAACAATCCAGCTGAGAGTGTGGAGGTAAGAGTTGGCTCTTGCGATTACCTCCTCAGATGGCGGTACTTCATCTTGCTTGGCCTTCTGGATGATAGTTTGGATCTGCTCGTCTTGATGCATGAAGGCATCCTGGAGACTTCCAAATCCAAAGATCTCTTGCAGAGTAGCTTCTTCGGCTTTGAGCTTATTGAAGGAGAAGAGCTCCACAAGTTCCTCATTTGCATACCAAGTAGTCATCTTGGTAGCAGGGTAAAATATGAAGTCGCTGACGGCGACTAGTACGGCGGGGAGTGAAGAAAGAGAAGGGTATTGTTGCAGTGCGCTCTTTATCCCTTGAAGTCTGAGGTCATCGAATCTCATGATAGTGGCAGCACGTGCAACGGCTCTGGGACTGAGGATTTCAGAAGGGCTGGGAGGTTCAGCTTGGTTTTCATCATCCCGCTGCAAAGGAGCGTCAGTTGGATGGGGTTCTTTGGGTGAGCTGGGATTAGAAGAGGGTTCAGCTTGGGTGTCAGCTGGCTGTGAAGGAGCTTCAGTCAGTTGAATATCTACTCTCTTACAAGAGATGGTTCTTTGGTTAGAGAGCAGGGTGCTGAACTTTGACATTGAGCTGTTTCAGGTACTGAGCAAGTGGGTGAAAAATCTGAGAGAGGTACCTGAGGATGAAGATGAAGGAAAGGATAGTCTTGTTGAGCGGTTCCAGCTGATGTGGGATCAACTGGAGCGGGTTGTGAAGATGCTTGAAGAAATTGACGAAGGGAAATAGCATCCTCTGAGTCAGAGTGGGAGACCACTATTTGTGGTTCTTCAGTTTCTCGTGATGTAATCACGAATCCCTTCCATTGTCTGAGCTGGAGGAGGATCCCTGAGCTGTCTCCTCAGTGACTGGTCTCTACTCAGTTTTCTTCTTTTGGATTGGGGATGCTGTGGGAGTGGACTCAGATTCAGCTGGCTCATCAACTGGTTTCTCTGCTGCCTCCTCAGCTGGTTTGTTGGCAGCCTTGAATTTCAGCTTCTTTTTGGCAGGTGGAGATCCAGCTGGCTGTGTCTCCTCCGGTTGCTTCTTTTTTCTCGCTTGAGGGGGAGAGCCAGTCTGCTGCTTTGCCTCTTGCACATTCTTCTTCCCTTCAGGGGCTGCTTTCTTCAACAAGTCAGTGAGCTGACTTGGCTTCTCAAAAAGTATTCTGGACACAGAAAATTTTTCTATGTCGTGCCACTTGATTTGTCGTCCGGTAGTGTAGCTTTCTATTATGCACGCCACTTTGGTGTATAGATAGATTGTCTCCCTACAGTTGTACCGGGTGAAGCTGTTATCTTCAAAATGAATCTTTTTAGATTCTTTTTCCAATTTTCCCATGAAGTAGGAGAACCAATCCACAGGGTCATTCCTGAGGATGGCTATCATCGGTTTCAGCTTGGGTATGCTGATCTCTCCTTGAGATCCAGCGATACCGACGATGCACTTTTGGGTGATATCCAGAAGTAGTCTGTACATGGGCTTGAGCAGGAGCTTGGACATGCTTGCCCTGTACGGTTCCGGTTTGAACAGTATCTTATCCAGTTTGACTTGGATTTCTTCTCTGGTGTTGTTTTCTGGGGAGCGGTCCCCAAGAGTCTTGAGGCCGAACAGCTTGTTCAACATCCGGTTGATGTTGATGTCGACATCCCAAGGAGTTGTATGCCCCGTCTTCTCCTTGAGTTGCAGAGTGATATTGGAGCGGAGATGTTCATCTCGGTTTGTCATCTCCAGAAAGAATTCTGCCACTTCCCGGCGGAAGATGTTTTTCGGTCTCGCAGTCGCCCATTGCAACACTCCGGCTTTCTTGATGAGATCCAGCACCTCCTGGAACTCTGAGTTCTGGTAGTTCTTGAGAGTTAAACAACTCTCGAAATGAAGCTTTGACATCAAATTCTCAGTCTGGCTTGCTCCTGGTGTCTTTTTCTTTGGGGCCATGATCTTCTTCGTTCTAACTTCTGCCTCAGTTCTCCCGAGCCACAGTATCCTGCATGCTTTTCATTAAATACGATGGGATTCGATGGGATGGATGGCTTTACTGACTAATCCACTTAAGGAATGTCTGGGTATTTGAGTTAAATTCAAATATTTTTTTTCTTTAAAAAAAATATGTTCTTCAGGAAAAGGATAAAAAGTCTGCAAACCTGTCAGCTGATCATTGTAGTCAGCTGAAACCACAGCTGTGTTTTCTTTATGTTGAATGAGCTTTTCTTCAGTTTTATTATCCAGTTGAGCTTGATTCCCCTCAGCTGGTTTCCCTTGTTAAACTGAGTTGAAAGATCCAGCTGGGTTTGATTTCTTCTATCATGATGTCACATTAGCTTTTTATTATCCAGCTGAGTCTTGTTCTCCCTTAGCTGGATGATTTTACTTCATCTGGTTTGAGCAGTCCAAGTAATTCACACATCATCTTGATTTAGATTTCAGCATGTTGTGCTTCTGTGTGAATTTTCCCAACAACGGTGTTCTTCAGATGTTGAGTAATCTCTTGGATGCTTTTCATATCGTCAGCTGGGTTAGAGAATCAGCTTGATTCCTCCGCTGGATCGGGTTTTTCTTCAGCTGGTGATTCCGGCTGAGTCTGTGTCTTTGTGAATGCATCCAGCTGGGTATTTTTCTTAATTTTGCTGACTCTTTCCATCTATGTAGAGTTTCTCTTTGAATTGATAAATTCATTTTGAAGTACTTGGGGTTTCTGCTGAGTTAGTCCAACACGGTGATCCAGCTGAGTATTTCCTGCTGGATGCTCTTCTTGATAATTCTGCTGGACTGGAATGAGATCAATTATTGATACCAATTGTTGGTGAGTCTGCTGAACTGAGTTCCCCCTCAGCTAGATTCATCTTCTTGGTTTGAAAGCAGGTGGTTTTTTCTTCAGCTTCATCCTACTTCCTTTGAGCGGATTTTCTCATCATTGGCTTATTCCTTTGATAAGGTCAGCTGTCCCAAATCCAGTTGATTCATCTGCTGCTTTTGAATTCTTCTTCGAGACCAATGTACTCAGTAGGGAGACTGGCTGAGTTTTTAGTTTTGTATCCAGCTGTCTTTATTTCACAGCTGGTCCCAGTCAGCTAGCTGAGTTTCTTCATTTTCTTTCTCTTTTATCCTCTCTCTCCGGGAGGATGACTCAGCAGGGTTTTTCTTTGGGTAGAGTTGCTTGTCGTGATGAACCTTCACGATAATCTTGTACATTTCCATGATGTGTTCCAGCCTATTGATGTTCCGTACAAGCATAGCAACTTCTTCGTGCAATTCTCCTTTGCTCAAGAGTGTGTGTGGAAGTTGGTGGGTTTGGAAAGTCCGTCTGTTGCTTCAAAATATATTGCAAAGCTCTGTTGCACTTTTAAGTTAGTCAGTTTATGCATCTTGAAATAATGCTCATGAGAGGTTAGCAGAATGCATAAACAAAGCAGTAAAGAACAAAGCAATTTTAACGTGGTTCGGAGTAACACCTCCTACGTCCACGACCAAGTTCACTAGTAAATTACTACCACATGGCTTCCAAGTACCAAGCAACTTCACAACTCTAACCCGAGCTGTGTTCCAATAGTTTACGGGCACTGTCAAGCCTACACCTTTCGCCATGCGGGTACCGAAAACCCGTGTTACGGTTTCGGCATCAGTAAAACCTGACCACTCGAATTACACACTTCGAGCAGGCGTACCTTGACCTAACCTTTCTGGGTTTGGGTTTGGGTAAGGGTTTTCCAACTATGAACGAGTTCTTACAATGAAGAACAAGGAGTATGATGAACTCGTTCAAACTAGGCTTAAGATATTTCTATTCTGATCTATTCTGCCTATGACTGATTATGTGAACAACTAAGAACACGGTGGGGCTGGGTGTTCTTGAAAGATTTGGCTTTGAAGATCGTTGTTCATTTTTCTGTTTGCTCTTTTATTTCTTCAGTCGTCTCGCCAGACTCACCAGTCGGCTTCTTCTCTTCAATGGTGAGGAGATATATATAGGTGGAGATTCAAACTAGCCGTTGGAAGAGAGCCGTTTGAATCTTACCTACTCTCATTGACTTCTGGCCTTTAACTTACGAAGTAGGTCTGCATCTGCAGAAGCTATTTGTTCTCTGATTTGACTGCGTCAGATAAGATCTTCTGACATCGAGATCATGTTTTGGAGAAGGTCTTCGTCTTTTAGCTGCTAAGCATTTCTGCTGTGTCTTCAGCATCTTGGATTCTGCTGCGTCTTGACTCTGAGCTGTCTTAGACCTGTGCTGTATCATTAACTTGAGCAGTGTCTTCAACCTGAGCTGTGTCATTGACACTCAGCTGGGTCTTTTATACTGAGCTGGGTCTTTGACACTAAGCTGGGTTTCCGTCACTGAGCTGGGTCTTGATACTGCTGGGTCTTTGACTCTGCTTGGTCTGCTCTGTTGAGTCTGTTCTGCTGAATTCCTCAGCTGTGTCCGCTTAGCTGTGTCTTCTGCTATCTTCAGCGACTCTACCTGTAAACTTAGAAACTCTATAGGCTCAAACAGGTGAGCTGAAAAATGCTTAGGCTTGTGCAATCATCTACTCGGTTGGGTCAGCTGGATTTTGGAATCAAATCAAAACTCTATTAATTTTTCCAACATAGCATAAACCACACTAGGCCAAAATATGTTGTCATTCATGACAATTGTTTTGATATATTTTTCATCTTCTTTCTTTATCCAAGCACACTCTGACCATTCAGTAAATACAAATATCTGTTGCAATGGTTGCTTTAGTTCGAGCATGATGTTTAACGTTATAAATGCAATGGTGAATCGTGTAACCACTGAGCGAAGAAGATCTTTGTCGGAAAATTTTCTAAACAAACTTAACACCCATTAATGGTTGTGTATGAAGGTCCTAATACTCTTTGCTTTAAATAAATTATTCTTATGTTGTGGCAATTCACCAATTTTCTCAATCATCAAATCAATGCAGTGTGCAGTACATGGACTGCAGTATAAAGTAGGTCTCTTCTCCATTAACATATGCCCAACTACTTGTATGCACCTGCATTATCAGTCACCACTTAAATAACAATCTCTTCGCCAATTTCTTCAACAACATCATCAACCAATGCACACAATTTCTTGGCATCCTTCACACAATCTGAAGCATCTACTGTTTTTATGAAAAACAGTACCATTTTGATTGTTCATAAGAAAATTGATAAGACTTATGTTTCTCATATCCAACCAACCATCTGATAGTATTGAAACACCTTTTTTTTCTTTTTTCTTTTTTCATGTTCGTTTGATTCCATCAACAAGCTCAATGATTGTCTTCTCTTTCTCACCAAGTACCCAAGTCCTCAACTCATGCATTGATTAATGATGTTGTCTAATAATTTCTTTAATTTTCAAGTTCTCCTTTCATTTCCTTTATTCTTATCAAATTCCCTAAGTTGATTAAAATCTATTAAATATTTAGAGAGTCTAAGAGTCATGGTTAAAATCTATTAATTATTAAGAGTCTAAATGTCATTATTTGTATTCTTATCTTGGAGGAACGTTCCAAAACCACTATATAAGTCTAGTACTTTGTAAGTTTTCGGAACATTGATAAAATCTAATCAAAAAATTATAGTATATTCTAGCAAGTGTTCTTGCATCTAGAGTGAGTAATTCCTCTTTTATCAAGCATTTGACTTGGTCACATTGAGTGATTCCGTGATTAGTAGCGTCGAGTGAGTTCGCTATCGCCAGTTGAGTGATTCCCGATCATCTATTTCCTATTCTCTTTTCATTTTGGGTTTCGGCCTCAATCATTGATGGAAGCTTGAATCATCTATCATAATTGACAATAGATCGTATCATATTGAAATATGGTGGACTCGTTGCACAATGAAATGGATCACATTCTCATAAAGTAATCTCCAATGTCTAAACAAACTTGTTTCTGATGTTGTTTAGCAAGTGCCAGTCATTTTCAGAGTCTCTTGACCATCTTCAACATCGTCAACGTTGATATTTATAACCTTGAAGTAGAATGATGGAGACTAATGAAATAGCTTATGAGGAACATGGTAGGATATACTCTAAAGAAACTAAATGCCTTCTAAAGTTAGCCTTAAATTTGGTCTCTGTTTGAAGCATCTCAAGAGCAGATCGCTAATGAGATAGAATATTGATTAATACAAGTACTTGTAACAGGAAAGATGCACTAGAACTGTGTTATGCACCTTACCATTTCTCAGTTATATAGTTCTTAGATGCCTAGTCAAGGAGGAAAGGGGCGTTGTGCGCGTAGCCGATATGAAATCGAACGTATTTCTCCTTCCACTGAATTAAATTCTGGTAAGACCCATGCAAATGTGATATATTATAAGTTTGTTTAAAGTTTTTACGTTTATAAGCACATTAAGAGTCTGCCTTATTATTTCTTTTATCAAAAGAATCATCTGCATTGGAGCCACAAGTTGGTTAGTAAAACTTAATAATAGTTATTATCTTCATCATTATATGATTTATCTTTTTTAAATTGTTTTGTCTAAATTTTCTATATTTCTTCTATAGATTCCTCTCGAATAGTAATGGAGTTTAGTAAGTCACACATATGATTACTTTTAACAACACTTTGAGTAGTTATATGAGTTGTTTAAGTTTTATACCAAAAGAATTTTCAGTGACTCGCACCCAATCATTTTTAATTGTTCGACATCAAATACAGAGTTAAGAGTAAATTCTAAAGCTCGTGGAATCACTCGTGGTATAGGTGCACGGAAAGCAATGAGAACTGCCAAAGATAGATTGAGAGTCGAATTTGATTTTAGTATAAGGCAAGCGATATGCAATAATGCAGAGTCCTTCAACAATGAAATTGGCTACATTATTCGGAATAATTGTAGCTTATAGTACAAGAATGGAGACTTGTACCACCAAATATTAGGGCACCACTTCGTGAGAAACTTATTGTAGGTATTTTTATTTTATATTGAGTTTGATAAAAATATTATGATGTGGATAGTAATTAAAAGTTCAACATCTTTTTTCTATTCAAATTTGCAGCCAGTGTTTGATATAGACATTGCGGATAAGAAAGTTCAGGATGTCATCGATTTTCAAATGCAAAAGACGTGGAGAGACCAAAAATATACACTGCATAAACACATCAAAAATATTAGAGAAAATGAAGACTCGGCTAAGGAAAAGAGCACTTGTCTCGACTACGTTAAGAAAGAGGATTGGAAGTATTTGTGTGATCTTTGGGCTGATAATCAATACAAGGTAATTTTTCTATAATATTTAACTAATAATGGTTCTGTTTCTTATCATAATAACATATGATATTAATTATTCATTATTTATCTTAAGGAACGAACAAAGAATAATGCTGAAGCTAGGGGTAAACGAAAATGGAAATTCAGAAATGGATCGAAGAGTACAGTGCGCCACCACATTGTTCGTGGAGTTCAGTTTGATGCTCCTACGGGACAAATAGAGACATGGAGAATCCGACATGAGAATTCCAAAAAGAGATGGCCATCACCAGAGTTGGAGGCTAAATATGTAAGTATATATTATTGTTAAATTAATTCATTGTTTTATTAATTGATTCTACGATTATGTATGCTATTATTTGTTGAGTGTTTACAAATTATGTTGAATTGGGTAATTGTATACTATATTATTATGTTTCTAAATGGATAAAATATATCTTCATGAATAAATGATGCAATTGAGACGGAATAATTCAGTAGACAATATGACTGACAAAATGATATTGGAGAAGGTCTTAGGACGAAAATCAAATCATTTGTTTGGTTGGGGACGGTCACCGAATAAATCCCGAGAAACCTACAACGGAAACTCGAGCCATCCTACGTATATTGAAGCTTTTGATGAACTAAATCATGTGAAGGCTGATCAACAAGCACTAAAAGATGATTTTCTGAAGATGCGACAACAATTAATTGATCATAATATTTTACCCCACTCTTCATTATCACATGCACCATCAGGTCACTACTCTAGTCCTTCTCGCGGCAATGCATCTCCGGCTGACTAGCATGATTGTTTTTCCCAACATAACTTAGATGACATCATCAAGTTGGGTAAGGATGATGTGGATATGCTTGACCTTGATGAGGTATAAGAATACAATTAATTATTAATATTATTAAATTATAAGTAGTTAATTTTATACATATTATATATATATATATATTTAATTTTGTGTAATTATCATTCAATGTTTAGAAAACCAAAATAAACAGGAAGAAAGAACAGAAGAAACCGACAACGGACTCAAACATGCTCTTACAAACTAGATGAAGAAGTCTTTGGTCATGAACGCATACTTTATATCTACTTTGAAGATTTAGACCCTTTCTGCAAATTGCGACCAATTTCATATAATTGCATTGTTGTCTATGTTGGTCCCAAGACGGATACCTTGGTGTAGAGGGGGGGTAAATACACCAAGGTTTAAAAACTTTTCCAAGTTTAAAACTCTTTTCAGAGAGCTGGCTGTGTTCGATCCAGCTGGATGGAAGCTTGATCGATACAGCTGGCTGTGTGTGTGTGTGGAATGTGGTGGATTTGGAAAGTCCGTCTGTTGCTTCAAATATATTGCAAAACTCTGTTTCACTTTTCAGTTAATCAGTTTATGCAGCTTGAAATGTATGCTCATGAGGGTTAGTAACATGCATAAAACAAAGCGATAAATGACAAAGCATTTTTAACGTGGTTCGGAGTATCACCTCCTACATCCACGACCAGGATCACTGGTAATTCACTACCACTTGGTTTCCAAGTACCAAGCAACTTCACAACTCTAACCCGAGCTGTGTTCCAACAGTTTGCGGGCACTGTCAAGCCTACACCTTCGCCATTACGGCACATCAAGAACTCCGACCACTCGAATTACATGCTTCGAGCAAGCGTACCTTTACCTAACCTTTCTGGGTTTGGGTTTGGGTATGGGTTTTTCCAACAATGAACGAGTTCTTACAATGAAGAACAAGGAGTATGATGAACTCGTTCAAACTAGGCTTAAGATATTTATATTCTGATCTATTCTGCCTAAGACTGAATATGTGAACAACTAAGAACACAGCTGACTGGCTGGGTGTACTTGAAAGATTTGGCTTTGAAGATCGTTGTTCATTTTTCTGTTTTCTTCTATTTCTTCAGTCGTCTCGCCAGCCTCTCCAGTCTAATGTTGGAGAAGATAAATATAGGTGGAGATTCAAACAAGCCGTTGGAAGAGAGCCGTTTGAATCTTACCTACTCTTGTTGACTTCTGGCCTTTACCTACGAAGTAGGTCTGCATCTGCAGAGGCTAGTTCTTCTCTGATCCGACTGCGTCAGATAAGATCTTCTGACATCGGGATCTTGTCTTTGAGAAGGTCTTCATCTTCGAGCTGCTAAGCGTTTCTGCTGTATCATCGCTGGGCTTGACTCCCCGCTGTGTCTTGACTCTGAGCTGTGTCTTAGACCTGTGTTGTATCATCAACCTGAGCTGTGTCTTCAACCTGAGCTGTGTCACTGACCTGAGCTGTGTCATCGACACTAAGCTAGGTCTTTTACACTGAGCTGGGTCTTTGACACTGAGCTGGGTTTCCGTCACTGAGCTGGGTCTTGATACCGCAAGGTCTTTGACTCTGCTGAGTCTGCTCTGTTGAGTTCTTAAGCTGTCTACTTACCTGTCTTCTGCTATGTCTTCTGCTGTGTCTTCTGCTGTCTTCGGCAATTCTACTTATAAACTAAGAAACTCTATAAGCTCAAACAGGTGAGCTAAAAATGCTTAGGCTTGTGCGATCATCTACTCGGTTGGGGTCAGCTGGGTTTTGGTATCCAATCAAAACTCTATTAATTTTCCCTACAATTTCCCCCTTTTTGATGATGCCAAAACCTAACTGAGAAAAACAATTTACTTCCCCCTTAACAAGAAAACGGGTTTTCAAAAGTTTAAACATACACAGCAGGTAAATCAAATTCAGAGTTCAGTGCCTGGACAAAGAGTTATTGTCATCAGGGTGAGCTTGAGAGCAAAAACGAATTTTTCATTAATAAAAGAAAATATTACAATTTTACAACTTTACAAAAGAAATTCAAAAGACAAAATTCCCAGATGACGGGGTCTTCAGCTCTGCTTCCTCTGCTGCTGATTCTTCAGTCTTTCTTCTTCAAGCTGTTCATCCGTTCTTAACCTGTACCGGTTGAAGATCATCCGTTCCAGCTTCCTATATTCTTCTTCATTACATACCTTAGAAATTTTTCTCCTGATTGCCCATTTATTTACTTCTGCGATTACTTGCGATTTGTCAGAGAAATCGGTTCCAGGTATCAGTGGAGGCTGGAGATGATACAGCTGGAGAGCAGAAAATTGGATCTTTGCGGTCTCTGCAGCATTGAAGAATGCTTTCGCAGTCATCCTATCTTGATGGAAGAGCTCATTTAGATGCATCTTGAAAGCAACATCTGGAGGCGTATTTGGGTAGGCTCCCAGATAGTAGTAACCTTCAATGAACTCGAATTTTGTATGTTCCCAGTCGTCGTTTAATTCTTCTGGGATCCATTCATCTATTCTTCTCCAGTTCATTGGCATCTGAGTCTTTTTCTTCGATGCTCTGATGTTTGCTCTTTTCTTCTTCTGCTTATTTTCTTCAGCATCGAGCAAGCTTTCCTTCTTCTTCTGCTGCTCTTGAAAGTTCCTCATCTCTTGCTTTTGTTTATTTACAAAGTTCCAGAGCCATTGAGTATCATTTATTTCTTCTGGCTTGGCTCCGCTAGCTTTGGCAAGAGGGATGATCATTTTGCTCTATTTTCCTCTTCGTCCAGCTGGTTCTTCTGCTTCCAGCTTAGCAACAACTTCATCAATCTCAGACTGCAGCACTTGGATTTCATCTTTAGCTACAGCTTTTCCTTTTCCTACCCTTGATGTTTTTCGTTGTCATTACCTTCCCCCTTTTTGGCATCATCAACAAGGGTGGAGGATAGGTTGACGGTTGTCTCCTTTAGCTGGGCCAGGGCATTGTCAACATCAGCAAGCTTGGCTGTGTTGTCTGCTGTGATGAGGTTGAGCTGTGTTGTGCTGGTATTTCCAGCTTTGAACTGAGTGTCTAGCTCTTTGTAGAGGTTGAACAGATTTTGAATATCAGTCATGTTGGAGAGCGTTTGTTGTTGTAGAGCTTGTAGCTGGCTGGATAAGTCGCTGTAGCTGCTTTCCAGTGGAGCTTGAAGGCTTGAAATGATCTCAGGAACTCTCTTCTCTAGATGATGTGACTGATCAATGCGATGCGATACGAGAGATTTGTTGGGAAAATTCTAAAGTTTTGATTTGATTCCAAAACCCAACTGCTCTCCAACCTAGTAGATGATTGTACAAACCTAAGTTAAGTTTTCCAGCTCACTTGTTTGAGCCTTAGATTTTCTAAGTTCACAGGTTTGGAAGCTGAAGATAGAAGAAGACCCACTCGAGTAATTACCGGACTCCAAAGTCACCGAAAGGTCTCTTAGCTGAACAGAGCTCCAGAACTGAGCTGAGTCAGACTGACTCAAGAACAGAAGAATGGATCCAGCCAAGGAGATCCAACGGAGCAGAATAAAGTGAGCTGCATCAAAGTCTAAGAAAGACAGCTGAGCAGAACAAAAGGGAACTAACTCTGAAGATGTCACTTCAAGTCAGTTTACCCATACAAATTTAAATTCAAAAACCTACCAAAAGACAGAATCCCGGTGTCGAGGAAGTCAATATACCTCGACCAATGAGGGATCGACATCTCAACATCCTAGAAAGGCGAACCTAGGATCCGACACAAAGGATGAAGACAGCGAAGATACGCTCAACGGCAGACGACGGATAAGAGAGTAGGTAAGATTCAAACGGGTCCTCCAACGGCTAGTTTGAATCTCTACCTATAAATACCGCCTTCAACCTCGAATCGTATACGAAAACTCCCTACAAGCTTTCAACTTCTCCGAATCTCTCAAGTATCAAAAAGCTCTCCAAATAGCTATCTAACTCTTTAAAAGAGCACTTAACTTCTTAAGTGTTCAATTTCGTAACCGCTTTAGTTTTTCGTCCGATCAATAGGCCGTAATCACAAGAAATCCAAAGCCTAGATCCGAACGAGTTCATCTTTCAAAGTTCTTCATTGTAAGAACTCGTTCAAAGTTGGAAACCCAAACCCTCATTTACCTTAAAAGGTTAGGTCAAGGTTACGCCTTCTCGAAGCGCGAAATTCGAGTGTAAGGTTATTCCAAGCACCCGAAAACCGAAAAGGTGCAGCTTCTACAAAGGCTCCGTAAATCGTTAGAACACGCCGAGGTAGCCGCGGTTGCTTGGTACTCGTAAAACCAAGTGGTCATCCTTAGTGGATTTTACCGGCTAAAACCGGTCGTGGACGTAGGAGTTTTCTCTCCGAACCACGTTAAAATTCTCGTGTTCTTTATTGCTTTACTCGCCTTTGCTTTATATTTATTTAAAGAACTAACCGCATTTCAGCACAAAGACAAGTTTTCAAAGCTTCAACTCTCGGCTGCGTGACCCGGCCCGTATGCATTGATTTCAAACCTGATTAACTGAAAACTGAAACTAAGTTTTTTTTCTGAGCTTTTGTAAAGGGAACGAGCTAAGTTTTTCTTTCCACCACTTTCCGCACAGCCAGCTAAGTTATCAGTCCAGCTGACCATCTTCTTTAGAAGTCAGTTGAACTCATAACTGAGCTCTCACTCAACTCTGTTTTAATTTGATAAAAGTTTTCAAAAATCCCTCTTCGGTGTATTCACTCCCCCCCTCTACACTGAAGACCTCGTTCCGGGATCATCAAGATTGCTTGAGATCTTCATTGGTGCTTCTTTGTAAGTTCTGGGCAAAAGAGTAAACTTCATCAATGGACTGTCCATGACAATGGACTTGTCATTCTACAGCTGTGATGCGCAGAAGGGTGTCAACATCTAATTTGAGTTTATCCTGGAATAGGATCTCCTCAACTTGTTTGGTGATTTCGTCCTTCATTGCATCAGAAAGTACGGCATCGGAATCCGTTTGGGTCCCGAATTCGACTTGTCTGGGTTTGACTGCCTCGATCTCGACCAGTGAGCGAGTGTCATTAGCAATTGGACTAGGTGGTGCAGCTTCTGCGGGCTCAACGGTTGCAAGAGTTGGCTAGTTTTCAGTCACCATTGCCTCAGCTGTGTCGGCATGTACAAACTCTCCTTGCGCCTCAACTGGAACAATCCAGCTGAGAGTGTGGAGGTAGGAGTTGGCTCTCGCGATTACCTCATCAGATGGTGATACTTCATCTTGCTTAGTCTTCTGGATGAGAGTTTGGATTAGCTCGTCTTGAAGCAAGAAGGCATCCTGAAGACTTCCAAATCCGAAGATCTCCTGTAGAGCAGCTTCTTCGGCTTTGAGCTTGTTGAAGGAGTAGAGCTCCACAAGTTCCTCATTTGCGTACCAAGTAGTCATCTTGGTAGCAAGATAAAATTTGAAGTCGCTTACGGCGACTAATGCGGCGGGGAGCGAAACAAGAGACGGGTATTGTTGCAGTGCGCTCTTTACTTTTTGAAGCCTGAGGTCATCGAACCTCATGATGGTGTGATAAGGCCAATCAAAATACGGAAACGAGGACTCGAACTCACGTCAACCGAAAGGATGATTCAACCCAAATTACAAACTGAACCAATACAGATTATAACACCTAAAAACTGATCTCAAACGACAATTGAAACAGAACGAATAAAAAAACGAAACAATTACCCAAACTATCGATTAAAAACCCTAAAAGACGACTCGATCAGAAACTATAGCAATTCAACTCCGATTACGCTGAAATTTTAACACGAACTATAAAATGAACACAGGAACCAAGAAACGAGAAAAAATTTATGATACTGCCAAACAATATGCGGAAGCAAGGATGCGAACACACGTCAACAGAAAGGACGATTCAACCCAAAAATACGAACTGAACCAAAAGATTATATACCTAATCGACTGATCTCAAACGAGAATTGAACAAGAAACAGACCAAACACAAAACAATTCCAAAAACAACGATTAAAAACCCTAACATAAGACTCGACTGGAAACTATAGCAAATCAACTCCGATTGAGCTGAAATTTTAACACGAATTATAAATTAAACACAGAAAGAACATATCCAAAATTCAGTAAAAACACACGAGTAGAACTCAAAAACGCTCGGTGCTCAATTTCGGTGCGATTTAAGATTTTAGCAATGTAACGGGTTCGAATTTGATGGAATCTGGACTTGGGCGAAGGAAGGGATGATTATGGTCGAATTATGAGGGTGATAAGAAGACGGGGATGGCTGGGTGAAAACACAGATCAAAGAAACGGACAGATTGGAGATTTACCTCAATACGGACCCCGATTCGACGAACGATTGAAACACGTATCACGGAAGCAATTCTCCGGCGGCGTAGTTAACCCGAGAACTACACGAGATCACGAACGAACTAGAGATTTCAGATTCAAAGGTGCCAAAATCGAATCCTACCAAGAACTAGGGTTTGTGTACTTGAAGAACACGTGAGACAAAGTCGAAAAATAACTTTTGATTCAAAACTCGTCTAATTTTCGTCCAAAACAAAACCCTCTATATATAGAGGTGAAAACCTAATTAAAATAGGAAACTAAACATGGAAAATAAGTCCTAATCTAATAAGGAAACAAATCCTTAGTCAAAACAAAGGATAAAAGTCAAAACTGACTCAACTAAGACCTAATTTCGGTCACCCTAAATAAACCCACGAAAATAACAAATAAAATAACAAAAATGACTAATTAACTAAACTACGAGTCTTCATGGATCAGCCCAAACATAAGATATTAAATTGATTAATCTTGGGCTTCCTTCTCCATCTTCTCCAATGGGCTTCTTTGACAATTCTTGAGCCCAAACTTTTTCAACCAATCCACTTAGCACTTTCTTGAACTTCTTTGCTCGAGCTCTCGTGATTGGCCCAACAGGAACTAGGATCGGACTACGGGTTGCATCAACTAATCTTCATGGTAGAAGTAACCAAGCAATCTCGAGCTGGAATATCTTCAATGGCATCTCTTGAAGCTTTGGCATTACCGCTCGAAAATGCCTTGGGCTGATCTCATCATTCCCCCCCTGTTTAAAAGAATTCGTCCTCGAATTCCAGCTCCCATTATGGATGAAAAAACTACATGCAGGAAAAGAATATATGTTAGCATTGTCGAACATAGAAAGACGATCATACTTACCATGAAGATAAATATAGTAGAAACCGTCGTTGATACGGACGACGTCCTTTTCTCTCTGAAGCTCAATGGGTGGTTTCTGCTTGACATGCAACTCAACAATCATTGTTAGTTCAAACCAAGGAATAATCGAACACGATCTAGTATCATACATCAATGTAAGATTAAATCTCCTTGCATAGTATGTATGACACTTATGCTTCAATTCAAGACTCCAAAGTATTCGATCCATACCAAACAATGGTATGTTTAGCCGGAATTCATCAAAACAATCAACAAACCAACGTGTAACATGCATTCTAATAGACATTGAATAGCAATCAATCATGTAATTTCCAGCAAGTATCATTCGGTTTTTAGACCTCAAATAAACGATGGAATGACACAAACCTATTGCATTCAAATAGCATGTACACATCCTACTATTGGTTCGAACAAGTAATGCACTACGACTCTCTAGCATTAACATGCAATTCAAGTCAAATCCAAATGTTAAATTAATTCTAGAAAGAAACATGGATTCAACTATATACATCAAATACCTATCAATACTAGAATAGGATAGACGACACTTACCTTTCTCGATCTCAAGTAGCACGTCTTGTAAGTAAACATGGTCAGGGCTGGATGATTCCTCATCAATTGGCTGATCTTCACATGGAACATCAACATGCACTAACTCCAGTTTTTCTTCGTCTTTCTCCAATGAATAGCTCGAAACTTCATCGAAGCTAGGGCTAGGGTTTGGTAAACTTGGTTCCTCGTCGAGCTCAACTTCAACCTCCACTTGAGAATTCGAGACTCCATCTATCTGACAATCAGGGTTAGTTCTATCTACCTCAATTGGCATCTTCTCGAAATCTTTCTCCTCACTCTGCACATCACTAGAAAAGACAAAATCATTAGTAGCACTGTTCTGATGAATCAATAGATTATCCAACTTACCTGGATCAAGTGCT
Source organism: Agastache rugosa (assembly GCA_031470985.1). Classification (NCBI taxonomy): domain Eukaryota; kingdom Viridiplantae; phylum Streptophyta; class Magnoliopsida; order Lamiales; family Lamiaceae; genus Agastache; species Agastache rugosa. The sequence continues at coordinate 34,504,472 of CM062606.1, read as the reverse complement.
TGATCAATGCATATAGACTGGAACGCAATTGTAGCTCCACTTATCATGTTTGAATTCAACTGATGACCTCCTTCATCGGATAATGTAGGATCCAATTCTGCAACTTCAAATGCGCCACAACTACAACAGATGCATTCTTTTCACTGGATTTGGATTGGTTTGGACATTGGGTTTCAAAGTGACCCAATCCTTTGCATTTATGGCAATCCATATCACGGGCTCGGATTGGAGTGTTAATTGGCAGCTTATTGTAATGGTATGGTCGTGTAGGATTAGCTCGAATAGGAATGGATGAGCTAGTTTCAGCTCGGCGACTGGCCGGGGCGTGGTGCGCTCAAAACGACGAATGTGATCGTCCGGATCGAGCTTGGAATCGTTGTGGTTCAGATCTAGGTGTAGAAGTTCTAGTTCTAACCCACAGATCCTTTGCTCTTGGCGTCGCATGAGATGAACGTCGGCGTCCATATAAATCATCGAGCTGATCGAATTTGACCATTATTTTTGCCATAGTATCCTTCATTGATTGACAACCTTTTTGGATACTTTGATCTGAGGCATCAAAGTGGTACTTGGCATCCCAATCTGGCTGGGTGCCTGAAGACTGTGGTGTCTTTCCCGGATCCATTAGTCCTGCACAGTGAACAAACGTAAAGGAAGAAAAGTAACCTCACAATCCTCACAAATCTCTCGTTTGTTCCCTCAGTATTTTTCCACTCGTGTTTATCACTCAGGAATTGAAAAATGCAACTTAGAACAATCTCACCAAATTTGTCGAACTTGAAAGGATCCAAAATTGAACCCCTTCGATCGTAGTCAGTAGCTCGAACTCGATTCTCGGTGAAGCACGGGTCAAAACAACCAATATCTCAAATTACTTCCAAGAACAATATTTCACAATAAATCGACTCAAGAAACACAAAAAATGGGCTGGTCAAACAAAAAAAAATTGAAAAAAATTCGAAAAACAGAAAAATCGAAAAAGTTCGGAGGGCGATTTCGCCTAGAAGACGACTGAATTTGGCCAAAAATGCCTATATATCACAGCAAAGCGGTGTGTCTTGCTCAGAGCGTCGTTCCGCTTCCGGAATGGTATTATGGAGAAAATTCGGAGTTCTAGAGCAAATTCTACGTCAAATCGAAATTCTGCCGTAAACGAGATTTAAAGCAGAAAAGGGTGGATTTCGGTTGGTAATAAAAAATGGAGGGATATTTCGGTTGGTAAGGGAAATAGGTAGAGAAAAATTACAGAACCAAAATCCAAAACCAAAACCAAATCGAGCAAGGAAACAGTTTTGAGTTCGACTCGGAAAAGGACTTCCAAAACCAAATTAAACTAGGATTATATCAAACCAATTCTAATACTCCCAACTAGACACAGTAACCGAAAGTAATGACTCCAACCAAGAATGAGAAAGCAAGCTGCAATTCGACGACCCCAATCGCTAATCGACGAAGGACGACAAATACTACACACACACGGTAAGCAAACGGCGACACTAGTCTACCCAACACAATTGCTCACACAATTTTCGACCAAGAAACATTTAAAATAAATCAACAAGAATAAACCAAGATTACTTTCAAAAATAATCGGTGATCCAAAACTAGGGCTCGATCTTTTTTTTTTTTCTTCGTTTTTTTTTTCTCTTTTTTTTTATATGATCTGATCGATCCTTTTTGCCCCTAGTATATCACACCACAATTTGGATTGAACCACGACCAGCAAGCTGACGTGGCTCTGATACCAAATTTATGATACGGCCAAACAATATGCGGAAGCAAGGATGCGAACACACGTCAACAGAAAGGACGATTCAACCCAAAAATACGAACTGAACCAAAAGATTATATACCTAATCGACTGATCTCAAACGAGAATTGAACAAGAAATAGACCAAACACAAAACAATTCCAAAAACAACGATTAAAAACCCTAACAGAAGACTCGACTGGAAACTATAGCAAATCAACTCCGATTGAGCTGAAATTTTAACACGAATTATAAATTAAACACAGAAAGAACATATCCAAAATTCAGCAAAAACGCACGAGTATAACTCAAAAACGCTCGGTGCTCAATTTCGGTGCGATTTAAGATTTTAGCAATGTAACGGGTTCGAATTTGATGGAATCTGGACTTGGGCGAAGGAAGGGATGATTATGGTCAAATTATGAGGGTGATAAGAAGACGGGGATGGCTGGGTGAAAACACAGATCAAAGAAACGAACAGATTGGAGATTTACCTCAATACGGACCCCGAATCGACGAACGATTGAAACACGCATCACGGAAGCAATTCTCCGGCGGCGTAGTTAACCCGAGACCTACACGAGATCACGAACGAACTAGAGATTTCAGATTCAAAGGTGCTAAAATCGAATCCTACCAAGAACTAGGGTTTGTGTACTTGAAGAACACGTGAGACAAAGTCGAAAAATAACTTTTGATTCAAAACTCGTCTAATTTTCGTCCAAAACAAAACTCTCTATATATAGAGGTGAAAACCTAATTAAAATAGGAAACTAAACATGGAAAATAAGTCCTAATCTAATAAGGAAACAAATCCTTAGTCAAAACAAAGGATAAAAGTCAAAACTGACTCAACTAAGACCTAATTTCGGTCACCCTAAATAAACCCACGAAAATAACAAATAAAATAACAAAAATGACTAATTAACTAAACTACGAGTCTTCATGGATCAGCCCAAACATAAGATATTAAATTGATTAATCTTGGGCTTCCTTCTCCATCTTCTCCAATGGGCTTCTTTGACAATTCTTGAGCCCAAACTTTTTCAACCAATCCACTTAGCACTTTCTTGAACTTCTTTGCTCGAGCTCTCGTGATTGGCCCAACAGGAACTAGGATCGGACTACGGGTTGCATCAACTAATCTTCATGGTAGAAGTAACCAAGCAATCTCGAGCTGGAATATCTTCAATGGCATCTCTTGAAGCTTTGGCATTACCGCTCGAAAATGCCTTGGGCTGATCTCATCATGGTGGCAGCACGTGCAACGGCTCTGGGACTGAGGATTTCAACTTCCTCAGAAGTAGTGGGGCTTGAAGATTCAGCTTGGTTTTCATCATCCAGCTGTGAAGGAGCATCAGCTGGATGGGGCTCTTTAGGTGAGCTGGGAAGAGACGACAGTTCAGCTTGGGAATCAGCTGGCTGTGAAGACGCTTCAGCCAACTGAACATCTGTCTGCTCTCTTAAAGGAGATGGTTCTTTGGGAGGAGAGCTGGGTGCTGAATCTTGGGTGTGTAGAAGAAAGGAGGTTTCAGGTACTGAAGAATTGAAAGGGGAATCTGAGATGTGTACCTGAGGATGGGATAGAAGAAGAGATTGTTGAAGAGAAATTCCAGCTGATTTGTAGTCAGCTGGAGTGGGTTGTGAGAATGCTTGAAGAATTTGGCGAAGGGGAATAGCATCCTCTGGGTCTGGGTCAGTGACCACTATCTGTGATTCTTCAGCTTCTCGTGATGTTCTCACGAACTCCCTTCCATTGTCTGAGCTGGAGGAGGATCCCTGAGCTATCTCCTCAGTAACTAGTCTCCACTCAGTTTTCTTCTTTTGGACAGGGGAGGCTGTGGAAGTGGATTCCAATCCAGCTGGCTCAACAACTGATTTCTCTGCTGCCTCCTTAGCTGGTTTGATGGCTGCCTTGAATTTCAGCTTCTTCTTGGCAGGTGGAGATCCAGCTGGTTGTGTCTTCTCTGATTGCTTCCTTTTTCTTGCTTGAGAGGGAGAGGCAGTCTGATGCTTTGCCTCTTGTGCTCTCTTCTTCCCATCAGGGGCTGCCTTCTTCAACAAGTCAGTGAGCTAACTTGGCTTCTCAAACAGTGTTCTGGACACAGAAAATTCTTCTGCGTTATGCCACTTGATTTGTCTTCCGGTAGAGTAGCTTTCTATTATGCACACTACTTTGGTGCATAGATAGATTGTCTCTTTACAGCTGTACCGGGTGAAGCTGTCATCTTCAAAATGAATCTTTTTAGATTCTTTTTCCAATTTTCCCATAAAGTATGAGAACCAATCCACAGGGTCATTTCTGAAGATGGCTATCATTGGTTTCAGTTTGGGTATGCTGATCTCTTCTTGAGATCCAGCGATACCGAGGATGCACTTCTGGGTGACATCCAGAAGTAATCTGTACTTGGGCTTGAGCAGGAGCTTGGACATGCTCGCCCTGTACGGTTCTGGCTTGAACAGCATCTTATCCAGTTCGATCTGGATTTCTTCTCTGGTGTAATTATCTGGGGAGCGGTCCCCAAGAGTCTTCAGGCCGAACAGCTTGTTCAACATCCGGTTGATGTTGATGTCAACGTCCCACGGAGTTGTATGTCCAGTCTTCTCCTTGATTTGCAGAGAGACGTTGGAACGGAGTCGGTCATCATGGTTAGACATCTCTAAAAAAAACTCTGCCACTTCCCGGCGGAAGATGTTCTTTGGTCTTGCAGTCGCCCACTGCAAAAGTCCGGCATTTTCGATGAGATCCAGAACTTCCTGGAACTCCGCGTTCTGGTAATTCTTGAGAGTCAGACAACTCTCAAAATGAAGCTTTGACATCAAGTTCTCAGTCTGGCTTGCTCCTGGTGTAGTCTTCTTTGGTGCCATGATTTTCTTCTGTAGCAAGAGGTTGGAAAGACGAAGATACTCGGGGAGCGTATTAGCAAAAAGATAATCAAGAATCTGAGATATGAATTTCAGATAAGTATGAACGATAGTAAATATGGCGAAGATTTGCAAATTTTTGATAAATATATCAATTGCCCATTTTGATTAACGGTTGAGATCTTGGCAATTGTATTGAAGATATGCGGCTGAGAGAGATTTGCGCAACACGTCCTATGACGTGTGAATATTGAGTGTATGTCAGCGCGCGTGAGGAAGTCGAAACGTTCTGACTTCTGACTCAGTTCTCTTGAGCTACAGTATTCTGCATGTTTTTCATTAAATGCGATGTGATGTATAGCTTGCAGAATAATCCATTTAAGGAATGTTTGGATGTTTGAATTAAATTCAAATAACTTTATCCTTACATTGTATATTACAACAAGAAATATAATAAGCAAAATCTGCAAACCCGTCAGCTGATCATTGTAGTCAGCTGATACCACTGCTGTATTCTCTTCTGCTAGATTGAAGGTTCTCCTCAGCTGAGTATCTTGGTGATTAGCTTGAAGCTTCTTCAACTGAGTTCTCTTTAGCTCTTCGATTGTTGTCCAGCTGAGCTTTATTTCCTTTTAGCTGGATAATCCTTCTGGTCTGAGCTTTTGGGATCCATCTGGGTTTGTTCTCCCTCACTTGGATGAACTTTTCTTTCATTAGGATTGAGCCGTCAGCTTAATTCACACCTTCTTGACTTAGATTTCAGCAGGGGTGCTTCTGTGTGAATTTTTCCAACAATGGACTCCTTCAGAAGATGATAAGACTCTTGGATGAAGTCAGCTGGGTGAGAGAATCATTTTGATTACTCTGCTGGTTCAGTTTTCCCCCCAGTTGGTGACTCCAGCTGAGTCTATCTTGGTGAATGCATCCTGCTGGGTATTCTACTTGATTTTGCTGATTCTTTCCAGCTATGTAGACTTCCCCCTCGATTTGATAGTAGGTGGCTTCTTCTTCAGCTGCATCCTACTTCCTTTAAATGAGCGGATTTTCTCACCATCGGCTCATTTCTTTGAAGAGGTCTCAGATTGTATAGCAGGTAGTCAGCTGTTCCAAATCCAGTTGATTCATCTGCTACTTCTTTATTCTTTCCTTGAGATCAATGTGCTCAGCTGTATGACTGGCTGCATTTTCCGTTATGCATTCCGCTTGTCTTAATTTCACAGCTGGTCTCAGTCAGCTAGCTGGATTTCTTCATCTTCTTTGCTCCTCGTGGTCCTTCCAGGTTGAGCTGATTGAGCTTCTTCTTCTTGTGACCCTCAGAACAATTTCATTGATTGAAGCTCTTTGGACATTCTTCAGAAAGTTCATCAGATATCGTGATGACTTTGATGGTTGTCTTTCATGGTGTCATATACTCTGAGAATGAGACGTTCCAAATCGTCAATCAACCTTTCTGTTCTTCTCATCTCCTGGTGGCTTGAGACGATTGCATCACAATCCATCTGGTTCGCTGCTAAGTGAAATTCCTCTCTCCAGTGCTCCAAGATATTTTGATATCTTGTTCTTCGTACCCCCAAGTCATGGAGATAACTCCTATAACATTCGCATCTCGGGCAAATGTCAGGATTCATGATTTCTCAAGAGCTCCTCTATTGAGAGATTCCTACACAAGGAAGATTTTACGACAGTATGCAATATAATGGTTAAAAAATTTTGAAGCTTTAAAGGATCTGTTCAGGTGACCACTATCAGCAATGAAATGTTGACTTGACTGATACAGTGATCTTTTGAACCACTGCTCTGATACTAATTGTTGGTCCCAAGACGGATACCTTGGTGTAGGGGGGGTGAATACACCAAGGTTTAAAAACTTTTCCAAGTTTAAAACTCTTTTCAGAGAGCTGGCTGTGTTCGATCCAGCTGGATGGAAACTTGATCGACACAGCTGGCTGTATGTGTGTGCGGAATATGGTGGATTTGGAAAGTCCATCTGTTGCTTCAAATATATTGCAAAACTCTGTTTCACTTTTCAGTTAATCAGTTTATGCAGCTTGAAATGTATGCTCATGAGGGTTAGTAACATGCATAAAACAAAGCGATAAATGACAAAGTATTTTTAACGTGGTTCGGAGTAACACCTCCTACGACCACGACCAGGTTCACTGGTAATTCACTACCACTTGGTTTCCAAGTACCAAGCAACTTCACAACTCTAACCCGAGCTGTGTTCCAACAGTTTGCGGGCACTGTCAAGCCTACACCTTCAGTTTACGGGTACTTAAGAACCTGACCACTCGAATTACACCCTTCGAGCAAGCGTACCTTTACCTAACCTTTCTGGGTTTGGGTTTGGGTATGGGTTTTTCCAACTATGAACGAGTTCTTACAATGAAGAACAAGGAGTATGATGAACTCGTTCAAACTAGGCTTAAGATATTTATATTCTGATCTATTCTGCCTAAGACTGAATATGTGAACAACTAAGAACACAGCTGACTGGCTGGGTGTTCTTGAAAGATTTGGCTTTGAAGATCGTTGTTCATTTTTCTGTTTTCTTCTATTTCTTCAGTCGTCTCGCCAGCCTCTCCAGTCTAATGTTGGAGAAGATAAATATAGGTGGAGATTCAAACTAGCCATTGGAAGAGAGCCGTTTGAATCTTACCTACTCTTGTTGACTTCTGGCCTTTACCTACGAAGTAGGTCTGCATCTGCAGAGGCTAGTTCTTCTCTGATCCGACTGCGTCAGATAAGATCTTCTGACATCGAGATCTTGTCTTTGAGAAGGTCTTCGTCTTCGAGCTGCTAAGCGTTACTGCTGTATCTTCAGTGGCTTGGACTCTGCTGTGTCTTGACTCTGAGCTGTGTCTTAGACCTGTGCTGTATCATCAACCTGAGCTGTGTCTTCAACCTGAGCTGTGTCACTGACCTGAGCTGTGTTTTAGACCTGAGCTGTGTCATCGACACTAAGCTAGGTCTTTTACACTGAGTTGGGTCTTTGACACTGAGCTGGGTTTCCGTCACTGAGCTGGGTCTTGATACTGCAGGGTCTTTGACTCTGCTGAGTCTGCTCTGCTGAGTTCTTAAGCTGTCTTCTGCTATGTCTTCTGCTGTGTCTTCTGCTGTCTTCGGCGATTCTACCTGTAAACTAAGAAACTCTATAAGCTCAAACAAGTGAGCTAAAAATGTTTAGGCTTGTGCGATCATCTACTCGGTTGGGGTCAGCTGGGTTTTGGTATCCAATCAAAACTCTATTAATTTTCCCAACAATTTTCCCCTTTTTGATGATGCCAAAACCTAACTGAGAAAAACAATTTACTTCCCTCTTAACAAGAAAACGGGTTTTCAAAAGTTTAAACATACACAGCAGGTAAGATCTTCTGACATCGGGATCTTGTCTTTGAGAAGGTCTTCGTCTTCGAGCTGCTAAGCGTTTCTGCTGTATCTTCAGTGGCTTGGACTCTGCTGTGTCTTGACTCTGAGTTGTGTTTTAGACCTGTGCTGTATCATCAACCTGAGCTGCGTCTTCAACCTGAGTTGTGCCACTGACCTGAGCTGTGTTTTAGACTTGAGCTGTGTCATCGACACTAAGCTGGGTCTTTTACACTGAGCTGGGTCTTTGACACTGAGCTGGGTTTCCGTCACTGAGCTGGGTCTTGATACTGCAGGGTCTTTGACTCTGCTGAGTCTGCTCTGCTGAGTTCTTAAGCTGTCTGCTTAGCTGTCTTCTGCTATGTCTTCTGCTGTGTCTTCTGCTGTCTTCAGCGATTCTACCTGTAAACTAAGAAACTCTATAAGCTCAAACAGGTGAGCTAAAAACGCTTAGGCTTGTGCGATCATCTACTCGGTTGGGGTCAGCTGGGTTTTGGTATCCAATCAAAACTCTATTAATTTTTCCAACAGTCTATATAAGGTAATAAAACTTTATATTTATTGTAATTTAATTTACTCATTTAGTTGGATATGAAAAATATAAGTGACAATTATTTCTTCATTTACAGGCACTTATACAAGAAAATGAGGAGTTCAAGAATGCTAGAAAAATTATTTGTTGATCTTGTCGGTGTTGGGCATATTCCATTCACCAAAAAGGATCAGAACACTATCCAGCGAGGGATCGAAAAGAGAGCACGTGCATACATCCACCAATCAAATGGTTTTGGTTCCATGCAATGTGGGTTAAGTACAGAATCTGACATCATTTAATTATTTTGAACGTCATAAATACATGTACGTGATAATATTGTTCTATATGTATATGCAGAGAACATTGGATCCTCACGGTCATCGATCCTCATAATGAAGAAGTTTGTTTGTTGGATCCTCTTTATCTTAGTAATCATGATGTTGCTTAGAAGCAAGTTATTGAAATGTAAGTTTAATTTATTTTTTATTTATTTTTGAATAATTCATTAATGTTGATATTAAGATACTTAAATCATATAACATGAAAGGCTTTGAAGATGTTTAATGCGGATATACAGAAGGAAGGAAAAGAGACACCTTCATGAACAATCATTAAGGTACGTATCCTAAAATCAATAGGAATACAATTAATTAAATATAATTATTAACAGTCGAATTGTATTGTAAGGTCCCAAACAACCGGACTGCTACCAGTGTGGTTACTATGTGATGAGATACATGAAGGAAATAGTTGCGCTTGGATCGTATGAAATGATTGGTTCAATAAAATCATTGGTAATTAATATTCTATTTTAAATATCATACTTGAACCTAATTATGATTGTTTGTTGGTGAGAATTGTACAACTGATGTTTATAATTTTTATTTTAACAGGGTAAGAGTAAGGACAACAAGGAAGATAAAAGAAAATATTCTGATGAAGAGATTAATGAAGTTCGCAAAGAGTGGGCGAAATGTTTGAAAAAATATTTATAAGTGTAGAAGGTAATGAATTGTTTTCCTCTATAAAAATGATAATTTACATTATGGAACATTGTTCTTATGGCTTGTATAACTTTGATTAGTTAATGGAATCAGAGAGTATATTGTATATATCTTTATTGCATGCATGAACAATTTTTCTGTCTTATGATATGTTTATTTATGCGTTTACAAGGAAGTTGTTGCTTGCTCCATTATCAAACCCATTTGTTCTATAACCAGCAGCTATTCCTTTCACTTGGCTTGCTCTTGTAGTTCGCGAGCTTGGCGAAACATGTACGATAAGATGGGGCAGGAAAAATTCATTGGTGATACTTGGAGTGGAAATTAAGGCTGGTAATTCGGTTAACCGTGGTTAACCGAACCGAAAAATCGGTTAACCGAACCGAAATTACAGAAAATTTACTATCCATAACCGAACTGACTCGATTAATCGATTAACCGATAACCGATTTGGTTATTAGGTTCGGTTAACAGTATAACCGTGCAAAATTTTAACTAATAATGTATTTACCATTAATTACAAATCGAAAGTTAAAATCAAAATGTTAAAATATTTAACATTTAATTTTAGAATTCAAAATTTATTTTATGTCATCAAAATAAAATACTTCAATGAACAAAAATAAATTTAATTGAATTTTCATCTCACTCCTTTAGTCCTTATTATAGAGCCAAACTCCCTCTCTTCTTCTTCTCCCAACCGATGTGGGATGGAAAAAAATTTTCATCCCGCATCGGTTTTGAGAAGAAGAAGAAATGAAGTTTGGCTCTGTATATGGGAGAAGAGGCTAATCTAGATGGGCTCATTCAGATTTGGGCTTGTTCGGATATGAATGGGCCTTAGTTGAATTTATTTATTTATCAGTTATATTTATATATAACATAACATTTAAATTTAATTAAAGTTTAAGTAATATTTCGGTTTACAATCGGTTTCGGTTATTACCCGAAACCGAACCGAAACTGAATTTTTAAAATTTCTATACCCGTTTCCCGATCCGAATCCAATTTTATCGGTTATCGGTTAATCGAACCGACTCGGTTTTTGTTGGTTACGGTTAAAAACTGATAACCGGTATCCAGATTACCAGCCCTAGTGGAAATCAATATTATCCTAATTAGACCGGTATTTTTTGCAAGCACTCGAGTGATGATACATATGGAACTTGTAGTCATGTAGAGAATATTGACTATTTTGGTATCTATATGATTGAACTTGAACTGAAGAATAATAGCTTGATAGTACTTTGTAATTTCAATTATTTATATTAGTAATTCAATTTTAGTTATTCATGTTCTGTAATTTTAATTATTTATTATTAATAAATGTTGTTAATTTGTATATTTGTTATATTTGAATTAAGTATTTAAATAACTTTATTTTGTTATTATAAATATATTATACTATTGTACTCGATAAATAAAGCTCGATGCTCGACTCGAAATAAACGAGTCAAGCTTGAGCAAGGGAGTGTTCACCTCGACAAATGTAACATAGTCTTTCTAAATTAATAATTTGTGTATTTAGATATTACTTTTGCCAATTTGACTAGTTAATGAAAATTATTTCCCTTTCAAATAAAATTAATAAATTGTGGATGCACAGTAAGAATATTATATGGCCAGTAAAATTTGTAAGAATGCATAATATTATAATAATAATAAACTTCTAATGAACTATTATACTTATATTAATATGATATACTTATATTACAATTTTAGTTAGCAATACTTACTAATTCTATATTTTGGGTGAATAACTTTTTGCAATTACTAATTATTAAAATATAATAATTAATTCCTCAAAATATAATATTTCTAAAGGGACGTCCCAAAGAACTAAGGAAAAGGAAGGAGGGAAAAAAGAAGTTTTTATATAAAATACACGTAAGCAATAGTTTGTAGAATATATTTAGTTTTTTAAGTTAATCTCTAATATTAATAAATCAACTCTTATCTTCCATGTCAAGAAATAAAAAAAGAGAAAAAGATATAGAAAAAATACCAAATAAATCTGTTAGTCTGTTACAATATTTTAGGATTAATGTTACATCCCTTGAATCTTTCAACTGCTATATATCTCTTCACAATGAACTCTTTCTTCTCGTTCTGAAAAACAAATAATTCTCGTTCATATTTTTCTTCCTATCTAATCTGCTCTCTTGCTATACATCGACCTGAGAATATTCTTATCAGAAGAAATCGAAGTAAACAACATACGACAAGATTAACTAGAACAAAAGGAGTATAAGACCGATTGTGGACATCATTGCGTTCCTATCAGTGAGAGGTAATATTTAATGTTTTGATATTGTCACTGCAAATTAAAGAATCTTCTCTGTTGATATCCATTTGGTTGATTGTCATGTTTAAATAAATTCTAGATGATATTATTTCTTGTTAATTTGTTATTAACTTGTCCTTCTACTCTCTGTTTTGTTTTTTCTCGTAATATTTTAGATGATAGAAAACTATGAGTTTGTTGTATTGTGTAATACCCCGCTTTTTCATAACTAATCTTAGTAAATAATTAAGATAATTATTTAGAATAATTAAAATGCGAGAACTTAGAAAGAAAATAAGTTCTAGAAATTAAAATTTTTCGGCAAAATTTTTAAATTGCCGAAAGTAAAGAAATTAAGTAAATTAAGTAATTTAAGATGTTAATCTCATCTCGGATGATCCGAGAAAGATTACGAATGTGTTTAGGATTATGTGCTTATATGTTTAGATTTTATTTGAAAAGTGTGTGTTTAATTTGAAGATTTGATTTCTCCAGAGATCGTAAAATTTCTCCAGCAAATTATTTTAGTTACGGATTTTATTTCCCAAAATTTCTTGAGAAAGCTTATATTAGGGTTTGAGAAACCCTAATAATATTTATAAGTTTGAAAGCTTTTTAATTAAAGCTGTGATGATTGTTTATTGGATGTTTGATTAATTAATTAGAGAATTAATTAATCAATTAAAGTAAGATTTATATGCTTAATGTTTAATAAATTAATTAATCTAATTTATGAAGCATAATTTTCCTAGGAAATAAAGCTTGTCTTATAAGCTTTATTATTAATTTCTAATTAATTTAATCTAACAATATCTAAGAGAATAAATTATAAGATATTGTTAGTATTAAATTTAATTCATAATATCTTAATTTAGATATTATAACACTAAAGTCAAATTACTAACTAATAAGGAAGTGACACCTCACCTTATCCAAAATGCAATGATGATGAAGAGATTAGTCAAGATTAGCATGCTACATACGTGTGTTTAAGTTCAATGTATTTGGACTTAGCTATTAGATAAGTATGTTAGCATCCATCTTCATCCTCATTTTCTCTTCCTCAAACTCTCGACACACACACGGCAACACACACTCAATCACACACAATCTTCATTGAAGAAGCTTCACCAAGCTCAAGAAATCAAAGAAAGAAGCATTCAAATTAATCAAGAAGGTTAGATCTTTCACTAATCAAGTTCTTAGCTCAAGATTGAGCATAAAAATCCATCTTCTTTTTCAAAATTTTTGAAAAATATGGAAAAATAAGGGATTTTTAATTTTGATACTTGATGATTAAATTGATGGATTATTTGAGCTTAGAAAATTATTTTAAGCATGTTTAATGTTGGAATTAATCAAAGATTCAAGACCCTTTTATTTATTTTGGAATTACCGAAAATTAATGAATAAATTAGGGGTTTTTGATTGTTGAATTTCATGATCAAATTGATGATTTATATGAGTTCATGTGATGTATATAAACATGTTTAGTGATTGAATTTAGCTAGCTTGATCATTTGTTAATTAAATTAAAAAGGGCCGAAATTAAGGGCTAAAACTAAGAATATTTTATTTAATCTTACATGCTTGAATTGATGTTTAATTTGAGCTTATATGATGTTTTTGAACATATTTATACATAAATTAAATGAGTTGAAACTCCCTGGCCTAATTTGTAAGAAATTCGAAATTAATGGTCTTTAAATTGAGAGTTTCTAGAGTTTAATAGCTAGCTTAAGTCAGTTGGACCCAGCCAGCTTGATTAACTCACTGATCCAAATTGATTAACTCAAATTGACCTGCCAATGAATCACTCATTGAACCCACAATTGAATTACCATGACTCGATCCAATGGATTTACTCATTGGACTCACAATTGAATTACTCGTGATTTGGCCACTGGATTTACTCAATGGACCCACAATGGATTAACTCACTGTTGGTCCAATTGATTTGCCATTGCTTTTTCCAATTTTTCCAATTTCCCTGGCTTTTCCAACAATTGGTTTTCCAATGTTTTCATCGGTTTTTTCACCAATTTTTTTCCAAGTTTTCCAACTCAGTTTTTCCAATTAGTTTTTCACTAGCTCGGTTTTCCAAATAGCTCGGCCTCCAAATAGCTCAGTTTTCCAGCTAGCTTTGATTTTCCAGTCAGCTTGATTTATCCAGCTGATCTTTGCTCAACTTGTTTTCAGTTGTTTCTTCCGTAAACTCAAAAGTTAAAATGTTAGCTAATTTTTCCTAATGATACGTTAATGATGAGTTTAAGAATTAATGATACGTCATTAATGAGCTTACATGTCAAAGACATATATTGATAATATAATGTTAAGCTTAAATGTTATCAAAGAGCTTAAGCATTTTTTTTTATATGTTAAAATAAATAAAGAAAGAGCTTAATGATTAATGAGATGCTTATATGCAGAGATGAAATGTTTATTTTTTTTTATGATATGATGTTACGAATGATATGATAAGCTTAAGTGTTTAATGATGTAAATAGTATGAGTTTAAATGTTAATAAAGTGTTTATATGCTTAGGTATGAGATTAAATGATGAAATATGTGATTGATGTTTTAAAATATATCCTGAAGTTATAACCGATTAATTATCGATTAAGAAGTTAAGTAAGAAAGAGGAAGTAATTAGAAAAGTTTAGTTCCTAATTGCCGAGATAAAAACCTTAGAAAAGCCGAGACAAATTAGAGAAATTTTAAGAATAACAATGCATCCCTCATTTGAATATTTAATTTTTCTCGCTCTTATGTTTAAATTTAATTATTAAATGAAGGAACGAGCGGGACTGAAAAGTGAGGGAAAAGCCGAGAAGTTAAAGTATATATAAAGTAGCTTCAGTCCAGGTGGGCTTTTCTATTATACAAATAAAATGTGGGCTTTTCTATATATCAAATAACTCGAGCTTTGCTCTGTTTTTGAAATGCTTTAAAAAGTATGTTTTAAAGTGATTATCATGCATAAAAGGATTGTTTTATGGATTCTCTTATGCCTATCTGTGTTGGTTCGCCAACTGTTATAATCGATCGGATTCTGAGTTAGCCAAAAGGGTGCTTTCCAGAATTAGTGTACACGGTAGCCATGAGTATGGACCCTGTTGAGGGGCGACCAGCCATGGTGAGTTGCGTTCGCGGAAGAAGGCCTTCTTCCCCGGCGTTGTTTCAGATATGGTTTTAATTGAATAAATAAAGTGGAGAAGCAAGTACGAAAATGATTTAGTAAACACGGGCTTTTTCTGAAAAACCCCTGTGTGTTACTGTGGAGATGCATGATTAATCTATAAAATCTATTATATATTTTGGCATGTGTCCACTGAGTACAAAAGTACTCAGTCCTGCATGTTATTTCTAAAATGTGCAGGCTGGCTTGGATGAAGATGGAGTGTGCTGGGCGGATTTTTGTTGTTGACCTCTTGAGACATTGTTGATGTTGAGCAGGATTATATGTCTTCATACATATAATCAAAGATATGTCATGTTGTTTCCGCTGCAACACTCTGAATTTATTCAGTAATTGTTGTCTTAGTGTGATGTTGAAGCTATGACTTGATAAACCTTATTTCCGTTGTTAAACTCTGATACGAGATGGTGTTGTCTTTTGACCATTCTCGACTATTTTGGTTTGACTTAAAAGAATGATTTATTGTACGATTGGTTTTTGTTGGATAACTGGGTCGTTATCTTGTTCCTTGGTTAATCATAAATTGTGTATGTCGTGGGACCCACCGGCTTGGTTATCTTCATTCTAAGTCGGGCTGCGACAGAGTGGTATCAGAGCAGCTTGTCTGCTCTAAGTCTAAAATTTTTCTTTTGAGTCTAGTCTAGACTTGAACCGCTAGACTAGTTAAGTCTTAAACAACAAAAGTCCAGCACCTCATCTCATCCAAAGAAAGTCGTGTATGTATTAAAAGTTTTCTAAAGATTAAAAGTTTAAAGTTTGAAGATATATTGTAAAGTTTTGATGCCTTATGAAGAGTAAAGCATAGACATTCCATTTACTCTTTTTGATGAGAAAGACGTTATTTTAAGTAAAGACTCGATTCGTGGAAGTCTTTGAAATTAGGAAATAATACGGGAGTAGCAATTGCACGCAAATCTCTAAAAGAACCTTGAATTTTCTTGAAGAGTTTGTAATCCCGTATGACAAGATCGTTGAATGTACGAGACAGAAATTCCATATGATTGACCGACTGTTATGTGGACCTGATCAACCCACATAGCTAGAAACTCAGTAATATGGGTCTTCCGCCTCCATAACGAAGTTAATTAATGAAATGAAGTGAGAAAGTAAAGAAGGAAAACTTTATGAAAATAAGTTAAAGTATGAAATAAGTTATGATTGATGTGTTAAATGTTTAAAGTTAAGTAAAGAAAGTTAAATTATTCCTGACAATTGTTTAATTGTTAAGGTTATAAGTCAAGTTAGCTTGCTGCTACTTGAATAATTAAGAAAAGTCCATAAAGCTAAGTGCTTTACCAAGCTGAGAAAAGTGTATGAAATTAAGTTACTTCGCTATTGCATGATTATTAAGTTAAAGTTATGAAAGTGATGATGATGTAAATGTGTGTGTAAATATTTGATGCATAATATGACGTAGTTAGATCTGTAACGGAGTAGTAGTCCGTACCGCTAATGATATTTTGTGTGATGTATTAACATCACAGATGACCTAGGGATAGCTTTTACAGTATATAAATCCCTTCTTTTGAAAAGACCTCTAAAAGACAATTTTTTTCAAGTATATAGAGAAAAATGACCAAAGTAGTTATTTAAGTTAAGTTGATGTTTTTTTTTAAAGTATTATGAAAAGATATGATGAAGAATGAAGAAAAGGAAAGCATAAGTAAGAAAAGAAGTTATATAAAGAAAAAGGATTAAAGATGTTATTTAAATTAAGTTGATGCTTCCTTAAAGTGTAAGATGTGAAATTATGATGCTCTAAGAGAAAAGAGAAGTATGAGGAAAGATAAGTAAGAAGATGAAGGAATGAAGTAAAGGATTTTATGAAAATGAAAGAAGAAAAGATTTCTTTAGAGGTTAAAAGTTGAGTTATTAAGAAAAGTTAAATTATGAGATGAAAGTATAAAGAATGTTGTGAAAATAAATTAAGAATGAAAGAAAATAAGATTACTTCAGAAGTTAAAATCAAGTTATTAAAGACGTATAATTTATTCTCGTCAATTTATAAGTCAAGTTATTCTCGTCGCTATTTAAGACAAGTTTATAAAGCTGAGTGCTTTATTAATGATTGCCTAATTAAGAAAAGATATAAAGCTGAGTGCTTTAATAATGATTAAGAAAAGTTATGAAGTTAAGTTATGTTGCTATTACATGACTACTAAGTGAAGTTATGTAAGTGATTATATTATGATGTGATGTGAATTCTTGAATGTTAAGATATACGATTTAAGAATTCGCTTGTGAAGTATTTGCTTATGCAATATAGAATAAGATAAAAAGGTGCTTAAATGCAAAGCTCGATAAGAATAAAGTTATTTTCGTGATAGTTTTATAGTTTCTTAAAAAAACTAGAATGCCAAAGAAGAAATAGAGTAGAGGATGAAGTAGAAGAAGAGCAGCGAGATCCTACCCTACCTCCTCAGCCTGAGAGGAGAATCGAAGAATTATTTCTTCGACAAAAAAAAACCCCCGACCTTCGACGGAAGAGGAAATCCGTCAGAAGTGGAAGAATGAATTCGTGCTTTAGAGCAAATCTTTAGATGTGCTGATAGTGAGTGTCTCGCATGTATGTCGTATCAGCTGAAAGGATCTGCAGACTATTGGTGGGAAGCTCGTCAAAAGACTTATACCCCCGAGCAGCTTGAAAATCTCACTTGGGAGCAATTTAAGGAAGCTCTCTTTGAGAAGTACGTTCCAAGAAGTTATCGTATAAAAAAAAAAAATGAGTTTGTAAATCTCAAGCAAGGAAAGAAGACAGTGTCAGAGAACGACCGTGAATTTTGTGATTTAGCTTGTTACGCTCCGATAAAGTTGTTTCAGACGAGAAGATGTCCGAGCTTTTTCATGCCGGACTTAGTCAAGAAATAAAAGTGGTCTTAGCAAGTCAGAGTGCTATGATCTACACTGAAGCTTTGAACAAAGCTTTGGATGTGGAATTGCTATGCAACTAGAATAATCAGTTTAGATTCCAGCACCTTCCCCGATTCAATTTTCATGCGGCTGTTAAACCGCAATCCTCTCTTCCAAGTCAAATTCAAAAAGGAAAGAGGAAATGGAATGCTGATAATTAACCTAGCAAGAACCTATGGCATAGGTAGAGTCAGCAAACAATTGACTCAAGAAAAATATAGACCTCCTGTGGTTGGTCACGGTTGCTCGTCTCAAAGACAACAAGGAATTTCTGCATGCTCTAAGTGCGGAAAAATGCACTGTGGAATTCGCAAAACAGAAGTAACATCTGCTATGCATATGGGCAACTGTGGCATTATTATTATCATTGCTCAAATAGGCAGCAAGGGGCTGGATGAGAAATCCTAATCAGTATCAGCCTCCACATTTAAAAGCCATTGAAGGAGTCCCATAGATGCAGTAGCATCAACGTCAAATTCCTCGGCCTCGCAGCAGGCCGAAGCAACAAACACCGCAAAGCAAGAGCAGCAAGATCACCGGCAGGGTTTTTGCTCTTGAGCGTAAAGCGAGTGTCAAAGATCGTGGCAATCCGCGGTATGGGTCGATAAATGATGTACCGTTATAAACCTTTTCGATACCTGGTGCATCACATTGTTTTATATCAAATGCATGCGTAGATACTCGGGCTTTAGAATAGAGAGAGATAGCCGTAACTTAAGAGTATCGATCCCGTAGGTAAAACTACCCCATGCATGTTTGCCCTAATCTAGAATTTGAATTTGGATTCCTTAAGATGTCAGTTAAAATCCTAAATCTAATTCAAATGTGGGACGTAGACATCATTTTTGGGAATGGATTGGTTAACTGAGAACTTTGCCACCATTCGGTGTAAGCAAAGACGCATTTCTTTTCGTACCCCGTGAAAAGAGCCAACTTTATTTTTCGGAATAGAGAGAAACAAGAGAGGAATGCCGATTATTTCGGCAATTCAAGCAAGAAGGTTGTTGAGAAGAGAAGATGTACAAGTATATCTAGTTTATTTTATCAAAGATGAAAACCAAGAAAATAATATCGATGATATAGCTGTAGTTCGCAAGTTTAAAGATGTATTTCCTGAAGTTTTGTCAGGATTACCTCAGACAGGCAATTGGAGTTTACCATCGACTTTGAGCCTGGTTCAACTCCAATATCAAAGGCGCCGTATAGAATGGCCCCGAAGGAGTTGCAAGAATTAAAGATTCGGTTGCAAGAATTGCTCGACCTTAGTGTTATCAGGCCTAGTGTTTCTTCGTGGGGAGCACCAATTTTATTTGTCAAAAAGAAAGATGGTAGTCTAAGAATATGTATAGACTATCGAAAGCTAAACAAATTGACATTGAAGAACAAGTATCCTTTGCCAAGGATAGATGATCTGTTTGATCAGCTCAGAGGAGCCAGTGTATTCTCAAAGATTGATTTAAAATCCGCTATCATCGCTGAAGATTTGTCAAGAATACATTTCAAAAAAAAAACTGCCTTTCGAATGAGATATGGCTACTACAAGTTTGTAGTAATGTCGTTTGGATTGATAAATGCTCCGACAGTATTCATGGATCTCATAAATTGAGTTTTTCACGAATTCTTGAATAGATTTGTCATAGTCTTTATTGATGACATTCTCATATATTCAAGAAGTGAAACAGCGTATGAAGAGCATCTTTGAATTGTCTTAGAAAAGTTAAGATCTGAGAAGTTATATGTCAAATTCAGCAAGTGTGAATTTTGGCAAAAAGAAATAAATTTCCTCGGTCATGTTGTTTCTTCCGAAGGAATTAAAGTAGACAATTCTAAAGTTCAAGCAATTCAAGAACGAAGATCTCCAAAGTCACCCTATGAGAATCGTAGTTTCTTGGGTCTAGTAGGTTACTATCGGAGATTCATTGAAGGATTCTCTAAGATAGCAAGGCCAATGACCCAACTTTTCAAGAAAGAATTGAAGTTTAAATGGTCTCCTGAATGCGAAGAAAGTTTCCAAGAGCTTAAAAGAAAGCTAACCACTGCTCCGCTTTAGCAAAGGCGTGCGAACAAAGATTTTACCGTTTATACGAATGCATCAAGGAATGGATTGAGTTGTGTCTTGATGCAAGATGGCAGAGTTATTGTGTATGCATCATGACAACTTAGACCTCATGAAGAGAATTACCCAACCCATGATTTAGAGCTAGCAGCAGTTGTGCATGCTTTAAAAATTTAGAGACATTATCTTTATGGAGCCAATTATGAGATCTTTTTGGATCATAAGAGCCTCAAATACTTTTTGAGTAAAAAGAGTTGAATATGAGGCAAAGAAGATGACTCGAATTAGTAAAGGACTACGATTGCAAAATTTCCTATCACCTGAAAAGCAAACGTAGTAGCTGATGCTCTAAACAGAAAGAGCAGAACCGAGTTAGGATTTCTGCTTACTCAAGAAAAAGAACTTATTAAAAAGTTTTGGAAAGCTAAAAATAGAAGTGGTTTTATAACCACAATTTACAGAGCAATTAATTGCGAACTTTGGAAATAACTCCAGATTTGAAAATGAGAATTTCAGATGCTCAAAGAAAAGATGAAAAGTTAGAGAATTTGCAACTTAAGATTCGTAAAGGAAAAGGGAAAATTTTTGCGAAGTTGGAGATAATACTCTCCTATTTAAGGAAAGGATTTGTGTTCCAGATAAAGAAGAATTAAGAGCTGAGATCATGAGAAAAGCTCATGAAACGTCTTATACAGCTCATCCTGGAAACACCAAAAATGTATCAAGACTTGAAACAGAAATTTTGGTGGGAATGAATGAAGTGAGATATAGCTTCGTTTGTAGAGCGATGTTTAGCCTGTCAGCAAGTTAAGGCTTTACATTAACGGCCTTATGGAAAATTCCAGCCGTTAGAAATTTCGGAATGGAAATGGGGATGTACCACTATAGACTTTGTAACTAGGTTACCTAAGTCTAAGAAGGGAAATACAGAAATATGGGTAATAGTGGACAGATTGGCGAAATCTGCTCATTTCATACCAATTCCCGAAAAATATGGATCGGATAAGTTAGCTCAGCTGTATGTCAAATAAATAATGCGATTGTACGGCATGCCCAGATTGATCACTTCAGATCAAAATTCAAAGTTTACCTCCTATTTTTGGAGAAGTTTACAAAGTAAGATGGGTACCAATTTAAATTTCAACACTGCTTTTCATCCTCAGACGGATGGTCAGTCCGAAAGGATAATTAAAATCTTAGAAGATATGCTCAGAACTGTTGTATTAGATCGAGGTAACTAATGAGAGCAA
This sequence comes from Agastache rugosa, assembly GCA_031470985.1. NCBI lineage: Eukaryota > Viridiplantae > Streptophyta > Magnoliopsida > Lamiales > Lamiaceae > Agastache > Agastache rugosa. Next base: position 34,483,252 of record CM062606.1, on the reverse strand, counting down.
GTTTTATCTCTCGTTGAGTTTGCATACAACAACAGTTATCAAATGACAATTGACATGGCACCCTATGAAACTCTTTAAAGAAGAAAATATAGGTCTTCGCTTTATTGGGATGAAATAAGTGAAAGAAAAGTTTTAGGGCCGATGCTGTAGAAGAAATAATCAAGATTGTTTGCCAAATTAAGCAGCGAATTAAAGAAACGCAAGATTGTCAAAATCTTATGCAGATTCTCGAATATCCGAATTAAAATTTGAAGTAGGACATAAAGTGTTTATAAAAGTTTCGCCTTCGAGAAGAATTTATAGTTTTGGCGTAAAAGGAAAGCTTAAGCCATGTTACATAGAACCGTATGAAATCCTGGAAAGGATTGGTCAAGTAGCATATAAGCTGGCATTACCGCCAAGCTTTGAGAATTCGCATAACGTATTCCATGTATCCCAGTTGTGTCAATACATGTTCGATCCTGAGCATGTTATTTGACAAGAAGAAGTGGTTTCGAACCGCACCTCGTTATGAGGAGAAACCAGAAGCGATCTTGGATCGAAAGGTCCAACAGTTAAGAAATAAATTAATCGCCTCAGTAAAAGTTAAATGGAGACATCACGGGCTAGAGAAAGCTACGTGAGAGCTCGAAAATAAAATGAAAGAGAAGTATCCCGAGCTTTTCCTTTGAGGTAAGCAAATTTCGGGACGAAATTTATTTTTAGGGGGAGAGAATGTAATACCCCGCTTTTTCATAACTAATCTTAGTAAATAATTAAGATAATTATTTAGAATAATTAAAATGCGAGAACTTAGAAAGAAAATAAGTTCTAGAAATTAAAATTTTTCGGCAAAATTTTAAATTGCCGAAAGTAAAGAAATTAAGTAAATTAAGTAATTTAAGATGTTAATCTCGTCTCGGATGATCCGAGAAAGATTACGAATGTGTTTAGGATTATGTGCTTATATGTTTAGATTTTATTTGAAAAGTGTGTGTTTAATTTGAAGATTTGATTTCTCCAGAGATCGTAAAATTTCTTCAGCAAATTATTTTAGTTACGGATTTTATTTCCCAAAATTTCTTGAGAAAACTTATATTAGGGTTTGAGAAACCCTAATAATATTTATAAGTTTGAAAGCTTTTTAATTAAAGTTGTGATGATTGTTTATTGGATGTTTGATTAATTAATTAGAGAATTAATTAATCAATTAAAGTAAGATTTATATGCTTAATGTTTAATAAATTAATTAAGCTAATTTATGAAGCATAATTTTCCTAGGAAATAAAGCTTGTCTTATAAGCTTTATTATTAATTTCTAATTAATTTAATCTAACAATATCTAAGAGAATAAATTATAAGATATTGTTAGTATTAAATTTAATTCATAATATCTTAATTTAGATATTATAACACTAAAGTCAAATTACTAACTAATAAGGAAGTGACACCTCACCTTATCCAAAATGCAATGATGATGAAGAGATTAGTCAAGATTAGCATGCTACATACGTGTGTTTAAGTTCAATGTATTTGGACTTAGCTATTAGATAAGTATGTTAGCATCCATCTTCATCCTCATTTTCTCTTCCTCAAACTCTCGACACACACACGGCAACACACACTCAATCACACACAATCTTCATTGAAGAAGCTTCACCAAGCTCAAGAAATCAAAGAAAGTAGCATTCAAATTAATCAAGAAGGTTAGATCTTTCACTAATCAAGTTCTTAGGTCAAGATTGAGCATAAAAATCCATCTTCTTTTTCAAAATTTATGAAAAATATGGAAAAATAAGGGATTTTTAATTTTGATACTTGATGATTAAATTGATGGATTATTTGAGCTTAGAAAATTATTTTAAGCATGTTTAATGTTGGAATTAATCAAAGATTCAAGACCCTTTTATTTATTTTGGAATTACCGAAAATTAATGAATAAATTAGGGGTTTTTTATTGTTGAATTTCATGATCAAATTGATGATTTATATGAGTTCATGTGATGTATATAAACATGTTTAGTGATTGAATTTAGCTAGCTTGATCATTTGTTAATTAAATTAAAAAGGGCCGAAATTAAGGGCTAAAACTAAGAATATTTTATTTAATCTTACATGCTTGAATTGATGTTTAATTTGAGCTTATATGATGTTTTTGAACATATTTATACATGAATTAAATGAGTTGAAACTCCCTGGCCTAATTTGTAAGAAATTCGAAATTAATGGTCTTGAAATTGAGAGTTTCTGGAGTTTAATTGCTAGCTTAAGTCACCGGACTACCATTGATTAACTCAAACTGGATCCGGCCATTGATTAACTCGTTGGACCCGGCCAATTTGGAATCACTGAACCTCAATTGAATTAACCAATGACTCGGCCAATGATTTACCTCCAATGACCATTGAATTACCTACTGATCTACTGGATTAACTCAGGTCCACTATTTTTCCGGCCGGCTCGATTTTTCGGCCGGCTCGGTTTTCCATGACTCGGTTTCCGGCCTCGGTTTTCCGCTCAATACTTTTTCCAGCTCGGTTTTCCATTTGGTTTTCCAATGGTTTTTTAGTTTTTCGGCTAGTTTCCATTTAGCTCGGTTCTCAGATAGTCGGTTTTCCATTAGCTTTGATTTTCCACAATTGATTTATCTAGCTGATCTTTGCTCAACTTGTTTTCAGTTGTTTCTTCCGTAAACTCAAAAGTTAAAATGTTAGCTAATTTTTCCTAATGATACGTTAATGATAAGTTTAAGAATTAATGATACGTCATTAATGAGCTTACATGTCAAAGACATATATTGATAATATAATGTTAAGCTTAAATGTTATCAAAGAGCTTAAGCATTTTTTTATATGCTAAAATAAATAAAGAAAGAGCTTAATGATTAATGAGATGCTTATATGAAGAAATAAAATGTTTATTTTTTTATGATATGATGTTACGAATGATATGATAAGCTTAAGTGTTTAATGATGTAAATAGTATGAGTTTAAATGTTAATAAAGTGTTTATATGCTTAGGTATGAGATTAAATGATGAAATATGTGATTGATGTTTTAAAATATATCCTGAAGTTATAACCGATTAATTATCGATTAAGAAGTTAAGTAAGAAAGAGGAAGTAATTAGAAAAGTTTAGTTCCTAATTGCCGAGATAAAAACCCTAGAAAAAGCCGAGACAAATTAGAGAAATTTTAAGAATAACAAATGCATCCCTCATTTGAATATTTAATTTTTCTCGCTCTTATGTTTAAATTTAATTATTAAATGAAGGAACGAGCGGGATCGAAAAGTGAGGCAAAAGCCGAGAAGTTAAAGTATATATAAAGTAGCTTCAAATTCGTGGGCTTTTCTATTATACAAATAAAATGTGGGCTTTTCTATATATCAAATAACTCGAGCTTTGCTCTGTTTTTGAAATGCTTTAAAAAGTATGTTTTAAAGTGATTATCATGCATAAAAGGATTGTTTTATGGATTCTCTTATGCCTATCTGTGTTGGTTCGCCAACTGTTATAATCGATCGGATTCTGAGTTAGCCAAAAGGGTGCTTTCCAGAATTAGTGTACACGGTAGCCATGAGTATGGACCCTGTTGAGGGGCGACCAGCCATGGTGAGTTGCGTTCGCGGAAGAAGGCCTTCTTCCCCGGCGTTGTTTCAGATATGGTTTTAATTGAATAAATAAAGTGGAGAAGCAAGTACGAAAATGATTTAGTAAACACGGGCTTTTTCTGAAAAACCCCTGTGTGTTACTGTGGAGATGCATGATTAATCTATAAAATCTATTATATATTTTGGCATGTGTCCACTGAGTACAAAAGTACTCAGCCCTGCATGTTATTTCTAAAATGTGCAGGCTGGCTTGGATGAAGATGGAGTGTGCTGGGCGGATTTTTGTTGTTGACTTCTTGAGACATTGTTGATGTTGAGCAGGATTATATGTCTTCATACATATAATCAAAGATATGTCATGTTGTTTCCGCTGCAACACTCTGAATTTATTCAGTAATTGTTGTCTTAGTGTGATGTTGAAGGTATGACTTGATAAACCTTATTTCCGTTGTTAAACTCTGATACGAGATGGTGTTGTCTTTTGACCATTCTCGGCTATTTTGGTTTGACTTAAAAGAATGATTTATTGTACGATTGGTTTTTGTTGGATAACTGGGTCGTTATCTTGTTCCTTGGTTAATCATAAATTGTGTATGTCGTGGGACCCACCGGCTTGGTTATCTTCATTCTAAGTCGGGCTGCGACATATTGTGATACTAGAATCTATAGGTTTTACTTTAAAAGATGAAATACTGCCATATTAATCGATTCTTTCATCCGGCAAAATGGCTAAACATTTAATTGCCAAATCAAATACAAAGGCCACACACTTCTACTTTAATTTGCATGATCATCTTCTGATAGCAAAGTATAGGCTAACACTTGAATTATTGCATTATATATTTTTTAGGGGGCATTTATTTTGAAGGATATGATAGATTGATAAAATATAGGATTGACTATATGAAGGATTAGATGATCAAACAAGTTCAAAAGTAATCAATCCATCAAAGTAAATGGTGGATTAACCTATACTATTTTTATCTATCTATCATATCACCCAAAGTAAACACCCCCTTAATGTCATTTGGTTTGTATTGAGCTCAAGTTGTAAGGTGTGTGCGCACAATAAAATTACCTTAGATAATCTGGCTTCAGCTAGGCCCAGGAAATTCTTCCACCTGCAAAACTAGGACGATTAAGCACAACATATAATTAAGGACAAAAGATTAGTGTTCTGCTTTTATTCATATTTATTCTTTTTGTCATATAATTTTTAGTTGATCATTTACACTATTTAATTTATATCATACTTGTAACACTTGAACTAAGATTCTTTCATTATTTTTTGGATAGATATATAGAAATAATATGGAACATCAGTGGATAAAGAACACAAATCGAATATCTTCTGAGTATATACAAGGGATCCACGAGTTCATACATATTGCCAAACAAAGCCTCAATTCAATGGGATTAACCTTATGCCCCTGCAAAGTATTGTATAAATATAAGATGACAAAGTATTGTAGTCATTAGAGCTCATTTGATTAAGAAGGGAATTGATAGCTCATATACACGGTGGATCTACCATGATGAGGATGAAAGTAATGAGGATTCTGGTGAGAATTTCACTATTGAAGACGGTGATGGTTTAGAAGCAGGGCTACATGATACTTTCGACAATCAATTTTTTGATATTGGCCAGACTGATGATTTCAATGAAAACCAACAACCAAGTTGTTGGGAAAATTATAAGGTTTCGATTTGATACCAAAACCCAACTGATTCTCCAACCGAATAGATGATCGCGCCAACCTAAATAGTGTTTTCCAGCTCGCCTGTTTGAGTCTTAAAATGTTCTAGGATTACAGGTTAAGGTAGCGGAAGACAGCATGTTGGGAAAATTCTAATGTTTTGATTTGATTCCAAAACCCAACTGTTCTCCAACCTAGTAGATGTTTGTACAAACCTAAGTTAAGTTTTCCAGCTCACTTGTTTGAGCCTTAGATTTTCTAAGTTCACAGGTTTGGAAGCTAAAGATAGAAGAAGACCCAGCTGAGTAATCAGCTGGACCCAAAGTCAGCTGAAAGATCTCTTAGCTGAACAGAGCTCCAGAACTGAGCTGAGTCAGACTGACTCAAGAAGCGAAGAATGGATCCAGCCAAGGAGATCCAACTGAGCAGAAGAAATTGAGCTGCATCAAAGTCTAAGAAAGACAGCTGAGCTGACCACAAAGGGAACTAACTCTGAAGACGTCACTTCAAGTCAGTTTACCCATCCAGCTCTGAATTCAAAGTCAAGCTCAAAAGACAGAAATCCCGGTTTCAGAGGAAGTCAATATACCTCGACCAATAAGGGATTGACAACTCAGCATCCTAGAAAGGCGAACCTAGGATCTGACACAATGATGAAAACAGGTGAAGATACACTCAACGGCAGATCGACAGATCAGAGAGTAGGTAAGATTCAAACGGGTCCTCCAACGGCTAGTTTGAATCTCTACCTATAAATACCAGTCTTCAACCTCAGAATCAGACACGAAAAACTCCCCGCAAGCTTACAACTTTTCTGAATCTCTCAAGTATATTAAAAAGCTCTCCAAATAGCTTGTCTAACTCTTTAAAAGAGCACTTAACTTATTAAGTGTTCAATTTCGTAAAGCCTTTAGTTTTTCGTCCGATCAATAGGCTGTAATAATTGTAAATCCAAAGCCTAGATCTGAACGAGTTCATCTTTCAAAGTTCTTCATTGTAAGAACTCGTTCAAAGTTGGAAACCCAAAACCCTCCTTTACCCAGAAAAGGTTAGGTCAAGGTTACGCCCTCTCGAAGCGCGAAATTCGAGTGTAAGGTTATTCAGTACCCGAAAACTGAAAAGGTTCAGGCTTCTACAGTGCCCGTAAACTGTTAGAACACAGCTCGAAGAAGAGCTGCGAAGTTGCTTGGTACTCGTAAACCAAGTGGTCATCCTTAGTGGATTTACCAAATTAAAACACAGTCGTGGACGTAGGAGTTTACTCTCCGAACCACGTTAAAATTCTGTGTTCATTATTGCTTTATTCAGTCTTTGTTTTATTTCTATTTCAAAAGAACTAACTGCATTTGCACAGCACAAGTTTTCAAAGCTTCATCTTTCTGGCTGTGTGACCCAGCCAGCTGCATTTTTCTCAAACCTGCTTAAACTGAAAACTGAAACTAAGTTTTTCTAAGCTTTTGTAAAAGGAACGAGCTAAGTTTTTCTATCCACCACATTCCGCACAGCCAGCTAAGTTATATGTCCAGCTGACCATCTTCTTTAGAAGTCACTTGAACTCTTAACTGAGCTCTCACTCAACTCCGATTTAACTTGATAAAAGATTTAAAAAATCCCTCTTCGGTGTATTCACCCCCCCCTCTACACCGAAGACCTCGTTCCGGGACCATCACAGCAGTCGACCCAACTGTGTCTACAGCAGGAGTCAGCTAGCGGAAGATAGCAGTCGACCAGTGTGTTCACAAACCGGAGTCGGCCTAGCAAAAGACAAGAAGGCGTCAACCTTCACTGAGTGATCCGAGAGCCGCATCAAGTCAAGAGAATTCGAGCCGAGTTCAAACACACTGTCCAACCGTACGTAACAAAGGAACTATCTCTGAAAGACTCCACGTCGAGACAGTCCAGCTCTGAATTCAAAAGCCAGCTCTAAAGGCAGAAGATCCCGGAATCAGAGGAAGTCAACCTACCTCGACCAATAAGGGATTGCCAGATCAGCATCCTAGACTCCAGAACCTAGGATGTGACACAAATGAAGACAGGTGCAGATACGCCCAACGACAGATCTTGTATTTAAGAAGAGTAGGTAAGATTCAAACGGCTCCTCCAACGGCTAGTCCTGAATCTCTACCTATATAAACCCGTCTTCAACCTCAGGATCAGATACGAAAAACTCTCTACAAGCTTTCATTATCTGAAATCATTATTCTTTCAAAAGCTCTCAAGCAGTTCTACATAGATCAAAGAACACTTTATCTTAAAGTGTTTCTAGTTAAGAAACTGCTTAGTTTTTCGTCTGTTCCCTAGGCCAAACTCATTGTATATCTTAAGCCTAGATTTCGAACGAGTTCATCATACTCTGAAGTTCTTAATTGTAAGAACTCGTTCATAGTTGGAACCCCATACCCAAACCCAAACCCAGAAAGGTTAGGTAAAGGTACGCTTGCTCGAAGCGCGTAATTCGAGTGGATAGGTTCTTCAGTACCCGTAAACTGAAGGTGTATAGGCTTGACAGTGCCCGCAAACTGTTGGAACACAGCTCGGGTTAGAGTTGTGAAGTTGCTTGGTACTTGGAAACCAAGTGGTAGTAGATTACCATTGAACCTGGTCGTGGACGTAGGAGGTGTTACTCCGAACCACGTAAAAACTTGCGTGTTTCTCTCTCTCTCTCTTTACTTTTGCTTTATATTCAGCTGTGTACTAACGCCTTCATATCATTGCATATGTTGGGAAAATTATAAGGTTTCGATTTGATACCAAAACCCAACTGATTCTCCAACCGAATAGATGATCGCGTCAACCTAAATAGTGTTTTCCAGCTCGCCTGTTTGAGCCTTAGATTTTCTAAGTTTACAGGTTAAGGAAGCGGAAGACAGACGATTGACCCCGTGTCTACGGCGAGGAGTCGGCTAGCGGAAGACAAGACGATCGACCCGAGTGTGTTCACGGCGGAGTCGGCCTAGCAAAAGACGGCGGCGTCAACCTTCGAGTGAGTGATCCGGCGAGCGACGTATCAAGGCGAAGAAAATTCGAGCTGAGTTCAAAACACAGGTGGTCAGTATGTACAGAACAAAGGAACTATCTCTGAAGACTCCACGTCGAGACAGTCCAGCTCTGAATTCAAAAGCCAGCTCTAAAGGCAGAATATCCCGGAATCAGAGGAAGTCAACCTACCTCGACCAATGAGGGATTGCCAGATCAGCATCCTAGACTTCAGAACCTAGGATGTGACACAAATGAAGACAGGTGCAGATACGCCCAACGGCAGATCTTGTATTTAAAAAGAGTAGGTAAGATTCAAACATCTCCTCCAACGGCTAGTCCTGAATCTCTACCTATATAAACCCGTCTTCAACCTCAGGATCAGATACGAAAAACTCTCTACAAGCTTTCATTATCTGAAATCATTATTCTTTCAAAAGCTCTCAAGCAGTTCTACATAGATCAAAGAACACTTTATCTTAAAGTGTTTCTAGTTAAGAAACTGCTTAGTTTTTCGTCTGTTCCCTAGGCCAAACTCATTGTTTATCTTAAGCCTAGATTTCGAACGAGTTCATCATACTCTGAAGTTCTTAATTGTAAGAACTCGTTCATAGTTGGAACCCCATACCCAAACCCAAACCCAAAAAGGTTAGGTAAAGGTACGCTTGCTCGAAGCGCGTAATTCGAGTGGATAGGTTCTTCAGTACCCGCAAACTGAAGGTGTATAGGCTTGACAGTGCCCGCAAACTGTTGGAACACAGCTCGGGTTAGAGTTGTGAAGTTGCTTGGTACTTGGAAACCAAGTGGTAGTAGATTACCAGTGAACCTGGTCGTGGACGTAGGAGGTGTTACTCCGAACCACGTAAAAACTTGCGTGTTTCTCTCTCTCTCTCTCTTTACTTTTGCTTTATATTCAGCTGTGTACTAACGCCTTCATATCATTGCATATTTGCTCTAACCTGCACACACAATGTTCTCTCCAACAAATTACCGTGTATCTCAAAAAGTTGCACAAACTGACTAAGCTGAAAACGATAAGTTAATATTTTCAAACTGAGTTTTTCTAAGTAACTGAGCTAAGTTTTCAAACCACCACTTTCCGCACCGCCAGCTGAGTTGTTTACCCAGCTGACCCTCCCCAGCTGGATCAATAACTGAGCTCTCACTCAACTCCGTTTTAACTTGATAAAAGTTTTGAAAAATCTACTTGGTGTATTCACCCCCCCCCTCTACACTAAGTACCCAGCTCAGGGACCATCAATTGGTATCAGAGCAGTGGTTCAAAAGACCACAGTTTATGTATCAAGAGATCTCTCTTGACAATCTGTGTCAGTGGTCAACTGAACAGATCCGTTTTTCAGAAAAACTCATCTTATTTCATACTGCACATGTCTATGGATTCCTATCTTAACAGGAATCTCCCCACCTTCTCGGTAGACGACTATGCAATCTGGAAATTCAGATTGAAAAGCTTCCTTTGTGCACATCACGACATGATGTGGGACGTCATTTCAGACGGACCCATCCTTATCTATAAACAAGGAAATGAACTCGTACCTGCTCAAGATGGAGGACAACCAGAATACCGGCCAATTCTCAAGCCAAAGAAGGAATATTCTTCAGAAGAGCGAAAGCAAGCTGGTCTGGACAGCTTCGCAAGGAACACCATCTCTTCAACAGTCTCAAACGCCTACCTGAGTAAAATCATCAAGTGCGAGACAACCAAAGAGATGTGGGAAACACTCGCCAAGCTATGTGAAGGATCAGAAGAGATCAAAGAAAACAAATTCACAATAGCATGCCAAAAATTCGACAACTTCAAGCAGCTTGCCAATGAGTCCATCGAAGCGATGGAGCTAAGGTTCTCAAACATAGTTATTGAGATAGAGACAATCAGAACTGGGAAATATACCCAGCGGGAAAAGAATCTAAAGGTTCTTTCAGCTCTTTCAGCTGAATGGAACACTTACAAGGTAGTTCACCAAAGTCGAAGTGACTTGGGTGATCTATCTACAGAAAGGTTGTTCTCACTCTTAAAAGCCAACGAATACAACTTGAAGATCACTCAAGAAGAATCTTCAAGCAGACAGAATGACGGAGAACTCACCCCAGCTCCAAAAGAAATAGCTTTCAGAGCCAACTCTGAAAAATCAGCTCATGTCAAGTCAGCTGAGTCCACCAAAATGAAGAAGGACAAAAAGGATATGAGCAAAGAGGAGCTACTCGAAGAAATTGCCATGATGGTGAAAAGTTATAACAGACTCAACACCAGCAAGGGCAAATACAAGAAGTTCTTTAGGACTTACAGAGATAAGTACGCAGCAGCTGATGAGAAGTCAGCTGACCAACGAACAAGTGAAGGTTGCTTCAACTGCAAGGAACCAGGACACTACCGACAAGATTGTCCAAAGCTTTCCAAGAAAGAAAAAGACCAATTAAAAGCTAAGGCAGCTGACAGAAGGAGAGCTTATATCGCTGATGAAGAATCAGAGTGCAATAAAATGGATGACATGCCATTTTCAGACTCGGAAGAAGAAGCCCTGATGGCCCATGATGAACCTGATTGGGATACTTGTTTCATGGGACAAACAGACGGCATCGATGAAGATGAGGTAACATCTCGAACTCTAAATCTATCTAACATCTCACCATCATACGAACACTCTACACAGGACTCAGAATCTGGACTACCTGATTGGAGTCTAGTAGAGAAAGTAATGAACGATTCCAAGGAACTTCAAGAGATCCTTGACGTCATTATGTGTGAGAATGCCGAGCTGAAGGCGGAACTGGAAAAGACAAAAGTATCAGACACAGCTGATACAACTCAAATTCCAACAGAAGTCGTTTCACTAAAAGACAAAATAGTGAAACAAGATCAGCTGATGAAGAAATTCAACACTGAGAAGAAACAGCTGATAGAAGATGTGGAAAAGGTCACAGCTGAATCGGAAAGGAAGTCAGCTGAGATCATTGAGCTGAAAAGCACCGAAGAGGTACTATCTAAAAAGATAGTAGCTCTCATCAAAGCCACGTCAACAATGGACGAGATCATTAGTGCTCAGCGTCCAGCAGCACTCAAAGCGGGACTGGGATACAACGAATCAAAGGATGCCTCAAACATTGCCTCCACAAGTGGAACAAAGGTTATGTTTGTACGTGCAAATGAACCTTCAATCTCAACAGCTCAGCATCAACAGTTGAGGACACAGCAGGCGTCGGGAAGAACAGCTGTGAAACATTCTCAAGCTCCGTCGAGGACACAGTAGACGTCAAAAAGAACAGCTGTGAAACAGTCTCAAACTCCGTCGAGAACACAGCAGACATCACAAAGATCAGCTGTGCGACAACCTCAAGCCCAACTCAGACAGCAACGTGCTCAACATCAACGAAGACTACAAGCTGGATTTTACAGATACCAGCAACAGCACCAGCACTTTGATCGATATCAACCAAGATATCAGAAATACCTAGCTGGATACCACTCATACAAGTATCAGCTGGATAATCATTTCCAGCCACAGCATCAGAGACAGCAGAGACAAAGGAACGTCTCAGCTAGGCACACAGCTGGAAATCAAACAAAATACAGACAACAAAACAAGAAGACACGGAGATCAAGACCCCGCCAGCAACAACAGAAGAACACAAAGAATGTGTATATCGACTCAGCTGGAAGAATTATCAGATCAAATGACCCAATTAGAGTCATCAAGCAGATCTGGGTCGTCAAAGGATCTCTGTCTAACCCACAAGGACCCAATTAAAACTGGGTACCTGAATTTTAACTTTTTGTTTAGGTTGCAAGGAATCGACGCATCTCTGAGGAGTCGATGAGAACGCTTTGGTACTTGGACAGTGGATGTTCCAAGCACATGACGCACCTAAAGCATCTACTCCAAGAGTATATTGAGCGTACAGGTCCACAAGTAACATTTGGTGACAACTCCAAAGGCCTAACCAAAGGTTATGGTACATTTAAAACTAGAAATGTTATAATCCCAAATGTTTCTTATGTACAAAGATTGCAACATAACTTGCTTTCCATTAGCCAATTCAGCGACAACGGTTTTTCTGTCAAGTTTGATGCACATGGATGCACAAAGGAAGCTACTGTGGAAACCAAGCGTATACTCCTAAGAGGAAAAGAGAAGGAAATATGTACTTCGCCGATCGGAACAAGAGCCCTCCGAGACTTGTCTTGTATCAAAAGCGAGAATGAAGTCACCGGGCCGTGGTACGTACGGCCGAATCATCTCAACTTCAAGACAATCAACAACCGGCTAGGAACCAAATTTCGCTAATGGAATTCCGTATCAAGTATATGACAAAAGTCATATGTGCGGCGCGTGTCAACAAGGAAAACAAACAAGAATTTCATTCTCTCTCAAGCCACTACCAACCGATCGAGTTCTTCAACTTCTTCACATGGATCTTTTTGGTCCAGTTACTCCAGCAAGCTTCAATGGCAGAAAATACACTCTGGTCGTTGCGGATGATTTCTCAAGATTCACATGGGTATCATTCTTGTACCAGAAGAGCGAAACGAGAACTAAGCTGCCTATCCTACTGGAAAGATTATCAACACAGAAGGAGTGCAAAATAATGGCAATAAGATCAGATCGTGGAACAGAGTTTCTAAATGAAACTATTTATGATTTTTGCGAGAAGAACGGAGTTCAACACCAAACATCTGCAGCTCGCACACCTCAGCAGAATGGTGTAGCAGAAAGAAGAAATAGAACTCTCAAGGAAGCAGCTACCTCAATGCTAGCTAGCTCTGCCATTCCAAAGAAGTTCTGGGCTGAAGCAATCAACACAGCTTGCTTCACTCAGAATCGCTCTCTACTCACATCAAGGCAAGGAAAGACACCGTATGAGCTATGGAACAACAGAATACCATACATTGGATATTTCAAGGTATTCGGATCCAAATGTCATATCCTCAACAATGGGAAAACACAGCTCAAGACATTCGACGAAAAGACAGACCGAGGAGTATTCCTTGGTTACTCCGCTGTGAGTAAAGCATACAGAGTCTTCAACAGAAGAACTCAAATAGTCGAAGTAACTCCACATGTTACCTTTGACGAATCCTCCTTCGAATATAGAGATTCTATCAAACGAAGAAGCGAAGGAGAATCTACAAGATTAATTCAGACAAGGGCTCAAGAGAATAGAATCAGGAATCTGGCCGAACCATTAATTTGGGACAATGAGCCAGAGGAGGAAATTCAAATCAACCAAGAAGCTCCACCAGCTGGAAATCGAGAAGAAGCTTCAACGCCAAATCAAGGGGGAACATCATCAGCTGGGAATCCAAACACAGCTGAGTCCCCAGCTCCATCTCCAGCTGAACCTCTTCAGAAGTCACCTCAAAATTCAAATCAAGAAGAATCAATCTCTCAAAACGTAACTCCAGAACAACTCCAAGACAGACGAAATTAAGCCACTTCAAGCATCAATCAACTGGAAGAAGAAATTCGTAAGAGGAGAAGATGGATTGAAGATCATCCATCATCAGCAATCATTGGAGAACCTTCTGACCAAGTCAAAACCAGAAGCTCAGCTGCTCAAGCTTCATCGGATCATCAAGAGGCAGCTGACACAGCTCAACTCTCGCAGAGCTAGAACTGACGGTCTATGATGAAGACACAGCTCTAATGGCGTGTTACGTAGCTCAAGTGCCAGAGCCTCAATCAATTCTCGAAGCTTTGAAGAGTGTGCCTTGGACAAATGCCATGCAAGAAGAGCTGAACGAATTCCTCAGAAATTGTGTTTGGGAATTAGTCGACAGACCTCAAGAAGTCAAAGTCATAGGACTCAAATGGATATTCAAGAACAAAATGGATACCCTGGGAGTCATCATCAGAAACAAAGCTCGACTCGTTGCCAAGGGCTACACTCAGCAGGAAGGAATTGACTTCGAAGAATCCTTTGCTCCAAAGAGCACGATTGGAAGCAATCGACTATTTCTCGCCTTTGCAGCACATCACAAATTCAAGGTCTATCAAATGGATGTGAAGTGTGCATTCCTAAATGGAGAAATCAAAGAAGATGTCTACGTTGAACAACCTCCAGGATTCGAAGTAGAAGGAAATAAAGTCTACAAGCTAAAGAAGGCTCTTTATGGATTAAAGCAAGCACCTCAAGCTTGGTATGACACTCTGTCAAATTTTCTCATATCCAAAGGATTCAAGAAGGGCTCGCATGACGAACTCTCTTTACCATCAAGTCAGGAGAAGATATCCTGGTTGTTCAAATCTACGTAGACGACATCATCTTTGGATCAAGATCAAGCTTCTTATGCCAAAGATTTGGAGAGATGATGTCAGAGAAGTTCCAAATGTCCATGATGGGAGAAATGAGTTTCTTCCTAGGACTTTAAGTCAAGCAATCTTCAGAAGGGATCTTCATAAATCAATCCAAATACGTGAAAGATTTGATCGCCAAGTATGGAGTTCAATCAAGCAGAACTGTAAAGATTCCAATGAACACCAACTGGAAGATTGAACCAGATCCGAAGGGAAGTCGCTGATTCCAAAGCAAATACAGAGGGATAATAGGATCCCCGTCGTATCTAACAAAGAAGTCGTCCGTACATCTCTTTCGCAATCGGAGTGTGTGCCGATTTCAAGTTGATCCAAAGGAAGCACACATGCAAGCGCCAAGAACATTCTCAAATATCTCAAAGGAACTCGAATGTTGGGCCGTGGTACCCACCGAAGACAATCTACATGACCGGATACTCGCATTCGTACTTCTGGAGATCGATTGGACGTAAAATCAACTTCGGTGAACTTGTCAGCTTCTTAGGAAGTAAGTTGATTTCATGGTTCTCAAAGAAACAAACGTGCGTCGCAACTTCCACGAAAGCGAGAATATATGGCCGCCGGAAGTCGCTCGCAAATTCTCCTGGCCGAAACATCACTGGATGACTATGAAGTAAAAACCGGACAGTTCCAATTTTTCTGTGATAGCTCAAGTGCGATTGCCATATCGTAGAATCCAAAGATTTCACACAAGATGCAAGCATGTAGACGTACGACATCATTTCATCGTAGATCACGTAGAAAAGAAGGATGTGATTGTTGAGAAAATTCACACGTACATACAAATGGGCCGATATTCTCACAAAACCGCCGATAGAAGCAAGATTCAAAATGCCGTGCGGATTACTTGGACTTCTCAATCCGTACGATGCTTCACCCAAAGAAGCAGACTCAGGAACGGAACCAGACTACCAACGAACGGAAGACCAAATTAACGGAAGCAGACCAAATGCAAGCAGACCAATTGAACGGAAGCAGACGAAACGACGAATGCAAGCAGATACCGAATGGAAGCAGACTCCAATTAATACAAGCAGTCAACTGAAAATCAGAATCAATGTCACTGATATCAGCTGAGAAAGAATTCAGCTAAACCAGATGCTGAAAGAAAAGGATTATTCAGCTGAGGGGGAACCAGCTGGAACCACGATGACCCAGCACACCCACTCAACCGAGGTATCAGCTGACTACAATGATCAGCTGAGAGGTTTGCAACATCTTTAATTACACCTACTCAATCTGTTTTCTGTCAACTCACATCTTGTCATTTCTAATCAATCTTAATTAAAAGTCTGCAAAGAATTGAATAATGGGAGTTTCGAGGCAAAAGTCAAAACGCCCCAACCGTTCTCTCTCGCGCATTAAATTGACATGACGCGAGAATCTCTCCCAGTCGTAGATCTTCTTATCAACAGACAAATCTTGATCGTCCATTCTTCAAGAAATCTCTTTAAATATACTAGAAGATATACGCATCAAACCTAGAAAGTTTTTTTTTTTTCTTTCGGCATTCTTTCTTATTTCCATCAATTGGTATTGTTTGTTTCTACTAATAAAAGATGCAGAAAAAGAACATGGAATCCAGAAAGATGTCTCCCGAAGCCATTCAAACCTGAAGAATCTGTCAAAGCTTCAAGATAAGAGTTGCTTAACTCTCAGGAACCTCAAAGAAGACGGAAGTCCAGAAGAAGGTGAAGCCCATCGACGTAACTGTGCCAGCAAAGAGGAGATCGCAAAGCTCAAGAACGTCATCCACTGAAGGTGCGTAAAACTTTCTGGGAATGACAAAGGAAAAAGACCTCCTCAGCCCCACTGTTTCTCTCAACATAAAAGAGAGAACGGGACACACAACTCTCTAGGATGCAAAAATCAACGTCAACAGACCTGGACCAGATATTGATGAAACCGGAGTATTCAAGAGCAGTCATTTCAAAGCTCTTGCTCCGCCACAGAGCGTAAAAAAGATGCAGTGAGACAAAGCAAAGATGCATCTAACTCCGTTCCACTGAATCGGAGACAACTTGAGGAGACAAAATATATCGAAGCACCGTCTTAAAACCGAAGACTCAAGTCAAAGGTGCTCGCCGCCGACAGAGAAGCCACTCGACATTATGAGAGAATTCGTAATCACTCTCCGAGGAGCAGAAGGCCCACAAGCGGTCGTTTCTTACGGTGAAAGAGAAGTTCACGTCCCTGCTTGAACATAATCATCACCAACACCGCAACGGAGTATTCCACTCGAACAACCAAGCTTAAACCCCAAGACAGATGGGATACTTCAACCGCCTTCTCTTCAGTTTCCTTCAGCTCCACAGGGACACCTTCTTCGAGATCTTTCAGTAAAAGATGCTCAAGTCCCTGCACCAAGCTCAAATGAGAAACTTCACCCAGCCAACGATCACCTGCAGCTGGATGATGATGATATGAGCTGAATACAACTCCCTCAAGTGCTGTATCAGACTTTCTCATTCAATCTAAGAAGTCTGAAGAAGCAAAAGTTGCAAGGAATGAAGATTGTGCCCGACTCAGAAGATGATATCTCCCGTGCCAACTCATCCCTCCAAGCACTCAGCTGGACTACCCCAGCTGAATCAGGCCAAGGACGCTGTGTTTGCAATCACAGCTGAGGCTAATGCAACTGAAAAAGAGCCAGCTAATACAACAGCTGAGCCACTAAGACTCTAAACCTCGCCGCTCAGAGCTGAAAACCACAGTTTCGCCAAACTAAAACATCGCAACAGCCGATGGTGTATATCTCCCACCCTGTTTTGATCATGCCAAAAAGGGGGAAGAAAGGGAGAAGAGAGACAAGTCAATGAAGAGGCAAACTGTTGAGTTTGAGTTAGAGGAACCAGCTGATTCAGAACCAGCTGGAGAAGAGACGAGTCAAAAGAAAGAAGCAACGGATGCAGAAGAGAAGACCCAGCCAACTGGGATTGAAGACTGAAGATTTGAAGATTTTGTTTTCTTCTTTCTTTTTCCTGTGTTATAATGTATTTTCTTACATTAATAAAACACAAGTTTCTCTGCATCATAAGTTGTCTCAGTTAGGTTTTGGCATCATCAAAAAGGGGGAAATTGTTGGGAAAATTATAAGGTTTCGATTTGATACCAAAACCCAACTGATTCTCCAACCGAATAGATGATCGCGTCAACCTAAATAGTGTTTTCCAGCTCGCCTGTTTGAGCCTTAGATTTTCTAAGTTTATAGGTTAAGGAAGCGGAAGACAAGAGCTGACCTACTCGTGTCTACAAGAGAGTCGGCCTAGCGGAAGACAAGAATGACCCACTCGTGTTCACAATGAGTCGCCTAGCAAAAGACAAGAAGGCGTCAACCTTCACTGAGTGATCCACAGAGCGTATCAAGTCAAGAAAATTCGAGCCGAGTTCAAAACACACTGGTCCAAATTGCATGAACAAAGGAACTATCTCTCGAAGACTCCACGTCGAGACCGGCTACGAATTCAAAAGCCAGCTCTAAAGGCACAAGATCCCGGAATCAGAGAAAGTCAACCTACCTCGACCAATAAGGGATTGCCAGATCAGCATCCTAGACTTCAGAACCTAGGATGTGACACAAATGAAGACAGGTGCAGATACGCCCAACGGCAGATCTTGTATTTAAGAAGAGTAGGTAAGATTCAAACGGCTCCTCCAACGGCTAGTCCTGAATCTCTACCTATATAAACCCGTCTTCAACCTCGTGATCGATACGAAAAACTCTCTACAAGCTTTCATTATCTGAAATCATTATTCTTTCAAAAGCTCTCAAGCAGTTCTACATAGATCAAAGAACACTTTATCTTAAAGTGTTTCTAGTTAAGAAACTGCTTAGTTTTTCGTCTTTTCCCTAGGCCAAACTCATTGTTTATCTTAAGCCTAGATTTCGAACGAGTTCATCATACTCTGAAGTTCTTAATTGTAAGAACTCGTTCATAGTTGGAACCCCATACCCAAACCCAAACCCAGAAAGGTTAGGTAAAGGTACGCTTGCTCGAAGCGCGTAATTCGAGTGGATAGGTTCTTCAGTACCCGCAAACTGAAGGTGTATGGCTTGACAGTGCCCGCAAACTGTTGGAACACAGCTCGGGTTAGAGTTGTGAAGTTGCTTGGTACTTGGAAACCAAGTGGTAGTAGATTACCAGTGAACCTGGTCGTGGACGTAGGAGGTGTTACTCCGAACCACGTAAAAACTTGCGTGTTTCTCTCTCTCTCTCTTTACTTTTGCTTTATATTCAGCTGTGTACTAACGCCTTCATATCATTGCATATTTGCTCAAACCTGCACACACAGCTGCTCTCCACAGCCAGCTGTGTATCTCAAAAAGTTGCACAAACTGACTAAGCTGAAAACGATAAGTTAATATTTTCAAACTGAGTTTTTCTAAGTAACTGAGCTAAGTTTTCAAACCACCACTTTCCGCACCGCCAGCTGAGTTGTTTACCCAGCCGACCCTCCCCAGCTGGATCAATAACTGAGCTCTCACTCAACTCCGTTTTAACTTGATAAAAGTTTTGAAAAATCTACTTGTGTATTCACCCCCCCTCTACACCAAGTACCCAGCTCAGGGACCATCAGCATATTTGCTCAAACCTGCACACACAGCTGCTCTCCACAGCCAGCTGTGTATCTCAAAAAGTTGCACAAACTGACTAAGCTGAAAACGATAAGTTAATATTTTCAAACTGAGTTTTTCTAAGTAACTGAGCTAAGTTTTCAAACCACCACTTTCCGCACCGCCAGCTGAGTTGTTTACCCAGCTGACCCTCCCCAGCTGGATCAATAACTGAGCTCTCACTCAACTCCGTTTTAACTTGATAAAAGTTTTGAAAAATCTACTTGGTGTATTCACCCCCCCCCCCTCTACACCAAGTACCCAGCTCAGGGACCATCACAAGTGCTGAGAATGCCCGTTATGAGGAGTTATACGAAGCTATACCTAAGCCTTTGTATGAGGACTGCAGCGAGTCTGCATTGAACTTTGTAGTGAAGCTAATGAATATTAAAGTGATGAACAAATGGAGTGACAAATCATTTGAGATGTTGTTGAAGTTACTGCATGAGGTATTTTCCTTGGGTAATAACTGCCCAAATAGTTATTATGAAACAAGGAAATTAGTTTCGGAAGTTGGATTAGGTTATGAGACCATTGATGTTTGTAGATATGATTGTGCTATTTTTTACAAAGAACAAAGAATGCTACGGTGTGTCCAGTTTGTAGAAGTAATCGCTATGTACGTCAGAAGATTCCACATAAAAGGCTACGATACTTTCCTATCACGCCTCGTCTAAAGCGGCTATATTGTTCAAGACACACAGCTAGATATATGCGTTGGCATAAAGAACTTTGCAAGGAAGAGTCTGGAGTGTTACGTCATCCTGCTGACGGGAAGGCATGGAAACATTTCGATGAGTTACATCCTGATTTTGCTGCCGATTCAAGGAATGTACGAATGGGTCTAACTTCAGACAGTTTTAATCCTTTTAGCACAATGACAACATCATATAGTATGTGGCCAGTTATTTTGATGTCTCATAACATGCCGCCTTGGCGTACATTGCATAAACTACTTACTGACATTATTGATTCCTGGGCCAAAGTCCCTAGGAAAAGACTTTGATGTCTTTTTTAGACCGCCCGTGGATGAACTTAAGGTTTTATGGCTCAACGGGGTTCAGACTTATGATGAATACTCTAAATCACAATTCACTCTTTGTGCAGCCGTTATATGGACATAAGTGACTTTCCAACATATGCATATTTATCGGGATGGAGCACTATGGAAAAATTAACATGTCCAATATGTCTAGAGGATACTCGTTCAAAACGAATTCGTGGAAAACAATGCTATACAGGCCATCGATATTTTTTGGATGCCACGCACTCGTGGCGTAGGAGCAAAGAATATGATGGAAAACCAGAAAGAAGAGGGTCGTCTCGTTAATTTTCTGGTGATGATATTTTGTTACAGCTGGAAGAATTACCTACCTTGACTCCTGGAAAAGCACCTAATAATGAAGACAGAAAGCGCAAGCGTAGTGTAGATGAGTTGAATTGGTCAAAAAAGAGTATTTTATTTGAACTTCTGTATTGGTCCTCATTATTGATGCGTCACAATTTTGATGTCATGCACATAGAAAAAAATATTTATAGCAATATCATAGGGACATTATTAAATGATCCTAATTAGTCGAAGGATACTGTAAATGCATGTTTAGACTTGCAAGATCTCAACATTCGTAAAGAATTATGGCTCAGGGAGAGAAATGGAAAATTTGTTAAATCTCATGCGAATTACACATGGAGTAAAGCAGAATGTATGAAGTTTTGTGATTTTATAATGTCAGTTCGTCTACCAGATGGGTATGCATCCAACATCAGCCGATGTGTGATGGATTCTAACACTTTTGGAGGAATGAAAACCCATGATTGTCATGTATTGCTCCAAAAAATACTTCCAGTAGCCATTCTTCCATTCTTAGACAAGAAAATATGTGTCGTGCTAATTGAGATTTCTCAATTCTTTCAAAAGTTGTGTGCTAAAACTTTATATGTTAGTGAGCTCAAGGATATGAAGAATGGGATTGTTATCTTATTGTGCAAGCTTGAAAATATATTTCCAATGGCATTCTTCACTATCATGGTTCATTTATATGTGCATTTACCGGAACAAGCATTATTAGGAGGACCGGTTAGTCAAAGATGGATGTTTGGTATTGAACGTCGTATGGGCATATATAAAGAATATGTTCGTAACTTTGCACGTCTCGATGGCTCTATCTCTGAAGCATATATAGTTGATGAGGCAATTACATTCTTGTCTCGCTATTTACAAAATACTAAGACAAGATTTAGTCGTCTAGAACGCAATTGGGGCATACCTAGTACAAAGTACTCAATGGAGGTATTCAACAACAAGATTCGCACATTGGGAGCACCTACATATGGAATTTTAAAAGAATATCGCAATGTGGTGCAATGGTATCTTCTAAATAATTGTGGAGATGGACTCGTTACGTATATAAAGTGAGTAAGAAAATCCTTTTGATATTTATAAATATGTAAAAGTTTATTTAATGATTTTTAACTCACTTACTTTTAATTGCAGCGAGCACAAAGAAATTATGCGCTTTAGGAATATATGAGAAGAAGATTTTGATACAATTCAGAAAAATGAATTTCCTACTTGGTTCAAGTAAAAGGTAAATATGCTCATACATTCTTCTATATGATTTCCAAAAATTATGATAATGATAGTTGCTAATTCTTTTTTCTTTTGTATGTTTCATAGATGACAATTCTTAAAGTTAATAATGATCCTAGAGCAACAGATGATTTATATTCACTCTCACAATTTTCTAATGATCGTTACACAAGTTGGGTTAGTTGTGTTGTTAATGGCGTAAGATTTCGTTGCAAGGAACGTGATGACAAGTTCAAGACACAATGTAGTGGAGTTTGTACATGGGGTGGTGATGAAAGTGATGATATCATGTATTATGGTATTTTCCTTGAAATCATAGAGTTAGAATTTGTCTACCAGAGAAAGGTGTTCATGTTTCATTGCAAATGTTACAATACTAATCCAAAGGGGAAAAAAATGTTAGTTGAGAATAATTTGACATCGGTTGACATTACATCTGAATGGTATAAAGACAAGCCATTTATTTTGGTCTCACAAGCTCAACAAATATTTTATTTGAATGACTTGTCCCGGGGGAAGAGTTGAATGATTGTGCAAAAAGTAAATCACCGCAATATTTTTGATATAGCTGAACGTGAAGTTGAAGAGACTGTGACCGATGATGTATTTCAAGAGGATGATTCCAGAGAAGTGCCACATTTTCGCCCAACGAAAGAGGTAGTGGAAACATCTTTATTAGTTCGAGAAGATATTGATCCAGTATTTGTACCTCAAGAACTGTTACGTACCGAAGAGTTAAATCTTAATGATTACGGGTTGGTGGATATTGAAGAAAATTCTGATGATGGAAGACTTTTTATTGATCATAAATGCATTTTTTAGTCTGAAACTGATGAGAATTCTAGTGACTTAGACCGTGATAACGAAGATGGTGATTTTGATAGTACATGATCATATATGCAGGTTACCTGAAATTATAATTTTTTTTTCATTCAAATTTATCATTTTAATTAGACCTTATTTTAACTCTTATAATTATGCTAGTTGAAGAGGAGGACATCGTACACCTAATACAGATGATACCAAGCATATATATTTCTCCATCCACCGCATCACATATTGGTAAGACCCAAATTAAAAACTTATATATGTCTCTATTAGCTTATTCTTTTTCATTTATATCAATTGCCTATATTTCTAATATATATAGGTCTCTATTAGCATATTCATTTTCCTTTATCTAAATTGTCAGTGTTTCTTATATATAGGTCTCTATTAGCTATTTTGGACCAACTCAGTACATTTCAACTATTGATCATGATTACTATTATGATAATATCTTTGAATATTACTTTTTTAATTTGGCTGTATTTTTCTAATGATGTTAATTTAGTCTTTTATCCTTACAACTACTCTCAGGTCAAGAAATTTATGTCTTTGATTATTAAATTTGTTTGTAGTTTGTATAGACACATTGTCTATTTTGATGGCGATAGTGCATTTTTTATTTAATGTACTTCAGTGTTCTATTCTTGTTTAGTTTTTTTGTGTAATATTTTGATTAGTTACAGGAATTGAGTTTTAGTACTAATTAATTGGTTATTTTTGGATATTATTAACTATACTTGTTCTCATAATTATCTACTAAAAATATAAAATTAAATAGGAATTACTGTATAGTATCATACATTTAAATTTTATTTTCAGGTTTTTTTTTATGCAAGTATCAAAGAAAAATGAATTGAACAAAAATTATTTTTAGCTAAATAAAGTTACAAAGTAGAATAGAGTATATAAATATAATAAAACTATACAAGTTTATAGCATAAAAAATGATTATTATGTGACGTTGTAGCATATAAAAATATTTATTATTTTTTAATATTCATTGTGATTAGAAAGAATTTTAACACCTTAGCAAAATAATATAATTTGATAAATTATATGCAATTAAGTATTTAACTTATATTAATTTTCCAAGGTGAAACAAAACATTAATATTTGAAATATAATAATATTAAATATTTTAAAAACAAGTTTAGTGATACTTTTTGTTCGAAAAAAATAAGTATCAAAGTGATACTTAATTGTAGCAGTACTTGTTCGCATTTTTAATTTGTCATAATCAAAATGCACGAGGATACAAACATTCAATTTATGGTCAAACATATTAGTATTTGGAATAATACAAAATAAATAACCCCTAAAATACAAAATAAAAGAAGAAAAGTATATGTAGGAGCAGGGGCGAAGGGTTATAGATTAAAATAAATAAGGCAGGGGAAATTAAATAAAGTATATGTAATTTTTTCTTGAGTTGAATGCATCTGTTGTGTGATATTGGTGATGGTGACTAATATAATTTCGATTTACTCTTTAGGAAATTTGTCAAACAGATGATGGAGAGTTTCTGTGTTGGATTTTGATGAAGGGGGATAACATTATGTTGATGAGGAATACTGGCAAATGATGCTGAGATACTGGCAAGTAAATGAAATGCATTAATACATTATTTTTACAGTACTACAATAACATATAAGAAATTAATTTTAACCAAAAATGCATATTATATGAAATAATGTTAATACAACCAATGATGCACATATATCCAAAAATGCATAACAATTTATTAAAAATGCATTATGAAATGTATTCAATTTGTAGAATTATTCGCCAGACCATAAACAAAACCCAAAAATAAGACCCTTAATTTTTTTATTATCATTTCTCTATTTTGAATTATTTGTGTAATGCATATTTTTTATTTGATAAAATCAAATTATATGAATGAAGTATTTGGATCCGAAGCTAATTAGATGGCAAAAATTTGTTAATAGCTAGGAGTCATGCCAATTGAAAATTCTCGGTACTACCCCTATTTACATGAAAAATTGATTTAAAATAAATTATTCCCTACATCTCTCATCCACATGTACATATCTTAACCATCATTTTGTTCCTAATCCATGGACAAAAAAGGTTTTTAGTTTCTACGCTAGGGTAGGTTTTTACTAGAACTCATCCATGTAATTGTTGGAAAGGCGTTTTAGTGAATGTTAGAATTTTTTTTCACACAATTCAAACTAGAACTACTCTGATTATATGTGCTTTCACAAATACTAATAATATTTCATATGTTAAAATTATCCTAATTCCTCAATTTAACACCACTTTTACATAATTTTGAAAATTATAAATGATTTATTATTCATTTCAATTAAAATATTAAATTTCATTTCTCTTTTGTAATTTTCACATCGTTTTAGTTTTTCATCTGATCCAAACAAAATTAATACTCTATATTTAAGCCAACTCAGAATTAAATATTGTCGTTTGGAATCTATTTAGGGGTGATCGGTATGCTGGAATGAAATGGTCATTACAGTCTACATTCCTAATCCCACGATTGGTGTAATTTTTCATATGGAATGACTAATCCCATGATTATAGGATTAGTCATTCCTCCACTTCCCCTGGTATTGGCTATTCTGTATAATTGGAAATACAATTTTTCACTTCTTTTGACAAAATAAGCCCGTATATATTTTGATTTTGATAAATACAATCTCATAAAAAAAACCTAATTCACCCACAACTTTATCTATCTCTCTTCTTCTATCTTCGTCGATCATTGTTTCATTTTCTTCTGCAACTTCAATCTTTTCTCGTTTCGTTCTGTCTTCGAAGTTGGTACATTTTATACTTTGTGTACTTCTTTTTATAGAATTTAATATATATTATTCATGACTTTTTATGTTGAAAAAAAATCAAATTTTGTCTTCAAGTGAATTGGAAAAAGTGATATAAGTTTATTGTTGTTGTCTTACTGTACGCAACTTTAATTTGTAGAATTTTAGATTTTTCTTTCATTATCAATTTTTGTGTAATATTTATGAGGTTTCTTTGCTTACGATAGTTAAATGTTTGTGTAATTTCATTTTAGTTTATTTGTTAGATGCAAATGATAAATTATTATTTTATACAACAATTGCACATGAATACATAATGAACCACTTGAAAGTCGATTCTTTCACCAACTTATTTTCTATGTAATGAATATTGGTATTTGACAGTGACTAATTTATTTAGGTTAGTAGTGATAGAGTCTGGATTATTGATATTGATTGTCTTATATATGGTTATAGTAAAAGATTCATGTTGGGATATTTTGTATGATTAGCTTTAAAATCATCTAATATGTATTTTATAATATTTTCAATTATGGCAAGACTAAGTTTAGCTACCAGAAAATTGGCAAGAAAGAAGAAATGTATTGCAATATTTTCGTTTTGGCTAAGCGTGATGCGATTAGTGAATTTGTTTTGGCTTATTCTAGCTACACATATGGAACAACATGTTGAGTTCATAAGCCTAAGCCCGATCTATGAATATGATTTCTTTCGAAAACAAAATGAAATATATTTACAAAGCTATTTATGTGAGTGATGATGTATGCATAAACACCACTAGGATGAATAGGAAAACTTTTCATCGTTTATGCTCTAAACTTGAGGCTACTGGCATAGTATCATCGAATAAAAATATGTTAATATATGAGCAGGTGGCTATCAGTGTCCATATTTTAGCACATCACTAAAAATAAAGGATTATTAGAACTAATTTTGGATACTCTAGGAAAACAGTTAGTAGACATTTTAGCGATGTGATTAATGTTGTTATCACACTTCAAGACCAATTACTTAAGAAACCTGAGCCATTACGTGAAGACTGTACAGATCAGAGATGGGGGTGGTTTAAGGTATGCTACTCAAATTATTTTCTATGTGTTTCTTTATAAATAATTATTCACCATAGTTAATTTGATAATAGGGGTGCTTAGGAACTCTAGATGGTACACATGTCAAAATTCGTGTGCCTAAGAAAGATAGATTGGATATCGCACACGTAAAAATGAAATTGTTACTAATGTCTTAGGATATCGCACACGTAAAAAGGAAATTGCTACTAATGTCTTAGGATATCGCACACGTAAAAATGAAATTGCTACTAATGTCTTAGGAGTGTGCTTCTGAGATATGCAATTTATCTATGTGCGAGCCGGCTGGGAAGGATCAACTGCTGATGGTCGAGTATTAAGAGATGCAATAACTAGACAAAATGGTTTGGTAGTTCCTCGTGGTAAGATTTGAAAAAAAAAAAAAAACCTGATATAATGCCACATCACATGAAATATTTAAGACTTAACTAATGTTCTATAACTTTTTAGATTTATATTATCTTGTGGATGCTAGATATACTAATGGTAAGAGATTTCTAGCACTGTATCGAGGTCAAAGATGTCATTTGAATTAATGGATTGAAGGACAAATACTGCCGAAGAATTTTTCAATATGAAACATTCTTCTGCAAGGAATGTAATAGAAAGACTATTCGGCTTGATAAAGAATCGTTGGGCTATCCTTAGAAATCTTTCATATTATTCAATAAAAATTCAAAATGTATAATTATGGCTTGTTATTTACTTCATAACTTCATAAAACAAGAAATGTGTGATTATCAGCTACACAGCAATGATGATATAGATATTGATGATGGAAATAATGATGATGGAGAAGACCCGCTCACCACAATTGAACCTTCTGATGAATGGAATAATTTTAGAAGAAATATTACAATCTCTTCTTTTAATAGTTGGAGAGCACAAAGACATAATAGATAGATTATTAGTTTATATTAGCATAGAGATGGATTGTTCAAAAGTAATTTGGAGTTTGATTGCAGTTCATTTTCTTATGTGAACATTTTAAATTTTGTCAGGAGTTATATATATTGATCTGATCAAGTTTGATATTTTTTTTTCTGATAATTGGTTCCATTAATTATTTATATGATCAAGAGTTATATATACGGATTGATATTTATTTGATTTTAATGTTTGTTAGCATGCTCATGTATTACTATTTTGATATTTTTTATTTATTTTAATTTTTATTATGCATAGAATGGATACACAAAATATTCAAGATCCCGGAGGTCCAGGTAGGAATTAGAGAAAATGGAATTAGAAAGATGCTAAGTTCATACAAGAACTATTTGATATGGTGAATCATGGAAAATTTAAAGTCGAAAATGGGTTCTAACCTGGCTACTTGAATTATGTGGAGGCGAAACTTCAAGTTTTTTTTTTGCATAACTCAGGTTTGAAGGCTAAACCACACATTGAGTCAAGAATTAAAACATTGAAAAGAGAGTTCACTATTTTTTATGATATGTTGAATAGTCCCAATACAAGTGGTTTTGGAATGGACCCTATCAAAATATGTATTATAGCGGAAAAGCCTGTATGGGATGCATATTTAAAGGTTAGATTTATTTTACCTTTTTTAATGTTAAAGGTTTTTATTTTATATCAAGTATTAATAATATATATTTATATATACTTGGAGAGTCACCCTGGTCATTCATCTTGGCAAAATAAGACATTTCCATTTTATGATGATTTGATCATTATTTTTGGGAAAGATAGGGCAACTGAAGCTAATGCTAAATGTCCCGGCGATATGCTGAAGTAACATTACAGATGATAATGTAGAACCTGGTGAAGTTTTTAGTAACATAATTGGAGTTGATGCTGCAATTTCAAAAAAGAGACAAAAAATTGATTCGGAGATAAGGAAGATACATGGTTTTTCAGTTTCATAAACTATCAAAGGTATCTGTCAAATAGCCAGTCGCGATGAGTTAATTGACGTAGTTTTTAGCACAAGTGATGAAGGAATGGAGCAGTTGGTTAGGGCAATTCTAGATGGTGAAATTTGATTTTTTTTTCTTGTTTTTTCGTTTAAGTGGATCAATATATATTCAAATACATGTCCTAAACTTGTCTTTTTTTTTTTGTTTTAGTTCACCACGTTGGGATTCTTTTGTTGAGGTTCTTTTGGTTAATTTTTAAATGAAAATGTTCTTGTTTTTCAGTTAGCCATTGAGGTGTTGCAAATTATTCTGTTGGGATCATTATGCAATTTGATAAATGGAAAGATAAGTGTGTAGGATAAAGTACCTAGATCGGAGGACACATGCATGTATCATATTAAAAGTCATTTTTTTTTTCTGTATAAGATAAAACAGCTTGTATGACAAAATGTAAAAAAGTCATTATATATTATTATCTTTATCTAATGTTCTTAGATGTTTGATGATTTTTTAATTTTAAGTTTGTATTTGGTTTTGGTCAACGTGAAAAAGAGAAATTTTTTCAAGTTGAAAATTGGGATCATGTTCGTCTTGTCATCTGATCAGTAAAATAAAATGGCGTTTATTATATTTAATTAACAAGTACCTTAGAGGGTATATTTGTCGTTTTTTATAAAAGTATTCCAATTATAAGGCTTCTAATTTACTCATTACCAACCATGGTAATGGATTAATGATAATTTCATATCTTGTATATACCAATCATGAGAATTTCATTACTTGATTCATTTCATTCTGGTCATCATTCCATTACTGATTATTTTATTCCTTTCCTGACTCATTTCATTCCAGCTTACCAGCCATCCTCTTAATGTTTTTTACACCGAATGCAGATGTTCGTAGTTCTTTCTACTCAAAAATCAGAATATTCCAATAATTTCCCACAATTTAAATAACTAAGTTTTAATGGAAACTTTATTTTAATTTTTAATTTACTATGTTAGCTTAGGTAACTCACTACTTTGATTAAAAAAAAAAGAATAACTAGGGATCTACTAATTAAAGGTTACAAGTCCACTAATACCGTTTAAATCAGATATTAATCATACTAAATGTAGTAGAAAGACCTACTAAAATAAATAAATTATTGTACAAGGATCAATCGAATTAAAAAAAAATAGATTATTTAAGAATGTGTTTTGCCTCATATCGGATCCTCTATTGCCACGTGTCGATTTGATTTTTCCTGAAAAAAAATAAAAATTAAATTTATTATATATATGTAGGAATCATTAATTCTAGATCTATGCATGTCTATTCAAACGCAGATTTAGGACAAAATCAAAGCTACAATCCAGCATCCCTTGTTTGAAAATTTCATTTGTGATTCAAATAATTGTGACACTCTCTCGTATATTATACGTACAAAAAGTCAATAACCAAATAATGAGCAATTCTCGGATTTCATGTTCTACCATGCATGCAACCACCTCTCTCTCTCTCTCTCTCTATGTATAAATATGTGGCCTCTCGTATTGTGTTTGCATCCAGTGTGAGTTGATATACACATATATAGTAAGAGTAAGAAAAAGTAGTAACCACATACATATAAAAATGGAGAAGAAAATCAATCTCCTCTTCCTCTTCCTCTTCCTCTCTACCATAACTCTCCAATTTCCGGCCACCGAATCCACCAACGTAAGCGCCATATACGCATTCGGCGACTCCGTTTTCGACGCCGGCAACAACAACTATCTCGCCACCATCTGCCGCTCCACCCACCCTCCCTACGGCATCGACTTCCCGGACAAAACCCCGACCGGCCGGTTCAGCAACGGCCGGCTGCCCGCAGATATCCTCATCGCCGATTTGGGGATCAAGAAACTCCTGCCGGCTTACTCGGAGGCGACCCTGCTCGACGCAGACCTCCTCACCGGCGTCTCCTTCGCGTCGGCGTGCTCCGGCCTCGACGATCTCACCGCGGCGGAGGCCGGCGTGCTGACCATGACCACACAGTTCAGGAATTTCCAGAAGGCGTTCGAGAAAATGCATCGGAATTTCGGGCTTGAGAAGACGGTTCGGGCCGTGGAGAATGCTTTGTTCTTGGTTTCGGCGGGAAGTAATGATATGATGGATAATTACTATGTGTTGCCTATTAGACAGATGATGTATTCTCTCTCTGTCTACCATGATAGGTTGATCAGAAATCTTGACGACATTGTTAAGGTAACTAATTTCTCGTCTGATTAGAATTTATTAATCCTTAATTAGAATTTATCCATTCGAATTTGAATGGACTAATCTTTAGTGTCTTTTAATCTGAATTAAATGTTTTGAAGTATAAGTTAAATAATTAAATTCAAATTTAAAAATAATCGGGCCCGCTTGATCCCGCTAGGTTGTCGCTTATTTTGAACGGGTCTGAAATTCCACCAGTCCGAAATTCTATTGGGCCTAGAATCTCGATGCACAAGTCTACCTATTTAATTCTAATTAGAATTTATTCATCCTTAATTAGAATTTATCGATTCCAATTTGAATGTACAAACCTTTAGTCATAGTTTTTAATTTCAATTAAAATTTATTATATATAAATTAAATAATTAAATTCAAAATTTAAAAATAGTTGGGCCCGCTTGATATCCCACTAGGCTGTACTGTAGCTCATTTTGGATGGGCCAGAAATTCCACCACGCCAAAATTTTATTGCGCATAGAATCTCGATGCCTAACTTATCCCGAAATCGGACCGAGCCGTTGGGCCCGCTTGAGCCCACTAGATTGTAGCTCATTTTGGGCGGGCCAAAAATTTTTCTAGCCCAAAATTCCATTGGACCTAGAATCTCGATGCCCAAATCTAGCTTTTTAATTATAATTAGAATTTATCGATTTCAATTTGAATGTACTAATCTCTAGTTAATGGTCATAGTTTTATAATCTCAATTAAAATTTATTAAATATAAATTAAATAATTAAATTCAAAATTTAAAAAAAATAGTTTGGTCCGCTTGATCCCACTAGGTTGTAGCTCATTTTGGGCGGGCCAGAAATTCCATTGTGCCTAGAATGAATCTCGATGCCCACCTTATCCCGAAATCGGACCGATCTGTCGAGCCGAACTAGTTTTGCCAATTCCAGTTTGCACGACCGCACCCAAGTGTTCCTCCGGTTTTTTACACTAATATCATCTTATGAAATATTGTTATGCAGAAATTGCATAATGCGGGTGCAAAAAGGATGGTCGTGCTTGGCCTCCCGCCGTTAGGGTGTCTGCCGACGGATGTGACGACGAACAAGGTCAATAAGAGTGGTGATTTATTTAGGCGTGATTGCAATAGTAAGCATAATTCAGATGCCCAAGAATACAACACAAAGCTTGAATCCTTGGTGAAACAGAGGAAAGAAGACTTGCCTAAGCTCAAGCTTGCTTATATGGATATCTACACTCCTCTTATGGACATGATTAACAACCCCAACTCTTTTGGTGAGCACATACCTAACACTTTCTATTTTTCTTTTAATTATTTATGATATGCCGCTCACCATTTGCATGCAACGTCAACAATCGTTTAGTCTACGACCGCATTTTTCTTTTTGATTTTTTTGTTCAAATATAGTACTCCCTTCGTTCGCTCATTTTGTCTACTTACTGTTCGGCAGGGAGATTAAGGATAAGGGTAAAAAGATAGAAAGTTGATAGGTCCCATCACTTTTAAAGGGTAAATTCTTTTCTTATTGAGAAGTAGACAAATTGAGTGAAATGTCCATTTAAGGAAATATAGACAGAATGAGCGGAACGGGGGAGTAGAAATCATTATCATGTCGTCAATTTTACAAATTACGTAAAAAATAATGTTCGATTTATACCTTTTCCCTTTAACTTCAACATCTGACTTTGAGTTTTACTTAATTTGTAAAACTAACGATTCCGATCATAATCTCATAGGTAATAGAACCAAAAATCATATTCTCTCCATCCCATTTAGGGATGTCAACGGGTCGGGGCGGGGCCGGGTATTGCTTTCCCATCCCTATACCCGCTTCAGAATTCCGTCCCCGTCCCCGTCCCCATTCCCGTTTAAATCGGGGCGGGGATTACCCGTCGGAAAAAGGATCCCCATCGGGTACCTATTAGATAATTTATTTTATTTTTAATAATTTATTATAACAAAAAAATAATTTATTAGTAATTTATTAATAATTTATTAATAATTTATTTTTAATACTTATTAAAAATTTGTTAATAATTTATTTTTAATACTTATGAAGTTGTTTTCCATACCATTTGGTAATAAAATATCTACTTACAAAAAATTAAAAAAATTAAAAAATTAAAAAAAAAAATCGGGTCGGGTTCGGGGCGGGAATCTATATCCCCGTACCCGACCCGAACCCGATTCGGGTATTATAATTCAAACCCGTCCCTAACCCCGAGCCCGAAAAACTTCACCCGAACCCGGCCCATTAGGGACAGGTACCCGCGGGGACCCGAACCCGTGGGGAAAATTGTCATCCCTAGTCCCATTTCAGTTGGCTCGTTTGACCGTACACAGATATGAAGAAAATGAGTTGAGTATGATAAAGGAGGAGAGAGGGTAACTTTTTGTAGGATATTGTTATCAAATAAAGTAGGAGAGATGAGGAGAGATAGTAGTTTTTTTGTTGTAATTGTGTAATTTATGAATTAAGTTAAGAGTATTTATAATATGTAGTTGGATATTAAACTTTTCATTTATGATACAGGACTATTGAAATGAGATGAATGAAGTATTTAAAAAAAACTATTGATATAGAATGAATGTAAACGATGTTCACAAAAGGTGCTCGCAAAGGTGAGCAAAATATTAATTATCTGATTTTAATATAATATGTTTTATTTTGTTTTTTGTTAGGATTCAAGAGTGTACATGAGGGATGTTGTGGGACCGGTTCGATTGAGGTGGGACCTCTTTGTAGTGAACTCACTTATACTTGTCACCAACGATCAGAGTATTTATTTTTCGATGCATCTCATCCAACTCAAGCTGCTTACGAAGGTCTTACCAAAATATTCAAAGAGAAAGTTCTTCCTGATTTACTCAAATAAATAAATTAATTAATTGGATCTGTTTTTTATTTATTAAGAAGAATCCTAGCTAGCTATCTTCGGATTAGTAGTACTCTATTTTATGTGAACGGCCCTCGTTCAACTGATGTAAGTCTGTCGCGAAATGGTCGACGGACATTAATGTACTGTCGCGAACTCCGTCGCTAATTAGCGTGTTTTTTGGAGTGTCTATGAATCAAATGATATTATTAATTATTAAATTTTGAGGTTTTTACCCCTTCTAATTACTGATTCTAACTTAAGTCGAATATTTTAGATGATATTGCAATATTACTATCATTTATTTTGATTCCGAATTCGATGAAAAATCTTTGATTTCGTATTAGCAAATTTGACGTTCAATTACGATGTCTTCCATGCATGTGAAAATCGGTAATATGGAAGTAAAATTGCCAATTTGAACGCTTAATTAATTGAGATAATACATGATTATAGCACTTTTAGGGAAAAAAAAATACTAATAATAGCACTACTTTTTAAAATATATAAATTCTAGCACTTCTTGACTTTTTTACCCATCATTCTTTTTATAAAATATCTTTTATTGTAAATGAATTAAAACAATAAAATCTATACCAAATAAAAACAGATCAACGAACATTAATATATTTCCGTTCCAAAAAACAATCGTCTCTCTCCACACATTCTCTCTCACCCTCCACACCACCCATGGCGACATCTTCCAACTCTCTCAAACCCTCCGACGACCACGACCATAAGGGCCCCCCCACCGGCACCGCCAATCACCACAACCTCGAAGCACTACTCGAATCGGCCCGCCCGTTCCTGCGCGGCGAGCTCCACGCCGTCGACAAAGACCTATCGCATCTCTGAGCTCTCTCTCTGCTCATCTTCCACCATCCAGAACCCCACCTCCGCCGCCTCCACCACTGTCCCTACCAATTGCCGTCTACCTCTGGCAAGATCGAAGCGAGTAGCGGCGCCGTCGATGGCGGTGCGATTCAGATGGAAGAGGCGGCGTCGGATCCGCCGTTGACGGAGGTGGAGAGGAGGTTAATCGAGGCACTGGAGTCTGACGAGCCGGAGTGGGATGTAGTGATGAAGGATTTAGGGATGGCGGAACTTGATGAACTCCATGAGGCGGTGATGAAGATTCAACGTCTGGCGGCGGAGCAGGTGAAGAAGCTGAAGGCTGCTGCCGACGAGGAGGTAAAGGAGATAGAGATGAACAATTGCTTTCACATGTTTTTTTTATGTGAATTCTCATTTTTTTCACATGAATTCACATTTTTTTATGTGAATTCGAGTTTTTCACTTTTTTCATTTGAATTCCCATGTGAATTCCTATTTTTTTTCATGTGAATTCCCATTTTTTCCACGTGAATTCACATTATTTTTCATGTGAATTCGAGTTTTTCACTTGTTTCATTTGAATTTCCATTTTTTTCACATGAATTCACATTTTTTTTCATATGAATTCGAGTGAGAGGAAAAAAACAAAACGAAAAATGAAAAAAAATAGAAAAATAGAAAAGAAAGAGGAGGGGTAAAAATGTACAAAAGTGCTAGAATTTATATTTTAAAAAGTAGTGCTATTATTAGTATTTTCAATCTAAAAAGTGCTAAAATCTCATTTCTCCCAAATTAATTAATGTAGTAAAATCAACTATATGTAATAAAGTAAGTTAACCATATTCTTTTTTTAACAAACATTACAAGAAATTTTAAAGGCCGCGTGACGGTGGACTTGAATATGTGACCTTTAGCTAGATTTTTTTAATACAATTATATTGTGACTAAAATATTCTTTTGGTTATTAAATAAAAGTCATCCCTAGTTTTAGAGATTCGAAAGTTTTGAACCCTCAAAACTAGTGCTGTCAAAACAGGCCCGGCCCGGCCCGGCCCGACGGGCCGGCCTGTTTTCGGGCCGGGCTGGGCTCAGCAAATTCAGGCCCGACGAATTTTCGGGCCGGGCCCGGCCCGGTAAAAATGTGCTATAAATTGATTTTTTGGGTCGGGCTGGGCTCCATATTTTCCGGCCCGGTGAATTTTCGGGCCGGGCCGGCCCGGCCCGATTTTTCCAAAAAGCCCGCCGGGCTCGGGCCGGGCCGGCCCGGCCCGGAAATTTGCCAGCTCTACTCAAAACATCCAACTTCAATCTTTTGTTATATTTTCTTAATATTAAAAACGTCAACTAAGTATGGAAAAATTATTTAGAAAATATAAGAAACTCGTAAATAATTTTAAAAACTATTATGAAAGAAATGGGACAAAAATCATTAATATTTTTTCTGGAAAGCTTGAAAGAAAACTAAAAACAAATAATATGTGAACTTATAGAATATTATAAGAGCTCTTATTGAAATCATTCAAATTCCACTAATGGTTTTATATAAATATTCAAATGAAATACATAAAAAGATGGACAACTACATAAAAGATTTAAATTCACATAAAAACGCATAAGGGGGAATACATAAAATTCCAAAAAAGTAATTAACGAATGTATTATACAGTGCACAATAGTTAAATAAATATATAAGAGCAACCTAATTTTGACCAAAATAATATTTTGGCCACAATATTGTCCAATTGACAAAAGTCTGACTACACAATTATTTCTTAAAAAATAACTAAATCAAAAAACATGTAAAAGGTTTGATTTTTTTAGGTGGCGAAGGTAACATTATTCGCTACTCGATGTGTGCCGCTCATATGCAACAGTTTATAAACTACACAAAAAAAGATAAATCATATATACAAAATTATGCGCGATAGTCTCGACATATAAAGTATTGGTGTGATATTTTATTATCATTTGTTATGACATTGGTGTCTATGGGGATACATGATAAATAAACTTTGATAATTTCTATTTTCGGAGCTTTCTCGATTCAATAATAATTCTCAGGCAAGAAAACCTCTCTTAAATGGGTAATTTTAAATATAGTCCCCATTTTACTCACTGTAGCCCCTTAATTAAAAAAAATAAAAAATTAATATTAATTTTACTATTTTATCCTTATGCCCTCCATTAAAAATTCTTAATATAAATATAACTTTATTGTTATAACCCCAAATCAGAAGATTCTTTTTTCTTTCCAAATCTGAATATTAACTTGTCAATATGAGTCTAAAACCAGTCAAGCAATCGCCAAAACAGAGAGCATCGGTGATTGATTCATATATGTAATTTTTTTTAGTAGTTGAACAAATGACGATGTTGAATTGATTATCTGACAAACTTCGTTTTTCTTGATACTACCCACGGCGACAAATTTCCTTTTTTGCGTTTTTGTGTGTGTGTGGAAGACATCATGAAATGTATCAGTTTCGTATTATTGTCTTAATAAAATTCATTGATTGAAACTTATTCTGAAATGGAAATTAATTTAGGTTTTAGTGGTGTTATGTTTATGTATTTCACTGTATCATATTTTTTGGTGATGATAATCTACTTTCTTGTTGGAAAAATGGATAATGTTTATCTTTAGATTAATTTGTTTATATATGTTAAACTAATAAAGGTTAACCAAGTAGACGAATAGATCTAGACTCTCAAACCGTCAGAATAATTTCGCATAAGATGGGGGAACTGGTGAAGAAGACGGGTTTGCATATCTCAAAGGTAGACTAAATTGGATTTTTTGTTCATAAATCAAAAACATCCTAAATCTCCAAATTAATTGAAAAAATGGGATAATAATTTCCAAAAAAAGTAAACCAGTTTCTTCAGATTTATGGCTACAATGATAAAGTTCTTATTTTATTAGAACTTAAAATTGGGGGCTACAGGGCTAAAACCGTATATTTATAATTATTTTTATTATATTTTAAATTGAGGGGTTATAGTAAGTAAAATGGGGGCTATGTTTAAAATTACTCCTCTTAAATCTTAATTTAAGGAAAAAAAAAGGATCATAAAACGGGCCCACTAAAAATAGATGGGCTTAGATATAGAAGCGAAGGCCCAAACATCTCATAACGGGCTCGTTATAGTTCAAAATTAAAGTAACTAATTAAACAATATTATCAAATCTAATAACATGAGCAATTAAATATCTTTCTAAAAAAAATATCCATGATAGGGTCTCACAAATGGTGTGCGGCATATCGATTCGCTATCATAATAACGAAACGTTGCTCACAAATGATGTGCTCCATATCGATTCGTTGGCATAATAACAACAAGTACTGTACCTCGATGATGCATGGGGATTCTCTTTTTTTTATAAAAACTGTTAAATCCTGTTTACACGTTCTCGAACTATTACAAGTAAAATTCTAACAACAACACTGAACTAGAAAATGTAGTGAGAAATACAAAGAAAAAACTGGAATACAATAAACAAAATAAATGAACTCAAGTGTAGTGGAGTCTGGATTCGATCTGTACCAGCAAGACGAATATCACCCCGATAGTGCTTTCGGCAGCATAGTTTGTCCTATAAGATAAAATGATTTTCGCATCTCGAATGTAGCAGTATCGCACACCTACGAGCTCCGACGAACTGAACTCGGACGAGAAACTGAGCAACTATGATTAGATGCAAGAAATATTTCTCATGTAGAGAGAAAACTGATTTTCGGATGTACAAAATCATGCTATATGCCTTCCTACTTAATTGTTCACAAACAAATGGGCCCGAATTAATTTGTTGGGCTTCAGTAAGCTGTACATTGGGCTTTGTTGGGTTGGTGAAAAAAAATTATAATTTGATCCAAACACCAAACAAAGCACCAATTTCAATGTCCGAAGGTCCAAACCCGAATCTGACCTGCCCGTCTGGCGGTGGTGGCGCGCGTGTATGTGCGCGAGGGCCCATGGCCTCTCTCCTAGCCCAATTACCAAGGCCATAGTTTTCATTTGATATGTGAAGTGGAATAACACCAACCCCAACGATGGCACCTCATTTCTAACTCATCGAAAATCGGTTTAGAAAATATGAATATTTCACATTCAACTACTCGTCGCGTGGATTAAGCATATGTTATTTAATTTATTTAAATTAAATATCATAAACCTATTTTCTAACAAAAACAGTATTAGTTCATTACTCTATAAAATATAATAACAATAATAAAAATAAATTATGAAAAATAATATATTTAAATAAATAAATAACATCGCATGTAAAACACATTTAAAATTCAACTTCCAATAAAAAAAATTCCGTACATAAACTCTACAACTTCCAAATAATTCTTTTGATAAATTGAATAAAAAAATAAAAAATGGTAATTATGATGCCATATTTTTGGCGGGAAAATTTAGAACCGTAATTCGATTTTAGTGTAATATATAGATATGGTTTTAACACGGGATATTCTCATATCTTTCCGTTTATCTATTTATATTTTTTTTTATTCTCATATCATCATAATCACGATTTGGCCGATTACTTATTTATACCAACTTTGATTTGATTATTGATTAGATTAGAAAACATATGGTTGAATAATGATTAGGGGTGATAACGGATCGGATTTCGTTGGTACATGCCGATATTAAATCCAAACATGATGGGTTTAGGTAAAATATTCAATATAGTAAAACTTTTTTACATGTGACAGATTTTGGATAGGATATAAATAATTATCTATAGGTACCGATTATTTAAATAAATTTGGATTTAAATTAAAAAAATTATTTAATAAATTGATACCCAACCCGTTGTCATTCTCATCAGTGGCCTAAGCTATAGTAGATTCACTAACAAATACACAAAATTCCAAAGCCTGCGAAAAATCAAGTCAGTACCAAAGTGGGGTTGCTGCCATTGATTTCATATCAAATGTGGGCCCTCCGTATATATCTGTGCAAAATACGTACAAAAATATATTCACATACTGTGCCGCTTGAAAGATACGAAAAAACAGAAATCTCACCCTCAATATTTTATTTTTATTTTCTTTTCCAAGTAAAAAAAAATGATAAATTATATCTCTAATATTATGCTTTAGAAGCCCAAAATTACCCGCAAATATACTTTTTCAATAATTCGATACCAAACTCCAAATGTTGAGAATTTGATATCATAAATATTTGACTTTAAGATATATTATTAGTTTTTGTTATTAAATCATTTCCATGAATTAAATTCCCACTAGAAACATAGAAAAAGGGGACAAAAAAGATTGAAGGAGTTTGTTGAAAATAAATATCGTAGTAGTGAAGCATTTTTAATAGGTTTGGGGAATCATATGCTACAATTTATATTTAATTATTACACCAATATAAGCAATGTGAAATTGATGATGACATTATAATGCATGTATATTGACAATTGCATAATCAGAAGTGTAACACAAATGTAACAGATAAATCAAATGCAAAAATTTTAGTACAGTGGACTGCATATTACAGTTCGTGCGATCTGTCCCGTTTTTAAATTTTTATTTCACTTGTTTTTAATTTTTAATTTAATTATTTAATATTTAATTTAATTTAATATAATGAGAGTTTCTCAATTTCTAATTATAATTTATTAATGTCAATTAAAATTTATTAATGTTCAATCAAAATATATTAATCTATAATTGAGATTAATTAAATATTGATTAAAAATTAAAAATCAAAAAAATAAACAGGTGAACCCCACCAACCGAACGGTACGTACATGGAACACAGTGTCTCTCTAAATCAATTTGTCTTTAATATGCAATGAATTCGAGCTTAGTGGTGATCAATAAAAAAGATTTAATTATAAATTAACCTTACCCTAATTTTAACTAATTCTTGAGCAGCTAGATTTTAGTTAAAACCCATGATATTTTGAGAGCTATGGATTAGACGGCAAATGGCCTACATCCATTTCACACAGTTAACTTCTGACAATGCATGGAAAAAAATACAAAAGGAGCATTATTATACAATGTTTAAAGAATTGAAGAATAATGGCGTCACAAAAAACAAAAAAAGAATCGTAGATTAATAATTAATGTACCTGTATGCTTTGATGTTAAAAAAATTGCCCTAAATTTTGTGCATACAAGTAGGTTGTATACATGTATATAAATCAAAGCAGATCAATTATTTCCTTATAAATGGCCTTTTCTGTAGATGAAACTTGTTTGATCAGTCGATCAATATTTAGAGATGTCAACCGAACCAATCTATTAAATTTTGGATTAATCCTATAAGGTACTCGGGGTTATTCAATTTGAATCATTGGGACTAAATTTCTTCAAATTGAAAATATTTGACATTTATCCTAAATTTTTGGTTTTCGCGCTAACCCATTAGGCCAATAACTTTACAAAAAAAATAGGGCTCGTTGTATAAATTGCTGATGACCCCCAAAAACGATCATCGTCTTTTATTCTATAAAAATAATACATGTAATAAATAAATAAAAATAAAACAAAACAAATCATTCTCTCTTATAATTTATAAATAAAGAAATAAATAATAATTTAATAAAGAATACAACATTGTCATCGAAGTATCTAATTTGAATTTTAAGTATTAACAAAAAGATCAACAACTAACTGCAATACTCAAAACCTTAACATCAAGTTATGAAATACTTATAAATGAATTTCTCTACACAATGCCAACAATTTATAGGTTTGAATCGTTTGATAAAGTTGATAAATTCAAGAATTTATGGAGTAAATCGAAAAATAAAATTTAATGAAAGTAATATTCTCGAATGCGATATATTATGTACGACCTCAAATGTCAATATTCATAACTTTTAATATGCATGAAATCTTAGAATTTATACATTGTTGGAAAGATAATTGAGTTGATATTACAATACTTTTTTTACCCTCTTATGAATTGAAGTTTAATGGAGAAAGTTATGACTTAAAAAAATGAAGTCTGTCAGATCCAGTCCAACAACCCAACCGGTTCAGGCCGAATCAATTTCAAGCTACATTTTATTTTGCCATTACCCTCCCTTTTTTTCTTAGTCTATTCGGACCATTCCATTGGTTTCGAGTGAAACTGACATCCCTATAAATGATAACAACAATACAAAAAATAATATTTTATAATTAAGAGATATATAATTACAGTTCAATACCCGAACTATTAAAATTTCAACAATAATATCCCAAATTATACATATCATAATACTCCCTCCGTCCACAATAAGTGTAGCATAATCTCCTTTAGCGTACGTCCACGATAATTGTATCACTTTCCATGGAAAATCACCTTACCACCACCCTTATTTTAATTAAACCTCACATCAATTTATTATGGTGGGTCACTTTCTCCGCTCAAAATCAATCTATCAACCTTTTTCTTAAAATTCGTGTCGAACCCAAAGTGTTATACTCCCTCCGTCCCACTCACATTGTCTTCCTTCCTTATTGGGATGTCCCACTCAAATTGTCTATGTTCCAAATAAGAAAAGAATTAACCCTTCAAAAGTGATGAACCTACCCACTTTCTATCATTTTACCCTTGTTTTTAATCTCCGTACTGAA
Source organism: Agastache rugosa (assembly GCA_031470985.1). NCBI lineage: Eukaryota > Viridiplantae > Streptophyta > Magnoliopsida > Lamiales > Lamiaceae > Agastache > Agastache rugosa. The sequence continues at coordinate 34,441,346 of CM062606.1, read as the reverse complement.
CAGTAACATAACAATATGAGTGAGACGAAGGGAGTATTTATCATGGATGGAGGGATTACACTCTTCTTATAGTAAAATATTGAAATATTTTGACCATCGGTATGTATGTATATATGTGTGGACAAAAACTTGTGTGCAACATTTCTACGGTACATCCGAGTTAGACCCGACCCGACCCATGATCTGACCCGGTTAACGTTGACCATCCGTTGACTTTTTTTTTTCAAGAGTCAAGCGAGGGGAGCCGAAGTCCTCGGAGCGAGCTAAAAAATATTAATGTTGCCACAATCATTATCTATAAATTAAAATCGGAGCCGAAGGTGGAGAAAAAAAAAACTGAAATTCGAAAAAATCAATAGTCAAACGTTGACCGTTGACCGGGTCTGTTCCGAGTTTGTTTCCGGGTCGGGTTAGATCGGATTTTGATTCTGGTTCTAGTTATATGTACATACATATGTACATGAGTGCAACTCATATGTGTGATGTAGTATGTGTAGTGTGTGTAGTGTGTGGGTAGGTGGGTGGGTTGTGAGGGTGTTAGAGGTGACACAGGCTGAGGAGTGGTGTGGCCTCCGTTTGTTTGTTGGAAAGGGAAACGACAATTATTATTATAGCAAACACACTTTGATCCCTTCTCACCCTCAGCCTCAAGTGGCCGTTTCCATTATCTTTTTCTTTTGCTTGCTTTTCAACGTCTTCCCGTCTTGTTGACGTGACTATTTTTCCCGTTCCGTTTTCCACCTTTTTTTTTTCCTTTTTTTTTTTTTCCTTTTGTCCTTTTTGGTAAAAATATTTTTAATTATCTTTGTTCCTTTTCATTTGTCTTTCGTATCTTGCGAATTCTCCTTCTGCTCCATCAAATCTTTTTTTGTCTCTTGGGATTTAGGGGTAATTAACTAACTTCCATGGTTAATCTATTAGGTTAATAAAAAGAAAACACACGAAAATATAGATTGTAAGGAATGAATTTTCAATAAAAAGTTTAATAGCATGCTTTTTTTTTACAATGGGAAGGGGAGAGCGATAGAGTTTGAACCCGAAACTTCTCTGTTCACGGACAAGATCTATTGCAGCTTGGATGTCTCTTAAGAGACTAATTGCATACTTCTTAAAGATGCCAAATAACATACTACACAATATTTGATAACTAGGGTAATTTTGTAAAATTTGAATTTATTGTTTGTTTTCTTTGTACTGAAATTTAAATCAAAATTAATTACTACATCTCTAACTTTTTTCACGGCACTCAACGGTTTTGTATGGCGTTATCGAACTGCAACAAAATATTATGAAGGGTTTTCGACACTATTATTGCTTCCTTTCGTGTAATCGAATCTAATGGTACTACTGTATCATCTCGAGCTTCAAACTCAACTAGATTTTTCATTGTATTTTTGGGCATAATTTTAAAAATCTTTGTTTTGTTTATATAGTTTGCATAAACGTACATGTCTAGTTCTAATCATTGAATAACTAGATTCAATTCCTATTATTTAATACTCATGCATTTCTCTATGTAATTAAATTCAAATTCATTAAATTCCTTTGTTAATTATTTAAATTTAAATTTACTGAATTCTTATGTAATTAAATTTGAATTCGTTGAAAATAAAATTATTTTTTAAATTAATTAATTAATAATGTGTTGATTAATTAATACATCTCTAAAATAATAAAATTTCACGATCCCGACAATATTAATTTATAGGGGTTTTGTTGGGTATTGATTTTTGTCATTATGTATACCACTTAGGAGGTGTGATACATATGCTTGCAACTAAATTATACCATATATTAATTTATTATTAGACTAAACTACTATAAATTCACCAACTTATCATAATTAATATACGTTGCATAAAATTTAATACTTTTAATCAAACATAATATTGATAACTTATATGTAAAAGATATCACAGTCAAACATATGAAGCTTTTTCATATACTACCAAGCAAACAAACCTCAAGGATGTTTTTTATGTGAACTCATCCTTTTATATATATATATATATATATATATATATATATTATAATCTTTTCCTATATACAATCATGTTTTTATATATATACAATGTTGTTTCAATTCATACTTTCTTGTATAAATAATTATGCTTTTTTAAATCATGATTGTTATGTACTACAGTTATGCTTCGATTAATAACAACCATAATCCGTAGATCATACAAAGATCAGCGGTTCAGATTATAAATTCATACTTCCTATATGGGATTGCAAAGTATATTTGTTGATTTTCCAAATTTTGAGGATATTTTCGACATTTTTAACTTTTAATCATAATAGTTAAATTATTGTACTACTTTATGGACTATTGGCTCTAAATATTTAGTTTTTTTTTTTTTTAACAAAATATGTCTTTTCATCTTTCTTTTTTTCCTTTTCCTTTTCCTTTTCCTTATTCCCGAATACAAAATAATCATTTCAGATGTATTTATATAAAAAAGATAAGAGTCGTGGATTGTCCTTATTATCGTGCTCCTAGATTTTATACACAATATTATACAAGCCTATGCACCGTAGGCCTTTCTTTGATTTAAATTTTAACATTTTTCTATTTTGTACTTTCTTTTCAACGGATAAAACCCCTTTCTCATCCACAAAAAGAAGATTTTTATTCATAAGCCCGAAAATATGTTTGAAAAAAAATATATTTAATTAGAGTGGCGATTTTGAAAAATACATCATTATTAATTCCCAAAAGAAGTCAATGATCCAACGATATATTATCATTCACCCTTCGAAATATCAAATGAATGAGATATTATAATAGAGATGAGTCATATAAATTTTGGCAAATTTTGATTCTTCCCCACTTGTTAGGCTATGATTAATTTGTAGTGAGACATTAATGGAGTTATTGAGATATATGTGAAAGACCTTAGAATTTTTTACTGGATTAGAGGATTGACTAATGGTTTTATGACTCAAAATTTGGTGAAGCAATTTGGGTGGTAGGAAACAAATTAAGTTATTATTGAGATATGAATATAATTTAATTCATTCCCAAAAAAGTTTGTAACCACGAAAATGGGGCTAGGAGTGATAACAAATTCAAAGAAGAAAATTGCCGCTCTCGCCTACAAGAAGCTGAAATATGTGTATATTTTACATGTGACGCATGTAAAAGTTTTGAATTTAAATAATATATATAAATATATATTTTAGAAAAAATTAGCACAATTTTGAAGAATTAATTTTGGATACAAAATGATTCATATGTTATATTATATTATAATAAATAATATATATATATATATATATTAAACTATCTTTAGAAATAACAAATAAATAAAGATATTATAGGTGTATCAATATTTCGTAAAATTTCACACACACACACACATATTTATATAATAGTAATAGATAATAGATAAAGATAGTATGTCTATTGTATCTCTATATAACACTTTTAACTTAAATAAATAATACAGATAGACATAACAAAAAAAATTAACCAGAATTTGTAAACACGGCTCTTTTTTTTATATGCACAGATCATGCATGCATGAGTATTGCCACGCGCCTGAGTCGGATCATGGTTATTCATTTATTTCTTAATTCAATTCATACTTGTAGTGATATTGAGTTTTTTTTTTGTTCAACTTAAATACATTTTAGGTCATCTATCATACATCTATAGTAAAATCGAAAGTGAATAGATGTACTAATGTTTGGACAGTATTAGGAACAATATAAGATATCTTTCAATTGAATTGAACTGCATATTGATTGAAAGGTGATAAGATGGAGTGCTTCTCCATTTCTATAATTGATTAATATTGGAGCTCCAAAATCAAATTGGACTAGGCTTTGAGGTTTCCAAGCTTGTTCATAAATAAAATTTGGACTAGGGTTTCTTTTCTCATGAAATAACTTTTCTTAAATTAATAGATATGTGAAACATCTCATCTAACTTTGTTGATGAGTCCATATAGGCCCCATTTATTCTCATGAAGCCACAATTGTTTCGTCTACTTTGTTGTTGAACTATCATATCCCATCATACCTGATTTAGACATTTTTCATCATTCACTATGTGCCTAGCTGCAACTTTAATTTGCATATAGGAATTTTAACCATAATTAAGGTGCCACTAAATTGATCTTCTTTATAAAAATTAAAAAAAGAGAAAGATATCGAAAAATATCTTTTTCTCCTCAGTTAACTAGGAATCAATATGAACCACTGATTTTTGTGCGTTCTACGTCTATCAGGAAAATAAGCATTATTGCATATATAAATAAGCATTAATATATGAAAAAATAAGGGCAAATTGCATTGAAATTCCCAACCTTTTTTGAAATTTTATTTTATTGCCTATCTTTTTAATTTTTCGCCTAAAATCTTTACCTTTCAATTTGTTTGATTTTTCTCCCGTGTTCAATTTTTCCCCAAATCGAAGTTGAGTTGGCCTTTGGAAATGCTTACATGGCAAATCGCCACGACTAAACAAACGACATAGTTTCAACAATTTCAAAACGTCGTTATTTTTCATGTCTGACAAACACTTCTATTTATATGATTAGCACACAGATCGATTCCAAAATAAAAAGGTTAGAAAATAAAACATAATTTCAAAAAAGTCGGGAATTTAAATGCAATTTGCCCAAAAAATAAGCATGATTTTTAGTTTAATTAAAAGTGCTTAATTAATAACAAAATTGTGATGCTTAATTTTAAGGTTGAACTATACATATCTAGCAAAGTTGAGAAGTACCATCAAATTAAGGTAATAAATAATGCAATTCCTTCACACTAAATCCTATGAAAAGAAGTCCATTTTTTTTAGATGAAAAAAGATGTCCAAATATAAAAACCTTAGAAAAACAAAAAATCCAATTTTCTTTTCCCTACCCCATAATATATAAAATTAAGCTGATCTCAAGACAGAATTTTCAAAGAAAATCCTAATTAGTTAATTAATATTGGGGTAAGGCTACTATAAATATTGTGGAGCACACTATGAAAAGAAAGTCCTTTTTTTTAGATGAAAAAAGAAGTCCAAATATAAAAACCTTAGAAACACAAAAAATCTAATTTTCTTTTCCCTAGCTACCCCATAATATATAAAATTAAGCTCTCTTCCATTCATCTCAACACATAATTTTCACAAAATCCCAATTAGTTAGTAATTAATATTGGGGTGAGGCTACTATAAATATTGTGGTGCACAAGCTAACACACACAAGAAGGATTGCAAAGATAAGAAGGCATATATAACTTAATATATATACATATATATATGTATATATAATTATGAAGAGTCAAGAAGGTCGATCAAGTTCCTCCTGCGCCGCCTGCAAGTTCTTGAAGAGGCGCTGCAGCCCAAATTGCCAGTTCGCGCCATATTTCCGGTCGGACGAGGCGAAGAAGTTCGCCAAAGTTCACAAAGTGTTCGGAGCAAGCAACGTTAGCAAGATCTTGAACGAGGTGGCGGAGGAGCAGCGGGAGGACGCCGTCAACTCGCTCGTGTTCGAGGCGGAGGTGCGGCTGCAGGACCCCGTCTACGGCTGCATTGGCGCCATCGCGTCATTGCAGCATAAGATGGTGGAGCTACAACATGATCTGATAAATGCCCGCTCCCGCCTCGCCTCCTACCTCCACCACCCCCACCCCGCCCCCTTTTTCGACGACATGCCCCCTCTCTTCGATATCCCTCCTCACCCCACCAGTCCCATGGTCGAAAACATTTTCGACCATGCTACCCTCCCCTTGGATCACTTTACCCCATTCCACTTTCCTTGACTTTCTCTCTCTAGAACTTTCTCTCTCTTGTTGTGCTTGTAGATCAATTGATGATCACGAAGGTTTGTGTTTGTTTGAGCTTCCAATTGAAGTGAGAAATAGACCAAATTGATCTACAAATTAATTTGTTTTATGGCATATGTAAAATGTGTTTTGGTTCATTTTTTCGTACGTGTAGTTTTACCATGTATATAAAGTTAATTAAATCACTATGTATCGTTTCATCAATTTTTTTAGGCACCTATGCATGAAATTGAAACATAGAGGGTAGGGATGGTAATGGGTCGGGTTTTTACGGGTACCCGGCTCTCCCAAACCCTAATGGGACGGGTTTGGAAATCATTAAATGGTTTTGTGACGGGTTTGGATAGAAACATTCAAACCCGTGACGGGTTTGGGTTGGATTTGGAAAATTACCTACGGGTACCCACTACCCAAACCCATTTATATATATATATACAAAATATTATATTTATAATTTATAATATAATCATAGATATTAGTGTAAATATTATTAATTTTAGGATTTTATATTATTCTTTTTAAATTGCATACAAAGAATTAATAATTTTAGTAATTAAATATTTATTTTATATATAATTTATATTAGTATATATATTAATAATTTTATGATTTTATTTTTATATTATTCTTTTAACCCACATATATTTTAATTTAATGAAATTTTCTATTTATACTTATGTTAAAATTATGTTTATAATATTTTTTTTAGTAAATTTAATATTGATGTTTATATTCTAGTACATATGGGTTTTTAGCGGGTTTTTAGTGGGTATTACCCAATGGGTTTGGGTCGGGTACGGGTTTTGAAATGATTTTTTAGTCGGGTTTGGGACGGGTAGGTTGAGGAAATTTTTATGGGTTTGGGTTTGGGATATGCTTAATGGGTGGGTACCCGGCCCATTGTCATTCCTAATAGAGGGACACCTATAACAAATTAGAGTTAAATATTTAGCCTTGTACCTTCTCCTATTTTTTTTTTCTGTCGCGTTAATTAATTATATATTTAGTTGTATGCAATATTATAATCTAGGTAGTATGTTAACATTATCTCCAAAAAAAAAGAAAAAAAAGTAGTATCTTAACATCGATTCCAGGTGCCCCTATTACCTTACTGGGGTGGAATCCCGTACGGCTGGCTTTACGGTATGGCCCATCCCTTATTATTATTATTATTATTATTATTATTATTATTATTATTATTATTATTATTGGTTTTAAACAAAATTCTAGTTAGATAATAATAAACCCTAATTAGAATTAATAAACTCTATTCGATCGGAGTTTAATAAATTCTAATTGAGTGTGATTTACTAATAAATTTTAGGGTAGTGCTATTTGAACACACTGTGACTAGCCACACAAGCTAAAAAATGTAATATAGGTTTTGAAAAAAGAAATATACCCTAATTGGGGAATCATAAACCCCAAGGGAAAATGCAATTATTTCTATTTTTACAGTTAACTTTCCTTTTCTTACGCGTGTGATCGGCCACAGTGTGCCGAATAGCTTTATTGTAAATCTTAATTATAAATTAATAAATCCCAACTAACACTTAACCACCCCTAATTACACTTCATCTCTCTATTTAATCTTCCCTAATTAAATAGACCACACAGTGCGGTCCACTTCCAAATTTTTGTGTACCTTATTTCTAAATTGTTTGTCATTTTGTGATTAGGAGCACAATGCAATACAATTACTACTCAAGTATTATCATATGACATGATATAAAGGGAATCCAAATTAAATTTTTTGATGTGATTTATGATCAAATATTTATACTCCCTCTGTCTTGTTACTCTTATCTTGTATTCCTTTTTGGGTTGTCCCGTTACTCTTGTCTTGTTTCATTTTTTGGAAATAATTAGGGCTCAATTAGTTTGTTAATCACACCCACTTTACACCTTTCAACCTAAAACCCTGTCTACTTTATTTGACTTTTTGTACTCTATTAACTATTTAATTAAAAACTCCACTAGCACACCTTCTATCCCTAATTCTTTTCTCGTTAATACTTGTGCCCAAAATAAATTAGACAAGTCTAGTGGGACGGAGGGAGTATAAGATTACCTACTGTTGGTACAACGAGGTTGCAACTCTTATTCCAATATATATCAGTGCATGTATATATATGTCCACCTATAAAGTCGATATTGTGTTACTTGTGTATATAGCATGTGCATTAAAATATAATAGTAAAATCAAAATTCAGAACAACAAATAGGAAGAGCAAGAAAGATGTACAACTCTTGCATTGTCGTACGCCGAGGATTAGAGTCATTAAACTCAAAAACATAGAATTAGAAAATAAAAAAATTATAGAGATAAATTAAAAAAAAATAAAATTTTGTGTTTCACTTTTAGGTCAACTTTGAATGTTAATAATTGAATTGGCATCAACCATGATAGGAAAAAAAAAAGTTAAAAGTTCACTTTTTTTTTTTTTTAAATTGGGATCCATAATGGAGTTTCTCCATTCAAATTTCAATGTCCTACATTAAAGGCCACCTTATGGAATAACCATAATTATTGCTTAAAATTTGCCATAATAATTAACCTCGTTTCTTGTGAATACTTGGATCATCATTTGATAAAACTTGATTCTATTTTATTTTTAACTGTAAATAAAAGAGCTAGGTAATTAATGATGGAATTGTCACAAGAAGACGGATGATCTTTTCTTTTTCTTCTTTTATTTACTTCTTTTGGAGTAAGTCTACTTCGGATTTTCTTTTTCTTAAAGGATCGATCTGAGATTAATGCGTCACTTTCAAATCTTGCAATGTTAGTTCAGCCATCCCCTACCGTCGACATACCAAACTCGACCTAGCATGAACTTTCCCTACAAAAAGTAGCATAAATGAACAAATGCGATGGTCCATAATGAAATAGAAGAATAGTAAGGAGGGTAACATACAAGTCATCGTGTCATTGTCTTTCGTTGTCTCTAGCATAGGGGCGGATTTAGCATGGTGTTGGGGAGTGCTGAAGCACCCGCCATCATTTTTTTTAAGTGACAAAAAAATAGAAAGCGCTATACGCTTTTTTAAGTGACAAAAAAAATTAAAAATAGTACTAATTGAATCTCAAATGGGCAGTGGCACACGTGCCCTTTATCAAACCAAGCAAAAAAATATGAGTAGTTCTCAAATGTCTGACTCCAAGTCTACACATTTTCTCTCTTATATTTTTCAATTTCTTCTCAGTACTCACGGTCCCCACCATTCCATTCATTGATCTTTCCAACAATATTTTGTAAGTTTTTTTTTTTATTCTTTCTATCTAATTGAGCTTAAATATCATATACTTTGTTGATTTCTTAATTATTTTGTGAATTATCTTAGTTTATGTGAACAATTATAATTTTTGTTAGGGTTTGAATTAATATTGGGTATTTTACAATCAGACATTGAATCAAATATTTGGTTGCTTTAATTATAAATTATGTATTTGTGATGTGAAATTGCCCTACATCAGTTGAATGGTTTGTTGCCCAAAGTAGAGATGAAATATTCAAATAAAAGTGTGGAGCTATTTTGGATTTCGACTCTGTTGCGTCAAACATTTTTACAAATTACAATGCAATAATGACTTTTGTTTATCATCGATTTCTGCTAAGACGTTCTCAATAATGTGCTAAGCAATAATGTACATTATCAAAATTATGAATTTTTAATTAGTTATGAATTACATTTTTGTTTAAGCAACAATGTATTACATTTTTGGATTAATGATAGTTTAATTGTGTACATTGAAAAGGATAATTTTTCAACGATTGATAGTGAGCAAGTTTTACAGCATTTTCAATCATTGCGTTCACGTAGGTGTCAACTGCTAGATCTTTAGGTAAGTTTTAATGTATTCGATTAGATTTAATGTATGAACTATTTATATATTTTTTATCACTAACATTATTGTAATTTTTATGTTATAATATGACGTTACTTAATATATTTATTTGTCTACATAAAAATAAATGAAATAGTAGAGCACCATCCGACATTTTTTTCTGCGTCCGCCACTGCTCTAGCAGAGGTAAAGATACGAGCATTACGCCTTTCTTTCTAGCTCCGTGTCTCCCCTTCTACTCGGCCCAAAGCTCCTTCATCGTCTCTCTGGCCCTAGTCTTTGTTTTGGAGGAACGGTAGGCATCGTGCTCTAGCTCATGATAGTAGAAACACACTCTCATGACAAACATGCAATCTTCATCGGGATGTTTTCCAACTTCTTCGAGCATTTCTAAAGTCATGTTCCATGTTTGACAGAACTCATCTCTATCTTTTCACATAATGAGGAACACAATACTGATAAACATGGATTTTTAACGTTTTCTAAAGGGTTTTTATGCTTATTTAATATTAGAAAATCTTGTCTTGAATGAGTTTTGTGCTTATATCTTGTTAAGTAACTTAAGAAATGTGATACTTGCTTGTTGTTTGATTGAATTATAGTAAGAAAATGAAGCTAAAACAAGGAAGAATGGTCACATTGGTGTTAAAGTTAGGTTAGACAGGAGTTCATAGGCGAAAATGCGGATCCAAAATCAAAGTTGAAACGAATAAGAACGACCCGAAACAAACAAAAAAAAGACCACACAATGATAAGTAACATTGTATGCGGTCACGCCTCAGCCCACGCATGGCGCTAATGTGTATTTTGGTTGTTCATATTATTGATTTTTTTATTGAACTTATTTGGATATAATTTACACTTTAAGTATGGTTTTATATAGGAATTAAAGAGTTTGTGAGCATATGGATTCAAATGAGAGAAATCGATAAAAAAAAAAAGAATTTCTATGCAATTTTAGAGTAAATAATTGGAAAACTAAATATTTCAGATTTTCTATGTTTTTTCTCTAAGGTAAATAATTTTGTTAACAATTTGTTATAAATTACAATTTTTAAACAAAATTCAAATCGATTATTGATATATTCTTAAAATTACTAAACACAATTTGACAGACCACCAAACCAAGTTTTTTTGTATGTTGACCAAATCAATTCATGTAGTCCCAGCTCATAATTATTTACAAAAATATATTAAATTCTATTAAAATATACTAATGTACTTATAAATATTTAATAAATTTGTTGAATTTTCTTACCACTGTACCACTATAAAAAGATGTAAGTTTAATATGTATCTTAAAAACTTAATGAATAAAAATATTTATGTAAATAAAGATACCTAGTGTACTCATGAGCTATGCACAGGGGACATAATAATAGTTTTATTTAAATTAAACCTAATCTTGAAATTAGAACTTTCTTAATAGAAATAAAACATATGCTAAAAAAAATAGATATAAGGAGGAATTAGAAAAGAAATACAAAAGGGGGAAATTGTAGATTGAGAAATTTGTGCTAATATAGTCGACGGCGGAGGAAGCGGCGGCGGCGAAGGGAGGATCGGACGGCGGAGCTACAGTTTTCTGGAGAGACGAAGCGGCGGACCCAGTGCGGCAGTCTACTGCGGCATGAGACGCCGCGGTGGAAGGTCTTCGCCGGAAAAAGGAAGTGATTGGAAGAGAAGAAGTTGATGAGAGAGAGAGAGAGAGAGAGAGAGAGAGAGAGAGAGAGGATACAGTTGATGGCTGGTCGAGAAGAAAGGAAGGAGAGAGATGTTTGGGCCTTTTGCTTTGGGCTAAAATAATTAAAGTAGGAAAAAAGAAATGGGCTAAGTGGGTTTTAAATAAATAAATGGGCTGCATTTTTTAAGTTGACTGGGCCCTTGATTCAATCAAGAATTGGGCCAAATTATTAAACTTTTAGGCCTCGATAAAATAAAATAGACTATGATTGTATTGTTTGGATTGCTTGATTATGATTAGAATTAGGATTATGGTGCTTTTTGGATGGACTGTAATGTATGGTTTGATTTATTTATTTTTTTGACATGGGAAAAGGTGAGCGGTTGAGATTGAACTCGAAACTATCTGTTCACAGACAATATCTATTACTGCTTGGATGTCCACAAAAGGGGCGATGGTTGATTAATAATCACCCCATTTTGGAACGATAAATTGTCATTCAATTAGTGGATAAGATCACGAGCCTAGTTATCAATTACAGATCAAATCATTCAAACCAAACATTTGATTAAGTTGAATTATTTTATCATTCAAGCCTTATCAATCACACCAAATGAGGCCAAATTAAATAAGAATAAAGTGCTTCTAAGTTATTACAATTTCAAAGATATAATAGTCTTCTCGTCTCTAGTAATTTTAGAAAATTTTAAATGTACTCGTATATTTGTAACTAAATTCATTTACTACTTTTCATAGTTAGTATTCCCTCCGTCCACTAAGATTGTGGCACATTATTGGTGATACGAGTTTTTAAAATGTAAGGTAATTAATGTTATTTGAGGGGAGAAAAGAATTCACCTTTTTGAATTTGTGTGGGGTTTAAAATATAAAAGAGTGGTGGGTCATGTACTAAAATAAAAAGTGCACATATTTTGTGGACGTACCAAAATGGAATTATTACTACACTCTTGATAGATGGAGAGAGCTTATTTTAAACATCTCATAAAGTACAAGAGCTTATAAGATGTAATTCCTCAAGAGTTTATAAGGTGTTCAAGTGTTTGGATAATTAAGCTTACAAGTTCAAAAAAAATGAAAATTGAAAAAATAAAAATTGAGATAAAAAATCTGAAAATAAAAAAAATGAAATGTATATATTATACATGTATAATATGAAGAAAATCTGAAAAGAAAATATGAAAAAATTTAAAATTATAAAAATTGAAAAAAATGAAAAATATAAAAATCTGAAAAAAAAATCTGATTTTCTTTAAAAAAAAATCTGAAATTACAGTTCAAACTTAAAAATTATGCAAAAATTTTTTTTGTTTGAGCAACAATGTATTACATTTTTGGATTAATGATAGTTTAATTGTGTACATTGAAAAGGATATTTTTTCAACGATTGATAGTGAGCAAGTTTTACAGCATTTTCAATCGTTGCGTTCACGTAGGTGTCAACTGCTAGATCTTTAGGTAAGTTTTAATGTATTCGATTAGATTTAATGTATGAACTATTTATATATTTTTTATCACTAACATTATTGTAATTTTTATGTTATAATATGACGTTACTTAATATATTTATTTGTCTACATAAAAATAAATGAAATAGTAGAGCACCCTCCGACATTTTTTTTCTGCGTCCGCCCCTGCTCTAGCAGAGGTAAAGATACGAGCATTACGCCTTTCTTTCTAGCTCCGTGTCTCCCCTTCTACTCGGCCCAAAGTTCCATCATCGTCTCTCTGGTGCCCTAGTCTTTGTTTTGGAGGAACGGTAGGCATCGTGCTCTAGCTCATGATAGTAGAAACACACTCTCATGAGAAACATGCAATCTTCATCGGGATGTTTTCCAACTTCTTCGAGCATTTCTAAAGTCATGTTCCATGTTTGACAGAACTCATCTCTATCTTTTCACATAATGAGGAACACAATACTGATAAACATGGATTTTTAACGTTTTCTAAAGGGTTTTTATGCTTATTTAATATTAGAAAATCTTGTCTTGAATGAGTTTTGTGCTTATATCTTGTTAAGTAACTTAAGAAATGTGATACTTGCTTGTTGTTTGATTGAATTAGTAAGAAAATAAGCTAAAACAAGGAAGAATGGTCACATTGGTGTTAAAGTTAGGTTAGACAGGAGTTCATAGGCGAAAATGCGGATCCAAAATCAAAGTTGAAACGAATAAGAACGACTTGAAACAAACAAAAAAAAAGACCACACAATGATAAGTAACATTGTATGCGGTCACGCCTCAGCCCACGCATGGCGCTAATGTGTATTTTGGTTCATATTATTGATTTTTTTATTGAACTTATTTGGATATAATTTACACTTTAAGTATGGTTTTATATAGGAATTAAAGAGTTTGTGAGCATATGGATTCAAACGAGAGAAATCGATAAAAAAAAAGAATTTCTATGCAATTTTAGAGTAAATAATTGGAAAACTAAATATTTCAGATTACTATGTTTTTTCTCTAAGGTAAATAATTTTGTTAACAATTTGTTATAAATTACAATTTTCAAACAAAATTCAAATCGATTATTGATATATTCTTAAAATTACTAAACACAATTTGACAGACCACCAAACCAAGTTTTTTGTATGTTGACCAAATCAATTCATGTAGTCCCAGCTCATAATTATTTACAAAAATATATTAAATTCTATTAAAATATACTAATGTACTTATAAATATTTAATAAATTTGTTGAATTTTCTTACCACTGTACTACTGTAAAAAGATGTAAGTTTAATATGTATCTTAAAAACTTAATGAATAAAAATATTTATGTAAATAAAGATACCTAGTGTACTCATGAGCTATGCACAGGGGACATAATAATAGTTTTATTTAAATTAAACCTAATCTTGAAATTAGAACTTTCTTAATAGAAATAAAACTTATGCTAAAAAAAAATAGATATAAGGAGGAATTAGAAAAGAAATACAAAAGGGGGAAATTGTAGATTGAGAAATTTGTGCTAATGTAGTCGACGGCGGAGGAAGCGGCGGCGGCGAAGGGAGGATCGGACGGCGGAGCTACAGTTTTCTGGAGAGACGAAGCGGCGAACCCAGTGCGGCAGTCTACTGCGGCATGAGACGCCGCGGTGGAAGGTCTTCGCCGGAAAAAGGAAGTGATTGGAAGAGAAGAAGTTGATGAGAGATAGAGAGAGAGAGAGAGAGGATACAGTTGATGGCTGGTCGAGAAGAAAGGAAGGAGAGAGATGGTTGGGCCTTTTGCTTTGGGCTAAAATAATTAAAATAGGAAAAAAGAAATGGGCTAAGTGGGTTTTAAATAAATAAATGGGCTACATTTTTTAAGTTGACTGGGCCCTTGATTCAATCAAGAATTGGGCCAAATTATTAAACTTTTAGGCCTCGATTAAATAAAATAGACTATGATTGTATTGTTTGGATTGCTTGATTATGATTAGAATTAGGATTATGGTGCTTTTTGGATGGACTGTAATGTATGGTTTGATTTATTTATTTTTTTGACATGGGAAAAGGTGAGCGGTAGAGATTGAACTCGAAACTATCTGTTCACAGACAATATCTATTACTGCTTGGATATCCACAAAAGGGGCGATGGTTGATTAATAATCACCCCATATTTGGAACGATAAATTATCATTCAATTAGTGGATAAGATCACGAGCCTAGTTATTAATTACAGATCAAATCATTCAAACCAAACATTTGATTAAGTTGAATTATTTTATCATTCAAGCCTTATCAATCACACCAAATGAGGCCAAATTAAATAAGAATAAAGTGCTTCTAAGTTATTACAATTTCAAAGATATAATAGTCTTCTCGTCTCTAGTAATTTTAGAAAATTTTAAATGTACTCGTATATTTGTAACTAAATTCATATACTACTTTTCATAGTTAGTATTCCCTCCGTCCACTAAGATAGTGGCACATTATTGGTGATACGAGTTTTAAAAATGTAAGGTGATTAATGTTATTTGAGGGGAGAAAAGAATTCACCTTTTTGAATTTGTGTGGGGTTTAAAATATAAAAGAGTGGTGGGTCATGTACTAAAATAAAAAGTGCACATATTTTGTGGACGTACCAAAATGGAATTATTACTACACTCTTGGTAGATGGAGAGAGCTTATTTTAAACATCTCATAAAATACAAGAGCTTATAAGATGTAATTCCTCAAGAGTTTATAAGGTGTTCAAGTGTTTGGATAATTAAGCTTACAAGTTCAAAAAAATGAAAATTGAAAAAATAAAAATTGAGATAAAAAATCTGAAAATAAAAAAATGAAATGTATATATTATACATGTATAATATGAAGAAAATCTGAAAAGAAAAAATGAAAAAATTTAAAATTATAAAAATTGAAAAAAATGAAAAATATAAAAATCTGAAAAAAAATCTGATTTTCTTTAAAAAAAATCTGAAATTACAGTACAAACTTAAAAATTATGCAAAAAAAATCAGAAAAAAAAGTTTAAATCTCGAAAGTTTGTTTGCTATTGTAAAAGTGTAAAACATGTTCTCTCTCTTTTCTTCAACTTATTACTCTTTTACTATGATGCACATATTCTTCAAAAAAAAATACTGTGTTATCGTATCGAATTTTCGTTAGGGTGTGATTTTTGTCAGATTCACGCTCAATTCCTCATGTGGCATATCCTTCCAAATAGAAAATAAAAAATAATCGGATTCACGAGCGGAAACGTCGCGAATCCCGTGGGTGTACGAGTTAATTTTGACAACTTTATTAGAGCACTCACAGCAGGTATTATGCTAAAATAACAAAAAGTGGGATAAAAAGTACATCCAATAGATCTCCTAAATTGAGTGGACCCCACAAAAGTATTTACACTTCCTTAAATTTTTCCTCAAATTTATACCTCCCTAAATCTACTTTTATCTTACAAATTGAGTTGGGTCCACCATTTTTATAAAATAGTTAATGAAAATAGGAGAACTGTTGTATGCATTTGTATAAAGAAAGCTTGAGGAGTAAATTTAGGAGCAGAATTTTGAGAATTCTGCTGGGACTACTCTTAGAATTATGACTTATGTATTGTGGTAATGATATTTGAATTGTTATTTTATTGCTTAATTAAATTACATAACTGAAAATGCTTATGTTTTGGGGGAGGGAAAATGTGAATTACGTACATTAGATATGAAAATTTAAATTACTATATATTTTATAAATGTGATATATAATTAAATATTACTAATAACTGAACGTATCCTTGTCAAATCGCACCCTGCACCTTATAATTTTCAATATTTCGTATCCTCGTACTCGTAACGTATCGCTCACATACTCACTCCCACACACTCGTGCAACATAGCTCTTTTTACTGTCTTTCATGTGGAATCGGGTCGTTGGAGAGAAAGATAGATGATTTTCAATTTTTTTCTATTTCAAGAGAATCAGATTATTTTTTTTTCGATTTAAGACATTTCGCATTTTCCAAAAAAAAAATATTATTTCTATTTTCAGATTTTTTTTATTTAGATTCAGATTTTAGGAAAATATGATCAGATTTTTTTTTTTAAATTTCAAATTATAAACTCAAAAAAAAATGATAACTGATGGAAATAAGTAAATTGGTATAAGATCCTGAGAAAAATAAGGTAGGATAGATGAACTTATTTTTTTGGGAGCTTATAAATTGTTTTGGATCTTATTTTGTCATACACTTTACAAGAACTTATAAGCTACTAAATATCTTATAAGATGTTTTAAGGAGCTTATAAGCTTAGCCAAACACTCCCCAAGTATTATTAAGAATTCTAAGGCTATAAAGGTTGAAACGCCCCTCAATATGGTAAGCATAAAAATACCCACCCCTCAAAAATTGAGGTATCTTCTTCTGTACAATATTTACACACTCTCCTGATTTCATTCTCTCTAAATTGTTGAATACTAATTCGAGTGTCAGAGTCTCTACATTGAGGCTGCCCCCGATTTTTGTTTTGCAGGCTTGCCAATGTGATCTCGATGGAGAAGATGATCAATCATTGAGATTATTTCAATCATGTCATTGCAACTGGCACCGTCTGTGAGAAAATCGAGCTGAGACGTGAGATTTTCCTGATCTAGTCACTGAAAAATATTCCTTTTTATCTAGTCATTGAAAAGTATTCCTTTTTCGTCTGTTACAATAGTAAGGTCCAATTCCAAAAATGGAAACGATTAACCCTTCAAAAGCTGTGAGACCTACCACTTTTTATCTTTTTTACTCTTATTTCTTAATAACCGTACCCAAAGCAAGTAAGACTTTGTTATTAGGACGGAGGGAATACAAATTTGTGGCCACTTAATGGGAATTTATGAGATAGAAAAGAAAAGAGTAAAAAACTAGGTAAGGAGGATCACATCATAATATGATTCTAATTGCGAATTTGGGAAAATCACGTCTAAGAGCATCTCCAACACTCCTCTAAAATAGCTCTCATCTCTATTTTAGAGGCCCTTTTCTCTCCAACAATGTTCTATCCCTTCACTCTATAATAGAGATTTGAATAGTATCCCTTTACTAGTAGATGAATACTATTCATTTCTCTATAATTTTCTTTTTGTTTTTCCTTTTTTTTTATTACATTTAGTTATAGTAGTACTTCACTAAACATATGACATTTAATTATATTTTAGATATTAAATTATACTATATATATAGTATATTAAAAATATTTGGAATATAAAATTACTAGATTTCAACAACATAAATCACTAAAAATAAGATTCAACAACATTTCAACAATATATTACTAGATTCCAACAACATTTATAGATACGAAAATTAAAAACTAGATTCCAACAACATTAAAGATACGAATTCTAAAATTTAGAAAGATCGTCTCCACCACTTCCATCACCTTCAAGACCCGGAAATAAATTCCTAAACATATTGATTTTAATGTGGCTCGTACATTGAGTTATATAGAAATATTGAAACTTTTAATTTTAAATAACTAAAAATATTATTTTAATTTTATTTGATTTTGTGCATTTATTTTTTATTAATTACCTTATCATTAATATAGTGTGTAAAATTAAAGAAATAATTTAATTTTTTTGAAATAGAGTAGGAAGTAGAGTAATTGTTGGAGATGATGTGTGTTCTCTACTCTATAATAGAGTAGAGAACTCCTCTATTATACCAAAACTCTTGCAGATGCTCTAAGGACTCAATAATATCTCGAATTAAATTTCACGTATTAATATTTACTCTGCGATATTATTATGATTATTATTTAGAGGTGCAATTTGAAAGTCATTTAAGATAGTAAAAATATAATTCTGTCAAGAAATTTAGTTTCAATAAATTATAGCCAACTTTTCAATTTCGGATCAATTTGCCCATGATAAATTTCGGATCATTCGTACCAACGCTAGTACGAAATCACCATATTCATACTAAATTATTACAGAATCGTGGCGCACGCGCTTGGACGCTAGTACGAAATATACCATTTGCACCAATGTACTTCAGCAGTCACATCAACTTTTTGGTAACGTTAGTACGAAATCAACATATTCGTACCATTCGTAGGTACAACTGCTAGAAAATCAACATATTCGGACCATTCATTGGTACGACTGGTACTAAATCAAAATGTAAGGACAGTATAGGGACTTTGTATCGAAAGTTGGACAATACAAATTAAGATGTTTTTGCCAAAATTGATGTAAACTAAATTTCCTTGACAAAATTAAACTTTTACTATCTTAAGTGCAGTTTAATTGGTAAGACGTTTCTCCTCCAACTTATAGGTCGGGAGTTCGAGTCATGTGTACATGTTTTGTGAAACTAAAAAAAATGACACTATTAACTCTATTATTTATGGGCATAACAAACTTCCTTTATTGTGAGTGGATTTTGATTTCTTGAATGGGCCTTAAATATGGGCCCAGTAATCAATTTTTAGTCCAAGTTCATGTAGAGAACTGTGTCTTATTTATTGAAACAAATCTAGCCATGAATGAGTTTGGGGTTTCTTATATAAATATAAATATAAATATAAATATAAATATAAATGTTGTGAGAAATAAATTATTCGAATTTTATTTTAAGTCCATGTATGCAAATCGATTCCCGTAAAGCCTATGGACTAGAGAATAGAAAAATATTGTTTGTTGTTTACAAAAGCAACGCTCGTGAAATCTAGATGGAAGCATCATGAAAGAGTCATCAAAAGTTCCATTTCCGTGTGCGTTTGTTAGCCTAGTGATAACATGATCAATGTATGAGGCCGAAGGTCTCGAGTTCAAGTTCACCGTCATCCAGCCTTTAAATTTCTTGTAGAACAATTCAAAAAAAAAAAAAAAAAGTTCGATCTCCAATTCTCTTAAAAGAGGGAAAAAAATAGTTTCATTTCTACAATATACACATATAGAGCAACATTCCGAAGCGGTGGAGCTCAACCTACTATTGGTGTAGTCCACCATATTTTTTATTAATTAATTATTTTTAAAAAAATAGTCTTAAATTAATCTTAATTGAGACTTAATTTATTCTATTATGACTTAATAGTCCTTAATTGAAATTAATAAATCCTAATTATCTCTTAATTACTCCTTAATTTCTTTAATTATCATCTAATTATAGCCAACCGCAAAAAGCAGTTGTTCGTATCCAAAATTTTGAAATTAATACGCCCTCCGTCCCATTTCATTTGGTCCCAAGGCCCGGGCATTGATATTTCAAAAAAACTTGTTTATAATAAAATAAGAGAGAGAAAGTAACTTTTTTTTTTCAGGGTATATTTGTCAAAATAAATAGAAGAGAGAACTAATTGTGGGTGAGTTGGAATAATTATTTGTGGGCCACAAGGGCATACATTGTAAATATGATTTTATATTGAGGAGTTTGTTATGTGTTATGTTTTTATTTTGGGAACGGACCAATTGAAATGAGACTTCCAAATAAGATAATGGAGCCAAATGAAATGGGACGGAGAAGTGTATGGTTAGAAAAATCGATATAATAGGGTTCATTAGACAACCGTATCTACTTTATTCCCATCCAATGTAGATTTGACCTAATAATAACATACAATAAACATAAAGATCTTGATGATGGTACAAGATTTTATTCCTTAAACGTCTAATTGTACCTATAGTTACATCATCTCAATAATATTTATACTGAATAAGTAAATATAGCCGATACAGTTAAGACTATAAGTTCATGCATGAAAGCATTTTATACTAAACTAAGTAGCTTTGAAAAAGAGAAAAAGAAAAACCAAAAAAATACTAATATAAGTATCCAAGGTTTACCCAATTAATCTTCGTCTTATTATGGAGAGAATCTTGACTCGTGAATCAATCTCTCACAAGTTTTTTTCCTAGCAAAGTAATAATAGTGTTTTTTTAGAAACAAGATACGACTAATCAACCTAGTATAAACTAGAATATGTTCATATAAATAGGAAGACAAAAAAGTAACGACAACAACAATAACATAAAAATTGTGTGTGAGATAATCTCGCGCGCGATAATACGGGGGCCAAAATTCAGATCTAGCTAAATCCCTAGATGTTACATTTGTAATTATAATTACAAATAATTCATTGTCCCTCTTTGAGCAAAATTAGCGCTTTCACAACTTGGAACCAGAATTTATGAGAGAGGAAATTTAACACCTTTTTAAAATGAGTATTACTGTACTTTTATTGAGCCACACTTGGGTGCGACAGTCGCACCCATGCGACCGCACCTCAAGTGCCATTTTTAATTTTTATTTTAGTTATTCATTTATTAATTATACAAAATTAGATTACTAAATTTTAATTAAGAATTATAAATCCTTATGAATTACTAAATTCTAATTTTGAACTATTAGTCCCAATTAACCATAATTAAAAAAAATACTCCATTAGATAAGAAAAAAAAAATTAAGAAAGGACTTGGGAGGTCTCGCATGGTGCGATCTCCACACCCAAGTCTGTGTATTATTATTTTATTTTTTTATTGAAATTGAGTCATTCATCTCATTTATTACTTTTTTTAGATGGATACAAGTTATATTATCATATCACAACTTCATGTACTTGAGGTCATGAGACATCTCCCAAAACCTTCCAACATCGATCCATTAATTTATTACATCACTATCGTTCAAAAAAAATTAATTATGTCATTATATTTACCCTGATTATAAAATTGAATGCATTTTTCAAAATATACAAATGTTGGAAATTCTATTAAAGGTGTATATGTAGTATACCCACCTCTCACATGAGAATATTTTAATAATATAATTTATATATATTATTAAAATATTCTTATTTAAGAGGTAAGTGCATGCAGTATATGTATGCGTAAGATAGAATTTCTACAAATGTTGAACGGTCAATTCAGATCTTAAAAGCATGAATATTCCTATTTAAATTAATGAAAGATATTGTTAGGGTTGGGAGTAATTAACATAGGCATGTCGTGTAACAGACAGACACAATAGAGCAGATAATATTCCCTACAGAATACATTTTCAGACACAACAAAATATAGGATGTAATATTCCAACAGCTTCTTTGCATGGGCACTAATAGTTGGAACGCAGAATTTTGGAAAAAGAAATTTGAAGTATTATTATATTTTTGGCCTATTTATTGTGCGTAGAGATAGATCGTATATGCCTCCTACACAACCACCGCCTAAATTATCAAATATTAATATAAAGGGATGTGCCTTGTGACATCAAGAATTTCCATCTCCAAAAACCTTTATTAACTAATAATTAATTACTTTTTTTCTCTCTCTCTATATAGATATATTACATCTTTTTTAGACTTTTAGATGCAATCTTCTAGCTTGTCGTGACCTAATACTTAATTTATTGGGTGGATAAAACCTCCTTAAAGTATTGGAAGACCTTTGTCGGAATAACTAGCTGGACAACATAATAGTTTCTTAGATATTGAAGAAGGATGATGCTAAATGGAACGATTTGATCTAGATCAAAAGTAATTAATTAATCAAATTTCAATGTAAAATGACATTAGTATTTGATATGAAACGATTTGTTGTTGATTATTTGATGCCTAAAGATCGCATAAAGGCTCGTCGTCGGCAGGATTTAAAATGGGTGTAGCTTTCGTTTCGATGCTCGGAATTTCTATTATAATACCATTCTGGAAGCGGAACGACGATTCGGATTGAACTCAACGCGATGAACTAAGTGGTCTCGAGCCTAAATTCCTTTGTTTTCAGACACTTTTGGCCTTTTTATAATTTATGTTATTTTATTTTCAATTTTGTTTCTTTTTGGAATTTTGTTTTCTTTTTGAATTAGGGTTTGTTCTAGGCCTATAAATACATTCTTTGATGTATTGAGAGGCAAACTTTGGTATTTTCTTGATAATAAGATTATATAATTTTCTTCTCGTTAGAAGAGTGTTTGTCTTTTACGTTATATCGTCCCGTGTCAGTATCCATTATATATTTTAGCTTCAGTATGTTCCTCATTTTTCATATCCAACTCATAATTTTAATATAATAAATATAAATATATATATTGGGAATAATAATTCATTAAATATTGGTATTTTCAAAAAGAATTTGATAATTTCATAAACTTTAATAAGGATATTTTAGGTAATATACATTTTCGTTTTTTATTATTGGACACATTTAATCCTATTAGGGGTGGCAATCGGGTCGGGTCGGGTTGGGTTGGGTTCGGGTCGACCTGATTTCGACCCGACCTGTTAAGGCCCAACCCGAACCCGACCTGTTAAGGATATGTTCAACCCGAACCCGAACCCAACCCGAAATTACTAAACCCGAACACGACACGAACCCGACACGAACCAGAAATTGACACGATAATATTCGGGTTGACCCGACACGATAATGACCCGAATCCAAATTTAAATGATTTAATAAGAGAAAAAATATTTGAAAATAAGATTTAATAAAAGAAAAAATATTTTAAAATAAAATTTAATAGAGAAAAATAAATAAATATTAAAAAATTTAATATCTTTTGATGACTTGGAAGGAAATATAAATATCTTATCAATTTAAAAGCTTGATTTGAATTAAATAAATATAATATTAAAAAATATAATTCCTTATCAGGTAACCCGAACCCGACCCGAAATTTTCAGGTCCTTATCGGGTCAACCCGATAAGGACCCGAACCTAATAAGGCTTGACCCAAATCCATTAATTTCGTGTCGGATTATCGTGTCGTGTCGAAAATTGCCAGCTCTAAATCCTATTGATAAAGATCAAATTGATCCGGATAGATTTATCTATTCAAGAAATACTAAAAATCGGTATAAGTCAACAATATACTAATTTATGCAAAAATCATGAGCTATTTCTAGAACCACAAGAAAATCATAGTATGATCACATAACTGATTGTTTCGATGATTTCAAATTATCTCTTGACAAAATATTTCAAATATATCAGCCCATGACTTGATTGACAAGAATGTGTATAGTAACAATTTTGCATGTGCCACATGCTAAAGGCGATTGAAATCAATGACATTTGATTTTAAACTGAGAATTTTAAGACTTCGAGAAAATATTCGAAAAATATCTATGTTGAAATTTCCGAGACGGTTAAAATTATGAACTAATCTCGGCTAATTCCATCACTTGCACTGCATCAACGGCTCAGATTCAGCCACATTTACAAATATAGTAAAAAAAGTTGTATGCTTTAATAAACTGAATTATGTTTAATAAATAAAAATAAAATAATGAGTTTTTATTGATTTCATTTCATTTAAATATTATCATCGTGTTTAATTTTTTTTTGCCACTGAAATACAATCAATTTTAAGATTGAGCATGATAAAAAATAAAACCGATCATAATAAAAAATTTAAAAATGATTATAGTTATAAGAAATAAGATTTGAACCGTTCATATAATACATGTCATAAACGAGGGAATTAGCCAACTCTATCTTTAAACTTTGCTTAAAAGAAAAAGAAAAGAACGAGAAAGACAGAATGCCACAAAATATTATTGGTTTGGAGAATCTTAACTTTGTTAATAGAGGTGTTCACGGGCCGGTTCCGGTTCGGAAAAGTTGGAACCAGTATTCTTGTACTATATGAGAAAGCTATCAATATGTCACGTCCAAGAGAGAATATTACGGAAAACTTTCAATTATCTGAATAATCAGAACTTTTTTGTATAGTCTCATTTTTGTATACGGGGACAAAATATACAGAATTAATTTGTGTGATTTTTTTGCACATCTCCAAAATCAATTAGCTTCTTTAATTTCTAAAAAATTAATTGTGTAATAAGGCATTATCCTATAGGATAAGAGTTCCTTGATTTAGATTCCTAGAAAAACTGTCAATAAAATGTTGTTAGTTTATTCTTACATGTTGCATGCAAAACACATAAAATTTTTACCATTTTAAGCATAATGATGTATAAGGAATCAATGGTGAACTGGGTAATCAGCTTGTCACCTAATTAGTACACGAGAATTTGAGTATTCCATGATACTACAAAGAAAACAGCCAGTGACGACGCTTCTTGTCACTATATATACAAAGTCGTCAGAAAAAACTACCTAGTGACAGACTTAATTTTGTGTTTGTCACTGTATAGGTCTTGACACTAAAAGTCACAGAAGTGTCCTATTTCTTGGGTGACCAATTGAAGTATTTGCGATTTTGAGAAAAAGGAAATCGGCTTTGGAACGAATGCTTTTACAACAGGAGGAAGAAAAAACAAGGAAAGAATTTTTTTAAAAATTTTCTTTTTTATAACTAGCTAGGTATTATAGTTATAGATGAAGAAAACATATGCAAATAAGTGATATCATGTAAATTCTTAAAATTTATCTTGACAAAAGTTAAAATAATCATTTTAAAAAAGCAAAAAGAAATTCTAACCATTAATTATTAAAAGATACTAAATACTAACTAAAATTTCTATAAAATTACTCTCTTGCCCTTATCCACACAAAAGGACTCTATCTCTCTCTCTCTCACTCTCTCACAAAGACACAGGCACGCGCGCACACAGACACCCAAAGAAACATGCACACACACAGAAACACACGCGCGCGCACCAAAAATAATTTCCTTGATCATTTTCTCTAATTGTGACTTAATAAATTTTAATTGGGGATTAACAATTCTAATCTAATTATTAATATAAACTCTAATTATGCGTTAATTATCCCTAATTCCCCGATTATAATTCGATTCTTAAGAATTACAAAATATGGATTTTATTGCAGGCTTATTGGGGTCGTCTGTTATCCCAAGTTATAATTTTTAATTTCCTTTTCTTTTTATATATGAAGACATTATTTGGCAATCAATTTTACGGTGGTTGTACCCAAATTTTTTCCCTAGATATTTGTATATAAACTTTATACATAATTCGTTTACATTATTCTAGGAAGTCCAACTATTTCCTTCGAGTTAAAATCGAATAAAAAATAAGTTTAGGGCATATAAATATACCAGCATATATAAGCTGTTAATTGATTGATGGTTAGCTGTTAGCCTGTTATATAGCAACTATTTCTTTTTTCTGATATATATATCTGGCCAACAAAGTAACCAAAATCCAACCTGTGTTTTAACATTTAATCCATCTTTGCCCATAAAGTCATGTCCACAGAATCTTGCTCAAATCTTTCACACTACAATAATCTTTGAAAATAATTAACTAAACTACTATATATTGAAAGCTAGGTCGGCCTCATTTAATTAGGTCTCACAACAAAATAAATCAGAAACAAATCGAAAAATTATGGGAACATATTTCAAATAATTCTACACATTAAACTAAATCTAAATATATTTTCGACGTTTACGACACAATATAAATAATACACGGTAGGGGTATGCACGGGCCGAACCGAACCGAAAAACCGACCGAACCGATGGGTTATGGTCGGTTCGGTTCAATTTTGGATTTATTGGTTGTTGGTTCGGTTTGCTATATAAGGAAAAATTGGTTTTCGGTTTCGGTACCGGTTTCGAAAAATTTGATCGGTCGGGCACCGAACCGACCGAACTACTACTATTAAATATATTATATATATTTTATAATATATATATATATATATATATATATATTCATATACACATTAAAAAAAAACCTAACCCTATTCCTCTACCTTCTACACACGGAGTATTGTTATTCCTAATTTTTATGTTTTGAATTTTTGTGATACATTGTATGAAAATATGTGAATTTTTTGATTTTTTTCTTATCTGTCGGTTTAAAAAAATAACAGCCGAACTGACTGAATTTTTCGATTTGGTACAAAGGGTCAATTTGATCGGTTTCGATTTTAAAACTTTTGACCGATTCAATTATCGGTTTATATAATTTTAGCCGGTTTAACAACCGACCGGCCGATGCACACCCCTAATACACGGACTCAATGTCCGGCCGATACTTAGGCAATTTCACTCTCATCAACCGCCCTTTTCTCTGTCTCTTTAGAAGTCGCAATAATGCACCCCTCCCACCCCCCTCAACGCACCCCCTGCCTATACATATATATACATACATACATGCATGTGTATATATATATATATACGTGTATTGCCAGTTAATGAAGCTAAGCAACAATGGCGATCTCTGTGCATGTAAAGAAAGCAACTGTAATCACTCCTTCAGAACCAACTCCAAACCACATTCTCCGACTTTCCGCCATAGATTCTCAGCTTTTCGTGCGTTTTACATTCGAATATTTGCTCGTCTATCAACCTCGCCGCGGCGTTGATCGAGATGCGATCGCAGAGAATGTGAAGTCGGCTTTGGGCCGGGCTTTAGTGCCATACTACCCACTAGCGGGGAGGGTTCGGGCTCGGGCCGACGGGCTGGGCCTTGAGGTCGTCTGCCGGGCCCAGGGCGCCGTGTTCATCGACGCGATCTCCGCCGCAGCCGCCTCCGAATTCGACGGGGCTCCGCGGCGGAGGGCGCAGTGGAGGAATTTCCTCTCCTTGCACGTGGCGGACGTCCTTAAAGGGGCCCCACCACTCGTCGTCCAGCTAACGTGGCTGCGGGACGGCGGCGCCGCCCTCTCGGTGGGCTTCAACCACTGCCTCTGCGACGGCGTCGGCAGCGGCGAGTTCCTAAATTTTTTCGCCGGGTTGGCTCTCGGGAGCAAGCGGGGGCGGGGGGTGGGGCCGCGGCCGACGTGGAGTCGCCATCTTTTGGACCCGGTGCCGCTCGGGCGGAGGCGGGTCGACTCACTGAGTCTCCCGGAATTCCGGAGCGTCCCGGATCTCTGTGGATTTGCCGCCCGTTTTGTTGGAGAGAGGCTTATGCCTACTTGTGTGACGTTTGATAAGCATAGATTGGATGAATTGAAGAGAATGACGAGAGCGAATCACACGTCGTTCGAAGTTCTGTCGGCTCATGTATGGCGGAGCTGGGCGAGATCGCTCAACTTGGCGCCGAGTCAGAGAGTGAAACTCGTGTTCAGCGTGAACATACGAGAGCGAGTCAGGCCGAGTCTGCCGAGCGGGTACTACGGGAACGCGTTCGTCCTGGGGTGTGCGGAGGCGCGCGCGGCGGAGCTGGCGGCGGAGGGGCTGGGCTTCGCGGCGGCGGCGGTGGCGCGGGCGAAGGAGAGGGTGGGAGAGGAGCACGTGAGGGAGGTGGTGGAATCGGTGAGTTGGAAGCGGGCGAGTGTGGACTCGGTGGGAGTGTTGATAATGACGCAGTGGTCAAGGATGGGGCTGGAGAGTGTTGACTTTGGAATGGGTGGGCCCGCTCAGGTGGGGCCCCTTTGCTGTGACAAATACTGCATTCTGTTGCCGGTTTGTGGCGTAGACAATGCGTTAAAAGTCAACTTGGCGGTCCCACACACTGCGCTTGACCAATACCTCTATTTTTTGACAAACATTTATGTCTAATAATAATTGAATCTAATTAATGTGAAGCGAGGCCACAAAAATAAGTGTTCTTTAATTACTCCATCCGTCCATTTATATAGGGTGATTGAAATTTTCACATGGATTAGAAAATTTATTGGAAAAGTAAATTATATAGTAAATTTCTTAATATGACCCTATTTATTATTTGACTATGTATTTTTTATGAGTTAATCAGAGAATTAAATAGGGATATATTAGTAAATGAGCTAAAAAACATTGTTTTTTATGAAAACAAGCCTATATATTTGGGACATCCGAAAATGGAAAACAAGCCTATATAAATGGGACGGAGGGAGTATATTTTATTATACTATGTGTTTTTAATTTTGGATGTTGTCGAAGAAATATTTTTGGAGAAATAAGTTTGACAAATGCAATTAAATAAGTTTGACGAATTAATCAGGTTTTGGTTATTTTTCAATTCAATTATTCTTTTGGATGGTAATAAAATTTTATCTTATAATCAAGTCTTAAGTATAAAGTTTCCAAATTACATCGCAATTTTTTTTTTAGTGCACGAGAGGAACGAAAAGAACGAAGCCAAGGACATCTGAGTCTCTGTCTCGAGTGAATTTGTCTCAGTAAATTTTTTTAGTAATTTTGAATAACTCATAAATACCTATTTCCTTTGGGCTCCGAAAGAGCATGTGACATCAACTGAACTTAAAAATTGCCATGTTCATGTATATTGCTCAAGAAAAACATTGTGGAGTTTTAAGAACATGTGAGTTAGTTCGTAACGGTTTAGTAATTGGAGTTTTTCATGCTTATGGTCAGTTAATAGAGCATCTTATTTTTTAGCGCAATCTGACGCGTTTATTTCAAAAGATCAATTGTTTGGACAAAACATTTTTCAGAGTGGTTGATGAAAAAACAATCGTTTTTTTTCCGATATTTCTTAAATTAATAAATTAATTTCTGTTTGAAAAAACAACTATATAAGAAAAATTACAAAAAAAAAAAAAAACAAAGATGAGAAATTCGGTTTTAACATACAACACACATTTGAAAATATCTGGATCCAGCCCAGCCCAGCCAGTCAACAGTCTTAAGGTTTGGGCCTCATATATTTAGTGGACATAAGGGCCCATTTCCAGATCTATTTGGAAATTTTCATGTAACTTGGGGATAAAACTTTTATTTTATTTATATTTTTTTGGGAAAAATGCATATAAATACATGAACTTTCCTCTTCCTTTCATTTTGCACATGACTTTTGAATTTTCTCCCTAAAATCACAACCTTTTGATTTTGTTCAATTTTTCCATAATTTTAAATTCTGCCCAAATTAAAAATGACTTGGCGCATATGTAGCAGTCGGGCATGTTCCGATCTCTTTGCCGTTCGACAAATTAAACGACATAGTTTTTAAAAATGCAGTACGACGTCGTTTCATGCGAAATTAGGGTGAAAATTCGTACGTCATACTGCATTTTTAAAAACTGTGTTGTTTAATTTGTCGAACGTTAGAGAGGTCGGCACATGCCCGACTGCCACATAAGCGCTAAATCAGCTTTAATTTGGGAGGAATTTAAAACTATGGAAAAATTGAACAAAATCAAAAAGGTTGTGATTTTAGGGGGAAAATTCAAAAGTCATGTGCAAAATGAAAAATGGACCAAAGTTCATGTATTTATATGCATTTTTCCCTATTTTTTTCTTACCGGTTTAAGTTAATAATTGGATGGAATGATAAATGATGAAACTATGAAATAAGAAATATTTGTTCGGTATATGGTTTTATAATGGAATTTTCATATAGTAGTAAATGCTCCATTTATTTCTAAAGGTGTCAGTACCAGATTGCGCTAAGAGCATCCACAACCCTTGCGCCACTTAGGGGCGTGATGGGTTGTGGTCCTACCATTACACCTTTTGCTGTATTGGTGTGGCGTGATAGATAGCGTGATGGAATTAGTTTTGAGAAGTTGAATTTTGGGACTAATTTAGGGGATGGTGTGGTCTTATAGCGTACTCGTCGGCAATTTGGGACTCGTTTAGTCAAGACCTGTTGGTGAATAAAACTTTTCCAGACATATAGGGGAACCAAGCCGCAGACATGGGATTGTTGGGATCCATTTGTATGAAGAGGAGAAGATGAGTAGGAAGTATTAATGCAGGTTTAGCATAAAAAATTTAGAAACATCATCTAGAGCGCTATTGAAAAATATTGTGATTGAAAAATATTGTGATGCAGAGATGATGTTATATAGAAATGACCTTTGTGTTCAACTTCCACTTCTCTCCCTTTCTCCAAATAAAAAAAATGACCTTTGTATGTTACAAATAAGTCAAAAGATTATCGAGTAGAACTTCCGTACAAACGTCTGAATAGTGACAATCATTAATTAAGCTCTAATTATGAATTAAAATATTCTAATTATAAATTATTAAACTTTAAATCATAAATAACTAAATTTTAATTAACCACTCGTTATCCTAATTACCTCATAATTAACCTATGCCTATTATAAAAGATCATTGTTTACAAAATTTGATTTGCCCATTATATCCTTATTATAGTATTTTATTAATAGTATCTATTATTAGATGATTATTTTATGTTTGACATATATATATATATATATATTATTAAAATCTATCAGTATTACGTGCATCACACGTACCACTCAACTAGTTATCTTAAATGAGAATTGTGGAAGTCTGCATCCAAGTTTTTAACAAGATTATAAGTATATGTATGTTTATTATTTTAAGGTTCTATCGTCGCTAATTGTATTTAAGTATGTCTTATTACATACTCTATTATGATTTAATTCCATACAACCTTCGTATTTCGTGATAATGGATCTAAGCATCTCAAGTTTAACTATCTAGCATGTGCGCGAGATCAATCGGGAAAATTTTCTAGGCTGACATGGCAATCGTGCATGCTTCACGTTCTTCCTGAAAAGACAGTCTTGCCCCTCGTTCGCGTGAAAGCTAGATACGAAAAGACAAAATGCCCCTTAATGAGCAGATCGATCTTAAATTATTATTTTACCCTCATTGTAAAATAGCACATATATTTATTTTCGCTTCAAATTCATTACATAATTCGGATCTAGGTTGACCTCCCAGGGTGAGGAAAGAATGGCATTAAAGCTTGAAGATTGTTCTTATTTCATTCTATCAACTCAAAGTATACGCCTTCGGCAAGTCATGCTTAATTCATCTGGTTTTTTCCTTTCTTTTAAATTTTGTTAGTTGAGACTTTTACTGGTCTCAATAATTATGTTTTTAAATCTAGATCGGATAAATTTTTTGACAGTGATAATTGTAGGAACTGCCAATTGATAGGTCGACTCATATTTACCCACGGATATATTTTGGTTATCTAACAATTACACTTGTAAATCCGTCCTATGAATGCTCCTATGAATTAAATACACTCATAGGATGTTTATTAGTTATACATGCGAACTGTGAGGTTAGAGACTCCAGAGTTGATCTTCTAAACTGTTCCCGAGCCAAGGATCGATGTTGGATGGCAACGAGCTTCGATCTCTTTCTCACACTAAAGTGGCGGCTACACCTCTCTTTCTCTCTAGGTTTTCTGCTTTTTAATTTTACGTAGAATGATTTTAATTCTGATGTAAACTGTGATATATATTACTGGTATATAATACCTAATTATCAGAGCTCATCTAATTAAATCAAGACCAGTCCAGATGGGCTAGAAGAGAGAGTAGGCGCCACTTTTAGAGGCCATGGCCTAGTGGGCCAGTTAAGGAATCTACTAGTTTAAATAAGGTGTAGGCCTCCAAGTGTCTGATTTCTTTTATTCAAATCAGAATATAAATCAGTCCACTAGTATTAATTTACTCCACTAAAAAATTAATACTGAATTACCACCTTATTTATTTTGTGAGTCGGGGCTAGTATTAGATATAATTAATCTCCGTATTTAAGATATCAATTATTCATTAAGTAATTAAATGCCTCAGCTTTTAATCAACTAATTAATTATTTAACAATAAATAATTATCTTGAGTGCTACCACTTTCATGTTAAGCTATATCAAAAATATTGCGGTGATTTACTTTTTACACAATCATTCAATTCTTGCCCCTGGACAAGTCATTCAAATAAAATATTTGTTGAGCTTGTGAGGCCTAAATAAATGGCTCGTCTTTATACTATTCTGATGTAATGTCAACTGATGTCAAATTATTCTCAACTAACATTCTTTTTCCCTTTGGATTAGTATTGTACCATTTGCAACGAAACACGAATACCTTTCTCTGGTAAACAAAATCTAGCTCTTTGATTTCAAGTAAAATACCATAAGACATGATATCATCACTTTCATCACCACCCCATGTACAAATTCCACTACATTGTGTCTTGAACTTGTCATCAAGTTCCTTGCAACGAAATCTTACGCCATTTACAACACAACTAACCCAACTTGTGTAATGATCCTCAGAAAATTGTGAGAGAGAATATAAATCATCTGTTGCCCTGGGATCATTATTAACTTTAAGAATTGTCATTTATGAAAAATACAAAAGAAAAAAGAATTAGCAACTATCATTATCATAATTTTTTGAAATCATATAGAAGAATGTAGGAACATAATTACCTTTTTCCTTGAACCAAGTAGGAAATTCATTTTTCTGAATTGTATCAAAATTTTCTTCTCATATATTCCTAGAGCGCATAATTTTTTTGTGCTCGCTGCAATTAAAAGTAAGTGAGTTAAAAATCATTAAATAAACTTTTACATATTTATAAATATCAAAA
Organism: Agastache rugosa; assembly: GCA_031470985.1. NCBI lineage: Eukaryota > Viridiplantae > Streptophyta > Magnoliopsida > Lamiales > Lamiaceae > Agastache > Agastache rugosa. The sequence continues at coordinate 34,408,390 of CM062606.1, read as the reverse complement.
GGATTTTCTTACTCACTTTATATACGTAACAAGTCCCATCTCCACAATTATTTAGAAGATACCATTGCACCACATTGCGATATTCTTTTAAAATTTCATATGTAGGTGCTCCCAATATGCGAATCTTGTTGTTGAATACCTTCATTGAGTACTTTGCAGTAGGTATGTCCTAATTGCATTCTAGACGATTAAATCTTGTCTTAGTATTTTATAAATAGTGAGACAAGAATATAAGCGTCTCATCAACTATATATGCTTCAGAGATAGAGCCGTCGGGACACGCAAAGTTACGAACATATCCTTTTTATATACCCATACGACGTTCAATACCAAACATCCATCTTTGACTAACCGGTCCTCCTAATAATGCTTGTTCCGGTAAATGCACACATAAATGAACCATGATAGTGAAGAATGCCAATGGAAATATCTTTTCAAGTTTGCACAATAAGATAACAATCCCCTTCTTCATATCCTCGAGCTCACTAACATATAAAATTTTAGCACACAACTTTTGAAAGAATTGAGAAATCTCAATTAGCACGACACGTATTTTCTTGTCTAAGAATGGAAGAATGGCTACTGGAAGTATTTTTTGGAGCACTACATGACAATCATGGGTTTTCATTCCTCCAAGCGTGTTAGAATCCATTACACATCGGCTGATGTTGGATGCATACCCATCTAGTAGACGAACTGACATTATAAAATCACAAAACTTCATACATTCTGCTTTACTCAATGTGTAATTCGCATGAAGTTTTACAAATATCCCATTTCTCTTCCTGAGCCATAATTCTTTACGAATGTTGAGATCTTGCAAGTCTAAACGTGCATTTACAGTATCATTATACTTATTAGGATCATTTAATAATGTCCCTATGATATTGTCACAAACATTTTTTTCTATGTGCATGACATCAAGATTGTGACGCATCAATAATGAGGACCAATATGGAAGTTCAAATAAAATACTCTTTTTGACCAATTCAGCTCATCTACACCACGCTTGCGCTTTCTGTCTTCATTATTAGGTGTTTTTCAGGAGTCAAGATAGGTAACTCTTCCAGCTGTAACACAATATCATCACCAGAAAATTAACGAGGCGGCCCTCTTCTTTCTGGTTTTCCATCATATTCTGTGCTTCTACGCCACGAGTGCGTGGCATCTAAAATATATCGATGGCCTGTATAGCATTATTTTCCACAAATCTGTTTTGAACGAGTATTCTCTAGGCATATTGGACATGCTAATTTTCCCATAGTGCTCCATCCCGATAAATATGCATATGCTGGAAAGTCACTTATTGTCCATTTAACGGCTGTACGAAGAGTGAATTATGATTTAGAGTATTCATCATAAGTCTGAACCCCGTTGAGCCATAAAACCTTAAGTTCATCCATGAACGGTCTAAAAAAGACATTAAAGTTTTTTCTTGGGGACTTTGGCCCAGGAATCAATAATGTCAGTAAGTAGTTGCTCTTATGCAATGTACGCTAAGGAGGCATGTTATAAGGCATCAAAATAATTGGCCATATACTATATGATGTTATCATTGTGCTAAAAGAATTAAAACCGTCTGAAGCTAGACCCATTCACACATTCCTTGAATCGGCAGCAAAATCAGGATGTAACTCATCGAAATGTTTCCATGCCTTCCCGTTAGCAGGATGACGCAACACTCCAGACTCTTTCTTGCGAAGTTCTTTATGCCAATGCATATCTCTAGCTGTGTGTCTTGAACAATATAGCCGCTTTAGACGAGGCGTGATTGGAAAATATCGTAGCCTTTTATGTGGAATCTTCTGACATACATAGCAATTACTTCTACAAACTGGACACACCGTAGCATTCTTGTGTTCTTTGTAAAAAATAGCACAATCATATCTACAAACATCAATAGTCTCATCCAACTTCCAAAAGTAGTTTCCTTGTTTCATAATAACTATTTGGGCAGTTATTACCTAAGGGAAATACCTCATGCAGTAACTTCAACAACATCTCAAATGATTTGTCACTCCATTTGTTCATCACTTTAATATTCATTAGCTTCACTACAAAGTTCAATGCAGACTCGCCGCAGTCCTCATACAAAGGCTTATGTACAACTTTGTATAACTCCTCATAACGGGCATTTTCAGTACTTGGTTGTTGGTTTTCATTGAAATCATCAGTCGGGCCAATATCAAAAAATTGATTGTCGAAAGTATCATGTAGCCCTGCTTCTAAACCATCAGCGTCTTCAGTAGTGAAATTCTCACAAGAATCCTCATTACTTTCATCCTCGCCATGGTAGATCCACCGTGTGTATGAGCTATCAAATGAGCTCTAATGACTTCAATACTTTGCCATCTTATATTCATACAATTATTGCAGGGGCATAAGGTTAATCCCATTGAATTGAGGCATTGTTTGATAATATCTATGAACTTGTGGATCCCTTGTATATACTCAGGAGATATTCGATTTGTGTTCTTTACCCACTGATGTTCCATATTATTTCTATGTATCTATCCAAAAAATAATGAAAGAATCTTTGTTCAAGTGTTACAAGTATGATATAAAATAGTGTAAATGATCAATTAAAATTATATGACCAAAATATAAACATATATAAAAGCAGAACACTAATATTTTGTCCTTAATTATATGTTGTGCTTAATCGTCCTAGTTTTGGAGGTGGAAGAATTTCCTGGGCCAAACTGAAGCCAGATTATCTAAGGTAATTTAATTATGCGCACACACCTTACAACTTGAGCTCAATACAAACCAAATTACATTAAAGAAAAATATAATGCAATAAATAAAATGTTGGCCTATACTTTGCTATCAGAATATGATCGTGCAAATTAAAGTAGATGTGTGTGGCCTCTGTATTAGATTTGGCAATTAAATATTTAGCCATTTTGCCGGATAACAGAATCGATTAATATGGCAGTAGATCTTTTAAACTAAAACCTATAAATTCTAGTATCACAACATACCAAACTCATAGTTTTCTATCATCTAAAATATTACGAGAAAAAAACAAAACAGAGAGCAGAAGGACAAGTTAATAACAAATTAACAAGAAATTATATCATCTAGAATTTATTTAAAACATGACAATCAACCAAATGGATATCAACAGAGAAGACTCTTTAATTAGCAGTGACAGTATCAAAACATTAAATATTACCTCTCACTGATAGAAACGCAATGATGTCCACAATCGGTCTTATACTCCTTTTGTTTTAGTTAATCTTGTTGTATGTTGTTTACGTCGATTTCTTCTGATAAGAATATTCTCGGGTCGATGTATAGCAATAGAGCAGATTAGATGGGAAGAAAAATATGAACGAGAATTATTTATTTTTCAGAACGAGCTAGAAGAAAGAGTTCACTGTGAAGAGATATATAGCAGTAGAAAGATTCAAGGGATGTAACAATCCTGAAATATTAATTGTAACAAACTAACAGATTTATTTGATATTTTTTCTATTTCTTTTTCTCTTTTTTTATTTCTTGACATGGAAGATAAGAGTTGATTTATTAATAATTACAGATTAACTTTAAAAACTAATAATATTCTACAAATTATTGCTTACATGTATTTTATATATATAAAAACTTCTTTTTTCCCTTCTCCCTTTTCCTTAGTTCTTTGGGACGTCCCTTTACACATATTATATCGAGGAATTAATTATTTTATTTTAATAATTAGTAATTGCAAAAAGTTATTCACCCAAAATATAGAATTAGTAAGTATTGATAACTAAAATTGTAATATAAGTATATCATATTAATATAAGTATAATAGTTCATTAGAAGTTTATTATTATTATAATAGTGTGCATTCTTACAAATTTTACTGGCCATACAATATTCTTACTGTGCATCCACAATTTATTAATTTTTTTGAAAGGAAATTTTTCATTAACTAGTCAAATTGGCAAAAGTAATATCTAAATGCACAAATTATTAATTTAGAAAGACTATGTTACATTTGTCGAGGTGAATACTACCTTGCTCAAACTTGACTCGTTTATTTCGAGTCGAGCATCGAGCTTTATTTATCGAGTACAATAGTATAATATATTTACAATAACAAAATAAAGTTATTTAAATACTTAATTCAAATATAACAAATATACAAATTAACAACATTTATTAATAATAAATAATTGAAATTACAGAAGATGAATAACTAAAATTGAATTACTAATATAAATAATTGAAATTACAAAGTACTATCAAGCTCTTCAAGATCTTTAATATAATGCAATTAGCTGCTCTGAATATTAAGGTGGTAAATCCACTTTTATTTCAAGCTCTTCAAGATCTTTAATAAACTATTTTTCTTGAGTGAGAAGAAACTCTAACTCGAGTTTGCTCTTTCTGATTAAAGCGTCGGCTACTACGTTTGTTTTTCCTGGATGATAGGAAATCTTGCAATCGTAGTCTTTTATTAGCTTGAGCCATCTTCTTTGCCTCATATTTAACTCTTTTTACTTGAAAATGTATTTGAGACTTTTATATAAAGATCTCACACTTGGCTCCGAAAAGATAATGTTTCCAGATCTTCAGAGCATTTACGACTACTACTCACTAAAATCATGAGTTGAATAATTTATCTCATGAAGCATGAACTGTCATAACGCATGGGCGATGATTTTCCCACTTGCATCAGGACACAACTTAGTCCATTCTTTGATGCACCCGTATAAACAGTGTAGTCTTTATCTGCTTCTGGCACTGCTAAAACTGGAGCAGTGATTAACTTTCTCTTAAACTCTTGGAAACTTTCTTCGCATTCAGGAGACCATTTAAACTTCGATTCTTTCTTGATAAATTTGATCATTTTGGTCTTGCTATCTTGGAGAATCCTTTAATGAATCTCAGATAGTAACCTGTTAGACCCAAGAAATTATTAATTTTACGGGATGAGGTTGGCGATTACAATCTTGGACTATTTGCACTTTGAAGTGTCAACTTTAATTTCTTCGGAAGAATCATGTCTGAGGAGATTTACTTCTCTTAGCCAAAATTCGCATTCGCTGAATTTGACATATAATTTCTCAGATTTCAGCTTTTCTAAGACAAATTAGGAGATGCTCTTTATACTCCGGTTCACTCTTTGAATACAAGATAGTGTCATTAATGAAGACTATGATAATTTTATCCAATCATTCATGGAAAACTCTGTTTTGTTAAAAGTTTTGTTATACTATTATACTACTTTTGCTATGATGGTTGCTACTGCTTTGGCTACTATGGCTGTGGAACTTCTTTTATGGCCTTTGGATACTGAGCCGATGCTGATTAGGTCTTCTTCCACCTACTCCTTGCTCTTTACTCGCCACTGGTACATAGGAAACTTCTTGCGATCTCTGAAACGAACAATCTTGCTAATGAAAAGCGATTGATTGCTGCTGACTTTGCCTTTGCTACGACTTCTTGCTAGATTGATTTCCAACATTTCACTTTCTTTTTCTCTTTGGATTCTGACCTTCGCATGAATATTGCTGGTTGGCGGTTGCTGGAGTTTGAACTTGACATGGAGGAGGTGCTAGGATTTTGGACTAGCTTTTCTGACTATGCAACCACTTCATAACCAGAGCTCGGTTTAACGCTTCAGCATAAGTCAAAATACTTTTGACTTACTAGTATAATAGTATAACAAAACTTTTAACAAAACAGAGTTTTCCATGAATACAAGATGATCTCCTCAGACAATTTTATACAATCATTCATTCCGGTTCACTCTTTGAATACAAGATGATCTCCTCAGACATGATTCTTCCGATGAAATTAAAGTTGACACTTCAAAGTGCAAATAGTCCAAGATTGTAATCTCCAACCTCACCCCGTAAAATTAATAATTTCTTGGGTCTAACAGGTTACTATCTGAGATTCATTAAAGGATTCTCCAAGATAGCAAGGCCAAAATGATCAAATTTATCAAGAAAGAATCGAAGTTTAAATGGTCTCCTGAATGCGAAGAAAGTTTCCAAGAGTTTAAGAGAAAGTTAATCACTGCTCCAGTTTTAGCAGTGCCAGAAGCAGATAAAGACTACACTGTTTATACGGGTGCATCAAAGAATGGACTAAGTTTTGTCCTGATGCAAGTGGGAAAATCATCGCCCATGCGTTATGACAGTTCATGCTTCATGAGATAAATTATTCAACTCATGATTTTAGTGAGCAGTAGTCGTAAATGCTCTGAAGATCTGGAAACATTATCTTTTCGGAGCCAAGTGTGAGATCTTTATATAAAAGTCTCAAATACATTTTCAAGTAAAAGGAGTTAAATATGAGGCAAAGAAGATGGCTCAAGCTAATAAAAGACTACGATTGCAAGATTTCCTATCATCCAGGAAAAGCAAACGTAGTAGCCGACGCTTTAATCAGAAAGAGCAAACTCGAGTTAGAGTTTCTTCTCACTCAAGAAAAATAGTTTATTAAAGATCTTGAAGAGCTTGAAATAAAAGTGGATTTACCACCTTAATATTCAGAGCAGCTAATTGTAACTTTGGAAATAACTCCAGATTTGAAAATAAGAATTTGAATGCTCAAAGAAAGGATGATAAGCTAAAGAAATTGCGACTTAAGATTCTCAAGGAAAAGTAGAACAGTTCCACGAAGTTGGAGATAATACTCTCGTGTTTAGAGAAAGGCTTTTTGATCCAGATAAGAAGAAATGAGAGCTGAAATCATGAGAGAAGCTCATGAAACACCTTATACCGCTCATATCAGAAATACCAAAATATATCAAGATTTGAAGCAAAGATTTTGGTGAGAAGAATAAAACAAGATATAGCTTCAGTTGTAAAGTGATGTTCAGCTTGTCAGCAAGTTAAGGTTTTGCATCAAAGACCTTATAAAAAGTTTCAGCCGTTAGATATTCCAGAGTGGAAATGAGATGATATCACTATGGACTTTGTAACCAAGTTATCGAAGTCAAAAGAGAAAATACAGTTATTTGGATGACTATGAACAGACTGTTAAAATCTGTCACTTCATACCAATTTCAGTAATGTTTGGATCAGATAAGCTAACTCAGCAGTATGTTCATAAAATTGTACGTTTGCACGACATGCCCAAATCGATCGTTAGATCGAGATTCTAGATTTACCTTCCGTTCTGGAGAAGTCTGCAAAGTTAAAAGGGCATCAAAGTTAAATTTTAGCACTATCTTTCATTTTTAGAAGGATGGTCAATCCGAGAGGACAATTCAAAGTCTGGAAGAAAATGTCGATCCCCATTTTATGGAGGCAAAGTAGGCAAAAGTTTTATTCGTATACCCGAAGATCAGAATTAGAGTTCGAAATCGGAAATAAATTTTTTCTGAAAGTTTCGCCTTCGAGAAGAATCCATAAATTTGGCGTGAAAAGAAAGCTTAAGCTTCGTTAAATATGACCGTATGAAATCCTGTGAAGGATAGGTCAAGTTTTGAGTATAAGCTGGCTTTATCGCTAAACTTTAGAAATTCGCGCAGTGTGTTTCATGTATCCCTGTTGCGTGGATACGTGTTCAACCCTAAGCAAGTTTCTAGTTGGAAAAAAAATGTTCCTAAAGCAAGACCCCAGTTTTGAGGAGGAACCAGAAGCAATTCTGGATCGAAAGATCCATTGGCTAAGAAATAAGTCGATTGTGTTAGTAAAAATCAAGATGAGTCAATTCAGAAGAAGAAATGTTGAAATTGAAAGATAAGATGAAAGAATGGTATCCCGAGCTTTTCCTTTGAGATAAGCAAATTTCGGGACGAAATTTATTTTTAGGGGGAGAGAATGTAGTACCCCGCTTTTTCATAATCAATCTTAGTAATTAATTAAGAGCTTGTTTAAAATAATTAAGCTGCAAGATTTTTAAAATGAGATTAAGTTTCGGCAATTAAAATTTTTCGGCAGCTCTAATTTGCCGAATCTTAATAACTTAATGAATTTAAGATTTTATCTCTTCTCGGTTCATCCGAAATGAGATGACGAAGGTATTTATGATTATGTGCTTATATGTTTGAATTTATTGGAGAAATATATATTATTTTTAAAGATTTGATTTCATCGAATATTATAAAAATTTTCTCCGGCAATTTATTGTATTTTTGGATTTTATTTCCGAAAATTCTTAGAGAAAGCATACATATATATGTGTAATTAAGTAAAGTGAATGAAGATGAAGAAAAATTCCCTTTTTAATAATTTTTCTTCGGCAACCCTAATTTTGTTGAAAAAGTGGAATTTAATTATTTTTGTTTCGTCTCTGGTTAATCGAAACGAAGTAGAATTTATGTTTATTAGATTGAGCATTTATGCTTAATTTTTAATTGAGAAAATTATGAATTTAATTTTCTAAATTTATTTTATTAGTAATTAATGATTAAAAATAATAATCTTATTTATTTCATACAGGATTCATTTTCAGTATTTTCTTCCGAAAATTTATATTAGGGTTTGAGATGCCCTAATTGATTTTTCTAGATCGAGAAATTAGAGATTGAAGTTATGATGAGCAAGTTTAGTAATTAATTGATTAAATTAAGCATTTAATTAATTAATTAACCCTAATTATTGCATAAGCAATGATCTAAGCATGTTGACTAAGTTAGTAGCTATTAAGTGTGATTAGCAAGCCAATTTCCACCCATTTCTTTCGCACAACAGCAGCAGCAAAACAGCCGCAGCAGGGCAACACACACACTTCACACATTCATCAATTTTTGAGCTCAAATTCAAGTGTTAATCCATCTCAAATCATTAAGCAAGGTAAGATAAGTGCTTAGTTCAAGATGTAGCTCAAAAATCAAGCTTACATCATCTAAATCTCATTTCTATTTTTTTTGAAAAAAATGTCAAATGTTAGTAGATGATCTTGATTTTAAATTATGATGTTTAATTCATACTTGGGATACATGAAAGATTATTAATTCATGATTTATTCAAGCTTTCATATTAGTTCTCATAATTGTCGAAAAATGAGAAAATTTTCAGATTTTGATGGTGATGTTATATGATCAATTTGATGGATTAATTGAGCTTAGATAATTATTCTAAGCATGTTTGATGTTGGAAGTGATCAAAGAATCAAAGCCCTTCTATTATTTTTAATTATAGCCAAAAATTCAATTAAAAATTAGGGGTTTTTTTATCTTGATGTTCTATGATTAAATTGATGTTTAAATTGAGCTTATATGATGTTGTTGAGCATGATTATGCATTGAATTAATCGATTGAATAATAATTTCTCCAATTTTAATTATTTTCGAAGAATTAGGGTTCTTCAAATTGGAGATTTTTGATTTTGATTTTGTATGATGAAATTGATGATGGAATTGAGCTTATGGTATTTATTAAAGCATATGGGAATTTTGTTAGAATTTTTGGAACTCAATTTTGCATTTTTCGAAAATTATGAAAAATATTAAATTTAGGGCTTTTTAATTTAAAGCCTAAATTGGTTAATTGATGTTATAATTAACCTCTAGAATATTAATTAAGCATGTTATAATTTTAATTGGAGAGAAAATAATTATTCTTGCCCTATTTATGAAAAAGGCGAAATATATATATATATATATATATATATATTATGGTTTTGATTTTTCTCCAATTTATTTAAGTAATTAAGCTATAAATATAGCTTATAAATTTAATTAAGATGTTTAGAATTGATTAGAATGAAATTGGATATTTAATTTCCAATTTTCTAAATAGACGAGAATTAACTAAGAAGATTAAATGATTATTTGATTTTTAATTAAGACAATAATCATATATTTGAATTCTACAATAAAAATTAAGTATTGTGGAATTTTTCAGAAATTAATTACAAAGTATTAAGAATTTTCTATTTTTCGGCTATTTTTCCAAGTTGAAGGTTTATACGTGTACGTGATCTGAATAGATAATCTGATTGCGTAATTATGCTTATTATGTTAAATGATGTAAGTAGAATTAATTTCGTAATTTTTGGAGCTCGTTTATCGAGTCGAAAATATTTGAAGTTAATGATATGAATAGTAAATAATAAGTTATATGTTAATTACATGATAAGGATGATTTTATATGCTAATGACATGCTTATATGATAATGATATGTTGATGATGAGCTTATGTGATAGTAATAAGCTTAAATGTTTGATGATGTGATTAGTAAAAGTATTAAAAGTTATTAAAGTGATTATATGATTATTGATGTTATTATATGTTTAAGTGTTTAATGTTAAAGTTTATAAGTTAGATTGTTAAATAGAAATTAAGTTGGGATTTAGAAGTGTTTAGAATTTATAAGGGTTGGTATTGAGTTAAGTTTTAGAAAATCGAAGCGAAGTAGAACTTAAGTTGATCGAGATGTCATATCTCTTCGCTTGTCGTTTATTTCTCGTTCTGATGGTTGATAAACCTAATCTCAAATGAAGGAACGAGCGAGAGCATAAAGTCAGGAAATCAAGAATGAGAAGTGTAAGATAAAGCAGTGCTTGGAATGGGGTGTCCCACTCATGAGTAAGATCGGGAAAGTTCGACAGGTGGGCTTTCTAACCAAAGAAATGATGAATGAGAATATATGATATATATATATATATATATACATATATGATGTTTTTAAATTGATTAACTTGCCAAATGTTTTAAGTTTTGTATGTTACCATCTATTGTAAGAAGACGAATTCGGTCCTACGCAATGTAGGATTTCTGTACACTAGTTTGTAATCGTGTGCTTTCCGAAAGGTGGGCCGATTACAAGTGTTTGAGAAGGAGGCATACTTCTCAGCACTAATATATGATTGTAAATCTGGTACATACATGATAAAAGTATATAACTCGCGAGTTGCTTATTCAGAAAGAAAATATTTGATCATGAACAAGTTTGTTTTATAAAATTTACTTGTGTTATGCTTTGGGCAAGTTAAATCTATAGCTCTAAGTAGCAAGATTTCAAGTATTTTGGCATGTGTCCACTGAGTATGAAGTACTCAGCCCTGCATGTTATTTTTCTAAAATGTGCAGGTTATTTCGGATGGAGATGAGAGTGTGCTTGGACGGACTTTCGTTGGTTGAATCCTTAAAAGTTGTTTAAACTAAAGAGTTTGGTTATATGTCTTCATACATATAACCTAGTCATGTTTTTCCGCTGCAACGCTTTGAAATATGTTCTAAAGTATGAAGTTAGTTTTTAAAACTCTGAAGTTTATAACTTCTGAAGTCTTCTGATGTTGTTAGTTAAGGTTTTAATGCTAGTCTGCCTTAACCTGAACTAGTTGTTGATTCTATGTTGAGATCTTCTAAGTTATACGACTCTTTTATCGTGTTTTCTTGATCTGATAAATTTCTTGTTCATATTGATCTCTTGGCATCGTTGGTCGTATGATATTAATTGTTGATATCAGGTTAAACCTGATTTCTTGATGATATTTATACTTGATATATCCTGGTCATGTGACCCTACTTACTGATATCAAGTTATATTTGTTGTTGATAATCATTTGTTGATTAAAATTATCGAGCATGTTATTGATATTGATTTCTTGATAAGCATGTTCGTTGGAAGTGTTTTTGTAGTATGTTTGGTTTTGTTTGATAACTGGGTCGTTATCTATTCCTTGGTTAATCATAAATTGTGTACTTCGCGAGACCCACTGGCTTAGTTATCTTAATTCTAAGTCGGAATGCGACAGTGTGGTATCAGAGATTTGAATTTCCTTGTTTAAACTTTCCTTGAGTCTAGTCTGGATTTGAATTTCCTAGACTAGTTAGGTACCAACAACGAAAGTCCAGCACCTCATCTCATCCAGCAAACCAGGTATGCATTTAAAAGTTTCTTATGTTTAAAAGTTTAAAATTTGAAGTTCCATGTGAGTGACGGACTGTTATGTGGACCTGATCAACCTACATAGCTAGAAACTCAGTAATATGGGTCTTCCGCCTCTATAACGAAGTTAATTAATGAGATGAAGTTAGAAAGTAAAGAAGGAGAATTTTATGAAAATAAGTTATGATTGAGATCTAATTATTGGTTGTTGTGGATTTGAGATCTTAATGAGGGTGTTTTTTATTGGGTTGTTTTAAGCGAGATGATGAATTAATCATGCAATCGAGACGTTTGTTTGTCTTTGAAAAGTAACGTAAGCGTGATGATGTCGTTAAAAAGCGATAATTAGATGGAAGCGTTCAAGAAGAAGAAGTGTTGAGAGAGTTTCGCCACATCAGGAGGAGTTATAGGCAATCTTGGACGAGTTCTTAACTCGTTATCACTGCGTGTAGATGGATACGATATCTATAGAGATCAATGAAGTGGCGGGTATCAATCAATTGATCCCATTATTACCAGAGGAGTGGCGCAAATGGACAACTTCGCTCATGCCGCAGGTTGTGAGTCTTCAGTTGTGGGAAGACGTGCTTTTCAGCGATTATAGAAATTTATCGCAAAATCGAAGGTTAATCGATAAGTTTTCGCTATATGCGTTATGCAGCTTCACATTATTTCTTATAATTTAATAATATTAATAATTAATTGTATTCTTATACATCATCAAGGTCAAGCGTATCCACATCATCCTCACCCAACTTGATGATGTCATCTAAGTTATGTTGGGAAAAATAATCACGTTGGTCAGCCGGAGATGCATCACTGTGAGAAGGACTAGAGTAGTGATCTGATGGTGCATGTGATAATGAAGAGTGGGGTAAAATATTATGATCAATTAATTGTTGTCGCATCTTCAGAAAATCATCATTTAGTGCTTGGTGATCAGCCTTCACATGCTTTAGTTCATCAAGAGCTTCAGTATACGTGGGATGGCTCGAGCTTCCGCTGCAGGTTTCTCGGGATTTACTCGGTGACCTTTGCCAACCAAACAAACGATTTGATTGTCATCCTAAGACATTCTCCAATATTATTTTATCAGTCATATTGTCTACTGAATTATCTCGTCTCAATTGCATCATTTCTTCCTGAAGATATATTTTATCCATTTAGAAACATAATAATATAATATACAATTACCCAATTCAACATAATTTGTAAACACTCAACAAATAATAGCATACATAATCACAGAACCAATTAATAAAACAATGAATTAATTTAACAATAATATATACTTACATATTTAGCATCCAACTCTGGTGATGGCCATCTCTTTTCGGAATTCCCATGTCGGATTCTCCATGTCTCTATTTGTCCCGTAGGAGCATCCAACTGAACTCCACGAACAACATGGTGACTCGTCGTACTCTTCAATCCATTTCTAGATTCTCATTTTCATTTACCCCTAGCTTCGGCATTATTCTTTGCTCGTTCCTTAAGATAAATAATGAATAATTAATATGATATGTTATTATGATAAGAAACATAACCATTATTAGTTAAATATAATAGAAAAATTACCTGGTATTGATTATCAGCCCAAAGATCACACAAATACTCCAAATCCTCTTTCTTAACGAAGTCGGGACAAGTGCTCTTTGCATTAGCCGAGTCTTCGTTTCCTCCAATGTTTTTGAAGTGTTTATGTAATCTCCAAGCCTTTTGCATTTGAAAATCGATGACATCCTGAACTTTCATATCCGCAATGTCTATATCAAACACTAGCTGCAAATTTGAATAAAAAAAAGATGTTGAACTTTTAATACTATCCACCTCATAATATTTTTTATCAAACTCAATATAAAATAAAAATACCTACAATAAGTTTCTCACGAAGTGGTGCCCTAACATTTGGTGGTACAAGCCTCCATTCCTTGTACTGCAAGCTACAATTATTTTGAACAATGTAGCCAATTTCATTGTTGAAGGACTCTGCATTATTGCATATCGCTTGCCTTATACTAAAATCAAATTCGACTCTCAATCTATCTTTGGCAGTTCTCATAACCTTCCGTGCACCTATACCACGAGTGATTCCACGAGCTTTAGAATTTACTCTTAACTCTATATTTGCTGTCGAACAATTAAAAATGATTGGGTGTGAGTCGCTGAAAATTCATTTGGTACAACTCATATAACTACTCAAAGTGTTGTGTTAAAAGTAATTATATGTGTGACTTACTAAACTCCATTACTATTCGAGAGAAATCTATAGAAGAAATAGAGAAACTTTAGACAAAGCAATTTAAAAAAGATAAATCATATAATGATGAAGATAATAACTATTAAGTTTTACTAACCAACTTGTAGCTCCGATGCAGATGATTCTTTAGATAAAAGAAATAATAAGGTAGATAAAAGAAATAATAAGGTAGACGATTAATGTACTTATAAACGTAAAACATTTAAACAAACTTTTAATATATCACGTTTGCATGGTCTTACTAGAATTTAATGCAGTGGAAGGAGCAATACGTTCGATTTCATGTCGGCTACGCGCACAACGCTCTTTTCCTCCTTGACTAGACATCTAAGAACTATATAACTGAAAGATGGTAAGGTACATAACACAATTCTAGTGCATCTTTCCTGTTACAAGTACTTGTGCTAATCAATATTCTATCTCAATAGGGATCTGCTCTTAAGATGCTTCAAACAGAGAACAAATTTAAGGCTAACTTTAGAAGGCATTTAGTTTCTTTAGAGTGTGTCCTACCATGTTCCTCATAAGCTATTTCATTACTCTCCATCATTCTACTTCAAGGTTATAAATATCAATCAAGTTTTTATTAATAGGTAGTATCACGTCTTCTGATGGTTCTTTTGATGACTATATATACATATATATTCTCTTACTGATGATAATGGCTATGCAAGAAGATATAAGAAAATCATATAAATGAGTTTGTTGCTATGCTTAGCAATTATTTATTATAAATTATATATGAAGGTATACGAAGTTGTGCAGAAATTTAGCCGGATTAAAGAAAAGGGACACATTGTGCTTCTAAAGATATTTTTCTTTTCTTGCAGAGGAGATTGCCTATTAATCATATTTGTTAACTGAAACTTCTTAATAGCAAAAAGATGGCATGTAGAAACTTCTTATTAGGATTTCTCTTCGCTCAAGCAATGTAGAGCATTTTATCGAAGCAAGCATAGAATACATGTTGATGAAATTCATTTGATCTTGAGTAATATAAGATTAACAACAATGCAGTATTAATAAAATAATGACATAATCTTAGTATTATTCATACAATTATGCTTATATTTGCATGTTAAATCAAGACTTGAAAAGATAAATGTAACAACTGAATTGAATTGAGAATTTGATCTTATGAATTAAGTTTACTATTTCATAAATCTTTCACCAAATTAAGTAAAGAAGAATTAAGAGAAAAAAAATAACAAAGAGATTATATTGGGACTACTATCTGCATCTATTTCTCTTTTTATGCTAAACTTTATGAAATGAAAATATCACACTAGTTAATAACAATACATGCAAGAGTAAAAGAACTTTACGTAAAGAGGATTCTGTATCAAACATACTAATATAAATAATCAATTTATTTGAATTATGGAACCTGCATACTATAATAAAGTAATTTGATTGAGATATGATTAGTAATGCAGCCAACAAATTTGAAACAAAGAAATGCGGAAGACTGCAAACAACTCAGTCGGCCGATGTCTGTTTTGCAATAGGCGAATCAATGTCAGGACACAAGGGGAATTTTCAAACTAATATCACAATGCAGATATCCAACCCTTACGAAAGCAAAGAAGACAACAAAATTAAGATGTCCAAAAATTATACTGTAACTTCTTTTAAATTAAGATGTCTGAAAGTTAGAAACTGATAAGAAATTTATCAGAAAATAGTCACAGTCTTGTTGAGCAGATTTCATATCTCTTGGAGATGAAGAAGTAGATGAGCAGAAGCAAATAAAGTTGTCCGTTGATTTGATCGAAACAAATGTATTAATTTCAGAGAAATAAAACTCTACAAACGGAAAAAGAAAGGCAGAAAGTTTGCTACCAAATTCCAACAGAAATTAAACATACCTGAAGAAAAGAATCATTTGTGATATTTAACCCATTGCCTTTTAACACTAGTCAATCTCGTCTTTCAATTCACCCGGATGTACAAGAAAGAAAAGATAAAGAAACTGACCTTACAGTAGCCCAAAAGTCTCTCAACGGGAAGAAAGAGATCAACGTGAATAAATTTGAATGTGTAGATAGAGTTCACTGTAAAGAGATTTAGCTGAACTTAACTGATCAGAGGCGTCCCGAAATATTGTAACAGATTCATGAACAAAACAGATTATTTCGCTGTTGTTTTTTTGTTTTGAACAAATATTATAAGAAATTTTAAAGGCCGTGTGACGGTGTAATTGAATCCGTAACCTTTGGCCCGTGCATTATCTACTCTACCACTAGGCTAACACACACTATTTCGCTGTTTTGATAAGGCCTATTTTCCTTGCTTGTAAATGAACCTCAAACTGCAGACGTATTTTCTTTTTCCCTTTTCAATTTTCATTGTTTTTAATTTATTTTTCCTAGGTTCTTTTTATTATTATTTTGTTTATGTGAGGAGATTTTAACGTGGGATGAATTTTTTTGGTCACACTTATTAAAGATTAATATCAATAATTAGTAATTTTAAGGCCATTAACCACACACACACATAATTGATGATTATGTGTGCATACATTATACAGGGATAACAAGATTTAATAAAATAATTAATTAAGGTAAAAATATAAATGTGACTAATATATTTTCTCAAGTTTATTATAAGTCAATAATTAATAATTATAAAAAGTCATTCGCCACATAGTAAAAAATTCACATCCGTCGATGTTTCGACTAAATTAACCCTAAGTCGCTCGCAATTAAACGAGATCACTATAGATTAAGCAAGCCAACCCAAGTATCGTCTCACAAGGAAAACTTAGCAGAGAGATTATTGTATTGCGAAAAGAAATTAACAGAAAGCAGTAAAACAATTGGGTTGAGGTTTCTAACTAGACGGAAAGAATAATTAAACATAAATTAATCCCTAGGCAAGAACTAAAATGCATAAATTAAACCCTAGGCATGAATCGAAATGTAATCTAACAAAAACATTAATCTTATCTAACATTAATTCTCGAGGGCAATCTGCAGAAGAAATTATAAAGCATAAATAAAGAGCTGAAATCGTAAACTCACTACTGTAATCGAAATCGAAGATAAACTGGAATTGAATCTGACAAATTGCAACTACTGAAGTCTCCAATCCGGAATGCAATTACAATAGTAAATCACCAAATAGAAATATCCGAGAGTAAACTAGAAGAAAACCCTAAATAACTCTAAAAGAACAAAGAAAAAGAATGGTGTCTGGAATCAAGTGTGTATCATCTGAAAAACCCTCGCTCCCTATTTATACATGCGGTGAATTAATTACGCTCAGCGGTCCCCTAGAGTGAGCGACCGCTGAGCACACTCCTTAAGCCCGCAAAACGTTCGAACTCAGCGATCTCCTAGTGTGAGCGAGCTCTGAGTTCTCTTCCTTGGATCAACTTGAGCGCAGAACTCAGCGGTCTCCTAGGTTGAGAGACCGCTGACTTCTGGCCCTGTATTGGACTAAGCGTTGGACTCAGCTGTCTCCTAGGCTGAGAGACAGCTGAGTTCTCTTCCTGTATTGGCGTAGGCTAATTTTCTTGGACTTAGTGGTCTCCTAAGGTGAGAGACCGCTGACTTCCTGAAGGTGTCCTGTTTAGCCAAACGGAATGTATTGCTGCAGCAGAAAACTCACAACGGCGGCGGAAGTTGAGCGAACTATGGTTGCCTTCATAATTCCCGAGCAAAATCTACATTTTTAACCCGATAGCTCGACACAACATCATTAGCGCATTTTAACTTTAAGATAATGCGAAACAAAACAAATGTCATCAAAAGCACGCATGCAAAACATCCAGAAATGCAACAAAAAATGAACGTAACAAACCCTCCACACACAAAACCTTGCTTGTCCTCAAGCAAATCTTGATTCAAAACACAACAAGCATGACGTAGATTAAAAATGACAAATCATGCTTCAACGTCATATCCAGCATAAGAACATTTTCAACATTCTTTAACCAAATGCAATTCACCCCATAATTAACGAGTTGCCTCTCTGAGTAAAAACTCAATCGGCTCAAAACCAAAATGCGAGGAAAAGAGGCAAGACATGAATTGCACTAACACCCTTAATACTTCAAAAGGAATTTCCTTTTCATCATTCAATCATTTTTACATAATCTCCGGGGCAAAATTCACTAGGTAAATCCTCCGGAGTATTCCGGTCTCCTAGAGTGGTTTCCCATACCCATCTCTCCTAAGCATTTCAACAAATAAGTGGAGAGAGCGGGGTAGAGCCCCTCGGATCATACATTAAGCCAAGCAACAATTTTCTTTACACACGTGGCAAGAGAGTCGAGTTATATGGTCAAAAGTCATGAGGTGGAAACATTTAGAGTTCATCTAAAGTATCCTCATGTGGTTTCCATGCTCATGGTTCCCAAAAGAGCAGAGACCTCCCGACTCAACTTACACTTTAACAACACAAAGCACCAATCACAGATATCCACGCATAAAGAAAACTTCTCACCTCCTTGTCTTATTCAAGGATTTCACCTCAATTATTCACGTACAGAAAAATGCCCCACAATCAACTATGAAGTAAACACAATGCTTAAAGAAATGTTGAAAAATATCTTCAAACCATTAATTAAATCATAGCATAATACATCATGTTCAATCCACATACTTCCATAGTTTGAATCAAATCAAGACTGATGAGGACAAGATAACAAACAAACCGAAAGGGGACCTTCCCCCACACAAGAAAAGAAAACAATGCCCTCATTGAGACAATAAAAGAAGAGAGAAAAGGAGGCTTCACTGAGGGTACGACAGCTCCAAGCGAGAGATCATTCAAGCAATATTATCCAGCAACCTGAAACAAAAACACAAAGACAAAACAAAACAAAACAAACCAAAACAAAACAAAACAAAGCAAAACAAATACAACAAAGGGAAAGAACGAGAAACCACTCATTAACCAAAATCTGACTGAAGCTTCAACTGACTTTTCATCTGTATTAACACATCATTTATGGTTGCAGCTGATGATTTCAATCTCGGGTACTTAACACCAATTGCATGTGTTGCTCTTCCCTTCACTCGGACTTGAATGTCCGGTTCGACTTCCTCCTCACTTTGCAGGTCAGCCAGAAAATCATGCACTATGTCATCCTCATTTTCCAGATTAGCCAAGAAATTCTGAATGATGTCATCCTCATTGTGCAGATTAGCTAGGAATTCGTGCACAATATCATCCTCATCCACTGAGTCAAACATCTTGACGTAGGAGCAATTTTGCACCAAAGGGTCAGGAACTACTGATTTCTTACTGAACACAAAGATAGTCACTGATCGCCCTGACCCCGCCATGCTCAAAGTTCCTGACCTGACGTCAATGCGAGTATTAGATGTGGCCATAAAAGGCCTACCTAACAAAACAAGGTGACCATTCTCACTCATTATCCCCTTGTCGGTCTACAGCACAACAAAATCCACCGGAACTCTAATACCACTCACAATTACCACAACATCTTCAACTATCCCACGAGGGTAACTAATAGAACCATCAGCTAATTCTATTTGCATGTCTGTATGCTTCAATTCACAATTACCCAATTTCTCGAATATACTAGAAGACATCAGGTTAATTGCTGCACCTAAATCTAGCATGCCTGGGACCTCATCACCAATACCCAAATCCATGCTTATGATAAAACTACCTGGATCATGTTGCGTAGGTAGTATCTGATGTGGTTCAACTGCATCTGGTGGTATAGGTTCATTTGGCAGCGGGGAAGCCTTGATTGCACTCACGGTTTTGCTCCTCCACTTCTCTGTGGTGTCTCTCTTGTTAACAATGTGTACCGATCTTTCTCTCTGTCTGCTTTGTAAAGTAATGGATCGGTCAAATTGGTGCTCGACCTTGTGAGGCTTGATTTTCTCCTCCTTGAAATTCGGGGCAACTTCTCTAATGATAGAGACAGCATGAGCCTGATGGGGCTGTTGTCCTTGACTCGGTATCTTCCCAGTTTGCTGCTGCTGCTGCTGCTGCATCTGATTCATAGTCCCAGATATCTGTCCCACAGCCGTTTCAAGACGTTTGATAGTGGCATCTTGAGCTTCCCTTGCTCGCTTGCTTTCCTGCATGAAAGCGCTCAAACTGTCTTCCATGGAAGTCTTTTGAGGAGGCTGAAATTGTTGGGAAAACTGCTGTTGCTGAGGGTACCACTGCTGCTGAGGGTGATACTGTTGAATATGTTGTTGTTGTTGGGAAGGGTGAAATTGATCATTCTGTCCTAAGCCTTATCCTTGATTCTGGTTCCTCCACCCATAACTAGACTGATTCTACCATCCTGAGCTCTGGTATCGTTGATTCTGATTGAAACTTTGGCCTTGATCAAACTGCTGACGTGGAGAATACCCTTGTGCAGCATAGACTTCTGCTCCTCCTTCATATGTCGGATCTCCCATTCTTTGACACTCTTCAGAATTGTGCCCTTGCTCTCCACAAATGCCACATGGCTCAGTAAAAATCTCTTGTCTAGCAGGTGTCTGTCGAGGTGGAGAAACAGCAGACTTGCTCATCTTCAATTCCTGCAGCTCTTTCATCATGTTGGCCAGCTGCTTTTTCATGTCCGGACTTTCAGCAACTGTACTCACTTCAACACGTCGAGTACGGCTAGATTTCTGCTGTGAACTAGCTGCAAGGGTTTCAAATATTTCCTTCAATTCATCGGCCGTCTTCACCGCAATATTTCCATCGGCGGTACTATCTACCATAAACTGAGCTGTCTGCAAAAGACCATCATAATAAAATTGCCACAACATCTCTGGTGCCATCTGATGATGTGGACACTACTGAAATAGCTCTCTAAATCTCTTCCAAGCCTCATGGAAAGGATCATCTGTTGCTTGAGTGAAATTCATGATCTTCGTGCGCATCTCTTGTGTCTTATGATTTGGGTAGTATTTCAGCATGAACTTCTCACATACAGCCGTCCATGTAGTCAGCGAGTTGGGTGGAAGTGATAGGTACCATGTTTTTGCCCTATCCTTCAGTGTGTATGGGAAACACTTCAGCTTCAATTGGTCCTCAGTCAAACCTAGCAAAGGAAACTACTGGACCACCGTGCAGAATTCACGAACAAATTGCAAGGCATCTTCATTGGCCATCCCATGATAAGAGGGTAGCAGATTCAGATGATTATGCTTCAAGTCATAATTTCTCACTTCAGTCGGCAACACAATAGCTGATCCCGTGGTTCCAAATGTTGGCCGGGCAAAATCTCCCATGTATCGAGAATTATTTGCCATTTCGACCAATACAATTGGTTCGTCTGGCAGATCACCCCCGGACTCTTCTGAATCCACAATAACTTCTTCTTCAAAATAAGGTTCGTCAACCTCGTTGAAACTAGACTCGGCTTCTTCCTGTAAACTTATCAAAATCTTGTGTGGTTGATTGATGTTGTCAAAATAAGGTGCCAAATTCTTTTTCAAGCTTCTGCGACCTTGCATACACAACACTTAACAAACCGATTACACGTACCGGAAGAAACAAAATAACCGAGTACCAAAAGAATAAAAGAAATAAACATAAAATAAACTCAAATACAAAGCAACACAAATAATCGCCTAAAGTTTTCCCCGGCAACGGCGCCAAATTTGTTTTGACTAAATTAACCCTAAGTCGCTCGCAATTAAACGAGATCACTATAGATTAAGCAAGCCAACCCAAGTATCGTCTCACAAGGAAAACTTAGCAGGGAGATTATTGTATTGCGAAAAGAAAATAACAGAAAGCAGTAAATCAATTGGGTTGAGGTTTCTAACTAGACGGAAAGAATAATTAAACATAAATTAATCCCTAGGCAAGAACTAAAATGCATAAATTAAACCCTAGGCATGAATCGAAATTTAATCTAACAAAAACATCAATCTTATCTAAAATTAATTCTCGAGGGCAATCTGCAGGAGAAATTATAAAGCATAAATAAAGAGCTGAAATCGTAAACTCACTACTGTAATCGAAATCGAAGATAAACTGGAATTGAATCTGACAAATTGCAACTACTGAAGTCTCCAATCCGGAATGCAATTACAATAGTAAATCACTAAATAGAAATATCCGAGAGTAAACTAGAAGAAAACCCTAAAGAACTCTAAAAGAATAAAGAAAAAGAATAGTGTCTGAAATCAAGTGTGTATCATCTGAAAAACCCTCGCTCCCTATTTATACCTGCGGTGAATTAATTACGCTCAGTGGTCCCCTAGAGTGAGCGACCTCTGAGCACACTCCATAAGCCCGCAAAACGTCCGAACTCAGCAATCTCATAGTGTGAGCGAGCGCTGAGTTCTCTTCCTTGGATCAACTTGAGCGCAGAACTCAGCGGTCTCCTAGGTTGAGAGACCGCTGACTTCTGGCCCTGTATTGGACTAAGAGATGGACTCAGCGGTCTCCTAGGCTGAGAGACCGCTGAGTTCTCTTCCTATATTGGCGTAACCTGATTTTCTTGGACTCAGCGGTCTCCTAAGGTGAGAGACCGCTGACTTCCTGAAGGTATCCTGTTTGCCAAACGGAACGTATTGCTACAGCAGAAAACTCACAACGGCGGCGGAAGTTGAGCGAACTTGGTTGCCTTCATAATTCCCGAGCAAAATCTACATTTTTAACCCGATAGCTCGACACAACATCATTAGCGCATTTTAACTTTAAGATAATGCGAAACAAAACAAATGTCATCAAAAGCACGCATGCAAAACATCCAGAAATGCAACAAAACATGAACGTAACAGGCGACAGCAACACCGAGTCCGACCGTGCCTCAAGCGTCGCCGCCGAGGAGGAAGTACCGCAGCAGCAAGACTTAACCCCCCAAATTCAAATTTTTGTTGTTGTTTGCATGATATATACATGATATATTATGATTATACATGATATATATGCATGGGTTATTCTATTGATGATGGTTTCACATTGTATTTTCTTTGTGTTTTAAAACTTATTCTATTGATGTTGATTTCACATTATACACAATATAGTAGGAATGAGGCACACACCACTGTGTAGTTCATAGTTACTCGACTGTATCGAGGAAGATGATTGACCGAGTTAACCATCGTGTGGCCACCAACGAGTATTCGATGGTCGTAGTGGTTGTGAGTCCACTCGATGGTGGCAATGTGGGGGTGTCCACTCGATGGTGGACACGATCGAGGACTCGATAAGCCACCGTCGAGTAGTTAACAGTTGTGTATTTTTATGTTCTTTTTTAATTATGTTTTGTGCAGTGGTGCTAAATCTTTGTATTTTTTATATTGCAGGATAATTATGAGTGGAAGAGACCGATCCTGATTAATTTATACATACGAGTCACAGTCTTATAGATTGTTAAATTGTGAATTATTCAGTGAAGATGTATCCCACATCTCGAACAAAAATGATAGTATGAATAAATACAATCTTGAAAATCAAAGGATGTTACGAGCATCGATACCAAAGTTGTAATATTGATAGTGTTTATTATCAATAATGTTACATAGTTGCCAAATACATTTTAATTGACATAAATAACATATAACATGGTTTATAGTCACAATAATTAAAAAAAAGCAATCATGTTCATCACCACTCGATGGTCAACTCGATGAGTGATGTGTATGTTTTTGGTTGTTCAGAAGTTGGGATTTTCTATCGTTTTACGCGACTATAATGCACGTTTAAGTGTGTACTTTGTGCAGTTTGAAGAATTGTGAATACGTAGATTTGGACGAGAGAAGTCGGAAAAGAAGAATATTTTGCATGGTTTTGCTATAGAATGAAGGATGCAAGGAGAAGATGGGTTGAATTAATTTTTTGGATATTAATTTTTCTTGGAGAGATAGTGTTTTATTATTGTTGGGCTAATTAAAAGTGTATTAATTAAGCTCATACATCTTAGTTTTGGGCGGCTGGCATGTGGTAATTAAAGGAATTATATTTTCCTTATCTCTTTAGGATTCCAGCCGCCACATATATATTTTGGAGAGGATTGAGATACAACATGTTAGTTAGTCTTTTATTTTTAGCCGCCATTATTAGGAGATTAGTTTTTAATCAACTCTTTAACTCTTTAATTGCTCTTAGCCGCCGCCGAGAAGAGACGCATAGACTTGGGGAGATTATATCTTGGAGTTTTAACTTTTAGTTTTATTTTCTATCGCTATTTTGGAGATTTGATCCATCGAACAACTATTCAATTTCTGGTGACTGTTCTTATTTTCTTTAATTTAATAGATTAGTTTTATGCCTTCTTTTTATTATATGATTATGTTTAGTTTCATTATTATGCGTAGCTAATTCTTTAATTCGGCGAAAATATTGAAGCACTAGTCTAATAATCTGTGAGATCTAATTGTTCATATAATTAATTTTCTAGGGTTTCGATTTATTCCTCGTGTTTTTAGTTAATTCCAATTTTATTTAAGCCTGATAAACTTAGATTTAATTGGATTACAGTCAATTAGTTCCCCCAATCCGTAATTGTTGGAATATGGCTAATTAGTGATAAAACTACCATGTTCGTAGTAGGAATAAATTGGTAGACGGGTTATTACTTGCGTTCTTGGGTAATTCGTCTAAATTGGGTTCCTTCAGATCTAAAAGCTATTAGAGCATTAAATCTAGGTCTGGCGTCTCCAGCTAGGTTGTGTTTTAATAAGGGGAATAGTTAGGTCTGGCGTCTACAGCTAACTATCGATAAAGTACGTAGGAATTGAGGTATGTCCGCTGCGTTCACGGTACCCTATAACTGGTTGGTTCTTGGGAATTAATTAATCTTTGCATCGATGATCAGAGCCCTAGACTAGTGTGGATTTATTCGAAGCCGAATACTTTTCTTTTGATTACATTCTCATTTGTTATTTAGTTAATTTACTGCTTTCTTAGGTTATAATTAAATTTTCTCAATTTAAGGCTTGGTGTTTTGGTCCCAAGACGGATACCTTGGTGTAGAGGGGGGTGAATACACCAAGGTTTAAAAACTTTTCCAATTTAAAACTCTTTTGAGTGAGTTGGCTGTGTTCGATCCTGCTTGATCGACACAGCTGGCTGTGTGCGGAATGTGGTGTGTTTTTGGAAAGTCCGTCTGTTACTTCAAATATATTGCAAAGCTTTGTTTCTCTTTCCAGTTAGTCAGTTTATGCAGCTTGAAAGAATGCTTATGATGAGTTAGCTGAATGCATAAATAAAGCAGTAAAGAACAAAGTTATTTAACGTGGTTCGGAGAAACTACTCCTATGTCCACGACCAGAAACCTTCTGGTAATCCACTAAAGATACCACTGACTTTACGCGCAGTCAGCAAGCGTTGTAGCTTAGTTCCTGTAGAGTACGGGTACTACAGAACCAACACTCGAATTGCCCGCTTCGAGCAAGCGTACCTTTACCTAACCTTTTCTGGATAGAAGGGTTTGGGTTTGGGTTCTCCAACTATGAACGAGTTCTTACAATGAAGAACTTTGAGTATAGTGAACTCGTTCAAACTAGGCTTATGATAGGAAGGATTTTATCCCTAGATACTAATGGGAGAGAGCTTCAGCAGCCTGAGAATGAATAAGTACTCAGAAGGATGTAGACTGCTGGATCTTGAAGCTTTTCTGAGAGATATCTTGATCTTTGGTTAGACTTCTTTTAATGTAGTCTGTTAATCTCTCATCTTGTATTTCCTCTCTCTCTATATCTTTTTCTGATGATTAAGAAGACTCATATTTATAGGGAGAGATTAGAACTAGCCGTTGGAAAGAGCCGTTCTGAATCTCTTCTGACAAGTTGGTCTTGTCTTCTTCCTTGATTTCCTCGTAAAGCTATCCTAGGTCTGACTTCTAGATGCTAAGGTGTCGAGTTCCTGATGGTCCAGGTCAGTTCTGACTTTATCTCAAGTTGACTTAGACTCTGCTGTGCTGGTGACTCTGAGCTGTCTTGAACTCTGCTGGGTCTTGACGCTGAGCTGAGTTGCTACACAAGCTGGTTCTTTCCTACAGCTATGTCTGGATGAACTTGATCGTCTTGAATATGGATAACGTTGCTTATCACTCAACTTGTCTTGTCCTGCTGTGTACTCAGCTTGGTCAGCTGAGTTTCTTTTGTATGTTGTAATCTTATACAGTTCTGCTAGGCTTCACTGCCGTTTTAGCTCTGATGAGTTACTCAGCTGGGTCTTCTGCTGTCTTCAGCGACTCCACCTATAAACTTAGAAACTCTATAAGCTCAAACAGGTGAGCTGGAAAAACACTTAGGCTTGCGCAATCATCTACTCAGTTGCGGTCAGCAGGATTTTGGTATCAAATCAAAACTCTATTAATTATCCCAACATGGTGGCTACACCAAACACTAGATTTATAGGAAAAATAGGTCAATTCCAGTTCTCTGTGGTTCGAACCTGCTTGTTGCTATACTAATTTAATTCTGAGCAGGTTGCAGGAATTATTTGGTGGTATACGACGTCTACCAAATTGGCGCTGCTACCGGGGAACGGTGTTTATTAATTTATTTTTCCTATTGATCTTTGGTTACTTTTCTGTTGTTTATGAACAGGGCCTCTAACCCGGAACTTCTATATCATCTTGAAATTGAGAAGTTCGCGAAACGGTTAAGGAATGAGGCCAAGCTTAAGAAGCAGCAGAATCTGTTGGAACCGTAAGGTGATCCGTCTGCCAAGACGGAAGCTATTTACGAGTCTGATAGTAGTGTTCCAGAAACGGAAAGTGTTCCGTTTACACATACGAAAGGTATTTCTGAAGCAGAAACAGAAACCGAGGAAGTAGTAGAGTCGACTTTCATCACGATTACTGAAGGCGACATGGCAGATGATGATCCGAGATTGAGTGAACTTTCGAGCCATCTGGAAGATGATCCTCCAACACCGATATACATACCAGGTTTGGAGGCATCGATCGAGATCAAGTTGGGGTTGCTAAATGTTTTACCTAAGTTCTATGGTAAAAAAAGAGAGGATCCATACAACTTTCTGAGTGAGTTCGTCAAGATATGCAAGGTGCAGAAATGACCAGCTGGAGTTACTGAGAAACAATTCAAGTTAGCAGCGTTTCCTTTCACTCAGACGGCAGAGGCGAACGCCTGGTTCACAAGCCTCCCGCCAAACTCCATATCTACATGGGCTGACATGAAGAGGTTGTTCTTGGGGCATTTCTTTCCTCCAACGAAGACTAATCCTTTGAAGAAGGAGATTAGTTGAGTAAAACAAGACTATGATGAGTCATTGAGTACTTACTGGTCCAGATTCAAGAGATTGGTGGAAAGCTGCCCAAATCATAAGTACACCGATGGAGACTTATTGCAGTATTTCTACCAAGGAATGACCGTTGACACGAAGAACTTAGTTAGCTCATCAAGTCGAGGTGGATTTTCACATTGCAGGGCGAGTGAAGCTAAGAAACTGATTCAATTCTTTGCAGAAGCAACAAGAGAGTACGAGGAGCCTGGTTTGCTTAAGAGAGTTGCACAAGCAAGTTCCTCCAATTTTGAAGAGAAGTTCGAAGAGAGAATGGGACGGATAGAAAAGATGCTGAATACTATGGTCGAGAAGGCTATAATTGCGGGACCAGTGGAGAAACCGTGTGGTGCATGTGGTAATTTTGGCCACTCAAGCTTGCAATGAAATAGGAACGAAGAAGATCTCCATGCTGAAGTAAACTCGTCGCATAACTTTTATGGCAGCAAAGACCCACTGCCGAAGAGAGATCCCTACTCGAACACTTATAATCCTGGCTGTAGGGATCATCCTAATTTCCGTTGGCGAGATCAAGCACAGAAGCAGCCTTAACAGACACAGCAGCAACAAAACTACCGACCACCTCATCAAAGAGGATTTTAGCAAACATCACCTACTCCACCTTCACAAGAAAAACAAGGAAAGTCACTTGAAGAGATGATGGCGGAGTTGATAGGTTCACAACAATTTTTGCAGAACAATGTGCAGCAACTCCAACAGACTCAAACTGAGCAAAAAGTGTGCATAGAGAGAATGTGAATAGAGAGAATGTGAGGGGAATCAAGGCCGCTTGCCATCACAAGTTCAGGCTAATCCAAGGGAGAATGTGAACAAAATCAAGGCCGCTTGCCATCACAAGTTCAAAAACTGGACGATTCTGACGGAATAGCAGTTTCTGCTGAACAGGGTGAAAATACTTCCCGTTTGGTCAAATCGGACACTGATCCGGCAGTTGTACTGAATAAGAAAGAAAAGGAAAAGGAGATTGCATCGGAGGAGCCGACTAAGGTACATAAACCTTTAAGTTTATATGATCCTAACATTGTGATACCTGCTCTTTTTCCCAGAAGATTAGCTAAGAAGAAGTCGGATGAAGATCCTATGGACTACATGTCGATATTTGGAAAGTTAGAGATTAACCTTTCATTCCTTCAAGCGATCAAGCTTCCTCCGTTGAGCAAATTTGTCAAGGACTTCATTGCTGGTAAGGCTAAGGATTCTGGAAAGATTGTGATGGGTGAAAACGTGTCAGCCGTGATATAGAAAAAGTTGCCACCCAAATGCAAGGATCCATGTATGTTTTCTTTGCCTTGTTACATTGGAGGTACAAAAATTGAGCATGCTATGTGTGATCTAGGAGCTTCTATTAATGTCATGTCTTTAGCTGTTTATAATAGCTTATCTGGAGTTGAGTTAGTAGATACTAGGGTTGTGATTCAGTTAGCCGATAGATCATGTGTTCATCCCGAGGGCTTGTTGGAAAATGTTCTTGTGAACGTGCATAATTTTATTTATCCTGTTGATTTTTATGTGGTGAGAATGAGTGACATGCAAACTAAGGATTCATCCGGTGTTCTTTTAGGTCGTCCTTTCTTAAGGACGGCTAAGTCCATCATTGATGTTTGCAATGGCACTATATGCTTGGATTATCATGGAGAAAAGTTTACTTTTAGTATTGATGATGCCATAAAAAATCCCATTGATGCTGAAAATGCTTATGCTATTGATGTAGTTGACCCTCTTGTCCAAGAATATCTTGAGACTGAATTCATGCAGGATAAGTTGGAGCTCACCTTGATGCAAAGCTGGACTGATTTTGATGCCCATGAGATGAGTAATGAAGAGATCAAAGAGGCTATTATGTCTCTTTACGCTCAACTGGAAGTTGCAAGTTCTGGAAATACATTCTGTTTCCCCAAACAGGATCCCTCGGACAGACCACTGCCATTCGATGAGAAGCCGCCGGTGTTAGAGCTTAAACCCTTACCTGCGAATCTGAAGTACGTGTTTCTTGGGAAAAATAAAACTCTACCAGTTATTATCAGCGGGGAGTTGACCATGAGCCAAGAGGAGCAATTAATCATTGTGTTGAAGAAGCACAAGGCAATTGGATGGACTTTAGCGGATATCACCGGAATTAGTCCCGATGTGTGTATGCACTATATTTTTTTGGAGCCTGATGCTAAACCTTGTCGAGATCCACAAAGAAAATTGAATCTGAACATGAGGGAAATAGTGCTCAAGGAAATATTAAAGCTTCTCGCATTGGGGATCATCTACCCAATCTCTGACAGCAAGTGGGTGAACCCGATTCACATGGTTTCGAAGAAATCTGGATTGCAAGTGGTAGAGAACGAGCAGAATGAGTTGGTGCCGATGCGTTTTGTCACTGAATGGCGCATGTGTATCGATTACCGCAAGCTCAATGCAGCAACTCACAAGGACCATTTCCCTTTACCGTTCATTGATCAGATGTTGGAGCGGTTAGCTGGGAAAGTGTACTTCTATTTTTTGGATGGTTACAGTGGTTATTTTCAGATTTATATCAACCAAGAAGATCAAGAACCACATTTACGTTTCCTTTTGGCACGTACGCATGCAGGAGAATGCCGTTTGGATTGTGTAATGCACCAGGGACTTTTCAGAGGTGTAAGATGAGTATCTTTTCGGATATGATCGAGAAATGCATAGAGATCTTCATGGATGACTTTACAGTATACGGAGATTCATCTGATGATTGTCTCGACAATTTGGATAAAGTCTTGACTCGTTGTGTGGAGAAAATTTTGGTGTTGAATTATGAAAAGTGTCATTTTATGGTTAAGGAAGGAATTGTCTTGGGCCATGTCGTTTCGGAAAGAGGAATTCAAGTGGATAAGGAAAAGGTGGATCTGATTGCACGGCTACCTTATCCCGTGAATGTGAAGGAGATAAGAGGTTTTCTAGGGCATGCCGAATTTTACAGAAGATTTATCAAAGATTTCACCAAAATTGCACAGCCTTTGACTCGACTGCTCCAGAATGACATTCCGTTTGCCATAACGGATGACTGTAAAGCAGCTTTTGATTTGTTGAAGACCAAGCTGACCACTGCTCCTATTATCCAACCGCCCAATTGGGATCTTTCCTTTGAGCTTATGTGTGATGCCAGCGACTATGCGGTGGGTGCCGTTCTTGGACAAAAGATAGGGAAAGAGAGCCACGTGATTTATTATGCTTGGAAGACGTTAAATCCAGCTCAATGCAATTATGCTACCACCGAGAAGGAGACGTTGGCCATTGTTTTTGCTTTTGAGAAGTTCAGGTCCTATCTCTTGGGTTCTAAGATAATTGTTTACACGGATCATTCGGCGTTGAAGTTTTTGCTATCAAAAAAAGAGTCAAAACCGCGATTGATCAGGTGGATACTATTATTGCAAGAGTTCGATTGAGAGGTTCGAGACAAGAAAAGAGCAGAAAATAATGTTGCTGATCACTTAAGTCGTTTGGTTCAAGATTATGATGCTATGCCTATCAAGGAAACATTCCCGGAGGAGCATTTATATGCTGTCAGGAACAGAAATACTACTTGTTCACCGAAACGAAGCCTATTTCCAGAATCAGAATTCTGTGCAGCTGCAAGTAAGTTTCCTAAGGACCCTTGGTTTGCGGATATTATTAATTACTTGACAACCGGGGAGCTCCCGCCCACTTTCATACGAGCTCAAGGACTTAAGTTGAAGAGTGATTGCAAGTATTATTTCTGGGATGAGCCTTACTTGTGGAAGGTTGGAGCGGATCAAATCATTCGAATGTGCATTCCTGAGGAGGAACAAGATGAGATTCTCTTGCACTGCCATTCTCTTGCTTGTGGTGGACATTTTGGTCCAAAACGTACTGCTCGAAAGGTGTTAGATTTTGGTTTCTTTTGGACTACATTGAATAGAGATGCATATCTTTTTGTAAGAGTTACGAGCGGTGTCAATTGACAGGAAATATTTCCAAAAGAGATTAGATGCCCCAAGTTCCGATAATTTTTTGTGAAATATTTGATGTGTGGTGGATGGATTTCATGGGACCGTTTTCTAGCTCGTTTGGAAATTTATACATCTTGCTTGCTATGGATTATGTTTCGAAGTAGGTGGAAGCGAAAGCCACACGCACGAATGATTCTAAGGTAGTTGCAGCATTCTTGAAGTCTCACATCTTTACAAGGTTTGGAGTACCGCGAGCAGTGATAAGTGATCAGGGAACCCACTTCTGAAATCGCACCATTGAGGCATTAATGAGGAAGTATGGTATTCATCATCGGTTGGCTACTCCTTATCATTCACAAACGAATGGCCAAGCTGAGGTTTCAAATCGAGAGATTTAGCAGATCTTGGAGAAAACCGTCAACCCCTCACGAAATTATTGGAGCTTAAGGTTAGATGATGCCCAATGGGCCTATCGAACAGCTTATAAAACTCCTATCGGCATGTCACCTTATAGGTTGATTTTTGGAAAGATGTGTCATTTGCCGGTCGAATTAGAGCACAAGGCCTATTGGGCGGTGAAGCAAATGAACATGCAATCACTCAAGTGTGATGAGGAAAGGAAGTTTCAACTTCAAGAGTTAGAGGAGCTTCGTCTCGAAGCTTATGATGCTGCCATGTGGTACAAGGATCGAACAAAAATGTGGCATGACAAGAATCTGAGAGGAAAAACGTTCCAAGTCGGCCAAAAGGTGTTTTTGTATCAATCGAAGCTGCGTTTGATGCCCGGAAAGTTTAAGACGAAATGGATTGGTCCTTTTGAAATACTGACGGTTTGCCCAAGCGGAGCAGTTGAAATCATGAGTTTGGAAACGGGGAAAACTTTTATGGTCAACGGGCACCGATTGAAGCCGTACTATGATAAGTCTCTCGTTACGACAGTGGAAGCAATTTCACTGTTACCCCCGACGTGCTCCTAGCTTCATCGGAGAGTCTAGCCGAAGACTTAAAATAAAGGCGCTTGTGGAAGGCAACCCATATTTGCTTTATTATTCAATTTTCTTCATATTAAAAAAAAGAAAAAAAAACAGGAAAAAAAAGAAAAAGAAAGAAAAACATGCACCTGAGTTGAGTTGACATACAGTTTGATGGTTAGTTTGTTGAGATGAGTTAGTTGTTATCCTTATGATGCCTATTTTGCATGGATGATGATTCAATTTGAATATGCATGATACTTGTTCTTATTTTCTGAAGCCTAGGAATCCTGTTAGATCCTTCCAAATTTTGAATGGTCACTAGCCCCGTTACGCTAAATGAGAAAAGTCCTTCTTGAGTTACATGTTGGCTGCTTTATATTGCGATCGAGTGAAATTTGTTTATGAGTGGCTGTCCTCGAATAGTGTAGGGAGTGAATGAATGAATCCGTGAGATATGTTTGATTGTTCCCTGATTTTGACTAAGTTGATGATAATGAGGCATACTTGAGACTACATTTCGTTCATTTGATGGTTGAGAATCTCTTGTTTGTTGCTTGATTCTTGCTTGCAGAAGTAGTTTGCAGTCGGACATGTTGGTATTTACTTGGCGGTTTTGTGTGTCTAGTTAGTTTGTTCGTGTCCTATCTTCTTACCTTCCATTCTTCTTTTCTTTTTTTATTGAGTCGTTGTTTTGAGTCTAGGGGAATTTGATGTTTCTGAACAACCATGTTTGATGATTTAGTTTAATCTTCACTTCATACTTGAGGGCAAGCAAGATTCAAGTGTGAGGAAATTTGATGTGTATGTTTTTGGTTGTTCATAAGTTGGGGTTTTCTATCGTTTTACGCGAGTATAATGCACGTTTAAGTGTATTTTGTGCAGGATTTCGAAGAATTGTGAATACGTAGATTTGGACGAGAGAAGTCGGAAAAGAAGAATATTTTGCATGCTTTTGCTATAGAATTAAGGATGCAAGGAAGAGATGGGTTGTAATTAATTTTTTGGATATTAATTTTTCTTGGATAGATAGTATTTTATTATTGTTGCGCTAATTAAAAGTGTATTAATTAAGCCCATACATCTTAGTTTTGAGCGGCTGGCTTGTGGTAATTAAAGGAATTATATTTTCCTTGTTTCTTTAGGATTCCAGCCGCCACACATATATTTTGGAGAGGATTGAGATACAACATGTTAGTTAGTCTTTTATTTTTAGCTGTCATTATTAGGAGATTAATTTTTAATCAACTCTTTAACTCTTTAATTGCTCTTAGCCGCCGCCGAGAAGAGACGCATAGACTTGGGGAGATTATATCTTGGAGTTTTAACTTTTAGTTTTATTTTCTATCGCTATTTTGGAGATTTGATCCATCGAACAACTATTCAATTTCTGGTGACTGTTCTTATTTTCTTTAATTTAATAGATTAATTTTATGCCTTCTTTTTATTATATGATTATGTTTAGTTTCATTATTATGTGTAGCTAATTCTTTAATTCGGCGAGAATATTGAAGCACTAGTCTAATAATCTGTGAGATCTAGTTGTTCATATAATTAATTTTCTAGGATTTCGATTTATTCCACGTGTTTAAAGTTAATTCCAATTTTGTTTAAGCCTGATCAACTTAGATTTAATTGGATTATAGTCAATTAGTTCCCCGAATCCGTAATTGTTGGAATAGGGCTAATTAGTGATAAAGCTACCATGTTCGTAGTAGGAATAAATTGGTAGACGGGTTATTACTTTCTTTCTTGGGTAATTCGTCTAAATTGAGTTCCTTCATATCTAAAAGCTATTAGAGCATTAAATCTAGGTCTGGCGTCTCCAGCTAGGTTGTGTTTTAATAAGGGGAATAGTTAGGTCTGGTGTCTACAGCTAACTATCGATAAAGTACGTAGGAATTGGGGTATGTCCGCTGCGTTCACGGTACCCTATAACTGGTTGGTTCTTGTGAATTAATTAATCTTTGCATCGATGATCAGAGCCCTAGACTAGTGTGGATTTATTCAAAGCCGAATACTTTTCTTGTGAATTCCCGTTCTCTATGGTTCGATCCTACTTGTTGCTATACTAATTTAATTCTGAGCAGGTTGCAAGAATTATTTGGTGGTATACGACGTCCACCAATGAGTCACTCGATTAAGCTCACCATCGAGTAGTGATGAACAAACAAGGATTTAATGTCATTATCTTGAGATTTGTTATGATAATAAGGGTAACACCAGTCTTAAATTACGTATTAATGTTAAAGTTATTGAAAAGTAAAAAGATTAAGTTCATATAAATTATTTAAGTGTGAATCATTCAATGATGATGTATCTCACATCTCGAACAAAAATGATAGTATGAATAAATACAATCTTGAAAATCAAAGGATGTTATGAGCGTCGATACCAAAGTTGTAATATCGATAGTATTTATTATTAATAGAGTTACATAGTTGCCAAATACATTTTAATGATATAAATAACATATAACATGGTTTATAGTCACAATAATTAAAAAAAATAATCATGTTCATCACCACTCGATGGTCAACTCGATGGGTCACTCGATCGAGCTCACCATCTAGTAGTGATGAACAAACAATGATTTAATGCCTTTATCTTGAGATTTGTTATGATAATAAGGGTAGCATCAGTCTTAAATTACGTATTAATGCTAAAGTTATTGAAAAGTAAAAAAGATTAAGTTCATAAAGATTATTTAAGTGTGAATCATTCAATGATGATGTATCTCACATCTCGAACAAAAATGATAGTATTAATAAATACAATCTTGAAAATCAAAGGATATTACGAGCGTCGATACCAAAGTTGTAATATCGATAGTGTTTATTATTAATAGAGTTACATAGTTGCCAAATATATTTTAATTGACATAAATAACATATAACATATAACATGGTTTATAGTCACAATAATTAAAAAAAAAAGCAATCATGTTCATCACCACTCGATGGTCAACTCGATGGGTCACTCGATCGAGCTCACCATCGTGTAGTGATGAACAAACAAGGATTTAATGTCACTATCTTGAGATTTGTTATGATAATAAAGGTAACATCAGTCTTAAATTACGTATTAATGTTAAAGTTATTGAAAGTAAAAAGATTATGTTCATATATATAGTTTAAGTGTGAATCATTCAATGATGATGTATCTCACTTCTCGAACAAAAATGATAGTATGAATAAATACAATCTTGAATATCAAAGGATGTTACGAGCGTCGATACCAAAGTTGTAATATCATAGTGTTTATTATCAATAGTGTTACATAGTTGCCAAATACATTTTAATTGACATAAATAACATATAACATGGTTTATAGTCACAATAATTAAAAAAAAAAAGCAATCATGTTCATCACCACTCGATGGTCAACTCGATGGGTCACTCGATCAAGCTCACCATCAAGAAGTGATGAACAAACAAGGATTTAATGTCATTATCTTGAGATTTGTTATGATAATAAGGGTAACATCAGTCTTAAATTACGTATTAATGCTAAAGTTATTGAAAAAAAAAAGATTAAGTTCATTTAGATTGTGTAATTGTGAATCGTTGGGTCACTCGATCGAGCTCACCAACGAGTGTCCATCATCGAGCCTCACTTTATGTCTCACTCGATGGTGTATTCGATGGAGCTCACCATCGAGTGTCCATCATCGAGCCTCGCTTTATGTCTCACTTGATGGTGGCCTCGGTGGGTCACTCAATCGATCTTACCATCGAGTGACCATCATCGAGCTCAATGGGCTACTCGATCGAGCTCACCATCGTGTAGTCGGCAGACCCTTTTCCAATTTAACTACAAAAACCTATTCAAAGACCCCAATCACATTTGTTATGTATTTGCATATTTGCATATCCATTAAATCCTAAAATCCTAAATTCATTGAAATTCAAATTTAAATAAAAAATCATGTCATGTATAAATCATGTAAAATTACAAATTACAAATTCTCATCTTATACGTGTTCATTAACATGTGATAAATATTCATTTCAGATAATTATTTTAAAAATAATCATGCATTTGTCTTGTCAGCTTGATCATATAGCTAAGAGCTCGAACGAGTTAACGATCGAGTTTGTCATCGAGTCTCGTGCATTTATCAAGCCAGCTCGATCATGTTAACGGTCGAGTTCACCATCGAGTCGTGAAGAACAACACAGACTTTTTTTACGAAAGAGGTTGTCTACATACTTTAGTAAATCAAGAACGCGCCTTCTATTTCCTTCGACTTTGCGTGAATATTTGGGGCACAAACAAGAACACAGATTTTGTATTTTTTATTTGTGCGTGAGTAATAATTCTTGCATTGAAAGAGAGATTTTAGTTGTTAAATTGAGCAAGTTTGTATTGTACGGTAGCCTTATAAGTTTATGTTGGTTGCCATATTCAATGAAGCTCCAACAACTCTCTTACAAGAAATTGAATTAAAGTACCGTCATTTGTGTTGGTGTCCTTTTTTTACCTTAAATTCCTCTTCAATTCTCATGTTTGCAGGTGAGTTAACGTTATCTAGAAATGCCTTTTAATCTGTCCGTGCGCGGGCGCTGCATATTCCTCTTCAATTCTCATGCTTTTTGATCTGTCAGTGTTGATATATATATATATATATATATATATGTGTGTGTGTGTGTGTGTGTGTGTGTGTGTGTGTGGGCGCTGCATGTAAATAGATTGAAGAGAGAGAAAAATTCAACAAATAAAGAAGAGAGAGAAAAGAGTAGCGATGTGTTTTTGGAGAGAGAGAAAGTTATATCTTATTTTTTTAATAACAAAATGTCAACATCACCAATTTTCTCTCACATGTGCAAGAGTATTTACGTCTTTTAACCCCAAAATGACCATAAAACTTCTACTTTATGAACTAAGGACATATAACTTGTAGTTTTATGAAAAATGACCATATATGAGTATTAAGACTTATTTGTGGGTAAAACTTAAAGTTTATTAACCACACATATATAATTAAAAATTATGTGTGGCTAATAAGTTTAATTAATTCGCCACGTGCGAACAGTAATTTAAAGAAAAATTTAGTTAAATATAAAATAAAATTCAAAATTCAAGGTCAAAATATAAATGTAACTAATAAGTTTTTGCCACACATACTAAATGTCGACAACTAATGAAAATTGTCAAATAAATTTACCCACACATTTTCTTGTTATGTGTGGCTAAACTACCACACATTATTATTTGTGGCTAATGTATGTGTGGGTAAAAAATCAGTTTCTTGTAGTGATATGGGCCGATGAGGCATAGCTCAAGTGGCTAGCTGAGGTACCACAAGTCTTTCCTTAGTGAGAGGGGCTTGACAATCTGTAGTCCGACCCCGTTATCATGGTAGAGGTCGACGGTTACTGCTTACTTGCTATATCCCCGCGTCCTTGCACGGCTCGACTCGTTCTTCAAGCCCCTTCCCGGGTCTCCTCTTCATCACCTAAAGGTGCGAAGCGAAAAAGTGCATTTTCCATTTTTCATCGAGATTGAGTTAGTGTTCAGTTTACGGCACCTCTTTGATCAACTCCGAAAACATCAACTCAAGATGAACCCAGGCAAGCCACGGGTTCACTCAGAGCTTTGGCAACAACCGTAGGATGGTTGCGCCCGAACCGAAGGGCGTGGGTAAAGATCAAGGATATCGACTCCCAGACCAAAGGATGCTCCTCCGATTTCGGGGTTCAATCCCGCCTGCATGTGGTGTAGTATTTTTCCACCTTATTTGGTGGTGCAGTGGTCCCGCCTGTGTGCGGTGTAGCAGTCCCACCTTTATGTGGTGTAGAGGTCACACTTGTATAATGATATAGTGCTTTATTTGACATTATATACTCCCTCCGTCCCATTTATATAGGCTTATTGGACTTTTCACAAGGATTAAGAAAAATTATTGGAAATGTAAATTATATAGTAAACTTTCAAATATGCCTCTATTTATTCTTTGACCATACATATTTTATGAGTCAATCAAAGAATTAAATAGGGATATATTAGTAAATAAATTAAGAAACATTATTTTTTATAGAAATAAGCCTATATATTAGGGACATCTGAGAAAGGAAAACAAACTTATATAAATGGAACGGAGGGAGTATATACCTTTGTAATTCTCAAAAAGATATAGATATGAAATTATATTTTGGAATTCTACAAAAAAAAAAAAAAAGAGGGAATGATAGCGATGACTTTAGTCGATGACGCACGAATACTACATATTACTATAAATAAATAAATTGAGAATCCAATCCATAATAAAAATTCAAAGTATCATAAAGTTGCAGAAAGAGGAATTTATACTATATCAGCGAAATCCATGTGAAGGACAGTGATGGCTTAGGAAATAGTAAAAGCCTATGGGTCCCACAATCTGAGGAAGAACTATGTTTGGTCTTTTTCTTTATCAATCACAAATTGCCAAACCAAGTTGATATTTATATATTTTCTCCCAAATATACTTTATTTTTCTTAGTATAAAATTTATCAATATTATTTAATGATAATTAAAAAAATAATATTGTCAGGATATTTCAGTTTAAAATATTTCAATTAATCATAACGGAAATTAGCGAGTAATATAAATTAAGGTGTTGGACTTGGGTATTTAAGCGTCTTTCAAAGAGAATGTAAGAGATTTTATATTTTATGAGCTTTTTTTATTAGCTTTAATTTATACAAATGTGTTGAACTGAACTCGTAAGCTTTAATTTATATAAAAGTTTTATTTTTATTTTCTAATTTCAAAAGTTTTTAATTAGGGTTTTTTGCATATTAGATTATGGAAGTAAAACTTTGCAGTTAAAAGTAAGTCACCTTTTACATGTTTAATATCGGATCTTTGCTTTAAAAATGTTAATATTAACTACTCCCCCAAAATTGTATTTCATGTTGACCGACACGAGTTTTAATAAATATTTGGTAAGAAAGTGTGTTGAGTGAAGAAAGGAAACGACCACTTTATGAAATGTATGGTAGATGTTTGTTGAGTGAAAAAATGAGACCATCATTTTAAAAATATGTGGTATGTTTGTAAGGAATTATGTGGAGTCATGTGCCAAAATGAAAATGATACACTTTTCAGGGACGGACGAAAATGAAATTAATGATACAGTTTTCAGGGACGGAGGGAGTATTTTGTATTAAAATCAGAATCCGATCAAAATAAATAAAATCATAAATTTCCAGTGATTTTTTCTATTTTCTTCATTAAGTAATAGTTATTAATTAAGGTTGGATATTGAAGTAAATGAAAAGGATATTTAATATTTTTTCTGTGGCGGAAAAAAACTAACAATAATATATATTTTCTTAATTATAAATATATTAAATTTCACTTGATAAAAGTTCGCAAAAACCCAAACATAACCTGTTTCTGAACTGATGATGCCTGATTTGGTAGAAGGCATTATTTTCATCTTTTTGGCTATAATAAGGTGGAGACAAGCTTTTTATAGCAGTGTTGAAGAAGATTTGTGACATCCACAGCCACTACTTCCTTCCTACTTTATTACTATTAAGATTCAGAATTCAGACAAGTCGTTATAATTGGGCACGAGAATTAAAGAAAAATGTGTAAAACATAAAAAAGTGATAGGATTTACATTTTTTGAAAGGTTAATTTTTATTATTTT
This sequence comes from Agastache rugosa, assembly GCA_031470985.1. Lineage (NCBI taxonomy): Eukaryota > Viridiplantae > Streptophyta > Magnoliopsida > Lamiales > Lamiaceae > Agastache > Agastache rugosa. Next base: position 34,368,580 of record CM062606.1, on the reverse strand, counting down.
GAGTTAGAGTCATTAATAATAGGACAATCCAAAAAGAAAAATAAATCATTACTAGCAGGACGGAGGGAGTAATATTTTATAAATCAATTTAAATTCTTATTATATATTTCAATTTTGTTGGTGCATTCCAACATTAATATACTCCCTCCGTCCCCCAAAAGTATGTTATGGGGAGGGCGGCACGGGTTTTGAAAAACTGTTGGGTCGATGTATTTTGAGTAGAATAAGGAACCCGCCTATTTGAATTGTTGTGAGGTTTAAAATATTAGAAAGTTAGTGTCATGTGACGAACCATACTTATAAAGACATTCCAAAATAGCAATTAACCATACTTTTAGGGGACGGAGAGAGTATATAATATGGGGTGTTTAGTAGGGAGTGACCAAACTAATTAGGGCTGGACACAAGGAGGAAATAATTCCAATCAATGATTGTATTTAATATTAATTTGTAAGAGATTAAAAGTAGTTAATTAATAATTAGTGTATTATTTTATATTTCGATATTTCATAATGTTATTTTGATAATCTTTATAATTTTATGTGTATAAATATAACTATATAAAATATTTTTGGAGTAACAACACGAATTATAAGAAACTCGTAAAATATATAGTGATAAGCAGTGAAACTATAAAATTACATTTCATAAAAATGGCGCATAGCATATTATAGAGGTGTTTTTATTGAAAAGAAGCATTCAACGCTTTTTCACCACATCTCTTAAAGATGCTCTAACAGTGTGATAAATATTGACAAGTAAATAGGAAGAACAAAACGAAAAGAACACATGAATTTACGTGGAAACCTAAAACGGTAGACAATCACGAATATGAGAGAATTTTACTATGAGTCAAAAATATGGTACAATATGAGCAACAAGAATAACACATAAACCGTAGATGGTTTTCGTCTATTTATATGGGTTCAATCCCTCAAGCCCCAATCACATTGTGCAAAAAAAAACTAAGTCGTACCGCGAATCTCTCGAGTTTGATCAAAACATTTCGTTTCACTAATATCAACCGTACCTGCGATAATTGAATAATTTAGTCATTAATCACTCGGAATTAGTATATATACATATGCATATGTATTTCATATGACTAAAATAATATCGAGTAGATAAATTTTGGAATTATAAATTGTACTCCCTCCGTCCCCAAAGAACTTACGAGCTCTTCCTTTTTCATCCATTCCCAAAAAATTTGTGGGCTTCCTTTTATTGATATAATCCCACCACACCCCTTAAACTTTTTATGTTTTAATTAATTCTACCATTTATTTACAAAAAAATGTCACTTCTTCTAATCACACAATTTTTTAAACACTTTTTGTATGAGACCTTTCCTTCACTTAAATAAACTTTTACTAGTTTGTTTTAAAATTCGCTCCGTTTCACTTCCCACAAATTCTTTTAAGGATGGAGAGGAGTAATAATAAAGTATGCAACTTAGCAAGACTAAAAATGAAAACAATTGTCCCAGTGGGGATGGCCTAGTGGTGGAGTGGTTGTCTGTTGACCAATAGGTCAGAGGTTCGAGTACTCTCGGCCACAAAAAACTCTAGGTGGGGTGTGTGAGTATTAATATTTGTAATGATATTAAAAAAAAAAAAAAATGAAAACAATTATGTGTGATGGGGGACAGTCTCCCACATAGGGAGTATAAGTGTGTGTGTGTCAGTGTGTGTGATTATTTAAAGATTAGATCTTTTTGTGGATGCTTGTAGTTTGTAATTCTGTTGTGTGAATTTGAAACTAAAATAAATATCTTGTTAAAAAAATTAACCAAACTTTATGTAGTAGTTAGTCAAATCTATACTATATTAAAGCAGAATCTTCTGCATGGCAATTTCCCGCCCAAACTACTATTATCCCGCCTAAAATGCATGGGTTGTTGCATTGGGTTGTTGCGCTATTAGTGATGATATCTTTTTCAAATCTCTTACTCTTTATATATAGATATTGATTTATTCAATAAAAAAATACATATTGATATTGATACATAAAATCTAATATTATATTAAAGCAAAATAATTTGCAATGCATTTTCCTGCTTATTTTGCATGATACATGCAAATAATTGTACAATTTCCAATAAAAATTAATAAATGTACATTTTATCATGACATTTCAATTTTTCAAATTCAAAAATTAGGCTTTATAGCCTAACAAATTTAGTTCACTAAATAATGATGTGTATGCTGCATTTCAAATTTTCAAATTCAAATATTAAGCTTTGGAGTAGTAATTATTTTATTTTTTGTCACATTAATTAATTTTTGTGTTTGCTAAATGTATTATTTTGTATAAGAAGATTCACAAAGATAAATTTTATTAATTTAAAATATTTAATTATATTATATAGATATTATTGACATTTAAAAATGTAAAAATTGAAATACAATCGAATGGTGCAGCGCAACGCGCGCGGGTAGATCTAGTCCTTAATATAATAAAGGAGATCATGTACGAGTGTTTTCAAGTCAAACATATGTACCATAAATGGTCAACGAAATCCGAGGTTATATATTAATTACCAATTTTTTTACGAAATTATTTACTTTTGTTACTTCACAATCTTATTAAAAACATTCATCAACTCCAAGATATTATGTTCCTTTCCCATGGTTTGGTAAAAAAATGAAATCCCGATTGACTCAATAGTATCAATTAATTGTTTTTCCTTTATTTAATGAGGGATGATATTTTACCATAATAAACCTATGTAGCCACATAATGGCTACCCATAATTTCATTTAATAACAAAAAAAAATAGGTTTATTTAAATTTTTGGGTTCTAAATAACTTCTAATATTCAAAATATTTAATTTATACAAATTTATCTTGATATATTTGGATTTGGAAGTAACATAAATCTTGATAGATATAATAAAGGTAATACAAAGATTTTTGTCGAAAAAAATAAGAAAAAAATATATTTACACGAATCAAGATAAAATTTAAGTAAAAAATATAAACATTGACATAAAATATATAATCATACTTTTTATATGAATCAAATATCTAACAAAATTGATCTATTTTCACTTAATCGATCAAATTATGGCTAGCCACATTATGGCTAAATAACATCACTCATTTTACCATAATGTGGCTAGCAAAAAAAAATCAATTAATTGTTTTTCCTTTATTTAATGAGTGATGCTATTTTACCATAATGTGGCTAGCCATAATTTGGTAGATTAAGTGAAAATAGACCCATTTTGTTAGATATTTGATTCATATAAAAAGTATAATTATATATTTTATGTTAGTGCTTATATTTTTTATTTAAATTTTCTATTATGATTAGTGTAAATATATTTATTTCTTATTTTTTCGATAAAAATATTTGTATTACCTTTATTATATCTATCGAGATTTATATTACATCAAAATCCAAATATATCAAGATAAATTTGTATAAATTAAATATTTTAAATATTAGAAGTCATTTAGAACCAAAAAATTTAAATAAATCAATTTTTTTTGTTATTGAATCAAATTATAGTTAGCCATAACATGACTGCATTTATACATGACTGCATTGATTTATTCTTATTTAATTATGTATTTTAATACATAAAATTAGCGGCCTTTTAATTTTGTGAGTAAAGAGAAACGAACGTTACAATAATAATTACAGAATTAAAATTTGAGGAAGCACAACCAGCAAATTAAGAAGCCAAATAATGCATAATTAATTGAAGTATAAATGAAATGGAATCACACGGGAATAATATCGGTTCAATATCACAACAGTTCTTATGAAAAGAACAACATATGTGAATGCAATTATTTAATACACGGTTAGAGATTCACCTACTATAATCAATTTAACTAAAATTTTCAGAAAAGTAGATATAAGTAATTAGTTTCAATGACAATTTATCTTTATCTCTTCTCTCAAAAAAAAAAAAAAAATCTTTATCTCAGTCACCAACACCGGATATTTAAATACACGTAAACCATCAAAGAGATGATCTCTAGTGCCGTTCACTCTAATTTTTTAACTAATTAATATTAATTGAAGTTTAATAAAATTTAATTCGTATTTAGTATTTTTAATTGAGATTAGTCAATACTAATTATAATTAATATAAACTCTAATTATGATTAATCAGTTCTAGCTAATTGGGATTAATTACCCCTTAATTACTCCCGAGTCTCGATCCCCCTTTACCCTCTTGATTATGATCAGTCGCACGGTGTCATCGGTTGTACACAAGTTTTTGCCAACATCAATTTTTATCATTTTTTTATATAATAGGATCCGCAGTTGCTTCTATGCAATAGAATACATACAAAACATAAAAGGCAAATCACATTTGGAAAACTAAGTGTGTGATAGAGTCGACCTATATCTTATCATTTTTTATGCCGTTGGAACCTACAACCGTTATATTTGGTACTCATAGAGTAAACTCTCTTTCACATGCAATAGCCTACAAATCGCACATTAAAAATAAACATACTCAATTTATAGAAACATTAATACAATTTAAACCTGACACATTTGGCCTTAAAAATAACTCCTAGCCATCCCGCCTATGGTAGTAGTTCTATGTCAGCGCTGTTATAAGTCACAATAATAATATTTTTTGGCACAATAAATATAATAATTTAATAATACACAATCCAAAATTGTTGCTATAGAAGAATGGCTTTACATATAAGCAAACAATAAAACTGCTTAATAATTTTGGGTTTCCAAGGTAATTTAAGGACACATTTGCTTTGCTTTCGAGGAATAAATTGAAAGGTATTCGAGTTATAGGACTCTTGATTTTATGCAAACTACTATCGAAAGTATAATTGTTTCCTTAAAGCTAACACGTATTTTATTTAATCACATAAATTTTAGAATAAATCTATGCAGCCACATTATGGCTATCCATAATTTCATTTAATAACAAAAAAAAATTGATTTATTTAAATTTTTGGATTCTAAATGACTTCTAATATTTAAAATATTTAATTTATACAAATTTATCTTGATATATTTGGATTTGGATGTAACATAAATCTTGATATTTTACCATCTCACATTTATTTTATCATCGAAAGGCCACTGCAATAAATATGCAATAAGACGCAGCATGATACTGAAAAGGCAAACGATAATTAAATAAAGATATAAAATGGCTTCTTCCCTCTCAATTCTATTCTTTTTTTTTTTGAACAAGTCAAGAATTCTATTCATTTTGCAGTCTTTGTTACTAAATCCTTTCAAAATAAATAAAGTTACCTTATTCCCGAAGTAAGGTCTCGATAACAACATCCTTTGATCACCAAGCTGTTGAAATCCAAATACTCCCTCCGTCCCGTTAATCCTGTCTCATTTCTTTTGAGCACGGGTATTAAGAAGAAGGATGTTTAAAGAGTAAAAAAATAGAAAGTGGTGGATCCCACAACTTTTTGTAAGAGAAACATATTTTCTTATATGGAAATAGGACAAGAATAACGGGACAACCTAAAAATGAATACAAGACAAGAATAACAGGACGGAGGGAGTTGTAACGACCCGGCTTCCGGACTGACGGCTGGCCCCACAAACCATCACGAGTCCTTTTTAGCGTGCTTTGTCCTCACTCACACTTTCTGAGAAAACTTCCTAGGAGGTCACCCATCATAGAATTGCTCCAGGTCAAGCACGCTTAACCTTGGAGTTCTCCCACAATGAGAACCAGAAAAGAAGATGCATCTTGAAGATATGAGTAGCCTAATCAATTCCTTTAAGCTCTCCTCGAATATGCCGTCCCATTCCAACATATTCTAGGAATCCCTCTCATTCGGGTGTGTTTCGGTTCGTTCCTGCCCCCTCCACTTTGAAGTCTTATCGGAGCCGCTCCTTATCCGTGCCTCTGCACCGGCGATCACTCCGTACTTCTGCCCCGGGCGTCACAGGAGAAGCAATTATAAGAAGAAAAAAAATCATGAAATTGGAAATTACCACATATAATACAACTTGATTAATGATTTTTCACACTCTAGCTCTACAGAATATATAGAGATGAACAATATGACCACTGAAATCTTCGACTTAGCTCCCAAAGGTAACCCACTACGGATGAGATCCTCTGTCCCCAACTTGTGTCTCACTCTCCGTGTCCCACTATTAATTTCATTATTTTAAAAAGATTTATTTAAAAATAAAAATTTAATAATATATAATGAGCCTTAATTAACATTTATTATAAAAAAATTAGAATTTAAAAAAATTTTATACCCTAATTTTGGAATAATGAACCCTAATAATCAATTAAAAATTAAAAAAAATGCAAATTAAATAAATATATATATATATAAACCCTACTTGGATGGATGAACCATAGTTAATAATTGTAAAATTATACTAAAACATTATAGATTGAAATTGAAGAAAAAAATGACAAAAATATAATTAAATATAGATTGTGGGACAAAGTGGGACACCGAAATTGGAGACAGATGATCCTAAGTGAACCCACTAGGCCAGACATCCAGAGAATTTAATCCATTTATTCATTCCATGGAAACCCGCAATTCGTTGCGAATAAATGTTATTTCGTATATCGAAAAATTACAATTTAATAGCTAAATTATTGGACTTTTCACACTTACTTACATTACAAACTAAAACTTACAATTAAATGGCCAAACAATCAAATTTTTTACAATTACGTTACGGATCTATTTAAATTTTTTACAATTACGTTATGAATCTATTTTTCGGCAATCGAAATCCGACGTGGAACCCCGAAAAATGACATGGAATTTATAAAAAGAAATTGAAAAATGACATGTACACTAAAAAAAAAATATAATAATTCAAAAATTAAAAATTATAAAAAAAAAAAAGGAAAAACTGATCATACACGACACTCTTCCTTCCCATCTGTTTGTTGTCTAGCTAGTTAAATAGTTTGGCAGCTGAAAATGGGTTTTTAATGAATGAATTTAAAAGCTGTAGAGAAGGATTCCAAAAAGAGGGGAGTTTCAAGGTGGCCCAAATGTAATGAATGGAATGCTGAGATTAAAAGCTAAAAAAATTATTTTTACATTAATTTTATTATATTTTTCCTTTAATTTTTAAAGGGAAAAAGTGCAAATACCCCCCTCATGTTGACAGTGCTTGGCAAATACCCTCTTGAACTTTGTTTATGCACAAATTCACCCTTCTCTAAAGTTTTCAGGTGCAATTAACCCCTCGCCGTGACGGAAACGATACGTCCATTAGCAAAAATATATTTTTGATTTATTTATATTCTCGTGTGACCCTCACAATTCCCAACGGTTATATACTACATTATTGGCGCTAAAAGCTCATATAAAGAAAAAAATTATTTCAAACCCTAGTTCACAACTATCAAAATTCAGGCAAGGTTCTCCGATAATTTGCACGAAAAAGATTGGCGAATCACTTGAAGAATATGAGATCATCAATATCAATAACAAATAGTTGGCTTGGATTGCAAATTATCGGAGAATTTCGCCCGAATTTTGATAGTTGTAAGCTAGGGTTCGAAACAAATTTTTTTCTAATTTGAGCTTTTAGCAAAAATTAATTCTTGAAAATTGTAAGGGTGTCACAAGAATAAAAAATGAATCAAAAATATTTTTTTTGCCAACATAAGTGTTGTTTCCGTCACGGCGAGGGGATAATTTCACCCGAAAACTCTAAGAAAGTGTGAATTTGCGCCTAAATAAAGTTCATGAGGGTATTTGCTTAGCGCTGCCAACATGAGGGGGCTATTTACACATTTTCCCATTTTTAAAAGCCAACTCAACCATAGTTTGGCTCGGAAATCAAGATCAAAATCTTTAGGACAAAGCTTTGGGATTACAATAATCTATTATTATAATGATTAATTATTTATTAGTTTAACTTGTAATAATATTAAATAAACACAATAAACACATAGTGTTAATTAATCATGGTTTAATTAATTCTAATTAAGTGCTTAAATCAAGATCATATTCATTGAATCTTTTTATACATTTTTGGGTAAGTATTTATCTATTATTATGAAGCTTAATTATTTTTAATTGGTACTTAATTATTTGCTTACCAATTTATTTTATTTTTGCAGTGTTTTCTTATTTAATTTAGATAGGGGTTTATTTAATTACTCGATCAAAATGTACGAGTAACATATAATGGGATTAAATTCGAATTATAATTTATTTGTTTAATTATAACTTGTTTCATTTTTTAAGTTTAATTTGTAATAATTTTAAGTAAACATATATTATAGTGTTAATTTTGGTTCAATTAATGCTAATCAAGCTGCTTAACGTCACATCATACCTTTCCGCCGCCGTTTCTAAATCTGACAGACGCACGTTTCTTCACAATGGCCAAATTATAAAAGTAAAATATTGGCCAGCTTAATCTTCTCAACATTTGACCACTTAAAATTAACCTTTAAACGATGGGTGGTTTTTAATCTTGTGTATTATAATTTTCTGAATCCAAATCATTAATCGACGAAACCAAAATCTATATTTTGTGTATTATTATAAATTATTTTGTCTTTTGTTAATTATTTTTAATTAGTCAGTATCGCATTCAATGCATGCAATTTTTGCGCTTTCCCGTAGTACTTTTAATGTAAAATAATCCAGAGAAAAAGGAATAATTGATGGAATTAATTAGGAGAGTTCCCCATTACATTTGCATTAACTTTCTCAAAAATGCTCTGTTCGGTTCACGAAATTAAAATGAAAGGCCAGTTATTCTCCTAAGCGGCGGTGAAGTCGAAACAAGAGTGGAAGCATGAGTTGGTTAAATCGCAGCACGAGTGTTAGCCGGAGGCGGTGAAGTCAAATCAACGACTAAATTTTCATCTATTTAGCGTAGAAGAATGAACCTTCGAAGGCATTTCGTTGAAGGATAAAAGAACATGAACGATTAAGAAAAATGCCAGGGTAAAAATCTCGAATTATCTGATTTTTATGTTATTTTTAACCTTAAATCATCTTCTATAGGTCTTTACATTTTTATTTATTGGTGTTTTTTTGTGAATTAATTTAATGCTCTGTTTTTTGTTGTTTACCAGAACATGGGTTTTGTTGTAGTTGTTGTTCCGATTTAGGGTTTTGTTGTCCAAGCAAAGTGCTTATGATGGTTTAGGGTTTCTGTTGCGTAATTTATTTCTGAAATTTATTTTATCTTCTTTGATGATGTGTTGGGATTATGGTACGCAGAGTTTTCTGGTTTGATATCTGTATTCTTTGAGGATATCTTGGGATTATGATATGAGATCTTATCTAAGTCGATATTTTATTTCAATTGGGGCTCGTAGTTATTTGTATTATTAAAATATACTAATTTATGTATAAACCCCAGAGATTACAGGCTATGTTATATTTTTATTAGGTGATCTGGTGAAGATCCTTAAATGCACATTCTCTGTATCCATGTGTTTTAGTACACATTGATAGAACCCCAGTAGGTAAGGGTATACATAAAACTGGTGTGTTTGATCATCTGCTTCTGTACCTACAATTTTATACGGAAGTATAATACAATTTTCCTCAATTAAATTAATTGAGATTTTTCTATATACAGGAGCTTGCATTTCTGCATGTTGTTACACTAAAGATGTGGTGAAGCTGATCAAAGATTCATTGAAGGGTGATACGTTGGTACAATTTGAGCAGTCATGCTTCGGTACAATGTTGAATCTGAGCTATGGTCAAGTAAACTTTCAACTACAATTACCTTTCATGCCCTTCTCAATTTGAGTGAGACAAAGCGCCATTGAGGTGTTTCTGTTTTCACTTTCAACAATATTTCGTGCGAGTTTAACAAAAGAGACTTCTATGTGATGACCGGTTTGAAGTTCGGTCCACTTAAGAAGGCCCCCACCAAATCTGCCATTTATTCTTCTGTGTTTGAAAACCGAGAGAACATCAAATTTTATGAGGTGAAGAAAGCTTTTACAGATGCATGCAAGATCAATGAGGGGGTGGGTGAACCATGTTTAAAACTTGCACTACTTGTCTTCTTATATGGCGTTCTAATGCCTCGTGACAATAATGATAAAGAGATACATGCATCCCGTTGATTCTATAGATGCTTTAAATGAATACCCTTGGGGAGTAGTTGCATACAACTACCTTAGCACATCCTTGTTTAATGCCTATGATCTCATGATGTCGAAGGTTAACTCCAAGTCGAAGGATAAGCTTGCCTTTGATGAGTGCGACTTAATTTATGCCTTACAGTGCTGGTTCTATGAAATCATGCCATCTGTCGGGGAGCAGTTAGGTGAGAAGATGTTGGGTTGGAGTTCTACCTTTCCTCGGGTGTTACGATGGAAAAGTAATGGCGTGTGGCATTATCCCAAAGTGAAAGCATTGCTTGAGAATTCTGAACTCGTTGTGGTGAGTAATGTTATGAATTGAATTGAATTCAATTATCCACTTTTGAACATATGCTAATGCTAATTGATTTTTAATTTGAAAATGGTGTGAATTGCAGAAATCCCTACAATTGTCAGTCAGTGAAGAGCGGGTTGGTAATCCTCTAGCAGAGTACTTATCACTGGAGCCGATCGACCAGTCCTATTCTTCATATTGTGCTAAACAAGAGCGTCGGCAGATGACGGCAAAGAGTAGGATATCGTACATCGACGCAGGGAATGCATCCTCATCTCAACCTAGGAGTAAATACATGCTTCGATCCTCCACGCAACGTGATGATTCTTGTGATGATTGTTCTGATAAACTCTCGTTCCTCGACACCGATCAGCATATCAAATCTGCCACATCCATCACGACTCCGGCCGATCAAGCAGTAATGATACGAGATGACCGATCGAAGAACTCGCAAGCGGAAGACTCGGACAACGGATACAAAGGATGGATAATTCCAAAACCTCTGAATCTAACCATGAAATGATATAGATGATCGAAATCCCTATACCCCAACGTATGTTGATGCAGCAACTCGGGGACGATGATTGACACACGAACGAGGGATGGTTGACTCGCCGATTCGTCGATAGATGAATTCGTCTTGGAATAATCAAGAGGAATTCGAGAACTCTCAAGAGAGAATTAAAGCTCACGATTTATTATGAATAAAGTCTGCCAAAAATCGTTCCAAACAATAGCTATATATAGGCTAAACCTAATCCTAGTCTAGATAGGAAACCACCCTAATTAAGAGCCCAACTAATCTAAACAGATAATAAAGCCCAAACACACAAAAATAACATAACTAATAACTAATGGGCCATCAAAAACGAAAATACATAATTATAGTCTTTAAACAAATAAAGTCTTCAAGCTTGGTCGACCCACTTGCACTTAATGAGATTAATTAAACTCGGGCTGTCCAAGCCACCATCTCCAATGGGCTTCTTCATCAATTCTTGATCCCACACATCTTGAACTAAGCCCATCAAGCTCTCCTTGAACTTCTTAGCTCGTGCTCTCGTAATCGGCCCAACTGGAACATGTACGGGATCTTGCACCAACGAACCTTGGGCTGCATCATTCCCCTCCTCTTCAAGAGGATTTGTCCTCAAATCCAAGGCGTCACCTACATCAAACGGACTCAAATCAGTAACATTAAAAGTAGCACTCACATTATACTCACCTGGTAAGTCCAATTTGTAGGCATTATCGTTGATACGCTCCAAGACTTGAAATGGACCATCGCCTCGAGGAAGTAGCTTGGATCGCCGCTGCAATGGAAACCGTTCCTTGCGCATATGCAACCAAACCCAATCACCGGGCTCAAACACCACCTTGCGACGTCCTTTATTGGCTTGCTCGACGTACTGCCTCGTGCGTCTCTCAATGTTCATCCTCGCCTTTTCATGAATCTGTTTCACAAAATCAGCCCTTTTCTGGCCATCAAGATTAGTATGTTCATGCTCAGGTAAAGGAGATAAATCCAATGGAGTCAAAGGATTAAAACCATATACAATCTCAAATGGCGAAAACTGAGTAGCAGAATGAACAGAACGATTATAAGCAAATTCAACATGAGGCAAACACTCTTCCCAAGACTTAATGTTCTTCTTAATAATAGCACGAAGTAAAGTAGACAAAGTCCTATTTACTACCTCGGTTTGACCGTCAGTTTGTGGATGACAAGTAGTAGAAAACAACAGTTTGGTACCTAACTTACACCACAAAGTCTTCCAAAAGTAGCTCAAAAACTTTGAATCTCGATCAGAAACAATAGTCCTAGGCATGCCATGCAATCTAACAATCTCGCGAAAGAATAAATCAGCTACATGAGATGCATCATCAGATTTATGACATGGAATGAAATGCGCCATCTTAGAAAATCTATCAACAACAACAAAGATTGAATCTCTACCACGTTTGGTCCTAGGCAGACCTAACACAAAGTCCATAGAAATATCAATCCAAGGTGCTGTAGGAATAGGCAAAGGTGTATACAATCCATGGGAACTCACTCTAGACTTAGCTTGTTTACAAGTAACACATCGCCCACAAATTCTCTCAACATCTCGTTTCATATGAGGCCAAAAGAAATGCTCTTGCAGAACAGCTAACGTCTTAGCAATACCAAAATGTCCCATCAAGCCCCCACCATGTGACTCAAGCAATAACAAATCACGTAGAGAACAATTAGGAACACACAACTTATTCTTCCTAAAAAGATAGTTATCATGCCGAAAATACTCTCCACTACCAGATCTCTCACATGCTCGATACATGTTACCAAAATCAGCATCATGCTCATATAAACTCTTAATACACTCAAACCCAAGCAATTTAGCATCTAAAGTAGAGATCAAGGCATACCTCCGAGAAAGGGCATCAGCCACTACATTCTCTTTACCTTGCTTATACTTGATGACGTAGGGAAACGTCTCAATGAACTCCATCCACCTTACATGTCGCTTGTTCAACTTATTCTGCCCCTTTAAATGCTTCAAGGACTCATGGTCGGTGTGAATAACGAACTCCCGAGTCCACAAATAGTGTTGCCACGTCTTGAGGGCTCTCACCAAGGTATACAGCTCCTTGTCATACGTGGGATAACTCAACGTTGCTCCATTGAGCTTCTCGCTGAAATACGCCACAGGCCTTCCCTCTTGCATCAGAACTGCACCAATACCAACACCAGAAGCATCACATTCAATCTCAAAAGACTTAGAAAAGTTAGGAAGAGATAATACCGGGGCGTGTGTCAGTTTATGCTTCAAAAGCTGAAACGCCTCTTCTTGCGCCTTTCCCCACTTGAACTCCACATTCTTCTTGATGACTTCGGTTAATGGCGCTGCAACACTGCTGAAATTAGGCACAAAGCGCCTATAAAAGCTAGCAAGTCCGTGGAAACTCCGAACTTCTCCAATACTCTTCGGAGTCGGCCACTCTTGGATAGCCCGTATCTTCTCCTCATCAACCTGTACACCCTGTGCACTAACAACAAAACCAAGAAACACGATTCTATCCGTACTGAAAACGCACTTCTTAGGGTTAGCGAACAACCTTTCTTCCCTAAGTGCAACTAGAACAGCCCTCAAATGCACAACATGTTCTTCATGATTCTTACTATACACAAGTATGTCATCAAAATAAACAACGACAAATCTACCAATGAAAGCACGCAAAACATGATTCATAAGACGCATAAATGTACTGGGTGCATTAGTTAATCCAAAAGGCATAACCAACCACTCATACAAGCCAATTTTTGTCTTAAAAGCTGTTTTCCATTCATCTCCTTCTTTTATCCTAATTTGATGGTATCCACTACGCAAATCAATCTTGGAAAACACACAAGAACCATGCAGCTCATCAAGCATATCATCTAAACGAGGGATAGGATGGTGATACTTTACCGTAATGTTGTTAATGGCTCGACAATCACAGCACATCCTCATAGTTTCATCCTTCTTAGGTACAAGTAGAACGGGTACTGCACAAGGACTTAAACTCTCCCTCACATGCCCTTTGGCCAGCAAGTCGCCAATTTGCCTCTCCAACTCCTTCGTCTCCTCCGGATTGGTTCGGTAAGCTGGTCGGTTTGGCAAGACAGCTCCGGGCACAAAGTCAATTTGATGCTCAATCCCACGAATTGGTGGTAAACCAGGGGGTGTATCCTTGGGAAAGACATCATCAAATTCCTGCAAAATAGAACGAATAGAAGGGGGTAGAGAAGAGAGGTCGCATCAATAGTCAAACTCTCCTCAGACAAAGAACACTATCATTGGTCTCTCTTCATTCACAAACTCTCCTTCAAGTCACTACCCCTCGCAAGAAAGGACTTCGAATCAATCCAAGCTTCCTTTTATCAACAATCGTTCCCTTAGGCCGCTCCTTGACGTCACCTTCTCCGTCTCTTTTTGCATCCGTACTTGATCCTCATAAACTTGTTTAGGAGTAAGAGGAACAAGTGATACCTTCTTCTCGTTTATACTCGAACGAATAATTGTCGGAAGCCATCATGGGTAACTCGTCGATCAAACCGCCACGGACGACCCTAACAAAAGGTGGCTTGCCCGCATGTGAATCACATCACACAACACTTCATCTTCATACTTCCCAATGCGAAACGGAATCTTCACTTGCTTTGTCACTTTGATGACGCCAGCCTGCTCACCCACCGCAAACGGTATGGTTTGGGATGCTTCACCACTTTAAGCCTTAATCTCTCGAACCATGGACGCACTCGCCACATTTGTGCAACTCCCTCCATCAATAATCACATCGCACACCTTGTCTTGAACATGACATCTCGTGAGAAAGAGATTCTCCCGCCGCTCCCTCTCATTCGCTCGAATTCGAGCACTCAAAACTCGCCTAGCTACAAATAAATTCCATCCGTGCTAAAATCTCTTCAGCTTCATCTTCTTCATCGGGATCCACTAAGGCTGGCATCTCCGGATCACTATCCTCATCATCAGTCACTACTTCACCGTCATCTCTCATGATCATAATTCTTCTGTTCGGACACTCACTCATAATATGCCCGAATCCCTGACACTTGAAACACTTCTTATCTCGATTCCGACCATCGTGAACTCGTTGACCGCCCCGATACGCCGAACTCGAATTCTCGCTCGGCCCTTAAAGAACGGCTTCTTCTCGTCTCTCGGTGGCGCCACTTTCTTCCATTGGTTCCCTTGATTTGCGAACCACTAGCAACTGACTGGGACTGTCTCCAATTGGTCTGATTCTGTCTCTGGTTGCCGCTGTTGTTGCCCCTTCTCTTGAGTTGATTCTCTATCTTCACAGCCATGTAAACCATATCCTCCAACTCAACATAATGCTGCAACTCCACCTTATCTCGGATGTCCCAATGCAAACCAGCTAGAAATCGCTCCATAGTAGCCTCTCGATCCTCAACAACATTAGCTCGAATCATGGCTATCTCCATCTCCTTAAAATATTCATCCACACTCCTACTTCCTTGTTTCAAATTCTGCAACTTGTTATAAAGCTCTCGGTAGTAATGATTAGGCACAAAGCGCTTCCTCATCACTACCTTCATCTCACGCCACGTCTGAATAGATGGCTCATCATTTCTTCTCCGGCTGGTCACTAACTGATCCCACCAAACAAGTGCATAATCTGAAAACTCCACTGCCGCCAACTTCACTTTCTTGAGCTTTGAATAGTTCTGACAATCGAACACTAGCTCCACTTTCCTCTCCCATTCAAGATACAACTCTGGATCATTTTTCCCATAGAAGGAGGGAATGTTCATCTTGATGTTGCCCAGATTATTATCTTGTCTGTCACCACCTCTATGCCAGCTTCCAATATCTTCTTCTTCATAATCTGTCTCATCTCCAAACTCGTTATAATCAACACGTCCACCTCTACCACCTCGGCCTCTATCACCACGACCTCTATCTCCACGTCCTCCTCTACCGCCTCGACCCCGATTGGTAGTGGTCTCTCTCGTATCTCTGGTATCTCTGGTCTGAGATTGCTCTATCTGGTCCATCCTGTCATATACCCCCTCCAATTTTGAGTCCAATTTTGATTCCAATTTTGAGTCGTTGCTTTCCCAATTCGGACCTGAGGGCCTCCATTATGAACTTCGTCTTTGGATCCACAGTAGGATGATCCTCTGCATCAGAAACCTGTTCACCTCTGTAAGCCATAATAACAGAGAAACAAAAACGCTAACAGAAAAGAAAACAGTTAGTAAAACAAAACCTCACAATCCTCACAAACACTCGTGTATCGCTCAATAAGGAATCACTCAACACTCGTGTATCACTCAAGTATGGCTCTTTTCACTATAATAATCTCACTCACTCTTGCCTTTTTCCACTCTGAATTCTCTCTCAATGAATCGAACCCTCTCAATCTACCACTTTGAATCCAAAGACCAACTAACAACGACACAACCAAAATAACGTCCGCCGAACACTACCCCCAAGAAGACGAATCAACTACGTAACAAAGGAGACGACACCGGACTCCAAACACAACGAAAACAGAACAGAAGCACAAAAAATGCGTTACATACGTAAACCGACTCAACACGCTCTAAACTACCCTGCAAAAAACCCGTAAAACACTACGAGACTTAACCGAAAATCGAAAAGCGTACGGAAAATGCCCCAAAAGACTCTACACGACCCACAAGTAAACGAATAAACTTGCACAAAATGGATTCGAAAATTTCATGGTGAACAAGAATAAAGGAACAGAACTTCACTATGAATAGTGATTTTTATAGCTATACGAACTACCAGGACCCCGAATATCAAATCAAAACGTAACGAAATGACAAAATTTTGTTGTCCAAGCAAAGTGCTTATGATGGTTTAGGGTTTCTGTTGCGTAATTTATTTCTGAAATTTATTTTATCTTCTTTGATGATGTGTTGGGATTATGGTACGCAGAGTTTTCTGGTTTGATATCTGTATTCTTTGAGGATATCTTGGGATTATGATATGAGATCTTATCCGAGTCGATATTTTATTTCAATTGGGGCTCGTAGTTATTTGTATTATTAAAATATACTAATTTATGTATAAACCCCAGAGATTACAGGCTATGTTATATTTTTATTAGGTGATCTGGTGAAGATCCTTAAATGCACATTCTCTGTATCCATGTGTTTTAGTACACATTGATAGAACCCCGCAGGTGGGGTGGTATACATAAAACTGGTGTGTTTGATCATCTGCTTCTGTACCTACAATTTTATACGGAAGTATAATACAATTTTCCTCAATTAAATTAATTGAGATTTTTCTATATACAGGAGCTTGCATTTCTGCATGTTGTTACACTAAAGACGGGTGAAGCCGATCAAAGATTCATTGAAGGGTGATACGTTGGTACAATTTGAGCAAATACATGCTTTCGGTACAATGTTGAATCGAGCTATGGTCAAGTAAACTTTCAACTACAATTACCTTTCATGCCCTTCTCAATTGAAAGTGAGACAAAGCGCCATTGAGGTGTTTCGTTTTCACTTTCAACAATATTTCGCGCGAGTTTAACAAAAGAGACTTCTATGTGATGACCGGCTTTGAAGTTCGGTCCACTTAAGAAGGCCCCCACCAAATCTCGCCATTTATTCTTCGTGTTTGAAAACCGAGAACATCAAATTTTATGAGGTGAAGAAAGCTTTTACGTATGCGTACGCAAGATCAATGAGGGGTGGGTGAACCATGTTTAAAACTTGCACTACTTGTCTTCTTATATGGCGTTCTAATGCCTCGTGACAATAATGATAAAGAGATACATGCATCCCGTTGATTCTATAGATGCTTTAAATGAATACCCTTGGGGAGTAGTTGCATACAACTACCTTAGCACATCCTTGTTTAATGCCTATGATCTCATGATGTCGAAGGTTAACTCCAAGTCGAAGGATAAGCTTGCCTTTGATGAGTGCGACTTAATTTATGCCTTGGCGTTGCCGGTTCTATGAAATCATGCCATCTGTCTGGGAGAAGCAGGTGAGAAGATGTTGGGTTGGAGTTCTACCTTTCCCGTGTTACGATGGAAAAGTAATGGCGTGTGGCATTATCCCAAAGTGAAAGCATTGCTTGAGAATTCTGAACTCGTTGTGGTGAGTAATGTTATGAATTGAATTGAATTCAATTATCCACTTTTGAACATATGCTAATGCTAATTGATTTTTAATTTGAAAATGGTGTGAATTGCAGAAATCCCTACAATTGTCAGTCAGTGAAGAGCGGGTTGGTAATCCTCTAGCAGAGTACTTATCACTGGAGCCGATCGACCAGTCCTATTCTTCATATTGTGCTAAACAAGAGCGTCGGCAGATGACGGCAAAGAGTAGGATATCGTACACCGACACAGGGAATGCATCCTCATCTCAACCTAGGAGAAAATACATGCTTAGATCCTCCACGCAACGTGATGATTCTTGTGATGATTGTTCTGATAAACTCTCGTTCCTCGACACCGATCAGCATATCAAATCTGCCACATCCATCACGACTCTGGCCGATCAAGTAGTAATGATACGAGATGACCGATCGAAGAACTCGCAAGCGGAAGACTCGGACAACGGATACAAAGGATGGATAATTCCAAAACCTCTGAATCTAACCACGAAATGATATAGATGATCGAAATCCCTATACCGCAACGTGTAGTTGATGCAGCAACTCAGGGACGATGATTGACACACGAACGAGGGATGGTTGACTCGCCGATTCGTCGATAGATGAATTCGTCTTGGAATAATCAAGAGGAAATCGAGAACTCTCAAGAGAGAATTAAAACTCATGATTTGTTCTGAATAAAGTCTGCCGAAAATCGTTCCAAACAATAGCTATATATAGGCTAAACCTAATTCTAGTCTAGTTAGTAAACAACCCTAATTAAGAGCCCAACTAATCTAAACAGATAATAAAGCCCAAACACACAAAAATAACATAACTAATAACTAATGGGCCACCAAAAATGAAAATACATAATTATAGTCTTTAAACAAATAAAGTCTTCAAGCTCGGTCGGCCCACTTGCACTTAATGAGATTAATTAAACTCGGGCTGTCCAAGCCACCATCTCCAATGGGCTTCTTCATCAATTCTTGATCCCACACATCTTGAACTAAGCCCATCAAGCTCTCCTTGAACTTCTTAGCTCGTACTCTCGTAATCGGCCCAACTGGAACATGTACGGGATCTTGCACCAACGAACCTTGGGCTGCATCAAGTAATATATAAATACTCCTCTGCTTTATTTGTCATGTGTCATTATCTCTTCTGAAGTTTTTTTATTTGTTTTCTATTAGAAATTACTGAATGCATTGAAAAGAGACCTTTTAGCGTGCATTGAAAAAATAGTAGTCAGCTCTGTCAAAATGGCAGAGAATGTGAAGGAAATTCTGGCATTCATGAAGAATATGTCTGCATCCAATGCATCGAATACCCACGATGATGATGATGATGATATAATTGGACCGGGTAAAAAGAATGTGGGTGGGTTGTCTGCTGGGAGTAAAAAGGATGTGGGTCGGTTGTTTGTTTGTGATCATGATATGGATGATGATATGGCTAATTTGGATCATGATGTGGATGATGATGTTGCTAATATGGATGATATTGTGGACGACGTGACTAATATGGATGATGTGGCTGGTATGGATGATTTGGATCATGAAGGAGAAGCTGCCGCATCGCCTGAGGAATGCATTGATGAGAACAAACTTGTCAATATTCCAATTCTCACTATGTCGGATATTAACAAACTTGAAATCCACGATGGGACTCCATCGGAAACTATGATTGAGTGGAACAGTGTACTCTTTGAGAAACCAAAGAGCGTTGAATGTTTAAGTCTACCGCCACCAGACGCATCTCTGCAAAATAGACCAAACACCCGGTCTAATCCACTGACCTTGTCCTCGAGTGATCCATCCTCAAGTGATCCACCCGGTCCAATCACACCATCGGAGAAATGCAACTTGAAAGGAAATTAGATAAGAGAAGCAAAAATAGGTTTGTAGGTGAAGGAAAAGTTAATGTTGGTGCACAACAGATGTATGACCCCATGAAGAAATGCAAAGAAGCAATGCTTAAGGAATTCGAGAAATAGTACAGAGCTGCCAAGACTTCGAAGAGGTATTCATTTATTTTGTTGTTTATGAATAGTGAAAACATTTTTTATAGTTGAGTTATGGTTTGGTTTATTATTTGTAGCACCATTCGTCTCCGAGTTACGTGGCCAGTTGATGCTGGAGCTTTATTTTTTTAAGCGGTTTTACTTGAAAGATGAATGGCTCTCTACTCTGGTAAATGTGGTATTCAATTTATGTGTATGCATTTTTACCAATGATAATTGAATTTGTGAAGTCATGTTTTGAACTTGTATATATAGCAAACGGACGCAATCATGTTGTTGTTGATACTGAAGGCTAAACAGAGTCCAGTCCAATTCCTTCCAAATTGGACCTGCATGGAGGAGCAATGCTGGGTATAATATCATTTTTTCTCATCTATCTATGAATAATATGTTTGTAGAGCTATCCACATGATATTTATTTGGTTATTTTGAGAATATATTTCTTTATCAGGCTGTCTTCCAGTGTGGTTATATGACACAACATTCTCTTGAGCTGTTACTGAGGTTTGTGAGTGGAAATCTTCCGGTGCAAGGTGGCAAATCCTGAAAAGAAGTGGATCACGTCTAAGACGTAACACACGTTAATGCAAACCACTTTGTAGCCTATGACGTGGAACTCGATGTGCAGCGTATTGTCGTGTATAACTCGTTGTTAACGTTTCGAAGACACGATAAGATGTTGGCTGAGTTCAAGTACATGGCAAGCATAATTCCAGAGCTGTGCCGCGAGAAGGTGTTAGCCGTTATACGTGACCCTTGAAGTCTAAGTGGCCTGTTATCCTACACCAGCACACTCCACATCAGGTACTGGTTGCGACTGTGCAATTTATGCATTAAAGTTCATTGAATGCCTCGCCTCAAGAAGAAGCGTTCAATACCTGAAAGGTGACATTGGGCTGAAGGCACACGAGAGCTACTGTTCCGAGTTTTACCACTCTAGGATTTTAGATTGAATTATGCAGTGTAAAATCATACTCGGATTAACGTACAATCTTCTTTTTTGGCTGTGTATGTTTGTGTTTTGGAGGTCGGGGATCCCCTCCCAATGTAATTTTTGCAGTATGCAAACTGTGTGGGGTTTGTAATTTGGTTCATTCAATTAACCCACCTCCCGTTATGTATTTTGACAATAAATCTTGGATGTAACTTTAGTATGATGTAATGTTATGTAAGCTGTTTGCTCTATTACCTTCTCGACATATTTTCACAAACATATGGTCTGCATTAATCTCCATATACAATTTATGCTGTGACTTGTGAGATGTGGATATAATTTATTGAATTTTACCCTTATTCGAATTCTAAATGGTATGACAAACTTCAAATGACAAAACATTATTTCAATAGCAAAGGTGATTACTTGTGATAAATTAATACTACAAATTTAACATTCAAGATTTCCACAAACATGTTGTATGCTAGATTGCTTAGAATTAACAGTCGGTGAACTGTACCAACATCTTCTATTAAAAAAAGATCATTATAACCATACTAGTTCAATACTACAAACATCTTTGAAAATCCTAATTCGTTCTCCACACAGCCTACCTTTTAGGTCAGTTTAATTTACGGATTCATCTCTGTAAGGTCAAAAACTTACATTGAATTGGGGTTTCAGTAAGCAGACAATATCAACAAGTCACAAAAGTATGCCTAAGGAGTTACAATATGATGAACCAGGGCATAAGAGTTACATAAAGTGCCCATATACAAAATATGGGATCATCCAAAGGCCCCCGTACTCACAAAAGCCTCACTAACAGAGAGTTGCAATACAATGCCATTTAATGTTCGGGCATAAAGAGATACATATTCTACGACTATACATAATATGGAATTGTGCTACAACAGAGGCCCGTTTCAATCCGCCAAAGGCCCCCAAATTATTGGTATGCCAGACCCAGCCAGATTTACTAGAAGTTGCAAATCGACGTTGCACATGCCTCGCCTACCCATGAAGATTGCCTTCAGCTTTTTGTACAGAGGCTTCATGTATTTATGAAAGTCTTTAAGTTCTTGCATTTCTTGCATAGAAACAAATCCAACCTTCAACTGGTGTATCATGCAAATAACTGTAAAGTCTAACACTAAGCCTCTTACCCCTCCGGCAAACATGAAATATTCGTGTCGCGCATAAACAATGTTGTTTATCTTGTCGAATCATACACTTGGACTTTCCAGAAATTATTTAAACCGGATAAAGTATTCTCTCAACTGCCATGACTTACAGATGATGTCAATTCTACGATATATAACGCTTCTCCAAATCTTCATTTCTCAGGAGAAACATAAAGAGCTTGTTTATTGCACTCATAAGCCCGAATAGTGTAGAGAGATTAAACTCATAACTGTAGTCATAAAGTTTCTCAATGAGGATGTCTTCCTTCGACAAATTCCAAGAAGTATTAATTCTCGAAGCGTTGCAGTTAATTGTGAGAGGTGGGTAACATGGCATTCTCGAAGCGTGGCTATTTTCTTTACTATTGCATAGAAAACCTAAAGTGTAAAGAATTTTCGTTAATGATAACGATAAAATGAAAATTTTGATACCATTGTGCTCTAGAAGAGTTGAACAAAACACTTACTATATGTGACAGGTTTGTAAGATGGGAGACGCGATTGATTTGACTAATATGTCCTCAACATATTAAAATATTAACAACAATATATATATATATATATATATATATATTTTATTATTTTACGGATGCATTAAAACTCTCCATTAATTTACACTCCTAATATGTCTTTTTAGACAAGTAATATCTAAAATGATAAAAATGACCTATATCTAACTATGTTAACCCAAAAATATAACACAAAGATTTATGTGTTGTGATCGTACAAAAAATAACAATTTTTCTGAAGAAGAATACTACTTATATTTTTCATTTTCTAATTAATTAAAATATCAAGCAAAAATTATTATGAAGAATAATTAACGATAACTATATATTATGAAGAAAAATGACAATTCAACCCTAATCGGTCATACGAACCTCACTAAAATCCAACTCAAAACATAATCATAGAGTTCATCATATTTGTGAATCAAAAAATTTATACACTAATTCACTAAGGGAACGTTTAATTTGCGTAATAGAATAAATTGATAAAACACATGATTGACTATACGAAGGATTAGATGATCAAACAAGTTCAAAAGTAATCAATACATCAAAGTAACGATGGATTAACCTATACTATTTTTATCTATCTATCATATGACCCAAAGTACTTTACTTCATCCTAATCTATTACTAATACGAAAATAAAGCTGCCCCATCCACGATGTTCAGTTCAGATTTTTCTTTATTCTGGTAATTTATCTAATTTTAATTCATATATATTCTAAATTTTTTTTATTAATTTCATATTCTTGAAATATCACATGTTTATCTATTAATCACATCTCATATTTATCTTTCCCTCTATTTAATTAATTTCTTCTATTATACATATTAAAATAATAACAATTTCGGAATGCATTCTTATAAATCCTTATTTTATACATTCTTAATTCGTATATAATAATCTATAGAAAATTTGTAAATAAAAATTCATATGAATATTAAATAAATATATTTAATCGATATGTTTATATAGAATCCTTTTCATTTTTCATTCATGTTTTTCTAAAAACTTCGATTAGTGCTTTCTAGAAAATATATACATTGAATCAAATATGGGATAGGTAGCTAAAGAATAGAAAAACTTGAAGACGTAAACATATTTTTTTCCGCATTTTGGCAAAGATTAGAGATATATATCGATTTAACATGAACTAACGAGACGGTTCAAATATACTTAAAGAGAAGGATTTTTACTCATTGTAATTAATATTAAATTGTTTAGATTTTTATCGAGTAATTAGAATAAACCAACGAGACGGTTCAAATAACATAGAAAGAATGATTTTTACTAATTTTAATTAATATTACTTTGAAGATGTATACATTTTTTTTCCGCATTTTGGCAAAGATTAGAGATATCGATTTAGGATAAACCAACGAGACGGTTCAAATATACTTAAAAAGAAGATTTTTTTCAAATTTTAATTAATATTAACTTTGTTTAGATTTTTATCGAGTAATTTAGCATAAACCAACTAAACGGTTCAATAATATAGAAAGAAGGATTTTTGATAATTTTAATTAATTTTACTTGGACTGTTCATATTTTTATCGAGTATTACTCAACAGATTTGAGACGCGTATGTACAGTAAAGTCACTATTTTAACCGAGATTAGGACGATCATGTAGAAAAATTCTAAATAAATTTAGATTTAGAACATACATAATGAATGAGTATACCCGATCCATTGTCATTCCTAATAATAAATTTAGATACGTGAAATAAAATTAATTTTCTAAGTTTGATTAATAATTAACGCGAACAATATCACAACTTTTAAATAAAATATAAAATTATTTTTAAAATATATACACGTAAATTAAAACATAAAGTTATTTCCCGTCGAGGCCGGCTACTTACTAGTTTACTTGAAATGGAAAAAAATAAGGTTAAAACTTTGCACTTATAGATATTCGAATGTATCTTCAGAAGAGAGTAACCTCTCCCTCCCGTCCCCACCACGACCGTATATTTATACGTATATATATACACAAAATATACGTACAAACAACAGACATATATTTTCCTCGAGTCCACATGACCACCGCCCTCCTCCACCATTTACACACTACTCTCTTTCAACAGAGCCCTTCACACCCAGTCTTCTCAATTGGGTAAACACAGTACGAGGCAAACTCTCTCTCTCTCTCCTCTCTCTCTCTCTCTCTCCACAGAGCTTGCTATTCTTTTCTTTAATTTTAATTTCCCACCTCTCTCAGCAACCACTCGCCATGAGCGGTGCTGCAATTTCAGACCCTAATCATCACCCTCCCCAAGACGATGACAACAACAACAACAACAATCATGACTATCGCCCCATTCCTGCAACCTCCACCACCAGCAGCGACAGCGGCGCCGCCACCTCCGCCGCCGCGAAGAAAGGTAAAGGCAAAGGCGGCCCCGACAACAGCAAGTTCCGATACAGAGGCGTCCGCCAGCGGAGCTGGGGGAAGTGGGTGGCGGAGATCCGCGAGCCCCGAAAACGGACGCGCCGGTGGCTGGGGACCTTCGCCACCGCCGAGGACGCCGCCCGCGCCTACGACCGCGCCGCCATTATACTCTACGGCTCTAGAGCGCAGCTAAATCTCCAACCCTCCAACACCGGCGGCGGCGGTGGCAGCAACGGCGGCGGTTCGTCTTCTCAGTCTTCGTCACGGAGTAGCTCCTCCTCGTCGTCGTCGACGCAAACGCTCCGCCCGCTCCTCCCCCGGCCGTCGGGGTTCGGCCTCACGTACTCAGCCCCGCCGCCGAATATGACTGCCGCCGCCGCCGCCGCAGCCGCCAACTACGTGCAGTACGGGTTGTACCCCTCCGTACATTACCCTAACATCGTACCTCACTTGCCGCCGCCGCAGCAGATGGGTATGGTGCCGCCGCCGCCGCCGTACGGAATGAGTGATTTGAAGGCTGAAACCGACCCCACAATGAGGGCAGTTTCCGACACAACCTCTTCTTACCAAAACCCTAGTAATGATTGTCAAAATCTTCAACAGAATCAGAATCAAAATCAGAATCAGAATCATTTGCAAGCAGTTGGATACGATGAGATCAGTTCGCTAGTCTGCTCTACCGGGTCGCTTCTGACAATCGCCTCCAACGAGGCGGCGGCGGCGGCGCCGCCGACGCTCTCAGATCCGGCGGAGGCGGCGTTGAACGGATACGTGACGTCGCCGTCTTGGCCGTTTATGCCTGCGGAGGATGAATACCCATCGACCGGAATTTGGGACTACAACGATCCATTTTTCTTTGATACAATCTGAAATTAGGGTTTCTGCATCTGGACAAAGAAATCGTTCTTGCATGCAGAGATCGAATTATTACATGAGATTTCTGTTGAAATTTGTGTTGCTGCTCTAATGGGGAAGAAGGTGGTTTGGTATTCATATGATCATAAGACAAGATATATGCTCATTTTATGAGGTAAGTAAAGTAGCATGAAGATTTGGAGGAATTAATTTCTTGATTTTCAATTCCTGCATATTTTGTTTTAGAATTTGCAACATATATATGGAGGAGGAGGGGAGTTTTTTCAGAATTATGTGTTTGATTTATTATATATCACTTTTCTTTAATTAGGTTATGTATGTTATATAGTGTGTAATTAAACAGATGGTGTTATAGAGTAACGTTTTATGTTTTGAAAGGTTCAAATGTAAGCTTAATTAATTTTGTATCTTTTATTTTCAGTCGGAAGGAAAATTTCTTCAAGAGAGTAGATGGAGAAATTAAATACCTAAATATATGTTTAAATGATGATCATATGCAGTATGCAGCATGTTAGTTTCGGCACTCAGTATCACAATTTTTAATTAATAATAAAATGTAGGATTTAATGGAATTTATTTTAGAGCAAAATTACATTCAATAATATATACAGTATGCAGCATGTTAGTTTCGGCACTCAGTATCACAATTTTTAATTAATAATAAAATGTAGAATTTAATGGAATTTATTTTAGAGCAAAATTGATTCAATAATATATATATATATATAGTACTATATTTGTAAAGCATTTTTATTCAATAAGTATTTTATAATCTTGTCTTATGAACCCCGTCAAAATTTCGAGTGTCATTTTAGTAATGTATATCATTAATAATGGTTAGTAAACTTTGTATAGTTTCCGTAAAGTTTTTATGATGCATAAGTTATAATGAACCGGAGCATAATTTTTCAGAAATTTATCCAATTTAAATATTTTATTATTTTTTATTTAACTAAATTTTAAGAGTCTTCATAAGTTATGGAATACATATACTTTCGTATTTTGGTAGGATTTCTGAAATGATTAATAATTTGTGAAAAGGAAGTTTTCTCTTCAATATATTTTTTATTATTTTAAAATTTTCTTTGCTGATTAGATTTTATCATTTTCTATTCAATTATTTTAATCTTTTCTATATTTGTGTTAATTAGATTTTTATATAATTCCTCTGTCTACAACTTTTTCGTCATAATTTCCATTTCTGTCCGTTCACTAAAGAATTATCACGTCCATTTATAGTAGTAGGAGTTTACATCTTTAATTTTATTTCACTCACAATTACCTCACCAGTACTGGAACTCTTATTTCAATCAAAATACTAACTACTAACTAAAGTCAACTAAAATTATTAAAATTCGTCACCGACGGAGGAAGTTTAATTAGTATTTAGGGGAAGATGATTTAATTTGTCTGATCTATGAACAAATAAGCAATATTTAAAAATCTATATTTATTTTTTCTTTACCTATTTAATTATTGTCTTCGATAACGCTGGTGTTAAGATTTTCCAATAAGATATACTTTTTTTTAATTTATTGGACTTAAGTTATTTATTAAAATAAATCTTATTTATTTAGGAATACAACAATAGTATATTTTAAATTTTGATGAAATACACCTTTTGATCTTCTTGATGGACTTTATATCCGATCTTCTTGAATAATGTTGGAACTTTAATGATGTTAATTAGTGGATTAAAATCCTTAATTAATAATATCGTAGTGAACACAGGATAGACTCTATGAAGAACGGAATATGTTCACAACGAATAAGATTGAATTGGTTTTATTGCACACTCGGAGGCTTGCGCGGTATCATAATCATAAAGAGTGATGTTATTCGGCCATAATGTGGTCGGCCATAATTCAATCGATTAAGTGAAAGTAGACCGATTTTGTTAGAAATTTAATTCATCTAAAAAGTACGAGTATATATTTTATGTTAGTGTTTATATTCACGACTTAAATTCTATTATGATTAAAGTAAATATATTTATCTCTCATTTTTTTCGACAAAAGCTTTTGTATTCCCTCTATTATATTTATCGAAATTTACGTTACATTCAAATCCAAATATATCAAGATAAATTTGTATACACTAAAAATTTAAAATATTAGAAGTCATTTAGAACCAAAAATTTTAAACTAACCATTTTTTTTTGTTATTAAATTAAATTATGGTCGGCCATAATATGGCCGCATAGATTTATTCAATTGTGTATATAAAATAAAAACGGTAACAACACAGTATTTGAGAGAACATTGTTATATGTATCTCCTCAAATTCTTGAGTTTTTTAAATCTGATTTGATGACTGTTAATCATTTCAAAACTTCTATTTAGTAATTGTATAGAGATCAGAAAATCTATATGAGATGTGCATTAATTGACGACGCGACACAAATTTTATTGGTTACTCACAATTTATACTATAAATATCAAATCTACTTAATACACTTAACTAAAATCGAGTTGAGTGAGATTTGTGCCTTTTAAAATTTTCAATTATATAAATTTTTATCTTCAAAGAAAGTTACCTAAATATTTTTGCATCTTATATTGAAATTTGTATCAGCAATTAGTGGTCCTTTAGGCTTTAAGTGGCTGCCCATTAACATGATTTCCCATACAACCATTTAGTTTCCTAAATAAAAGTTGGGATATTTTTTTTAACACGTGGCCGAATTTATTACTTTTAGTTACATTTAAACGGGGACGAAATTTTATGTTTAAAAATATGAGTATTATTTCAAATTAAAATTTCAAAATTTGGAGCCACAATCCCAATCCTTGTCTATATATATATAGAGGAATGATATGTCGATCACCTTCCGTGAACACCTTTTGTGGGTACCGATCACCGTTCGTCCATACTAGCATTATTCTTTTTAATTTTTTATTGATTTATATTCTAATACCCTAAAAATTAATATTTAAATCATTAAATATACAAAATACATAAAAATCAAAGCTCAATTTGTTTATTTTCCCTCTAACTTCAAAGAAATGAATAATAAGACAAATCGAGCTTTAATTTTAAGTATTTTTGTATATTTAATGATTTAAATATTAATTTTTAGGGTATTAGAATATAAATCAATAAAAAAATTAAAAAGAATGATCCTAATATGGACGAACGGTGATCGGTGCCCAAGAAAAGTGTTCACGGAAAGTGTGCGACATAGCATTCCTCTATATATATATAGACAAGGATTGGGATTGTGGCTCCAAATTTTGAAATTTTAATTTGAAATAATACTCATATTTTTAAACATAAAATTTCGTCCCCGTTTAAATGTAACTAAAAGTAATAAATTCGGCCACGTGTTAAAACAAATATCCCAACTTTTATTTAGGGAAACTAAATGGTTGTATGGGAAATCATGTTAATGGGCAGCCACTTAAAGGACCACTAATTGCTCATACAAATTTCAATATAGCGAGCTAATGATATGCCACTCACATTCCGTGAGCATCTTTTATGGGCACCAATCACTGTTCGTCCATATTAGCATCATTCTTTTTAAATTTTTTATTGATTTATATTTTAATACTCTAAAAAGTAATATTCGAATAATTAATTATACGCAATACATAAAAACTAAAGCTCGATTTGTTTTATTATTCATTTCTTTGAAGTTAGAGGAAAAATGAACAAATTGAAATTTGATTTTTATGTATTTTGTATATTTAATGATTCAAATATTAATTTTTAGGGTATTAGAATATAAATCAATAAAAAAAATTAAAAATAATGATGCTAATATGGACGAACAGTGATCGGTGCCCACGAAAGGTGCTCACGGAAAGTGAGCGGCATATCATTCCTCATATACCAACTAGCTTAAGATGTTTTTATATGTGTATGTGCTCAAATTTCTCTCTTTTCGTTTCGGTGATAACAATATTAGTTACTACCTCCGTCCCATGATAAGTGGCTACTTTCTTTTGGACACGGGTATTTAGGAGAAGAGTGTTTAAAGGGTAAAAAGATAAAAAGTGGTGGAGCCCACATCTTTTGTGTGAGAGAGGGTATTTCCATATTAGGAAAGTGACCACTTATGATGGGACAGCCTAATAAGGAAATGTGGCCACTTATGACGGGACGGAGGGAGTACTTTTTAGATTAATGAGGCTATATTTTCCTTTGCATACACTACTTAATACATACTAGCCTTATTTAAAAACTAAAACTACATAAAAGTGATTATTTCTCTTTTGTTTTAGACATTGAGGATCTTCATGTGCATTTGGCGTGAACAACATACCAGCAAGCCATAAAAAGCATAAGAGAATTACAATTATGAACAAAAACATCAAGAATAATATAGATATGGCGGATGGATCCTCTATTAATTTTACTATTTTCAAAATATTTATTTAAAAATAAAATTTTAATAACATAGTAATGAACATTAATTAACATTCATTATAAAAATTAGAATTTAAAAAAATTATAAATTCAAATTTTGGAATATTGAACCCTAATAATCAATTATTTTTTTTAAATTGTAAAATTAAATATAAAATTATATATAAACCATATTTGGATGGATAGATCCTAGTTAATTGGAGTATTATATTAAAATATTATAGATTAGAATTAAAGAAAAAAATGATAAAAATTAATTAAATATAGATTATGGGACATAGGACGGCAATCTTGGGACAGAAGATTTCAAGAGTAGATATAATGTTAAATTTTCACTCTTTCTATATTAATTTTTACACGATTTTATGCACAAGTTGTATACAAATTTATAAGCACAAGAAGTCAGTTAAATTGTTGAGAGTTGAGACCTTTATAAGACATCGGTACAAATTGCACTTATTCGTTTGATAAGGTAATTAGATGAGCCAAAAATTAAAAGGGCAAAATACATATAAATTCCCCACCTTTTATCAAATTCTGGTTTATTTACTTACCTTTTTAAATTAGCAATAAAAATCACGACCTTTCAATTTGTCTGATTTTTCACCCGAAACCAATTTGGAGAAAAAATCGAAGATGACATGTCCAATTAAAAATGACATGGCGATCGAACCGACGCCGTTTTGACTAAAACGACGTCGTTTTGATTTGAAAATTAAAAATAAAAAACAAATTACACATCACAGCCACCTCATCATCCTCTTCATCTCCCCCCCTCTCTCTCTCTAATACTGTAACACAACACTATTAATATCTCGCCGCCATCCTATATTTGCCGCTTTCTTTGCTAGAAATGAGAGGCCACCGCTTATTTCTTGGGATCCCGCGACACACGTCGACTGTGACCGAATTACCACCACCGCGTGTTGGTCAGCCGTAACGCCGCCGCCATCCCTCGGCCTCACTACTCTCGCCATCGAGATTCCCCACCGCACACGCTGCTACGCCGCCGCAAACACATCGCCGACGTGCCGCGATGAAGACATCCTAAAGCACCGCCATTTACCTGGTGCTTCGATGGCGCAGTGGAGAAATTGAAGATGGCAGCATATCGTCGGAATTATCTGATCCGATCTAAGATCGTGAGGGATTTGAGCGAGAAATGCAGCCATCTCACGCTTCCGGTGGCTAGGCTGCCGGTGTTCAATCCTCAAAGTCGCCGCACAACCATGGCGGAGAGCCTCGATGGTGCGGAGGAGTGGCCGGCGGAGTTCTGGAAACTGTTAGAGAGAGGTGGGTTTTTAAGTGTTAGAGAGAGAGAGAGATAGGAGAATGCAGGGGATGATGAGGTAGCCTAAAACAAGTGATGTGTAATTTGTTTTTTTTTTAATTTTCAAATCAAAACGACGTTGGTTCGATTGCCATGTCATTTTTAATTGGACATGTCATCTTCGATTTTTTCCCCAAATTGGTTTCGGGTGAAAAATCAGACAAATTGAAAGGTCATGATTTTTATTGCAAATTTAAAAAGGTAAGTAAAAAAATCAGAATTTGATAAAAGGTCGGGAATTTATATGTATTTTGCCCAAATTAAAATAATAATTTTAATAAAGTAAAAATAAATTCTAACCATTAATTTTTTAAAGATAAAAACTAATCAAAATTCTTGTAAAATGACTTTCATGCCCTTATTTATCTTTACTCTATCACCTCATACACGACTAACATACACAATTAGTATACATGAATATTTTTGGAGTTGGTGGTCAAACTTCGTCAGAGGCGGTCAACTCGAGCGAGAATTTTCCGGCGACTTTTTCAAACAAATTTTTTCCGACAACTTTTTCATACATACATGAAGTATCATACATGACTAGCATATATGACTAACAATCCCGACCCTCTCAATATCAGTACATACACGAAACATACACGACAAACACATTAACTTCAATGATACTCAAAGTAGGGCTGGCAATTTTCGACACGACACGAACCGATAAGAAATTAATGGATTTGGGTCAAGCCTTATTGGGTTCGGGTCCTTATCGGGTTGACCCGATAAGGACCTGAAAATTTCGGGTCGGGTTCGGGTTGGGTTCGGGTCGGGTTCGGGTTACCTGATAAGGAATTATATTTTTTAATATTATATTTATTTAATTCAAATCAAGCTTTTAAATTGATGACATATTTATTTTTCCTTCCAAGTCATCAAAAGATATTAAATTTTTGAATATTTATTTATTTTTCTCTATTAAATTTTATTTTAAAATATTTTTTCTTTTATTAAATCTTATTTTAAAATATTTTTTCTCTTATTAAATCATTTAAATTTGGGTTCGGGTCATTATCGTGTCGGGTCAACCCGAATATTATCGTGTCAATTTCGGGTTCGTGTCGGGTTCGTGTCGTGTTCGGGTTTAGTCATTTCGGGTTGGGTTCGGGTTCGGATTGAGCATATCCTTAACAGGTCGGATTCGGGTTGGGCCTTAACAGGTCGGATCGAAATCAGGTCGACCCGAACCCGACCCGATTGCCACCCCTAGTCTCAAAGCATTAAATGAGGATATACAGATACAGAAAAAGCATACATGACACTCAACGATTTCATACAAGATAAAGTGTAGTTGATTTCATACAAGAAAAAAAATATACAAACACATATTCCAATCATACACCACTGCAATCCAAAAGAAGGTCTCAACTAAACCAAATAGTATTTGGGTATCCCAAACTCGACTCTAGAAGTTCACTACCGCAAACACATGCAAGAAGTATGGAGTTATATTTTCATCCGCCATTTATTCTTCAAAAAAGTATCTATAAGAATGCATCTAAGTCCAACTTAAATTTCAAGGACTAAAAAAAAATATTTTACTTTGTTACATCGTGTATCGACCCGAAAATTATTTTGTCACATTACTCTTAAAAACAGAAATTATATTATGTTTATTTAATTAATTATTTAAGTCTTATAAGTCACGCCTAGAATTATTACATGAGCATAAGCATAATTTTTCATATATTCGATTTCATGGCCCAAACATTTATTGATTTTAAAGCTCAAAGAAATTTGCAAGCAAAGTCTTCTTAATCTAATTAGCTATAATCGAAGTTTACATTTCTTATTAATTTTTTTTACTCCTGGTCCCACTTTTATTGTAGTTCTTCTTTTTGTTTATGCGTATATAAATTCATGACTTAAAACCCATATAAAAAAGAGCTACAACCTCAATTGAATTTAAAGTTCTTTTTACAAAAGTTGTCAGATTTTTTTTTTTAATTTTCAAATAGCGTACTCTGATTCTTTATACATATATATGAGTGTACAATATAATGGGACATATGTTATCTACATAGGAAATTAAATTCTTCATAAATAAAATTCGTACTTCATTAGTTAATGCATGTCCTAGTTATTCAAGACAAAGACACACACATATATATATATACCTATATATATATATATATGCTAATGTACACCTCTTCAGCAATACCATATATATGTTAATTTCAAACTCACGTCCCCTACATATATACACACACGCACATATATATATATATATATATATGTGTGTGTGTTTACTATATATACAAAATTGTATAAACTATTTGTAAATAAGTTTAACAAATATTTTGGGTTGATTCCTTTGTTTATATATCTATGTATCATTATAGATATGTATATATACGCATAGAAAATAAAGAATTCTTAAGTTCGTTGATTAATTGTAATTCATTGGATTTTATTTTATTTAAAGCATGCATCTTAATATGCCATAATCATTTATAGGATCGGCGCGCAAAACTTAACTATTTAATTGCAGATTTTCAAGTCGAGCCAAAGAAAGGTTAATGTGGGGTCAAAGTTACAGTTATTGTTTATCCTTACTATATATTTTGCGCAGTTTATACGTGTGATATGCATGCAAAGCCTTCGGGCTAATTCAATATAAGAAGTTATAGCCTACGGGCTACGAGACAGTAAAGTTATAATTTTCGGACTAAGAGATAGTAAAGTTATAGCCTACAGACTACGAGACAGTAAAATATTGCTTCCGAGTGATGTGATTAAAGTGACAATTTCTCACATATATTATTGTTGTTTAGGTGCCTACATTGAAAATAGAAAATTGTTAATACAGTAAGTTATTATTAACTTACATAATTTTGTTTTAGTTTGCATACTTTAATTACAATCCATTTTTTATTGTTTCCTTTCTTTTCTATCCTCGCATTAAAAACCCTCAACACCCTTTATATAGATGTATGAAATGGTTTAGTTTCATCAAACTGGTATATAGAAACGAAACAAGCAAAAGAAACTTACACTTCAACTATATGTTTCCAATCGCCGTGACGGTTTCCAGTGAACAGAGGATCCAACAACCCTATCTGTTCCTTGTGAAGGTCGATGACTGTAAGGATCCAGTGCGCTCTATGCAAAGAAAGGACAAAAATATTCAACGAACTATCCAGAAAAGGTGGATTAAAGCCATATATATATTCCCATGAAATATGGGCTGATTCACGGACCAACTCTGCTCAGTAAAACACACACAAATATGAGAAACACTGCAAATTAAGATCCATTTGCTTTTTCAGATTTTATGCTCTACTGCAGCAGCAACTAACATAAACTTGTGTTTCTTTAACTGCCTTAGTAAAGTTCAAATGATGACAATTTTAACTTACCCAACATTACACGGAACCAAAACTAGTTGAATGATCAATGTTCCGGTCAGCCCTCTTGACAATGCACGTGTTCTTCGTTCTATTGCTTCATCTGTTGTCTTCTTATCTTTTTTGGTTGATGGAATATGACATGTTGGTCCCAAGACGGATACCTTGGTGTAGATGGGGGGTGAATACACCAAGGTTTAAAACTTTTCCAAGTTAAAACTCTTTTCAGAGAGCTGGCTGTGTTCGATCCAGCTGGATGACAGCTTGATCGACACAGCTGGCTGTGTGTGTGTGTGCGGAATTTGGTGGATTTGGAAAGTCCGTCTGTTGCTTCAAATTATATTGCAAAGCTCTGTTTCACTTTTCAGTTAATCATTTTATGCAGCTTGAAATGTATGCTTATGAGGATTAGTAACATGCATAAAACAAAGCGATAAATAACAAAGCAT